>OU612001.1:3775000-5025000 GCA_914767915.1 Agriopis aurantiaria | reverse complement strand
TTCTAGGCAAGCGTGCTCCAACGTAGACCGCATCATCGCTTAACATCAGGCGAGATGGTGGTCAAACGCAAGCCGACTAACGCTGTTTAACAGCCGGCATTATGCTGAGTTGGGGCCGATTTGTGACCTTATAACTTGTGTCTATAAGCTATATAAAAAAAAAAAAAATTGGTCACAAATAAACTTTTTCTTTCTTACTATTATTTATATTAAAAAAAAACTAGAATGACCAAAATTTCTAAAAGTGGTAAAAGCGGTCCTTAAGGTTAATGTTACCTGTGAAGATGGACCTCTACCCAGCAGGGTGTTTCCTTGATGGAAGTGCGTGGATAGTCCGGTCCCCAGCCTTTAACGAAGGAGAGCCGCACTATGCAAAGCCGCCGCAAGTCATCCACGCCGATGCCAGCCGCAGCCGTCAGACCTATAATCGATATAATCGAACGTTAAAACAAATAGGTGGTTTACATTAGGCCCTATTCCGTCTGCCTGCAACAGAGAGACCCTTCTAATCGCCTGACGAAACAGGGAATCGACGACATATATTTTGTCGGGAGTGAATGATTTATTTTATTGTTTTCGCGCATTTCCAAATGTCGTAGAATTGTAGAGTCGTAGAGTCGTATAAGCCCTGTATAAATCCACGAATTAAATGATATAGATAGATAAGGGAATTTAATGCCTAGTTGGTATTCATTTAAGCAAAGAACAAAAATCTGAATAAGTAAATAAATATTGCTGACGTAATAACCATTCAGACTCCCATCTCTCATGCCGTCAAAAATAAGCAACACAAAGCTAGCTTGGCTTTGGGAGAACTTGCTCCGACACCCCAAATACACCTCCGCCGCGAAACTGTAGCAGCGAAACCGCTACTCGTTGAAATATGATCCTCATATAATGTGCCTTACAGCAGAGTATTAAAAACGTGTGGGAGAAACGCCAAATGTGTCGAGCGGCGCCTCCGTTCCAAGTTTGCTGTTTAAATTACTGCTGTATATTACACGATATAAGGTTGACATTTAAACTAGTATCAGTTCCGCAGCGGAGGTGTGTTTGGGGCGTGATGGAGTGGTGGGTGGTAGTAGTGGTAGTCGCCTAATGCGACTGCGCTTCCCGACTGCCATACACGCAGTCTCCATCTGTTTATACATACATTTGTTCATGGTAGGGTGCTGCGGCTGTATGTGGCCCGCCACGGCGGCGGCTTGCGCGGCCGCGGCGGCCTGCGCCGTCACCGCTTGAGTCTGCATCTGCCGGTGGCACTGCCGCAAGTCGAACACCTACAAGCAAGCGACGTCATTTGAAAACTCGCCAAGACCAACTCTACAGGGTCACGCGGAAAAGGTGTACCAAGACGAAAGGGGTCCAACATCAGCCCTGAGTGACCCACGGCTGGGTATAGGCCTTCCTTTGTTCACTCTCCCCGGTATCTCGCTAATCGCATCCACTCGTTCCCGACAGTACTTTTGATGTCGTCGGTCCACCTCATCCTCGGTCGGCCTGGGTTCCGCCAACCTAGTCTCGGCCACCACGCGGTTACTGCTGTACACTATCTCCCATTACGTCTGGCCATGTGTCTTGCCCAGTTCCACTTAAGTTCCTTCACCCTTTTTACGTCTGCAGCCTTGGTGCGACGTCGTACCTCAGTGTTTCGGATACGGTGCTGCAGTTTGATGCCGAGCACGACGGCTATCTTGTGCAAAGAGGTCCATATAAGAGATAAATTCAGTTTTTCTTACCTGTCTTATCTTGTAAACAAATATGGCAGATAGGCAACCTATGACAATCACTAGCGAGGAAATTCAGAGCTGTCATTGGTTGAAAAACGCCATGTTAATTTACAAGATAAGACGGGTAAGAAAAAACAGACTTTAGTAGAGATTTTAGCGGTCTCCCAAATAGGCTACCACGGTTGTATAAGTCTTAATAAAAGTGTAGTGTTACCTTGATACAAGCTGCAGGGTATATCTTATGGACGGCGTCTCCGGGCGCTCGGCCCGCCTCTCTGTCCAAGTAGTACGACTGCACGAACACAGAGTGATCAGACAAACAGCGAAGCCACACGTCGCCCTCGCCGCGGAGATCTAGCTGTACGCCTTTACCAATATGCAGTCTGGAACAAAAACCAAAATATTGTGCTCATGCATGTGGTTTTAGAGATGGAACATTTGGACTGACGAAAACATTAACAATGCAGTCAACACAGATCTTTATTAAGTTGTAAGATGTTCAAATCAGAGGAAATATTGTTTTTTGTTTAAATTAGAACGGCTGTCAAGGCATTTTTGTAAGAAATTTGTTGTAACCAGTTGCACCCATATAAACGAAACGTCAGTCATTCGAAATCAGTTTGCAACTGTGATGCGGACAAAGAACTTTGAGACCTAACCCAAAAAGGTAAGGTCCAAGTTCTTTGGATGCGGAGTTCGGCGCGTTGATCTAAATAAGGTTCTGTCATAATGCCTGGCGACAGATTTTCCTTCTCATTTCCGTTCTATTTACTTCTCTTTTCTGTGGTTCAAATGGTATTCTGTCAGATGTCAAATGTGATCTATTAAATTGGCCCTACTTTAATAAGCTTTAATCCTATAACCCACTAACTTTATTCGCAGGACTGACTACTTTCGAATGGTTTTTACAGTTTCATTATCATCAACCGGAAGATGTCCACTGCTGAACATAGGCCTCCCCTTAGAGCACCACACTGAACGACAGCCAGCCACCTGCATCCACTGGATGCCCGCTACTCTCACGATGTCGTCGGTCCATTTCATGGGAGGCCTACCTACGCTGCGTCTTCCGGTTCGTGGTCTCCACTCAAGAACATTTCTCATCGGTGTTCCTTCTCCATCCGTTATCGATTGCCCGTTGCCACTTGAACTTGCAAATTTTAATAGCTATATCGGTGACTCTACTTCTTCAGCGAATATCTAAGTTCCGGATTCTATCACGCAAAGAAAATCCGAGCATAGCTCTCTCCGTTGCCCGCTGTGCGACTTGAGTTTTTCCAAAAGGCAAGCAGTTAAGGACCACGTCTCTATACCGTATATCATCACGGGCAACACACATTGGTTTAGGACTCTTGGTTAAATAACATGTTTTTTTGAATGTGGTTTTACAGATATAACATTTGGACAAACGAAAAGACTATATAAAACAAAGCCGGTCAAATGTTGTGAACAATCAATCAAATCTATCAATCAAAATAAAAAAGGCAATTTTAATCTAATTAGATAACAACAAAGTGACTTACCTTGCTCTTTCGCTCTGCTCTGTTCTATGGACATTGCTTAGGGCTCCGAGACAAAATCTGTTGCCACCTGAAGGATCTACGTAGCCGTCAACCTGAAACATGAAATTGAGAATAAGTCATATGATATTTTGACGTCTATTCTGTTGTAGCATCCACTAAAGTAATTTGAAGTGACAGCACCAAAACTATCTGCATCACTTACTACCTTAAATAGGTAAGAAAAGGATAGCAATAACAGAAACGTCACCTTCGTTTATTGCGTGTACAATATTTACCGTAACATTAGGCCTGCTGGAGGGTACTTTGAAAGTTTCTCCGACTTGCGTGTCCAGTTCGAAGTACGCCACTGAACACCAGTATTCGGGCGCCGGTTGACTCGACAGCAGACCACCAGGGTTGCCGTTATCTAAGGAACATAACATTATAATTGAGTGCTTAAATATGCAACTTTAATCAAATAAAAAACTCCTTTTAGTAGAGGAAAGTGATGAGATCTTTCCTTATGTTAAATTAATTTATTTCGACCACTAAGATTATATTGTTACTTTCTTTACCTTCGAGACCTATTCGCGTCACTGATAAAACTCTATCTGCACAAGTTCAAATTGCAATTTTGCCACTGAGAAGTTGAGTGTTTAGTTTGAAAGATCCCCCCCAAAAGTGAGTTGAGTTACATAGGCACGTTTACTATGAAAATTCAAAATTAAAAGAAAAATATTAGAAAAGACAACAATACATTTCCTTACAATAGTGGTGATGGTGCGCAGGCGCATCTAATGGCACGGGTGGCGCGGCGGGTGGCGGCGCTAGGCTCTGTGTGTACGTAAGAGTGTTGCTGCCGGTCCACGTACCTTGAACATAAAAAACGAAAAATACCATCAGCGTATCACAAATTGCAATGGCAAATATTATGGCGATACATATTTCAGGCACATGACATTCGTCACGCTGCTACATCTAATGCGGCATTTTTGCGTCAATCCTACTCATGATCATCAAATTGAGGCTTAGTTTTAACAAAAAACTTCATTGGAGCTAGGAAACTGATCTCGATGGAATCTTACCGGGACTAGTTTTGTTCTGAAGCCATCTCTACAAATGCTTTTTTTTTACGAAGCTACATGATACACAATATGTTAATCTCATTAAAAAGGTTTTAGCATAAAGTCAAACGTGTTTTACGTACCTTGCTGCTGCTGTGTGCGGGGGCTGGCTTGCGGGGCGGAGGTGGGACTGGCTGCGTTGCCGAAGCCGTTCTGTTGAGATGCCGACCCAGAACCGGGTGATGCCGCTACAACAAATTAAAAGCTCAAACGCTACTAAAACGGTTACTGTAGTACAAGGTTAGTGTTAAAATAAAAGCCAATAACCGGCTTTTATTTGATTTCGGTAACTCAATGTATGAATGAAGAAAAGAGTGATTTAAATGCAGTTCGCATATATCGTAACTACTGGTCCTGGGGCCTTACGGCTACCTGTTTTAAGCGATTCTGTTTAGGTGATAAGAAAATTTGCGCGACCGCAAACCGTATCTCGGCAAGTTAAGGTTTACGTTCGCCTAATTTTCCAAACTGCGCTGTTTCAGCGCTCATTCGTGCCCGCGTTAAGAGTTAGTCGTAAGGTCCCAGCTAACTTATGAAGACGCATCAATATATGGCGGTAACATTTGTATAATAGTACTTTTTATTCTAGTCGGGTAACACATTTGTTGGGAGCCAATACCAAGTTTCCATACGCGAAAAGGATAATGAAATCATACATGTTTGTCTCTTTTACTCTTACTATTGATGTAATATGTGTGTCATCCTCTCATTTTTACAATGGTATGTACCGCAAGGAACTTTTTATTTTACTCAACTGCCCCAAAAAGATGTTTTTGTTAATAAATACCTACTGAATTATGACCTTATAGTATTGAGCTTTGTTTACATTATATTATACCAGGAGCTTTGAGTCGCGACGACCATTGAAATATGAACACTATGTCGTGTTCCGTACAGCAAAATTTTAAATGACAAACTATGTCACACGGTCTCTTGCTACTTGTGACAAATGCGAAATGCATTTGTATTTTGTCATGTATAATTTTGCCTTTTATGACACAATATAGGGTTTATTTTTATATGCTTTTCTGGTATGATGTTTTGTAAATCAAGCTTTACTATCACAGAAAAGAAAAAAAATTTAGATTATAACGGCTGTCAAAGCATTTTTGTAAGAAATTAGTTGTAGCCAGTTGCACCCATATAAACGAAACGTCCGTCATTCGAAATCAGTTAGCAACTGTGATGCGGACAAAGAACTTTGAGACCTAACCCAAAAAGGCAAGGTCCAGGTTCTTTGGATGCGGAGTTCGACGCATTGACATAAATAAGAATGTTCAATCAAGGTTTGTCATAATGCCGTGCGACAGATTTTCCTTCTCATTTCCGTTCTATTTACTTCTCTTTTCTGTGTTTACTATAGTCACTTACCAGGCAATGTCTGCGTCATTTGAGTATCAGCAGTAGTCTGCTCAGTCGGGAAGAATGTTGTATTAGTATTGTCTATCAACGGAGTTGTCCCGCCGGGCGACATACTCACTGGCATGGCGGCTGAAAACCCACACTATGATAAACATACAGCTGTACGGCTGGTTTTGATGATTGGATAGGATATATGACACATACAAAATAGACTTATGTCCTAATGTTTCATTTATTACATATAGAAGGCTTAGCGAAAGATATAATACATTACACATACTGAAAAAAATATTTAAGCGTTTAAAATTTTTGGTGGGGATATCGAGAGGATGCTCTGTCTTTCTCTCGCAAAGCGTGTTAGTATAATAGTGTTAACACACGTATGGATTTGGTTGACCTCAACCACCGTCTGACCAACGGGAGAAAAAGAGATGGAAATATGATATTCTCACTCTTTCTCTCTCGTTGGTTGGACGGCGGTCCGTTAACCAAATCCATAGGTGTGTTAACACTATTACATTTGAATGGCGCGCGCATGGTTTGACGTCATTCAGTGATATATTGCGCTCTCTGTCTAGCATGGAATTAAAATAGTGATAAATCATTTATTTTTAAACAAATTTTAATTTTGTTTTTGTTGATGGGTTCCTTTATATAACCAGCTTTTTATGAGGTTATAAAAAAATTAGGACACAATCCTACGATTAGCTTATTTAGCTGTTTGGGAAAATATAAACTGTTCCGATTTCCGATCTGCCTGTTTACTCTTTATAAAACAACATGTATTTCACATGTGTTTCAAATGTAGACAAAATATCACAGGCCATGCAACAAAATAGTGATAAAAAAAACGTCAGTGCAAAATAAAACAAGAAAAGCTTACGATGGTTCATTCGTTTAGGCAGCCACATTGCGCGCGCGTCCATTGCGTCAGGAGGTTCTAGCTTCGGAGCTATAATTCTTTGACCCATCACCATCTGTTGTGGACTAGGCATCGGCATTCCCTGGCTTATGGTCGGCATTTGAGGCGTCCCAGGTGACATTTGATTAGGAGCCGACGCCATTCGAGGCGAGGCCATCTGCGGCACGTTTGTCCCCATTTGAGGCGTCCCTGGCCCCATTTGAGGCGTCCCCGGCCCCATTTGTGGCGTTCCTGGCATTTGTGGGGTCGGTGGGCCCATTTGGGGTGTCCCTGGCCCCATTTGCGGCGTTGGTGGTCTCATATGAGGAGTCCCAGGTCCCATTTGAGGCGTGCCGGGCCCCATTTGAGGTGTTCCAAGCTGCATTTGTGGGGATGTCATTTGTCCAGCGTTCGGGTGGTTTGAGATCATTTGTGGAGGTCCGGGCGAGCGACCCATCTGTGGAGGGCCACTCATTTGTGGAGGGCCACCCATTTGTGGAGGGCCACTCATTTGCGGAGGGCCACCCATTTGTTGGGGGCCCCCCATTTGTGGCAGAACTCCCATCTGGGGTGGGGCTCCCGGCGGTCGTATTGGTCCTCTTGGTCCGTGCGTCGGCGAGAACAAGGTCGGAACGCCGTCTGGCGCTATCGAGACGAGAAAAACGCAAAATAAAATCAAATATGCACTGCTAAATAAAAAGAAGACAAGTTACAATTACAACACTTCTGACGTTTGAAAATGGACCCTGAAATAATAACTTAGGAAATATTTTTAACAGATATCACATTTTATTGAATCTCCTGATGCTGCCAATGTTCCACTCTCATATGACGAGAGATATGATGACTATGAGAGATATGGTGGTAATGACTTAGCAGAAGATTTCAAAACACTCCCCTTCTGCGTCAGATTAAGTCTCTTGGGCATAATTAAAAAGATCAAGTTATTTTACATCAAAGACATTATGAAGATTTATTGCCAGTTTTTCCCCCCAAAATGTATCACCAATCAAAGTCCAGAAACAAACACAAAATTTCACAAGCAAAAAAACAAATTTGATAACTGTCACAAGAAAATTTCTACCTACAATCTACAAACAAGGTACTTAGGGAAATAACACTCCCATATGTTAGTTAAAATAACCCCACATGGTTAACAGCAGGGGTCCCCAAACTTTTTTGACTCATAGACCATCTTCTGTTTTTGACAGACCCCCTGACTTTTACTGGCTTGCCTAGGTTTAATTTGAAGGGTGTAGTGTAAATCAGAAGGGTCGGGTCGTTAGCGAGCGCTCGTTTTTGAAGCTGTTTGAATATCTCAAACTATAGTACGGCCTTACGATCTATTTACTCACAATTTTGTGGGTACACTGTACACTTGATTTATGAAAATAACATCCATTTTGTGGACCTTTAACCACAAAATCTTTTTTCGCCGCCATCAACCCCTTGAAGGTTAAAAATCGACCCTTGGGGGCTGATATAGACCTATATTGGGAATGATTGGTGTACAGCAACAGGTTCTCTCTCTCTCGTTTTCCTGGGCCATCTGCCTTTTTAGGGTTCCGTACCTCAAAAGGAAAAAACGGAACCCTTATAGGATCACTTCGTTGTCCGTCTGTCTGTCTGTCTGTCTGTCCGTCTGTCAAGACCCTTTTTCTCAAGAACGCGTAAAGGTAGCAAGTTGTAATTTATACTAAATACTTGGGTCTACGGTTTCTTTCGGCTGTAAAAAAATAAAAGTTGTAAGTCAACGCAATCAAAAGATATGAACGTTTATGTCGCATATTTTGCGATTTCACAGGGGAACCAAAACCTATAGGGTACTTCCCGTTGACCTAGAATCATGAAATTTGGCAAAAAGCAAGGTCTCATAGCACATATATAGGAATAAATCCGAAAGTTATAAATATGAAGGTATATCATTTAAAAATGATTATTTTGCTATTACAAACTTACATTTTGTAGTTGGAATGTATGGAAGAAGCTTATTGTCAACTACAAACTTAAGTTTGTCTTTCAATATTTTAACTTCAGTTATTTTTTTTTTTGGTCTCGCGCTCTTATGGTTCCTTTATGTCGTATATTTTGCGATTTCACAGGGGAATCAAAACCTATAGGGTACTTCCCGTTGACCTAGAATCATGAAATTTGGCAAGAGGCAAGGTCTCATAGTACATATATAGGAATAAATCCGAAAGTTATAAATTTGAAGGTATTTAAAAATAATTATTTTGCTATTACAAACTTACATTTTGTAGTTGGGATGTATGGAAGAACCTTATTGTCAACTACAAACTTCAAAGTTGTCTTCCCAGAGACTGTGGGATCGGCCGATCTGCGAACTAGCATGGAAATCGCTACTAGATACGTGTCCTAGTATTGCAGATCGCGCTCGTATTCTTGCTGTCTCTGTTTGGGAATCGGGACTTTGGTTGCAAGCCATGCCCTCTTTTAACACAGGTAGCCTTTTAGATCCAACCGCATTTCGTCTAGCTGTCAGCTTACGCTTGGATACAAGGTGCTGTGAGGCCCATCGCTGTCAGTGTGGTACTGCTGTTGACCAGCTCGGTCACCATGGTCTCTCTTGCTCGAGAAGCGCTGGTCGTATTGGCCGACACGCTAGCCTGAACGACATCATACGCAGGGCACTTTCCACCGCCAATGTCGCAGCTGTGCTCAAACCGAGTGGTCTTGCGCGTGACGATGGAAAGAGGCCTGACGGTATGACACTTGTGCCCTGGAGGTTGGGGCGGCCCCTTGTATGGGACGCAACTTGTGTCGATACTTTGGCGCCGTCACATCTTCCTGAGACACAGGGTAGGGCTGGCGCGGCAGCTAATTCGGCAGAGCAGCACAAGCGTCGCAAATATGCTAACCTCGGCAGTGGTTACATATTTGAGGCGTTTGGGGTCGAGACATTGGGCCCTTGGGGACCGGGAGCTCACCTCATTTTCAAAAATCTTTCAGAGCGCCTGGTTAATGCGACGCGTGACCAAAATGCTGGCGTGTTTCTGGCTCAACGCATTAGCATTGCCATTCAACGTGGTAATGCCGCCAGCATGTTGGGTACGCTGCCAACTGGTAGTGGGCTTGAGCATTTGGATTGTCTTTAGACCTTCAACGGTCTATGGGCAGTCTAACTGTATTTGTAGTGTTAGTTTTAGCTTGTATTTTGTTTAGTTATTAAAGGCACTTGCCCAGTAAAAAAAAACTACAAACTTAAGTTTGTCTTTCAATATTTTAACTTCAGTTAGTTTTTTTTTTGGTCTCGCGCTCTGAGGGTTCCGTCTAACGGAACCCTCAGAGCACGAGTCCTACTCGTACTTGTCCGGTTTTTTATAATAGGCTCGCCAACTTGCGTGATGTTTAGCGATGATGCGATCTACGATGGAGCAACCACATTTCTTTGTCTCTAGATGGCACAAGCACATTGGATACAGTGCAACTGACTTATATAAGATTTGAACGGGGAGCCACCCGATGTACTTTTTGAACAAATATAACAGCCATAGATAGAAAATTGTGAGGTCCATGAAACGTTGTCGCTTTTTCGACCCCCGCCTTGGCCGATGGATACTAAAAAGGGCAGAAGAGATATAGATCATGCAGATCCGATACCCCCTCCTAAATGTATCCTATGAAAAACCGATAGACTACGAACTTTGGGCCGATGGTCAAGACTTCCGTCTTTACATATTGGTGAGGTAATTTTTTGACTGAGTTATTCTTTTTTTATTATTTTGCATACATATACCTTGTTCGTAGCCTACAACACAGTACAGTATTACATTCATCCAATAAAATAATAAGAAAAACTTACTCTGTCCTTGGTTTAATATAATATTGCTATTTGGAAACTGCTGGTGATGGTGTTGTATAGTTGAATGGTGATGCCGTGGACTGGTGGCGTGGTGTTGGATTGTGACCAGTTCCGCGGTATCCATGTCCATTCCGTTACCACTGATCCCCGCTGTATACTCATCTTTGACCAGCCGACTTGGCCCGGACTGCAGCGTTAGGCCTGAGAGGTCTGCAATTTTAGATGAGTAGTCTAATCTTAATTATAGTGTAGTGCTTTTTACGGATTGAGTTACATACAAATAGTAGAATTTTAATGATGTTTTAGTAGCTTTTATACATTTTTTCTGGTATCCCTGGTCATTTCTACATAAACATACTAGTTAAACCAATCGGTAACTTATCAATCGGCAATGTGAAAGTTCAATTAATTTTTCAGCAATTTCAAAGAAGTTAATTATTATTTAAAGTAATATATTTATAGTTTCATCAAAATCGGCTGCCTAGTTTACAAATACAGTGCCCTCATGGCTAGGCTCCGTTATAAATATAATAAAAAAATTAAAATACTGACCTATCCCTGGTGACACAACCCTCTCATAGTGGTAAGGGTTAACGCAGACCGAGTCGCATTTGAGATCAAACGCAAACTGACAAAACTTGACATGCTTCAGCTCATTCTTGTGCAGGTCGGGCCATCGCCAGATGCGAGCGTATATCACGTGCGGGAAGCCTTTACGACCTGCCACCTGGATGGTTGAAAAAAATTGGTCTTCAAGTATATATTAATAAAAAGATCTCTTTACGACCTGCCACAGACCTAACTACTAATATTATAAACGCGAAAGTTTGTATGTATGGATGTTTGTTCCTCTTTCACGCTGCAACGGAACAACGGATCGACCTAGTATTTTGCATGGGTATAGTTGAAGAGCCACCGCGGGGCGCAGCTAGTATCATCATAACTAGACAGTCATGTTTTAATTTGTCTAAAGTTGGCCGGTGAAACAACGAGTCTGACAGCTGTTATAACATTGTCAAACTCTGGATGAAAACAATTTCTTTTGATGTTCCACTGTAGTACGAGTATATTGGCTACTACAATGTTACGTTCAAAAAGCTTTTTACAATGTTTTGGCACCTTCAGATGTATTCTTTCAGCGACCACACTTTAGTCTCCAATTTGTCTAGCCACAGTCAAATGCAATCATGATTTGTATAGCATACCATCAAATAATCATGTAGCTTATTCAAGGACCTGCAATATTAGTTTTGTCAGGGTCAGTCTCATTTGGATTGACATATAAGTACAAAAGAGACAAACAATGTTACATGCACAAGAATAGGCGGCCATGAGAGAAATGGAGCTTACCATCAGGCGGGTTGGTGGCCAAACATAGACCTAAAAAACTATACAATCTCAAAGAATTCAGCTCACCTGCAGCCTGCCATCAAGCGTCCTCTGTATCGTGACACATTTACTCGGATGCGCGCCATTTGTTGTGATAGCTGTTATCAAAGAGTCCAGCTCATCCCGTTTCTCCTTTAGCTTCTTGACGAGAGACTCGATGGCTCGTTTGGAGAAGCCCTCGCTCTCTCCGCCTTGTCGGTGGCACATTAACGAATGGACGATGCTGAGGCATGCATCAGCTGAGGTGGGAGCTGTTGTGTTCATGGCTAGAAACAATACACTTTTTAATATGCAGAATACAGGTAAGTTACGGATTTTCAAGCCGGTTTACGAATTTTCGATTTCAGCATTGGTCCGGTTGGTCCCATAATCAAACTTTTTTATTTACTAAACAATATCCACGAGTCTCTCAGGTGGGATCGCAACAAGGGGATCCACTTGGTCCACTGATCTTCGGTTTGGCTATTCATACGGCCATTAAATCCCTTTAAACTCTCATTAATATATGGTATCTGGACGATGGCACCATCGGGCATCCCAGACACAGTTGAGAGGGACTTGAAGGTCCTCTTTCCAGCTCTAAAGCGGATGGGTATGGAATTTGTTTGTTTGTTGTATGTTTTAACACTGTGATCTTCCCTTGTAGCTCAGTGGCCTTGGCAGCCATTGAGCTAGGTATCAAGATCATGAACTGGATTTCTCTTAGTCTCCCCACTATTTTTTCTGAGGGAGTTTGCAACTGTTTGCAGCTTTCCGTTCATTTCAACCATCTTCCAGCACATGTATCTATAGTGCTTCGGATGAATTGCTTTGCAATCCCTAAGATAACTTACACTATCAGGATGGCCCAAGTTAGCAGTTTCCCGAGGAAGTGGTACATTTTGACAATACCTTTGAACGTGTTTTGGAGGAAACACTTAACGTCCGGCTCAGTTAATGGCAGTGATGTCAAGCCAGCTTATCTATTCATTTCGGTGGTCTGGGCATGTGTCGACTGCAGGAAACCAGGCCTATTTATTGCTGTCCTTGTATCGTCGCATGGTATTGCGACTAGGTATATGTGACTAGATATTCATGTATTAATACTATAAATGTAATATTTATGTAATAAATTGTATTTGTTTCAAAAATAACGAACAAAAAGATAATAGAAGATAATATTATCCCAATATAAAAATCAATAAGTGAGTGTGTGTCTACTAGACAATGATGCTTTCAAAGTGTTCACTTAAAATAGTCACCTAAAACAGCTTTTGATGGTGTTTGCCGAATATTTAGAGGGATCTCATTTCCCTCAAACAAACATCATTCCCAGAAGTGTGGACCTACGATTGATTTGCTACGAGCCTGTCCCAATGAATAAATATTTATTAGTTCAATTACTTATTTAATAAAACAATAATCAAGGCGTATATTTGCTAGCCTAAAAGACAATGTTTACCTCCTTCATGTGAGAATATGAGTATGAATCATAGCTTAACAATTAAACAGGTGATATCAAAATCTGAATATGAACGAAAGCGACTTCAGTAACTAGGCTAGAAAACATAAAGGTACAACAATTTTGATAGAATCTAAGAAATTTTGATAATGTATGGGGTGAAGAATTTGATATGGACACAAATAGTTACTTCCAGATCACATTTCAATATCTTTTTTAAAGTTACCTAGTGACTGCTGAAAATGTAATAGATAGCAGGGACTAGTTTGTGAAGATAGATTGCGGAAATTCCATTGTATTATTAGAAATAAAAGAAATTAATGAATTATAAAAAACTATATACAAGACAAATAATACAAGTAGCTCACCTGTTATTTATCCGTAAATACCCCTAAATATTATGAGTTAAATTATCACATTAGTCCCGTCAAATCATGTGCACAATTTCATCAAAAATAATTTCCTTTATTTGCGAGATGATACCAAAACAGAAAGCGACATTTTGACGGTTCATAGATAATTTACAGACTAAAAATAAAGATTTCAATAAAAATGCTGCCACTATCACAGTTAATCGATTTTGAAAATCATTTTATTCGATTAATTTGATTTCATTGAAACAAGATTGGCTATGCTCAGATAACGTTCCGTTTCCTTGCATAGTAAAACATACTAAAGGTTTGACAATGCACTGCGTTTTTTTTTTTTTTTTTTATATATTTACTACACATAGTACGTTACATTTCAAGTTGGAAACTGTTAAAACTGTGTGTAATGGAACGCTTAATTCATCTGTCGAGTTGGGGGGTGACTGACTGACTGACTGCTGACAGCGGGTTTTGTCAAACAAATTCTGGTTCTTAATTTCTTCGAAAATAAACCAAATACAAGTTAGAAATTGTTCAGAGATAATAAGTGCTTTTTCTACGGACATTTACAAATAATACGTTCTAAGAATCAGAACTCGTACATCCGTCAGACTTCGTTACCTGTGATAAGTGGGTGGATTCCTTTGGTATTTTATTAGGCGGATTGTAATTTGTGTCATGCCCGCAAAAGCAGTCGCTGATGATGAAAAGCACTTGAAAAATGAAGGGCGTCGATAGTTATTCAGCTGACCGCGAAGGAATGAGCAACAAACCGATAGTAACATGTAAGTTTTGATACATTTTCACATACCCATTATTATTGATAGAAGCTAACAAAATATTGTATATGCTGGTAGGCGCAGGAGATTGGAACCTGTTTTGTACCCTGGAGGCGCCTCTGGTGGCTGCCATACCTCAGGATTCTTGTGAATGGAGGAGATCCTATGGCCGAGCCACTAAAGCTGTTAACTTGGAAGCCTCTTTCATCAAGTACAACAGGGACAAAGTGCATAACGAGCTCAATTTATTGAAGCGTCCCATACTTCATATCTATTGGACTGACTGTGTGGTAAGTATCAATTTGGTTTTGTAAAATCTGTTCCAATAATTAGAACTATTAAAAAGTTTATTTCTGCTTACTAACAAACCGTTGAAAAGTGTGCGTTCAAAAAACTTCACTAATTAGTTGATTAAGTGGTTACATATATTTGAGCTGATTGGGGTCGGGACATTGAGTCCTAGGAGACCAGGAACTCACCTCATTTTGAAATCTTTCAGAGCTCATGGTTAATGCGACACATGACCAAAATGCTTAAAGGTACACATCTGTGCAACGCAGCCGATTGCAGACCTCTGAAGGGGTACCATACTTTTTCATAGCATAATTATTGTAACAGCAGCCATGCAGGATCAAATGGCTGCAATCGGCCGTGTTGCATGGAAGTCTACCTTAAGAATTGCCATTCAGCGTGGTAATGCCGTATGCTACCAACCGGCTTATCTCAATCATATAAAAAAAATACAATAAATATATTTATGTAAACACCGCTTTCGAAACCAAACTAAAGACCGGTCTAAATTGTTGCCAGCTAATTTCTCACATATTAATATGAAGGAGATGCTCATAATTTTTGTGATGTAGATTAATTCAACGAACTTCACCCTATATGACCATTTTCACCAGTCCATTTGTCAAGGTATTCTAGCAATTGATCTACTAGAATGGCTTATCAAATGACCTGGGGCTCGATTTTGGAATTTAGACACTTGCATTTTGCACGAAAGTATCATGCGACAACAACATGGCAACAGGGGGTTCTTCAAAAGGCGAGTTAATAGACTCTTAAAGGGTGGGCAACGTAGTTGTGATGCCTATGGTGTTACAAGTACTTATAGGTGATGGTCTGCTTGTTTGCCATCAATGGCGTTAAAAAATACGAAATGAAATCCCAAATGTCCCATTTTGTTTGTAATCATATCACTCGCTAAAGCAACGAATGGTTTGAACCATTGGAATTTGCTTTCTATGAATAGAAAATCTCAAAATTCATCAAATCAGAAGCAATTCAAAATTAGAGCTCCAGGTCATTTGAGGAGACATTTTAGTAGGTCAATTACTAGAATGGCTTGACAAATGGCCTGGTGTAAATGGTCCATTACTCTATGGGTGAGGATGCCATATGCAAGTTTTCATAAAATCAAGCTAAGTGGAAATTTTCCTATGTACATAGACAAAACCTAACTATTGTAGTCTTGAAACCTGTCTTCTACCTTTCTGTTATCTCTATCAGTCTCTTACATAATTGATAAGGGTAATCAGTTAATTATATTACAAGCATATTTAAAAACACTTGAATGGAAAGGTCTCTAGAACAAAAAAACAAAAGAAATAACATACAGTCGAATTGATAACCTCCTTTTTTTCGAAGTCGGTTAAAAAAGGTTTTTACCTATTTAGATATGGGGATTTAAAAATACATAATTATATACAAACTCATTTAAATCCAATGCTGCTATAACAATCTATACTTCTATACTAATATTATAAAAAGGAAAGATTTGTATGTATAAGTATGTTTGTAACGAATTGGCTCAAAAAGTACTGGACCGATTTTAAAATATCTTCACTATTGGGAAGCTACACTGTCCCCGGGTGACATAGGCTATAATCTATACCCGTGCGAAGCTGGGGCGGACTCCTAGTGTCTAATATAGTAAAGGACCGTGGGGTCTGGCCACTCAGGGTTTGGTTAAAGAGCTGTCCAGATGCCTCGTAGATGTAACAGGTGACCAAAGAGAAATAAGTAAATAAATAAATATTCCAGACATTTTTGCATCACGGTCATCTGACCCCAAACTAAGCAAAGCTTGTGATATGGCTGCCAGAGACTGATATACATACATATATAGCTTTAAATACATACTTAAATAAATATTAACAACCAGATATAGAACAAACACAAATGTTTTTCCTATGTGGGAATCGAACCCACGCCCCCAATACAAGCTCAGAAGGTTCACTACCAACTGGACAAAGGGGCTATCTAAATGGAGTCTACTTTTGTTTCGGACATTTTTAAATGCTGAATATCCATAGTGTAAAATTTCTTTCATTACAGGATATAGAATATTACAAAACAACATTAAGAGAAGACGTTGAACAATGGCTCAAAAACTTAGAGAAGTCAGGTATAACAGACTGGATGATAATTTTAGTAGAGACATATGACATTCGGAAAACCAACAAACTCCTCCCGAGGACTACAGTGTTAGATAAAATCAAAGGGGACTTCGGAATGAAGCAAACTGAAGATAGATTTATATCAGTAATCAATCCAATAAAGTCTGAGGCCAGGAGCGCGGAGTCATGGAGGTCACTAGTGGCAAAGATCAGGCATTTCATATTAGTGGCGTATAATAAAGCGTTGTTGAAGTTCGAGGAATACATGCGGGAACAAAGGGAGAAGCGGAATGACCCTGAATGGGATTTTTGTAATTATTTTATACTACAGGCAAGTTTAAATTTATGTATATAAAAATGAATTCCAATTTTTCTTGTATGGCTCCATAACTTGAGAACGACTTTACCGATTCCATTTTTTTTTAAATGTTTTCTAATACTTTGGAGAATGTTCTTACAAAAATAAAAATGAAGAAAATTGGAAAATTTTAGAAAACTTAGCGACGATTTTAACTCGCGGGTGCAACCGCGGGGCGCAGCTAGTAAATAAATAAATATTCGGGATATTTTTGCACACACGGAGCAAAAGGAGCATTAGCTTAATTAGTCTTAATTACTTGTATGTAGTCCATTTTTATGGGTCACGCTCATTAACCGTGACAGTATGCAAGATCTGTCCCTTTGTTTGTTAGTTTTTCACAAAAAAATTGCTGTACCAATATAGATGAAGTTTAACAAGGAAGTAGTGAAGGTAGTGTGTATTACAAGCTGATAAATCACCTTACAATCTTCAAACGTCTGAACAGTTTTCCTTGAACACTCTTAAATGTCACCTATCAAAAAAAATAAAAAATAATTGGCTTAGCCGTTTAGGAGTTCGATGCCACAGACCATAATGTGAGACACACACACTTTAAACTTATAGCAAACCTCTCTTTGCGTCGAGGGTAAAAAAAAAGTTACCGAACGCATGGTGCAGCTAGTAATGTGTCATTACCAAAGATCATTTATTATTTATTTATCTTTAAAGCTTCAGATTCACCATCGACACTCCAAAATATGCAATATATGAGATTGGTTATAGCTATAAGGCCCCAATTGTTTCACTAGTTTTTCAGTTGTTTCTATATGTAATTTCTGGTGTGACATCTATCTATGCAACATAATGCAGCGCTTATAACAGGCGGGAAGTACGCCATTGATAATATTTGCGAATTTGATAAATGAATTATAACAGTATAAGCATATGGTTGTTTATTTGAAAATTGGTCCACAGTTTTGGTATGGTTTTGTTAATAATTATGAATCTATTGTTTTAAATATCTTTGCTTATTACCAACTCTAGCCATGGAAAGGACTGTGCTCGGGGTTTCTCTACGAGATGAATCAGGAATGAGGAGATCCGTAGACGAACGAAAGTTACCGACATAGCCCACCAGATTAACTCAGTACTAAATGAATAATTTTTGGTTACAGGAACAACTGGCGTTTGTTTTAGAAATGCTCGGTTTGTACGAAGAAGCCCTAGTCCAGTACGACGAATTAGATGCTCTATTTTCCCAATTTGTGCTCAATTCAAACATAGCGGAGAGTCCGAAATGGCTCGACACGTTCAAACAGCCAGTGTCGTCATGGCATGCTGTCAGACTCACTGCACTGGTGCCGCAGCAATTGAGGGAAATTATTATAAAAAAACAAGCCTCGTTGCTGGACTTTCGGAGCTACCTGTACCAACGTCAAAGTGCTATGTTATTACTCACATTTAAACCTTGGGAGGTACGTATCACTCAAATGTTGTCATTCTTGTAAGCGTTTCAAGGGCTAAATTACAAAATCTGACGAAGTTTGATATATGGAGTTACATTGAATGGTAAATGGTGGTAAAGCTGAAAGGAGGTCATAGTACTGATCATAATTATCAACGTTTACTAAGAAACCTCTGAAAAAAAATTGGAATGAGCGATCTATCACTTACATTCATGTTTTTTTTTTTTTATCCATTTGGGGTTGCATTCACAAGAGCTCATAATCTTCAATCATAGTTAAGAAAACTCGATCAAGTCACCTTTCAAACAAAAAAACCAAATAAAATTCGGTTCAGCTGTTTGGGAGCTACGATGCCACAGACACTCACGTTAAACTCATCACCCCTCTGTTAGCGTCGGAGGTTAAAAATAGATACATTTTAGAAATTTAAATCCTATTTTGTTACACCTGGGGGAGGCCTCCAGATGTCCAGCAGTGGACGTCTTACGGCTAAAATGATGATGATGATGATGATGATTGTCACACCATCGCATCAAATTACCTAAACGTACAGATTAGCTTAACAGTTAGGATGAAAGTAAAAACTGTCCGGACCAAAAATATACCAAACTACTTTTGGTTCAGACATTGATTAGCGCTGACCCAATATCCATATTTTTAATATCTTTGCATTCCACTGTTTATTAAAAGAGTTTCCGACACGCAATTATTTGTTCAAAGTTTCATACATGAATAATTTATGACTGAATTCTGTGAAATTGTTTTTCGTCCATAATTCAAATCATAATTATCTAGATATCAAATTGTTGCTGCTAATATTGGTAACTGAATGGTTTTGTTCAATTTATTAATGAAAATTTTGTAAAAGGGTATTTTGTTCAGTAGGACTAAGGGCCATATTATACATAAAACACTGTTTTAAACTATCACGGTTGTTCACTAAAGTTATATGATTATACATACACATAACATGTGTTCAAATCGCGAAAGTTTAAAAATTACTGATTATACATAGTTGAATTTTAGGTGTCTGGGTTTTTGGGCATAAAACAAAAAATAAAACTTTAATTGTCAAGACGAATATAAAATAAGTAAACCTCATTAAAATTGTAAATTTTCAGTAATTTTACGAAATATACACTCAAACTTTCTCTCCGAGAGTTTTACGAATAGCTATTTTTTATAAATATGTTGAGGTTTTCCAAAATTTGAAGCAGTTTTTTTTTGTAATAATAACAGATGGTTTTATATTAAATTTTCTATAATAGATCTTTCTATTAGATAGAATCAGAATGCCAAAAATCCAGGCTTCCTTGCTTTTTGTCAAAAAGGCCTAGGCTCTAGGCCTTTTTACCACCTTCGACCACACCATCACTTTACATCAAGTGAGCTGCGGTTGAAAAAGTACCTAAAATACCACAAATATTTTGTATAGTATGAGTAAATAAATCGTTTAAGGGGGTCTAGACAAGAGCCACACACTGTTAGCATTCACGCCTGCGGAAAGATGAAATTGTATGAAAATGACATTGACAGTGACATTAGCATGAGATAAATTATCTGAAGCTAATGTCATTTTCATACAATTTCATCTTTCCGCAGACGTGAACGCTAACAGTGTGTGGCTCTTGTCTAGACCCCAAGGCGACGTTTCCCACTTTTAAGCAACGCTTGTTACGACTGACCTTAATTAAGAAAGAGCTTAAGATAAGGCTTAATTAAATTAACTAATATTGTCTTAAAGTCGCATTTCGTGGAGCGTCATGCGTTTCGCTAAATTTCGATTTATGCGGTTTTTCTCATATTTTTCGAAAAGGATAGCTTTAATGTATAATATACCTGTACGGTTACCTCCATAATGATGAAATCTGTATATTAAGATATCGTAGACATCATTTAGTAAATTGGTAGTTTAATAAACAAAAAAAATAAAAAATAAAAAAAACTATCAATCGGAATGTCCTTAATACTTTTTCGGTCTTTGCAGTTTCCTAGATAAAACATTAAATTTTGGTATGACACCATGATGTTTATAATATATATATTATATTTTAATAATTTTAACCTAACCATGGAAGTAGATTTTTTTTTAACGGTAAATAGGTTGTTTCTAGCCAAACGTGCTCCATTCTCGGTCGCATCGTAGCTTTCCATCAGGCAAGATCGAGGTCAATCGTTAGCCTAGTCCGAAGTAAAAAAAAAGTTGACAAACTTAAACTAGAATTACCAAAATGGCTAAAAGTGGGGAAAGAGAGCCTTAAACGAATATCTTCAAATAATTGAATTGCAAACATACAAACGTTTTCTATGTATCTAGAAGAATATGTTCGTGGAAGTCAATATTTCACGTTGTTCAGCCGTCTGTGAAGTGTACCTAGCCGTTGTAAAACGCAGTTAGATTTATGTCATTGAATACGTTGATTGCATGATATTTTGACGAGGGAAAATGGATTAAGAAATACGTTTTTGAAGTGAAAACTTGTTTAGGTGCGCTGAGCACTATTGAACATCGAGATACAATACCGAGAGTCACAATCACTAAGTGAAAACATTATTAAAACGTCCGAGCGTCGTTGTACGTCTTAGACATCAATTATATAGTTCACAATGCCAATTTAGACGTTATGTTGTTTATATAGTGTTTAAAGTCGCTTGTCCGCTATGGCATCGAAGCACTGGCATCGCGCGGCGTTGTAGTCGGATCACGGTTGCCTTAAAACTAACGAAAAAGTGCGCAATGCTTAGCGAGCGCCGAGTTTTGGTTCGGTCATTTTTTAGCACATTTGTGACTCTATAGGTATTGTATCTCGATGGTATTTAATGAGACTGAGTCGCCGGCTCCAGTCGGCTAAGGGCGAGAATGATAGTTATTTACCTCCCCTTGATAAAGTTTCACTTCTGTCGTTTGGTCTTAAGCACACACCGTTCTTTTAGTGTTCCGTACCCAAAGATTGTCAACCCTATCATTAAAGCCCGCTTTAATCGGTCAGCCGGTGAAATCGGTTCAGCCATTTGGGAGCTACGATGCTACAGATAGAGAAACGCGTCCCGATGTTTATCGGGACGCGTGTTTACGTGTTTACGTTAAACTTCTTTTTGCGTCGGGGGCTGAAAACAAAAAAGATTTTTTTTATTATTATACTATAGCATTTGACCGCCACCTCGCCTGATGTTAAGCGTTATGACGCGGTCTACGATGGAGTTCGCTTGCCTAGAAGAAACCGATTCACTCGTGATTTGAAGATACCCAGATTGTAACTATCGGGGATTGTAAAAACTGAATAAATGTTTTTGTTCAGCATTTTCAGTGTTTAGTGTTCATTGTGGAAGTTAAAGGGGAAGGCCAGAGGTCTGTGGGGAGGCCTATGTTCAGCAGTGGACGTCTTCTGGCTGATGATGATGATTCAGCGTTTTGAAATGTTATTGTAGCAGTCAGAGCAAATAAATGCTTGGACCGATCACAGTCAGGATAAATAAAATAATATTAAATAAATATTCGGGACATTTTTGCACACACGGTCATCTGACCCCAAACTAAGCAAAGCTTGTGATATGGCTGCCAGAGACTGATATACATACATATATAGTTTTAAATACATTATTAAATAGATATTAACACCCAGATATAAAACAAACACAAATGTTCATCACATAAATGTTTGCCCTAGGTGGGAATCGAACCCACACCTCCAAGCGCAGAAGGCAGGTTCACTACCAATTGGACCAACGAGGCTATCAAGCTATGTCTATTCCAGATAGCCGCTCGCTGCCTCTCGACCGTCCACAATACACTGGTAGAACTATCCCTCCTCAACGCTCCGGCGGTGGAAGGCGCGGCGGCGTGCTGGGCGCAGCTGGCGTGCGCAGAAACGTTACGGGCGTGCGAACGACTGGCCGCAACCAACAACGCCCTAGAAATGTGTACAGCAACTCAAGCGCCGCTACTACACAATGCTAAGGACAAGGTTAGTTAAAACCTCAGATCAGACATAGTTTGGATTTGCCTTGAACTCGAGCTAGTACCGAAAAAAGTCTGCCATAAACTAAAGGGGGCGAGGTAAACAATTGTTGCACACTGGACATATTCTTACTAATTCTACAAACGCACACTTTATAGCGGGAACCAACGAAGGCTCTATCCCTCTCACACCGCCATCGCAAGAGTGCCGGCGTTCGAGCAGGCTGAAAGCGCGGGAGGGTCTCGTTCCCCGACCCGAGTAGTCGACAAACCACCACGGTCCCAGACGCACGCGCCGCTCGTGCGTCGACACTCCCGTCGTGACTCGTTTTATTTTGCACCAATATTCGAATCCCTCAACCTTGTGACTTTTTTACATACCTTAAAAATATAGCGTTATCAGTTTAAATTAACTGCAAATGAGATGATCAAACGGACGACCGTGGGTGGTGTAAGTGCTAAAGGGGAAACTGTAGGTAAATTCGCATTAGGCCTAAATCAGATTCGATTCCTGTAGTCGAATTCACCCTGCAGACAACCTGCTGCCGCCAATTTTTTTGCATGTGGAATATAAATTTCATGTGTGCGTGAAAAGTTAGTGTGCTGTAAGCGGTATAGTGATAAAAGTGGATGAAACACGAAGACATTTGAACACTAACGATAATTTTACGAAGGCAAATATCCCTTCTTTGTCTGCTCTGATGTTAAAACAGACGCTTTCTAAACTGTTTTGGTCCTTCGAGCTATTTCTATTTCCTTTTGGAAGATACAGTAAATAGTTATAACAGTATAAAAACACGCTTAGCTATTATAATAAAAACGCTAAAAGTTTGATAAAAAACTGGACAAGTGTGAGTAGGACTCTCACCCTGAGGGTTCTGTACAAACTCAGTAAATATGTATGTATATACTGTCTTCATCCAAACCGGAAAACGAGTCGCAACGAATTTTTTTGAAATATTGAAGGTTCGGTTTGGTCCTTCGAGCCGTACAACGTACAACTAATA
Source organism: Agriopis aurantiaria (assembly GCA_914767915.1). Lineage (NCBI taxonomy): Eukaryota > Metazoa > Arthropoda > Insecta > Lepidoptera > Geometridae > Agriopis > Agriopis aurantiaria. The sequence goes on along the minus strand of OU612001.1, from coordinate 5,001,447 downwards.
TCACTAAACCATATCCCACCTTATCCAATAACAAATAACATCTATTTTCCAGTTACACGAGCTAGGGAAACTCTGCGGGTTACTCCCAGGGTCTCCAGATCCATCATCAGAACAGCTCCATCTAGTAGTGATGCTGTCAGCGGGCATGGGAGACAGCGAGGCCAACAACAAGCATCCGACGCCCACGGATCGGTTGAAAGAAGCTCTATGCAGTAAAACCAGCTTCCAGCAGTATTATTTGGAGCTGGCGGAATTGGCTATGGGGACGTACAAGCATATTGGTAGATTAAGGTACACAAACGTGAAAATTTTTTAGACTGTTAAATTCATGATCATCTTTAACAGCCTATTATGTTCCCACTGCTGGGACACAGGCCTTCACATAGAGAGAGAGAGAGAGAGGATGGGCCCTAATCCACCATGCTGGCCCAGACCATGATGGTGAAGTTTTATTTTCATGTTGTACATACCGGTTTCGTCTCGATGTTTTCCTTCACTGTTTTATGTCAATTTATATTATCTTTGGTCAAACTGCACATAATTTATTTAAAGTGCTAATAACTCGACCCCCTTATCTTAAACCCTTTAGATTGGTATATTTATTATTTTATTTATATTTATGTTTTGTAGTGGTGTACTGTGTGTGTGCCTGTACCGAGACATCACCAAACGGCTCCAACGGAAGACCAGCGCTGGTTAACAGCGAGCATTATGCTGAGTTGGGGCCGATTTGTAACCTTATATTCCTTGTGTCATTAAACTGTTAAAAAAAAAACGTAATTTGGTTACAAATAAACTTTTTCTTTCTTTCTTTCTTTCTTTCTAATCTCACGTGAGAAAACATAATTAGCTTAATTATTTAAGACAGAACATAGTCTAGAATCATAGTGAGAAAATCGAACAATAATTAAATAGGAACTACTAAAATTTGTAAAAGAATATTCAGTCCACGATTTTGGGGAAATTTTGGTGGGACCCATCTAAAAGGATATCCTTTCAAGTAAAAAAAAAAAATCCAAATCGGTTTTTATATGACGGAGTTCTGAGGTAACAAACATAAAAAAATACAACCGAATTGAGAAAGCCTTCCTTTTTTTGAAATCTTTTAAAACCCGTAGGAACTGTCTCTGTAGCTTCTCTAACATAGTTGCAGATTATGCTTACGCCCGAAACACACCTCCGCTGCGGAACCATAACAGCGAAACCGATACTAGTTTAAATGTCAACCTTATATCGTGTAATATACAGCAGTAATTTAAACAGCAAACTTGGAACGGAGGCGCCGCTTGACACATTTGGCGTTTCTCCCACACGTTTTTAATACTCTGCTGTAAGGCACATTATATGAGGTTCATATTTCAACGAGTAACGGTTTCGCTGCTACAGTTTCGCGGCGGATGTGTGTTTAGGGCGTTAATGTATAATGTCACTTCATTGCAGATTCGCCCGCCTAATCGGTCGTGACTTGGCAGCTTTTTACTCAGAACTGGGGGAGACGGGGAAAGCGGTCGTATTTCTGAGTGACGCGCTCCGCTCGTACGAGGAACAAGGCTGGCGGGACTTGGCCGCGCAGACTCGGTTGGAACTCGTCGCGGCCGCTAAGAAAATGAACGATATGGACAGGTGAGGATTTAATTTTCTGAAACGTCGAGCGAAAATTATCTATTTCATCATCATCATAATCAGCCTTTTAACAGTCCACTGCTGGACTTTTAGCCTACCCCCGAAAGGGTGATTGGGTCATATCCACCACGCTGGCCCAGTGCGGGTTGGTGGATTCACATACGCCATTGAATTCCTTCTCCGTACGTATGCAGGTTTCCTCACGATGTTTTCCTTCACCGAATGTACCTATTTATACCATACATTCGACTCAATTTTTCGATTTGATTCCTTCGAACCTTGTCAGAATGCCCCCCCCCTTTCATGCTAGACAAAGAGCGCACTATACTGAGCCGTGACGTCACGGCTCAGGAGCGCCATACAAATGCTATACTAACACACGCTTTGCAAGAAAGGGATAGAGCATCCCCTCTCTATCCCCACCTAAAACTTTAAACACTCATATCTCAAAGATTTATCAGTCGAATTAAATTATTTTTTCAGTATGTGTAATGTATATTCATCGCTAAGCCGGTTATTTGTACTAAATTAAACATTAAGACACATGCCTATTAAATGTATTTGTGTTGTGTTTGTGGGGGCGGGTGAGACTGTGTATGCGTGCGTGAGGGTGTGTATATTTGTCACTTTTATATTGACACCTGACATCCTATTGCCAAGAGATTGAAGTGAATTATGCAGTGTGCTAGTTAGAACAACCAACTTAAAACATGCAAAGATACTAGAGACAACACACTAGAAAAAAGTTTTTTATTCTAGTCTGAAATTGGGATAAAAGAAAAAAGAGTCCAGCGACTAACAGACGTTAAAAAAACAAACTATTATAGACTTAACGGCCAGTTATCCGAGTCGCGTAGGCAACAAAACGCTTCCTCAGCCCCCGCCAAGTTATAGCGACGATGTATTTTTCCACCCAAGAGTCAGGACGCCCGCGGGGGGAGTGCAACGACAAAAACGAACATAGGTCCGACCTCGATGATGACGCCAGGTGCGGTACTGAACGCGGTGCGCGTAAATTCTCGCGACCTTTTTACGCTTTTAATTTCACTAAAAAACGAAACTATTAACTATCAAAATTCTATCCAAATAAATTTTTTTTGAATAAAATTGCCTTTCAGTACATGCAATTTCCAGGTTGTTACGAGCTTTCATTAGAGCATAAAACGAAAAAAATAAACTGAATCGACTTTGTTTCAGATTTTTTTTGATCGAGCAAAGTTTATTCTATCGTGTTTGGAACCAAATCATAAACTCAAACACAGATGTATCTGTGACAGTTTTTTTCCAGCTCAAATATTGTAATTTAACTGAATAAAATTGATTTAAAACCGTCAAATTTGCTATAAGAGGCCGTTAAGTTTGACCACCAACTCGCCTGATGCTAACTCAGTTCTAAATTATATTTGGTCCAAGCTTTTTAGCTCTAACAGCAGCAAAAACATTGTAAAAAGCCGAATGAAAATATTTTCTTTTAATATCTCATTATAAAAGATATAACAATTACCATTAAATCTTGCGTTCAAAAACATAGCTAAAGTGATCAGAATTTACGGTTTGCATTCGCGTTTTACTATCTACTGCAGCTGCTAGAGATCAACAAAACTTGGACGGACGATAAGGTCTTTTAGTACATATGTGCAACTTTTATATTAAGGAGGCTTACTTATTTTTGTCCTTTTTCAGATATACAAAGCTCTCTGCAACTATAGCCTGCACAGCGGAATTAGAAATCCTAGTCAGAAACTTCTATTTCGAAGAAATGATGAATTCCATCAAAGAAAACCTCTCCACCAAAACAGAGACTGTACTCTCCGAACTGAATGAGTGCTTTAAGATCGTATCCGCCAGTTTAGTGCCATCCGAACGTGGCATCTACATCACAGATAATAAGGTCCAAACTAGACTGGTTGTTGAGAGCTACTTCCCTAAAGAAATTATTTGTACCAAAGCGGCGATTAGCATAGAGTATTGTAAGGTATGTATGTATAAAGGATTGTTCTAAAATACTACATTTTGAAGAAAAAGAGTTGCATAAATTGTTTTCTTTTTGTTCTTCTAGCCTGACACACTTTCTAAAAATGCGGTGAGAGCCAAAGAGACAAAGTAATCTGAAACGTAAAGACCTTAGAACCTTTGTGGTCTATCGACCCGTCGCCATTTTATTTTTTCAAATTCGGCAGTTACAACCAAAAAATAATAATAATATCAATGAGCTTAGAAGACTAGTAATATGGTACCCTAAAGTGTCACTTTCTCGATATATTTGGAGGTAAAGATTGGTTTATGGGGACCATTTCATATACTGTGAATTTTTTAACTGGCATCTATTACGGTTCGAAAGATACAGTCATAACATTACATGTCATAATCCTTGTTTCCTGAGAACTACAATCTAGGCATTTTCAAGGCTAAGTGAATAGGTGAATAGATTTCTTCTAAATCGACGTATTCCATCCTCGCCCACACCGTCGCTTACCATCAGGCGAGTTGGTGGCCAAATGACGATTAATTATTACAGTTTTTTTTGCTGTTAAATTTTCAACTGGCTGTCTATTACGGTCTGAAAGATACAGCCGTTAAAAGGTAGGACGGACAGCATAGGCTAAGTAACAGTCCCGTTTACACTCTTTGGGTCCGGTAAATTCCAAAGGATCGAAAGTAAGACCCAAAGAGTGTAAACGGGACTCTATTACTTAGGCTGTCTGTCCGTCCTACCTTTTAATGGGTGTATCTTTCAGACCGTAATAGACAGCCAGTTGAAATTTTTTACGGCATTTTTTTAAATAACTACTCAACTTAAATTCAAATTCAATTTATTGAGCCCGTGAGCCTGGGTTACAAAGTTGGTATATGTGTAAGAAAATTAAAGTTCTCCAGGTCCCGCTTTGTCAGCATACAAGCAGTTACTTAAACTAATTACAAGAACTTATATGAAAATAATATTAAAAATGTCAGTTTAAGTTAAAATTATACAATTGATAATGAATAATGTCTAATAATAATTTTACTAAAATACATGCATTTTATTCACAGTTTTTTTTATCATACTTACTTACTTACTTAATTTATAATTTGTTGGGATAATTTGACATGTAAAATAATATTATATTAATAAATATGAATATGAACCCTAAAAAGGTTCTATGTTTGTGGTAGGTCGTAATTTAAATACTTTATTTACTATTACAGCAGGAGGAGAAGTGTTTGGACAAACGGACGCCTCTCAAGAGTTTCAAGACTGATTTAACTGTTAGCGGTAGTGTAAGCACACAGACTAACTCGCCGAAAAGAGGCGTGACTGAAGCGCCTGTTGATACTGAACCTACTATGTTAACTAGGTACGTTGTACAATTCATGTTAAAAAAACCGAGCCAAACAGAACCCCAGCACAACAACATGAAGTACTTTTTCTATGATCTTATAGCTCATCACGTATTATTTAATTTAGGTAAAAAATATGTACCTTTCTAAAACATGTGTTCAAATCGCGAAAGTTTAAAAATTACTATCTTATAGCTCGATTATGAAGTAAATTTTTCAGACCTTTGAGACCTAACTGAAAAAGGTAAGGTCCAAGTTCTTTGGATGCGGAATTCGACGCGTTGATCTAAATAAAAATGTTCAAGCTAGGTTCTGTCATAATGCCTGGCGACAGATTTTCCTTCTCATTTCCGTTCTATTTACTTTTCTTTTCTGTGCTTTCATGTTGCTTGAACGTGAAATTCTTTAATGTAGCTCTAGCATGTAATACTTTCATATTATGTTTTTTTTTTCTTTTTAAACTCAATGTATCAACTTATAACCTCTAATTTACAAAAAAAGTTTTTCGTTAAAGTATAACTCGGAAAGTTTGAGATTGAATTTCGTTATACTACTGACAAAATAACTAATTTAAATGTTGGGGTTTACTTTATTTTTATATTCGTCTTGAAAATTACGGCTTTATTTTTTCGTTTTATGCCCGAAAATCCAGATACCTAAAATTTTACGATGCGTTTTGTATTACGGCACTTAATTAATAAGATGTTTTTCTTTTCAGCATAAGACTGGATGACTTAAAACCCAAAAACCCACTTTTGAACCCTTTACAAATAACATCCCTCCTCCACTACAAAGAAGACAAATCTCTCCAAAAAGTGACAGTTGAATGCCACATGCCCAAAGTGACATTAAAACGTTCCGACAGCGCGAAATACCGAAAACCATCTGTAACGACAAGGAATAGCTATCAAAATTGCTTTGTCCTCAAACATTTTGTTCTGAAACCGGGTAGAAATGAATTCGAGCTTGATTTTGTGGCGACTCAATGTGGTAGTTTTAAACTTGGACAAGTTTCATTAGTTGTAGAAGAAAAGTTAGAGTTTTTATCTAATGCGTTGTTAAGTGCTAAAGTAGGCTTCGAAGTGGTTACACAGGGTGTTAATGTTTATTTGAATAAGTTAGACCCGAAGAAGGATTTAGTTGCCGGTTTGGAACAACAGATGGAGTTAGTTGTGACTAGTGGCAGCACTAGAATTGACGAGGTAAGCTTTGTGATCTATTTTTACTACATCTTACGAGCTTTATTAAATAAAAACATACCAAGATACGTATTTCACTGTTGAATATTAACTATAGAATAGTCAATATCAAAAACATCTGATTTCTGGTCAATAAGTCATTCAGCCATCTTCAAATACAAAATAACCAACCAATGACGATTATATTATCTTTGTAACCAACACTAGTTACCAAAACGGTGACGGAAAACATCGTGAAGAAACCGGTATGTCCAAGAACCTCGAAATTTCATAGACGTATGACATTCACCAACACTCACTGGGCCAGCATGGTGGATTACGTCCCGTTCTCTCTCTCTCTCTCTCTGAGAAAAGGCCTGTATCCCAGTGGGAACGTGATAGGCTGAAATGATGATGATAAATTAACAAATCCATTTAAATTATTCAACCAAGCTGAAAAAAATATACAATGCAAATTTATCGAAAGAATAAATATTCTTATCGAATATGTAAAGTGACATTGTCCTGCACTTACGAAATTTTATATTAACGCCATCTATAGCACTAAAATTCAATCTAACATCAGCAAATCGAATTCCAGAACTCCACAATCCAGCTGAAAACCTCCCCTGGGCTTCTAATCCGCTTGTCAGAGTCAGAAGATGCCATGTCACGGGAGATCTCAGTGCAAGTTCCGCCGTGTGCTCCGTTCGAAACTCGTCGGGCGCCACTCACGCTTGTTGCTGCACTACAGCATAGAAAGGACAAAAGCTTGGAGCATACCGTAAGTATTCATCATCATCCTGTATCAAGACATTGCTATTGCCTTTATACCTTTGGGCTTGTGATGGTCAGTCTGGGGATGACTTTTTTTAAATGTTTTATTTGAAGAGACCCAGGTTGTACCTTGTAGGGAACACCGAGGCAGGAAGCGCATTCCATTCCTGTGCAGTTCGTATTTTGAAAGAATTTTGGAAACGCTGCGTGCGGACTTTACCAAAGTTCACGACGTAAGGATGGAATGTCTGCCTCGATGACCTATGGCGGAAATTGGTTGACGGGATCAGCTTACACACCTCTTGTTCACCTCCCTTTGACCTCCCTTTGAAGAGAGTCCAGAGACGTCAATATAAAGGAGAAATGCTCCGAACATACCCCGGGAAAGTTGTCTCAGTCAACGTGTTAGGAGGGGTACAGGTGCATTCCGTCAAGCACAGAGGCAGGGCACCGAGGGGTTTTTAATAAATGCAATCCCAATACAGCAGTGTATCTTAAGAATATTCTAAGTTGCCAAAAAATACCTCCTTTCTCCTGTAAGTAGTAGTAGATGCACTGACGTTCTGTGATTGGTTAAAACCGAATTAAAAAATCGCTTGGAAGGCCAAATCTATCAGACTCTAACAAGACAATTAAGAAATATCCAGCGTTTAATGTCAAAATTGAATAGTTAAGTTATTGGCTCAAAGGACCAAAATTTTAGCTGTGATCTTGAAGCAGGTAACTTGTCATATACAACTTTTCAGCCCTCCTGGTTTGTGTCGAGTAGGTCAAATGAACGGCAGCGTTAATGTTGCAACATTTTTTCACAGGTCTGGCTACACTGTCCATGGTGGGAATCCATAACAGAAGTCCCCCTCCACTTTTCTCCACCAATGTCGGCCAGCTGGCGTCTCCTGACGTCACACACGCGTAAATTTGTGCACGTCATTCTGAAGTCCACCGTGGCGCATTTGGTCACATTTACACTGACCGAGCCAAAGTTAGAGTGTGACGGTAATAATACCGTATCAGATTTGAACCCGAAGAATACTGAGCATATGGTAAGTGTCATCGTAGGCCTGCACTCGGAATGATATCTGATAGATAGTGGGCGCGGTCCGAATCGCGTTAAAAACGTACGTAGCTTGATGGAATGTATGCCGTTAACCAAATTACTCGCGCTCTTGGCGCGATTCGAAACCCACCCAAAGATACAGACAGTTGACTTGGTGGCAGAAAGACCAGTATTTCTGGTGGGTCATTACTGAACTGGGTTTAGCTATAATTTCCAAGTTTTCTCGGTTTTTTTACACATGTGTTTGACCAGAATCTTACCTGAACCGGTTCATAGCATTGCAAGAATGTTCAACAGTTGAATAAACACTTTTGGGGTCTCAAATGTATTTATCTTCACCCGGTATCTGCGGTTTTACCTTAATTGTTTTCATGTATCTTCATAATGTGCCTACCAAGTTTAATTAAAGTTCCATCAAGAACGGTTTGACCATATATTTGTAACAAAACAAACTGAGAAAAAAACCACAACAATCTGATTGTTTATTTACGAAATCTGCCTATAGCTAAAGCCTGGCTTTAACAGTTAGTATAGCTCCGAGGACCAATATCAGGCCTGGCTCACTCCGCACATTAGGTATGAAGTTACAAGTACGTGGCGGACTCCGACTTGTCGAACCAATATAGGGGCTGCCGCGCGATAGACAGAGATTACGCTTATTTAAATGATTTTGCGGAGTGATTCTGGGGGCTTACTCCCAGATTTGATAGTTTTCGAAAACTTTTTTCGTGTATGTATTGTTCCATACATTTTAGTAAAGCGCCTCCACCGGAAACGCGGATGAACTAAAATCGGCGGTATAGATTGCTTCACTCTAATACGAAAAAAGTTTTCGATTACCTTTCAGCCCAGCAATGTGTGGAACAATACGTAAACGAAAAAAGTTTTCGAAAACTATCAAATCTGGGACTTAAGCCCCCTGTACTTTTTTGTCTTCTGTGCCAATATCCAAATAATTGGTCCTTCGAGCCGAATGACCTTGAAATGATTAAATGAGTTTTATAGCGTTTTTTACTATTGTCATACATCTCTTATAACTATTTTGCCTTTGTTCCAGACGGTATCATCCGATGGGACCACAGCCTCATTTATGTGGGAGCTACTAAACGACCCGCTAGTAAAAGCAGGGCCGACTAAAGCGACTTTCTCAGTGCAGTACCGGCCGCCAGACATACCGCAAAGCAGGCCCTTCACCTGTCCGTTCGATGTACAAGACTATACGACGTTGTTCGTTATCAGGACGAGATTGGAGCCCAGTAAAGGGTCCGATTTTTGTAGGGCGTCGCAAGTTTGTTGTCTGCAGCTAAGTGTGCAAAGGGTAAGATGTTTGTATCTGTGCTAGATTTTGCCCAAGAGTTCGTAGGCGTAGAATTCGGGTTAAAGAACTTTATTTTCTCAGCAAGAAATTAATAATTTCACTTATGTGAGAAATTAAATTAATTTAGTAACTAATGCTTCCACATGTTGGTAAACTAAAATAATAATGTTTAACAGTATCACAAAGATAACTACTAACTAACATAATAATATTATACAATAGTTTATTTTGTTTTGTATCTACCCTACATTTATTTGTCAGAAATGGTCCGCTTTGACCGGTCGCTTTACTTTCATATTATAAACCATCAACTCGCTTATGGCCCTCTTAATTCGGTCTTGTTTTTATATTTACCATTTCAAGGTTGTTCCCGTATTAAAACTTGCTCAAGTTAAACGCTTAAAGTAAAATTATAGAAACTTAATAAGGCTCATAGAGATGACAGACCTCCCTCTCTCTGTCTCTCTCACTCTCGTAGAACTCGTCCACTGACTAAAAATATGTTCAGGGAAATAATAGGACGACTCCGCCATTGAATGCATGTTAAAAAAAACATTATAATACTTTTTTTTTCTATATTCGGCTAAATTAGATTAACTGTGTAGTAGTTTAAAGTGTTTTAATTATTATTTATTGGTGTTATTTCAGGTGAATGAAACTGAATACACATCGCTCATGTACGAAGTATTAGCTGATCAGACTATGTGGGCCGTCTTAGGCCGAACTGCAGGTATGCTGGTCGTTATGGTGTTAGAACTCACTGTTGACTAGTGACAGCTAAAATTAATTAATGATACCAAATTGTGTCTACATCCATTATGAACCTTGTTATGAGGTTAAAGAGCTGTTTTAGTATCTAAGGTAATACAAGGATTTTACAGTCTGTGCGGTGTAGCATGGTGCCTGTGACATTAGGTGATAGCTGTCAGTGTCACATGACTAGGGAAGTGACATTATGCAATTCAATTTTATTGATAACAATTCTCACAGAAAAAATCTTGTTTTCTTTTTTCTTGTTTTTTTTTTTTTGTTTTCTTGTTTGTTTTTGTTTTTTTAAATATCATGATATATTATTATTTGGTTGTGGTTATTACCATTGCCTAAGCGTTTAAAATACTGTTTTGGGGAGTTAGTCATTCGGCTACTTTGAAAGAGAACAACAAAATAATGGACCGTTGTAAAACGACTAGCTGAAGCTCTTGAATACAGCAATACCGTTTCGCGTGTAACACGCGAGAAATTTGGGCAATTTTTAATTACTGAAAATAAATTATCCACACCCAACAAATAAGCAGATTGCACTGATTACAGCAGCTGTACATTTTCACAAATGTTTGTTGAAAAGGTTGTCACTAACCACTTCCCTATGGATGGAATACTAGAGACAAATATATCCATACCTAGATTATATCTAATAAAACGTGAAAATATTTGTGCCAAACAAAACAAAAACATGCGACGCTAAATTCCCCTCAAAAAGCAAGGAGAAAAGGTAGTCACCCAGTATATCCCTTGACAGGTGTGATAACGATGGATTCGAGTAACACGGGTCCCGCGAGCGTGACGCTCGACGTGATGCCGCTGGTGGCGGGATATCTGCCTCTGCCGACCGTCAGATTCTCGAGGTACATCGCTGCTAATACCAAAGGTAAGCCCACAAATACCATAAATAGCTTTTTTTTGTAATGTAGTACCCGGCTGTATTTGTGTATAGCCAGGTCATGTGGGATTGCACCTACTAAAAACCTACTTAAACCCCCTCAGTGGTCTGCCTCTGCCACACAGAGCACCAGGTCTCCACAACTCCCCTCTACAACGACGCCGGCCGCAGCGCGCCGTTGTTTTCCCTGGGCTCGCTTGAATTGAAGACCAAATGCCGAAATCTGACAATCCACAAGCCCAGAGCCTTTAAATAGCCTACTATTGCTATCGTCGTCTACAGCTTTTATCCCACTGCTGGGTACTTAATCCCACGTAACCTGGCTGCACCTCAATGCAGCCAGGTATCTTTGGAAGATTTCCCCCTCGAAAACAAAAAAAAGCTATATCATAGCTGAATTGGTAAAACAACAAGGAAGTTAAGGATTCAAATATTTCTCTGGTTTCTTAATACGTCAAAACAAACAACTTTTATTCTATGACTTATCAAAACTCGCGAAAAAATCAGCCTTTTTTTTAAAATGAAATGAAGCTGCCCTTTAGTTAAAGGATGCTAATGATTACCAGCAAAGATAATTTAGTAATAGTTACCAGTAATGTATATAATATTTACATAGCTATACGTATATTACAGTGATTATATTATTGACTTCCACAGATCCAAAGAAAGACATCTCAGCGCACCCCCGACTTGAGCCTTTCAGCCCCGGGCAAGTGTACCATGCGAGCAAAGCGAAGCAAGTCCACGTACTGCCGCCAGTGCCAAAAGAACACCTGGAACCAGTAGCCAACTAAACAACCACAGACTATGGCGCTCGTTGCATTCAACCAGGTCTTGGTAGATCAGCAGAGTCAGACATTTTCTGGGTTTGGTGTTACTGTATTGTGGCACTCGTGGCTCAACTAGGGAGAGGGCAGATCTTGATAGATCAGCAAAGTTAGTTCTAGTAACTAACTAACTAGAAAGTAATATGTGTGGTGAAACATGAAAATTGCGTATGAAATTATTTTTCTAAGATTTGAAAAATTATGCAATTCGAATGCAGGATTTAATAAATAACAAAACGGGGATTCAAAAAATTTCCAACAAAAAAAAAACAAGAGATAAAATTGTTAAGAAAAGGCAAGAATAAATTAATCAAAATACGTCCACTGTAAGATGCTATTTTAAGCTATTTATGCTAAACGTTATACACATTAACGCTTGAAAATACACAAGTTCAGGAAAATTATAAAGTGAGCCGTTTTTTTTCACATTGGGGCAAAATACTCGATGGTTTCATATTTTGCAAGGACGTTTCATATCAGGGCCCCGATTCTACTAAAGAAATTGTCATTAAATTGTAATTGTTGCGATTTTAATTGTTTAATAACTGCCTCAAAATTTACAGTTTTAAATATTTTTTTATACTAGAAAAATACAACCACCTAACATGATAACTTAGTATAAAAAAATATTAAAATATGTCATTTTTGAGGCAGTTATTTAACAATTAAAATCGCAACAATTACAATTTAATGACAATTTCTTTAGTAGAATCGGGGGGCAGGTTGTGAAACGTCCTTGATATCTATCTATATATATAAAAATGAATTCCTATTTACCTTGGTCACGCCATAACTTGAGAACGACTTTACCGATTTCATTCTTTTTTTTTTTTTAAGTTTTCTAATACTTCGTGGAAAGTGCTTACAGAAAGAAAAATTAAGAAAATTGCGCGTAAAATTGCAAAGTTTCAGGAAACTTAACGACGATTAAAACTTTTGTATTTGACAGTTCTAAGACAGGACAACGTCTGTCGGGTTAATTTTGACACATTCGAAATGGTGAAGCTGTCAAAAACCGTAATTACAAAAATTGAGAATAATTTTGTGGCCCAGTTTTCATTCCATATAAAGACAAAGACAGACAGATGGTTTAACCACATTGGGTGTCTTTGTAATGGGTATGAGAATTATATTTCCTTACATACCTTTTTCATATGGGAAATATAAAGAAAATGCTGTCTGTATTGTTACGTTTTCAATATCCTATAAATGTTGGACCATCAAACTTGTGATAATGTCTAGGATACCTGTAAAAAAAGTATGTTACTTCAAATGTTGACAAGTCAAATCATTTATTGCTAAATTTACAAACTCTACTATTAAACGATTATTTAAATATGGCGCCTACACATACGCTTGTCAGTGACTTGATTCAACTTTCAATGATTTTATTGCAGCTGTCACAGCTATAATCTCGGACCGAGTATACAGGGTTACGATAAACCCTGTACTAAGCCGAAAGGAGGTCATTGTATTCATAATTATGAACAACTTTTACTATGGGACCAACACTGAAATCGCTGAAAAAAACAACTGTTTCATACATTTTGTTAAGTGTCAATGACCGTTTCCTATGGAACAGCGGTTTTTTTTTTTTTCGCGATTTTACGTTTAGTCCCATAGTAAAAGTTGTTAATGATGATGGGTAAAATGACCTCCTTTCGGCTTAGTACGGTCTATATGCGTAACCCTGTATAGTGAGTAAAGATGCCAGCTGTAAAACTGGAAAAACAAATTATGTTTTGTATTTTTTTTAACGAAATGCAATATCTAAATGTAAACTACTACTCTGTAATAGTTTTTTTTTTGTACTTTTTTTATATTATGTAGATAGTTGTGTTAGATATTATTTAAGCTTTAAATGTAGATGGAGAGATGTTACTCTCGAGTTATTGATTTAGTTTAAATATATGTAATTTCTTTAAAAAAGCCATATTCATTCGCGACAACGATTTTTTCTGACTAGTCTCATCTTGTCCCTTCTGTTAGTTGATCATTTGTATATATTTTTTGGTGCTTTGTAAACCAAATTTATGATTAAGTATGTATTTGTAATTTGTGTAAATGACAAAGTGGCTCGTGAACAAGAATTTTAGACCGAGACAAAAATATGTTTAACTTTCGAGAGTGACAGAGATGAATGGTGTGGTTTGTGATAGATCAATAGGGTATCTGATATAGGGTAATGCTGGTGTAATCCTAGAAGATAGTTCTTTTAAATACAAAATAAAAATAAAAAATATGTTCTGATTTTCATTAAAATCAACATATACTTTCATTTACATACATACATACATACACACTCATTTTTTTCACTTATTGCTTTACTTGAAACAGTATTTAGTTCAAATGTCTGCATGACGTACAGGCAAGTAATTAAGGCGACGATTGTATGGCGTTAAACAAGTTGTTTACTACGTTGTGACGTAACTGAAGTCACTTGACCCCATAAATGTCAAAGGTCAAACTCAAATTTTGTTCTAGAATAAAATCTCTACTTAAAACTAGTTTTAAGTCAAGATACATGACAGAGTATTTTTGGAATATGGGCTACAGTTCCCCAAAGCTGACTGAGAGATGACGCCTTATTACTGACTCGAAAGTAATTTTTAGATTTAAAGTGTTTTTGCCCACACTTGATGTTATAGATTTTTTTTTTTTTATAATCCTTGTGTTGGCAACAATTGATAATTTAGAAATTCGAATTTAGATAACTTTCGTGTGACGTGCAAATGTATATGTACAGTTGTTTTCTTCGAAATCTTTTCTAAATTTGTTTCCAGTATAACGTGTGAAGCCGCTTGTAGTAATCGAATCACAGTGTCGTGTTTTGCAGCCATTTTGTCATTTAAACTGGTTTCTTTGTATATCTTGTTATTTAAGGATGTATAGCATGTTGACAATATTTTTACCCTTAAATAATTAAAAAAACAATACCTCGAGTTTTCTCACAACATTTCAAGGAAAATAACAACTAAATACATATTTTTGCAGAGGTTTTTATTTTTTGTGAATTATGAGTTTAGACTATTATTTGTAGGTTTTTGTATTTTTTTTTCCGTTATATGAAATTACACAACATTTCATCATCAATACTTGTTTTACAAAAATACACATTAAAATTGCCCACCCCAGATAACGTACTTTTACTATCCAGTACCCTTAGTACAAGTTTTGATAGTATTAGAAAACTTTTTTCGTTTACGTATTGTTCCATACATTGCTGGGAAGAAAGGTATTCGAAAACATTTTTCGTATTAGAGTGAAGCAATCTATACCGCCGATTACTACCGATTTTAGTTCCTCCGCGTTTCCGCTGGAGGCGCTTTACTACAATGTATGGAACAAAACGTAAACGAAAAAAGTTTTCGAATACTATTAAAACTTGTACTAAGGGTACTGACCCCGGATCCTGAGTCTCCAATTTGCTGTCTGTGGTGGGTGAACCTCAATCTATTGTTTTCTTCGCTATTTTAAGAAATGTATTTTTTTAAATAAATTAATAGGTTGCGTTTGACCGCCACTTCGCCTGATGTTAAGCGATGATGCGGTCTACGTCGAAATTTTATCTTCAAATAAGTTTACTATGCGATACATAGAAGTTCTATCATAAACGGTTCTCATTACTTTAATAATTTTGTATATTACAGTTGTTAAGAAATGTTTAAATCGGATATATGCGAACATAATAATAAAAGTTTGACGGTCACAGTTGAGTTGCAAGTAACTATTGTTAAAAATATTGTGTCACTTTGAGCATTCAAAATTTTGCCTCCCTCTCGTAGTATCGATGCTCGCGTAAGGCGTCAGTGGGGGTGATGTTTGACAGCTCGCTAATGTAAGTGATTATTTATTTGGTTTGCAATAATGTTGACTTTTTATTGCATGTGTACGCTGTTTTGTAAATTTTAAAACACTACAGCTCTAGGTAGTATTTGCTAGATACTTCGTAACATGCTTATGGTTGTTTAACATACTCAACAATGACTATGAAAACATAATGTAAATAAATGAACGATGTATAGTATATCTCGAAAATATATGTATGTTTCATACTATGTATAATATTTAGAGCTATGAATATAATATTTATTGTTAGTGTGTTGGTTTTATTAATATCCTATAATTTTATTAAATTTTATTCTTCATACTTACTTAATTATTAAGAAACGTATTAAAAGAATAAGGATTCGCACAATAATAAGTATTTAAAGCTTCAGTGCTGCTTCCACAATGGTCTCAATATTAGACCATGTGCGCTTTACAATCTGACTGCACCCATTTCGACCCATGGCCCTGCCACCAATGACTTATTTACTTAAATAAATTATGTGCAGACATTCAAGACGATGCCATTGCTCAAAAATGGTAAAGGAGGAATGTTCAAGGACCTTAAAAGGAGTTTTGGCGCCAACGCGGAAAAAACATGTCGGCTCGTTGAATTATTTTCTTAAACTTGTGTATTGTCGAGTGTTAATGTGTACTAAATGGGGAATTATTATTCATTAAGTGCTCTTAAGCGTGCTCGAGTGTGGGAAAGTGATATAACGAGGTGAAACGTGTCTTTTCGTGTTGTTTCCAAAACTCCATAGAAGCCTCTTGTAAAGTCTCCACCACTTTACAGGGGCATGAGTTTGACTTGACCGTAACTTAGCTTGACGATGAAAACGATTTTACGCGTATCGTTTCCCTACCTTTAAATTCTAAAACTAAACTCATACGACTTGAATATGGCAACTGCATCAATCATGCGGAGCCAAAAGCCCCAACTCGGGGAAGAGGAAAAAAAAAAAAAAAAATGACCTTAAAAGTATTACATGTACCAACATGGACTAGGCTAGCATGGTGGATGAGAAGCCATCTTCTCTGAGAGAAAACTTTCGCCTTCGCGCTTCGACTTCGTCATGAAATAAAAAAACAGTTTCACTAAAAACTTTAGTTTTTCTTAATTTTTGGTAAAGGAAGTTACACAAGAACATAGTATGTATTCAAAAACCTTGCCTTGCCTATAAACTTGAAATAATAAAATGATTTAGATTAAGATTTGTAAATGAGAACAAACACATATATTGAGAACAAACCTTAAAATCCGTTTAGCCAACACTCAAATTCTTACTCGGCATTGATTGGCTATTTTATTGACAACATTTCTGATAGGGAAGGGCCATGGAAGTAAACTATCGATTTTTGCTAGTATAGCTCGATTTTTTTACCGAATGGATAATTTATGTTATTTTTATTAAGCACAGCCTGAGTATATCGTAACGCATACGTCTTGGCCATATCCTGTTCTTCTATCTTTTCGGCTAGATGAGAGTACAGTGGTGTGGTTATGTCACGATTCTATTCATCGTCAGTTCGTCATCCTTTGTTACCTGTTATCCTTTGTTGTTTGTCCATATGGGCCCTGATTCCATAACATCAAACACGCACGTAACGCGGCGCGTTAAGTCCGCGTTACCTCTAAAAGTTGGTCTTTATTCCTAAGAAATAGAGCCCAAATTTTTAGAGGTTAATTTAATGAGCCACGTTACTTGCGTGCTAAAGTTACGGAATCAGGGCCCTGGATGAGATTGCCTCCGTTTCCCAAACTTCCAATTTTATTGATATTTCGTAGTGATCAGATTATAAAATTTCATACAAGTATTGCTGATATTGAAGTAGACGTCGAGTTGCGTTTTTGTAATAGTGTTAACACACGTATGGATTTGGTTGACGGACCGCCGTCCAACCAACGGGAGAGAAAGAGTGAGAATATCATATTTCCCTCTCTTTCTCTCTCGTTGGTCAGACGGCGGTTGAGGTCAACCAAATCCATACGTGTGTTAACACTATTACATAACAAATCCAGGATATAGATATCCTAGGCAATGTTTTTGGCATATTGCGCGATATTAACATAAGACAATTACCTTACTACGTAAAAAAAAAACTCATAAAACGCCACGCTAGCACCAGCTGCAAAAAATATTATCAGCCAGCCCCATTAAGATAATGATGATGAATTGATGAAGAAACACAATAAAATAATGACTTCGGTTCTTGTTTCGATTTCGTGACATAAAATCGAAGAAGACTTTTTAATCGTTAAGTACATCACTAGATGGCAGTTGCTTTGCGATTGTGAATTGTGGATGTGTGTGATCTGTCTATTAAAAATTGAAAAGTTTGTTTTTCTCAAAAAAATATGAATCGTAAATTATAAGTTCCGCAAAGCCATGTATCAACTGGTTCGTCACATAAACAAATCTCCATAATTCTCCAAGTAATCGCCACAAAATAGCAATGATAGTCGTATTGGTTATGTTGTAAAAATGCAAAGTGGTACGTTCGGATTATTGGATGTCACACGCGACTGTAATCTTCTAAGGGGTCTCCTCGAAGAACCGTACCGTTTTCAGTCCGAATAAGTTACATGTACGCAGCGGGAATGACAATAATGGCAGTTTCTGTTGGGGAAATTTGCGAGAACACTAAACTGGCGAGGGAGATGACACTGATGGGAAACTACGAATCGGCGCTCGTTTACTACGAAGGCACAGTCCAGATGATCCACAGGCTACTGATCACTATCGCTGACCCCACACGAAAATCCAAGTGGCAACTGGTAAGTACCCTTTAGTAGCAAAAATACAAATTTGAATAATCTAAGATTCTGTTAGTTGCTCACCTTGAATGGGGCATTTCCTTTTATGAGAGGTGGTAAGTAATTATCATCGTAAAGGAAGGCGGAAGGCCACCCAGTTTGTAATACACACTGGTTTGTTTATGCCCTGCAATGTGACATTTTTGAGTCATTATGTGACCTTAGATATGATATTAATACAATACGAAACACAACAACTTTTAAGCCATGTTCAAATTAACCGTTTACTCAACGTTTGTTAATTCATTTTATTTAATAACCATCAGCCTTGTATTACCCATTGCTAGGCATAGGTATATTCTCCGTCTTAATCTGCTACTCTGCTGGGTCCCTGGGCATAGCACCTATTATTTTTTTAATTTCATCATGAAATTTTGGCATTGCATGTCTTCTGCATTTGCCAGTGTCAAGTATTGAAAAGTTTTCAAGTTATATTGAATATGGTCAAACATCGTAACATGGTTAAGTCCATGGTCATGCCCTAGTAAACTGGTAGACCTCACTTAAGGCTACTATAGTGTATAGGAAACAACACAAAAACACATCACTATTATATCATGTCCCTACACTCGATTCATTCCCTATGCGCTTTCACAAACTCTTAATAAACAATAATCCACCATTATTACAAATTTACACTCGAAAATACACAAGTCTAGAAAATAACAGAATGAGGAGACATATTGTTTTCACGTTGGCGCCTATCCATCCAAAAAGAAAGTTTTGATTTGAGAACGTCATTTTCCATCTCTGTCATCCTGAAATAAATCTAATATAATAAACTAGTTTCACACGTATGTATTACTTACTCCTTATAACATAACATCAGCTATCTGCCAGTGAAAGTCCCCTTAAATCAGTCTAGTTATTATGGAGACCATAAAGAACATACATAAACACATAGACTTTTGTATATACAGGGTTACGCAGAAAGGGTTGTACTAAGTCGAAAGGCGTTCATTATACTCATCATTATGAAAAACTTGTATTATGGGCCCAACCCTGAAATCGTGAAAAAAATATCATCTGCCCATGCAATTTGTCGAGTGTCAATGATTTTCTATGAAACAGCTGATAATTTTTATTCACGATTCCAGAGTTGCTCGCACAGTTAAAGTTGTTCTTAATGATGGATACTATGGACCCCTTTTGGCTTTGTACACCCTTTCCGCGTGACCCAGTATAGATAGATTAATAAAGCATGTATCTAATTCAAAGTACTTATACCAATGGTCCCGTCAGAAGAAACTAATCTTAAAATCACTTAATTCATATTCCAACTAAAAAGATTCTGAAGTTATTATGAAGACAATGTAATTAACTTCCTGTGGAATTTCTCATAAATTATGCAAAAGAGACTCAATCGCAAGGCTGCATACAAATGAGGAAATAAAAGGTCTTTTTGCTAGACTATATTACAAATAAAATATCAGACATTTAACACAGCATTTTCATTCATAATTTTGTAGATTTTATCATGCGCTATTAATCGCTCAAACGTACATATTAATCGGTCAAACGTACTATTAAACAAATTATAAAAGTTGTTTGCCCTGAAACTGATCTTGCGACCTCTATATATCCACAACCCCTTGACCAATTTTGCGCCTAGTCGAACTTGAAAAAATATTTGCAATAAACTACTTGCCTACAAACTTTAATTATGATCAGATTCACAGTATGCAAGTTATAGTTATGACCCACAATGACCTATAGTGCTAAGACATGGACGCTCACAGAGAAGACTTTGCACACGAGACAGTGTGTTAAGACTAGGTGCGCGGAACCCAGGCTGACCAAGAATGAGGTGGACCGACGACATCAAAAAAACGTTTGAAAACAAGTGACTGGCGATACGACATGGTGACATGCGACTGGTGCGAGACCGGGATAAACAAAGGGAGGCAGATGCCCAACAGTGGGTCAATCATGGCTGATGATGATGAAGTTTTACAAATACAGCAGAGCCTCCAAAGTCATTATGTTATGAACTTTTATTGTCATCATTCAGCATCATCAAGTGTGCATTGGATCTGCATCATCTAATTACCTTTTGCCCATTTTTCTATCGGACTGCCAGAGTGGGCACGAAAAGGCTACAATGCTTTATGGTAGTTGTTTCGAAAACCTGTACGAAGTGTTTTGATTTCACTTTTATTGTGCAAACTGCAAGACTGTGGATTGCACTGTTTCCTAAGTTACAATCTGGGTGGGTGTCTTCAAGTCGCTAGTGAATCTGTTTCTTCTAGGCAAGCATACTCCATCATAGACCGCATCAATGCTTATCAGGCATGTTTTTGGGTTCCGTACCTAACAAGGAAAAAAAGAACCCCTCATAGGAATCACTTCGTTGTCCGTCTGTCTGTCTGTCAAGACCCTTTTTCTCAGGAACGCGTCGAGGTATCAAGTTGAAATTAATATCGAATACTCAAATCGTCAATCTATTGGAGCTGTGAAAAAGTCATACTTCTAAAAGATACGCCTGTTTATGTCGCATATTTTGAAGTTCGCAAGGGAATCAAAACCTATATGGTACATCGAAACTAAAAATTGTTTTTGCTATTACAAACTTACATTTTCTAGTTAGTATAATATGGGAGCACCTGTTTTCCAACTACAAAGTTAAGTTTGTTCTACAATATTATTTAAACTTTTTTTTCCCGAGTTGGATTACACATTTAAGTTTATACGGAACATCAGGGTGCGAGTCCTACTAACACTTGTTTGATATTTTTTTGTGTGACAGGCTTCTCTTTTTACCCTATTCCACGAAAAAAGCTGTCAATATGTACTGAAAGCAAATGCCAAACTGAACGCACTATTTATCCAAACTCTCCCAGAAAACTGCTACCTACTTCAGTATTCTGCTGTCAAAACCAAAACCAATTATTTGTTCCTCGTAATGGATCAGATATGAGCATGTACTCAATTGTCATGCTCTTATAACTGCGGGAGTAGCACATTTTATTGATTGTGATGCTTCGTAGAACCACAGACCTGTATCCAAGTAGACGCCACAAGTCTACCTACCTTGCACCTTATATTTCCAATACAATTATGATTAAAGTTATATGTTAAGTTATAGTTATATATAAAAGTTATATATTAAGTTATAGTTATATGTTTTAATGTTATAAAATTGAGTCGTGCAAACCTACCAAACAAGTTTGGTAGCTTTCTAGCACTGACACTTGAGAACACCTTGTTATGAGGATGTGAGTTCGTTTCTACCAAATGTATTGTTTGTAAATTATTTCTTGTATTAGGTTTTAGCTTTGTGTTTTTGTGACGTTTCAAAAGTGTATCATAGTATACCTACTTGAGAAAAGATTAAATGAAATGAAATGATTATTTACGGGATATTTACCGTGGTAAGGTGGTTAACAGTGTTTTACAATTATGATTAATCGTCATAATTGAGTCTGGCTAAAATCAGTCTGCTCAATCGGTGCCGCGACAACACGTGTCAGTTTGAAACAAAAATGGGTAATTGTGCAATACTGAGTTGTAAGAATACCGCAAATAGAGTTGATCGACAGAATAAAGATTTTTCTTTTCGTGCCTAAGTACGAAAAATTTGATACGCTTAGTTTTCATACAGTTTGGACCGCTTGTGAAGTCTACTTACATATAGGTCTGTGTGTAGAACCAACACTTCCTTTGTTGTGATGATATAATGCCAATAGTATCGATTTACACGTTTATTGTAGTACATATTTTTGCATTGAGAAAATAGTACAATATTGTATGACGCAGGTCAAGGGTAGCTCTCTAGACTGGCTTGCTATTAAATGAAAATAAACAATAGTTTTTATGCCATAGGTGGCAAACAAGCAGTCGAGCTGCCTGATGGTAAGCAGTCACCTATGGATACTTGTAACACCAGAGGCATCACTTTTGATGAACCCCATGTTGTAGCTTCTGGGACACTCCGCGGAAGGTAGATTATTCCACATTTTGCAGGTGTGAGGCAAGAAAGATCCCGTGAATCGCAATGTGCGAATTCCTCTGAACTAAACTAATCTAAGCTTTTGGCTAGCTTTGACCGCTTCGAGCACGCTTGCTTAGAAGAAACCGATTCACTTGCTACTGGAAGACCAGGAAGACACCCAGATTGTAACTAACAGGAAGGTTTAGAGAATGGTAAAACAGAATTAACGCCATTATTCAACTAAAAATATGAGACGGCCTGTGACTATGAGAGTGCAGCGAAATAATAACTATTTTTCTGCGAGAGAGAGAGAGAGAGAGAGACAGAGAGAGAGAGACTATAAATTACTGTCAACCATTGCTGCTTAACCTTTCACCAAGTTATGCCGAACGCACTCTGCGTTCGCTAACTAGTTCGGTCAAGCTGTAGAGGCCAAAAGGAAGTACAAGTAAGTCAAAATTTAAAAAAAAAGCTGCTTAACCATCAAGCGGGTGTGCGGTCAAACGGAAGCCTTCTATCTTCTTCTATCTAAGTATATATATAAAAATGAATCCCTATTTACCTTGGTCACGCCATAACTTGAGAACGACTTTAATGATTTCATTCATCTCTTTTTTTAAAGTTTTCTATTACGCTGTAGAAGGTTCTTACGGAAAGAAAAATTAAGAAAATTGCCCAGAAAATTAAAAATTTCAGAAACTTAACGATTTTAATTTCGCCGATTTGACAGTTCTAAGACAGGACAACGTCTGTCGGGTCAGCTAGTAAAAAATACAAAATAACCATGTTAGATAATTTTTCAATGGGCACACTATGGAGGGTTATTGTTTCCTTAAGGTAAATTAACTTCTAATACATAATCATGAGTAAAGCTAATTTGTAACGCCATTCATTGTCTTAATTTGTACTGTAATTGAATGTTTTAATCATGTGTTTACATAGAATGAGAATAGTCATGAGGAAATGGTGATTGATTCACTGATAAAACACAGCCAGCATACATATATATATATATATATATATATATGCATATGCATGTTGTAGGTACGTATGGCGCACGCACATTTAAATAGATCTTGTCATTTAGATTTTAAAACAAACATGGGGTTCTACCTCTAGTATATAATCTTTGGTTCTACGTAAAGCTAGTCGTATTTGTGATGTATCTAGGTTTTCACTTTTCATGTATCCATAGGCGACGGTGACTGCTTACCATCAGGAAGCCCGTCTGCTTGTTTGCCACCTATTGCATAAATAAAACTGGATATCGTGTCAGGCTCATGTCCGAACCAAAAATATAACTAACTATTAAGTACTTCTTTCACATATTAAAATGAAAAGAGAGGCAGATAAATTTAGTCCTGTCAGATTGTGTTAGTGAGTGGTATGACAGAATCGACGCCATTGTTATAACGACATAGAGTTTAAAATAGTTTGTCGACAACAAAGAAATCTTTAGTCTATCGATCCTTTTAGATGATTTTAATGTATCTAAATTAACATTAACAAAGAAAACCTTAGTATAATGGTATTTCTAAATTGTATCTAAATTAACAACAAAGAAAACCGCAATACCGCGTATTATAGCGGTATTTCTTAAATGTATCTAAATTAATATTATAACAAAGAAAACCTTAGTATAACGGTATTTCTACGCTAGTCAGGTTCGCCGTTGACGGACACGTCAAGGAGGCCGATATAATTATATAAACGTTAAAGTTATATGATTATTTACGGGATGTTTACCGTGGTAATCATATAACTTTAGTGAACAACCGTGACAGCTTTAAACAGGGTTTTATATAAACGTGTTCATCAAGCACAGAAAAGAGAACTAAATAGAACGGAAATGAGAAGGAAAATCTGTTACCAGGCATATGAGTGAACCTTGATTGAACATTCTTATTTAGATCAACGCGTCGCACTCCGCATCACATTTGCTAACTGATGTCGAATGATTGACGTTTCGTTTATATGGCTACAACAAATTTCTTACAAAAATGCCATGACAGCCGTTTTAATAAATAAATAAATAAAAAAATCTTTTCTTTGAGGGCATGGCCTCCTTTCGTGTTATTACCACCGTCCCTGTAATCCTGTAAAGGTATATATACCGTTTAAGGAAAACATCAATGCTTAATTTGTAAATCTTCCTTGTAATTACAACCAAACATAGGACATAATAAATTAGTATGTCTGGTAAATAGTGCGAACATTGTCGTGGAGCACCTGTTCTGAATAAATATTTCTGTGCATTCCTTTCAAAAGCCAAAGTAGCCGTATGAAATCTTGGAGTCTATTTGGTAAATACACTTTTATTACCTTATCCAAACATACTACCAAATGAAGATCTGCCACTATTTTAGATCTAAATTCAGTTAGCAAGGCTCACTTCTATGCCCTAATGGCATTTCAGGCTACAGATTGTACCTCAATAGTTAAACCCAGCAGTGCAAGTACCGTTCTTTATCGAATGTCGAATTTGACAGTTGAGATCGACAAATTCGATAAATGCGATCTGATCAATACTCGCTATGATCGATTCAATGGCATTTTATCGAATTTGACGATCGATAAAGAACGGTAATTGCACTGCTGTTTCGCTTCATATTTGATGTGTCCACCCTTTCTCCGTTTTGCTTACGTTGTAAGTGTGCAATGATGATTGATTGAAGTGTGAGTTTGTAAGCTTCTACATTATCAACTTCAACTCTTAGTTTGTAACTCCCGTGAACAATTAAGATTCTTCAACTCCGCCAATGTCACGTAGATAGACTGTCAAACGCAAGATTTTTTCTACACCATTTCCCACAGCCATTTCCATACATTTATTTGCTCTGACTCTGAAAGCTGACATTGTCAGAAGCTGAATGAAAATATTATATTTGAACAGTTATATGATTATTAACGGGATATTTGCCCTTTATATTCTGTGTATTTACCGTGCTAACACAGAATATAAGTGCTAAGGAAGAGGGTAGATCTTTATATCTGCTCCTAACTTTGAACTGTTCGACCAACCACCCGCATTGTTCAGTCTTCCCGTGAACATGGTGCATGTAACTGCACCGAAATATCGGGAAATCCTTCCACAACCTTATCACGCTGTAGTGAACAACCGTAATAGTTTAAAACAGTGTTTTTGATTTTATTTTAATCTTTCACTGAAGTATATCGGGTACTTGCTACAGTCTTACGTTCAAAAACCTAGCGTAAGTGATCAGAATTCGTGGTTTTCATTCAACTTTTTACAGTATTATTGCAGCTGTCAGAGCAAATAAATACTTTGACCGAGTTTAGCGGTCCAAATTTTTATGTATTCAGAACTAAGCCCAATTGAATTCTCACCAGCATACCTAGTTAAATAAATGATTCATTTAGACCGGGTCAACGATTCTTTTGAATCATTGGTACGTGTGATAAAGTGCAAACAAACTGCATCGCCCACACGTCTCTGTGGCTTAATTTCTGACTTAATGATGCTTATTCATATCTACTCCGCTCAATAAGTTACCAACTGTCAGCATCTGGCTTAGTTTGTCGTATTTCGTGATAACTTAGTACCTCTACCTACAGCATCCAAGTCGTCTGTAATTTGCCCAAATAGAGTAATTCAAATCTTCCATGACAGACTTTCAGTTTTTGTTGAGAAAATTTGATGGTGGCTCAGTAGTTAGTACCTAAAGATCTCAAATTAGTCGTTAATGTTAAAATTACTTTGCTGTGTTTACCATGGAAACCTTTGACCTACAAGATTGTTTAGGGAAGCTGACCATAATAGAAATGTCAAAGCCATATAATTCTCTCTGTTATATTGGATGTTGGGTAAAGAATGAACACTTTTCTAAAGAAATCTCGATGCCCCAATAACCAATCCACCTCATAGTCTCACCAAATATTTATCATCATTATCAGCCAGAAGACGTCCACTACTGAACACAGGTTTCCCCCTTAGATTTCCCCACTGAACGACAGCCTGGCATCTGCATCCACTGGATGCCCGTGACTCCCGATGTCGTCGGTCCACCTATTCGGATACCTATACCACCTATACCGCCAGATATACTATAGTCCACCTATACCGCCCATTTCCAATTCAATTTGCAAATCTGAGCAGCTATGTTGGTGAATCTGGCTCTTCAGCGAATATACTCGTTTCGGATTCTATCGCGCAAAGAAACTCTGAGCTTATTCTAAGCTCCGAGCATAGCTCTCTCCATTGCCCGCTGTGCAACTCTAGTTTTTACAAAAGGCCAGCAGTTAAGGACCACGTCTCAGTTTCATATTGGATGTCATCACTGACAACACAGTAGTATCCAAAACCACCACCAACCAAAAATGTATACTCCCTTTTAAATATTTATCCACCGGAGCCCTCAGGACTGCGCTATATCTTTTCCCGAGACAATTACTTGTTGGCTGGGCTTCTCTGCTTACGACAACGTTGTCGTCCTCTCCCGGGGCTCGCTTGGGTGGATGGTCAAACTCCAACCTGACCATAGGGATACCAGTGCCGTATTCTATTTCCCTGGCCAAGGGCGGATTTAAGGGTACTTATTTTTGTGTACTGTGTAGATTCCATCACAGTACATACTTAGAAGCAAATCAAATTATCAGAGTGGTTAAAATATATGAATAAAATAACACAAAGAACATGAGTGAAACTCTATGTCTATTTCTGGCTGGAATTGCGAATTTTTTGCCCGTCCGCCCCTCCCAGGAAAAAATCCTGGATCCGCCCTTGCCCCTGGCATCAGGGCTAGAGATAAAGAAGTACCTTCTAGGCGCTTTTCTATCTTTGCTCTTGCCATTCATGATAATGTACAAAAACGTTATCAAAATTAGCTGAAGGCTAAACGAGATTAACATTACGTCAGTGTATTGGGCAAATGCGATCAACGTGTACCAACTTATCTTTTAGACTTCATTAGAGGCGCCACCATCGAATTTCCTGTACATAACTGATGGCGGAAATGTATAGGTTCCTTTTTGAGCTACCTCTAGAGATAAGTTTGCTGTAATACAAAGACCTTTGTCAGGTTTCACCTTACAAAAACTAATTTATTGATCGCAAGGACGTGACAGGCGGGCACAAGTGTTTCCATTTAGTACAGAGTTACAGACGGTCGTTTTTGTATGGTTAGGTGATTCAATGTTTGTGTTGTGTGAGCTGAGCTGAAGCTCACATTGTTTGTCTGCGGGTACGCACTTTGTCTAGATATCTACTGCGTAGCGTCTTGAAATTGGATACCTTATCTAAGGAACTCTTATTTGTTTAGCTCTCGGCAGTGTGGTCGTCATCATCACGTAGTAGCTAGGATGAGATGCGTATCACGATTTTCTACCGTCTCTAATAGCCGTAATCATCGAAAAGCAGAACGAAAACATTTTCTTATAATATTTCAGTAGCCGATAAGCTACGATCGCTCCTACACAGTTTTTAACCTCTGACGCACGCAGAGGGATGTTATAAGTTTAACGTGCACATATCGGTATGTCTGTCTGTCTGTGTCATGGTAGCTCCCAAACGGCTGAAGCACACTTGTTTTGTTGTTTGACAGGTGATTCAATCGATAATGATCTTAGCTTTGGCTATGATTCAAGAAAAACTGTATAGCCGTTTAATTTTTTCGGGGGTTTTTTTTAAAGTTTCAACACGGCACGGGTTTCTGTTCGTTAAACTTATAACACCCCTCTGTTTGCGTCTACAGTTAAAAATACGCTGCTTTACCTCGTTCTACTTGTAGTACTAATATAGTATTCTGTGCTCATACCAAGTTTTTTGTAAAAACGGTTTTGTTATTTTTCAAAATAGTCCAAGATTGAGACGATCGTAATTCTCAGAAGATCCTAAATATGAAGCAAGGACTCGGTTTAGTTGCGTGTCGTACTGTCAAAGAATAATAGTAAAATGCAAATTTTTAAGAAATGGTAGGTATGACGTAGGTTGTAGAGTGACTTTATCGATCCACAGTATGCAAATATGGTGACACATTTTATGTAGAACCATGTTAAACGGGTGTGTTTTAGTCTCAAGCTATAAAGATGTAAAGGTTAGGTCAATAGCAAACGGTCTCGAGACTGCAGTCAAATACGTTGGCCACACAAAAAAGAGAAGTAAATAGAACGGAAATGAAAAGAAAAATCTGTTACTAGACATTATGAGTGAACCTTGATTGAAAATTCTTATTTAGATCAACGCGTCGAACTCCGCATCACAGTTGCTAACTGATTTCGAATGACGGACGTTTCGTTTAAATGGGTGCAACTGGCAACAAAAAAAATCTTACAAAAATGCATTGACAGCCGTACTAATTTAAACAATTAAATTTTTAATATATTTAATATTTATATTTAGTCTGTGGTTGGCCCAAACATGTCCTTGGACTCGAGTTTTTTTTTTGTTAGTAGCGGTTACGACCCCTTTGAAAAATACGATGAAATGATCCCATGTATATAAGTATAATTTATTTGCTCAAAACCCGTGTAAGTCATACACACATTTAAAAACGCATGCACTGCACGTTTGTTGTATGGGGAAAAAACGTATGTAACGTTTCAAATTCAAATTCAAATTATTTATTTGTCAGAACATGGTAGGTACACATACATATAAAGTAGCATACATGGTCGTAAGAATGGAGACGTATCGTTTTTTCAAAAGTATTTTTGTATTTGCTCTAGCTAGTGTAAAAACGGTAATACGTACACGCGTCAAACTTGGCGTGATAGTACACACTCTAAAGTAAAACAACAAATAATAAATAGTGGCCAAGTGCGAGTCGGTGTCAAATTTCTGTTCATCAAGTAAAGCAACGTCGGGCGCGGTTGGTTCTTGGAGGGGTGATGTTGTATTTTTGCACCCTCAGTACGCGAGCCCGACTCGCACTTTTTAGTACTTAACTAAAATATTGCTAATTTTCTTCAACAATATTATGGGGTGCAATTTGTTAGGTTTTCGCTCCCTGCTCTAAATGAGCAGTTAACAAGAGTAAGATTATCAGTACGTTATCTCAAAGACGCTTGTAAACATGCTTGTATCTAGCTCCCATCTTCACGCCGATTCCTTTTTAGAGTAGGCTGGTTCCTTGTTGAGAAAACGACCGTTTTTAGGGTTTCGTACCCAAAGTAGTACGTCCAAGGGTCTTAAAACTGCATGATTATAGTACACACTCTAAAGTATAACAAAAAATATTAAATAATGGCGAAGTGCGAGTCGGTAACAAATTTCTGTTCATTACCAAGTTATAGGTAATTTTGATTTTCGAACCTCGACCTCATTCATTTCACCGAATCGAAATCCCGCATTTTACAAATTTTGAAGTCGGTTTTCAAAACTTATAATTATTGTATTTTATCATGGTACGGAACCCTCAGTGCGCGAGCCCGACTCATACTTGACCGGTTTATAATGAATGAAACCATCTCACGATCCTAGAATCCAGTTCTAAGAACCAAGTTAATTACCCTGTTATACTAGTCTGATGGAAATACTAGAATCGTGCATTCAGGTTTCGTTCAGCCAGTTCAAACGATAAAAAGTCGAATCGTACGCCTACAGCTAGTGAATGCCAGATTCTACCATAACGCCTTGTGATAAGGTCTATTGGCTGATACAATAGTTTAATGGAGCAATACATAATGTATTTTCTTGCCTAATTTGGTCGAGCATTACAATAATTGCATCTAAAGCAAGTAAGGCTATCGCACCGCCAGTCCTTTGCATATTCACTCATGCATTGCAGGATATCAATCAATAACAAACTTTTTATTTGGCTTGGTTTATTTGGCTTGATTTATTTGGACCAAAGATATTTAAAACTATGGATTCAATGTCACTGCGCCACAAAAAGGCAACAAAATGCAGTGCTTATAATTATGGGCGAGACACAGTTAGTTGGTTAGAGCGTTTTTTGTAAATTCGATTTAATATGTCCTAAATATTAATTCGGTTTTATCGGTAATGTTGATTCCATGTAAAAACATTTCCAAACATCGATCTATATGTACTATCCAAACCATAGCCTAAAATTTATTAATTTTCATAGCGGGATCAGAAGTATGAGATTCCAAAATTTTACAAATTAAGTGAGAAATTCTTCATCAAAACTCGCGTGAGGACTTCCTCACGCGAGTTTTGGTGAAGAGATTAGGAGTGTTAAACAAAATTTTAGCAATCACATAAAATCAGAAGTGTCTATAGAAGTGGCTATAGCGTCAATATGCATCCAAAAGCAGCAGCAGCGCAGCTTGAACGCGGGCACGCGCAGCTTCGCAGGTATGCATGTCTGGTTCACAATGTTCCTTGTATTGTTCTGAGTCAATGGGTTCATTTATTTTGTTGAATTTTTAATGCCTTGTAAAAGAATTTGTTTTACAACAATACGAACCAACAATAAAAATACGCAACAACAGAGCAAAGCAGCTGCGAAGTAACGCAGTCGCAATTCAGATAATGTTCCATGTCCAAAAAGCGCGGGCCCGCGTTCAAGCTGTGCTGCTAGCATAAGCATAGCGATGTTGCTGCTGGACCTAGTACCGAATTGCCGATATGAAGTAAAAGAGTAAAACACCCATCACTCAGCTGAGGTGCACCTACCTAACCTAGTAATGGGCTTTTGGCACGGCATCTGAGCCGTTGCATTCAGAGCTACTTTGTTATGCCTGATTTCTCTAGTAAAAGTAAAATGAAAGGAACTCCCCAAGAGTTAATAGTTGCTTTTCGAACTCTCGTCGAGTTGTTTCAGCTTTTTTGTCTATCACGTGAGGAATTCCACGGGAAATGAGTGGAACCGATCGATGCCGATTAGAATGATTACCGATCTGCTCTGTAATTAAATCGTTACACTTTTACCGGCAGACCAAGTGGCGTAGCAAGGTTGCCATAGTTACACAGTCCATGTATTGGTCTTTCTTTTCAAATCAAGGACACGGAGCTTTTCACAAAGAGTGTCCTTAATACCTGTAAGTTGGCAATGACATCTTAACTCTTCTGGTGTTGCGAAAGTCTAAATGTGACAGTTTAGTCAATCGGTGCTGTGATTTTGCGACTCATCTACATTTGTAACGGACTTATAAAAAAAAAAAACTAGACTGCGCACCACGATTTTACCCGCGTGGGCACTCTGGAACAGTAAATATTGGTAATAATAGTGGTGACAAGCACCACTCACTAGCCTATCTCGTTGCAAAAATCACGATGATCCGTTATTCTGTTGAAAGAAGAACAAATTAACTAACAAACACTTTTACGCATTTATAATATTAGTATGATTAAAACAGCGAGGACACCAACAAATATTTGTTCTGCGATAGATATGATCGGCCCACTGCCACTTCAGCAAACAACTGCGTTCCGGAAACGATCCTTAATAGAAACGCCGAACATAGCTCTATTCATAGCTCCCTGAGCGACCTTGAACTTGTGAACCGCTCCAACTGGAAGTGTCCACGTTTCAGCACCATAAGTCATGCTTATGACAGGTAAGACGCACTGGTCAAAGACTAAGTCTGGTGTTAAGAATGCGGGATAAGTAACAAAAATACTCTATACATAGTTTCCCCAACGCTGCCTAGCCCAACTATATTCTCATTGCTTCATCTCAAATTAGTTTTTACCTAGTTCGAGCGTCTGCCTTAGGTAAACACCTACCTGTACCACGTACTATTAGGTATTCTGTGACAGTACCTTTATCCTAACTAGGTCGCCGTGAAACAGGGGGTAAACTCCAGCCCCATACAAAGTGTACGATGCTGTGCCGTCACGCCGTTTCTTGTAGTGTACATTTGCATTCGCTCACGTAACCGGCAATATTTTCTATAAATATCTACCGGTTAAAATATGCTCTATTTCCTTTGAAATTATAAAGGAAGATGCGTTACGTCTCCGTTGTTCGCATTCTAATTACTATGCAACGTGACTGAACTGATTTGTAACTGGCTGAACCTTTGATCATACATAGTTTAGATTTGTCTTAAACTCTAGCTAGTACCGAAAAAGTCTGCGAAAAACTGAAGGGGGCGAAGTAAGGTCTGAACTGACCTTTTTACTAACTAATCTGTAAAACTAATTTAATAACTGTCGCTCCATCAATCAATCCATATTGGTTATTTATGATTTATTTTTAATCCCCGACGCAAACAGTGGGGTGTTACAAGTTTAAAGTGTATAGGGGTGTGCGTGTCTGTGGCATCGCAGCTCCCAAACGGCTAAACCGATTCTTATTTAGCTTTTTTTGTTTGACAGGTGCCTTGATCGAGAGTGTTCTTAGCTATGATTCAAGAAAATGTATCTAGCCGTTTGAAGGTTATCAGCTCTTTTATAAGGGCATTAAAAGTAATTTTATACTTATTGCTATATTATTTTTAATGGGGCGCCGTCAACGTCAACAGCACAAAAACTAAATCAAAATCGGTTTGAAAATCGGCTGAGACGTTTAGTAGAACATACACGCTAATTACATTACCCTCCTTTTGGCTCTGCGTCGTCAGCTAAAAACCACTCGCAGTTGTCCTCCAGTTTGAGACTGAATGTCACAGATCTTACGCATCTTCGCTTTTATCAGTCAATGGTTTCATTATACAGCTTTTGTTGTAATAATCGTCGCTTAATGACGCAACGGTACAGTTGGCATGTGTATTGAAGTGTACAAAGATGAATAATGTTCGAGCAGGCTGCATGTACGTGTTTAATTTGTTTGTTCTCTTGGTATTACCATAAAACGTTTACTTTCCATGCTGTAGTTTGACTAAGTGCTGACACATTTGTTTGATTTGCTTCTAGCATGTTATAAGCCTATAGAAGCTGTATGACGCTGGTTTCACAGCTAAGCTGGAGATCCGTGTGGGTCTCAGTCTCCCACGGGAGACGGGGTCTACGCGGAGGCAAGTCCGTGGATATGGACATCCGCTAAGAAAGGATTTTTCGACAAAGACGAATTAATGGTGTCAAAGGGGTTGAAAGTTCATATTGAATACTACGCATACAAAGTCAAAAGCTAGCAACTAGGTTAATCTAAAATAATATGCATACACTTCTGTATAGAATCTAAAAATAATACGCAATATTTCTATGAAGCAATACATCTTTTCCCTAGGGCTGGATGCGCTAATTATATACTTTCAACTAAAATGTTTCCACAGCCGGTCATTAAAGAACTTTCACAAGATATCGATCGCTAATAGATGTAATAACGCCATCGTAACACAACATCTATAGTGGAAAACTAATTTATACATGAAGAAACATTGCAGAAACAATATTAAACCATTATATTTTTTTGTAGGCATACCACACACACAGTCTTACTTCTTTTGTTTAGTTATGGGATAAAGCATTCAGACGTTACTTTTAAACTCTTTTGTTATCATTTTTAACCGACTACAAAAAGCAGGGGTTCTCTATTAGTTTTTTTTTAATGTTTGAAAACTAAGAACTCCTTCAGTTATAAACCAATTTTGAAAGGATATATAACTTTTGGGACTGGACGATCTGAGAAGCTGATCTATTTGGTACGGTATTTTTTAATTGATTATTATGTAGCCTAGACTCGTTCCAAGCATATGTTTGCTCTGAAAGCAGCAATAACAAAACAAAAAAAAAGATAAAAAGATGATAAAAAACATGAATAAAAAAAGATTATTATTTCACTGAATTATATCGGGCACATGCTACAACAAAAACCTAGCGAAAGTGATCTAAATTCTTGAATTTCATTCAGCCGTTTACAATGTTATTTCAGGTGTCATAGCGAATGAATGCTTGGGTCGAGTTTAGATTAGCCTATTGAGAACTAATAAAAATATTTGGAGAAGATTTCAAAAAGGAGGCTTAGATCCACAACTTCTTTGGACGGCTAGAAATAATAGACGAAATCAGAAAGGGGGCAAGCGGCGAAAACACCCTATTATCAGTGTTTTTATAAAGAAGAAAAAACGAGAGTGCCTGAAATCCCAAAATTGAAAAACTTTCGTGCTGAGCATGAGCAACTACCAAGTTATATACAACTAGCGACCCGCCCCGGCTTCGCACGTAAATTACACCCGTGCGAAGCCGGGGCGGGTCGCTAGTTATATGTATATAACCTTCCGTGAAAATTTATCTAACTGATGGTGAAAACCGCATCAAAATCCGTTGCGTGATTTAGGAGGAGTTAGCGGCCATACAGACAGACAGACGCGGCTAGCGACTTTAATTTATACTATGTAGAGAAGAGAAGAAGAAAAGATAGAGAAGAGATAGAGATATAACAGATCTGTAGGCAATCTATAATACATAGAAAGCGTTGACAAGATGTTCCTACTAGACTACCTGAACCCCGCTGGTTTTACCTGAGGTTTTGAGCTATCCCACAAATTTCCCAATAAAACCATCTCAAAGGGTCAAATGTCTCCACGGATTGGATTCCCTCGAACAGTCGACCTTTCGATGCGAACTTACGATGGAGACGAGCTGGTCTAGCATGGGCCATGGACATATTGTCTTTCCATCGTTTTTATCTACGGATAAACACGGTGGAAAGACAATCTGTCAATGGCCAGGAAAGAAACATGTGGAAGAAATTGAGGCATTGCCCAGCTTTGGGGCAAAACAGCAGTGCAAGTACCGTTCTTTATCGGTCGTCAATTATGACAGTTGAGATTCTCAAATTCAAAAAAATGCCACTAGTACTCGCTATGAGAATTCTATGGCATTTTAACGAATTTGACGATCGATAAAGAACGGTACTCGAACTGCTGTTTAACTTTAAAAAAAGCTATCCCATCTGACCTCACAGTGCACATGTATTCTTTTACCAAAATTACCAAAGCTTAGACGTGATGTAACAAACATACAGACAGTTACTTTCTCATTTATTGTGATTCCGGCTCACGCCATGATGCATCTATAAACGCACCGCCAATTATACGAACTGTCATCACATCGTAAACTCTTCTGATTAGAATCATAAACTATCATGAATAAAAATATGAACAGTCTTGAAAACTGCTAACCGCTGCTTGATAAACGACTTCAGAGCTAAGCTTTCGGTTTAGGTCACCTGGTCTAATTCAGTGGCTGGATTCTCGCCAAACATTTGTTCTATTGTCGCGGTTAGACGTGGTCGTTTTATTGTTTGGTGCCTTTTGAGTAGTAATTACTGTTTATACTGTGGTTGCACTGGTTGCTGAAGTGAAGTGCTTAGGGTCGATGAACCGCTGGAATACGTCGGTTGAGTGGAGACAGCGGGTGTCCGATTTCGGTGCGGCCACAGTTAGCTCCTGTCATCTGTCAATGGCGTTCACGCCACTGCCGCTTTTATTATAATCGCGACACGGCATTATTTTCCGTGACGATAAACGGCCTATATTTCGCGGGTAGTCACTAATTGTTCGCGTAACGACCCACTTCTGAAAGATTAGTTACTTATACAAGTCGGTCAAGGCGTAAATCCGAATTAGGTGAAATTAAATACGTTGTCGCACGAAGCGGCTGTGTTGCTCAACGGTTTTGACATTTTGTGTGGGAAGTGCTTAACATTTTTACTGTGCCTTTGTGTGATAATCGTGGTGAGAGATCGAAATTTCACTTTTGTGCCGACACTGAGATAAATTACCCGATGTACGTATATTTTCCATTATGGTTATCGTGTTATAATGATTCTCGGAAGAATGCACTAGATGAATTGCCCTCATATTGTTTTTGTTGTCTTAGATCATGGTGTTATATGATTTCTCGTGAGAACTTAGATAGATGCCCTCAAATGTTTACTGCTGATGGATGCTTCCACATTTAAACAACGTTTTAATATTACTCATTTTGTTGAAGAATGCACAAGTTGAGTTGCCCTCATATTGTTTTTGTTGTCTTAGAATTTAGATCATGGTGTTATCAGGGTGTTTATGATTACTCGTGAGAACTTCTATGAATATCCTCAAATGATTACTGCTGATGGATGTTTCCACATTTAAACAGCTTAAAGTTTTAATATTACTCGTTTTGTTGAAGAATGCACAAGTTGAATTGCCTTCATATTGTTTTTGTTGTCTTAGATCATGGTGTTATCAGGATGTTACATTATTTCTCGTGAGAACTTCGATGGATACCCTCAAATGATTACTGCTGATGGATGCTT
Source organism: Agriopis aurantiaria (assembly GCA_914767915.1). Taxonomy (NCBI): domain Eukaryota; kingdom Metazoa; phylum Arthropoda; class Insecta; order Lepidoptera; family Geometridae; genus Agriopis; species Agriopis aurantiaria. Next base: position 4,964,995 of record OU612001.1, on the reverse strand, counting down.
CCACATTTAAACCGCTTATGTTTTAATGTTACTGGTTTTGTTCTCTGAACGGTATTGATAACATGATGAAAAAACTTTCAGAACTCAGTTTTGTTTCGCGCCGCGCTCGCGATAAAAGGCACTAAGCATAAATTAGAAAAAAAAACTATGTACATATTATCTTTACAACCATTACAAACGTTTTGAAGCTGTTTTCGTGTTGATGTTTTATGTGCGAAAGAGCTCTGGCCGGGGAACGCCCGCCCGGAGCTTTTCGGCACATAAAACATTATCACGTATTATCACAAACTTTAGGTGCTGAAGAGCTGAAGTTGAGGAATGTGTGTATTGTTTCAGGTACAGAAGCAAATGGCCCGCGAGTACGAGCAGCTGAAGGCGACGATAACATCGCTCAAGATGTTCCAGCATGAGGGGGAGAAGGCCATCACGCCTCTAGCGGGAAGTAAGTAACATGCGCAGAGACGTTGGGTCTCTCTGTATCTTTTATCGCATATACAACGGGCAGTGTTCTCAAGAACTGTTTGATCTGATGGCGGCATCAAGGTTTCACAATCGCAATAGCGGCCACCGCCTGAAAGCTCATCCACATAATATCATAGATCAGTGGCAAACGTACACTGTGCGATTGACGCGATCTTTCTTGCCTCATAACTGCAAAAATGTGGAATGAGTTACCTTCCGCGGTGTTTCCGAGAAGCTACAACATGGGGTTCTTCAAAAGGCGAGTTAATAGATCCTAATATTATAAACTAGCTGCGTCTCGCGGCTTTCACCGGCGTGGACAACTTTTCAGAAACCGTATTTTTTTTTTTCAGGATAAAAGTGTCTTAATGTACTGTAATTTTTTCCTGGATAAAAACTATCTTACGTATGTAGTCTACGTCCCTCCAACTATATCTATGCAAACAATTGTATAATTAAAAGTGGAGCTACGATGCCACAGATACACACGTTAAACTCTTTTTGCGTCGAAGGCTAAAAATGTTTGTTAACTGTTATATCTTTACTTTTCGCGTGCACTCGAATGAAGACATTTTGTTTGTCTTAACTAATAGGCATGATTCCTAATGTTTAATTTATTACAAATAACCGGTTTAGCGATGAATATAAGTAAATACATTACACATACTGAAAAAATAATTTGAATTGGCTGATAAATCTCTGAGATATGACTATTTAAAGTTTTAGGTGGGGATGGAAAGCCCTTTCTCGCAAAGCGTGTGTTAGTATAGCATTTGTATGGCGCTCCTGAGCCGTGACGTCACGGCTCAGTATAGTGCGCTCTCTGTCTAGCATTAAATTAAATTAAAATGCTTATATCTTATTTATTTTTGAACTAATTTTAATTTTGTTTTTGTTGATGTGCTCTATTTATGATCAGCTTTTTTATGACGTAATAAAAAAATATTAGTCATCATGCCTATTGAAGTGCCATTTTGTAACTACTTTATGCCTATTTTACTTTCAAGGCTCAAAGCTCAGTGAAAGTACCTACTACCTTCGTGCAGGTGAAAATAAAGGTGTTTGTCTTAGCTAGTCAATGACACCTAGCTAGAGCACAGTATAAATATTAGTTAGTAAGAAAGTGTGTGAAGTGAAGATTTATGAGGAAGTGACAGTAATTTCACTATGGATTGAGTGTAGGTAAATATCATTGATATATATGTTTGGTAAATATCGTAATTTTTAGGGTTCCATACCCAAAGGTTAAAAACGGAACCCTATTACTAAGCCTACGATGTCTGTCTCGTCTGTCTGTCCTATTGACGGCTGTATCTTTCGATTCGTTATAGATAGCCAGTTGAAATTTTCACAGAATATGTAATGTTATGGCGGATTATCTAAGAAATATATAAAAAAAGTCAAAGCGAAGGGGGTATACATAATTTCACCCAATGAAATATCTCTTAACAACTTTCGACTATTAGATGTAGATAATCGGATTATTTTCCCCGAATCGAATTATTTTTTATATTGGGTCCCCCGTCCCCGGTCCCCCGAACAACAAACGTATTTTTTTTACGTATTTTTGTAATAGCTCTTATGTAAAAAAGGTATTACAAGCGTCAAACTTGGCACGATTATAGAACACACTCCAAACTCTAAAGAGTAGTAAGTAATTGGGTTATTTGGATGACCTAATTTTTCTTTCACCAAGTCGAAATGCCATATTTTAGGAATTTTGAAGTTTTTTGTGTGCGAACCCGACTCACACTTGGCCGGTTATTTAATGAGTATGAGGTATATATGGGTAAAACCTCATTGGTTGTAATTTAACACTACTGTAATGTAGGTACGTGCATTCAATGTCAACAAAGCATGTTACGTCAATAGGTGATAATTGTTACGCATCGATAACATATTTATCTTGATTTACGCGTCTACCTCGTGCTATCGTTATCTAAGAGAAATTCTTTTGGGTCGCACCCTAACTTGTATTACGTAATAATTGACTGAATCGAAACTCGTGAGTACGGGAACAGACAGGAGTATGTATGTTTGTGTGTTAGTAACTTTAGTAATGTCCCACAAGAGACAGACGACCTAAAAGATACCGCAGGGAAACGCTGGATGCAGGCCGCTTCGCCCTTTTGGAGATCGATGGGGAGAACTATGTCCAGCAGTGGTAGTCCTATGGCTGAAATGATGATGATGAACTTGCGTAACGTAAATGGACTTCGCGTACTGTTTCCACCAAAAACCGAAAACAGACTTCTGTCCGAGTCACAAGACAAATGCGGACGCTCTTCTTTAAAATATTTTTAAACGTAGTGTCCTTTCATACAGAATTAGGGCTCCGGAATCCATAGAGTAGAATATCTTTGGATATAGGTATAATAGCCGAGAGGAACACGTATCCTTTCAAAGGTAACATTTAAACAAAACTTTTAAAAAAATAGGCTTGTGTTTGGCCGCCAACTCGCTTGATGTGAAGCGATGATGCGGTCTACGATGGAGCACGCTTGCCTAGAAGAAACCGATTTACTCGTGATTTGAAGACACCTAGATTGTAACTATCCGGAAACTATTCAAGTAACTCATTCCACAGACTAGCAATATTTCACACAATAAAAGTGGAATCAAAGCGCCTCGTACGGGTTTTTGGAATATCAACCATGAATGTTGACCAGAACGAATTAGTCGTCTAGTTTCACACCATAAAAGACGTCCTACGTCAATTGGCTCAAACAATATGGTGTTTCCAAAACTTTCAACGACACGAACTTGTCTATTTTAGGCGACGTTTCCAACACTAACCGTGACACGCAAACACTATCTTGTTTCTTCTGCATAAAACTATCCAATTAAGGTGGTCCGTTTCACACATGGCGGGAAATTCAAATTTCAAACAGTTTTTTTTGTCCTTATAGCTAGGCCGGGTAATTATTGTAAAATGACACAGTGTTTGCGCAAATCGCTGGTTGTTCTTTACATTATCACGTATAGCTATTTATCAGTAACGCACCATATTATACAAATAAATGTAACACAAGAGCCAATTATAAGACAAAATGATGACGGAAAACGACGACGAAAACACGACGTGACGATTATGACGGAAAATAATCCTACCATACTAAAGTTGAATTGAGGCCACAAACTAAATCATAAGGCAAATAGAATATATCTTAAGGCAATACCTAACACATGGTAACCTGAAGGCTAGTGTCACTTTTACATTGAAACTTTTAGGCAAAATGTCTTACGAAGTAAAACATGGTTTCCTCATCTAGATACTATACATATAGAGTCACAATCGTGCCAAAAAAAATCCGAACATAAACTCGGTGCACGCTACGAATTGCGCCGACATTTTGGTTAGTTACAAGGTAGTCAAGATTCAGGGAGCGTCGCGATGGTGATATTAAATAATGATTAAATTAAAAACCAATGTAGAGGTCCGCTCAGAAGGACATGAGCTTATTTAATGAATTTAAAATCTTAACTAACTTAGATGTAGAATGCTTAAAAATAGATGAGGGGTCGATACAATCTCAAGTGGGTGCAAGCCCATGTCGTCCGTCTACCTGCTTGAGCTGCTAACATAACTTCTCCCTCCTCAAGAGTGAAATTGCCCAGGTAAAAATTTGCTTGGAACAATTTCACATACACACAAAAAAAAACATAAGATTAAAACTATTTTTCTAATTAAAAATAGCTATATTAGTTAATAGTTATGCAAAAAGTCATGCTTACTATTACTACTATTAGGTACGTTAAGATGAATACCTAACAACATTACAATTTCATTACACAGACATAAACAAAGTTATTTTTTTTATTTTTTATCCTTTATCACTAAGTACGCAGAAATTCATACATACAACTATTACATTAGGATTACATTAGATTACAGATACATTATACTATTTTTTTTTTTAAACTGCTAATGCTTAAACTATAACACTAAAGTTATGAGTAAATCTAACGAGACACGGTGGTTGACACTTCACTAACACTTGCACTGTTATTTTATTCGTTTTAATCTGGTTAGTACAGGGCATTATAACTGTACGATGTACTTCAATGAAATTTTGCAAGCTCTTTATATTTCATTGTCTATTATGCGAGGTGTGATATTGAAACTGATGATGGAATAATGGTCAGTCTGCCGTTCTGGAATCATTAGCAATCATCCTTTTATCTTCTCTTGCATTATTCTAATATCGTAAGAAATGTCTTCCGCGTGTTAATCTGCTTGGGTGTATGGGGCCGGTAAGTACTTCACTTTACGCCACTATAGGTAAGGATAAATGGAATTACAAAAATGGTATTATTTAGAGATCAGAAACAAATGTATTAAGCTTGTAAATGATAATAAAATATAATTGATAATAATTGTTGTCTATTATCTGGTTTCCTCACATATTTAAATTTTACAGGTAATTATTTCAATCCTAACTAGACTTAAATTAAATATATTTTTTTTGGTCAAATATATTTTCGTTCATTAGACACATTAAGATATTCATGTGACTCCCGATACCCAGCATCATACGAGTGTCAGTGTTCGTGACGTCATCATGATCAATTAACTCTAATGCCTAAACTATATTATGATTCGTTGTTCTTATTAGGATTCCAGCTGGTGAAACTTGAATGTTTCATGTTACTGAACCTGAACTTCCTAGTTGTGGACTATCAGAACAAGAATCGCTGCAATCGAGCAGTACCTGTGGGGGACGCTTAACATTTTTCATGGGGACTTTAGTTTTTCTCTTTCCTACTTCCACGGATACTATGTTACGTTCGACTTTATCTCGTATCGTTGCCTTTTGGTAACGAGGTTTGTCCTTACTTTTTCTTTTATTAACAGTTTTAGTAAAAACTACCTGTCCTTCATCTAGGTCAATGTCGCTTTCACCGCCTTTTCTTACTCTAATTAATTCTTTTTTGTCTAACATTCGTTCGGCTATGTGTTTGTATAGATATTTGGACCGTTTTGCATGATCTTGTAATAACTGTTGGGAATAGGATTTTTCAAAGTTCGCGTCAAACATTCTGCTAGAATCAGTATGAGCAAATACTACCTCAAAAGGGGATAAGCCTATGGTCGAATGAATAGTGTTGTTGTATGCCATTATGGAATATGACATTACAGAGGCGGCATCTGTACACTTTTGTTCGTACCTGGCTAAGCGGTAGATTTCTATTATTGTAGAATGAAATCGTTCCACTATGCCAGTGGAGTTAGGGTTATTTGGTGTACATATGTGTAATTGAATTTTGTACATTGCTGTTAACTCTCTCATCAATTCGTTGTTAAATTCTGTACCCGGGTCGCTACTGATTTTTCTCGGAACGCCATAAAATGAGAAGTACTTAATGAGCGCCCTAACGACTTCAGCGGTTGATCTATTGCTAATTTCAATGGCTTGAGCCAGTTTGCTGAATGCGTCAACTATCGTCAAGTAGTACTTGTTTTCAATTGTAAAGAGGTCTATAAATACTTCTTGGAAAGGGGCATCTTGGGTTTGAGTTAGCTGAATTAAAGGTTTTAAGGGTTTTCTGTCATATTTCATTTTTCGGCATGCTTCACACGAGTTAATTACAGCTGATACTATTTGTTGCATATCATTCCAATAATAATTTCTTTTTATTCTGATTAAAGTTTCTCTAATTCCGCGGTGGCACGTTTTACCTTCATGGTGTTTTAAAACTATTGCCTTTTGTTCGGTTTCATCTTCTACGTAAATTACTCTTTCAGTGCATTCATGGAAATCGACCATGCCTTGCTTAAACAGAGTGATTATTACATTATTAAATAATTTTCTGTGTTCTTTACTTTCGAAGTATATGAAATATTTTCTGTGTGGTATTATGTACTCTTTCAAAAATTGTTTTACTATTTCTTCATCAAAAGGTAGAAAAACTTCCAAAACCTTTTGTTTGTGTCGTGACAAGTCTTTTACGTGCATTTTATTTTGAAGCCAGTTAAAGACTAGTATTTGATTCGGTTTTGTGTCGATTGCTTCGTGTAAAATAGGAATGCCTTTATTTTCCATGTCTAACGCTGAGTGTACAGTCTCTATACTACTTTCGTCAGATCGTAAAGGGTAGTTACGAAGGTCTGGTTCGTCTAATGACATTGCGTCGGGGTCAGGTATAGATATAAGGTCAGTGTAAGAGGGCGATTTTGGTAAAATCTTTGTCAATCGATCAACTGTGTCATTCAAGCATTGTTGTAGTTTACCTGGGTTTCTGTCAACATGAACTTTCATTGAAACGTCGTCCGTATCTAAAGCATTCAATTTTATTCGTGAAAGTGCATCTGCGTTAGTGTTTTGCATGCCTTTTTTATAAACTATGTCAAAATCATACTCCTGGAGACGCAATCGCCATCGGGTCAATTTACTGTTGGGTTCTTTTAAGGAATACAACCACGTTAAGGGTCGATGATCCGTGTATATATCAAATTTTTTTCCATAGAGGTATGGACGAAAATGTTTTACAGCCCAAATGACCGCTAATAGTTCTCGTTCTATAGTGCTGTAGCGTGATTCGGTGTCACTTAATGTCCTGCTCGCAAATGCAATAGGTCTATCACTGCCGATGGGACCCTGAGACAACACGGCGCCCAAAGATACGTTAGAAGCATCAGTTGTCAATATAAAACGTTTATCAAAGTCAGGATATTGAAGTATGGGAAAATTGGTCAATAACTCTTTGCATTTTTCAAATGCATCAATATAAATTTTATCTATAAGAATCTTATTGCACTTCTTAAGACACTTGGTCAATGGTTGGGTAATCTTGGCAAAGTCTTTTATGAATCGTCGGTAATATCCAATAAGACCGAGGAAACTTTTTATTTCAGTTGTGGTCTTAGGCAAGGGATAGTCAAGTATTGCTCTTATTTTGTCACTATTGGGTTTCAATCCGTCTTTAGTTATAGTGTGGCCTAAGTAAAGAACCTCTTTTCTTAGAAACTCAGATTTTTCCAATTGGATTTTTAAGTTTGTTTGTCTTAGTCTGTCGAACACTTTTCGCAGTTTTTCCATGTGACTTTGGAGGCTATTACTATAGATAATAATATCATCCAAATATATTAGACAATGAATGCCTTGTAGGCCTCTTAAAATATTATCCATTGCTCGCTGGAATGTGGCAGGTGCCGTCTTAAGCCCAAAGGGCATTCGTAAAAACTCATAGTGTCCAAACTCGGTGCTAAAAGCTGTCTTTTGTCGGTCTTCTTCATTAACTTCCAGTTGATGGTAACCAGAAGCAAGATCTAGAGTTGTGAAGTACGTACTTTTACCTAATTTATCGAAAAGGTCAGTTATGTTTGGTAGTGGGTACTTGTCGCCAATGGTAATCTCATTAAGTCGTCTGTAGTCAATTACCATCCTATATTTCACTACGCCTAAAGCATCCATCTTTTTAGGGACGAGATGAACAGGGGCACTCCACGGAGAAAAGGACTCCTGGATCACATTGTTTTGGAGTAATTTTTGGACCTGTTCTTTTATTTCAGCTGCTTGAGCTGGGGGCTGTCTGTATGGTTTCAGATATATGGGGTCTTCATTTCGCGTTCGAATGAAATGTTTTACTTGATTTGTAAAAGTCAATGGCAACTTTTCGCAATAAAATATATCCTTATATTCCGTACATAGTTTAGTGATTGCAATTTTTTCTTCTTTGTTTGTGTGATCTAATCTTAATTTTTCTTCCAAATTTTCCATCAACATTTTGTCAATCTCTAAATCATTATTAGAATTGTTCATACTAAAAACTTTACACTCGTTCGGATCGTACTCAAACACTTGAAAAGGTCGTGTTATCGTTAGACTCATTGGTTCTTCTAAAGTGTTTTGGATTATTGTTGTCGCGTATCCGTTCTCACACTTGACCCGCGCGCTAGGCATTCTCACACCGTTACAAAATTCCTTGAATTCTAAGATCCCTTCTCCTTTATACATGTTGGTAGGTAATTTTACGCGATGTTCCGTGCGTGCATCTAATATTATTGTATAATTGGTTGTATTATGGGATATAGGAATCGTAGTCGTGTTTGTTTTTAGGATGTTTCTCCTGAGATCGATAACAGCGCCCAATTGTCTCAGTAAATCATCACCTAGTACTCCGTCATACTTCGAGTCAACTTGGTACAAATAGAATTTATGATTTCCGTAGCAATTAAATGTGGGTAATGAGGGAATTTCCACAACTTTGTCGTGAGCTGAGCTTGAATGTGTGCTTATTACTTGAAATGGCTCATGACGTATCATATTGGGGAAATACTGGAAAGCTTTTTCAGGGTTTATAAAAGAACGCATACTGCCAGTGTCAATCATAAATTTACTATCAATTTCCGGTATATAAATGTATGGTAATTTCAAATTTGGGTCGCAATTATTAAGTTTAATTATCTCTTCTCTATAAAAAGGCTGTTTATACAAAAATTTTGGGCATTTGAGATGTCGGTCGAGTCTTGGAAAGTTTCGTCATTCATGTGTAAGTCGTGTGTGACGTCATCGGTGGAGTATTGCACGTAGTCGTCATTCGGGTATTCACAGTTTTGCTCATAGTCGTATTGACAGTCAGGTTCATATGATTCATAATTATTTATTTCCATTTCATTTAGTCTAAAACCCTGGTTGTTTCTCAATGGCGGTGCTGTTCTCATTGAAACATCATTGGATCGAAGATTGGAGGAGGTATTTGGTCTATAACCAAACTGTGGGTTATTATTTTGTTGCCGTGCTCCAAATTGTTGTGGAGTCATGGTTTGTTGCTGAAAGCCAAACTGAGGACGATATCCTGTCGGTTGAGATGGTCTAAACCCAAACTGCTGTGGTGGGCGGTAGCCAAAAGACTGTTGTTGTGGTCTATAGCCTAATGGCTGCAACTGTGGTCGGTAGCCAAATGGCTGTGGCTGCCTAAAGCCAGATTGACCTTGAGAATTTGCGGTATTGTTATTAAATTGATTATGAGGCATACTCGGAGGTAAGTTAGGTCTTACATTTGTAGGCTGTAAGTGAGAATTTCCGAATTTAAATCCTGTATTTCCGTTAACCTGTGAGTGTTGTTGTTTGTTTACAGAACCGCAACGTGCTAAATATTGTTCATGGAAGTTAACTTCTTCCATTACCATAGCAAGGGCTAGTTCGAGGCTGTCTGGTTTTTTAAATCTAACTGTTCGCATCATGTGTTCTGGTAAATTATATAAAAATACATTAAGTGAGCTATTGTTGTAGATGATTCGTTTACTGTGTTTCATGCTGATGTCGTCAATTTCATTAACTTTTGACATTAAAACTGATCTTACAGACTGGATACGGTTGCAAAAATCCAGGTAGCTTTCGTTATTCTTTATTTTTAGCGAATCTAACTCTAATGCTATGCATTCTTCTGTACGTGGGTCCCCAAAGTGCTGCACTAACAATTTTTTTAATTCGTCCCATGTCACTATATCTCCGCGTTCGCTAATAAGCGCGGCTGCATTATCAGTTAGTCGGCTTGTAAGGCATTTCATAACATAATCATTTTGTGTAATGGTCCCTGTGTATTTACTTATTACAAATTCACAATTTCTTATGAATAAATTTAGATGACGTTTGTCACCGTTAAATAGTGGTATGATTTTCAGCATTCCTGGCGGAATGAGGACAATATGCTGTTGTTCTTGGGCCATATTTTCTTTTTGTATTCTCTTACACACAAATACAAATATCAACAAATAAAATAATACACAAAATTGCGAGAATTGATCGCTTAAATTATATGCTTTTCTAATTAATTAAAATTTAATTTAAAGTTGTATTAAATGTAAATTTCTATATTTTTAAAAACACTATTTTATTTTATTTTTTTAATTCTTAAAATGCTATGTATGGTTTCATAGAGTTTTATACGAAAACCAGATAATGACTAAGAAGAGAAAAGTTCGATCTCTAAATAATCGGAAAATTGGACAGGAAGGCGAAAAGTTTGACTCACCCACCGGCCGGCACCACCGCTCCTTCTTGACGATTTTCTTTGGTTCGTTTGGATTTCCACTCGCTGTTACCGCTGTCGCTGCCGCCGTCACTTGCGCCAAACCGTTTAGAATTTGATACCCGGAGTTGCGTAAATCGTAAAACGACGTTATCTCACAAGAGGTGCAAAAGTGCATACACCAGTTTGTGAAAAGCGCGGAAAATGTAACAGCTCAACCATGGAAATCCTACCGGCTGCGCCAGTCAAGATTCAGGGAGCGTCGCGATGGTGATATTAAATAATGATTAAATTAAAAACCAATGTAGAGGTCCGCTCAGAAGGACATGAGCTTATTTAATGAATTTAAAATCTTAACTAACTTAGATGTAGAATGCTTAAAAATAGATGAGGGGTCGATACAATCTCAAGTGGGTGCAAGCCCATGTCGTCCGTCTACCTGCTTGAGCTGCTAACATAACTAGGTAAGCGCGATCCGACTACAACGCCGCGCGATGCTAGAGCTACGATGACAGCGGAAAAATAACGTTGAACACTGCAAGCGACATAACGTCTAAATTGAAGTAAATGTGGCATTGTGAATTTGTGAACTATATAATTGATACAATGTATGTACAATAACGCTCGGACGTTATTTGACTGTTTTCACTGAAAGTTTGTGACTCTATAGGAATTTTATCTGTGGGTTTCTGCCTTGAAGTTTTCCAAAGAAAAGCTAAAAATGTAAGCAATAAAATGACTAAACGACATCAAAGGTGCCAAGTAAAATGTCTATGATATTTCCGAAAACTTTAAGTGGAACGCAGACATTTACCGTGATAAATGGTAACGGTTTCATAGAACCCTTTTCAAAGTTCACGGTAAACAGTAATTGATAACAGGTCGTTAAAGCTAAAAGGCCAAGTTTACCAACTGACATAATCTGTCACTAACCAACGGATAAGGTCTATCTATAGGATTATTATCAGTTTCACGCATTTTAAAAGATACAAATTTGGTCAAAAAATACATAAGCCGAATCAAAACGATGAATTCTGACCACCTTTTGAAACGTAAGACTAACAGGTACCCGTATATTTAAAGAAAACGTTTTTCAATGTTTTTCAGAGTTCAAAGGCATCGAGCCTGATTTAGGATTGACCTGAGCCCCCCCCCCCCCCCCCCCCCCCCCAACACACCACCTTACCATAATGTCCCTTGTTTATCTGACTGAGGTTTTGACCTCAGCTCTGTTTATATCGATCGTGAACTAAATGTCCTTGAACCCACGATTAAATTGGTGGTGAACTCGAACCTGCCGACGATGATATATTCTAAGTCGAATAAAGCTATTAGGTTTAGGTTTAAAGAACTTTATTACCACAAAGACAATTATTTGTCACTTAAGTGATAACATATTTATATAAAATAATAGTGTTCGTCGTCGCATGCACTAAAAAATTTAAAAAAATCCATAAATACTTAAACGCTAAATAAATAAACAAATAAATAATCAAAAAAAAAAAAAAATCACAAATAAATAAATAATAATAAATAAATAAATAATCTATTAACTGGTACAATAAATCTATTATATGTTAAAAACCGATCGTCAAACCCTGCCATGTAATGGGACACCGAACCTTTAGGAATTCGATTAAAATGATAACAATAGCCCGTATTGATTGTATTGAAAAGGTGAAGTTAGCGCAAGTCATTCAAGCGTATAGGAAAAAAACTACAAAAATACCAAAAAAAAACTTCGGTTTTCGTGGTTTAAATAAACTACGTCTGAGGTCCGGTTCATGGCCTATTGTATCAAGCACACCTTGAACCAATTTCCTTTTTGCGGAAATTAAACAGCCGTATCTGATATGTATGATAGGTAGTAGCCTATTAAGTAGGTACATATCAGTAATCATTCTCATAACCGAAGATTGTTCATGAAATCGCAAGCATATTTTAGTTAGACCATATCGTCACTTTCCATCAGGTGGGATTTGGTTAAACGTATTTTCATATTTATTTATTTATTTAATTAAAAACCCCACAAGGTAAGTTAAACCTTATCATAATAGAGCAGCTGAGCATTTGTGTTTGTTCTATATCTGGTTGTTAATATCTATTTAAGTATGTATTTAAAACTATGTATGTATGTATAACAGTCTCTGGCAGCCATATCACAAGCTTTGCTTAGTTTGGGGTCAGGTGACCGTGTGTGAAAAAATGTCCGGAATATTTATGTATTTATTTTATTTAGGTAGTAGTTAGACTACATCTGAATCATATACACTATAGTGTAGATGCTTTTCTTCACATCAATATCATACATATCAGTAATCATTGTCATAGCCGAATATTGTTAATGAAATTGTAAGCATGTTCCATCTTAGACCTCACTTTCCTCAATTGGGTTGTGTTTAAACGCATTTTTATCACAAAAAAATCCACAAGGTAAATTAAACCTTATCACAATAGAGCAGGTAGTAGTCAGATCACATCTGATTCATCTAACTACACTATAGTGTAGATGCTCTTCTTTACATCAAAGATTCATTACTGAAAGTGCTGATTGTGAAAACGAAATTATAGCATTTATAAACCTATTTTATTATGTAGGGACTTCCAAAACCCAACTTTATTATTTAGGGAGTTCTAGAACTTTTTCATTAATCATTTTATAACGATCGTAGTAGCGCCAACAGAGGCACGCTAAGGCTGACGATCAGTCGTAAAAGCTGGTCGCGCGTCATCGAACTTCAGTAGGATGGTAACCTTCGTCCGTAATGGTCTAATGGTATCGGACGTTATGTCACTGGCACCATTGTCCGACACAATGCCTGGAAGGATGGGCTTGCTTGTTAATGAAAATCTCATTTGTTGTGACGCTTCTGGCGACGATGGTCCGATGTACATTCTAGGTATTGATCATAATAAAAAATAGCAGGGACAATGGACTCTCTTGCAAATAATGCAGTTGAGCAATAAAGCGGAACCTCAATACCTATTGAAAGCCAGAGGTACGGAAATGTATCACAGAATCGTGACTACTTATTTTGCAAATGGCAAAATGCGCGATCTCCACGAGCCAGTTCAATCTCAGGCAGTAGATATTATTTTATTATTATTTTTATAATAGGCTTGCGTTTGTCTACTATCTCGCCTGGTGTTAAGCGATGATGCGGACTACGATGGAGCACGCTTGCCTAGAAGAAACCGATTCACTCGTGATTTGAAGACACCCAAATTGTAACCATCGGGGAACAACCAGGCAGCGCATTCCACAGACTAACAGTTCGCACAATAAATGGGGAATCAAAACGCATATCGTTCGGAATATCAACCATAAAGCGGTGACGATTTTTCGTGCTCGCTCTGGCAGTCCGATAGAAAAATGGGCAGGAGGGAATTAGATCGTGCAGATCCGACGCACACTCCAAAATGTATCCAATAAAAAACCGAGACTAGCAACTTTCCGTCGATGCTCAAGACTAAGAAGCTTAGTCCGAATTAAGGATTCAGTCAGGTATAGGAGTTTTTTTATACAACGAGAACCAGCAAAACAAGCTTTCATATATTAGTTCAGTGCCTTGCAGTACCTTGCAGAATTTAGAAGTTCAACAGTTCAAAACCTTGCGCGGCAATGTACTATGCTCGTTACCCTGAGATATTGGACGTTAAACTTTCACATCATCAGCCAGCAAACGTCCACTGCTGAACAAATGCCTCCCTATTAGAGAGGTGTGTTGCCATATTCCCCACGCTTGGCAGGCGGCTTGGGGATCGCAGTACGTTTTCCGTGTACTAATAAGACGCTGCTGCCCATCCTCCGGTGGTTCTGGTCGCAGTTTTATGATATACCTCCGGGTAAATCTCCTTATGCCCAATAATTCCACTAGAAACATTGCCATATCTACCAAATTGGCCTCATATACCAAATTTGACGGTTTTAAATAAATTTTACTCAGTTAAATTACAATATTTGAGCTGGAAAAAAATACATGTCACAGATACATCTGTGTTTGAGTTTATGATTTGGTTCAAAATATGATAGAATAAACCTTACTCGATCAAAAAAAAATCTGAAACAAAGTCAAGTTAGTTTATTTTTTTCGTTTTATGCTCTAATGAAAGCTCGTAACAACCTGGAAATTGCATGTACTGAAAGGCAATTCTATTCATTTTTTTTTATTTTGATAGATTTTTGATAGTGAATAGTTTCGTTTTTTAGTGGAATTAAAAGCGTAAAAGGTCGCGAGAATTTGCGCGCGCCGCGTTCAGTACCGCGCCAGGCGTCATCAAGGTCGGAACTATGTTCGTTTTTGTCGTTGCACTCCTCCCGCGGGCGTCCTGATTGTTGGTGTGGCAAAATACATCGTCGCTATAACTTGGCGGGGGCTGAGGGAGCGCTTTGTTGCCTACGCGTTAATCCGAAACAATAGTGATGGGGGCTGAAGCTTATTCTAATTCTATAATGTTGGTCAAACGGTTTCTTTTCATATTTTCCTTGTTGAAGAGCTAGGCTCTGTTGTCGGTGGAGTGACATCCAACCAGATCCTAAGCGCCTTGACTTCATTATACGACTTGATGCTCAAGATCGTTTCAAGACAAAGATCACCTTTCATTCTAACATGTGACTATCCACCGTGACTAATCAGAACTCTAGGCCTCATTTATTACGAAGCGATATCTGGAAATAGATCTTTCAATTCACTTGTTCACATCATTTATTTGGTGCACTTGTATGATTCAGCGGGAATCCAACTCGACTCCAGCTTGAGTAATGAACTGGAAAAGGTGTTCGCAGAAACAGTCCATCAAGAATTTAATCGCTGTCCCGGTTTATAAAAACAAAACTGAGCTTAAATAAATTTTAAGCCCTATGGCGTGGGAGGAAGGTACGATTTGGAATGCTGAATCTCGGGTTTTATCTTTAACGCTGATGAACTAAGGTCTACTACCAATTTAATGTTGGTTTAAAAAGCACTAATATATTCTAAGATTATTTTTTCTTGTGAAAATATCTCCGTATTCACGGGCTTTTGCCAAACGACAATTAGTGCGTATTAAGTTTTTTATTCATCTGATGACAGGAATCTTCATAGTATTCTGCAGGTGTACACGGTTGTGGTTGGCGTTTGTGTGGGTTCAAATCCCAACAATGAACTTGAGCTGTCGGTGAACGAAAACATCATGAGGATATGTATATTGTATTCGTTTTATAATCAAAAAACGTGATTAATAATGATTCATTAAAAAAATCGTGAATTATTGGATTTATTGAACAAATTCATCATTTTTTCCCACTCTGGTTATGGTCTTACTAGATCAAAGCGTATTGAAATAATATTTTTCGCTTTCATCATAACTGTTCACAAGGCGGTTCGAAGCGATCAACTGAATACCATGAAGATATTCCGTTGACTCAGCTTGGTTCTATGGAAGATCGGTCACGGCTGTCACTCGAACATTAATTGACCAATTCGAGAAAGAAACGTTCGCACGAAATATCAGATGACGATCGTTTTATGATTTTTATGACCAATCCTGCTAACGAATAAAGTTTTTTACCAATTTCAAAATAGGAGGTTCTCAATTCGACTGTATGTTTTTTTAAATGTATAACGTGATTACTCCGGTCGGTCGTTTTGTGATTTAAAATTTTTATAACCAATCCTGCTAACGATTTAAGTTTTTTACCGACTTCAAAATAGAAAGAGGTTCTCAATTCGACTGTATGTTTTTTTAATGTTTGTTACTCGATTATTCCGCCAATTATATATTTTTTGTTTGGTAGGTTATATACTTCAGAAGTGGTCCCATATAAATTATATCGAATTTTAAAAGCGCTTTTTAAAGAAAAAAAACCACAGATTACGTTTTAGTTTGTGGTTTCCTTGAGTAAAAGTTTGATGAGGACTTTTAATCTGTTTTAACTGTCATTCTTCTACTTTTTATTATGTTTTTACATGTAGGTATAGTCTTGAAGCCGGTTTGTGTTATTTTTTTCTTTCTAAAAAATCACTTATTATTGTAATTGATGCATGCGTCATCTCAGTCTACCGTATTATTGTCGTGATGAAATCTTTAAAAGTTTTAGGCCGTTTACTCGATAAAATATTTTATTTGACTGGTAGGTATTTCGTTTGTTTCATGCAAATTCCATAATGCGCAGACATTGATGTAAATATTAACAGGGTTACACGGAACGGAGGTATTAAACCGAAAGGAGGTCATTGTACTCATTTATATGAACAAATTTTACTTAGAAAATGTCATGATTATATGCTCAATGAAATGCATGGAGTTTAACAAGGAAGATATTATGGTACGGTGGCGTGATGAGTGCAAACGCGAACAGCGTCGAACTGCAGAACACCTAACCGTCTTTTTTATAGCATGTGGACTATTGACTAGTTCATTAATGTTGCTGCAAGTCTCTTAGTGCGTGTGAAAAATGAGTAGTGCGAGTATCTTACAGTTTTTGCGGTAAAGTGAAAAAAGTGGGTGAAATACGGAGTCAATTGAACACGAATGAAAGTTTTACTAAGGCATATCTCCCATATTTATAGGCTCCTTTATTCTTAGTAGTATCGTTGTGTGTAACCCTGTAGAAGACAAATATTTACACAAGTGTTTGCCACTGTTGCGTTTTAAAATATGCAAATCAACATTTTGAACCAACCCGACTCCGAACTCAATTACTCTCAATCAAATCTAACCACTAGGCGGCTCTCAACGAGAAAACCGACAATTTGAAGCAATTTATGTAGCCGGTAATAATGTCATTGTTCTCATAACAGTAATTCCATCTCTTATCTCTCTTTGTATACCCTAGTCTTCGGTCTAAACACTGCGCGAACCAGTTTTCGCATCTAGGCAAAAGAATGGATTGTGCTGCGATATAAAAATATAAGTAACCAAGTCGGTAACTCCGTAGCTAACAAATCCTGATAAGGTAAAACTGGTTTCCATATTGCAGTATTCGTTTTCAATTATATGTAATCTAATGCTTTATCGTAGTATCGATGTTTGGATTTAGTCATCATCATCATTTCAGCCGTAGGACGTCCACTGCTGGTCATAGGCCTCCTCCATCGATCTCCAAAAAGGCCGATTAGAAGCGGCCTGCACCCAGTGTTGGTTACCCTGCGGTGTGTTTTAGGTCGTCTGTCCCATCTTGTGGGTGGACGTCCTACGCTGCGCTTACTGGTTCGTGGTCTCCATTCCAGAACCTTTCGGCCCCATCGGCCATCTGTTCTGCGTGCTATGTGCCCTGCCCAATGCCACTTCAACTTGCTAACCCGGTGGGCTATATCGGTAACTTTCGTTCGTCTACGTATCTCCTCATTTCTGATTCGATCTCTTACTCCTCTACATTCTCAATGACTGACCATAAGAATAAGATATATTTATTGCCAAAAAACAAAAACAATGGACATATGCTATAAGATACATAAAGAGAAACAGTGTTTGGCAATAGGGGTACGCTCAGCGCTGTACTGAGAGGTCCCGAAGGGTCACGCAGGGCTGGTTTTCGGCATATCCCTTTGCTCCAAAAAAAAGATGGCCATAAACCACGCATCAATCAAATGTGTATAATTATCCGCTAATTAAAAACCAGAATTGGTCAGAAGCTTTACGTATAAGGCCTAAAGCGAGGCTGAAAGTAGTTGGACAACTTTCAGTTCGCCTCCAAGCTCGCGGTTGCCGCGTGATTCCCACTACAACTTTCAAAATGTAAGATTAATTGGATACCTGTAGCCGTTACCGCAGCTATGTTTGTTTACCTACAATTGATATCGACGCGCTGAAAACGGTAACAATAAACTTTATTATTTTAAAAATACTTATTAAAAACTAGCTTTTTCGTATTCTTCCCAGTAAACCCTTTAATTTGATACCCATATCGTGATGGTAGATAAGAATTTTGTCCGCCATCTTGGGGCGTCCGCCATATTGAATTTATCATCTAGGACCAAAGTGCTGGGGAAGACAGATCCAACGAACCCAAACTCGACGGGGTTACGTCGTTTCGTTTAGGAGTTCTCCTATGGTCACCTTCTGTCTCCATAATCGGACCAGCTCGAGAGTACCATAACATTGCATTGTCACCGAACTTACATAAGTATGCCAAATTTCAGCTCAATCAGTTGGAAATAATTATCTGTTTCAAAATTGAGTTGCAAGATTCCACTCGACCAAACATAGTTACATACATACATTGCAAGTTAAATAATACATAATTTGTAATAAATAATTTGAGAAATGAGTAGTATAACGTAACGCAATATGGTTGGTTTTTTACCGACTTCAAAAAAGGAGGAGGTTCTCAATTCGACTGTATGTTTTCTTATGTTACGCGACTACTCCACCAATTATGAATTGATTTTGATGATTCTTTTTTTGATTGGTAGGACATAATATTAATAGCGCTTTTAGAAAAAATCAATAAGAACAAAAAAAATATACACACAGATGACGTTTTGGTTTGTGGTTCACTTCAGCAAAAGTTTTGATGAGGACTTTCTCGTCATCTCGTCGTGGTCTCCACTCAAGAACCTCTCTTCCCCATCAGTGATCGGTTCTTCGAGTGGTGTGGCCTGCCCATTGCCACTTCAACTTGCAAAGCTATGTCGGTGACTCTGGTTCTTCGGCTTATACTTTGGTAGTACGCAAAACCAACGCGTGTGAGTAGGTGGGAGTTAGCCACGCTACGTTTCCTGTACCTTTTAAGGATTCCACGTTACGAAGCACGTGTTTTATCGTAGTCTGACTCATGCTTATCACAGTAAAGGTAACATTTATACTTATGGTAACAGTTTTGTATGAATCCTCTCATCCCAAGAGTAGTTAGCTTATATGCTTCTCTATCGTGTTAATGTTCTTATAATTTCTGTTTTTTTTTTTTGTGTTATATGTCGACTAGTTGTTGCCCGCGACTTCGTCGCGTAGACCTTCATATAAACTCTACCTCTATTTGCCTCCATTTATTCGCGATATTATTTTAAGCGGACCTCTACAATACTCCCTAATGGAATCTAACTATCAAATTTTAGCTTCGGTCAAGTAGGATTAGACATTTCGTGATGAGTTAGTGAACGAGTGATATTTCGCTTCTATATATTGTTGTCACAAGTACCTGAATGTACTAACTGTTCACTAACAGGCAGCGTTACCAGACGTCCCGATTTTTTATCAAAATTAAATAGGCTCAGTCCCGCTTTTCAGGGATAACTCGATATCCAGAAGACGAATAAGACTCAACTATTTAACGATAGCGTAAATCTGATATAAAATGACATACTTTTATTTAAATACTATTTATATGGCTATTTTTGCTATCTATTGTCACGTAAACATAATTTGAACTCAAATAAAAAGATAAATATTTAAAATCTTCTGATTATATACGTTTTAAGGGTTCGGAAAAAACGGAACCCTTATAGGATCACTTCGTTGTCTGTCTGTCTGTCCGTCTGTCAAGACCCTTTTTCTCGAGAACGCGTAAAGGTACCAAGTTGAAATTTATATTAAATACTTGGGTCTACATTTTCTTTCGGCTGTAAAAAAATAAAAGTTGTGTGTAAGTCAACGCAATCACAAGATTTATTTTATTTATTTAAGTCCACCTACACTGTGTACATCAATACAATTTATCAAAACTTAAAACAGAAATAAAAATATAACTAAATGTCACAATAATTACAGGTGATGACAGCATGCAATAATATTGAGCGATAAAATAAAATAATATGTAGTTAAATCAGTTAAACATAAACACGAATGAGGTATAAAACGATAATTATTTTGTTAACATTCAATGTTTTGTCAGTATTAAAAATTAAAATTAAAAAGTCAAGTAATAAATGTCACAAAGAAAATACAAATAATTAAAAACTGTTCAGATAGATATGAACGTTTATGTCGTATATTTTGCGATTTCACAGGGAAATCAAAACCTATATGGTACTTCTCGTTGACCTAGAATCATGAAATGTGGCAAAAGGCATGGTCTCATAGCACATATATAGGAATAAATCTGAAAGTTACAAATTTGAAGTTATATCATTTAAAAATAATTATTTTGTTATTACAAACTTACATTTTGTAGTTGGAATGTATAAAAGAACCTTAACAAACAAAGATAAGTTTGTCTTTCAATATTTCAACTAATTTTTTTTTTTTTGACTCGCGTTCTGAGTGTTCTGTCCAACGGTACCTTCAGAGCACGAGTCCTACTCGAACTTGTCCGGTTTTTTTTTTTACTATGTCCCGCTTTCGACGACAGAATCCCGCTATTTCACTCAAAAAATTCCAAAATTGGACGAACCGACTTGGCAAAAAAGAAAACTGGCAACGCTGCTAACAGGGTACAATTTCCGTGTAAATATTGGTTACCCAGCTAAATAAGATCTGGTATTTGCTTTTTGTAGATCTGGAAATTGTACTATAAGTAAATAACTATGTTTAGTCTCCTATAATTCACAACGTTTTACCTTTAAGGTTTGTACTACTAGATTGGAACGTGCGCTATCATTATTGTTTCTCGTACGGGTCGAGTCACGCCGCTCCTGACCTGCTTTCAACGAGGTAAAAGCCTGAAGGCCCAGGGACTCGATTTTTGAATCGCTCGTATGATATTTCGCACGGAATTATCATGCTAAATAATTGACTTTCGCACGGAAGAGGGGAGGGACGTTCTAATGAAATCCCAAACAAAAGTCGCATTTTAATAAATAATCATATTACTCGCTAACGCAACTAGTGGTATGATTTGAACCATTCGAATTTGCTCTCTATCAATAGAAAATATTTAATTTCGCATATTTTCGTGCTAAATCTTTCAATTCGTGTAAAATTGCTGTAAATTTTTGAAAAACTACTTTTTGTAATTTTCTTAGTCGTTTCACTCTCGGCAGAGCGGTCGTGGTCGTCATGTAGTAGTATTGGACGGGGCAGTAATTTTGTAATTTTACATAATTATTATTTTAAAAAAAATGCTTATATGTTTATCCCATTTTATGTGGTCATAATAAAAAACTTCTAAACTTACCAAATGTTATGTCCTTTGCAGACTATGAAGACCTTCCGACCCGGGACATGTGGGGCCCCGCGCCGCACGAGCTGGACCCTGACATCTGGCCTCCGCCGCCGGACCGAGGGGGCGCGTGGCCCTCGCCCACCACCGCGGATCACAAGTCAGTCAGGTTCAATGTCGCACTTATACTTGCACGGGGATTGACTGGCTACTTATAATGCAACTAGTAACTAAACTAATCAAGGCACTACGCTGCGCCAAGTTATGTCGCTTATTGCGCAACATCAGACCGTAGACCGCATCATCGCTTAACATCAGGCGAGTTGGCGGTCAAACGCAAGCCTATTGTTTAATAAAAACATAAAAATAAAGCATCAATTGGACGTAGTTATGCAAAAACGTTCCAATCCAAAAGTCACCCAAAATTGAGTTAAACTGTACCGTTTTTGACACTTTATATTATACTAGCTGACCGAGCTGACCTGACAGACGTTGTACTGTCTTAGAACTGTCAAACACGCAAAGTTAAAATTTTAAATCTTATTTTTTTACACCTTGGGTTACATTTATGGAGTTTTAGTAAGGATCCCTATTTAAAAAAAAAATATAGCCTATGTTACCCAGGGATAGTGTAGCTTCCCAACAGTGAAAGAATTTTTCAAATCGATTCAGTAGTTTCGGAGCCTATTCAATGCAAACAAACAAACAATCAAATCTTTCCTCTTTATAATATTAGTATAAATTATCAAAAATGTTTCAGCCCTCAAGTCTTACCTATATACTGATTTTTGTTTTCTCACCCTACGTTCCAATGCCAACACAAAGTTTTATCAAAAAAATCTTTGGATTAAAAAAAACCGTTTCATTCAACCTGAAACGATTTTAATTATTAGTATTCATACTCAATATTTTACAATAATGACAAGTCTAGGAAAAAACACTGTTTTAAACTATCACGGTTGTTCACTAAAGTTATATGATTATTTACGGGATATTTACCGTGGTAAGGTTGTGGAATGAGCTCCCGATATTTCGAAATATACTTATACCTTTTTTTTTTTTTTTTTTGTCTTTTTTTTTTTTTTTTTTTTTTTAAATACTATACGCAGTGATACAATGAGTGTGTTTTGTCGGGACTTAGGTTCGAGTTCGAGTTCCAGTGATAACCGCAGCAAAAGACTAAGAAAGAGGGTAGATCGTTATGTCTGCACCTAACTTTTTAACTGTTCTCCAACCACCCGCATTCTTCAGTCTTCCCGTGAACATGGTGCATGTAACTGCGCCGAAATATCGGGAGCTCATTCCACAACCTTACCACGGTAAATATCCTGTAAATAATCATATAACTTAAGTCTAGGAAAGATTTTTTAAATCGCGTTTTAGTCCGTGATTGACTACCAACTGGCCTGTTGCTAAGCGATGATGTGGCCGAAGATGAAGCACGCAGACTTAGAAGAACACTCTGGCCTTGAAAAGACCCAGATTATATCTATCAGGAAACAAGGAAGCCGGCAGGTTGTTCCAATCCTTGGCCGTACGGATTAGAAACGTAGAAATGCACATTCTCCGAAATAAATCCTGTAGAAAATTTACAGACTCGCTACTTTACGGCGGTGTTCAAGACAGAAGTTTCTTAGCTACTAACTTCTCATAGGTTATAAGTCGAGCAGCACGCCGGTCTACCGATTCAAGACCAGGCAGTTTCGTTACTATGGGACAGGGTTGGTCCCATAGTAAAATTGGTTTATGGTAATGAGTACAAAGACCTTTTGGTTTAGTACAGTCTACATGCGTAACCCTGTATATATGTATATTTTAATAGTCGTATAGTATGAAAAAACTAGAGAAATCTCCTTCCAGGAACCCACCACCGTTAAAATCAGCCAGAAACAACCCTCGCGCGACGCGGATGACGGATAACAAAAAATCAGCGCCTGCCAGTCGGAACCCAACCACTTCGCACCGAAAGAACTCTGACATTAGGAATCCTAAACTAGCTGCCAATAAGGCTCATAGTGGTAAGTCAAATCTCAAACGTGCTAACTTTCCTCCCAGGGGAAAAGGTGTATAAAAAATCCATACAGGTGTCCTTCGAAGCCGTCTAGTCTAGTTGCGGTGTGGGAGAGACGCGGGTATGGCAGTACCAAGCTGCATACTTCGACCGTCTTAGTAGCTCGATACAAAAATTCAGGACTGACGTTTGTTCCGTCACCAAATCATTGTCGCCAAAATGGTGCATACTACATGAACTGTGCGAGATTAGTAGGTCTCGTTGCTCTCTGTGGTAGCTCTATAGGTTTGTTCAGTTTGCCTCCGTGTTAGCCTTAAGGCGGGAGTACACATGACTGTAGCTGGCACACTTGCATAAAAGCTCCTTGCACGTGCCACCTACTCATGTGTATACGCTAACTGGCATGCCTGTATCTGCCACACAAGTAGATAGCACATTTGATTTAGTGCCTTTTACTGGTATGCAATATGAGGGGGGGAACGGGGGAGAATTGGCATGCAAGGACGCAAATTACATGGCAGCTTAACTTGTAAATGTATCCACAGTGTACCAGTTACTTCCACATGCCGTTAACTAGCATGCACGCTACTGTTCCGTTTTACAGGCATGTGTATTCCCGGCTTTAAGTTAAGTCAATACCAGACATAACCATAACCTGTTTTTACGTTAGGAGCCCTAAGAAGGCCTGGCGCACTCCGCACTTTAGGTATGAAACTACAAGTAGCCGACTTGACGGACCTGCCTCGCGATAGACAGAGATAACGTGACAAGAGTAGGCATGATGACTAATATTTTTTTATTACCTCACCAAAAATCTGATCATAAATAGAGCAACGAAGACAAAATTAAAATTAGTTCAAAAATAAATAAGATAAAAGCATTTAAATTTCACGCTAGATAAAAAGCGCACTATACTGAGCCGTGACGTCACGCCTCAGGTGCGCCATACAAATGCTATACTAACACACGCTTTGTGAGAAAGGGATAAAGCATCCCCTCTCTATCCCCACCTAAAACTTTAATCACTCATATCTCAGAGATTTATCAGCCAATTTAAATATTTTTTTCAGTATGTGTAATGAATTTAGTTATATTCATCACTAAGCCGGTTATTTGTAATATATTAAACATTAGGACACATGCTTGTTACGCGATAGACAGATGCAACTTCTAGGTAATATTGAATATGGCTGTAGGTAGTTAGCGTTCGCACGTCCTGAATTGCACTTTATTGTGTAGTAGCAAGAGTCGCTACATATCTAAATGATTTTGCGGAGTGAATCTTTTGTACTTGTACTTATTTGTATTCTGTGACTTAAGTTACAATACAGAATTGATAGTTACATTCTTATTATGTACAGAGCAAGGTAACTGAAGAACGTCAATAAGGTTAATAAATATTCCGTCAAAACAATGTTACTGAAAAACATCTTCATTGCATTACCTTCTGAGAAATTAAAATTCTGTGCGCGTGTCATTGGATTAGTTACAGTTTTGCAGACACGTAACTTATAGGTAACAACCTAGACGAAAAATACTTCTGGTTTAAATTACACGTTCAATTAATTTTTAAACCCACCGTAAAGTAGGAAGACCTTCGTTTCATGCAAATGAAAAATAAAATTTAAAAATAAAAATTTTAGTAAGCGCTAGCATGTGCGCTTTACAATTTGACGGCACCCGGTTCGATCATCGGTCCTGCTCCTGACTTATTTGGTACTTACATAAATTATGTGCAGTTTCGATGCCATCGCTCAAAAACGGCGAAGGAAAATATCGTGAGGAAACCGGTACGAGTATGTCCAAGAACCTTAAAAAAAGTTCAAATACATTTACCAATATGCACAGGCCCAGCATGGTGGGCCCACCGTCCCTGTCTGAGAGAAAGCCTTTGCCCCAACAGTGGGAACATGATTGGCTAATAATGATGATGATGAACATTTAACTAGTCTAAATAGTACTTCTTGTGTTCTTTTGCGAATAATTTCGTTTCGTGCTTACAAGGAAGATTTATTGAATAAGATAGACTTAGAGCGTAGCTCGGAAATTTGCCTAAAAACGTAATAAACTTAGATGGCACTGTAATTTGAGCGTGCTTTAGGTTGTCTCGAACTTCCGTAAGGGGCCGTCCATTAATCACTTGATGTTTTTTTTTTTTTAGCATTTTTTAAGCCCCTCTCCCCCTTGGTGAGGTTTAAGACAAAATCACGTGTATTTATAGTACCAACAAAGAATCTTATTTTTTTTTATATTGGTTTTAAATACAGGTATAAAGTATAATCTAATTTTATTCTGAAATGAATGACCATGACAAAAATGTCTAGACAGAAATGTTGCAGGTTGTTTTTGATTGGCAAGGTCTCACCACACACCGCTTTTCGGATTAAAACTCGCGCGTTTGATGAAAAAATTAATACACGTGATATCTTACTACTACACCCCCCTCCCCCTTGTGATATTTCGGGATTTTTGCTAAACCCCCTCCCCCCCCTTTCAAGCCTCACGTGATTAATGGACGGTCCCTAAGCGCTGAAGTCAGAACGTACGAAAGAGTTACCGTACAAATACCGTACAAATTACCGTAGCGCTAGTATCGCAGTCAAGTTTCGCAACATTTCAAGGGAAGTGAAACCCATACCAGTATATGGCGCTTTTCTTTTCTCTTCGCCACGGTATAATATCTCCTAAACTTCCAGCAAAAACAAAAGACACGTCTCACAAAGACACCGGCGGCAAAGCATCGGAAAAGCAAGACAAAGACAACAACAACGGCGACACAGACGACGAAAAGCACAAAGACGACGAAAAGAGATACGAGCCGCCGAGCGCGGCCGACGGCGACCTCGTCGACTTACTCGGTAAGACATGAAACCATATTATCCAATTGCATTTGCGGCCTCTCACGGCGCTCTGACACCGGAGCAGTCGGAGCACACACTGTCACTTTCGTACGGCCGATTTTTTTTTTTTAACTATAGACCTTGATTTTTGGCAGGATTGCTCTATCAAAATTTGTACCTTAGTTCAAGTAGAATAGGATAGAAATAGTTTCATATGCGTAGTTGTGCAAGAAAAAACAGGATAAGGCAATATTGTCACCACCGTGCGCGACGGGTTGGTAACTGTAGTGTCCAGCGCTGTCCAGATCCATCTATGCGTGGTTACTGTAGTCAGCAGAACTACACAAGTGGTTATAGACCTGTAAATGGAAACAAGTGATTTTTGCTTTTAGATCGTCTGTCCATCTTGTGGGTTGACGTCCTACGCTGCGCTTACCGGTCCGTGGTCTCCGTTCCAGAATCTTTCGGCCCCATCGGCCATCTGTTCTGCGTGGTATGTGCCCTGCCCACTGCCACGCTGAAACGCTGGATGCAGGCCGCTTCCAATCGGCCCTTTTGGAGATCGATGGGAAGCCTATGTCCAGCAGTGGCCGTCCTATGGCTGAAATGATGATGATGATGAATTTTTGCTTGTTACCATATTACTTTGTCAAATAAAAAGATATCGAAACTAAAAATATTTTTGTCTTCTTCTTTCGAGGCGATGTTCCTCAAGATACAATTCTATTTTATGTATAGTACATAGGACATGTGTCTAATTATAAATTTATATTTTTATGTTTTCAGAAAGAGATATAGTACAAAAGAACCCAAACATCCGGTGGGATGACATAGCCGACCTGGCGGAGGCGAAGCGGTTGCTGGAAGAAGCAGTCGTGTTGCCCATGTGGATGCCGGACTACTTCAAAGTATGTGCTCATTTTAATATCTACCTGACGGGCAGTATAAAGTTTTTTTTTAAACCGCGGTAGAAGACATCAATAAAACAAAATCATACTAATATTATAAATGCGAAAGTGTGTATGTTTGGCTGGACTCACCGCCGAAACTACTCAACCGATTTAGATGAAATTTGGTATGGAGTTAGCTTATACCCTGGATTAACACATAGGCTACTTTTTATCCCGAAAAATATCATCATTTCAATATTTTCATCTACATCACCATTTTTCATCACAATGCGGGTGAAACCGCGGGGCTCAGCTAGTAAATAATAAAACTACATCAAAATCGATTCAGTCGTTTGGGAGCTACGATGCTACAGACATTAAACATATAAATATGTGTTTTTGTCCGTTAAATAAAATCTGTCTATTGTCTACAATGACAATATAACAACTTGACTGCTCATCCTTTACCCCGCATGATGCAAAGGTTCTAACATGTCAACCTATGCTATTTCGAGCGGGTCCAATCCTAGGCGCGAATTGCATGAATGACTTTTGATTCTCCAATCACAAGCATCGAGTCGTGTCGAGTCTCCAATCACAAGCTGCCCCCCGCGACCTCGGTCGTCATTTGAATGACATCATTTTGCAAAAGGGAATTTTGTCAACATGCGCGATCAAGTGGTTATATTATCTTTGATTGTCTATAACACAACTCATTTTGCGTCAGGGGTTAGTAAAAAAATAAGCAGTGTAACCAATAAGCCAATGAGTTTTATTCATTTTTCACCACTAGCCTTCGGTAAGTGGGTCATTGTTGCCTCATAGGTAGGCTTTAAAAATATAACTAGTCTGATGTCAAAAAATACCATTGAGTTTACTTTTTTTATTTTCCTCTACCATGTAGGTATTTTCCATGTCAGAAACTTTTTACTGTGTCAAATGAAGTTAAGAACTATGTAAAACCTTTGTGGTGTGAACCTTCACTGTCCAAACATGACACTAACTCGCTACCTTGCTTCACTTTTTGCCTCAGGGGTTAAAAAAGCATGGATGATTTAAAAGGTGTACTGCTTTCTAACAAATAGCGATATAACGGTTAACAGATCCAACAGAAACTCATTGTTGTAAAGTGAACAAGTTTCAAAACCGCCACATAAATATATAATTATGTATATCTATGATCAATAATATCTTGCCATCTCCTGGCAGGGTATCCGCCGACCTTGGAAAGGAGTCCTTATGGTTGGCCCGCCCGGCACCGGCAAAACGATGCTGGCTAAAGCTGTGGCCACCGAGTGCGGGACAACCTTCTTCAACGTGTCCTCATCTACCCTCACTTCCAAGTACAGGGGCGAGTCGGAGAAACTCGTGCGATTGCTCTTTGAAATGGTAAGATGAGAGGAATCAGATTTTTTTAAAGTTAATATTTTTCTTTATAAAAGAACCTCGCTAAGCCGGTTATTTGTAATAAATTTAACATGAGGCCACATGCCTATTTGTAGAACCCTTTCGACTGCAGCGCTTACGGAAGTTCGAGACAACCTATAGCACGCTCAAATTACGGTGCCATCTAAGTTCATACCGTTTTTAGGTAAATTTCCGAGCTACGCTCTAATGTTCCGCTATTGTCTTTCCTCTTGGTCTGATTAAGCTACGGCATAATCAATCGGCTTAAAAATCCATGAGCGCAGATGTATTTCGTTGGACGTTACTTAAATCCTTTCTTGTAGATGTAACAAGGCCTATAATGACAGGAAAAGTTGTAGCGTCACTTTGTATTGCTGCGCTAACTTAGTTTTATGCCTGGGTAGTGTTATTCATGTTTGGTTTCTGTGTACAGGCCCGGTTCTACGCGCCGAGCACGATATTCATAGATGAGATAGACTCGCTGTGCTCGCGGCGCGGGTCGGACAGCGAGCACGAAGCCTCGCGCCGCGTCAAGTCGGAGCTGCTCGTGCAGATGGACGGCCTCGGATCCATGTCCGATGAACCCGCCAAGGTAATAATAATGATCTTATCGCTTTCCATTAGGCGAGATCGCGATCAAACATTAGCATCACAAAAAAAGGAAAAAAAAAACTTCTAACCCCCGAAACGAACACTAATGTTCCACGAACCCGCCAAGGTAACACTAAACATTTCACAAACCCGCCAAGTTAACACAAATGTCCTACAAACCCGTCAAGGTAACACTAATGTTCCACCGCACCAGGTAACACTAGTTTCACAAACCCGCCAAGTTAACACAAATGTCCTACAAACCCGTGAGGTAACATTAATATTCCACGACCCCGCCAATGTAACACAAGTTTCACAAACCCGCCAAGTTAACACAAATGTCCTACAAACCCGTCAAGGTAACACTAATGTTCCACTGCACCAGGTAACACTAGTTTCACAAACCCGCCAAGTTAACACAAATGTCCTACAAACCCGTGAGGTAACATTAATATTCCACGACTCCGCCAATGTAACACAAGTTTCACAAACCCGCCAAGGTAACACTTATGTTCCATGAAACTGTTAAGGTAACACAAGCGTCCTACGAAACCGCCAAGGTAACACTAATGTTACACACAAACGTCCCACGAACCCGCCAAGGTAACACTAATGTTACATTCATACCATCCACACATAGATGCGTGGAAACCTCGCACTGTTTGATTCGATTGTTTGTGTGGGAAAGCCTCAGTTGCTTCAAACGAAGGGTTAATAGAGTCCGCACGCACCGCCAATGCCCGGGGTATTGTAGGTGTCTATAGGAAGCGGGGACTACTTACCATCAGGTGGGCCGTCGCTTGTTTGTCTACAATTTAAATACTTTTTAAAAGTGACTAGCCGTTACTCTATCCTGAGACCTGCCGCAGAAGAAAGTGTTGGTGAAAGTTGTCTCCTGAGATTACAATTTCAGGACATTGTCCTAAATCAATTGTTATTATTCGCAGATAGTAATGGTGCTAGCCGCCACGAACTTCCCTTGGGACATCGACGAGGCCCTACGGCGGCGGCTCGAGAAGCGCATCTACATCCCTCTGCCCACGCAGGAAGGCCGGGAAGCACTCCTCCATATAAATCTTAAGGAAGTCCAGGTGGATAAGGAGGTGGATCTCAGGATGATCGCTAAGAAGTTAGACGGCTACTCCGGAGCTGATATTACTAATGTTTGCAGGTAATGTTTCAAGTTGTATCCTGCATTGGTGATTTTTTTTAAATGTTTTTTTAATCAAAGCTTAAAATTTACTTTATCTCATTTTTGTCTGTGACGATTTCTGTAATTTGACTTTATTTTTTTCTCCAGTTATAGGCTTGCCTTTGACCGCTAACTCGCCCGATGTTAAGCGATGATGTGGTCTAAGATATCACTTTTATTATGCGAACTGCTAGTCTGTGGAATGCGCTGCCTGAATATGTTCCCCGATAGTTACAATCTGGGTGCCTTTAAAGCACGAGTGAATCGGTTTCTTCTAGGCACGCGTGCTCCACCGTAGACCGCATCATCGCTTTACATCAGAAGAGGTGGCGGTCAAACGCGAGCCTATTATTAAATAAATTAATAAAATAAAAATAGAGCATGCTTGCCTAGAAGTAACCGATTCACTTGCGATTAAAATGACACCCAAATTGTAACTATCGGGGAACACTCATTCAGGCAGCGCATTCCACAGTCTAAATTGTTTCCACAATACAAACAAACAAAGCTCAAGTAGAATGAAACTGATTGTGTATGTGCATACATTCAGTCAGTTTTGCCCAATTGGCCTCTCCATTTGAAGAGTATAACTTTTTTCTTATGCATTTCAAATCTTTACTTATTGTTATTTACAGAGATGCGTCAATGATGTCTATGCGTCGCAAGATCGCAGGCCTGAAGCCCGAGCAGATCAAACAGCTGGCTAAAGAGGAACTGGACTTGCCCGTCACCAAGCAAGACTTCATGGAAGCCCTATCCAAGTGCAACAAATCTGTCTCCAAAGGCGACATACAGAAATACCTCTCGTGGATGGCGGAGTTCGGATCTTCCTGATTGTAACTCAAAGCACCACAAGCGCAGATCATTGCCGCTTTCATTCAAAAACATTCAATATACCTTTAAGTGGGGGTGATAAGACCTGCACTAACATCCCGCTTGAGTTGCATGATGCATTCTTAGGGTGTATTGTGCATTCTTGGGGTGTATTGTGCATTCTTGGGGTGTATTGTGCATTCTTGGGGCGTATTGTGCATTCTTAGGGTCTATTGTGCATTCTTGAGATGTATTATGCATTCTTGTGGTCTATTGTGTATTCTTGAGATGTACTGTGCATTTTTGGGGTGTATTGTGCATTCTTGGGATGACTGTACATTCTTGGGGTGTATTGTGCATTCTTGGGGTGTGATATGCATTCTTGAGATGCATTGTGCATTCTCGAGGTGTATTGTGAATTCTTGGAGTCTATTGTGCATTCAATTATGCCTTTTGTAGGTAAAATGTGCATTATTTCGATTTCGCGTGTAAGACTTTTCGACAGCGAGAATTTGACAGAGCACCAGAGCATGGATTACACTCGCTCTAAGTTTTTAGCTGAATGAAAACCGTTCATGGCCCACTGCTAAGTCAATATAGCCTATATGAGACAAGTGATATATGTGTATCTTACTTTATAATAATCGTCACTTTTGCTAGGTTTTTGAATTCAACATTGTAGCTGGTATACAACAATGAAATCAATGTATTCAATGTAACTGTCAAGAGCTAAAATTAAGAAGAGCTTATTGAATGTTCGTGAATGAGGGTAAGTGTATAACACGTTGTTTTAAGAGAATGGCCTTATTTATAAAATGCAACATTTGGACTGTTACAGTATTAATACAAAAAGTATAAATAGTGGCATATCGGAACAATTTGAGAGTAAATTTATAGTTGACTAGACATTCCCCGTTCGGATGTAAATAATCCTTTAAAAATTTAGGGCCTACGCCACTGGGGAGTAGAGTCAAGCAGTCGTAGAAAATTCAACTCTTCCCAGTTAGAGTTAGGTTCCATATTGTCCACACCCTGACTGTTCTAAACTCTATTTATCTATGACTCTATTAAGGTGGTACGTTTCACATATGGCGGGAAATTCAAATGTCAAACAGTTTTCTTGTCCTTGTAGCTAGGCCGGGTAATTATTGTAAACGATCA
Organism: Agriopis aurantiaria; assembly: GCA_914767915.1. Lineage (NCBI taxonomy): Eukaryota > Metazoa > Arthropoda > Insecta > Lepidoptera > Geometridae > Agriopis > Agriopis aurantiaria. Next base: position 4,932,633 of record OU612001.1, on the reverse strand, counting down.
TTATGTTTGCGCAAATTGAGTATTATTCTTTACAAAATCATGTAAAGTTATCTATCTCTAATGCACATTATTACTTACATTTGTGAATAAACTAATTTTTGCTGTTTCAAACGGTTCATTGACAAATGTAAGTAATATGGCGCGTTACTGTTATCGTACATGATAATGTAAAGAACAACCAACGATTTGCGCAAACACTCATTTTAAAATAATTACACGGCCTAGCTACAAAAACAAACATAAACTGTTTAAAATTTGAATTTCCTTCCATAGGTAATACGTACCACCTTAAAGGAGATGTGAATGTGAACCTAGCGTAAACCAGAAAGGGTTGACTTTTCCATAGCACTTAATTCGCCGAAACTTTCCAGTCGCCCTGGGGCCTTCTTGCTGTCGGTTGTTTTAGCACAATTAATAGGTAACAAATTCTGTATATAATTTAATAATACTAAATCAAGCTTGTCCTCAGGATCTGTCATCACATTGTTAATTATGTTTTACATGTACTTAAACTTAGGTTTTTGAGATTCATAGTTTATTAATTTAAAATTTTATGCCATATCTAATTTAGATATACTTTTTTATAGATTTTTTTGTAATTAAATATTATGTTATTGTAGTAGGAATTTAATTTGGCATTTATTCTGTAGAGTTTCGCTCAATTAAAATTAATAGGCATGTTTTCATGTGATAATGCTGTTTCGATAATTTCTAATGAAACCTTTGCTTGTCAAATTGACTCAAATTGTATCTACCCGATCACAAGCATCTACCATACTAATGTTTTAATAATTCTTATTTGATAATCTTGAATATAATTAAGTCATAAAATTAGCGATAGGTTTATCGTGTTCATAATGTTTACAGACGTTGATTCATTGGAACTGCAAAATAATTCAATTTTTGTTTACTTATAATAACACAGTATCATCATCATTTTCATCATTTCAGCCGTAGGACGTCCACTGCTGGACATAGGCCTCCCCCATCGATCTCCAAAAGGGCCGGTTGGAAGCGGCCTGCATCCAGCGTTTCCCTGCGGTCTCTTTTAGGTCGTCTGTCCATCTTGTGGGTGGACGTCCTACGCTGCGCTTACCAGTCCGTGGTCTCCATTCCAGAACCTTTCGGCCCCATCGGCCATCTGTTCTGCGTGATATGTGCCCTGCCCACTGCCATTTCAACTTACTAATCCGGTGGGCTATGTCGGTGACTTTCGTTCGTCTACGGATCTCCTCATTTCGGATTCGATCTCGTAGAGAAACCCCGAGCATAGCCCTCTCCATAGCTCGTTGTGCGACTTTGAGCTTGCTTATGAGGCCCATAGTGAGAGACCACGTTTCAGTGCCGTATGTCATCACTGGTAACACACACTGGTCGAAGACTTTCGTCTTAAGGCACTGAGGTATTTTGGACGAGAAGACGTTGCGTAGTTTACCGAACGCTGCCCAGCCGAGTTGGATTCGCCGATTGACCTCTTTCTTGAAGTTGGACCTACCTAGTTGGACTGTTTGTCCTAGGTAGACGTACGCGTCAACAGCTTCAAGAACTGAGTTCCCAACTGATACTGGGGTGGGCACAACATGGATATTTGACATGACCTTTGTCTTGTCCATGTTCATTTTAAGGCCCACCTGTTGGGAGACTCGATTGAGGCCTTCGAGCATCATGCTGAGATCTTCCATCGACTCTGCCATGACCACAATATCGTCGGCAAACCGAAGGTGAGTGATGTACTCGCCGTTGATGTTGATGCCGAGTCCTTGCCATTCCAGGAGCTTGAAGGCATCTTCCATTGTGGCAGTGAACAGTTTCGGAGAGATAACGTCTCCCTGTCTCACGCCTCTTCGCAATGGAATTGCCTTCGAACTCTGCTCCTGTACTCGGACCGACATGGTGGCGTTATTGTACAAACACTTCAACACTTCGACATACCGATAGTCAATACGGCATCGCTGGAGAGACTCGAGCACCGCCCATGTCTCGACCTAACACATAACACAGTATAAGTAAATAATAATATTTTTACATCAAAATTTAACAAATCTTATAAATGAAGACATGAAATAAATCAATTTTTAAAATAAGCTATTTTGTTTTATTTTTACTTCATTTTAGAAACCCTTGATAATGATATACTTTGAATCTGCCAGCTAGTACCGAAAAGTCTGCCAAAAACTGAAGGGGCGAGGTAAACACGCATTGCACACACGACATTCTTACTAGTTCTACAAACACACACTTCAGTATTGAGCGGCACACAACTGCAAACGATGTGAGGATATCAAATATTGGTCCTAGGGAAGTTGAAACCTAATCAACACATCCATACACGATGCCACTCTTCAACGGTCCTGGCACACCCACATCTATTCAATTTTAAAAACAGCTCAAGCCAAAAATACAAAAGTAAGGTGAAACTAATGCCAATTAACCATAAAATTGCAGCATAAAACACTAAACTTATCAACCTATTTTTTTAAACGTTGGACAGCTCTCTGCAGAGAGTAGTATACATAGAGCATGGTTAGCGTTAGCATATACTCTTAGATCATGACATAGAGCCATTGAATACTCAATGCATAGAGCACATTATATATACGGGTAGTATATTCCTAGATCTGTGATATTCCTTTATATATACCCCAAAAAATACTCTGCGTTGGAACATGATCCAAGAAAATTGGAAGATAAGTTGTTTTTTTTTTTTTAAATTTCATGACCGTGGTCTCTATGTCCTTTTGTCGTACTATTAATTAGTTTACATAGTATTAATAGCGTCAAACAAGTCACAGTTAAAGTTAAGATAAGTAAGTTACGGTCAAGTCAAACTCTTGCTCTTGTAAAGTTGTGGAGTGGTGGAGACTACAAGAGGCTCCAATGGAGTTTTGGAAACAACATGAAAAGACACGTTTCACCTCGTTATAACACTTAGCCACACTCGAGCACGTTTACGAGCACTTAATGAATAATAATTCACCATTTAGTACACATTAACACTTGAAAATACACAAGTTTAGGAAAATAATCCAACGAACCGACATGTTTTTTCTGCGTTGGCGCCAAAAAACTAGAGGTTTTTTTTGTGTTAAATTTTTCATGACTGTGGATTCAATGTCCTTTAGTCGTAATCTTAAACAGTTTACATAGTCTTAATAGCGTCAAACAAGTCATAGTCACAGTCAGAGTCAAGCTAAGTCAGTCACGGTCAAGTCAAACTCTAACTCTATGCCCCTGTAAAGTGGTGGAGACTTTACAAGAGGCTCCTATGGAGTTTTGGAAACATCACGAAAAGACACGTTGCACCTCGTTATATCAATTTCCCACACTCCAGCACATTTACGAGCACATAATAAATAATAATTCACCATTTAGTACACATTAACACTTGAAAATACACAAGTTTATGAAAATAATCCAACGATCCGACATGTTTTTTCCGCGTTGGCGCCAAAACTCTCCGATGTTTTTTTCTTTTTTTCTGTGGTGCCAGGCCAGCGCTCTGTTATTACCAAGCTTAGGGTATTCTAGTATAATAATCTTTGATAATATAATATAATATAATATAATATAATATAATATAATATAATATCTTTGGTTCTTACACAAGTTTTCTACCAAATTATCAGTTTGTGAGGTTTGTCTTTTTTGAGACATATTTTGTTTGCTAATTATGGTTTTTCAAAAAGTTTTGAAAAAGAAATTACCTGACCGCCGCCACGACGAAATTTTGATTTGATTTTTTAAATTTTTCGTGGGAACTTTTCTATGACTCGCTCCATAGATTCAGTACCCTCTACGACTCGCTCGTTCGGAAATACAGTGCTACCAGTTGAAAATTATGACGGCAGAGCTATTCCATAACTTCAAACGCGCGTAACGTAGAAACTATAGGTTTATATGGTTTAACGATTCCAATTGTTTATTTTTTCTGAGATCTGGCATCGGAACGCGTTTGGGACGTGTTTTTATTATACTCTATCAGCCCTTTTTTTTCACTGGGGATGGAAATCCTCTATTATGAACAACTTAAAAAACAATAAAATTACGAAAATATATAATAACAATAAACAATAAAATAATAAGAAAAAAATAACGAAAAACTAGAACTGAAAATAACTAAATAAAAACTTAAACATTAGACATAAAACTAACTGAACTAAACTTAAAAACTAGCCGATTTTTGCCCTAGCTAAAAACTAATTTTGGATTGTTTATGGGATTGAACTTGTTATCTGTGCCAACAACATGTCAAATATTTTTCTCGTGTTGGTAAGACGCCGGAAAACGATGATTCGGCACAGCTACTTTCAATTACAATACCTTCAAAATATGTACTCAACATTCAACAAAAATTTGTAATCATAAAAAAAACATATTTAAATAATAATAAAACATCTTTGGTCTTTTGTTACGAAAAAAAATATTACAAGAATCTTAAAAGTTGTATTTAGATTGACGTGAAGTTAGCATTAAATAAGTTGGCGCCCAGCGGAACTTGTTTCGAATGATTTTTACAATGTTGGTATAACTGTACTAACTACGTGGTCGCGACGGTACACAAAAATGTAAACATGCGCCTATATTTCGAAATACATAACTAAAACTTTCGTGAAATTATATTAGAATTTCCATTTTACGTAGAGTAATTTGGAAGTTGATGGACAAAAATAGAAATTCTGTAAAGAATTTGGTTTACCACAATGTTTTTCTTACTGAAGTGAACATAGGCAAAAGCGTCGTAGACAAGACAAGCGTTTGCTGCAGAATTTCAAGTCTGTAATGGCGGACGCCAATAATTTTGGAACATTCGTGATTATATTGTTCAGTGCTTGAGTTTTTCGTGGATCACCGTTTTGGGAATGTGTTTTATTTCAAGTGGACCAACAAGTTGTGTAAAAACGTGGTAGTGATAAGAAATATTGTTCAAACATGACAAAAGCGCTAGCTAGCTATGTAACCTTTTCCCTAACCTCGTTTACGCCAATGGAGTAGATATTATGTGATCGATGTGTTTGCTTCGGTGAACGATATTTCGTCCGTTTCGTGCTTACTATTTGTGCCTGGTTTATCGTCAAATAGTGATGGAAGTGTCCGCGTCGCGGTTTTGCAATCCGACGCCCGATTTCGATGTAACGTAAGTGAGCCGGTCGATCGCTGTAGCGAGACTAGCGAGTGTGCAGAGACTGCTGTTGTCAGCCGAACATGGCTGCGACGCAGGCAGAGTCTCAACGAAACGAAGTGAACGTAGAGCAGAATCCATCCGAGCAGCTCAGTGATTCTCGTAACGCTTTGTTACAAAACGGCACCGACAAGTCCGTCGGGCGCGTTCCGCCCGATGGCGTCGTGAATACAAAGAGTAAATCGCCGATGTCGGCCGATCCCGGGCAGCCACGCGACGGTGGCGAGGCGCCCGGTCACGATCGAGGCGGAGAGAGGCCGGGACCCGACCAATATGCGCCGTACAGATATCCGGAAGGCGCGGATCCCTATTACGGCCAGCGGCCAGGTTTTCCCGGCAAACCGCGGCCGCCGGGGCCACAGCAAGCGCGATTCTTCCCCGGGCAGGTCTCACAAGCGCCGGGACCCACGCCTACGCTCAACTCGTTGCTCCAGTCGAGTGGTGCGCCGCCACATCGGTACCCCAACAGTTACGAGCAACCGCCGCCGGCTGGCTACGGCCCGGGGCCGGGCTGGCCGCCGCAACGGCCAATGCCTCCTTATAACCCACAAGGAAACCTATATAGAAATTCAACAGTAAGTAGTGTATATGTTTATAGTATGAACCTATAAAATAACATTCTTCTAATCATTTAGATCTGTTAAATCTTACTAATTGAATTTTACAAGACCCTACTACCAACCTGATTCAAATTTTTAGGGTTCCGTAGTACTACAATGAACCCTTATAAGTTTGGTTTGTCCGTCACGTCTGCCTGTCCGTCCTAATACTTTAGAACATTCTATCTTCCATAGTTATTAGGGTTAGTGGATGAAACTGTACTATTAAAGTTATGGAAAAAATATAAATTTTAAAGGTATTTCTATAATCACCAATTTCTGAACTAGAAATATGACCACAATTAATACATTTTTACAGACAACATGGGTTTCAAATCTGCATATATCAATCTTTTTGATGTGTTTGTTGATAGTAATGTTTTTTGTAAGCACGTATGATTTACCCACCTTACTAGCTCCCGTTAAAGTGGAGTAGAACACAATCATGTAGGTGTTAAACAAAATGTGGTCTTAGGGCAACGTGTGTCCCAAAATTAGTAGGTCGATATGTGTTGACATTATCGTCACTTGAATACTAATTCTGATGTTTCTCCAGAGCGACGTTAAGCACCTGGAATCTGATTTTTAACCGTTTTAAACTTATATTTCGTACGTAATGCAAAAATGAAGGCGAGCATTCTCTAGGTGTCTGTGACAATTATTTGGGTATTATATCATAAAAAAATTTAAGATATTGATCAAATAAAACTGAATATCAATAAATAATATGTCGCAAAAAGACTTGTTCAATTTGTTTTTTGATCGAGCAAATTATTGCGAATCCTTTTCGTCTCCAAGTGAGCCTTAGATGAAGATCTAAACATTTTTTTTTTGTTTTACTATTATTTCCATCTCTCAGTAAAGCATTCTGGAACACCTTAACGATCCAGTTGGGGACATGCCTTCAACATTGATGTACAAATTGTTATTTTGCTACACTTTTTCCATTTGTCTATTTGCTCCGACAGCTGTAATAACATTGTAAATAGCCGAATTAAAATATTTCTTTAAATATTTCACTGAAGTATGTGGCTGCTCTGCTACATATTGGCGTCGATTCTGTCATACCACTCACTAAATTAAACCAATCTGACAGGACTAAAATTATCTGCATCTCTTTTCATTTTATTATATGGGAGAAGGATGGCAATAATTTTTGAGTTGTAAAATTTAGTTTAGTTTAGATAATGGTACAACAAAATTGACACCATTATTATTAAATATGATTTTTGCTAGAATGTGCAAGGGGCGGGCACGAGCCGTGCCCAGATGAGGCATGAATTTAACACTTCATGAACATTTTATACGAAGACGTAGATGCCGGGGCTCGTCCGGGAAGCAGACGACACACGGTGTACCATGAACTGCAACACATAAAACGTTCGTCAAGTCTTAAATCCGTGCCTGCCACGGTCTAGCATAAATCATCCTAGCAAAAGTGATCAGCCACATGGTTTTCTTCTGCTTTTTACAATGTCAAAAAAAATATATACTTGGACCGTGTTTGGGTTTAAAATCACCTGGAAAAAAATTATAAACAGGAAGAAAATTAAAAATGTAAATTTTCCATTTTCTTAGGAGGTTATATTCATTGGGTACTTTAAAGTCTGATGATTACATTTTTAAACCTAATAGAAAAATAAAGTAGGTCAAAATAGTTTTCGAGATTTCATGGGGAGTCAGTTAGTGAGTGGTATTTTGCTTATAGGTATAATATTAACTATAGTTTGTATGGCAAGCAGAGTACAGCACAGAATACATATATGTACAAGTACAGAAGATTCACTTCACAAAATCACTTAAATAAGTAGCGACTCTTGCTACTTCACAATAAAGTGCAATTCAGGATGTGTGAGCGCTAACTACCTGCAGCTATATTAACCTAGAAGTTGCCTCTCTGTCTATTGCATAACTCTTGCTCACGCACGTAGCATCCCTCACAAGGCAGAGTCCTCTCTGTCATGAAGCCTGTTGGGTTGTTTGCCATCTGACAACGACAACTCCGGGGGCTCTATAATGCTCGGCTCCTCTGCAGACGTGAAGAACACCCTTCAGGAAGTCGTTGATGATCGTGATGTTGTGTCTATGGGCCGGCAGCAGTTCAGGTTATTGTGTCTGTTCGCTTCAACACTCGCTCTGCAAATGCAGATGTGTGGTTCGCAAATAAAACAACTGAGCCGAACAGCCCTGCTACCCTCAGGGAGTCGTCATCAAGCAGTATGCTCATGTGCGGAGCTGTTAATGCATGCAGCAATCGCTAGACTCAGTAGAAGCGTTGTTCATTCCCCGGACTTTCATCTCGCATTTTGGAGAGCATCTGTTCGCATGCTAAGTCTCTCCAACTCCTTTGCTGTTTTGGTTTTTCTGGTGGGTCAAGGTCCAGACACAGGGTCGACTACATGCTGAAAACGTCCTCGGTAAATGGGACGTAAAAACATTCAGGGTAAAATGCTAGTAACAAGCTCCCAACATCATGTGAAAAGTCATCCTCATGTTATAGATGCGTGGAAGTCTCGCACTGTTTAATTTGATCGATTGCTTCTGCTATGCAACTTTAAGTTGTGGAATGTCTTACCACCTTCAGTTTTTCCTCCAAAATATGACCTCAATTGCTTCAAACGAAGAGCGAATAGAGTCCAAGGTAGGAAACGCACCCCCAATGTCCCAGGCATTGTAGGTGTCCATAGGCGACGGTGACCACTTACCATCAGGTGGCCAGTCGCTTGTTTGTCTAGAGGCAATGCCGAACAATGTAAAGATTAAAAGCATTATACTTCATTGGTATATAATGTAATGGGCATTTTAAAACTGTACATAATGTTCAAATTAATTTATGGATAATCTGGCAGGTGCTTCAAAGGGTCAGGATATCCACCTTAATATGTATTAGAAATATATAATATTCGTTGGACTATTTTCATAATAGCTATGGATGAAATACATACACAATATTTACAAATTGAGTAAAAATAAGAGGTTGATTGTTTGACTGAGGTACATTTAAGGGAGGTGAAGGGATTTCAAAAGGAATAATATCGTACAATGAAAGCAACAAACAACTAAATAAAATATGGTCTACATGTCCTTTGTCTAACCCAAATTAGTATAGGGAGTGCTCCTATTCCTAATGCTAAGTCTGGCCAGGAACACTAGTGTAACACAAATGATTTAATTGTAACTGACAGACTGATGAAGTGGTTGCTCTAGCTGTTGCTTGGAATTTAGAGAACTAGGGTTTATGGAAAATTTCGGCTTAAAGTTCACTGTAGAATTTGCGTTTTATGGATTTAGATACGTTTCCTTTTTGGACCAGCATTTTTGTTATAACATATAATAATATTTTTAAAATACACACAAAATGCTTGTACTTATTATCATAATAACAAGTGCGCTGGTTATCAACTAACTCTGCAATTCTTCTCGGCTACACAATGCCAACTCGCCATCAGCTCACGAACGAAACAGCGTGTGACTAAAATCTCTTAGGTCTGACAAAAAAGTTGGAGTAGTGAACGTTGTGGTAAATTTGGTGACATTGTTAACCCCCGACGCAAAAAGAGGGGTGTTATAAGTTTAACGTGTGTGTCTGTCTGTGGCACCGTAGCTCACGTTACTATTTTTTTTTTGTTTGCAGTCGACTTAATTTAGTGTTCTTAGCTTTGATTCAAGAAAATTTGTTAAACCGTTTGAAGATGATCAGCTCGGATGAAAATTCTTAATTTATTTTTGTGTTTATTCTTTATGCAAGTTATAAGTATAAACTCAGTCAGTATAGACAAGAACATAGTATGTTCCAATGTTCTTCTCCCTGTTCAGTTTTTCGAGCAATGTATCTATACATTGCTCGAAAAACAGATTCTAGAAAAACGACCGGTTATTTTCACCTAACCACTGTTCTCGACGTTCTATGTCAGTGCAGCCGTAGCTAGACAGAAAAAAGCAGTGGAGAAACAACAAAGCCGGCACGCCGTTAGCTGATATAATAAAAACGAAAGCGCACAGCGATAGTGAAAGTTTGATGTGTAGGCAAATATTACTCGCTTCCAGGCTTCGCTTTCCAGGCGGAGATTTGTGCGTTCGCCTCGCAGTTCCAAAACGGGGTAAAGGGCCCGAGGTTCCACTTAAATCGGCTGCCGTTTCGCCTCCGTTCGTACATTATGTAGGAGAGACGGCGGGACGCGTGTTTGACGGAATCAACGTGAATGGAACTTGACAGCCGACACGTGTATCTATCCGGAATGACGTGAACTTTGTTCGTTTCTCTTTTGGCCCTCGTTCTGCATTTCAACATTATCCGACACTCAAATAATCTCTTTTTGCTCGCAGCCTGAACGAAGTATGAGTTTAGGGTTCCATACACAATCGAAACTAGTCTTTAAATACTATTATTATAACATTTTTCGCAAAATTTTACACGTTTGTCAACAATTTTTTTCTTTCTTCTGAGTATCATCATCATCATCAGCCTATTTAATGTTCGTCCACTGCTGGACGTAGGCCTCTCCTAAAGAACGCCACAAGGTACGATCTTCTGCTTTTCGCATCCACTTGCCACCAGCCGCCTTTCGCAGGACGTCATGCTCCACCTGGCTGCAGGGCGTCCTCTGAGTATATTGGCTCGTTTTAATTGACGGCTCATCTCATCTGTTCAGGTTCTGTGCTAGTCAAAACTAGAGTAAGGAGAAGTCAGCCTCCATGTCGCAATTTGCCGAAAAGCCGTTTTGACCGAGCTAGTTTCCATAGCTGAGAACTCACATTATCAGCCTGTCATGTTCCCACTGCTGGGACACAGGCCTTTTTTCAGCGAGAGAGAGAGAGGATGGGTCCTAACCGACCATGCTGGCCCAGTGTATACGTACCGGGTGAATGTCATAATTGTCTTTGAACCATTTTGAGGTTCTAGGACATGTTTGTCTGCACTTACCTCTGTAACAGTTAAGTGATTTGAATGAAATTTGGTATGGAGGTAGCTTTATACCCTGGATTAACACTTAGGCACATTTAACCCGGAAAATTTCATGGTTCCGGTAGCGACCGAAACCGCGGAGCTCTGTTAGTAAATGTTTAATAGCGCGATTTAAAGTTAAAGTGCGTGTCTGTGTTTTTTTTTTTAACACTCTACTCTTAAACGTCTACACAAATTTGGTATGGAGATAGTACTTATACATTCGGTAATAGAGCTACATTTTCCCCTTAAAAGTTCATTGTTCTTGTAGAATAACGGATGTAACCGAAGGGCGCTGTCAGTGGTATGTACATAGATGAAACTCAGAAAGAAAGGCGTGAAAGTATTATGATATTAATGCATTAAATGAGAAGAGGTATATACTCGGCAGCTAGTTTGATGGGTTTTTTTTCTTCTGAACAGTGAGGCGCGTGTCCCTTCGCATAAGTACCAATTTGTGATAAGATCATTTGTGAAACGCAAATTTATATTAAGTATTTTACATTCATAAACATGTCATAGTAACGTTGCCCGCGTGTGTTTGATCTAGCACCTATCGACATCATCAACAACAGTAAACACGGTAACAACTTTCTGCGGGAGACAAAGTAGTCTCGTCGCACATAAACCGTTTTAATCTCAGTTTTGTGGTGTTCCACGACTGGCGGCCATAAAACAATGCATCGAGCACGTGCCGGTGTACACTTTCGAGTTCACATTCAAGGTCGTACGCATTTGTAAGGATGTATCCGTAGGCCGGCCGGTGAACAAATACCGGTTACGTAACAATGTCCCACTTCCCACGATGTATATATGTACTTCCGTACGGCCCACCGTCCGTCCGTCCGTCCGCTGCGAACGTTACTATTCTACCTATTGTTAATTTCACACTGATTACGATGATTGGTTTCAGAAACCAATCAAAACCATAACACTGATACGATTGGTGAGTTTAATTACATATTTCAATGTTTTGATTCATTAGATAGATTGTTAAGTACCATTATATTAATTAGGTACAAATGCAAGTGCACTTTTGAAAGGTCTAATATTGTTCAGTACCTTTATTTCAATTAGGCACAAACGCAAGTGCACTTTTGAATGTCAAATATTGTTCAGTGCCTTTATTTCAATTAGGCACAACTGCAAATGCACTTTTGAAAGGTCAAATATTGTTCAGTACCTTTATTTCAATTAGGTACAAATGCAAGTACACTTTTGATAGATCAAAATTAAACATTAAAGTACATAGTCAAAGCGAAAAAAGAATAACTACATATAACATTGACCTATATGTATTTGAATTCTTTGCTACATAATAATTATTATTTATAAAATTGATTAGGTACTAGAACTTGGTGTTGCCATGTTCCCCTGTTGGAAAGCTACGAGATTTCAGTTTGGTAGCTTTCCACCAATAAACCTTTATACAATAAATTAAAATCTACTCCCGATCGACGACTCCCTTAAAAAGAAGTTATATGATAAAATGTTGCTTTTATTATCTACATTCGCTTTTGATCGCTGTCCTGTCGTGCATTAAGTAAGGCGCTTGCAAACGATGCGTAGCGTTTAGTAGCACTTCCACTGCCACTTGCACTAAGCAAAACGATGCAGATGATGCGTAGTAGCTACTTGCACTACGCATCGTCTACAAGCGCCTTTAGGCATCAGATATTTCAGGTACATATTATTGTCATCTGTAACTGTAGTTACGTATAGTTATGTCGCGAGACATCCTCCCCGATTGGAAATTCATAAGGCACAATCGTGTAACGGACGGCCATTGTAATCGAAATCGTTATGAGGTTACGCTCATTATTTATGAATGGCTCAAATAGGCGAGCATTGTGGAATTAGTCATTTATCTCGGCATGTTGTTTACCCACAATCGTGTTAGATAGTTGTCGATAAGGAGACACGTGGTTGTGGGGTCGACGACCCGACACACTCGAGCTCGCCGACAGCTCGGTAATAATAATAAAATGTTTCCGTGCGACTGGTTCAAGGGCGACCCGCTGATATCGGCGCCCGCTATATTTAGATTTAGCTGTGTGTGTGTGTGTGTGTGCTTTTCTACCTACACAATTGTCTTGCATCTGGGTGGTATCCTCCATTTATTCAAATTGCTATCGCTACCTCCTTCGATCTTTCTCCCGCGCGCCGCTGCGTTCCATTCACTCAATTTGAACTTAAGTGGCTTTCTTGTCGCATACGGTCTGATCTATATAGTGTGATACTTCTAGAGAAACACCAATTCCTTGTACATTTCTTCAGTCTCACCATCTTATCGGTACCTACTACCTACCTATCTTACACGTAGCTAATGTATAAACGTAACAAAGTTTGACCTTCTCTGTTGTTTACTAACAAACACCATCCAGGCCAAATCAGTTTCTAATTCCCGGAGCAGGCCGAATCATCAATTAATTCAACACCAACCTCCGTATTTAGAGCACCGAGGGTACCTACTGTGCGTAGTGCAGCCGGAGTAAATTGCGCTCTCACTTTCGTATCGCAATAGCGGTGTGTACATTAAACCAGATGAATGGGCCGACGGACGCCGTTCGTTCTGAGCCGTGATGTGGATTTCGTAAAATCAATGCGAGTCTCGGACCCGCTGCCCGCCGGATAATCGTGTCATTGTGCCTTTGCTTGGATAATGGTTCCGACCTCGATCGTCTACCGCAACGGGTCATTCACCTTTTAACTCCGGCTCTATTATAAATTTCACTCGGCATGTGTCGATTTTGGTCTAAGTCTTACCTGACGGAAATCGATCGGCCTATGAATGGATTTATGTGTGCTGCCAGTGATGACATATGGTACTGAGACGTCTTCAACTTCTGGTCTTTTGGAATAGTTCAGTCACCACACAGCAGGCAATGGAGAGAGCTATGCTCGGAGTCTCTGCGCGATAGAATCCGGAACGTAGATATTCGCCAAAGAATCAGCATTCGATATAAAGATATCCGATGGGGAAGAAAGGTTCTTGAGTGGAGACCACGAACCGGAAGATGCGGCGTAGGTAGGCCTGCCACTAGATGGACCGACATCGTGAGAGTCGCGGGAATCCAGTGGATACAGTTGGCAGGCTGTCGTTCAGTGTGGACTTCAAAGGGGGATGCCTATGTAGCAGTGGATTTCTTTCGGCTGATGATGACGATGAATAGAATTGGGTTTGTTACCATTACTACCATTAGTTTGAGTAACAAAACAATATGCGATTCTCATAAATTTTTTGTCGAATAGATTCCAATTCCTACTTAATCCCGTCTTATTGCTGTTGTAGTATAGGTACACACCTATTTCTTGCATTGTAATTACAAATAAGTATGTAATACAATTTCGATAGTGATTATCGATGTGTGGTTAAAATATCGATTTCAATCCTACCGTAAAGCAGGTAAACATTTTACGATTATTTGGATCACAATTCACTACAACAAAAGCCCACAAAAGCGAAATGACATCGCAGCCACAGCGTCCCTCCGTTGCAGTACTACGTCATCGCATATCTTGAAATATGCGACAAGAGCGCGCACCTTGCGGCAAGTATTGGCGAACAAAAACGTCACTCGTCACGCAGCCTGCATTCATTCATACAATATGTTGAATGTTGTAATGGGGTCGTTAAACTGTGGTGACGTCACGTAATTGCCGGCTCCCTTCGCCAGTCTCGCCCGTTCAAATCAAAACGTCAGATTTATAACAAGGGAGCTCTCTAGGTCAAGCTCTTTATCGCCGCGGTTCGCTTCACTGATAAGATAACGCTTGTACTTTAATTAGTTTAGTACATCGTTGTGCCAGTTGTCAAGACATCTGCCTAGTATTTACTGATTCTTGTATTGACATTACACGTCGTATCTTATCAAGACAATTATGAAGAGAAGCAAAGTTGATTATAAAGTAAGTGCAGTTCTAGTAGAAAGTGATGTGTTCCCATATCAAACGACTAACAGTCACATAAACCAAAAGCTGTAGGACCAATTTAATTTTTTATTTAAGTAGTGTATTTGTATTCATTCACGTGCATGCGGTATTCACTTCTAGGAGGTCGTGCATTGCCATATTAATATGTAAAAGTTTTTTTTTTTACCTAAATAAAATAATGCGTGATAAGTCTCGGTAAACATATTTATATACGTAGACATTTAAGAAAAAGAATCAGGCTCTGATTCTACAACTTCAAAAACGCGTATCGCGGCGCGTTATGTTAACCTCTAAAAGTTGGCATTTATTCCCTTAAAGTTGGAATAGAGTTCAAACTTTTTGAGGTTTACTTAACGCGCCAGTTTACTCAGTGAAACAATAAAAAAGGGATTTTAAACTAAAGGCGCTTGCAGACGATGCGTAGTACAAGTAGCAAATAGAAGTTGTAAATAGCTACTACGCATCGCCTGCAACGTTTTCTTAGTGCACTTCCACTGCCACTTGCAATAAGCAAAGCTAGGTCATTCGTTTCAGATCAACCAGATCAAAAATGATTCGTAATAGCAAATACTTCCTTGTGAATTGGTATGTAATTACCTTTCAATTGAATAGAATGAGCATTTTCATCGTCTCAATCTCTGAACCATAGTGAATATCATTTGGCCCGATTGACGCCTATTAAACCTAGGCGCAGATCATTTCCAGGCATCAAAAACGGAAACAGTATAGCATCTACTCGTACTCTGTTGAACTGTTCACAAAACTGTGACAAGTAACAACAGAGAAGTACTTACAAGTACACGCAGCAACAGAGCAACGGATCGACCTGTTTTTTTTTTAATGGGTATAGTTCAAGGGATGGAAAGTGACATAAAAGGCTACTTTTCACCATCATCGTCACCATTTTTCATCACTACGCGTGTGAAACCGCAAGGCGCAGCTAGTAAATAATAAAACTAAAACAAATATGCAGGCATTCGACTCGTCATTTATAATAATAATAGGCATCTTTAAGGCTAGAGTCAATAGATTTATTCTAGATCAACGTGTTCCATCCTAGGCTATACCGTTGCTTACCATCAGGCGAAATGGTGGCCAAAAGTAGTTAAATCCTAAGTATAAAAAAACTGCGTTTCTTTTCATTTCGATATGCAAGATTTTTTTTGTAATATTTAAGAGCTCTGTCAAAGTTAGTAGGTAGTTTAGAAAATGGAACATGCGAATCGACGTCAATATTACACAACAAACACTAAAGTCGATAAATGTGAGCGAAGTATATCTTCATAAAAGAGGCCATTGCCAAGGATTTGCCTTGAGCTCCGTCAGAAAGGTAAATGACTTCCATTAAATTATATTATACCTACTTACTCTACGTATTGGCTACATTTGTTTTAGTTATCTTGATGTGTTTATAATATATCAAATCTACATTCCACATATTGTAATAGGTAGTTTTAAATGCACGTTTTAGAAAAATAAAGATCCATGATAAAGATACTGTTATTCTTTGCTTCATTATATTTATAATACAAGGCTAAACGGGCTCCAAAAAAAAAATAAAAAAAAATTATGTGAAATATTGAAAGACAAACTTAACTTTGTAGTTGACAATTAAGTTCTTCCATACATAACAACTACAAAATGTAAGTTTGTAATTGTAAAACAATTTTTTTTATATATGATATAACTTCAAATTAACAACTTTCAGATTTATTCCTTTATATGTGCTGTAAGACCTTGCCTCTTGCCAAAATTTATGATTCTAGGTCAACGGGAAGTACCCTATAGGTTTTGATTCCCTTATTAAATCGCAAAATATGCGACATAAACGTTCATATCTTTTGACTGCGTTGACTTACAACTTTTATTTTTTTACAGCCGAAAGAAACCGTTTTCCCAAGTATTTAGTATAAATTTCAACTTGATACCTTTACGCGTTCTTGAGAAAAAGGGTCTTAACAGACGGACAACGAAGTGATCCTATAAGGGTTCCGTTTTTCCTTTTGAGGTACGGAACCCTAAAAAAAAACAAGTACTATACATTTTAAAAAAACCCTGGTAAAAAAGCTGATAATCTTCAAACGACTGAACAGGCTTTCTTAAATCAATGTTAAGAACACTCTCGATCAAGTCACCTTAAAAAAACTTTATCAAAATCGTATCAACCGTTTGGAAGCTACGATGCGACAGACACACAGATACACACGTTAAACTTGTAACACCCCTCTTTTTACGTCGGGGATTAATAAGATCTTCCATGGATATTTTTTATTCATACTCAGTTCTTATTATGTATGGCACAGCAGATATATTTTTTCCCGATTTTAAGGGCGAGTCAGTAAAAATTTACCATAATTATGAATATAATGACCTTTCAGCTTTGGTACCACCGTTCAGTGAACCGGAACCCTGTATAAATATGGTTTTATGTCTTTCTACAACCAGCCTTCTGTCGTCACTGTCCCGGTTTTAAGCGATTATGTTTAGGTGATGCGAAAAGTTGCACGACCGTATCTCGCGCGTTAAGGTTCACGTTCGCGTGATTTTCCGCATTGCGCTGTTTCGGTGCTGTCTCAAGCCCGCCTTAAGAGGTAGCCGTAAGGCTCCTGAGCTTATCTAGATTTTTTTACCACTCCTAGACATTCGTTCTAGTCCCATGTTATGCCTAGTAATTTCGCTGACTTTTGCCCTGCTCGACAGCAGAATGTTCAGAGCTGATGTACTCTGGCGGATACTTGCAAAGTGTAAACCCTACAGAGAGAATGAATGAATCAAAGGGTTCCGACCGCCACTCATAAGGATCCGTATAGCCAGATTTTGTAGGTATATACGCTATACCTACTACATACGTCTATGTACACCTAAAAGGAGTTCTATAATGAACCGGCTTGGGTGAGGAGGGGGTAGCTTTATTAGGTCAGTTACACTCGAGATCTTTGTTTGTTTACATTCCTCGGTGACTTTTCGTGTTAAGTTATACACCAAGAGCTAGCAGTTGATTGCTAAGAAATGTTATCACAGTAAATATTTTATTCTTCAGACGAAAATGTGATTGACGAAGTGATACAGTAAGTTTTTTGTATGACTTACTTATTTTACATGGAAAACAAACAGGTGCTTATTAATACGGCAAATTATATGATATAAATACCTATATAAAAGCATATATAATTATATATATATAAAGTTTATTTAGGCAAAGAGGTCGCCCGAAGAATCCAACTCTGATGGGCAGCGTTCAGTAAATTGCGTGACATCTTCCCGTCCAAGATATCACAGTGCCTATAGACAAGGGTCTTTGACCAGTGTGTGTTGCCAGTGATGACATATGGTACTGAGACGTGGTCCTTAACTATTAGCCTTTTGGAAAAACTCGAGAGTCACACAGCGGGCAATGGAGAGAGCTATGCTCGGAGTTTCTTTGCGCGATAGAATCCGAAACGTGGATATTCGCCAAAGAAACAGAGTCATCGACATAGCTGTTCAAATTTGCAAGTTAAAGTGGCTAAATGGACAAGCTACATTGCTAGAAGAACCGATGACCATTGGGGAAGAAGTAGGTAGGCCTCCCACTAGTCCCACTGGATGGACTGACGACAATGTGAGAGTCGCGGGCATCCAGTAGTTGCAGATGGTAGGCTGTCGTTCAGTGTGGAGATTAAAGAGGGAGGCCTATGTTCAGCAGTGGATGTCTTCTGGCTGATGATGATGATATAGAAGCATAATACCACTCATTCACTCACCCACTCAATCACTTGCTGACTTATCGCGAAATCTAGAAAACTACTTTTTTTATCTATTGACCCACCCACCCCTGCTTCGCACGGGTGTAATTTACATGTGATGCCGGGGCGGGTCGCTAGTTATATTATATAAACCTTCCGTGAAAAATTATTTAACTGGTGGTGAGAACCGCATCAAAATCTATTGCGTGGTTTAGAAGTTAGCGGTTATACATACAGACAGACGCGGAAAGCGACTTTAATTTATACTATGTAGAAAGAAGATATAGATATGTAGAAAAAAAAAATTGTTTTACGTTTGGCTATCAGCAAATATGGCAGGTGGGTTCCTTATGGGATGTAGATGTAGAGGTCTGCTAAGAAAGGTATTGGAAAGGCGCTGTTTTTTTTTTTTTTTTTTTTTTTTTTTTAATTCATTTATTTCATATATATACACATAATTAATTTAAATTAGAAGGAGGGCAAACCGAGGTTCAAAGTTTCCTTCCGACGCATAATGCCAAAAACGAAAAATTACAAAACCAAAAGGTTGTCGTTTTGCGATAGTGAAACAACACTTAAAGAAAATGCCAAACGCTCATATTCATCATTTCAGCCATAGGACGTCCACTGCTGGTCATAAACCTCCCCCATCGATCTCCAAAAGGGCCGGTTGGAAGCGGCCTGCATCCAGCGTTTCCCTGCGGTCTCTTTTAGGTCGTCTGTCCATCTTGTGGGGTGGGTGGTAGTACGCTGCGCTTACCGGTCTGTGGTCTCCATTCCAGAACTTTTCGGCCCCATCGGCCATCTGTTCTGCGTGACATGTGCCCTGCCCACTGCCATTTCAACTTGCTAATCCGGTGGGCTATGTCGGTGACTTTCGTTCGTCTACGGATCTCCTCATAGCTCACGCTCATAGTGCTTGTATGAAACTCCTATGATTTTGATGTTTGGGACATAAAATTTGGTATTCAGGTTAATGTTTGATGGTTAATAAATACTGTTGTAATTTTTTTTTACAAAAAGGACACTAAAGTGTTTGAGTTGGGGTTTGAAATTTGAATGTTGTGTTGAAAGTTATGGAACTATGGATTTTTTCCGGAGAAACTAATTCCGTGTGTGATTGTGCCCAGTTCGTACAAGTTCGAAAGACGGCGACATCAGACGGCAGCTTTATAGAAGTAAAACAATTCATAGCTGCATTACTTACCAGTAGTTTGTTTGTGAGCCAAGAGACAGTTGTGCAAGCCACCTGTTGCCTAACCACAGCGTCTAGTTAGCGACACTGCGAGCTTGACATTCAGTGCCTACTGACGACACAGACCGAAATAACTTGCCGTAACCGACCGCATAACGCGACGTAATGCCGTTTCTATTTATAGCATCTTATAATTAAATACATTCGTATATGTATTTATTTCCTTCTAGACTGTGACGTGGACGTTAGCTACTTTTAGCGCACGGGTTTTTCTTTTGCTGCGCTTTTGAGGTTGTTATGATTAGATGTGACTTTCGCAATTCTTACATACATTTTTGTGCAGTCATGCTAACGAGCGTTTTGTTATGATTTTAAATTGTGTTTCTCCGCGGAATAGCTCAAGTTTTCATAAAATAATGGAAAATTTAGGTAAAGTCTTGATATAGGAGCCGTGCCGTCACCTGTTTTAAGCGAAGTTGTTGATTGAAGTTGTGCAAGCGCAAACCGTATCTCGGTGTTTTAAGATTCACGTTCGCGTGATTTTCCGCAATCACCTAAACTGAATCGCTTAAACAGCTGACGGTACGGCCCCAGGCTAGGTTCAGTCTTTTCAGTTTACCCAAAAGTGACAGCGGGATCCTATCATTAAGTTACTATAAAATTACTCTGGCTGGCCTGCCTTTTAACGGCTGTATCTTGTGAGCCGTAATAAACCGCCAGTTGAAATTTTCACAGAATATGTTGCAGCATATTAACAAAAAAAAAAAAAAAAAAAAACGTATATTTTAACGTATTTTTGTCTACAAGCGACAAACTTGACATGATATATTACAGTTGAAACACAGACACAAAGTAAAACGAAATGAAAACACATTTTTTGGGTGCGGTTCGCGAATCCGACCCACTTGACCGTCGGACATACAATTACAAATACATACAAATTACGTTAAGTAGATATTTTTAGTTCAAAAAGCTAAAAAATATCTACTTAATAAATGATTTGATGAAATTTAGCGTTGTGTTCAACAATAACATTCGCACACAATTAAGATAAAGAATATTGGTTTATCAAAAACACGTCATAAAAGTAAGTAATAATGTTTGTTCATTCAACATAACACAATCGCATAATACGTATATGAGTAGTATGGTATTAAGTACGACTCGTAATAATAATAAAAGGCAGTGCTCATTGATGTCGGAAACGTTCTGTAAGTACCGTTACGTCGGCACGTGGCGTCTCGGAAGTCGAAACAGATGATCCAATGAATACGTTTTACGTGCCATTGTTGATACTCAATACATAAAAAGTGAAACCGGTCAGTGGACCTTTTATCGTTCCACAGGAGCCCGATGAGACGAGCGGGATAATAATAGCAATAACAGTCAATCTCATTCATTCTCTCGTTCTGGTACAAGTATAGGTAGGTAGTTATGGCTCGACTTTTTTGTAAAGATACGCAAAGGGATAGCCCGACGGCGGCATTTAATATGTAAAGGAAGGCAAGGTTACACTCACACATTTGTGGCGTGTCGGTGTAAGATGCGTTTGTTTGTAGTGGAGGGAATCCCCAACTTTTTACAAACACAATCAAAGTTATGTAATGTTTGCTCGTATCCGTCGACGCACACCGACTGCCACTGTTGTTTGTACGAATGCCAATGTTATACATTACATGCCTCGGGTGTTAGTCATAGGTCATTAACTCGCTGTTAATCTATATTTAGGTTACATGTAAAATAACTTACATGTAATAGAACTTCTCGTTTATTAATAGAGTTCCATTTTATTCTCAGATCTTGATATTTAGGTAATTGTAACGTCTTATTGTTTACTCACCTTTTACGCATTGTCTGATTGCTATCCCGATAACAGCGTTAGTAAATTTAATGCTATGATTAGCGAATTGTTTACATACGCTACAAGAGAAACAGAAATGAAAGCACAAGATTTACTAAAATAACTTCAATGAAAGTAGTGTTGGGCGCTGGTCATAACGCAAATCTGAAAGTCGTCATAAAGATTTACTACAAGGCACGCTTTCATGCCAGAATGCATGCTTGATATTTATATTTAGCTAAAAGGGGCTAATGTTTAGGCCAGTGGTAATGACATAATAGCGATGCAAGTGGGTGAATGCGGTCGTGTCGTCGGGCCAGATCGGAATCCGGTCGCATACCTAACGGTGCACACTTGCACTGTCGCAGTGCATTTCTCGCTTATAAATCTAGCATAATTTATTATTCTAGCTGTGTTGTCGTCGATTTCATTGAGAAAATTGCCGGTTGCACTCGGCTGTCTTGAATACATAGATAACGGACTATGGCCCTATGGTTAATGCAATTTATGACCTATTTTACTTGATTGTGCAAAACAACAACACTTTATTGACACCACAGAAAGGACATTACAAAAAGAAACCATACCTACTTTTTTAAATCCAGTAATAGTCTTGCATTTGGCCGCCAACACGCCTAATGTTAAGCGATGATGCGGTCTACGATGGAGCACGCTTCCCTAGAAGAAACTGATTGATTTACTCGTGATTTACCCAGATTGTAACTATCGGGGAACACCCACCTAGTATATTATGACATCTTTGACCCACCTATTGTACCAATTTATATAATTTTTTCTCTAGCAAAAACAAAAAATCTTTAAATTCTATTTGAGTTCTGTTTTGTTCTTGTTGTTCTGTTTTCACAAATTTTAGCCCATTTAAAAAAAAAAATAGAAGCTACGCAAATGATTTTGTACTTTTTTCCCTCGATTTTTTCGCCAATTGTTTTTTGCAAGTACTACCAAATTTATTGACTATGCTTATATATATTCTACGGAGTTGCCACCCTCTATGTACTAAATTGTTCTTAGCTACTTGTTGAATCTTGTACCAATGCTCAAGCTTTGACGACTTTTTCAACGGTAAAAAGTTTTCATTTGGACCAAAAAAACTAAAATATTTTGTTTCAAACCAAAACAAATTATAACAATGCTAACCCTGTGTGCTCTCACTCTGCTGGCGTTAGTTTTAGTTTTATATAAATCAACGACTAAGTAGCTTAAAATGTACTGCTATGTTGACATAGTGTAAAAGTTTTTCCAAGGGTTTTGCTGTTTCTTTAACAAAGCGATTGCTACGTTGTTTATAATACACATGCTTACGCAATACGAATATCATTACTAAACGATGTGTGACCATTTATACTAAATAAAAGTTTTATTACCTTTGGGTAAAAGTAAACACAATAAATCACAAAGGGTTGTTGGTTTTGTCTTTTGAGCTGCGGAACCCTGAAGAATTCTGCTCTAAAGTTAGGAGTACCTACCTACTTGAAAGACTTTATTAACTTTTTTACAATGAGAGTTTGTATATAGATTGTTGTAAGATATTTTTACTAAAGCGTATCATAGCTTTGAGAGTACTCTTTTATCACAATTTATATAGTACAGGTTTCTCAATAAACTAGTTTTGTATTGGCCATCTTTTCGTTTTGTATAATTAATAAGATACACCGCAATAGAAATTACTATCTGATTCATTACTGCATAGAGCAATGCGGACCTGTTGTCCGTATGCGGTGTCTCTTTGTTCGAGTCCAGCGGCAGGCGACGCGAGGCCCGTCTCAGCGGCTCCGGCATCGCCCGGAAAACTCGCTGAGGTATCGCTGGGTCGGATGATTACTTATTAACGTAGGTGGAGGCTAGCTGGCGCGGGCGGGCCGGCCGGAGCTCGTCGCGCGATCGATGCCGCGGCGGCCAATGGCGCGCCGCCGCCCCGCCGCCTGCACCCTGCGCAACCCTCGCCGCTCCACCCCGCGCTAACCGCACCCCGCAACACCGCCCCCATAAATCATTGAATCCGCCATAAAACACCCCAATGTTCGTAAAAATGTAACTCTAATTGGCGAACACGAGTCTCATACCTCCGAGTCGAACTACACCCGGAAACCTTCACGACGAGCCTGTACTTTCAGACATAAAACACTGATCAAAGTGTAATAGCGCTTCCCCGTCGTTTGTTCTCAACCCGACGTCGGCGTCGCTCCGACTCTAGCTCGTACGAATAATTGAATTTCCATCATAGAGAACAAAATGAAAGCTGAAAACTGAAGCGGGCGACTTTGTTGGCACAGCGAATTATTTCGGACGTCAATTATTTAGGCACGGTATACCTACCTGCCTGGAAATTGATATTTACTGTGAAAGCACTCCATGTTTTATACCTACGAACGGCGGATTTTGTTATTATGAGATATAGACCGGACAAAGGAACTGTCAGATAAAGGGAGAGGAAATTTGCAAAACTGCTTTATGTGAACAACTTAATTACGGAGACTTCAGGAACTTATTACAGATAACTTTAGCAGAAAACATAGGTTACTCCAGTTTTTAACACGTTTTTGTAATTTAAAAATGTTAGACAATTTAAAAAAAATACGTCCGGCTGGATTCGAACCGGTGTCATTGGGTATACGCCTTGAGCGCTCTTTCCACTAAGCTACGGCCTCCAAATATTAGCTTCACTTGTAAGTTAATAACAATATAAGCTAATCTTGGAAGTTGACCTTCTACTTACATCGATTAGACACTTTGTAAATATATGTAACTAGATGTACCCCGCGTTTTCACCCAATAAAAGTAGCCTTCTAAGTTATAACATCGGCTATCTGCCAGTGAAAGTCCCCCGTTCAAATCGGTCTAGCCGTTTTGGTTTCCATATATTCCACACATCTATTTTTATATATTTCTTTATAGATTCAGATGACAATTTACAATAATTTGGTGCTATGCCAGCGAACTGATTTGATTATAGAGCCAGGGGCCTTATTATGATTCTTTGATCGGGATCGAAATTGCATGCCATCCCGTTCGTATCTATTTACTCGCACCACGTGCGTAAGTGAGATGGCACGCGATCGCGATCACGATCCGAATCATCCATAATAAGATAGCAGGAGGTTAACAGTGGACCTGTTCAAATGGCTACTAGTAATCCCCTCGAGTTTTGGTTCATTTGGTTTGTTTTAACGAGTCCTATACTAAGAGTTCTATCCACCTCGCGGCTCCATCCTCAGACCCTCGTCACTAAGTGTAATGACCCAATGACCCCTCGAGTATGGCTCCTCTTGGTTTATTTTAACGAGCCGCCTAATTTTTATGTGCCTGTGTTAATACCATAATGACTGGTAGTAAAAGGTATAGGTAACCTGCTTATCACAGTGAGTTTACTCATAGTTTAGTTAAGTTTTTTCTTTATACTATTCTTTACTGCTAGGTACGCTTAATTTCAAAATTTGTTCTATTTAACTTGCCTGTTAGTTTGGGTCAAATCTTGCACCTGAATTTTAATACAGCATCCCCAATCGATTGAGTTGAAATTTTGCATACACGTTTAGTTTGGATGTCAATGCATGGTTAGATAACTGACGTCATTCTAAATCCAATATGGTGGACTTCCAAAGATGGCGGATTATTTATTTTTGGTCTCATCATCATCATCAGCCCTGAGTGACCCACTGCTGGGTATAGGCCTCCCTTTGTTTATGCCACTCTCCCCGGTCTCTCGCTATTCGCATCCACTCGTTCCCGACAGTATTTCTGATGTCGTCAGTCCACAAATATTTATTTTATTTATTTATTTTAATGAGTTAATGTAAACAGCGTAGACGACATACAATAGATAATAGCGTAGAATAAAACAACGAGATAATGTAAGGAACGTAGATATAATAAAACAATGAGTAAATGTAAGGAACGTAGATGTAGATTATTGAATAAAACAATGAGTTAATGTAGTAAATAAGTTCGGCCATGAATGAAGCAATCAAGAACTAGATTTATTAAATGAACTTCAAAGTTTAGTTTGAAGGACAAACAAGTATTTACTATTTACCTACTTATAGACATCGTGACTACTGAATGCCACCCTTTGGCCTGCTAAAGTTATGAATTCAAACTTGAATTCTTGATGAAAGTAGGACAACTTATTCATTGTGAACCTAGTTATGTTTGTCCTTTGACTTAACAAGAGGTAGATAAATTGTTAAGCTTATCGGTTTTCTTTTTACTTCCTATTCCTACTAATATATAATAGTGGGAAAGTTAACGAAAATTTCAAATTTTCTGCCCAATGTTCTTAATTTTTCTTTTTTAAACCTTTTACACAATATTAGAAAACTTGGGGGGGAAAAAAGAATGAAATCGGTAAAGTCGTTCTCAAGTTATGGCATGACCAAAGTAAATAGGGATTCATATATACTTCTATACTAATATTATAAAGAGGAAAGATTTGATAGTTTGTTTGTTTGTTTGCATTGAATAGGTTCCGAAACTACTGAACCGATTTGAAAAAATCTTTCACTGTTGGGAAGCTACACTATCCCCGGGTGACTTAGGCTATAATCTATATTCGTGCAAAGCTGGGGCGGACCGCTAGTTTTATATATAGATAGATAAAGACCAAGAATAAAACGCAAAAAAAACAGATGTTATTTTATACACTTCGTTGAGTTTAAATGTTTGTTTTTTTTGTGTTTTTTACTTCAGAAATCGGTCATTTATAAACCGATTTGGATAATTCCTTTTGGTTATATGAAAGGATATTGTATATATAATGTACTTTCAGATTGGTATCAAAGTTAACAAATTTTATCAAAATCGGTTCAATAGTTTGATTTTTAAATAAAACTAACTGGAAAAAATATGTCATCCATATAAATGAAATTGCGTGTCTACTTATTATGAAGACGGTATTTTTAAATTGATAATTATTTGTATGAAAAAGAAAAATGCCCAATCTCCAGCTTTTTGACCGTAGAAACTAGTTATAGAGTCAGTAAAACAATTAGGTACACGCACACATCCTGCATAAAATGTTTTCACACACATTTTTATTGCAATAAGGGTGCATTCAACATGGAGGGTTGAACTTACAACGTGGGTCAAGGTCATTTCGGCTGTCAACATAACAAGTTCAAAACACTTTGTGTAAAGCAATTATTGTATTATGATTAGGATGTAGGTATCTCTTCAGAGTCCATTTCAACAATGGCAACAATTGCTGTTGGGGTGTTCGCAAATGCTAGAGATGCAAGAAATGCTTTATTTGTAGTCAACGTTTTATTGCTATACAAAGTAACATGAACCTAAATAAAACCGGCCAAGTGCGAGTTGGGCTCGCGCACTGGGGGTTCAGTACCACCACAAAACACAATAATTATCAATTTAAAAAAAATTACTTCAATATTATTAAAATATGCAATTTCGATTAGGTGAAAGAAATGATAAGGTCGTCCAAGTAATCGAATACATTGCTAAACTTGGTAATGAACAGAAATTTGTCACTGACTAGCACTTGACCTTTATTTATAATCTATAATCATTCCAAGTGTGACGCTTGTACGTTTTTTTTTTACACTGGACAAATACAAAAATACTTTCGTGGTAAGGGGGTTTCTTTCATCTTTTTTTTTCTTAGTTATTCCGTCTTAACATTTCACATTCTGTGGAATTTTCAACTAGCTGTCTATTACGGTTTGAAACATACAGCCGTTTAAAGGTAGCACGGACAGACAGACAGCGTAGGCTTAGTAATAGAGTCCCGTTTTTACCCTTTGGGTACGGAACCCTAAAAAACCAAAGGCAGTCACTATACTCATGATTATGAAAAACATTGAAAAAATAAAGAATGGAAACAATGAATACTGATCACTTTTGCAAAAAATTAGAACCTAAGACTTGATACCCGATAAACCCACTTCAGTAAAACATTAAAAGAACTAAAATTTTTACAATTTTTTACCGACCTCAAAAAGAAGGAGGTTATCAATTCGACTGTATGTTTTTTTTTTTTTATTTATTTAAATAAAATACATTTATTTCCAAAAGGTTACAATAAATAACATTTGTTTTACCTACTTATTACACTGAATATATATGTAAAAAATAAACACAAAAATTACATTTGAGGTCTTGTAGGTGGCTCGGCTCGTAAACAGCTGTACCTACTAGGTAAACCTGTGTTACAGCTCCTAATTATTGTTCTTGTAGCTGTCACAGCAAATAAATGCTTGGCTTGCAAATATCAGAAAGGCAATTCTGAATTTCTCACAATATCGAGCGTGTATTTTTTTACTATATATTTTTTTATAATGTATTTAACCTGTTGTAATGTGTTGTTTCAGCCGCCACGGGGTTATGGCGGGCCCCCGTATGGCGCGGGAGCCCCGGGCGGTCCTCAGCAGCCCCCGGGTGCGTACGGCCCTCCAGGGTCGTACTCTCAGCGGTACCCACCGCCTCCTGGGCCTCCGGGCGCGCCCAACACGAGGCAACCCTTCTCTCCTCATCAGGTAAACCAGTCAAGTCGAGCCAGAAATATGGTGTGATCGATTATACTTACAATTTTACTGTCATATGGTAGGCCTACAATAGATAGGTCAGGACTCTATTTCATAAAACTAAAGTAGACTGACAAATGTCAATCGACAAATAGTCGTGGATCGTTTGATATTATGAAACGCAGGTTTGGCATATTCAACTGATATTTGTACAACAAATGTTGTCCCGTTACACCCTTTGGGTACGGAACCCTAAAAATTACGCTAAGTACATATTTACACATATGTACAAAAATTGATCTGATGGCAGAGATTGGAAAATAGTTTCAATTTAATTTGTTACCGACTCACAGTTGGCCATTATTTATTATTTGTTGTTATATAGAGTGTGTACTATAATAATGCTTAGTTTGACGCTTTTACGTACCGTTTTTACACTAGATCAAATACAAAAATACGTTTATAAAAACGTTTGTTGTATGGGGTTATTTGTTAAGTTATTTGACTTTATTATAATTTCTCAGTGAATCCGCCGTTACGTTACATATTCTGTGAAAATTTCAACTGGCTATCTATTACGGTCCGAAAGATACAGCCATCAAAAGGAACGACGGATAAGGAATAGGAATAGGGCCCCGTTACACCCTTTGGACACGGAACCCTTAACCCGACAAAATTGTACAAAAAACCTCATGACATTCACACGAAACGTATGGATTTCATGAGTGTAAATTAAATTTTTCTACAGAACAGAAAATTAGAATCTTTTGGATTTCAGGATTGATCCCTTTAAAAGTTGTTTGTAATAATGGGAACAATGACCTCCTTTTGGCTTAATGTATTATCACCGTTCCGTGTAACCCTTCGTAGGAGTTTTATGCTTCAACCCACCAGCAGTCAGCGACGTAATTACATGTAATATGTCAAATTGTTTCTCGTAGGAAGCATAAAGGCTCACAGAGATGTAAACAATCTTCATGAGAAATACCATGACTAATCTTCTTTTTTGGTTCTTCAGGCTAAGACCAGGCACGATGTATTGCTATTTATTTAGCTAGATGCTCCCCGCGTTTTTACTCTCTTTACTACGTACTATGTATCCACCAACTATGGTGTTTCCACGATACACGCTTCCTTATCAGGCACCAGGTCACTCGTAACTTTTTTTTTTGAAAGAAGTCAACAGTTTTTTTACATCTTGTGAAATGGAGGTCAAACGCGAGCCTATTATTAAAGTAAAATAAACTGGCCAAGTGCGAGTCGTGCTCGTGCACTGAGGGTTCCGTACCACCACAAAATAAACCGACTGCAATAATAATATAACATGGCTTTTCGATTCGTTGGAAAAAATTATAAGGTCATCCAAGTAACCCAATTACCAATTATAACTTGGTAATGAACAAAAGTCTGTCATCGACTCGCACTTGGCCTTTATTTATTACTTGTTATATTTTAGAGTGTGTACTATAATCATGCCAAGTTTGACGTTTCTACGTATTACCGTTTTTACATTAGAGCTAATACAAAAATACGTTAATAAAATGCGTTTGTTGTATGGGGACCCCCTTGTCGTCTTTTTTAATAGCATAATACATTATGCTACTACTATTTTTTTAAGCATAATGTGTTATGCTTACGCGAATAAAATATTATAATTTTTTAATTATTTTTACACTTAAACAGGGAGTCCTAGTACGGCACCCTGTCGCCAAGTCACGTACCACAAAGACATAACTAACACCCAAACCCAGAGCAGATATTAAAATTCACCATTCAAACATCTTCCCGGCCAGGAATCTATCCCGGGACCTCAGGCTCGCAAGACAGACGCGCTACCATTGACCCGTACCGATCGTAAAGTAACACTGATAACATGAAAATATTAGACAGTGCAACCTGTGCAACCCATTACTGAATTTTGTTTACTAACTGCAATTGCAGCAATTGTTACATACATCATTTTGGATTTCGTCGTATTACAGAAACCGCATTCGCCAATTATGCGCACACACGTAGATATGCATCCGACCGCAGATTAATTCTGATTGATGACTAAGATAATGTGGCAGGTCATTGTCCTCTCCATACCATACACGGGCATGTATCTACACGACACCGCCACAAATAACCGTGACATTATGTTAAATCCACCTCTATTGTAAGCCACGTCTATTTATGACTCAATGATTTATTTATTGCCTTATCAACGAAGAGAAAAATGCTAACAAAAAATTCGAGTTTCATTCGAGTTGCCTTTTATGACAAGTGTGTCTGATTTTCTTTTCATTTATTCCTGAATATCATATGAACGTCATAAAAGTAAATACGCCATAAATTCAACGATGAAGTGCTACGCTCAGACAAATACACGCATAGTATGGTTCCTCACGAAATGTGTTCTCAGAAACTTATAATACGTATCTACATAAGCCTCGTCGTGTTATACGATTCATATTCAAGTCCGAAACTAGAGAGGCGACTCGAACGTTTCTCAGAATCGTTGAGCCGGCGGCGGCTCGTCGGAGCCTCATCCACTCACGTGAACATAAACGTTCTATCATACTTAAGGCTGGTGCGTAAGAACTTGGCTCTAAAAACCATGGCAGTAAGTTCTAAGTTGGCCTGGAGCCCGCAGACACGCTCGAATGACGTAAGCCGCTCCGCGCGCTCGCTGACGTAAGCTCGTTGTGCAACGGAGCCCGAGGTACGCTTGAAGCAGCCTCTTGGAGCAAACTCGTACAAATGAACGTTAAGAAAATTGTTTCATGATGAATAAGACCGTTTGAGAGCACATGCGTTCTGTGCTCTTGGAGTTAAAGGCCGATACAAGTGCAGGAAAATAAAGCAAGTTTCCTTTAGTACGACCACCTACATACAAATTAAAACTTTCAAACTAATATTAAATTCTAAAATGTATCCTGTTATGTATTATCCCTAATGGTGATAAGGTACGTTACCAGTCAATGAAAATTACTCCATGGATGACGTTCAAACTATCAGTGTCTAAGAATAAAGGAAACCTACGGCCAGTGAAGTGTAAAACGAATAGCATGGGCATCAGACTATCAGATATTTTAAGCAAGATCGCCGCAGGCATCTATTCTATTTTGCCGATCAAATCCAAATAACGTTTCCGTCTTACATAATGAGAAACGAAGACTTCAAACTTGGAATAAGACACGATGTCTGTAACTCTGGACTGATGACGGTCAGGGTGACAAGCATAGTTATTGGTGTAATTTTATTTGATCTTGGAACTGGTAAAAATCTAGTTAACAATATACAAGTGTACAGTACATATGTGTTCGGATACGCTTCATATAGTTGTTTGGCGTGGCCGTGAGAAGTGAAGTTAGCCGAGTGGCTGGGTAGGTGGCATCTTGAGCGCTCGATTGCTCCTCCGAGATATGGCCCGCATCCGGGTGCAATGAATGCGACGACGTTTTCAAGGACGCGCCTCAGGTGATGACGTACGCGCACCCACCACCCTCTTGGCTCCCGCGGGTGTTCCGGCACCCACCTAATAATGCACGTCTACGCCCTGTCTGCCGCGTCCGCACTCGTTGCAACCTTGAGTGTTGAGGGGACACCCCTGTTCGCACCTAGGGTTGGGCTTTAAACCTTGCCGACCGCGACGTAACGCTCGTAGACCCTGCCACCGCTCCGGTCGAACGCATGGAAGTACAGTCGAAGATACAAGTGCAAACCGTATAGCTTTATAATGATGGATATGGATATCAGTGTGGCACGTACTACTAGACATATTGATCGACGAAATACGCCACGCTATGTCGATCTGCTCGTTACGACAACGACGTTGCCATCGCAGTTTGTGTGCACAGCAGTTGCCATCGCGTCGATGATTCTCTAATTATCGTAATAATAGTGAGGTGATGCACGAGCGGGGTGGTGCGGCCCCGTCAGCTGAGCGAAAACGAAAGTAAACAGAACTCGGTCAAAGGGTTTGTACTCACCTACCCGCAATATTTATGTGGGTACGAGGGGGTGGTACCCCACACCCGTTTGAGGCACCCTCCTTTGATGGATTGGTTGGTGACTGGCGCGGATGTTCTACTAAAACTCAGCTCAACTCGGCTGCTCGGCATTAGTCTCGATTTCCTGCTGCTCTCTGTTCCGACAAACTTTTACTGCGAAATTATTATTCAGCTAAAGTTCGGGATTCTTTGTATTTTGTTTTCGGTGCGGGCAACCAGACCTAGCCCTACTCACCCCCGTCTCCTTCAAAAGAATAAATCTAGACTTACCGAACCACAAAAAAAATTCAAGTAAAGATTTACCAACACCACAAATTATCAACACGTAAAACTAAACTTGATGCATGTTATAAGTTTCTATTCATATTATTGCTACTAATATTGTTGAATCTAAATTTAACAATTTTAAGCGCGGCTGTCTCGTTATCTTAAGTGCTATAACCCTAATGGAAGTTCTTTATCCGGAAGTCCGTCAGGACATATCCTACCACCAGTGACCCTTACTTGGACGGCCACCACAACATCCACTACTAAGCGTGTTTTATGAAATGCTAAGCTATGCTTCTGTGACCATTTTTTTGTAGGTTGCTTGCATTTGACCGCTAACTCGCCTGATGTTAAGCAATGATGCGGTTTACGATGGTGCACGCTTGCCTAGAAGAAACCGATTCACTCGTGATTTAAAAACATCCAGATTGTAACCATCGGGGAACACTCATTCAGGCAGCGCATTCCACAGACAAGCAGTTAGTAAAATAAAAGTGGAATCAAAGCGCTTCGTATGAGTTTTCGGTATGTCAACCATCTGTCCTTTGATTTTGTCTCTGTCTCTGTGTTTCAATTTTCATTGCATCAAAAAAATTAACTCAACAGGTCGTCCCTACATTTCTTGTACTCGTATATTTGCACTGTGAATAAATAATGAACATTCCTATTATTGGTTTGTTATCAAGAACAATGCAATGTGTTGGGGAGGCCGTGAACTAATGACGTCAATGTTATTCAATTATCGTCAGCTGGCAGGGGGAAAACATTAAAAGTGAATGACTTCTCTTGACCTGGATTAGTAAATATCAGGTCCGCTTTGATCTGCAGCCTTGAATCGTGACGCGGAAACTGGCTCCGTGAAAGCATTATGCGATTGTCTGGTGCAAGTCTATTCACTTGTTGGTAGTTACTTCATTGATATGCATGTGCATAGTACCGCTTAATAACATTGACAGGTGTGTCGCACGTTCTATAAGCTGAGAAGGGGCTTAGTCACAGCTCTACAGGCAATAGGCTTATAATCAATTTTTTATTTCATATCTCCTTTAACAAAGCTGATCATAAATAGAGCTGATCAAAGAAAACAAATTAAAATTTATTCAAAAATAAATAATTTACAAGTATTTTAATTTCATGCTAGCGCACTATACCACGCGATGACGTCAAGCCGTGTGCGCGCCATACAAATGCTATACTAACACACGCTTTGCGAGAAAGGGACAAAGTATCCGCTCGCTATCCCCATCAAAAACTTTAAACGGGTATATATAATTAAAATGCATAGTGAACTAGGTATATGACGGCGCGCGCGACACGCGTGCCGCCAACATATACATCATGAAACAAAAAAAGCCTGATAAATCTCTGAGATATGCTCAGAGATATCCTTCGCCAGTCCTGTTATTTGTAATAAATAAAACATTGGGACACAACATTGTGATAAGAAAAACACGTATAATAGGGAATATGCATGTGGTTTAAATTTGGTTGAAATATTTTTTTTCCGAATCTTTATTGTTCTGACTTTATATCTAAAAGATTTTTTATTTATTTATTTACATTTTAATTGCTTAAAATATTAAATAAAAAGTGCAAAATATAAGAGGGAAATTCAAATTTGCGAAACGCTTCACCATTGGTCGAAACGAAACGTGACGTCAAAAGCCACAACATTGCCTTTAGCGGCGTCGATATTCATACTGTTTTAGTAGTGTTTGAGAGAAAAATCGTTTTATATTGAGTTCCTGTAGTTTTTTCCATTAGCTAGTGTAATTTTAGCGTTCTCGTGAGACTAGAGATCATTTAGGACGATGACTGAGACTGGTTTTGTCAAAGCACAATCGGACAATCTACCAAAAATATTTAGATGCATTCATAATGACAGCATATTTTGCATCAAATCCAGATTTTACAGTTGCTGAGATCAAAGGAGTGAAAGCTGCAAGGTAATTGTTATAATCTATGATATATTTTAATCCATTACATAGGTTTTTACGCATAAATGCACTCGGCAGTAATTACCAAAACATAACCTATAAATAATCATTGGTCATTAAAATTGTTATGAAGCTGCTGCTCTACTGTCTATATTATAATAATTTATAAGTAATTATACCTAACATTACTTATGTTCCGTAATTTTCCGTGAATTTTTAAGTTTTTTTTAAAAATGTGAATACTGTTTACTCTAAATACTTAATGTACCTACTTATTGTTTGTTTGTTGAGTGCATAATATTCAATACTAAACATACTTCTAACTCACACCATGCTATCAAAATATAACATACTTACATTGAAATGATCTTCACAACAATGCAAACATGATGTTGGAGATACTTCATCTCTTCTCATAACCTTACACCATTGTTTACGTATTTTCGCATCTCTTGGAATAGGAAAAAACACTTTATCGGGTGTATTTCTAATAATGTTTGTACACTTTGGCACAAGACGATACCTATAAAAATGTTTTTTAGCTTCTTCCATGGTCTGGATATCAATAAAACTGAAAATCTGTGTGAAATAACTGTATCGTCTATAGTAAACAAACACAGAACGTGGCTTCTGACGTCATCCAAGGCCCGCGAAAAATTGCGGCGTTCAAACAGCTCAAATTTATTCAATGTTTTAAATATTATTTTAAAAATTAATTTGAGCATTTCCAACTGTAATTATATTTTTTACTATGATATAACGATGTAAACAGTTAATTAAAAATATAAAAAAAACACATGCATATTCCCTATTATCAACATCCAGGACACCATCCTGTCGCTGATAGACATAGACCAGAGGCCACGTTACTTAGACTAATATTGGGCACGTCTTTTCCAGTCATAACTGCTAAAGGGGTTGCCAGGTAGAACCTTTTACAAATGACGTAAGCTTTACTTGCACCTTTTTAACACACACGCTTTTATAATCTGATCTGATGATGAGGAGCCAAGAGGTGAACGGTGGAACTCTTCAGAAGCAAAGCGTGTTTTTTTTTCTATGATAAAATGGGATTTAAAATTTGGTGGTCGTTTACTTTTTAGAGTTCCGTACCCAAAGTGTGTCAATTATCTTTGTGACCTAAATAAAATACATATTATATTTGTTACCGCATTTTTTTTAGCTTAGGCCAAGCCATCGATCCATATGTTTGGGCCAAGCATTTATTTGCTCTAGGACAGCAATATCATTGTAAAAAGCTGATTTGAAAATCACGAATTCTAATCACTCGCTAGGTTTTAGAACGTAAGACTGTAGCAGGTACCGTTATACTTTACTGAAATATTTAAAAAAAATATTTTATTCAGCTTTTCTCAATGTTATTACAGCTGTCAGAGCAAGTAAAAAATAAAAAAGAGACGTTTTTGCACACACGATCCTCTTACCCCAAACTAAACAAAGCTTGTACTATGGCTGCCAGATACTGATAATTATGTCATGCAAATATAGTTTTAAATACATTTAAATAGATATTAACACCCAGATATAGAACAAAACACAAATGTTCGTCACATGAAGGTTTGTCC
Source organism: Agriopis aurantiaria (assembly GCA_914767915.1). Lineage (NCBI taxonomy): Eukaryota > Metazoa > Arthropoda > Insecta > Lepidoptera > Geometridae > Agriopis > Agriopis aurantiaria. The sequence goes on along the minus strand of OU612001.1, from coordinate 4,896,935 downwards.
TAGGTGGGAATCAAACCCGCGGTCCCATGCGTAGAAGGCCAACTGGTCCACCGGGGCAATCAAAAAATTAATGCTTGGACTGAGCTTACATGTAAAAACTTGATCAATGAAACAAATGCTTACATTGTAGCATAACTAGCAATCATTTCGTCGCAGAGCATAGCGGAGCTCTTTCACGGTTCACGCTCCAACATATACGTATAGGCGTAGAACATTTTACATAGGCGGGCTTTTGTAGGCGTAGATGCGTTGTGGTGCACTCGTTTGCAAGTAAACTGGTGTGCATAATGGATGCACGGTCAAGGCCACTCGTGGTCGCCGACCCGTGCTTGCACGTGCCAGATTGTTTTATACTTGTTTGTTGTATTATGTGAGCCTTTCTAACGGCTATATTGTTTGCCTCTACTTGCGTTTAGGTTTGATGTCGAAAGTAAATACTGGCATCGCCGCCGGCGGGCGGCGGCGTTTGTGTCACACCGGTCATATTCTTCTTGATATTTAAACTGTAATTTCTTATCTGTATAAATTGAACATTTTAGACAACCCCAAAAAAGTTGATAATTTTCAAAAGGCTCAACAGATTCTCTTGAATAAACTGCTAAGAAAAACGATCAAGTCACCTTTTAAATAAAAAAAACTAGATAATAATCGGATCAGCCGTTTGGGAGCTCGGACGCCACAGACATACACATAGATATATGTACTTTAAACTTATAACACTCTTCTGTTAGCGTCGGGGGTTAAAAATAACCTTTTTCTGAAAGCTAGAATCGTATGCCTAATGATAAAGCGTGATGGCAAGCGTGTCCAACGTAGACCGCATCATCTCTTAACATCAGGCGAGATGGTGGTCAAACGCAAGCCTATTATTTATTAAAAAAAAGTTTCGGAAATCCTAGGTTCCTAATCCTAGGTTCGGAAATGTGAACTGTCTATACCTGTCTTGTTTAATTTTTCAAACAGCAAATCATATTAGGCTTTCATATTGCCAATTAAAGTACAGGCACTTCTGCTTATCAGGTTTCATCAAAATCAGTATTTATAAGTATTTTCCGTAAATTTGTATACGTTTGTTTGAAAATTACCGACGTCCGGGGCCGCTTTTAAGATGATATGGCGCAATAATTATAGTCCTTTTCATAGCATGGCACTTGACAGGTGGTTCGACAGAATATAACGTGATTCGTAAACAATGAATGTGATGTCACAGACCTAAATTAAAGATTTACATTTTGCAGCGAAAACATAGGTATAGCTAAGCGCTACTATGATGGCGAAAACCAGTCTGTTAGTGGTGGTTTTCAAATGCCATGCTATTTGCAAAGGACTATTGTTACAATACACAGAACACTGAACGCAGAACAGATGGCCGATGGGGCCGAAAGGTTCTGGAATGGAGACCACGGACCGGTAAGCGCAGCGTAGGACGTCCACCCACAAGATGGACAGACGATCTAAAAGAGACCGCAGGGAAACGCTGGATGCAGGCCGCTTCCAACCGGCCCTTTTGGAGATCGATGGGGGAGGCCTATGTCCATCAGTGGACGTTCTATGGCTGAAGAGATGATGATGATAGTTACAATACAAATTAATACAATACCTAATACGAACTGCACAGGAATGGAATGCGCTTCCTGCCTCGGTGTTCCCGACAAAGTACAACCTGGGTCTCTTCAAGACAAGAGTGAATAGGCACCTCATGGGCAAGCGTGCTCCATCTTAGACTGCATCGTCGCTTACCATCAGGTGAGTTGTGGTCAAACGCTTGCCCATTTCATCATAAAAAAAAAAAAAAAAAAAAAACATAATAATGTGTTCCATTATCTGCAGGGTTACGAGCGGGGCGGGTCGCCGCAGCCCTCGAACCAGCCGGCGGGAGCGCCCAGCCCCGGCGCGGCGCAGAGTGCGCCCGGCGCCATGTCTCCCACGCAGGACTCGCAGCACCCGCCACACTTACCTCCGCACGGGGCACAACCTCCGCCGCAGCACCAGGTAACATCACCTAATTTGACAAAAATACAATACTACAGTGATGACTTATGGTACTGAGACGTGGTCCTTAACTGTTGGCCTTTTGGAAAAACTCCAGAGTCACAGCGGGCAATGGAGAGATCTATGCTCGGAGTTTCTTTGCGCGATAGAATCCGGAACGTGGATATTCGCCAAAGAACTAGAATCACCGACAAAGTTGTTAAAATTTGCTAAAAGGGGCAATGAGCAGGTCACGTCGCTCGAAGAACCGATAACCGATGGGGAAGAAAAGGTTCTTGAGTGGAGACCACGAACCGGAAGACTTAGCGTAGGTAGGCCTCCATACTATATAGACCAACGATATCGTGAGAGTCGTGGGCTTCCATTAGATGCCAATGGCTGTCGGTCAGTGTGGAGGTCTAAGGGAAAGGCCTATGCTCAGCAGTGGACGTCTTCTGGCTGATGATGATGACAATACTAGGTAATATTGTCACAGAACATGTTTAGCGAACATGGGCGCTTGGCGTGCAAGAAGAGACCCCGCGCAGCATGAACGATCACGTTCTGGAAATTATGTCTGATGTTATTTAATTTTATTCCAAAAACTATGATTAATAATTTCGCCTAAAGTAGGGCTTTTCTTCGCCTAAAGTAGGGCTTTTCTGAAAGAGACATTCACGTCGGGCAATGTTTAATTTTTAATTAGGAATATTGAAGCAGTGGTTCGCGACCGAAAACAACGAACGTAAAAGTATTGTATGAAAAAGTAACTGGCTGGGATCGACGAGCGGCGCTCCGGCTATATAAAAGAAAATCATCTCCAGACATCTTGTCTATTTAGCCAGTGTTAGGTATAATAGTTTTTTTTTTTAGTTTTAGAGGATATTTGGCACAACACATTGCGAGTATTTCCAGTAGCGTTTACTTATTACTATTTTCTATCACATACATTTCGGCGAGTGTGCGCAAGAGCTTCATACCCTTATTCCACCCTCCTTTTACTACAGGAGAAGTAGAAAGACTGCATCCAGCCACCCCTTCCTCGTGGAAATTACAAAGATTCGTACTCAACGATTTGGGTCGTCATTTATGATACGTACTGCCCAAGAATGGAACTCCCTGCCGTCCTCCTTGTTTCCTGAGAACTACAATCTAGGCATCTTCAAAACCATAGTGAATAGATTTTTTCTAGATCAACGTGTTCCATCCTCGACCACACCGTAGCTTACCATCAGACGAGTTGGTGGCCAAAAGGAGATCAATTCTATAATTAAAAATCGATCAATATTTCGATTCGATAATAAGAGCAGCTCCATTGCTATGGTACTGCTCTTCATACAAATCGTAGTTAACATTAACGTGAACCGGAGTAACGCGACCGAGTAGGTAAACATAATATGAAAAACTCGCTCTAGGCACTCTGAGGTCTAAACGTATTTTCACCATTAAAAAAAATTACGTAAAGCATAAAAATTGGACTTATAAAATATTTCATTTCATATAAATGTTAATGAATAAGCTAGAATAATGACCTGTCCAATACATAAAACTCAAAGATAAATCGTTCAGTCCACGAAGTCGACAAAAAACTTGCTTGGACAAGGAAACTAAGCATCACGTTGGAACTTATAAAACAAGTTCCAATGAGTTGAGGGCTATCGCGTCATGACTATAACCTGCCTATTTGATTCATAAAACGATTACACACACTGATAAAAGAAACAATGTACATAATCGTGTATAAATAACAAATATAATAACACCTGCTTACCAACTCTTCTTTACATAAATCAAGGTCGTTCTAAAAATAAATCTGTTCATTCATTTATCTATATCATAATTATGACAAGTAAATGTAAGCTATTTATATTTGTTAGATTATCTGCAGAAGAGAACGTTATTATTCCTCTATGACTCAAAGAAAAAGTTGTGTTTCCGGGTCCACTCTCTCTTGTCTGTGGTCGCTCCGGGCAATGGCCTCCGTTCTGAGTTTAATTAAGCAAAAATGTAAAAGTAACATTTAAGTAACGCAAGTTTGGTTCAATATCGTGTCAAAAGGTTTTTCAGGGTTACATTTGCGTAATAATTAATAATATGTGTGGTCAATTGTTATTTTCTCCTTTTGGTACGATCATGGAGGGATTGTAATAGGCTATCGAATAGGTGTTTGATTTGTTAAAAATAACGAGACGTAGTGATAATTCTAATAAAATATAGTAGGTACTTTTACTGAGTAAATTATTTAAATCAGCTTATAGACACTGTTTTAAACTATCACGGTTGTTCACTAAAGTTATGTGATTATTTACGGGATATTTACCGTGGTAAGGTTGTCTTCAGTCTTCCCGTGAACATGGTGCATGTAACTGCGCCGAAATATCGGGAGTTCATTCCACAACCTTACCACGGTAAATATCCCGTAAATAATCATATAACGTTTTGAGATATAAGCGTTTAGAATTTATGGTCGGATTACGTAGGGATGCTCTGTTATTTTCCCGCAAAGTGATTGTCAGTATGGAGTACTTGCAATTGTAGTGCGCTCTCTCTCTAGGAAGGCATTAAAATGCTTATATCTTCCTTTAACCCATTATGGGCTAGCGGTGCCGTACGGCATCGTCTTTACGTAGTTTTTAATTTCGTCCGAAACCCTATTTATACAGTGTATTTTTCATTACATAATATTGTATACCTGCTTTTTATCTATATAATCGAAAATTCTGACTAGTCGGCGTCCTAAGCAACAACAGTGACATTCATCATCATCATCCACAGTCTTCCTTATCCCACTGCTTGGTATAGGAGGCCTCTTTCTTGCTATTCCATCTGCCTCGGTCCTGTGCTAATCGAGTCCAGGTTCGACATTTCAAAAGCGGTATTTCGGTTCGTTATCAGTTCGTGTTTCTCACCAAATGTGTTATCGTTAATAAGTTGAGTTTGCGCTCGAGTGCGTCATGTTTGCTTTTCGTTTATCGCGGCGAACGTCGCCGGGCGCCGAGCGACGGAAATTTTTCGATAATTTTGGCCCGCTCGCTGGTGCTTACTGCTTCGCGACTGATACGCAGTTACAAGCTTGAAGAACTGCGACGATACTTCCGAATTCCAAACTCTTAAGTGCGAGCAACTTATCTAGAGTTCATTATACGGCCTTATAAACGTTACGATAAGCAATGCTTAACATGACTATCTCGTTTTCATGACAATTACCGTCACCGAGAAGTTAATAGAGTAATTTCAGGCATTGCTTAACTTAAGTAACATTTATAAGAAAGGCCGAAAGTGTTTACAGAACAAAACTAAAAGTGTTTATATTCGGTCCTAACATTTATTTGGTATGACAGCTGCAATAACATTGTACAAAGCTGAATGAAAACTATGAATTCCGATTACTTTCGCTAGGTTTTTGAACGTAAGACTGTAGCAGGTAGAATGAAAACTATGAATTCTGATTACTTTCGCTAGGTTTTTGAACGTAAGACTATAGCAGGTAGAATGAAAACTATGAATTCTGATTACTTTCGCTAGGTTTTTGAACGTAAGACTGTAGCAGGTAGAATGAAAACAATGAATTCTGATTACTTTCGCTAGGTTTTTGAACGTAAGACTGTAGCAGGTAGAATGAAAACTATGAATTCTGATTACTTTCGCTAGGTTTTTGAACGTAAGACTGTAGCAGGTAGAATGAAAACTATGAATTCTGATTACTTTCGCTAGGTTTTTGAACGTAAGACTGTAGCAGGTAGAATAAAAACTATGAATTCTGATTACTTTCGCTAGGTTTTTGAACGTAAGACTGTAGCAGATAGAATGAAAACTATGAATTCTGATTACTTTCGCTAGGTTTTTGAACGTAAGACTGTAGCAGGTAGAATGAAAACTATGAATTCTGATTACTTTAGCTAGGTTTTTGAACGTAAGACAAGCAAGCACGCATGACTGTAGCAAGCATGCACCCAATGTACTTAAAACATATTAAAATTATGTTTTCACCCATTTCACTTATTTGGCCACTTCTATACATAACTCTTTCTGTTGAAGTAGTTTTACTTATATATGTTACGGGTAGCGTAAGAAGATGGAGTTAACCTAGGTTTACCCGGGTTTACTTAGGATTACCCAAGGATTTTGGGTAATATTCGAATAATCATTGAAATACATTTTATTTCTGGATTTACCTATACTCACATAGGTTTACCCAAAGCTGGCAGGATAATTTTAGAATAATTAGGGAAATTTAGGTTCGGTTATATTAGGTTAGTGCGGCGCCCAAACGCTTTGTACCACGTGTTCAAAAATGATGCAACACCTAACATTACCCAGCCAGTCTTGGGTAGACCTAAGTGTGTACGGGTACATGCCGAACACATATTAATTTTAATGTAATATTTGGACTTTTCCTAAAAAGCTTGGGTAATACTAAATAAACCCGGGTAAACCTAGGTTTACTCAATCTTCTAGCATTAACCGTAACATATACACTACACATACAAATCTTATATATATATTAGGTAAGGACTCTGCATACAAGAGGGTAGTTCGTAAACGATCCTTATCAATCAAACAAACAAATCGTAGAACCTGTGACCCCGATGGTCTGCTGACTATTAATCACATCAAATCGTGTGTGTAATGTACTGTAAAACAACTCACGCTGGCTATTTTATATAAGTAAAATACTAGCTGTTGTCTGCGACTTCATACGCGTAGACGTTCATTGTGAGTCGCTGGCATCCAGTGGATACAAAAGGCAGGCTGTCGTTTAGTGTGGAGGTTAAAGGGGGAGGCCGTGTTCAGCAGTGGACGTCTTCTGACTGATGATGATGATGGATGAAAACACTCATGAAAGTAGATGAAGCGTAAGATGTGCGTCTGGATCGTAGTGGAGAGATGTGGTCTCTGCCTACCCCAATGGGAAAGAGATTTGGTTGTATGTATTTTCCGGGCCGCACTGTGAAAAAGGCAGGCAAGTGTAATTCTACAGACCGTATTACGCATGGTGTTTTCATACGAGTTGTCCATTCGCCCCTTGCTTGTCTTTGTCCGACACACGTTCGATAACTCCATTCCAAGCTGAGATAAACGGCCACTTGCGATTTAGACTTCTCGATTTTATATTAGTTTATTATTTTTTACAGTCATCCCGACTGAAATGAGACTGCCTTCCATCGTATTTATTCCACAAAAGAAGAGAATGGCATTGACACTAGAATTTTCAGCATCAAAGCAGTGTTTGCAAATAAGGCAATCTTAGTGGAATTGTTTACTAGCACACTTATATCTGAATACTTCGCGTCAGCACCGCCGTAGATACGAATCTGTATAGCTTTAACCAAATTGAACCCACTCTATATGGAAAGTATAGTAATCCACGGTGCTCGGAGGATGGAACTTTGGCTATGAACTTTACTGTTATCGCTACACATTAAACGGCTGCCGAATGTACGGAACCCCTCGTTGTTCGCAATTTTTAAAAATTACCTTTCCCGACCGTAACTATTTCAATAAACCGTCTATGGTCATACCCATACCCCTCATAATGGACAACTTTTACTTTCGTTATGTTTGTTTTCCTGTTTCTTTATTCCTCCCCCTCTTCATTTTTAGTATTATTGTAATCATTGAAGAATATGGGGTTTGTTTTCTTTAGACATTAACAATAATTTTATGGGCTGTAGCTTTTGTGGAATAAACTCGAGTTCTTAGTGTTTTGTCCTTGGATTGGTTTTCTTCTATCTTGTTTACGACAAATAGATTGAAAATACAGTGTAAACTGTATATAGCGACACTCGATTAAACGACAAACTCCCTAAAACGCCGAAAAATTACTTGGCTTCGGTTGGTTTACCTTGTTGTCCATACAATGATGCACTCTATGTAGCATCACACCCACTCTAAATAACGACCACAATAAGTCATTATTACGCAATAACAGTACTTTCTAACAACTTGTTTTTACTGAGCAACAAAAAAAATCAGACGAATATAACAGACTATACATACGCAATAAGCATTGTTATTGGTATCAATATTAATGTTTGTTGTTTGTTAATGTTATACTTTACTTGTAAATACAATACATATAATAGCAAAACAATATCGATTTTTCTTCTCTCAATCAAATCTCAATCCCTCAATAACGCCATAAAATGCGTAGTCCCTTAAGTTACGCTATATAGAGTTTGCACTGTATGTTGCTTTTTCAATGTGACTATCATCTGCTTTCTTTAGATCTGCTTTCTTTTGTCCCCCCCCAATGACAGGAATATCTATTTAAGTTCAAAACCCAGGTGAGCCGTGAGTCCATAAATTAGATCACGTAACACGCAAATGTTTGAGTTAAACAAACACAAACAGTGCAGAAGTTCGTGACCGTTCGCTTGTGTCTCGGTTGATTGGTTCGTCATAGCTCAGCGGAGTTGCGACCAGAATTCATCTTGGCGTGCGTTGCCGTTTTTGGCACGCTCAGTTCGCGATTTACATAATATCTCCGTGTTGTGCAGTATGGGCTGCACGTGGCCGGCCTAGCGACCGCTCGGATAATGGAGAACTGTACCACATGTGGGACATTTGTATGCCGCCGTCACCGCACCGCGCTACACCTACCTTATACGACTTCCTTATACTGGGTTACGCGGAAAGGGTGTACTAAGCCGAAAGGGGTCTGTTATACTCATCATTATGAATAACTTACTATGGGACCAACCCTGAAATCGCCGAAAAACGCAAGTACACTCTTTCCGCGTAACCCAGTAGACATGCAGAGGTGAGATTATCTAAAAAAAAAACAAGGCAAGAGAGGATAATTCTGAACATGATAACGATCCTAATCGATAGTGATCATAATCAGAAAAAGCACCAAATTGTGGATTTGCCGAAATGGTAAAAAAACTTTTGTTCTCAAAAGTTTGAGCAAACACAACATACACCACTATACACATACCTATTACCTGACTATCTCTTAGTGTTTGCACATGTTTAAATTCTTATTTAATATATACCTATATGTACATTTGTACATCTATTCGTGAAAACCTGTAATTGGCCATAATAAAATAAAATTGTTTTTATATTATTAGTGCAAAAAGCTGTTGGTTTTCCAATAATAAATAAATAAAACAAATTGTAATATATGTCGTAGTTATTATAGAAACTGTACAAAAACTCAGTTAAATAGAAACTATTAATTCTAAATTAATGTATTATGTAGTAATAAACAACTACGCGTACACAGATTACACCATGTCATTAAATGAAGCGGAATAGATATGTGATAAATCATAAATGTAACACAGCCAGATAGCCAAGTAAATGTGTTTTAAAAAACATCACACTATAGCGAGCGATAATAATCCTACGGTGCAAAAATTAAACACCAGTCAGTCAGATATCAAGCGATCGACGGAGCGAAACAAACGGAGCCTCGGGGAGCGAGCGTCTTCCGTCGGTTTTATACCCGTCTCTGGGAGTAAAGACGGCCGACAAGGCAGCTACAATTTATGCCAACGTAACCCCGACCGGTGCCGGTGCCTCTACCTACAGTGCCGGCTCTGCCGACCGACGGAGCTCACCGTGCAGCTTTATGCCTTTAGCCTCATTCCGCCCGCTGCTCCACAACGCTCACGTTTCCAGTTCTAAAAGGAATTCTTGTTTCCAATCAAACTTGAGAACGCTTGTAATTAAAATTCTGTTTAATCCTTTCGCACAGCAAGTTTATTTTTTAAGTAGGCACTCAGTCAAACAAAGGGAGAGCGAGAAAGTTTTGTTGTTTGCTACAAACTAGTCGACATAAATCTAAAAGTCGGTTTGAACTAGAGGCTTTGCGTTAATCTAGCGACGACCGGCGGCGCTCGGTTTATACCCGCCGATGTCAGTGGAGAATTTTGAGAGTCAAGGGCCATTCCAGCATCGCGATCGCTCGAGAGTCGTACGGTCGAAATGAAACGTCGTATCTTATTTTATGATTAGCGGCTCGAAAGCGCTTTGTAATTTTGTTAGTTCCGCCTTTCTGGTGCTGGGGGCTGAGCGCACGGAGTGGAGATCGATGCGAGCTCTCCATGCGGGTGCGAGCGGGAAACCGGCACTCGACTCTAGCTCTGTCTCGCTCCCTCGAACCGCCTACCAGGCAGCCATGTTGCGCTCGACCTGCGCTCGCCCGACCGCCATTGTAGCATTCGTTGTCGCTGCTAGTGATGTACACCAATTTTCTCGATACTTTTGTATCATCTATTCGTTGCTCCGGCACGTAATCTTCGGAAGACTGGCTTTCTGTAAATAGCTCGGATCTTAATCGGCTTCAGGGGAAACTTGAAAACCCTTCTTTGAAAATTTGCATGATATTTGATTCAATGATGATCTTTTTTCGGTTGGTCTTTAGGTCGCTTAATGAAATCTGACAATATTTTATAGAATAGAATATGTAAAGTACCTGTTCAAGTGCTAGATTCTGTGAAAAGGCTTGACGGAAAGGCTTATTATATTTATATTTCACAGACTCAAAGCTGCTGTTGGCTGAAGATGTTTATAAATGCATTTAAATATGTTGCTTCATTTGCGCTTAGTGCAAATAGAGAAGTGCTTACGAATGTCGATAAAAATTGTCGATAGAGCAGGCATGCAGCGGACTTATAGCCGCGGCTCCGGAATTAAAATGTCAGACGTGCGGCAGCGTGGGGGCTAGCAGGGCCGCGGGAGGGGGAGAATGGGTGGGGGGGGGGGGGGGGGGGGGGCACAACGGGCGCCCGCCGTTATTAATAACCATAAGCCAGCAGACGCACGAACGTCCAGAGGGGCCACGCCAGCCGCGCAGTAATGAGGAATCACTAATTATATTTTACTGGACTTTCGTATAAAAGCAACATAAAATAAGCCAGAGATATACAACATAGACACGTTTTAATGAACACCTCTGCACGATGCGATATTAAACAACGCTAATAGGCAATTACAATTAATTACGCTTTATATGCAGATCTTTGAGATATAACTACACATAAATCGTCGATAAATTTTATAGTTATGGTATATTGAAGTTGGGAACTGGGACAGAATGGCAAGATAATAATACGGGTGGCGGCACTGTCCGTTTAATATTCCCCCGCGGTAGGCGCGCCTCGTGCGCGAGACAGCTCTACCCGTTCGCTAGCCGACATTCGCATCGCCAGTAAAAACTCCGTATATTTTATTGTCAAGGAAATATATTTGTCAAAGGCCGTGCGATTAATTGGGTGGCTTTTCTGAACTGTGGCCTTAGGGAGGCTCTCTTTGTTAGGACAGGACAGGATGCACTATCTATTAGGGAAATTGACTTTGATCTGTAGTTTTTTTGTTCAGATGATGATGAACGATTGAGATCTAGTTTGCAATTGCGGCTAAATGTTATCTCAGTTCTATTGAATAGTGCATTTTAAGCTCTGGAAGCTACTAAGAGTACTGTCGTTGCACCGAGGGTGTCCTTGTTTTTGTCGGTATACAAAGAGCGAGTTATCGCTGGCAGCTCGCTACGTTCCCGTAATAACAAAGTGCAAAATGCTCCGGATTCTCGGAACTTTACTGTGGCAGGGATCTCTACTGGAAACCTCTAAAGCGCTGACTGTGGGGCGCGCATTCCCTCCTGCGGCGGAGTCACGCCAGGGCTGTCGAGAATTGCCGACTTGGATAAATTATGCCGCTCGTCCCCCCTTTTGCAATCTCCGCAAAATAATGCAATCCAATTGTGAAGAGAAGAGAAACTGACATTTGTCTTGTCTTTTGTGCCTCGCCACTCAGCTACGTTATGATGATGGAGATGTCGGATCGCTTTAATAGGCAAGACAACACCGTTAGGTAGTGTCGATGCCAATTTGCAGTGTTTATTATTTAGTGGGTCATTTATATCGACTTGTCTAAGTGATGTGTGGACATTGACTGATACTCTACATACGTCTCTCTCTACTATAGTGTTCACCCATTGTTGACATTATGAACATTATTCTCATTTTATCTCGAAAAAATTACACATTTTAGCAATTAAGACATAGTCCATAGTAGGTAGCTGTCATAGTTTCTTAAAAATTGCTCTTGTAACGATTTGCTCGCAACTTGCGTAACTGCTACTCCCAGGTCTTACGCTACGTCGAACTTCCGAAAAGTTTTTATAACCCGTTCCCGAGTGCGAAGGACCAATTTCCAGAACGTTATTCCCTATTCACCGTGAGTAATAACCTCTCAATTTGACTATAAAACTTGGATCTAGGCAATAGCATCACGGGCCCCTGATAAAGAGATATCATCAGGGACGCCCCGCGTAGCTGTTTGCAATTCATTATAAGTTTGAAAAGGACTTACCTTTGCCGGTGGGTGTGCAATCCGTGATGTCTAGTTCCGTTCCGACAGCCAGGAATTCTCGGAGCGGAGCTACCACACAAGATATCCCCCTATTAAATCCCCTTTAGACATTTCTAACGTGAATTTGAACGAAAGTTATGTCAGTATATTCCTTATGACTGTGCACTTGTGCTGGCCTCTGATTTACAACTAAACTTTGTTTTCGTAAGACTTATTCATTATCGTAGTGCGCTATTTCACTATCTTAACAATCATAATCATCATCGGCGTCATAAATATGGCCGGCACAAAGTTACGGGCACAGAGATAACGATCCCATAACGGGCTATCGGACATTAGCCGCGATTTTCCGCCAAAGTCCACTCGCTATTATGAGAGACAACATCATTAATATGCTACGTTCGGGAGCCATAAAACTGCGAGGGACGTCGAGAGGTCCGTTTATAAATAAACTCCTGAAATCTTTTGCACGAGGAATATTTGAACCTTTTCGTTGGATATTTCGCTCCTCTTCGCTCTTATGACTGCGCAGACAAATATATGCTCAACTTTTGCTGAATTTCTACGAAGTGCTTAGTGAGCTACTTTTCACTTTAAAAGGTTTTTATTTTAAACCGTGACTATAGTTTTATGTTTTTATTTATTCAACTAGACATCTGATAAACTTTTTATTTGGACAACAAAGCAAATTTTTATTTTTATCCTGACAACATAAACCATTTAGTATTGGAATAGAATAAAGAATTAGAATAATAGAAGTTTAGGTTAGAATAAAATTACTTAACCTAATTACTATACTAAATAACCCGACAAACATTGTTCTGTCCAAATTTTAATTAGAATAAATGCACGTTCCGTTTTTTCTGAATTTTCCATCTTTTTAGGGTAAATTTCCTATTTTATTTTTCTTTTGTATCATCCTGTATTCATGTGAACATAAAAAAATACAGTCAAGCCGTTTTTTAGTTTTAGCGAGATCAATGAACAGCAATTGATTTTTATATATGTACCTACTATATAGATTAAATTTGCATATAATTGTACTACAAAAAACAAACAACTAAGTTGGTTAAATTTTGACAGTTATTTGAGAGCTCTCAATGCCCTTTCAACAGCGAAATTCCTTTTTAGGTGTAATTTTCGCTGATCGTCCGTTCAGCATCATCTCAACAACTGCGAGAATGTTTTTAAGTAAGGCCGTAAGTCTTAGTTAGTCTACACTCCGTTACTTAGTAGTTGTTTTGTATGGATTTATTTTCACTGTTCCAGTTTTTAGTACCATGTTTGAGTTAACCACTACCGCTGCGCTATGCAGAGACCGGCAACAATGAACAAAACTAGCTCGGGGTTAAAGCTTGCGAACTTTTTGTCGTGCTCGCTCGTTTCAAATTGGTATTTAATTCGAATTGCCGCTCGCTCCCTTGGCTTCAACCAATTTGTTAGACTCTGACTCAGTCAGGTGGAAGTCACTCTATCATCTGTGTTCTGTGATTTTGTTACTAAGTAATTGATTTGTTCTTAAAGAGAGTCATTAGATTATTGCAATGGAGCATCCAAAAAAAAAACGATGTCCTCCAAATCGACTGGCGCTAAAGAGCCTCAAACTTTTTGACGAAAAAAGCAATGAAAACAGGATTTTTGGCGTTCTGATACTATCAAACAGTAAAATCTATAAAAAAAACAATTTCTGTCATAAATAGATCTGTATTATTTATTGAAAATAGGTAATGTCTTAAAAATTTTGGAAAAACTCAACATGTCAATTTATTACATCCATGTAAAACTCTTGATAGGAAAGTGTGAGAGTGGATTTCAAACTGATGAAGTGTTGTTTTGTTGACATAGCAAAGTTCCTTGTGTTCCTGTATCGAAATAAATTGAACTTGAACTTTGTTGTGGATATACTTATCGTTGCTATGACTATTTTAAACGTCACATCGCTGGACGTTTATCACGTACAGCTTGATCAACGTCGTAGATGTTGGAATCGCAAAACGTAGTGGAAATCTATTTTCACAAAACTGAGTTTTGACATGTTTTGTATGTTTGTTTCAGGGCTATCCACCTCCACCTAGGCCGTCACAGCCGTCCACACCGAACGCCCACGATCCTGATTCAGTAAGTACTTGTCACCTTGTCCCAGCTCCACTAACATCCCTGTATCAAAGTTTCACAAAAATGAAATAACCCTACCTCGGCGTGCTTAATCTCCTACTAGATGTAGGCCGAAGAACAAAGGTTACAAAAACACTATACGAGAAACTGATGAATACGCTGCAAAAAATGTATTAACAGTCTCCGTGTGCTCTTGGTGGTATTACAGTAACCGGCAAACAAAATGATACTCCTTATAATGCAAAATATCAAATAAAATAGCGGTCATAATCGTTAACTTTATACAGCTAAAAATCCATAAAAACTTAGACAAGAAATTCTAATTCGCTTACTTATTTTGATGTGGACTTGCCACATTTCTTGGCCGTAATTATAATGAACAATCAATCAGAAATGACTCCTAGGATGAGTCAAGCAAGAACCGGCCTATTAAAAAGCTATCAGCTTCCGACTAGTCATCCACCTCCGCTGTAACATGACCAAACTGTTATGTAAATCGCATGGATAAGTTTGATTTTGATGAAATATTTGGCTCGGCATTCATGGTCATTTGCTACTGTTCTTACTATATTTGTATAGTAAATTATATAGAAAAACTCACACTACAGCACATTCCAAAACATTTCCGCTCACTAAACACCTTGAAGTCATGCGTATAATCAATAACTATCCAAGAAACTGTGTCTAATCAAATTAGGCATTACCAAACACAGCGTAAAGTTATGAATAAATGGCATAGATCTCGTAGAACCGGTTTGCATAAATTGCCTACCTGATAACTACGTCAGTATGACGTCGGACATAACTGATATATTCAGCTGACGTATATTTTAATTCGCTTCAAATGGTGCGAGTTAATTGAGTACGGTTTTGCCGGCGAATAACAGAAATGAGTACTCGCCGCGCCGTCGTTGAGGCCAGTCCTGCATTACCGAAGTGCTGTACAAGGACACTAATGGCTGAATAATGTACACAGCTAGTCACGTAAAGAACAAAGTGCGCAGCTCGTTTCCGCGCGTAATGAAGCCGTGTTCGCTTTATTACATCTCGACGGGCATATTCCTTTATTTTTACAGCATGATGATGATAAAATCTCGCGTTTACTGGAATATTGCCCCCGCCCTGCGACTCTCGGGGGTTATTTCCAAACTTGACATTCGCTGCTCGCACAAAATCCATTTTGCACGTTTGAAAACGTGAGCG
Organism: Agriopis aurantiaria; assembly: GCA_914767915.1. Taxonomy (NCBI): domain Eukaryota; kingdom Metazoa; phylum Arthropoda; class Insecta; order Lepidoptera; family Geometridae; genus Agriopis; species Agriopis aurantiaria. Next base: position 4,881,323 of record OU612001.1, on the reverse strand, counting down.
CGACTCTAATTGCATTTCTTTTCTTTTTGTAATGACATTCGTCGATAATACTTCATTATTTTAACTAATAACCGTACATTTCTTATTCATTTCTTAAATCTGCACGGTATGTACATATTTCCAATGAGGCATTGTTGGACTGTAAATAGCGTTGGAATCGACCCGCCTACTCCATACTGTTGACACGTGCACGTCCTCTAACCGAAACGTAACGGGTATGAAAATGATGGATAAACATTATCATAAACGTGGTGTCTTCGTTAGCGTGCACATGTGGCGGAGCGGACTGGCAGCGGCCGGCCTCGCCGCCTATTTGTGGACTCGCACTCCATATTCAGAGCTAGCACTCCGTCCGCGACACAATAAGCTCGTTTGCTAAATGGTGTCTACGAAAGCGGCCCTTCAAAACTTACCGCTCTCTCTCCACATAGCCGGTAAATGTAAAATTGCTTACTCTGACTGTTTCCAAGATAAAAATAAAAGCAATTTCCTATGTGGTAACACAACAAACGGAGGAAATTGAAGTGTCTTTACGTCGATGTCTGTTTATTTGAATTAGAGCAAACACACATGATTCAATTTATTCCAGCTTGTACAAATTGTACTGGGCTAACTCAAGGTAGTCTTCGGTAAATGTGGAATGAATTACCATCAGCTAAAACATATCAGGTGATTACCACTTGCAATACAATGATCAAATGAGACTGTCATAATATAAATGGGGATGGTACTTGCAGTTTTTTATAATGCAGAATTAAATTTGATTCTCTCAGATCGTAACAAATATTCAGCCCCAACATTGATGTGTATAGGCATAGCCGGGGCTGTTTGATGTTGATTGATACCGTTACGCGGGCTTGCATTGTCTCGCCGCCGGCCCGGGGGAACCCAAATGAGTGGAATTATTAAACCAGGGCCCGCCTCGCGATGTGACGCTTTTTGTAATGAATGTACCGTACTCGCTGGTTCCCCTCGAACAGTCCGCCCGAGTGCGGCCCTGGATGCCACCCCGGGCTTATTGTCAAAGCGCCATAAAAGGAATTTTGTAATGTAAGTTGGCGACCTTTTTAGTCCTTTATCGATCCGTCAGCTGTTCGGATGGAGGTTCAACTTGTTACGTGCACTTATTACGTCAGAATTATTCACGAGCTTATTGATAAGTTTATTTACGGGTTGCCCGGTATTCAGTGACATCTGTTCTAGTTCACAAGGTAGCAAGGGAAGGCTTCAAACGCGGTACGATAACCTGTAGATAATCGTAATTAAGTTTTCTGAAATTTTGCGCAATTTTCTTATTTTTTCGTTCCGTAAGAACCTTTTAGGAAGTATTAGAAAACTTTAAAAAAAAGATGAATGAAATCGGTAAAGTCGTTCTCATGTTATAGCGTGACCAAGGTAAATAGGGATTCATTTATATATGTATAGATAGACATGAATCCTAATACATAGTAAAATACTGTCACCCTGCGACTTAAATATCAAGCATTCATAAACGTCGCACAAAAGCGAGTAAAGAAATTATTCAGTAAGTACCAAGCATTCAAAGTACGTAGTATTGCGCAGAGAAGGGTTCTAATTCGGATTATTTATTTATGTAGTTTACGGTGCCACACTAAACGACGTCTCCGGAGAAATACGAGTGTGCGCTCTCGCAAATGGAATATCTTTTTATAATATGACCCTCTTTACTGCCGTTTAAACACATTTGAATTGACAATCAGTGCACCCTTTCAAAAATCACAGCTATTCTATTTTCATGTTTCTTGCAATTACATAGTTTTGTGATAAATTTAGTTTCATGTAAATGGTTGCTGATGCTGTAAAAAATATGTGATGAATTGGAAAAAGAATAAACCGGCCAAGTGCGGGTCGGGCTCGCGCACTGAGGGTTCCATAACACCACAAAATTCAATATCTAAATTACCAGTTGTAACTTGGTATTGAACAGAAACTTGTCACCGACTCGCACTTGGCCATTATTTATAATTTGTTGTTATACTTTAGAGTTTGTTTTATAATCATGCCAAGTTTGACGCTTGTACGTATTCCCGTTTTTACATTAGAGCTAATACAAAAATACGGTTAACAAATACGTTAGTTGTATGGGGTAATGCCCTCCTTTTGTTTTTACGTATTGACTTTTTTTTATTATTTGTTAGTTAATCCGCCGTAACGTTACATATTCTGGGAAAATTTCAACTGGCTATTTATTACGGTTCGAAAGATATAGCCGTTAATAGGTAAGACAGACGGACATACAGACAGACAGACAGACAGACATCGCAGGCTTAGTAATAAGGTCACATTTTTACCTTTTGGGTACGGAACCCTAAAAAGCTTGATGCAATTAATCTTAAACAGAAAAAAAGAACTGAAAATGCCGAGAAACATTCAATTAACGCCACTCTCAGTAAAGGCGCAAAGCGACGCGGTTCTCACGTTGCATCCTGCGCTCGGAAAAGGGACTTGACTGACAATGTAAAAGTAATGCACCGAGCAAAATATTCAAATGTGAAAAGAGTGGCAGCGGTGGTTGCACGTTCCATAATAAACGAGATTGAGTGGGGCGGTCTCCGACAGACACAAATGAATGACTGTAACAGCGTGCAGCGTAATCAGCCGACGCCGACAGTCTACGTGCGTTCGCATGCAAAAAACAAACCAAATACAGTTTTACTCTGAACATTTTCAGCCCAAATTTCACTGGGATGCGCGTAAGAATAAAGTGTTATAATATTCTAGTTTCATATTTTATTCGAGTCAGGTCATCCAGTTCAGAACACGATCAGAAAGCTTCCAAACTTGATTTTTTTATCATTGATCTATAATATTCTAGTTACTAATATCTCGAATGTTTCAAGTATAGTGATACCTCGCTCGCTCGCAGTGTGGAGGTTAATGGGGGAGGCCTATGTTCAGCAGTGGACGTTTTCTGGCTGATGATGATGATGATATCTCGCTCGATACTCTACTATATATCCTATATATAAGAAAGCACGTTGGCTTATTTTTTTTTATTATCAGATGAATCACAAAATATATTCTGCGTTATTACTATTTCCAAAACACTTTGAATGTTCTATATTTGTTTTTTTATACGGATTCTCTGGAATACTTTCTTATATTGCGTTTAAATTTAAACAGTTCTAACATCAAATTCAAAGTAGAGACCTATCCGTAGTCGAAGACGATGCAAAAGATTTTAGTTCTAAAGAAAAACCTCTCACGTGAGACATTCTCCGTGTCGCGTATCTTTTGCAATACTTTACAGAAAAAGTTTCTTACTGTATGTATATCGACTATTGTCGACTGTACCTTAGAGATCACAGTTTAGTTCTTTCTCGACGGATGATTGTGAAACCTAAGTACATAATCCAAGTCATCCAAGCATGTATCTAATGCTTCTGTTTTGTATCGCTCTACATCAGAATTAATCATGTCCTCCTTTGCAGGGTAGGAAAAATACAGTGCTCGCATAGATTTATAAAACACACGGATGTTGGATCTAAAACAAAATTCTGCAAAATGTGTATCTACATGATACATTTTAGAAATAAAGGACAAACCTAATATAAGGTGGATAGTCCAATCCAAAGCTAGGCTGTCAAGAGATGGCGCTTAGTTACTTTTAGAAATATATTTTAACGCAGTAAATTGGAATCCAATTCGAACTAAGTATGAAATAGCGGCCATGTACTAACATACTTGTGGGGATTTTGGTCATGACATTTCTCAAAAACAAAAAAACTTATTAAAATGTACTAGTCACGCTAGCGCCATCTGTAAAACCTTTTTTACTGGCAAAACTCCATAGTTGATATGGTTTTAGCATGTTTAGCCTACTCTCGCTTAGGCATTTTTGAGCGCAGACCAGCAGGGCAATCGCGCTAAAAAATTACAGACGAATCGTTGACGAATCGCAACCGCTCCACTTCTTTTGGTCGATTTCGTATCGCGCTAATGGTTTTAACCAAAGACAAAACGCAACCCGATCACAGTTGGAACGTAGACGCTGTCAAACGAACGTTTCTGATAAAGCTAGAAAATATCAACTTTTTCGCTCCGATACGAAATCGACCAAAAGTTGTGGAGCGTTTACGTTTCGTCAACGATTCGTCTGTATTTTTTTAGCGCGATTGCTCTGCTGGTATTTACGAGTAGATAGATAGAATCTCTTTATTGTGTTCACCTGAAATATAAATTATAAACAGATAGAAAACACTCACGAGCTAGTGCCACAAGTGGCGGCCTTATCGCTAAAAGAGATCTTTTCCAGGCAACCATTGGATGGAAATAATTTTTACGTAACAGGATCGACGGGGGATGGTAAACCACTGTTAACGATACTGCAGTGCAAGTACCGTTCTTTATCGATCGTCAAATTCCATAAAATGCCATAGAGTCCATCATAGCAAGTATTGATCAAATGGCATTTTATCGAATTTGACGACCACAACTGTCGAATTTGACGATCGATAAAGAACGGTACTTGCACTGTTGATATATCCATGGATTTAAATATCTTTGAGTGCTCGTAAAATATTTCCAGGATTTAGCTCGGTCCCTAACCCAACGCAAATCTCATTTAGTGAACAGGAACTGTTCCAACAAAATTGCGAGCAGCCAGGCTGGAGGCGTGCGCGCGTACGTTTCGTTTTTAATTGAATAAGCAGAGGGTGCTATATAATCTGGCACTGGCGCAACCCGAGCGCCAAATTTCACATTGACTCCGTTTGTTTTTGTTCAGTCTTTGAACTACCTACCATCCTGTCGCTACTTTCTCTCGCTCTCTCCAACGGTTCAGGTTTTTCGACAGATTTATCGCGCGAAATTATTTCATCAATACAAAACCGCCCACTTTTATTTGGCCGTTTTATTATCATCGCTGATTGAATGTGTTATTTGAGTTTCACATTTAATTAATCGCTCGCTAGTTTCCGAGAACGAATAATATATTTTCCATTGATAAAATTTTATCTGCGTTGCGTATATTTTATTTAGTCGTTTGGACAGATGGATCGGGTGGCCGCATTCGGCTCGAATGTAATTATTGCGGTCCGATTTCGATAATGCTCTGCGAGGCCGGTCGCTCGCAGAATGTGGTCGCCCGCTCGTTTCGTTGCATTTTAATATTTTATTCTCGGACCGGACCAGATAAAGCCTTTCCGTGTTATTTCAATTTTGTATTATGTGTTCCAATTTCGCTCGTGTTCCATTTTGTCGGTAATCTGTCAAACGCCATTGTGATGAACGAACTGAATTAATTAATCTCCTGCATAATGAACACCATCACAGGTATTTTGTTTAAAATTCATTAGTGTGCAAACATTCGCTAGAAATACCTATCACGTTTTAATATGCCCTTTAACCGACTTGAAAAAAGGAGGGCATTCTTAATTCGTTATTTTAAAATGTTTGTTACCTCAGAACTCTGTCATTTATGAACCGATTTCGATAATTATGTTTTTAATTGAAAGGATATACTTTCAGATTGATCCCATAGAAATTTCTTCAAAATCGGTTTAGTACTTTGGCTTTTAATTCAAAATAACAGAAAAACTTTGTTACTTTGATGACAATATTATGTCAAACAATGTTTTAAACTATCACGGTTGTTCACCCCGTATCCCGTAAATCTTAATAAGAAAACATCTTCATAAATTGGCTGAATATTTCCGATGTCAGATTTTTCCCGATCTATGACTATAGTATTTTTCATCTCCAGTTTATGTGCCCCGGCATAATCTGCTTTGAAATAACATAAGTGCTTCAAGTATTAGAAATTTAATCTAACATCTTTACGTTGGAGTGCGTGTCTTCCAGAAATATGAGGCGAAGTAAATAAATCCAGTAAGAAATAACCCAATTATGCGTCGTAAGTCGAGCATTTTAATCGTGCTGTAAAAACGCTAGATCGCCAGTTACGAGGCAGTAAACCAAGCCCGGCCGCTCGCTATATACGCGGCTCAAACTATTCTGTAATAGGCGCTTTTTGAAGCACCGACTCCCTCGTTACCCGCATTGCTCTATCACGCTCGTATACTACTAGACCTTTAATTCGTATCAGTTGTTTTATTTCTCTTTCAGCTATTTTGTCACTAATTTCTCCAGTTTTGTGTAACAGTTTCTATTCGTAACATTTACTAATAATATACCGAATGGACCTCTAGAATTTAGACTGTTACTTAGGTATCATTGGTGCAGGAGGATGAGGATCGAGGCTCAAACCGTCAGATTTTAAGGCGCACATGCTACCGCTCGGCCACTATCGCTATTATTTGTATATACATTTAAATTAGTGCCTACGTGCCTAATTAGTACGACAAGGGTCTTTGACCAGTGTGTAGCCAGTCATGACAAAATAATATGGTACTGAGACGTGGGCCTTAACTGTTGGCTTTTTGGAAAAACTCTAAGAGTCACACAGCAGGCAATGGAGAGAGCTATGCTCGGAGTTTCTTTGCGAGATAGAATCCGGAACGTGGATATTCGCCAAAGAACCGAGTCACCGACATAGCTATTAAAATTTGCAAGTTGAAGTGACATTGGGCAGGCCACATCGCTCGAAGAACCGATAACCGATGGGGATGAAAGGTTCTGGAGTGGAGACCACGAACCGGAAGACGCAGCGTAAGTAGGACCGTAGACGGACCGACGACATTGTGAGAGTCGCGGGCATCCAGTGGATGCAAAAGGCAGGCTGTCGTGTGGAGGTTAAAGGGGGAAGCCTATGTTCAGCTGTGAATGACTTCTGGCTGATGATGATAATAAACATTCAAATTGTAAATCCTAAAGTGTGGAACACTTCAATGTGAACATTGTTTTAGGTTTGCCTTTATTCTCCGGGGATGGCGCGTAATGTTTCCATGCTTGTAGTTCTAATTAAATTGCTTTACACATGAAGGTAATTAAGCCGGAGTAGGTAATTATTTGTAAGCCAGACCTGGGCTAAATATTTGCATATATGGGGCAAACATGACTAAGACTATGCTGGAATTCTAATCTATACTAATATTATAAAGAGGAAAGACTTGATTGTTTGTTTGTTTGCATTGAATAGGCTCCGAAAATACTGAACCGATTTATGATGAAAAATCTTTTACTGTTGGGAACCTACACTATCCCCGGGTGACATAGGCTATAATCTACACCTACCCGTGCGAAGCTGGGCGGACCGCTAATTAAGAAATAAAATAAATAAAAATCGGTGAATTCAGGCAATCTTGACCCATACAAGATCGTACTATTGATTTCTTGATCTAAAAATCTAAAATAAATGCTCACTGTATGGGGTACGCGGATAGGGTGTACTAAGCCGAAAGGGGTCCGTTATAGTCATCATTATGTTTTTTTTACTAACCAGCTCGATCGCTAACATACTGGACCAACCCTACAATCGCAAAAAAAAATCCGCTCCATACATTTAGTCGGGTGTGAACGACTGTTTTCTATGGAACAGCTGTAATTTTTTCGCGATTGCGGAGTGGATCCCGTAGTAAAGTACTGATGAGTCATAATGATGAGTACTTTAGACTCCTTTCGGCTTACAATAGAAAATCTCTTTATTACACACCGAAAAACACAAACAAATGAAACTTAATCCATAGCGCCGCGCGCGCGCGCTTTTAGTACAGCGTTTCCGCGTAACCCAGTAAAAGCACACTATGGAATAGTATATTATTTATTATCATGTAGTTGCGTTAACAGAGATTTTACAAATATAATATATTACTAACACTTGTACATGGACTATTATAGGGGTGATAGTAGCAAGAAGAGGTACAGTGCACAATAATGCCAGGTAAATTTTGTTTCTATACATATAACAGACATAACAGACGTCCAATGCTTAAACATTGGACTCCTATCATCAGAGACAGCCGCAAGTATTCGGCCGGAATACGCAAGCGATGCCAGAAGAAAGCCACTCTTGATCTTATTATGGCAAAGAAGTCAGGCGGACCTCGCCTCAGCAAACATACTTGACTCACTGCAGTACTGCGGTGGCCTCATAAAAAGCCAGAAATGTGTCATTTTACTGGACTCTTGCGGTGTTGAGCTTGAGCATGTTGAGTAGCTTTCCGCGTGAATGTTTATCCACAACTGGCACGTATACATGCATAAACAATACGCTTTAAAGAGAGTAGTCTTTACGTCCTTACTGCAGGTAACCGGCGAGCAAGCATGTTACTTCTGTCGGCAACGGCTTCTTCCCTATACAACCTATATAGCTTCACAGCTACTAGTTTCCGAGTTATGTTCACGTTTTAACCCATAAACCTTGAAAACTATATTTTATCGTTGAGGAAAATCCCTGCTACACATTTTAAGCTATATTTATTCGCATAAAACACAGAAACGAAATAAACAAACCGAGTCAGAAGCAGCAAGAAGCTCTTTGCCGGGCCGTTTCTCCGGCTTCATACAACGCCGTAAGCGTAACTACGTGTGTCCCGAGTCAATAGAATACTTGAATAACTGCTGTTCGAATCGTATCGTGGACCTTTACCGGATCGTTATTACGTTAGAATATGCGGATGTATGCTGTAGATGTTGTCGTAAAAGCGACCGTGTCGTTTTATAGCAGGGAACGGGGTCGAACCACCGCCACCAGCGCACTCCACCGTGCTGGGTGGTCGTAACATAACCTGGGACCACCCTTCTCAGATGTTTATGAATTTCACCAACTAAACAATATTACGGACTGTGTAAGCCGTTTCGGGGAAAGTTTATCCACTTTGTTGAAGGCGAACAGTGACTCACAGTCGCCGAATGGAGTTTCCCAAGTTGAAAATCGGTTAAATCACGGGATGAGTCAACCGATACGAATACAAGCTTTATTTCTATGAACTTATAACATTTATAAAGCTCTTTACCAGAATACAAACAGCTAAGAAACTTTTCCGCAAGTAAGAACCGGAGTAGTGGAACAATTACTACGTGATAGCTGTTGAATTTACTATGCGGAACCGACCGTGCTAGACGGTTAACAAACCTCGACTGGGATGAAATTATTATTACATCCTAGTACCCGCGGTGGGTTATTGTGATCGTGACGGCATTGACCCCGCGACCCCCGGAGTCTGTGACGCAACCAGTGTCACCGCAACCATCAATCACCGGCTGCTTTGTGACATTGTGACGTTTCGCGACCTGTGACACTGGAGATTCTCTTCGGATGACATGGGCTGCGAATGTCTAGGTCTACACACGAACCTGTGGGTCACAAATCCATTGTCGTTTAATAGTCGGTGCCAAATGGCTAAAATGTTTTGCCGGACACGTTCATTCTACCGTTTGTTGAAGTCGAAACATTCGCGTGTTCGGAATGTTTAGTTGGTTGCTTAGTTGGAAAGTAGTTTTCTACAATTGTAGAGTGCAACATTGTTGCATCAAGGATTACGTCCGTTTAACGAATTGGAGTACATGCGGCGGGGAATGATGTCATCTGATTGCGATGGGCGGGCACGCCTCGGCCTCCGTCGGCCGGCGATTCGTGACCAACGCTGCAAACGACTCGTGCATACCTAGCCTCACTCCATGCTGAACACACGCGCACATTCTTAGAAGCTGCTTCACGTTCAATAGTTTTTGTCTATACTAGCGAGCCTCGAAATAAATACATATATTTGTGCTAAGCCTTAATGACAATAAAATTGAAGAAGTCACAAGAAGCCTATAGAGAACCGCCGGATGCCAAGACATACCATAATGATAGAATTACAATCGACCTTCTTCGATCTGCGTCGCTCGACGCATTATTATTCAGAATTTATTTAAAGATGGCCCCTTCCTGTTGGCCGCCATCCAACGGGGTATCCCCAACGTTTACCAGACGATTTAATAATTATGGACTTTTATGTGGGTTAATGTTATGTCGACTTTTGTTTGTATACTTCATTCATATCTACAACGTACCTGTTGTGTATTGAATTAATTGAAATTGTGTTTTGCTATAAACAAGCCGCGGGTTGAATAAGAACATAAATCTCTTTAACAAGCGCCTTATTCGTGTGTACATGTACGAATTATGTATCAGTTGTTCACAGGCACAGAGGTTGAACCAAAACCGCACCGAGTGTTTCTTGTTAGAAAGCGAGAGTAGCAAGTTTCTGAGGAGAACGCTTTGTGTCGTCGAAGAGGATTTGTAGGATTGTAGGATATTTGCTTTCCTTTCACTCTTCATTGAACCCAGTTTTACTTTCCAACTGTTTACTCAAGTTATTTTCTTTTTCGTTTTCAACTACACATTTTACCAAAACACACAACACACATGTAAAACATTTGTTACGTAAATTATGTTCATCAGTATTTACATAAACATATATTACGTTACATGGATTACAGTACTGATTCTAATGACGTAAAAGCGCTACGTAGAACTTTTCTGTTTTGATAAAAGGCCTTCAAACGACGACGCCCACATTTATCTGCAGGGTCGATACTAATCTAGTATGAGTGTTGATTCCCAACTCTATAGGTCAGGGCGATAAATCGTCAGCTGCGTGACACTGGCACTTATCACAATGTTTTTGTGAAGTTCAATTTCAGACCAAAGCCGAGCGTAGACTGGCACATATGGCCGCGATTCGGCTGTGCAAACAAAACTATACTTTTTCATTGCAATAGCCAACATTTGTTGCAAAGAAAATAGTACGCAATGTACGTCTCTATTTTTCTATCTTAGTGATATATCAAGATATGGTTTGAAATATACTGCGTGTGTTATGTTTTATGCCGTAATCAACAGCAAGAGCTTATCAGCCACGTTTCATCTGATATATCAAAACTTGATGGGAACATTTGTAACAGAATAATGTATACTATTGAGACAGTACATCTGTATGTTTGTATTGAAGACTGGCGTCGTTCGTGAGCGGGGGATGCCTTCAGATAATAAATAACGAGTGCAACGATTGCGACCGCCGCGCCGGCCCGGGATAAGGGGGGTCCGGGGAGGGCCCAACCATTTTAATGTCCCGGCGCCAGACTTTATATTAAACATTCGACCTTGGCAGTGGCCTACATCGACACCGGGACACGCACACACGCCCACTCCTCTCGTCACGAAAAGAAAAGTTCATTCAGTGTTTCGGCAGTTGTTGACGCTATAAATAATAACCGTGACGTGTTTACTCATCTAGCACGCTATTTAAAACCTTATCTTTGTCGTGTTTCATTGACACTGCTGAAGGTCAATGTATTGTTATTTGCTACCGTATGTTATGTTATTGCCGTTCGATTTTATCTGCACATAAAACACCTTTACTCATATTATCAGCTGGGTACTGAACAATGTCATTGTGTTTTTTCGTCAACGCGGTCGAAATCAAAGCAGTTGCATGACAGGGCATGATATATGACTTGTGACGCGACATTACTGTGATTGTATGATGCTACACAATATTAGTGATTACAGGCATTTTCTGTGCTTCTAAAGTTTCGGAGTTTTGTATGATGTTTCAAGCCATATAATGTAAGTACATATCTTCCCGTGAACATGGTGCATGTAACTGCGCGGAAATATCGGGAGCTCCTACCACAACCTTACCACGGTAAATCCCGTTAATAATCATATAACTGTTTTGTATGATGTTGAACAAAATGCTGCTTTGTCCATTTTGCGTTGTCAATGTTTGTGTATCTTTAGCTAGACAAATTTCCTATTGTATCACTGCATCCGCACTGCACTGGACCCGGGTAAGGGTATGTCCTAAAACTGCGACCAGAATCACCGGAGGATGGGCAGCAGCGTCCTATTACACCGGATTACACGGTTAACGTAATGCGATCCCCAAGCCGCCTGCCAAGCGTGGGGATTATGGCAACACCCCTCTACGAGGGAGGTATTTGTTCAGCAGTGAACGTTTACTGGCTGATGATGATGATGATCACTGCATCGCCGCAGATCACTTCGTACGAAAATTTCAGATGAAGAATCAGGGCTCTGTCGAATCTGAATGTAATTTGCGTACCGACTACCGAGTTACCACCTGATAATGTTTTGTTTCGCTCAAGTGGAAAGAGTAACGTAATCACTTCCAGTTGCAAATTATGTAATAAATTACCGTTATTGTTATTGCGTGGAACGAGTGAGTAATGTGGGTCAGTGACGAGAACTGAGGCAGGGTCGAGATGCCATTGACGCGTCTTTACGTCTTTATGTTACGTGCGTTACGTAACTGCGCTGTATTGTTTTGCCGAACAAGGACGCGAAGGATGCACAGCGCGGGATGCATCCATCTCCATACGACTGCATTTTAATTCGGTTATCGCCGGCATTACCATAACAACTCGTTTTGCTGCCATTAGATGCGATTAATTTTTACGTTTCAATAACTCAACTGACTTCTCTTCTATACCTTATTTTGCGATTATTCACAAATCATCATTTGTGAACAAAATCTTAACACTGAAGGCTAGGCAACGCTCTTGGTGTAATTATTGTCCATAGGCGGCGGTGACGCCTACCATGTGGTGACTTGCATGCTTTTTTATTCACAAAAATCACACTGCTCTCTCGTAAAATCTGAAACTAGTTTCAAATTTTAGGTCTTGTTTCCGTTTAGTCGCATGTTGTCCTTTCTTGCTACTTGTTTAAAAATTGCCGTATATCCTTCCACCGTTTATTACTTCAATGCATACGCCTTGCTGAGGTGGTAGCTGTGTGCTTGCAGGTGTTCAGTATCACTTGGAAACTGGTCGGGCATCCGGTCCGCGTCAAGCTCAACGTCCGCCAACAGATGGCGCCATTCGTATGTTACATTATAACGAATTCATATTAGATTCTCTCAAACAAAGCAGGAGTGAATATTTGGAAGGTAGTTTTTGTTTCAGTCGACGTTATAATATATACAAATTATGACAAACATAGAAAGAGAAAAGTGCTGGAGTAAAAATATGGTATAGAATAGACAGACATCGCTACAGCCATAGAGACGAATTCTGTAGAGCTTTTATGACGCTATCAGCTGCAAGACAAATTGTCTAATTACGGGCCGGGCCTGGCAGCTTATGTAACTAATGGCGGTATAATCGGTCCCGCGGAATCCGATCGTAAACACGCTCGCTAACCCACTAAAACATATTTCTTTTATTTTGCGGACAGACTGGCTTCGTGCCTCGGAATTTACTCTTGCCCGCCACTTTACAGAACAGGTTCCTTTGCCGACAATGTTGCCTGATCATATTTTTACATTAATTATATTCTTTTCCTCGAAACCCTACCTACCAGCTCAATATCTATTTTATGAATTCCATCTCACAACCCTTTATGTTAGGATTGTTGTACCAACGGTCATTATATCACAACTTCACAAGTATTACACTGCAAAAGGTTTTTTAATCTATACAGACCGATTTCTTGGCAAAGACCTCTTCTGTTTCCAACCACTACTTTCAAGTTACTGCTATATCTTGTTAACAGTGTTGTGACCCTCCAAGAATGTCCCAAGATCGTCACACAACCTATTTCGACTGTTGGTCGTCAATCACTTACTGTGTGACGATCTTGGCCAATTGATCGGGATGCACAAGCATCACATTTTGTGCCCAATCCCACTTCAATCTAGTTTATTTTTTGCCTACGTTTCCAGGGACTTGCAAGTACAAACTTTATCACAGTCCAAAAAACGAAACACTTTTCTTCCACAAACGTACCTTTGGGAAGTATATCCACTGGCAACACAGCCAACACAGCAGCGTACTGAAATTAACGATAAATTCACCGGCGAGGCTCTATTCTACCCTCTCTGCATATTTTCGTGCGTCTCTACTCCGGGGAATAACTTACGTTTCTCAAATGTTTCGTCGTGCATTACTAAGATCGCCCAATTTGAGGATTCTGAATAAACCATTTTAATTAGCAGGCAATTAAACAAGAACGCAGTGTTTTGGAAACATTTAATAGTAAATACAATCGGTTTACTAATTATTTATTATATTTTTAAGCATATCATATTATCGCTTTGTAAAATATTACTCTTCACTAAATCTTTCTTTTTGGTACTCGACTCCATAAACGTAGTTTTCCCCCCTTTATTTACTCAATCAATTCAAAGATGTGAAAATCCAATAAACAATAATCAATATCAATAAACAAAACATGTTGAAGTTCTTATTTTCAATATCACTCTATTTATTGCCAGGAAATAACCCTTGTTGTACCCAATCCGTCCTCATTTCGCATAGTATGTGCTTAAAACCCTGATTCCCTATTTCATGTCGTCATAAAAGCTATCGTGCACATTTGATAGTACGCACTTATTAGATCCTCGCACGCTTTATGGACGGCGTCTTCACGTCGGTCGTCGCTGCTTGCTTACATCAAAGCAGAAATTAAATTGGTGTCATTACGGAATATGATTTTTGAAAATGTTATTCCCACAATTCGGTATGCTATAAAAAATTTACCTATGCCAATTCCAAAACCATTTCGAGATTTTATGATACTAACCCTTATTTTTCTACTCTGACCTTTTAAAACGATAAGATGCCATTTATTTTAACATAAAACTAAGAAATCATTCGACTTTCATTGTCCTCTAATGACGTCACATTGTAGCATTTTATTTTCTGTGCCTTTTAAGAATAAAAATATTATACATTTGACACACTGTTCGTCACACAGAATAGAATATTTTTTCATTTCTGTGGTTTGACTGTCTGGTTTTTTTCAGGGCTGCCAATATGGGGTGCTTTTTTAGGCTACTCAACGCAACGAAATTTTGTGCTATATGGTGACGTCACATAATTTCAATAAAAAAAAAAAAATGTAAAATAACTACCCAATAGAAAACAAAAATATTGAAATTAGTTTCTTAAAATAGTCTTATCTACGAAATAAAAATATAAAAAAAATACTTTAAAAAAACTTTACATACCGAATTCAGCATTTGAAATAATTTTCGAAAAGACCTTTGACAAATCTTGAGGTTGTAATGGAAAACGCTATCATATTGTATAATTGTAGATACTTTCTATTACAGTAAGTATCCTAGTTTCGTTTACAGTTCTACTAAAAATTCTACAGAATTGACGTAGTAGATGAATTTAATATCGTCTTTTGTAAAATACACTATGTTATATCCAATAAACTATGTAAATGTAGTTGGTCACAGTGCGCATATGCGTTGACCTGTATTCCCAACAGGCCATCAATGTTTGCAATGCGACAGTAATGAGGTACTCTATGATAATATTACTATTGCTCAGAACAGAACCGATCAATATCTCCTAATGAAATAGTTGTTGTACGTGCCGTTTCAATCTTGACTCACGTATCAATCAGCCTATCTCGAATTAAATATGCGTCAATTAAATCAAATCACTTCTCATAATTAACATTGATCAGTGCATCAAGATCTACATAACCATTAATTTTGTGCAGGTCTGGTCTGGGCAGGTTGTATTGTTGATAAATTACCTCTATATCAAATCTAAAACAATTTTTAATTAAATTCTCAGCTTTATTAGTAATTTTATAGATCCTTTCTAATCTAATTTGGTTTCTACGACCTTGAAGAGATTACACTTGTTTATTTACTTTGTAGTAATCGCGTTGCTTTATCAGTTATTGCTATTGACAAAGAAGCCAATGAGATCAGGAATAACATTACAAATGATTTTGATATCGGCATGTTGTTGAATATCGCTTATTACAAAGTCTTCAGCCAACAAAATAACTGGTTGAGTTGGATAGTTGGTTGAATGCGTGCAGCTCGATGCGACCCCCCGCTCGCTGGCGTGCCCTCGCTCGTTGCTAGCTATACATATGGGTCGGAGCGAGCGGCGTGCCGTCGCAATATCAGCCCGGTGAAATCGCTCGCCCGCCCGCTTCGTCGCACCACACGCCTCGCCTGCGCCAGTCGCCGTGCGCCAACTGAAACGCGCGCACTTCTAGCGCAATCGAATTCAGAATATTCTTCACGGATCTCTCGTTTCTCGGTTGGCCTGTATCGGCTATTCCTCGCCATTCCCACTCACTGGTGCTGGTTCTTGTCCGAAAATTTCGTTTATACAATACTTGACATTCGAAATCTGTCTTATTGTCTGTGTGTGAGTGAGAAGTGCATGTACGAGGCTCGCCCTAATTATTTCGACGGCGCCGTCGTTTTGGGAAAGAGTAAAGACGGCTGTCATCATAAGGCTGCCTGCGAATACAGTAAGTATCGCGTCGACCGCATGACTCGATGTAAAATGGGACGATTCTTATCTGCTGTCGAAGTGTGTGTGGGTGTGTCGACGAGCCGTTCGCCTGTGTTTGCGTGACATCCGACCGCCTTCGTGTCGCTGTGTGCGTTGGCTCAATACTTGATTCTATTTTGTGGCGGAGCCAGCTAGATGTTTGTTTTTATTATCATATGACCACCGAACGTTGTAACTTGAATTTGCTCTTCTCTTAATGTAGCGTTTGATTAAAATAACCACCCTTATTGATATACTTTGTTCATATAATATACTATATATAATATTATATATCTACATAAAATATATATTATGGTCTACAAACTATTTATCTAAAGAAATTAAATATCTTCTATATTATCTTCAGCCATTATTTCCGTCCAGTTTTTATTTTATATTAATTTGTTAATTTTGTATTTTACTTCGGTCGGTTTTCATTGCCGTCGGCATACTCCGTAGGCTTATACTTAAAGGCAGATAGATGTTTTATATTAAGTTACCATTATATTATTATTAGTTGCGTCCCGCGTTTTCACCTGCGTAGATATTTTCTCAGGAACCGTACCATTTCTGGGATAAAAAGTATCCTATGCCACTCCGGTTCTCTACTATCTCTGCAAAAAATCATGTCTGTCCGTTGCTTTGTTGCTGCGTAAAAGAGGAACAAATATACATACTTTCACATTTATAATATATGTATGTTTGTATATATTCAGTATGTTATAACTATTTCCTGAGTACAAGAAATAAAATTATTAATCTGCCATTTATTTACCTAATATCACAATTGTTTGTATTTGTATCTTCTAATTGATTGAGGTAATAAAATAAGATTAATTATATCTTGACTTGTCTTCTCATTCATTTTATGTGATCGTTATGATTTGAAAAGTTAACAAGTATTTTTATAGCTTCAGGCATCGTTAGCTTTGCTTGTTGGGAAAATTATAGCTTTCTCAGAATTGAAATTTGTTTGCTTGCATGTAACAACGTTAACAGTTTTAGACTTTACTAAACCTAATGCAGTTTTCAACCAAAGCCTGATTAATATGCGTTATTCTACTACAACTATTCTTCACATTGAAATCTTGTCTCTATCTTCAATGGTCATGCTTAAATCTAATGCATGTATGTACATAAGTATGGTATGTATGTATTGTTTAATTTCACAAGTGTTACATTTATGAATTAGATAATATTTACAAAGTATTTCGTTACATGTTAGGTTTTCCCTGTATTAAGTATATGCCTCAAAGTGATTACTCAAGAACATTGTTATCGTCAGTTTGCACATGTGTTTGTATAAGTTTCTGATTATTTAATGCGATCTCACGCTCGACAATGTCAATTGAATAATGTCCTAACAGTCTGAGCCGCCGCGGATGAATCGTCGATTTTATTTGTCTCACCGTAAAAACTATAATGCGGGAGAAAACGGCGGCGTTTCGCGCATTCCTGCTTCCGTCGGTGGCTCATACAAATTATACGACGTGTGTTACGTATAGCTAGGTAGGTGGGCCGTCATTATTTATGTTCTCTAACATTCAGTCGGCTCAGTGGTGTGGGTTAAAATCGGAGTAGTCAGCTGATCGTCCGTGCATGTGTGTGTGCGTTCTTCGGGAAACACCTTTCGATGACGCGTGCGAGCTCCGTTTAATTGGACACATTGTTCCCTCGTGCTTTTTTTTTATATCGTCATAATGATTGATATGCATGATAAAGATATGATGTAATATTACGACATCGATAGTCAATACAAATATTTTTAGTTTCTGATACTGGTTCCCATTGTTCTGGTAGCAAAGCACACGTTCCTTTTATCATTGATTACTATGGTTGTTATCCTTTTGAATGACAGATTCCAAAACAAGTATTCATAGTTACGGTTCAGAGAGTCAGAATACCAAACATTCAACTTCAACAAGCGACTATATTTCCAAAACTAGTGCTGCAAGTTTAGACACCTTCAAATGTGCATGTATGTTTTTATGATATGGGTGGCAAACCAGCAGCCGGGTTGGCCCTGATGCGAAGCAGTCACCGTCGTCTATGGATACATGTAACACTAAAGGCATTACAAATACGTTGCCGACCCTATAAGAATCTATTTGTTGTATTTTTCATATTCCATCAACCCAGTTTGATCCTAACCGTTATTAAAATATGCTATAGGACAGTTGTTGAATATGCTAAAAATAACAGACTGAAAAATACTATTAAATGTTATAGTATAGTAATTCTGAAGATATAACTTAATTCGGCTTTAAAAGTTCCGAGATATAGGCTTTTAAAGTTTGTGGTCGGATTAGAAAGGAATGCTCTATCCATTTCCCACGAAGTTAGTGTCAGTATGGAGTTTGTATGGCGTTCCTGTGACGTCATTTAAAAGCAAAGCCAAGACATTAAAACTATTTTATCTTCCTTAATTTTTAACACATTTTAATCAAATTTTCGATGTTCCATTCTATTTATAATCAACTTTTTATAAGACAATAAACGAGTCAGTTAGGTAGCCTATTTTCATTGGATATCTAGAAATGTTTAATAGTGCTAACAGACGCTCGAACGCGGCTGACGGACCGCCGTCTAACAAACGGGAGAGAAAGAGTGAGAATATCATATTTCGCTCTCTTTCTCTCCCATTGGTCAAACGGCGGTTGAGGTCAGCCGCGTTCGAGCGTCTGTTAGCACTATTAGAAGTACTGCCGAATAGGATAAAGCTACTAACTATACCTAATGCAGTTAATTTCGTCACATCAAACGTCGAAAGCTATTATGATTCAATCTACTACCGGTGGATCACTTGTGATTGTGACCCCAGGTTTATCGAGGACTTAACAATAATTAATTCTCAGATCAGAAAAACAAGGGAGATATGCCTTAGTAGTTAGTACAATAATTATCGTTCGTGTTCAAATGTCTAAATTTTTCATGTACATATTTTTTTAACTATACCGCTAAAGCGTTTAACGCAAATTTTTTAAATAATACTGACTTACAATTTTTCTACGCACGCTAAGAAACTTTTAGCGACATCAATGAACTATCTGATAATCCACACGCAAAAAAATTGCGACAACGTCGTCTGCAGGGAGTTTGACTAGAGGTATCAAGCCTGATTTAGGCCAGATGAGTTCGCACCCGCCACGCCACCTTACCATATCTGCATTGTTTGTCTGATTTGAGAATTAACCCATTATTATAATATATCCTCTGATCATTTATTAGATGTAATGTTTTTCTTAAACCATTTCAGTCATACGTATTTTTATATTGAAGTATTGTTCCATACTTGAGGTTTTGATATTAAAAGTTATGTTCAATTTAAAAAAAAACCACTGGGAGGATTCGAACCAGCGCTATCCGGATTCACGTCCCGAGCCCTCTAACTGCATAAGCTACGGTTGCCTTACTGTCAGCATCCAAATTCTGAGCTGTCTTTGGGAACCATGTAGTTCATTGAAGTTTTAGAACTCTACCAGTTATTCCGTTTTCATTTGTCATCTTTGTATCATGGTTTCCTTTGACTTGAGACTTGTTTGTCACGTTCTAGATCTAGTGTAGTAGACGTCATCGATTGTATTCCTATAGACGAGAAAGAATAAGTTCCACTCTATTTCATAATTTCAACAGTAGGACGTCCACTACTGGACATAAGCCTCTCCCCCATCGATCTCCAAAAGGGCCGGTCAGCAGGAAGCGGCCTGCATCTAGTGTTTCCCTGCGGTCTCTTTTAGGTCGCCTGTCCATTTTGCGGGTGGACGTCGTACGCTGTGCTTACCGGTCCGTGGTCTCCATTTAAGAATCTTTCGGTCCCATCGGCCATCTGTTCTGCGTGACATGTGCCCTGCCCACTGCCACTTCTAATCCGGTGGGCTATGTCGGTAACTTTCATTCGTCTATAGATTTCCTCATTTCTGATTTGATCTCATAGAGAAACCCCGAGCATAGCCTTCTCCATAGCTCGTTGTGCGACTGTGAGCTTGCTTATGAGGCCCACAGTGAGAGACCACGTTTCAGTGCCGTATGATATGGCAACACACACTGGTCGTGGTACATGGTTGCAACCATGTACTTTCAGTCATTTCATTAATGTAGTTATTATATAACTACCAGTTATTAGTTTTAATTTCTCATCTTTGTATCATGGTTTCCTTTGACTTGAGACTTGTTTGGCATGTTCGAGATCTAATAGTGTAGTAGACGTCATCGATTGTATTCCTATAGACGAGAAAGAATAAGTTCCACTCTATTTAGTGGTCTTCATTATCATCATCATCCGACCCACTGTTTGGTATAGGCCTCCTCTTCTAGTGAACTTCGATCTTTCCCTAAATGTATTTTGTGTCTAAATTGTCGTAGCCTAGTTTTTTGTGGGTTTCCGCGCCGGCAATTAAACCGTCGCTCAACGTCACGTAACAATCAAACAATAGTAGAGTTGTCGGGGAAAGTTGAACTTCGTCGCTTTATCCACCCATCCCCCTCGGCCCCCTTCGTCACAAATAAATAAGCCAGAGCCGACATCCGACAACAATAATAATAATTCGCTCGGGCTTGATCAGCTGTTTTGTCGACACCGACCCGAGTAACAGGTGGCCTATAAAGACATTCAATAAAGTGTGTACCACTTGCCTTCGTTGCGGAACCGTCTATTTTACACAAATACAACCCAACTGCTCACCCACACATTGACACCCGACCACTGCGACCTCAAGATGAAACCTTTTTTTACTGAATCGTCTTCATCCTAATAATTGTAACACCAACGTGATCAAATTAACTGACACAATAACTTCAATTAGTATTATCGTGAACACGTTACATTATTCATAATTATCAATAAAAAAAATACGACTTAAAAATTAGTAAAATATGCAATTTCGGTTCCGAATTTTCCAGTTATTTTGATTTCAAAGTCAAACTACTAAACCGATTTTGATGAAATTTCTATGGGACCACCTAAAAATATAAATTATACTTTCAATTAAAAAAAAGTTCATGACGGAGTTCTGAGGCGACAAAAATAAAAAATAAAAATAAAATAATAACACCCATCTTTTTTTTGTCAATTAAAAATGATGTTAGTTTACAATGAAATCAAACTCGAATATCACAAAGGAAGCCATGAATATGCAATTTTCACAAACTGGAAGACATTGACATTTGTTCGAGAGACGTTTAAACTTTTCGTGAAATAGATAGGTCTTTAATAGAGATCTGGAATTATGTTTGTAAGATCAGGGGGATGAGGGTGGGCGTGGGTTAGCGACCTTTTGTCCCCCGAGCACGTGGTACTTGTACAAAATTATCCGAGTTTGTAAGTGTACTTGTTCGTATAATTTAACCCGGTCTCGTCACAGGCAGCCGCCATCCAGGCAGCCATGCCTCTGGGCACCCCTCGTGTTTACCTTTCATTTGCTCCTCCTTTACTTTCTCGTTTAACTAGTTAATCAATTTCTTTTGATGTTTCTAGTTTCAACTATATGTTCCTAATACTATTTACCTTTTAATTAAGTTTTCAATTTCACGTTTCAATTATTTTGTTGTTATGAAACATTAAGTTTCCTGTATTTAACAGCTTTGGCGTTGCTATATGGTTTTTCCTTGTTCATGGATTTGTTCAAGGAGCTGTACATAAACTCATTGACCTACTATAAAAAAAATTATAATATGCTTGAGTTTGGCCGCCTCCTCGCCTGATGCGATCTACGATGGAACACGCTTGTCTAGAAGTAATTCCGATTTATTCGTGATTTGATGCCTCCCAAATTGTAACTATCGGGAACACCCATCCAAGCAGCGCGTTCCACAGACGAGCAGTTCCCACAATAAAAGAGGACTATTTGGTTTTTACCTATTGTCTGCTTCGTCTTTGTCTAATTTACACTTCAGGGGGGTTAGACAAGATCCACTTTCTGTTAGCGTTAAAGCCTACGGAAAGATGAAATTGTATGAAAATTACATTGACAATGACATTAGCTTAAGAGATGTTCTCACAAGCTAATGTCATTTTCTTACAATTTCATCTTTCCGTAGGCGTTAACGCTAACAGAAAGTGGGTCTTGTCTAACATTGACAAAAACATTAGCTTGAGAGATGTTCTCTCAAGCTAATGTCATTTTCATACAATTTCATCTTTCCGCAGGCGTTAACGCTAACAGAAAGTGGGTCTTGTCTAACGTTGACAAAGACATTAGCTTGAGAGACGTTCTCTCAAGCTAATGTAATTTTCATACAATTTCATCTTTCCGCAGGCGTTAACGCTAACAGAAAGTGGGTCTTGTCTAACCCCCCGGTCAGATGTGGTAGAGTACAAGTGCAAGCGTCGGTATTCGCTCTCAATAGCGCTCGGTCTCCGATATGACGAGCCGGTTATGTAATGTAAATGTTTACGTGCCTACAACACGTGCCCGGCGCCACGTGTGCCCAACTGAGAACACTAGCCTTGTGAATTATTTATTTACGACAACATTTTCGCACGCCGGTCGATGAACTCGAATATGATCTTGGAACGCATTTACGTCGATTAATCTCCGGTCGTCGCGTATGCAATAGCCGTTTTACGGTGACTGTGTGACACATCGGTGGATATCCGTGGGTTCATTCGAATGTTTAGTTGCTACGAGGTCTTCAGTCGTCATCAGTTTCTTATTAAAGTTATCATTGAATAAAAACAAAAGAGGAAGTCTAATCTTTGTTGATGTCTGATTCTTGTTAATCTTTATTGCTCTCTTATTTGCTTTTAACCAATCATTACCATCGAGTGTCCTTTTGTCACTTATTTTCCTGCTGCCTAGATGTAAAAGAAGCAATGTGAACGTTTACAATTCATACAAATTGCTTTCAGAGCTCTCCATGGCGAGCGAAGAGATGCATCACGAACGGCATCTGCCTACTGCAGAGGATTTGCGGTTATTTAGAGTGGTCGTAACGCTCGTCAGTTCTCTATTAATAGAGCACGTCAGTGCCCTCGTGCCACTGACCTAGCCCTCTGCTTTATGCCCGTCTAACTACCTATCATGTGGTTAATTCTTTAGATCCTGCATTTAAGTCTGTTTATGATACATTTTTATAATGCTCTGCTTTGGTTTCTTCGAACATGTTGTTCTTGTAAGTTTTGTAGTTAATTCGTTTTTGTAGAAATTCTAATCTCTTTAATGTCCTATTTTTTCTTTCCTCTATGAGGAAGCTGGACATTTGCGAAGAATTTTATCACGTTTTTTTAATGTTTTTTATTTATTTTAAATAATTGATAGGCTTGCGCTTGGCCGCCATCTCGCCTGATGTTAAGTGACGATGTGGTCTACGATGGAGTACGCTTGCCTAGAAGAAACCGATTCACTCTCGACTTGAAGACACCCAGATTTTAATGTCACGTAATGTAAATTGAATTCTAAGCCCATGGTATGAACGTTTACAAAAAATAAAATATACGCGTGGACTAGAGAACCTCCTCACTTTTTTCGTCGGTCTAAATATATATTAATATTGTTCTGTTTAACGCTCTACGGGTCAACACAATTGGAAATTATCCTGCAATTAACTCAATTTAGTTGCGTACGCAACATAATTGATGCTTGTTTTCGACCATATAGACAGTTTATTAATGAACCTATTCCTCAATTAAGCCGTTCCATGCAGACGGAAGGACGCCAACAGTCATTAAAATATATTTACCGACAAACAAACATGAAAGTTCAGTATAATACAATATAACTTCCCGTCCTCGCGTCTAGCCGCACACTTTTAACTCAAGAACCACTGGCCGGATTTGATCTGGCTTCAAGAGCCTTTCGGGAAGAGTACAAGTAGGTACCTCTGCCTATAAGAATCCAGTTGATCAAAGGAAGCTCAGAACTACTTCAAAGTTTTCGGAGAATCGAGGGGAGCTTGTTAATAAATTATCAGAACGATGAGGTAAGGTAGCCTGTAGAATATACTTGGCTGGACCGAATCGCATGATGATTTTGAAATATTATGGAGTGAACTGCTGTGCCTTGAATTTCACCCTTACCTATCTTAATTAGGTATCAGTTTCAGTACTTAAAAAAGTAACCCCTTTATTATTCAGTCAGGTCATTGTACTCAGCATTAAAAACGAATTTAACTACAGGAACAACACATTAATTGCAAAAAAAACCGTTCCATACATTTAGTTGAATGGAAAAAAAAACGCGTTATATGGTTGATCCGACATTAAAACTTATTCATATTGATGATGACAATAAATCCTATCAGCTTCCTACCACCTGTGTAGGCCTCTCTTTGTGTTTACGTCTGCGATTATTTCCTAATCGCGTTTGTCCGTGTTCTACCTTTCTAAAGTCGCCGGACCTCCTCCTTACTGAACTGAAAATAAAATAGTCTTATTTAGTTCAGGCCACGAAAGGATCTAGTAAAGTCAAGTCAATGCTCAATTGCTAATTGAACTGAACCAAAGCCTAGGAGCACCCAAAAAGCTGGGTGTCCTATCGAAGGTGCGACGGTACTTCACGCCGGAACAGTTGTTATCACTGTACCAAGCATGGAGTACTGCTCGCACCTTGGAAGTAATCAGCTAAGCATCAGCTTAGGGCGTTGGAATCTATTGAGAATTGTGCCAAGAGGCTCATCAGCAACGAATCCCTAGTTCAAATCAAACTAAGCTTATTAGTATTGGGCATCGGCGCAAAGTTGCTAGTCTATCGGTTTTTTATCGGACACATTTCGGAGAGTGTGCATCGGCTCTACATGGTCTGATTCCCTCCTGTCCATTTTTTTATCGGACTGCCAGAGTGGAAACGAAAAATCGACACCGCTTTATGGTTGATATTCCGAAAACCCGTACGAAGCGCTTTCATTCCGCTTTTATTGTGCAAACCGCTAGTCTGTGGAATGCGCTGCCTGAATGTGTGTTTTGGTGGTCAAACGCAAGCCAATCTAATAAAATAGAAAAGTATTTCTATTATATTCTTTACCATTTCATTATATCAAGTGCGTCTTTCTCTGGTTCAAGGGCGTTTCATGATCACGCTCACCTCGTTTCAAATGCGTACTCTACAGATGCAGAAGTACGTGTACGTATAGTACGCGTGCAGATAGATTATGGTAACCAGCAACAACGTGCGGTTTCAGCAGTGAAGCCTGTATTTACTGCGCCGCCGCTCGCTGGCAGCATCTATTCACTGATCCACTAGAGATGCCATGCTACGGAAAATATTCGGAAATGTTCTCCTAGAAATACAAAATGTTATTTTATTACACATTATAAAAAACAATATTTAAAACATTATTTAAAATGCAACTCCAGGCGCAGACTCCAGGGTCCGTGACTTTTATTATACTTGACTACAATTTTGTTAACTTTAAACGAATGTATGATGACGAATAAAATAACGAATGATGGACGTTCAGTTGAAACATTGGCTTTTTTTTAGTTGCGCCCTTGCGGTTTTACCCGCGTCGTGATGGAAAATCCAGAACATAAGCTGACTATATTTCAAATTTCATCCAAATCTGTCCAGCCGTTTCGGCGTGAAGGAGTAACAAACACACACCCACTCACAAGCTTTCGCATTTATAATATTAGGCTGATCTGAATAATTTTATTTTGCTAAACGTTGTAACGTTATTATATCTACTACCTATGAAATAAATAAAAAATCTGAAGTTTTTACGTTCGAGGAGTATGCGCCTGAGGTTGAGGAAACATTTTGATTTCATTAAGTCCGTCGTTTCTTTCATTTTTGATGGTAACCCTATGCTCTACCTACATCTACCTATATAGGGTCTCCAGTTCCCCAGTCTCCACATATTGCACAGTGTAGACTGTTATTTAATCTGTGATAGTACGAAGAGGAGCGATTTTGTGTTTATTTGCGTCGGGATTTGGGCCAAGTGCAGTCGGTCAATTTGAGGCGATCTCAATTCCGGTCGCACCGGTGCCGTTGTAGAGTTGATAGTTACATAGTAACTGTTATTTGTTCTGTGCTTATAGACCGAGCAGCGTTTCGTAATTCCTAATCACTAGCGACAGCTGACTTGTTAGCGCTGCCTCGCGAGTGTCTTTACAATTTTATTCATAATCGACATTAATAGACATAAGAAATGATTTGTGATATTTTAAAGTTGTTTTTTTTCATCCTTCATCTTCTGCTTTTAGTCTTGTTCAAAGCGTCCGACACCGTCTTGGTTATAGCTGAACCTATACTCTTCAAAGTGTAGAGCAACTTCGTGAACCAATGAAAATTTCAGCTATTTTGATAGCATCAACGCTCTACCGTAAAGGATAGAGTATTTGAATACGTTTTACGGAAAACCAACCTTCATTATCAAACTCTGATCTCGATTCATCTGTTTTATCTTTGCGCACCTTAATACAGCAAAAAGGCTAAGGAGTAAAAAGGCTGTTCACAAAAGTGCAGGAATGTATCAGGGTTTGCATTGCAGACCAACATTATTAGAGATCCGAGCAGCACGTCCCGACAGCTTCCAACAACAATAATAATTAATTGACTCGTCCGTTCGTTATCGTGCTTTTATATTGACGTTGTTCCCGAGCGAGCGAGCGGGCGAGGCGCATTCGGAATGAAATTTCCATAAAAACTTTTGTGCTCCGGCGGACGTTGCGAGCGCACGTTAAAATCGTCGGCTGGCAATAAAACAGCGGCCGGTGCGGCGAGGCGCGACGAACCTCGCCGCGAGTGCGAGCGGGACAGGCTGACAGATAATGGACTCTGTTCGAAATGAAGAACGCGCCCGCTGCCGCCCGGTGCGCGCGGCGACCGAGCGAGCTGGAGCACGGCAAAAACATCGGCGCAGTTATCGCGCCGCCCGCGCCTCAGCCGCGCACCCGCCGCGCCCGCCAACCGGACCCGTCGGACCGACGCCGGAGCCTCTCGCAGCCGAGCTAACCTCCACGCAGGGGGGTCGCTCGCACTGCCGCCGTGCCGCGCCGCTCGCTCGACACGCGATATCACTCGATTTTAACTTGGAAAAGCTCTCTACATTTACGAGTGCGTTTGACATTTTGCTCTCGGCGACTCTTTATCTAACCGCGCGGTTACAGTCGCTGACTCGCTGCTCGTAATCGAAAGGGATCGCCGACTGGTTTACGATACGGTACGTACTCGCTCATCATCTAATTGTCTTGTCTAATCGTTATCAGTTAGGTACTTACTCTTTAATGTATATTGATGCCCATCTCGTTTATCTCGTCTAGCTTTGATTACTAATTGCTTTTTAGTCTAAATGACTAATGAATTTGCGGTTTTTATTTTAATGTGATGTTTTTATGATTGTGAACTTTTTTTCTTCGTGTTTACTTTTGTTCATGATGGTACCTACTATTACCTACACGTTCCAATGTATGTACGATTGCAAACGGCCGTGCTCTATTGACTCTGAAGTGCTATTGTCGATAGAGCCGAGGTTGCAGTGTCAAGGTACTTCACCGCTGCTTGAGAATGCAGTGTTTAATCTCTTGACATTATGCACATTCACGAGATTATTGTCTTATGTTACCATTCCCACGGACAAGGTCAAGGATATAATATGATCGAATTAACGTACTGAACAGATGACTGTGTTTTATGTTTGCCGATGCCGACATATATAATGTCATCTAAATAAAGAAATCGATTGTAAATAATACTCCGAACCATTAGGTAATAGTTTTACATCAGTTTTACATCATGCCTTCTTCCTGGTTATGTGATTTGAATATATTCTGACCTCATTATGATTTAGATATACGGGATATTCATATAACTATATGGATTCCTTCTTAGTTGATGGGTAATTGACAGAAAACCTCAACAGCGTCAAACCTTGTTAGAGTCGAACGCCATTCAGCCTGATACCAATTATTTCTGTCTTATCTATTCTAGCGTGGAACATTGGTATAAAAGTCTGCTGCAAAATGCTTTATTGCTCCACCACTCCACCACTTCTTATTCTAATGTCCAACATAGTCTATGTTCCGATGTCGTTATAGGTATACTTCCTTCCAAATTTTAAGCGTTCTTGAGCTCATTAAGTTTAGGCTTATTTATGTACGGGCCCATACCTGGATGTACTCTGACATTAAGTTTGGTTACTCAGACTATCCTATATGAACTTGCACTTGGCTATCCTCAATAGAGTGAGAGTGGATCATAAACGGTACGTGTTCCATTGTTGCAGGATCTGCACGGACAGAACAGCAATGACTCGGGCGGCAGCGGCAGCGCGGGGCGCGCCACCACACCGCACCTGAGGCCAACGCCCAGCCCCACCGGCTCCAGTGGGTCACGATCCATGTCACCGGCTGTCGGTAAGCACTACTACCACTAATAGTTTAATCCCATGCTTGTCTCGGATACTGACGTGGACTGCTTGCCTCCTTATCAAGGAGCTTGCATGACATGGTCTAGCAAGGCCAACCACCAGTACTGCAGTATCAACCTTCATTACCCTGTTAGAGATAACGACGGGATACAATGATGAAATGGATGTCTGGAGCGACGAAGATGGATAGAATTTAAGTATGTTAGAGGTAGTTCAGGAGAGGTACGTTATCTTGGTGTGGTCACGTTGTACAGAGGGACGGTATCCACACTATCCACGTAGCTAAAGAGGACGGTGAATAGTGGTAAATGGCGAGACAGTGCTTCAAAAAAAATAGATGGAATGTGTAAAGAGGAAGGGGGTCGTGGAGATCATGCCGGATAAAGGGAAATGAAGGAATACGCTTTGTACCGACCTCACATGATAGCGGGGTTAGGATGATGTACATGGATAAGAGTAGGAAGTGATCACTTCGGAGCTTAGAGTTTAGATAACCATTTTATGGCTACTAGACTAAAATAATATGTGGAGCTCCAAAATTTTATGGAAATTGTACCAAAGATAAGTTGTCGCCATTTGAAGCGTCGAGTATCTATATGCTCGACACGATATAGAGCACTTCAAATTTGAACCTTATGGCTATAGTTTTAGAAGCGAAAATGTTGGGGAGTGTTCGTCGCATCCTTTGATTTGTGACGGGTGTGTTGATCAGATTCGTTGTGCATACTCCGTCACCGGTAGACACGGGCTTTCCCGACATTGACCCACATAGAGCGAGCGCCCAGAGTACGCCGTATTTTGCCCCTTTTGCGGGCGCGAACCTCCCCAGCCCGCCCACCTTATGTACGAGTCGGGGTGGTCGCGGTATATAGGGCCTCGTGAAAAACTTACCCCCCACCTTTGGTCGGAGCACGCAAAACAGGACTTTCCACCCCTGTGGCCCAACAAACCGCTCTTATGTGCCTGACCGCCCGACACGCCGACACTTGCCAACTACATAACTACTGCCGACTTCAATGTCATTGCCCTATCCTTTTCAATCAAGACATTGCACCGATCTACTCCCGACTAGGTTAATTTCAACAAACAATAGGTATAACTCTACATCTCATCAGAACACTTCGCACTTATATGACTTCAACTGAGTTACCAATCTATACTCTCATTTGTTTCGTTTTAATGTTCAACAATCTTCCTACAATCCTATTCATATATGTATGTACTTCGAAATTTGTAATTGTACTAATAGGTATTGAATGTACCTGCGAAGTGATCGAAACCTCTGGCATGCAATCGCCAATTACACGGTAGGTCACGGTTTGTCCGGTGACGTCACAACAGCAGTTAAATCTAAATGCAAAGAATTCCATAACACCCTTGTCGGGGTTCCCTCGGAGTGACCTTGACGAGTTCACCCACCGGGGCCGCCGCATCTTATATACTTCCACTGTGACGATTTGTTTGAAATAGGCACGTGTTTACATGGGGGTAATTCCGGTATCTCTGATTTGCTTGCACATGTGGCATTCATTTAAGAATTTATTAGCAAACCAATTGTTCCTAATTTTCTTTAGATATGAAGAGGTAATATTTTATTTTATCACATCTAGAAACGAACAGGTAACAAACTGAACAGAATTAGTTATTATTGAGTTGCAATACCGAATAATCAGCTTTAAATATAAAGCTAGCTGGTGGATAGATGATAAGCATAATGATGAAGCAGAATGATGAAGCCAATTATATGTTCTAAGCTTTATCTAAACATGTTATAAAAGACGATGTAAAGCTACCCACATACCTAGTTTAAAAACAAAATCTTCTAGGCATTGACCTATATGTTCTACGTATTCTTTGTATGTATAGGTACGTGAGATAGTGGAAGACTAACTGACTAGTGATCTTATTATAGGTATGGCGAGTCTTACAATTTTAATTATATCAATGCAATCCAACCGCACCACCCCGTTTCGAATGCCATAAAATGCAATTTGCCGTTTTGGCTTTAACCGGCTGTAACGAACGGTCAACCGCAAAAGCAATCGTGTTTTGTTAACGTCGCTAGTTGCCGAACAGGCGAACGTGGCTTTCTCAAAACATCGGAGTGTCGACCGGCTGAGCGGCGGCCTGAGCCGCGCCGCTCCACTCGAATACCGGTTATATGACCGCAATACACCCTCGCTCCGAGCCTGCTGCGGATGGCCTAGCGGCTGTGGCTCGTCGTCCAATACCGTTCACGTTCCAGCGATACTCGAGCTGTCTCCCACCGAGCCGGCGATGTACACGAAACCCGCCTATATATTGTCACGAGCACGACGACTGGTAGAAGGTTTACATGACTACATGACGTCAACGGTTCGGCTTGTCGGACTTCTCGACTCTCCACAAACATCCAGTGGGTATGTGAAGTCTCACGTTAGAAAATTATAGACGTAGCTTGAGGAAAAATACGCGCTGCTGAGAACGGTTGACGCATTGTCTAGTGTTTAGAAGTAATAATAGTTCAAAACAACTGATGTTGAAGATTTCTTGATCTCTTAATATATATCAAAACGCAAGCATATGAAATATATAAATGATTTATTGATTAAGCTTTTGGCGATAATCAGCCTTGTTGAATGATTAATCACATCCAAAGTCCAAACTTCATCATCGGCACATGTAGCATTGATTTCACGTTTGGTATTCCTTATCAAAACAAAAATAAAAGTCTGTTTATCAAAATGTAGGGTTACAATTCTCGTTCCGTCGTTATTTTAACACAATGAAGCCGCAATACCGCAACCCGACGCGCTCGAAGGTGAATTGCGTATTGTTCGACGCCCGCATGCAACGTGACTTTCGAAAACGACTTTAATTTTCGACTAATAAGGTTTCTTTTGCGCAAAGAACCTACAGTATCTACTGCTATTCAATTTCCAACTCTACACTCCACAGTTCAGAGTTGAATTTATCGTGCAAAATGTGTTGTCGTAGAGTATACGGGCGCTAAAAGCGTTTCGCAGTCGTCCGTCGTGCGTATCGGCGGGCGCGCAGTGGAATGCCATCAACTAAGATAAGACTCGCTCTTGGGACTGAGGCGAATGCTGCCGCTCGCTTCGCCGTGACATTTGAAACCTATATTTACTTATATCGCGCGCAATCTCAATCTGGAACCTTTTGCGTGCGCTGCTCCTCATCCTGTTTGTGGCTTCTTGGAAATTGGAATGACAATTCGTTTCATCGACTGTTGATTCTCTATTGGTTTCTCGAGAGATCGCTTTGAATAAGACATTGATTATCTGATTAGATAACTTTCATCGTGAATTGTTTTTGTAAACACGCTCCACCCAGCAGTTCATCGTCAACAATGCTAAACGGAAGCGCGAGCGGAATAAATCTGAATTTTTATGCGGCGTACACAATAAATTCGTTTGGGCGATTGGTATGTCCATTTTTTCTGTCATTGAAATTCCTTTATGTGCAAGTTGGCCACGTGCCTCCGCGTCCTTGGCAAAGTCAACGACCTCGTTGTAAAAAAAAAACACGGAACACTTTTTGCTCCCTCCCGCATAATGTTTGTTTTGATCGTTTTTACGTAAACGATCTGTCCTGCCTTGTTTGAATACTTTTTGTTTGTTCAAGGATCGATGAGGTCGTTTATATTATTTATGATCCTCTCCTCCAACAAACTCCCCTTTTGCGAGCTGAAGAGATTTATTTTCATTTATTCGTGTACTCTTGGATTTTACCTATGAACCCTCTTGATAATGTTTGCTTTCACGATAGTCAATTCAGATGCCTTGTTTGTCCAAGGCGCATGCTCTCAAATCTCTGATGAATAAGATAAATAATAAATATCAGATGGACTTAAATAAAACCGACCAAGTGCGAGTCGGGCTCGCGCACTGAGGGTTCCGTACCACACCACCACATAAATACAAAAACTTAACATTAATCAAAATTATCTTTTTTGATTTGGCTGATTTCTCAAAGACGTAAACACGATTTCAAGTAATGTCACAAGTTACTTAAATTGTTAACTACTAAAGTAACAAAAAGTAGTGCAAAAGACAAAAGCAGGCGGCACCCATCCAAGTACCGACCGCGCCCGACGTTGCTTAACTTTGGTGATCGTACGAGAAAATGTGGTAATTAGAAATTTGTTACCGACTCGTACTTGACCAGTATTTATTATTAGTTGTTTTACTTTAGAGTGTGTACTATACCCATGCCAAGTTTATCTCTTGTACGTAGGTATTACCGTTTCCGGGTCCCGTACCCAAAGGGTAAAAACGGGACCCTATAACTAGAAATAATCTGTGAAAATTTCAACTGGTTATCTATTACGGTTCGAAAGATACAGCCGTTAAAAGGTAAGACAGACAAACAGCGTAGGCTTAGTAATTGGGGCCCATTTAAACCATTTGGGTACGGAACCCTAAAAAAATTTGTATCAAGGTCTGAAGTAAATTCAGAACTGTTACTCTGAAAACGAAATGAAGTGGCAAATCCGTGATTGTTTAAGTCGGAACCTGTTGCGTAGTGCGGTCCCTCCCGCTGCCCATCGCCTAATTGTATTCAGATTACCCCGGAAAAGTGATAAATCTCGTGAAGTCAAGGTCGTCGGAGGGTTCGACAGCCCATTCACCCCGTTCGTCTGCCCCCTCGGCTAATGGTGCGGACATTCTTTCCCCAACCTTGCTCAGACTTACCCGGTTTACTATACACATTCACTAGCGGTACAGACCTACCCCCGCTGCCAACCGCCCGATAAGTACGCACCTCACAAACGTAACTGCCTCGGTGCCACCCCATTTTTGCCCGATGAGATTGTTGTACCTAAGATTGAAAGGGAATAAGAGGTTTCAGTTTCTTAATGAATTCTTTTGCTCTTCTGAGTTTTCGGGCAAACATCTAACCTTCCTACCACAGAGCAAATATACTTCCTACATTGAAATTCACTAATTAATAAACCTACTAACATTAGATACTATGATCAACACTCCTCGATTCCACCCAAAACTACTTTTTTTTTTTAACGAAATCATTAGCAGCGCATGCGGTTTTATTCGCTACCTTAAAGGAACCAATTATTTTTCCGGGAAAAAATTTATAAAATAACTAAAAATTTGCTTGTGGTAATACAGTTCAAGGGTATAAGCTGCCTTCATACCAAATTTCATTTAAATCTAGTCAGCCATTAACGAGTTGATGAATACTATGAATTCTTTCGCTCTATTGAGTTTTGGGCTAACATCTAACATTCTTTCCACAGCGCAAATATATGTACTTCCTAAATTGAAATGCACAAATAAAATAACATCGGATACTATGATCAAAACTCCTCGATTCCACCCAAAACTTCGTTTTTTTTTAAAATGTAATAGTAGACAAACAAGCTGCGGTCTATCTGGCGGTAAGTGGTCACCGCCGCCTATGGATACATACAATAATCGCCCGGAGCATTGACGGTGTTTTTTTTTTTATCTACCTCTAAAGGTAATAAATTAGCGGACCGTTTTTTGAACTTTCTGTGAAAACGACGTTTTTTTTACTTTGGTGCAAAGTTGGGTTCGAAGGTGCTCGCACAAGTTTGGTAAAGCTAGTGCGCCGTCAGCGGTGATCTCAGATCAGACAAATAAGGGAGATATGGTAAGACGGTGTGACGGGTGAACGCATCAGGCCCAAATCAGGCTTGATGCCTTTAGTCGATCTCCAGCATACGACCTTATCGCCCTTTTTTGCATGTGGACTATTACTTGGTATCACTACAGTTTTCTTAGTGTGCGTAAAAAATTAGTTGGTTCACTAACTAATTTTTTACCAAGTTTAAAACGATAATTGTACCAAAGTACATTTCCCGTGTTTGCCTGATCTGTGTCTGTGATCAAGTTAAATGGGTCGACAAACAGCGGCGTGACGCCAACGTTCCTCTCAACTAGGCCGCTCTCGTTAACGCTATTGTCTCTGGACTGTTTGTAAATACGTAGCCTGCTGCGAAGATAATATTTGTCTCAGTACTCTCAGTCCTAACACTGTTAGGCTTCATTATCATCTGACAAGTTTATTCATCTCGCTGAATCTCTCATCTCGTACCTCTGTTGCTGGTGACGTCATCGATTTTAACTTAACTCGGGGTAGTTAGTTAAGGAACATACCCATTCTACGTCTAAAGAGACCTATTTTTTTAAAAACTACCTCCCTCCCCTCGGTGACCAGTCGTAGTATATGCCAAGACCAAGCGTGGTATTTTGAAGACCCACCTCCCCCCTAAACGGGTCATATAATATGGGTACGTTCCCTTATCTGGTTCATCAACTGTAAAGAACGAACGCTGAAATATTTATTTTAGTAAACCAAATACCGTGGGTCATTGGTGCAGGGCCGAGGATCGAACCATGTGCCGGCAGATTGTAAAGCGCACATGATACCGCTCGGCCACCAGCGCTTTTGGGTTGGGGTTATTATGTGCAGCGCGATGCCATACGGTAAAGGAAAACATCGTGAGGAAACCGGTATGTCCAAGAAACTCAAAAGTTCAAAGACATAATATGACATTCACCAACATGCACTGGTCATTCAACGTCATGGTGGATTAGGGCCCATCCTCTCTCTCTCTCTCTCTCTCTCTCTGAGAGAAGGCCTATGTCCCAGCTGTGGGAACATGATTATGTTGAAATAACGTGGGACTCTGCATCATCATTACCTGTATCAGATTTTCTTATTTCACTGCAAGTTAATGCTTCTACATAATTATCTCGTTATCATCTCAAATCAACATACTTTCTGTAAACTTATGAGTATTTATTGAATTGATGTTTAAAAGTTTTCGATGCTGAGAATAAGAATCGAAAGAGGAAAAAACACTTAGCGACAATATCTGCTGGATTTTTATCTCTCGATGGCTACTTGGAAACGGTTGATCGCACGAAACACTTCAAGTTACGAGGTCTCGTCTCATTTGGCTCATTGGCCAGCGTGGAGTCGTTAGCTTGCGGTATCGGTCTGGTTACTGCGGCCTGCGTGGGCGCGATCCGATTCGCGGAATGCCGAGGCGTCCAGTTAACCACCTCCACCTAGATACTGTCGAACCAGTAGTTCAACTTGCGACGATTTGGTGGCCACCTTGCAAATGTACGGTCGATCGAATCGACATTCTGTCGACGAGTTATATATCGATGTTGATGTCATCATTGGTATCGTCGTATCGTCAAACTTATCGAAGGTTAATGCTTGATGACTTCAACACTGATTTACAATGTTCTCGGACATATTGCATACTTGCAGCGCCTGCGGTTTCGCCCGCTATACTACAAGAACCGTTTATTTTACCGGAATAAAAAAACGCCTAGGTGTTAAACCA
The DNA here is from genome assembly GCA_914767915.1 of Agriopis aurantiaria. Taxonomy (NCBI): domain Eukaryota; kingdom Metazoa; phylum Arthropoda; class Insecta; order Lepidoptera; family Geometridae; genus Agriopis; species Agriopis aurantiaria. Next base: position 4,845,487 of record OU612001.1, on the reverse strand, counting down.
GGGTATAAGCTACCCTCCATACCAAATTTCATTTAAATCTGTTAAGCCGTTAGAAAGTTGAGTGGGGGACAAAACTATACACAAACTATTGCATCACACTCATACAGTGTGAATGCTATATAGCGAAAGTCTATTTAACGACAAATTCCCGAAAACGTCGAAATTACTTGGTTGGTTTACCTTGTTGTCCATACAATGATATGGTGACATCACACCCACTCTAAATAACTACAACAATACGTCATTATTAAGCAATAAATAGTACTTTATAACCTTTATTTAAAATAAAATAAAATACTGACGCGGCAAAAAACGTCAGATGAAGATAACATTCTATAGGTACGCAATAAGCGTTGTTATTTGTATTAATATTAATGTTTGTTGTTTGTAAATTTTATACTATACTAGTAAATGCATATTATAATAGTAAAATAATATTGATTTTTTTCCTTCTCTCCATTTAACAACAACACTCAATAACGCCATAAAATTTGCCGGTCGCTATATAGAGTTTACTCTGTATTTTAAAAGGGGATGTTTGTGTGCAAGTGTGTTAGTTAGTCCGTAATCAACTCCGAAACAGCTAATCATGTTTCATCCTCGGCCGCAACGTCGCTTACCATCAGGCGAGTTACTGTCCAAATGTAGATCAATAAAAAATAAATTGATTTTGCCCAAGAAAAAAAAACATGTTTCCTGTAGGGCGCTGCTAGTTTATAATATTAGTGTGATTGGTGTGAAGTGTGATGTAGCAGTTTCTTGGTAACTTGCTGTACTGGGCTCGATGGTTAGCGTACGTGGTCGGTCCCTTATTGCTAGTGAGTTTGCGGCCAAGCATTTCCGATACGTGACATTGATACGTCGTACTTGTAAGTTAAGGCCTCCAGTGTCGATTATGGAACGTTGCTTTTAGATCTACATTGCGTGGGTAGAGTTCGAAAGTCAAGTTAGGCATACTTGTACAGTACAAGCGTATATAGAACTAGATATGTTCCAGGCTTGACTGAATTGGTGCAAAATTTTCTAGGCTTAGTACTCGAAAGTCAATATTAAGATTCATACCTACCTAACACAATTAACTGCAATAGACAGAACATGCAGGTGGCAAGCCTTTTTTATAATAATAAGTAGGCTTGCGCTTGGCCGCCATCTCGCCTGATGTTAAGCGACGATGCGGTCTACGATGGAGTACGCTTGCCTATTAGAAGAAACCGATTCACTCCCGACTTGAAAACACCCAGCAACTGTTTAGAACGTAGGGCCTTGGGCTACCGCTTAACGCGGGCTCAAAACAACACAGAGCGGAAAATCACGCGAACGTGAACATTAACGCGCTGAGATACGGTTTGCGGTCGCGCAGCTTTTCGCAATCACTTGAACAGAATTGCTTAAAACGGGTGACGTGACGGTACGGCCCCTACAATGCTCACAAACTGGTAGCTCTACAATGTCTGCAAATGGAGACATTGTAGAGTCAAATGTATAAGAGCCTCACTATTACTTCAGCCGTAATTTAATTGATGTGTCTAAAACAGGCCAAGTTCTGGCTGGTGCGAATTGCCGTCAAGATTCAATTAAAGTGGATACACGTGCCTCGGTTGTGATATCGTCAGTCGGGTTGGGAAAGTAAAGACCTCGGTGTGCGTTGCGTTACGCACGCGGCGACGGTGACGGGTGCTGCCCTTGACTCCGCCGCAGAGCTGGTTCGAGCTCTATCGCCGACTTTATACCAGAGTAGGTACCTACCGTGTCTGAATTATCTAAGCGAACAAAAACGACGCATATCTTGCAATGTAACTAACTGGCTAACTTGGGCATAGGCTGCACCACGGACATCGACTGGTTGTAGGTAGAGTGGTTTTCTAATAGATAACAATTTTCGTTTCGACCTCAGATCAGACAAAAAAGGGAGATATGCCGTAGTACAATAAAATAAAATAAATATTCAGGGCATTTTGCACACACTGTCATCTGACCCCAAACTAAGCAAAGCTTGTGATATAGCTGCCAGAGACTGATATAAATACATATATATTTTTAAATACATACTTAAATAGATATTAACACCCAGATATAGAACAAACACAAATGTTCATCACACAAATGTTTGTCCTAGGTGGGAATCGAACCCACGCCCCCAAGCCCAGAAGGCAGGTTCACTACCAACTGGACCAACGGGCTATCTAAAATTATCGGTCGTATGTTTCAATTTTTCATTTAAAAAAATCACTAAACCGCTTGACGCAAAAACGGTAAGTACAGGTCACATACTCGTATTTAACACATACTTACTAAGAAATTTGCAGCGACGCTATTGAACAAAATAAAAGTCCACATACAAAAAAGGCCGGCAAGGTCGTCTGCAGGGAGTTCGACTAAAGTTAATGTTAGTTACCCATAATTACTTAATCTCAACTGTTTGTTTTCCAAATAGTGTAAAATAAAATAAAGTCTTTCAGGCTTATTTAGACTAGATGCGTTCGCACCCGCCACGCCACGTTACCATATCTCCCTTGTTTGAATGATCTGAGGTTACGACCAAATTAATGAGTAGGGTAAGTACGAATAAAAAAGACAGACACGAATTCAAGGAAAAGATAAAGTTCAGGGTTTTATACTCTGAACCGTTTGGCAAGTGGTAAATTCCTTTTCTAAATATACTGAACCGACATTCTTGTATAGTGTGTTATTTTTATGAGACATCGGTCGGGTGTAGTGAGAGCCGGGATGACCCATCACTGTGCCGCATTACTCATTAAAGGTCGTCGCCGTAAACAAATAGATATATAGGTGGGCGCGTGTGCCACGTTGTTATCTATGATTCACCGGCGCCTAGCCGTCTGCCGGCCGTCTGATCGCGCCGACACAATATAATGCCCCGATAATAGCCGCCTGATGAGATTAAACCGACGACCCTCGCACGTGCTCGTGCCCACACGTATTCACACAATACACCTCTATACAAGAACTTCCGCCCAATCCGCACTTCTCAATAAAGGCGAATCCATCTAGATCAGTGGTTCCCAATTAGTTTTTCTTGCGTACCACTTCAAGAAACACCGCAAACTCGCGTACCCCTCGAGCTTGGCTCAAGCACACCAAATCCTTTTGCAATCCGGTCCGGTGCAGACTCAGTTTGTGAGAATCAGTAGAGTATGAAATTATATTCTATGAAATACGGAAAGACGTTACTGAAACACTTTACTGGTCCTCACAAACTGCGTCTGCACCGGTCCGGACTGCAACTGGATTTGGTCCGCTCCTGCCTTAATTGCAGGAATGATAAACTAAAAAAAAAAGAAAAACTGGTACCGGGATACTGGTAAAATTATCTTAGTCAAGATATTGCCGCGCGTCGCGTACCCCTTGATGCAACTTCGCGTACCCCTGGGGGTACGCGTACCACTAATTGGGAACCACTGGTCTTGATTGCTACGCCTCGAGCGAGTGTGCAAATGAGAGCCGCCCGTGTAACACTTGCGTTCGCGTTCTCACGTAACACTAACATAACCGACTCCAAATCGACCTACATAAAAGTTGCAATACCACTTTCGACGTCGCAAATCACTGCCGCTCGTATCTCGGCCTCGGTCAATGCGTTGCGTGCATGTCGTATGCACATATACGGATGTAATAAAGTGCAGCGAGGATTCGCAGGCTAGCGGTGCATGCCGCTCACGTGCATGTAGAAAACGAAAGTGATCGGATGCGTCTCTCCACCAGCCGATTGATGCGCCGGCTTAGGCGAGCCCTCGTTAACTGTGTTATTCAAATTATGTGCGCGCCTGTACCGGCGACTCGATCGATCCTACTCTCTAATGTTTGCCGCTTGCACTCTCGAATACGATTTAATCGAAACACCTAACGCTAAACTACGTTTTGCATAATTAATACTCCGCTCGTGTCAGCGTGGAACGACCTACCTATGTGATTAGATACGGTTGTTTACAAAGTCCTCCGCTCGGTGCAGGGTTACTGTTTCTAGGCTGATATTACTACTGTTATGTAATAACATTAATCACCGCGGGGCGTAAGTGGCTCCGTAAATATCGCACACATGTGTGGATTACTTTTCTTGGAAACGTTAATTCATTCAATAGTTTTATGAATAGAATAAAAACAAGTTCCATTCGTCCATACATAGAGATAACGGGTACAGTTGACAGTTTTTAACTTCCTTATTTGTTGCCTGGGACCTTACGGCTAACTCTTGATGTGAGCATGAAACGTGAACCTTAACGCGCCGACATACGGTTTACGGTCGCGCAACTTTTCTCATCACCTAAACAGAATCGCTTAAAACATGCCCATGATGAGAAGTTTCTATCGTAACAGAATGAAGGAATAAAGCGTGTATTGTGATTGATTGCAGGCACGCAGAACGTATCGATGCCGCCGCGAACGTCGTCGTCGTTGCCGGACGGCAGCGGCGGAGCGCCCCGGCCGGGCGCCCCGGGCACGCCGGGTGGACAGCCGCCGCAGGGTCCGCCGGGCGGCGCCGGACCGCCGCCGGGCGCCATGGGCCCGCAGTACGGCCATCACCCGCCGTACAAGTCGCCGCACTACCCGCCGCAGCCATACGTGTACCCTCCACGGAATCACCATCCCTACCCGTACGGCGGGTACCGTCCGCCGCCGCCGCATCCGCCGCAACACTACGCGCCGCCCATGAAGGTGACACACTCACTCGATACTTATATTCATCATCATCAGCCAGAAGCCGTCCACTGCTGAACATAGGCCTCCCCCTTTAACCTCCAAACTGGAAAGGAACCAGCGTGCCTTTTGCATACACTGGATACCCGCGACTCTCACAATGTCGTCGGTCCATCTAGTGGGAGGCCTACTTACGCTGCGGCTTCCGGTTCGTGGTCTCCACTCGAGAACCTTTCCCCATCTATTATCGGTTCTTCGAGCGATGTGGCCTGCCCATTGCCACTTTAACTTGAAAAATGCAAATACTAATATAAATTATACTCACCGAGAAGAAGGGTACCTAATGTATTTCCACTTCAAATCCTCTTTTGCATAATCTTCTTTAGTGCCTCGTGGTGAACATTGCCATCATCAAATTTTCTGTTGAAATTTAAATCATATCTGATTTTGTTGATTGTATTGTTTCCAGCAGCAGCAAGGTCGGCACATGGGTCCGCCGGGCGCTCCGGGCGCGGGCGGGCCGGGCGGTGCTGGGCCGGGCATGCCGGGCGAGGGCGCCATGCCGCCGCCGACGGCGCCGGGCGAGGCGCACGACAACGGGCCGGCGGCGCCTGCCACCGCCCTCGTCACCACCGGGCCCGACGGCGCGCCGCTCGACGAGGGCAGCAGTCAGCAGAGCACGCTTAGCAACGCCTCCGCAGGTAACAAACGTCACGGACAAGTTGTACCGACCTAACAACGCCTCCGCAGGTAACAAACATCACGGACAGCTTGTACCAACCTAAAAACGCCTCCGCAGGTAACAAACATCACTGACAACTTGTACCGACCCAACAACGTCTCCGCAGGTAACAAACATCACGGATAACTTGTGCCGACCTAACAACGCCTCTGTAGGTAACAAACATCACGGACAACTTGTACCGACCTAACAACGCCTCCGCAGGTAACAAACATCACGGACAACTTGTACCGACCTAACAACGCCTCCGCAGGTAACAAACATCACGGACAACTTGTACCGACCTAACAACGCCTCCGCAGGTAACAAACATCACGGATAACTTGTACCGACCTAACAGCGCCTCCGCAGGTAACAAACATCACGGACAACTTGTACCGACCTAACAACGCCTCCGCAGGTAACAAACATCACGGACAACTTGTACCGACCTAACAACGCCTCCGCAGGTAACAAACATCACGGACAACTTGTACCGACCTAACAACGCCTCCGCAGGTAACAAACATCACGGACAACTTGTACCGACCTAACAACGCCTCCGCAGGTAACAAACATCACGGAAAACTTGTACCGACCTAACAACGCCTCCGCAGGTAACAAACATCACGGACAACTTGTACCGACCTAACAACGCCTCCGCAGGTAACAAACATCACGGACAACTTGTACCGACCTAACAAAGAATCCTCAGAGAGGCGAAATGATAGTGAAAAAAAATTCAGTCTGTAAAATGCGACGGTAGCTCGGAAGTCTACCATAAACGCAGACTTGGGTAAAAAAAAATGGTCCTACAGTGTTTATTTATCCAATAATAGGCTTGCTTTTGACCGCCAACTCGCCTGATGTTAAGCAATGATGGGGTCAACGATGGAGCACGCTTGTCAGAAGAAACCAATTCACTTGTGATTCCCAGATTGTAACTATCGAGGAACACTTTAAAGGTAGACTTCCGTGCATCGTATTTCTATTTCTATAGGACCATGATCTGAAATCTAACCCCCTTATTAATAAACGTGGAGTAGGCTTGGAATAGTTACTCCGTCTTTTGTCTTTTTCGATCGAGTTCAAACTTTTAAAAGAGAGAAGAAGACAAAACACTGCGTAACTATTCCAAGACTACTCCACGTTTATTAATAAGGGGGTTAAAGTATATATTATCAAGGAAGATAGACTAAGATATTATGTACTTTCAAATAAAAAAAGAATCTTTAACACCCTCCTTTTTTGAGTCGGTTAAAAACGGAGGTACAATCAACATTACCAATGTTAAAAAAATACCATGGTCTGATCATTTGTACCACAAGAATGTTACCTCGAGTGCGAACGGTCATATTAATAGTGAGCGCGCTTTTCGAAACTTATGTATTAAAACTTCTTTCTAGTTGAAAAATCTGTCACCAAGCCCTTAATGGTGTGTTCTGGCAGCCTCATTTGAGAGCCAGTTCACATTCCAGGCTAGGTGTGTTTACCATCTTCGACCACACCGTCCCTTAACATCAGGTGAGGCGCTTTAGACACAAATAGCGCGCTTTAGGCGATAAGGCCGCCCATTATACTGCCGTTTATTTGTTTTTATGTTACTTTAAGTTTCATTTGTATTTTACGGTGTGTAATAAAGTTGTATTGTATTGTATTGTGAGTTGTGGTGGTCAAACTCCTAGCCTGTCAACCACAAAAAAATGCTCCTACAGTATTATCTTATACTGGGTTACGAGGCAAGGGTGTACTAAGCCTAAAGGGGTCCATAGTACTCATAATTTTACATTTAACTATGGGAGCAGCTATGAAAAAAAAATATCAGCTGTTCCATAGAAAACTGTCATTGACACTTCGACAAAACCTATGGAATAGCGATATTTTTTTCGAAGTTTCTTGGTTTGCCCCTTAGTAAAAGTAGTTCATAATTATGAGTATTACAGGCCCCTTTCGGCTTAGTACACCCTTTCCGCGGTAACCTGTATATAAAAGGCGATGTATGTATGTATGTTCCCTATGGACTCCAAAACGGCTGGAACTATTATTATATTATTCTATTGTTATTTATGGCTGAACGATTTTGACGCGAGTTTCACTGGCAGACTGCTGATGTTATAAGTAGTAACTTAAGCTAATTTTCATCATTATTATCACCATCGCGCGGGTGAAACCGCGGGGTGCAGCTAGTACCTTGTAGAAGGCAATATGACGACTGATGTCTGCTGCAAATCGCTTTCGTAGCTCGTTATATTGCAGCATCAGGAAGTATGGGGATGGTTGTTAATGTAGTTTTGTTGTGGTGTTGCAGCCAGCGGCGAGGAGACGTGCGCGTCGGGCTCCGGCAAGGGCTCCCGCAAGGAGTACGGCAGCGCGGCGCCGTCGCCCTCCCCCGGCGGCGCTTCGCATTCCTCGCCACACGACGACTATGACCCCGCGCCCAGCCCCTGGCCACGCCCGCCCTCTAGTCCCGTGAGTCATGCCACACAGACGACACGTCTTGTCACTCGGAGACCTTACTCACTACTATTTAGAATACAAAAAAAAATACAGAAATGTTTATTTCGCGATAATGAAATGAAAAGCCAAACAAAATAATCCAAATATAAGTAGGTACATAAACAAAAACCGGCCCCAACTCAGCATGTTGCTGGTATTCTGTTGGGCACGGCAAGTAAATAAATAAATAACGTTTAATAATAAATAAATAAGTGACGTTTATTCGTGTGTAACTCAGCTCTGATCTGATTCAAAGAAGCAGATCCCTTGTGTTTGACTCACTGGGTCACAGCTCCCTCGCGGCTCGCGGCTCACGCCAGATCGCTCACTCACTGTACTATTAGATTCTGTCACGAAAAATAGCGAAACGAGGCCGAACTGACTGATGCGACTCCGAGCGTGCGTGACAAAAAAAGAGCGATAGATAGCGCGTGAGAGAGAGAGAGGGCTCGCTAACCATACAGCCTACACACGGGGCTACATAGTACCGAGTTGATTGAGAGGTGAGCTGATCTGTGAGTCAGATCCCGAATTTGACTCAAGTGTGTGAACCGTGAGCTGAGCTGCAGCTCACAAATATATGTTGAGTTACACATGGCTACGACTGTTTCTTGTATTACTTACACTGCAAAAGCTTTTTTTTAATATAATATACTGGGTTACGCGGTAAAGGTGTACTAAGCCGGAACGGGTCCATAGTACCCATCATTATGAACAAATTGTAGCTAGCTGAACGTTAAGCGGTTTAGCGGTATAGTGTTTTTTTTTTTACGAAACGAAGGCGTTTGAACACGAAAAAAAACCATACAAACCCCAATTGGATCATTAAATTATGTTAACATAAGTGTCCGATTGCATAGAAAGTCTGTATCCACACAGATCTGCAGTTGGCTACAAAATCATATCTGGTCTCATCATCAAGATCCAGCTTCAAATGTTCTTGAAACTTAACTGGGACAGTGAAGCATGAAAGCGCTAAACTAGTACAATGTTCAAAGAATAACTTCAGTACAGTATATTCTCTCCACGAGTGACAAGACTATGTAGTTTATTTAAAGTAGAACACGATTCTAATAAAACTGTAATGGGATGTATGTTTTGTACATAATGAATAGCTATTGAATTAATCTGTGGCAGTAATGGTACAGCTATGGTCTTATCACAAACGTACAATAAGCCTGTAAAAGTGTCATTCCACTAGAGATGTGAGAATGCAGCTATGATATGAACGATGTAAAGCTAGAGCACAGAATAAATATAAGTTCAAAACAGAAGATTCACTCCGCAAAATCATTTAAATAAGTAGCGACTCTACTACACAATAAAGTGCAATTCAGGACGTGCGAGCGCTAACTACCTACAGCTATATTAACTAGAAGTTGCCTCTCTGTCTATCACGTAACTCGCGTTATCTCTGTCTATTGCGAGGCAGGGCCGTCAAGTCGGCTACTTGTAGCTTCATACCTAAACTGCGGAGTGCGCCAGGCCTGGCTAAGCTACGAAACTATGGGACCGTTTCCACTAATGCTAAGAGGTATAGCGGACCGGGTGAGATGTGCTATGAAGGTGCGCGACTCGTGTACTCTGCTCTGTATATAGCTACACCACTCGTACATCTCTAGCTCCCATCCGTAGCTAATCCTTAGCACGCTCCATAGTCCCTCTATATAAAAGACACAGCTTAGTTGTACCCATTCCACCAGTGCTAAGCTATGAAAATAAAGGTTCCTTATTGGTGGTTGTCAAACACATCCGTAGCTACACAGCGTAACACATCTATGGTGGAAAATCACCCTAAAGGTTGACTTACGTGCATAGCGGCCGATCGCAACCGCGCGCGTCTGACGCATGTGGCTGATGCGATTTGATAAAGTATGGCAACGTCAGTCGTCGGCCGCACGCGTCTGACGCAGACCTCTGAAGCGGCGCTATACATTTTCTATACCTCTAGCATCAGCCGCACGCGTTAGACGCATGCGTAAGTCGCGCGCGGCAGCGATCGGCCGCAAAGTCAACCTTCGAGTTACGTTTTCTTGCAGCACTTATAAGCCTTATTGTACGTTTCTGCGTAAGGGGGTTAGTCCCGTCTAACTTTGTCGTGTTTATTCTTTTGTACATTGTGTTTCTGTTTGAAGGGAGGCATTGCATTTTATCGTGTATTTCAGGTATTTAACAGTCACATACCGCCGGAGTCCTTCAGATCCAAGGTTTATATCAAGTTAAAAATCATAAGCATGTGTAGAGCTGGATAATTGATCCTTCGATTTATAACTTAAATATTTTAAGCTGCATGGTAGTCGTTTTCTTTGCATAAAAAACATCATCTGCATCCGATAGTTGACATTTTACTTCTGCATTTGTGGCTATCTCCCCATCGTTAGAATGTTGCAAATATAGATCTCGGCTTGAGAAATCAAAATTAAGTTCGCTTTGGCTACACTTTCTCTAGATTTGGTGTTGGACTGCTTCTTCGAACAACTGCCTGTAAATAAAAGTGTTATGTATCAAATGAATAGTTAGAGCTACAAATTAAAGCAACAACCTGTAGTTTTTATTTCGTGCCAGTGATTGATTTAAATAATTAGTGTTTCGATATTAGTTATCGCCTTGTCATTTAATTTTATTGCTACTGTAAACTTAGAGCATGAAAGATTTGATGTCTGCACAATGCCTTAAGGCCCAGAATATGGCGCACTGCCATCTCACTCGCGCATTTATGTTATTTTAAATAAAACATGGTCATTTTGAACAACAAAATCAACAAGACAAAATTTCAAAATATTTAAAACAAAATTTTATTTTGATATTTTTATTATGAACATAAAAAATGGGATAAACACTTTTTTCCATTTATTATGGTCATTATAAAAAACGGTATTCTGGCCCTTAAATGCAAGATTGAAACAAACTGTACGTTCATAAAACTACAAGACACAACCGTAGTTTCTTGAAAACGCATTTTAGTTCGTAGTGCTGTGAAAGCTCCTTATTTGCCGAACTTTCATTCTAAAACTAATCTCATTTATTTATATTTGATATATTGTAATTGAAAGAAAGAAATAAGGAGTTTTTCTTATAACGGGGCTGACGAAAGCATGTCGTAGCAAAGGTATAACAAGAAATAATGCTACAATTACAATACGTTACTCGAAATTTTGATTCTAGGCGGAAAACCAAAGGAAACGACGCGGAGATTCTTCGTCAGGCCCGGTAATGGACATTTCATCATAAACCTATTTCGCTTTACCTATTTATCATTACATAGCTCTTACGATAAACAGTTTGTCTAGCGTGCGTTCCGTACAAAAACGAGACGTACACGTCTGTCTCATTTTTGCACAACAGTACATACAAAACTTTGTCATGGCACGCACGCTAGGTCTACAACGGAGCATACTAGGTGATGTTCGCTCCTGGTTGCTTCTTCGGAAATAGTAATAAGGCATTTCTGTGACTCACCAAATATTATCATCCACTTCTTGGTTACCGACGCCAAGATTTGCCAACGCCGATAAAATGGCGTTATCTTATCAATTAGATACATACGATAGACTAGAATCGCTATTATTATGCAATAGCTTGAAATACATCGAGTTACAGCTTAAATAATGATAATTGCCTTTGATAACAATTATATAATGTTGTCAAAATCAATTTGTAATAACCATCCGTGTGTGACCAGGATGAGTTGCTTTGAAGCTTTAGAACTTACGTGGAGATATACCCGAATAAATCTCTTCACATACTTAAACTGATAGACTATGGTCGCGTTCCCTTTCACGCCAACAGACCTAATGACGCCAACTCCAACCAATAAGAACCACACAACATATAAAATTTCATTGTGCTTTGTTGGTTTTCATAAGCGATGGCGTCGTTTGGTACTGTTGACGTGATTAGAACGCTAGAACCTTATCTCTTTTGATTCTTTAAAACATGTTCTTGGATCACCCTGCATCGTTACAATCCATCAGAGAGCATAAAACTTGTCATAATGGATGCTAGAGTGATGCCAGCGAAGAGATGATGAGAGTGATGAGTGAAGACAAGTAAAAGATAATTACAGATAGAAATTGGTCACTTATCTAGCGTTCCATGTTCGCATTCTTAATCAAAACTATCAAATTTAATTCTGCTGCTGGGCTGAGTTTTCCCTCCTATATTTTTACCTTTAGATAGGTTGTGCCTGCCACCATATTGACTAGATGAACGCAAGGCTGTCTGCCCGACTTCATTCAGCCGTCTCTCAGTCACACACTCCGAGTGTCCACAACAAATTGTATTTTTGTCTCTTTCTAACAACAGATACAACGTAAAAAGGCTTTCATATTCTTTCCCTTATTTCACAAAATGCACATATACATGAGTAGCTAAGTAGATATATGCTGCGTTTAGTCAGTTTTTAAAGCCGTGTTGTTCGTCTATAACGTCTCTTTTATTACACCTCACTGTTTCACACGGTGTTTTTTAGTTCTGAGAGAGCATTTATTTCTTGTGACACTTATAACAAATGGACTAGGAATATTTGCGACTACAACAGTCTGTAATATTATTTCAGTTTTATTTGGCTTTTTTACATTAAAGAGGCAGTTAGAGAAAGTTCATTGTAAGATTGAAATAAGAATGAAATGAATAATATGAATTTATCCGCTTAGAGCGCTAGTCCAAATTAGTTGATTAGGTAGTTTTGTAATAAAACACTAAATTTAATAAGAATGTGTTCACAATCTAGAACATATTCTCAAAAACGCAGAATGCGAACGGGGAACCTTTGAACACATTGTGATCGCAAGGGCAAGATAATTGGCCAATAAAACCAGGGGGGGGGGGGGGGGGGGTTGCGGGGCGCGTGTTATTGGTATTATTTGGTTATTGTAATTTTTTTTTTTTTTGTGATTCCGTACCTCAAAAGGCAAAACGGAACCCTTATAGGATCATTTCGTAGTCCGTCTGTCAAGACCCTTTTTCTCAAGAACTCGTAAAGTTATCAAGTTGAAATTTATACTAAATACTTGGGTCTACGGTTTCTTCCGGCTGTAAAAAAATAAAAGTTGTAAGTCAACGCAATCAAGATATGAACGTTTATGTCGCATATTTTGCGTTTTCTCAGGGGAATCAAAACCTATAGAGTACTTCCCGTTGACCTAGGATCATTAATTTTGGCAAGAGGCAAGGTCTTACAGCACATAATATAAAGGAATAAATCTGAAAGTTGTTAATTTATAAAAAGTTATTACAAACTTACATTTTGTTAAAACACTACTGTTTTAAACTATCACAGTTGTTCACTAAAGTTATATGATTATTATTCATTCCACAACCTTACCACGGTAAATATCCCGTAAATAATCATATAACTTCACATTTTGTTTTTGTTATGTATGGAAGAACCTTATTGTCAACTACAAAATTAAGTTTGTCTTTCTTTTAATATTTCAACTTCAGTTAGTTTTTTTTGGACTCGTGCTCTGAGGGTTCCGTTGGACGGAATACTCATACTTGTCCGGTTTTTTATTTTCCCATTGGTATTTTTTTGTTGTTGTTGGATATTGGCCTGCGGGGCCAAGTATAATGATGTAGTCTGCTGTCACAGAGTGCCTTATTGTTATTCCCGAGTAGAGAGTGTGTATGTGTGCGTGTGGCGTGGTGTATGATGTGTGTTGTATGCGCCAGAAGTCGGACTCGCTGGGCAAGCTGTACGAGATGGACGACGCGCCCGAACGGCGCGGCTGGGTGGAGCGACTACTGGCCTTCATGGAGGAGCGGCGCACGCCCATCGCCGCCTGCCCCACCATCTCCAAGCAGCCGCTCGACCTCTACCGGCTGTACCTGCTGGTCAGGGACCGCGGCGGGTTCGTCGAGGTAATTCAAATTAAAAAAAATCTTTGTCAGAACATGGTAGGTACACATACATATAAAGTAGCATACATGGTCGTAAGAATGGAGACGTATCTCATGTCCTTGCCTGTTACAGCGAATGAATATTAGTTTTTTTTAAATATATTTTTATTAGTTTTTGTTAAATTAAAAAAAAAAAACTAAATTAAGTCTATGTTAAAATATTGTTAAAATCATGTTTTGGTTTAGTTGTATTTTACCTATTACCTATTGACTCTTCCTTCGATATATATATACGTAAGTTATAGTTAGTTAGTTAGTAAGGAATAATATAAAAGACTATGACATGTTAAAAAGTAAGCGACATAATAGTAAGCTTAAGTTAATGCGCTGCAGAACTACGCTGAGTTCTAACAGTACGTTTAATATGAGATTGTTAATTTTTAATCAACTACCGCAGTATTTAAAAGATATAGATAATAATGTCATTTATAAATATAGACTCAATTTTTTTTTATTGACAAAGCTAATTATCGAATTTCAGATTTTTTTAAATGATAAGGACATTAAATAATGTATTAATAATAATAATAAATAGCGCAAGCCTAATAAAATATAATTGTATTAAAAAAAACTAACATTTGTACGCTGTAACAGGCAAGGACATGAGATACGTCTCCATTCTTACAACCATGTATGCTACTTTATATGTATGTGTACCTACCATGTTCTGACAAATAAATAATTTGAATTTGAATTTAATTACAAAAGAAACATGTTTATTTATTATTATACATATATAACTTATTATAATTAATTTTTTTCATTTTACCTCGTCGCGATACCTAATGGTACCTATCATGATATCGTACTTGATCTTAATTCTTTTGTACGCGTGTTTGTCACCTAACTCGTAAACGGCTGAACTGATTGGATGAAATTTAGTGTGTGTATTTCAATGGGTGGATGGTTTGAAAACGCAATTGGAACCGGTAGGTGGCGCTGCTGTCGGTATGTCACCAAATTATGTGGCGCTGCTTTTCCTGGATGGACGACTGCTGTGTCCGCTAGTACACCTGTATAATAAAACCTGTGCTCGGTTATGTCCTAAAACTGCGACCAGAACTACCCGTCAACATAATTTTGTCTATTTTATTTTGACGTGTTATCATTTGAGTTTTACCACTTATAATCTCGAACTCATTTGTTCTTTTGTATACAGTCGTGAACTTTTTCAGTCTAAATAATACTTGCTCAAATAGGGTAATTTTTTTTAGGGGCAGCAGCGTCCTATTAGTACACGGTAAACGTACTGCGATCCCCAAGCTGCCTGCCAAGCGTGACAAAGACCTTTTTTGACCTCGGTGACCGAGCTTCGCTTTGAAAAAGCAAAACCTCATCTAAATACAAAATTTGATCCGAGTCGTTAGAGCCGTATCTCGAAATAAATTTACATAAAAGAGTTGCTCCTTTAAAGTCATTCATTAGTTATAACAGAGTTTCGCTCGGAAAAGCAAAACCTAAATACAAAGTTTGATCCAAATTAATTTATACACAAGAATTGCTCGTAACTTTTTTTTGATACGGGGTAACTGGTAACTAACCGACAACCTCTTAGGGGCGGGCAGTTTCTGTACACGGCTTTTGGCCTCCAGTCAGAAATAGAACCCGTGACCTTCTGCTTATGAGGCAGACGTGCTACCACTGAGCAAAACGTTCCTCAATAATTACGATAACGACTTTGTAACGAATGTTATAAACGGCACCGATTGTTCCAAGTACGTTTGAACCATAAGTTCTACATTTTATCAGAAATATGTCAAGGCTTGTCCATTGTTAGAAGCGTGCGTTCATGTTTTTAAACATACACATAAATACAACTCGGCTAGCACAGGTTCCATTTGAAATCTAGCATTTTATACAGCAAATGGTACTCTATTCTCCTTACCGTTGTAAAATTCAAACACTAAAACGAATGCATGGAGGACACGGTATAAGTGTAATTCAATTCGATTTTACTGTTTCCAACGTAAGCATTCGCAAACATTTTATGTCTCGAGTATCACTTTAGCGTAGTTGGTGAAACCGGCACGCGGCGCTCTATGAGACTGAAGATTGATGTCAGTGCATACGCAGCTCTTTATGCGCGTTGTAAACTCGCTTCGCATTTACGATGCTTCATAAATGTTTATCATTGGACGTGGACCGCTCGCAACATAGTCTCGGCGACAGAAGTGCGCGGGCGCGCGGCGCCGACGGTCGTGCGGTCTGCCTTATCGCTAACCAACTTCGCCTCGTTCATTAGAGAATTGCAATCGGCGGCATGGTGAGGTTTCCACTCGTTAACACCGCGAGTTATCGCCTTTAGCGTCGGCACTAAACCTTCGCGCTTTACGTCTGTAAATGTGCCTAGTTACAGAGTTCTGCGTGCATTTTTCAGGTGACCAAGAATAAAACGTGGAAGGATATCGCGGGCTTGCTTGGCATCGGCGCGTCGTCTTCGGCGGCGTACACGCTGCGCAAGCACTATACGAAGAATCTGCTAGCTTATGAATGCCACTTCGATAGGGGCGGGATCGACCCGCAGCCAATCATCAACCAGGTGGAAGCATCCACGAAAAAGAAGAGCGGCAAATCGAATAGTACCTCTACTGCAGGTTAGTGTTCTTTACTTAACTTTTTAACGGTTCCTGTCATGTCAGAGGCCTCCAGGCGGCCTTACGACTCTGACATTAGGGCTAGCCCCTCAGCCTATGCAAACTTACGTACGTTATCATACCATCTAAACGTCTGAGTACATTCGATTTTATGTGGTAATTTCATATAATATCCCGGGTGATATAGGCGGTTGTGTTTATTATAATGTTTCTTGATTGGAAGCTTGTGATCAATTTGCTCAGGAACAGAGCATATAAATGAAAAGCAAAAGCAGATTAGTATAATATCGCATTACAGTTTCTTTCGAAGTGAATATAACTGATAACAAGCGTCCATTACTGCATCGCTCGCATTTTAGACAGTCTCTTGCATTCCCAGTAAACATAACACAGAAATACACAATGTAAATGTCTCGTTAAATTGGTCATCAGAACACCAATTTTATAAACTTGCTGCGCCCTTCCATTTCACCTGAGTGGACTATCTTTCAGGAACCGTATATGTTTAGCCCCCGATTCAAAAAGAGGGGTGTTATAAGTTTAAAGTGTGTATATGGGTGTGAGCGATGGTGGTGGAGTGGTAGCATGTTCACTTTATAATCTGACGGCACCCGGATTGATTCTCGGCCCTGCACCAATCACTTATTTAGTATAGTACTCATATAAATTATGTGCGGTTTTAATGCCATTTGGTTTGTGGGTACAAAACAAACTTACAACCTTGATAATATATAGTTTGGATCTGCCTTAAATTCGAGCTTGTACCGATAAAAGTCTGCCTAAAACTGAAGCGGACGAGGTAAACAAATATTGCACACACTACAAACGCACTCTTCTATATTGAGCGGCACACAACTGCAAACGATGTGCTCAAAATGTAATCGAGGGGACGACCAAGCGGGGGGCGTGTAAGTGCTAAATGAAACTGTAGGCTTTTTTATCGCGAATAAGTCTGCGTTTGACCAACAACTCGCCTGTTGGTAAGCGACGATAAGGTCAAAGATGAAGCACGCAGACTTAGAAGATACCTATTAACATACCACCTTAAAAGCCCCAGATTTTATCTCTCAAGAAACTTGGAAGTCAGCTGCCTTATTATGGTTCTTTAATCGGGATCGAAATTGCATGCCGTCCCGTTCGCATCTATTTACTCGCACCACGTGCGTAAGTGGCACGCGCTCGCGATCACGATCCGAATCATCCATAATAAGGCAGCGGGTTGTTCTAATCCTTGGCCGTACGGATTAGAAACGTATAATCGAATCGTTTGGTACGTATCCAAGGAAAATCCACAATGTATGGGTAGTTGGACAATTTCCTACTTGTCCTGTAGTAGAAAGAGAATTATAGAATAAGGTCATGTAGCTCCGATGCACATTCTCTGAACTGAGCATACAACACAGTTTGTACTCATTATTTCCTTGTACGGTGTCAGCAGGGTCATCAAATTCTCAAGAATCATTCCCGGGCGGCGGTGCGGCTCCCGGCGCGCCCATGGACGGCTACCCGGCGCAGTACGCCGGCTACCCGCCACAGCCGAACCACTCGCAAGGTATGTCTACGCTGCTAATCTCCTATGTCTGTGGAATAATGCCGAGACCGCACTAGAACGCACTGGGATACTAGGGAATAGATATTTTCCCTGTCACATATCGCTTTCATAGAGATATAATTGAAAGTGACGGGGCAGAAACGATGTTTTAATTATAACCGAATGGTACCGTAATGGTACATTTTACATTACAGGTATACTTTTCGAAAAATATTAGAAAAAGTTCGAAACTAGAAGTAGGAAATCCACGACTGTGTGTAAGCGCCATGGTTTTGCTTCTCTAAATGCGACTTTAATACAATATATTAAGCCTTATGGTCATCTGTAGTAACAAGTGTTGCTTAAAAGTGGGGAAACCTTGCCCTTAGCGGTTTAAAGGTATAATGAAAAAAGTGGGTAAAACATGGAGACATTTAGACACGAACGATAATTGTGCTGAGGCATATCCCCTTGTTTGTCTGATCTGAGGCCGGTACCTACGAGCTACAGATTACCGACTATAGGTCTCGCTGTCAATAGAGCACTAAATACACCCTTATAAATCTTTTCTAGTGCGGTCTCTTAGCTTTACTGCCTGAATTTGTATTGTACAGAATGTGATGACTTACCTTACTAACGGTTTTTATTAACCGACACAATTGGCTGATTTCTTTCTAAAGTTGTCCGTTATGCCACTTATGCCTCCCTATATTGTAGGGAGGACTGACGTTTCTATGCATTCTTTTTGTTTCTATAATCTTCAGACGTTTTATTTCAACTCTATCTTAATAAATAAAAACGTCTTAGTATAAATTCCATGTGAAATATACAGGGCTACGCATATAGACTGTACTAAGCCGAAAGGAGGTCATTGTACTCATTATGAACAACTTTCACTATGGAATCAACTCTGAAATCGCGAAAAAAATATCATCTGTTCCATACATTTTGTCGAGTGTCAATGACAGCTGTTTTTTTTTCCGAGTTTTTTCAGCGTCAGTCCCATAGTAAAGTTGTTCATAATAAGTACAATGACCTCCTTTCGGCTTAGTACAGTCTATATGCGTAACCTTATAAGAGTTGAGGAGTGTGAAGTAAATATTGCTGTAAATGAGCTATGTTCGATTGTCGCCGCGGCGATGGTCACTGTATGGCGGATACAACTCTAGTGCACTTATTTGGTGCTTGATCTCTTTGTGCACTTAGTGCAGTCACCGTACTAACTGTGTACCTAACTATCACCGAATGGTACATCACCGCTAACGAATCATGTCTCATAATAATGCTTGTCACTAATTCTAACTGTATTGATCATTCAGAGGTAAACTACTGATTCGCCAGTTTTTTTTTTTCATTTTTAGAATCATATAACTTTAGTGAACAGCCGTGATAGTTTAAAACAGTGTTTTATAAATTACTTGTTTTATTATTAAATAAATAAGGTGTAAATCAATTATTTTTTTCACTTTGGTTTACATTATTGTAGTATTAGTAAGAATCCCTATTTTTTTTGAAAATATAATTATAGCCTATGTCACCCGGGGATAGTGTAGCTTCCCAACAGTGAAAGAATTTTTCAAATCGGTTTAGTAGTTTCGGAGCCTATTCAATGTAAACAAACAAACAATCAAATCTTTCCTCTTTATAATGTTAAGTATAGACAAATATTTATAGTGAGAATCGAATCAGTAGTTTGTCCTCCTGTGAGCAAGGAGCGTGGTACCGCGGCCGGTAGTACATAGCCCTGGTGTTGTAGGCGGCGGGGCAGGTGGGGACAACCTGGCCGCCTCCAACCCGTTCGACGAGCCGCCGGGCCCGCGCCGACCCCCAGGTATCACCACACACCAGACCACGGGCCGGAACTCTCCACGTATATTCTTAGACAGAAACTAGTATCTTCCTTAGCACCTACACCACAGAAGACATAACAGTACAACTACATGAGATTCACTCCGCAAAATAATTTTAATACGTAGTGGCTCTTGCCACTATACAATAAAGTTCAATTCAGGACGTGCGAACGCTAACTACCACAGCTATATAATCTAGAAGTTGCCACTCTGTCTATCGCGCGGCAGATTCTAAGTTAGCTACTTGTAGCTTCATACCTAAAGTGCGGAGTGCGCCAGGCCTGCCTTGACCCTAGCGAGCATAAAACAAAACACTCTAAACCTCTTTGAACTGGCCCCACTACGCATTTTGCGTCCCATAACTGCAATCATTGAGCTATTATGTATTACATACTAGACGAGACACCATTAAATTGCGGCGAAAACGATACCAATTGAATAGGACATTGTCTTGAAGTGTCTCTTTTAGTATGTAACAGTTCAATGACTGCATTTCATTCATAATATTTTCCGTGGTCGGGTTATTTTACTTATCGACCGAAATCGTTAGTGAAAATCGCTCAGTCGAGACTTCCGGCCCTGAAGTATAACTTTCACAGTGTGATAAGTCACATGGTTTTGTATGAAATTTATCGAGTCAACACCAGTCTTCTGTATAAATTCAATGGTGATAAATAACTTAAAATCATTTACGAATTCGTTGTAGAGAATTATCGCTTTTTTGAAAATTAAAAGAAATATTAGACAAAAATCAAGTTTATTAAATTACCATTGAAGTTATTATGGTTATTTGGTTATGACAATATTATTAAATCTAATTGGGAATGGTATTTTTTTGCATGTTGCACATTATTCACAAGTCTTAACGCTCACGGTTTCTTTTATTATTTCAGCAACTATAAGTATTAGATAATTGATTAATAAAGCTTTTATAAAAAAGTTATACTTTTTTGAGCTACGAACCAGGTATAAAAGGAAAAATAGCCCTCATAGAATGCCCATTAAAAGTGACCTTATGAGGTTGTGACATCAACATATCATCCTCTCCCTCTCTCTCTCTCTCTCTCTCTCTCTCTCTCTCTCTCTCTCTCTCTCTCTCTATGTTGTTGTCATAGGCTGTCGTATCTTTCTGTCTCTAGTTGACATATGTATCTAAGAATTGAAACGGTATGTCACACAAGCTACAAACCAGGTGTATAAGGAAAAATTGCCCTTATAGAATGTTAAGTGACCCAATGAAGTTATGACAGCAACATATCATTCTCTCTCTCTCTCTCTCTCTCTCTCTCTCTGTTGACAGCAACATATCATTCTAGTTGACATACGTATCTGGTGTCACACGAAATATTTTCTGAATAATCATTTTGCGAACGTGATATTTTGCGACATTGTGACATTTTACGAACGTGTATATATATGTATACGCCGAGAGGAAACCACACCCCCACAGATAGTTAGTCTATCAGAAGCCGGTGTAGAATGGATGTAGCTGAACTATTGCATGGGGCAGAGTTTTTTAGGCCAAGTAAAAATATTATATAAATATATTGTTGGTTAAGTACAAACAAATCTATCTCAGCAATGCTTAAATATATATGTATACTACTGTATGTTACAATGTACATAGCTGCAGTTTTTTAAGGGTTGGTTTATAAGTTAATTTGGGCTGTATCTATATGATTTGCTAACTCAGTGGTTTTTAGTGTTGGTGTTTGTAAAGTAGACTGCTATTATGTGAAAGTAGTTGCTGAATAGTTTTATTTTAACCATTATTGATGACGTATATGTTGATTCCAGGTTACCAGCCAGGTTACGGCTACGAATATGGATCTCCCTATCAAGCGAATAGGCCAGTTTATTCCCAGTACGGACCCGAAGGCGATAGGTGAGCCAACTTTACTTTTTAGCTAGTCCATTCATATTTATACCGCGTCCACACATTGACACATTTTGTACTTTCAGTTTTATTACCTGTCCAACTTATTTAAACGCTCTAGAAATATTAGCTTGGAGTATATATTTTATTACCCCTCTCTACGAGGGAGGCCTTTGTTCAGCAGTGGACGTTTACAGGCTGATGATGATGATGATGATATATTTTATTATCATCATCCTCATAACCTCATTATAATTTTAACTTTTTCTTTCACACAGGCCACTCTACTATATTCTTATAATTTTAAAATTAGAAAGCAAAGCAATGAATAAATTAACACATAGTTTTTTTATTTTTTTGAAGAGTATGGTAGAGTGGTGGCCTGTGTGAAAAAAAAGTTTAGATAAAAATAATAATAAGGGTGAATGAAAGATGAGGATGATGATAATAAAAGGCATACTACATGTTTTAAAATTAAGTTTCATTTTCAGAATGTTTTGGGGAAGTTGGGTAGCTCAAAAATGTAGGCAACAAAATCGAGAATTTTTTAGGAGAATGATTTTGAGGTACACAATGTGTGGACGCGGTATTGCGTTAAGGTTTGGTTGTTATGTAACTAGCTCTGAAGTATGGCATGGCTGGGGTCGATTTTTGAATCGCTCGCGTTATGTCTCATTAAAATATCATGCGAATTGAAAGATTTCCTATTGATATAAAGCAATTCCGAATGTTTCAAACCACTCGATGCGTTAGCGAGCGAAATGATTATTTCCGAAATGAAATTCCGTTCGAAAGGTCATTTCGCGTGACATTTTTGTGCAATTTATCAGAAGAGCGATTCAAAAGAGAGCCCCAGAGCGTTTGATTTTCGATTCTCTTGTGGAGTTGTGCACTAAAAAGTGCCGTACTACCATGATGTGGGTTTGTCTGTACGATATAATGTATCGTTCACTGTTCTGTGCAGGGGGTACCGCGGCGGCGAGTACCAGTACGGCGGGTACGCAGGCGGGTACCGCGCGGGCGCGCCGGGCGCCGGCGGCACGCCCCCGCCCGCGCCCGCCTACCCCGAGTACTACCGGCCGCCGCACCCGCACCCCGCGCACCCCGCGCACCCGCCGCATCCCGCCCAGCCCATACAGCAACACCAGCCGCCCATAGAGGTACGCACACACCTCGTCTCGACTCCTATGTCGGCCGGCGGTCGGCGGTCGGCACACTGCACTGAAAGTACCGTTCTTATCGATTGACAAATTAACAGTTGAAATCTACAAATTCGATAAAATGCATAAAACCAATCATTGCGAGTATGGATCAAATGTCTTATCGAATTTGTTCATTTCAGTTGTCATATTTGTCGATCGATAAACGGCACTTGCACTGCTGATCGATTATACAGCGTGTTTCAAAAGGGTGTGATAAAACTGAAAGGTATGTATGTGCTCATCATTATGAACAACTTTTACTGTGGGACCAAACCTGAAATCACACAAAAAACAGCTGTTCCATAGAAAACGGCCATTGACACTCGACAAAACGTATGGAACATCAGTTTTTTTTTGGTCGCGATTTCACAGTTCTCATAGTAAAAGTTGTTAATAATGATGGGTACATAATACCCTTCAGTATTACCGCACTCGTTTGTTACATCTTGTATATATACATACCTATATGATGGACGGGATAATTCTACCCCAACATTTATGTAATGAAGATATTTTCATTACACAAATGTTACTCTACACCCTGGCTGTACACCGAGATCTCTAAATATTACTTTTGAGCAAGCGTGCTCCATCGTAGACCACATCATCGCCTAACATCAAGCGAGGTGGCGGTCAAGCCTATTATTTATTTAAAAAATAACGGTGTGCTCAAGACCACATGTCAGAAGTGAAAACTTCATTACGGTTGACTATATCTCTCTTGCTTCCTTAGTCGACTCGAGCCGACTTTACCCGAACGTCCGTTACATAGCCGAGCGTGACGGCTCAGTCTCATTCATCATCATCATCATCAGCCAGAAGACGTCCACTGCTGAACATAGGCCTCCCCCTTTAACCTCCACACTGAACGACAGCCTGCCTTTTGCATCCACTGGATGCCAGCGACTCTTACTATGTCGTCGGTCCATCCAGTGGGAGGCCTACCTACGCTGCGTCTTCCGGTTCGTGGTCTCCACTCAAGAACCTTTCTTCCCCATCGGTTATCGGTTCTCCGAGCGATGTGGCCTGCCCATTGCCACTTCAACTTGCAAATTTTAACAGCTATGTCGGTGACTTTGGTTCTTTGGCGAATATCCACGTTTCGGATTCTATCGCGCAAAGAAACTCCGAGCATAGCTCTCTCCATTGCCCGCTGTGTGACTCTGAGTTTTTCCAAAAGGCCAACAGTTAAGGACCACGTCTCAGTACCATATGTCATCACTGGCAACACACACTGGTCAAAGACCCTTGTCTTTAGGCACTGTGGTATCTTGGACGAGAAGATGTCACGCAATTTCCCGAACGCTGCCCATCCGAGTTGGATTCTTCGGGCGACCTCTTTGCCTATGAGAAAGCCTTTGATTCCATCGAGACCTGGGCAGTATTACAGTCCCTCCAGCGTTGTCATATCGACTATAGGTATATCGAAGTGTTGAAGTGTTTGTATAGAAACGCCACCATGTCGATCCGATTACAGGACGAGAGCACGGAACCAATCCAATTGCAGAAAGGCGTGAGACAGGGAGATGTTATCTCTCCGAAACTGTTCACGAACGCATTGGAGGACGTTTTCAAGCTCTTGGACTGGAACGGATTAGGCATCAACATCAATGGCGAATACATCACTCACCTTCGTTTTGCCGATGATATAGTCATCATGGCAGAGTCGCTGGAGGACCTAAATACGATGCTCAGCGACCTCAGTAGCCTTTCCCAACAGGTGGGTCTTAAAATGAACATGGACAAGACAAAAATCATGTCCAATGTCCATGTTGAACCCGTGCCGGTAGTCGTTGGGAACGATACTCTCGAAGTTGTTGACCATTACACCTATCTTGGGCAGATTGTTCAGTTAGGTAAGTCCAACTTAGGCACAAAATAAAGTGCCCAATGCGCCTAATCAAGTTTTCACTTTAAAAAAAACTTCTCGTATTCATCGCGAAAGCCAATGAAATGAGTCCATTTGACTCTGGTGGTAAACTCAATGCGCGACAGACCGCGTGAACGAGTGTACAGCCGGCTTTATGCTAAAGTGTTGCAATTCTCGACTAATCGTAGCCAGTGAACGACTTGTAGAATCGAAATCTATACAAAAGAATTCTGTTTATATTCCACAAATCGATGTAAAAAAATGAGATCTTGAATATTGCATCTTTACTTGTCAAGTTATTAACCGACTTCAAAAAAGAGGGTTCTCTTTTTTATATTTGTTGCCTTAGAACTCCGTCATTTATAAATCGATTTAGAAAAACTGTTTTCTTTTTATTTGGAAGGATACATATACTTTCAGATTGGTCCCATAGAAATTTTATCAAAATCGGTTTAGTGGTTTGGTTTTTAAATCTCTGAAAAACAAACTAGATTTTTAAAACTAACTGAAAAAATAATCCAAGATAAATATCCAAGTAAACGAAATTGCTTACTTACTAACTTTGAAGTCGGTTTTTAAAATTGATACAATATGAAGCTTTAAGGTATGATTCCGAACTCGGCAGCACGCAACAGTGCTGCCGCTGCACTACTGGGCCCCGTACATTCTCTATAGGTAGATAGCCGGTTGGTCCAGTTGATAGTGAACCTAACTTCTGAGCTTGGGGGCGTGGGTTCGATTCCCACCTAGGACAAACATTTGTGTTTGTTCTATATCTGGTTGTTTATATTTAAGCATTAAGTATGTATTTAAAAATAAATATGTATGTATATCAGTCTTTGGCAGCCATATCACAACCTTTGCTTAGTTTGGGGTCAGATGACCGTGTGTGCAAAAAAATGTGGATTCCGAGGTTGCGGCTGCATTGCTGCCGCGG
Source organism: Agriopis aurantiaria (assembly GCA_914767915.1). Taxonomy (NCBI): domain Eukaryota; kingdom Metazoa; phylum Arthropoda; class Insecta; order Lepidoptera; family Geometridae; genus Agriopis; species Agriopis aurantiaria. Next base: position 4,819,853 of record OU612001.1, on the reverse strand, counting down.
CATTGCTGCGTAGCTTGGAATGTATTCTCATATAAACCTATAGAGAATGTATGGGGACCAGTAGTAGTGCTGCGGCAGCACTGCTGCGCGCTGCCGATTTCGGAATCATACCTTAACTGTCTTGGAATACAATATTACTGGAATGAGTACCGTAGTGTCGCCTCAATTATTTGTAGTATGTACGTCTGTGCATGTCTGGAATGCGAGGTATATCTAATGTGTATGTTATGTATACAATATCTCGCTTTTACTCCGCACCAGTGCTTGGATATAGTTCAAATAACAGTTATCTAGAGCTATATCCAGGTACTTATATCTATTTAGGTAGTGCATTATAGCTTCAAGAGATTTGTCCAGTGAATGCGTTTATTCTTACTGATAGGCAATTTTTGTAGAAAATTGAGTATGACTTTTAAAAGATAATCTGTCTTTTACTACTATATGGAAAAGAAGACGGTTCAAGGAATATGAAAATGAGATTTCTATTACTCCAAAAAAAATTACCGACCAACCAGTGGTTGTGTCTTCAAATCACGAGTGAATCGGTTTCTTGTAGGCAAGCGTGCTCCATCGTAGACCGCATCATCGCTTAATATCCGGCGAGTTGGCGGTCAAACGCAAGCCTACTATTAATTTTGAAACAAAAAGAAAGCAAAGGAAAAAAATTAAAATAAATATGGTGTCCAAGAATTTGCATTTAAAATATCAAATTGTGACCTATTTTGGTTAGTGATTTGATTTCGGTGGAAATTTAAAGTAGGAACGATTTGAAACCACGGTATTAACTAAAACGATAATATCTGTATCAATGACTGATTGCGTGTACTAATAGCGTTTGAATCAGTACCGAGGTGTCAAATCAGTCGTACAATGTATTCCGTTTTAGACCAAATGCACGGCGACCTCTGTGAATTAGTTGATAAAGTGTTGCCGTCCTCGTCAAATGGACTGCATCACTATGATATCTTTATTTTCAGTTTAGAACAGTCATCTAAAGCTTTCAAATTCAATATCGCGATAACTAAAATGGTCCCGCTGCCGTGAACGCTGTTAACTGATACCTAACCTAATGGTCTAATTCGGAACGCGCGGTTAGGTTGAGGCGTGCGCTCTTGCGCCCTCCTATGGTTGCAATTCTCTGGCAATAGATATTTTATCTGTTTCCTGGACTCCCATAAAGATGGTCATGAGAGTGACGGGGACAGAAACAATATCGAATTGTCACAGAATGTGTGTACTCTGTCCACCAGGTTATTCGCTTTTTGACAGATTGAACTAGTGATTGCTGCAACTTAACATTTCGTTTATTGATTCGATTGTTGACCCTTTCATCGATAGGATCGATTATAATTATTGTCGGTACATATATATTGCACCAATGGTGCAATATTCATGCCTGTATTTATTATAACTAGATAAGATACAAAACAATGGCATTTAATTAATGTATTAGATTACAAGTAAAATGCCAATTTACTATTTTGCAGGCTTTTGTAGCAATAAGTAACAAAAATCAAGTATAGTTTATCTATCGTATCAATTATGCCGTAATATATATATTAAAAAAATCGACGACTCAGATTGGATTAAAGATTAGACGGAAACACGTTTTTCTCATATTATTTGATTAAATGTTAATATTGGCTTAATTATAGGTTTGTATTAAGGCTAATAACGCCATATGATTTCATTTACCACATCTCTCAAGATGATTTCCAGATGACTTAATCTTGTAAGTAGGTAAAACTTAGTGAAACGTCTGTTTTTCTATGGGTAATAATTTTCAAGACGCTAGTACAAAGTGAAAACGTCAACATTGTTTGAGCTGTCAAAAAGCAAATAACCTAGTGTACAGAGTATATATAGTAAGTAGTTAACGTAGCAGGTGCGCCGTATGACAGTATGTGGTGTGTGTTGGTGTAGATGTCGGGCGCGCAGTCTCCGAGTGTAAGCCTAATGAGCTCGCAGCTGGCGCGGCAGCTGGTCGCGCCGCTGCCCTCCAACCCGAGACCCTACGTACGGACGCCCCGTTTGTACCACGCACTCAACACCGCTTCCCATCGATTGGCTCCGACGATACTCTCATGACTCACACCCGCACGGACATTGGTCACTTGGCCTCGCGTCACAGCTACCCTCGCCGCGCAGAATCGTATCACGATCAGGGGCCTTATTATGATTCTTTGATCGGGATCGAAATTGCGTGCCATCCCGTTCGTATCTATTTACTCGCACCACGTGCGTAAGTGAGATGGCACGCGATCGCGATCACGATCCGAATCATCCATAATAAGGTAGCATGTCTTACCACCCTTATTCACATAGTCGATAACCTGCCGTCCTCCTTGTTTCCTGAGAACTACAGTCTAGGCATCTTCAAGGCTAGAGTGAATAGATTTCATCTAGATTAACGTGTTCCATCCTCGGCCACACCGTCGCTTACCATCAGGCGAGAAGGTGGCCAGACGTAGATCTATTCTCTGTAAAAAAAAACTATTCTATAAATTGCTGTGCCAACTTCATGTTGACGAGATCTTCGAAAGTAGTCGCCCAAAGCACTACCGGACTGATAACTTTTTACTGTCTTACTAGCGGTCCGCCCCAGCTTCGCACGGGTATAGATTATAGCCTATTGTCACCCGGGGATAGTGTAGCTTCCCAACAGTGAAAGAATTTTTAAAATCGGTGTAGTAGTTTCGGAGCCTATATTCAATGCAAACAAACAAACAAAGAAACAATCAAATCTTTCCTCTTTATAATATTAGTAAGTATAGATAATAAAAGCTGATCATAAATAGAACCGATCACCGGAAATTACGAGTTCAAAGTTAAAGAAGATACAAGCACTTTAATGTCTCGCTAGACAGAGCGCACTATACTTATTAATGACGTCATTTGTGAGTACGCCATACAAACTCCATACTGACACTGCGGGAAAAGGACAATCCCTTTTAATGCCGAACAAAAACTTTTACCACTTATATCTTAGAACTTTATTAGCCGATTTAAATAACTTCTTTAGTAGTTGTATAATATTTTTTTTTTTTTATTAGGCGTGTAATTTTTAACAAATCAACAGTCCGGTAGTGTATTCTAAATTGATCCCATTATTGTCACTCCTTTTATTTACTGTAGGAGCACTCAAGCCTCTTGGCACTTCCCAAGGAACAATTTGTTCTTTGGTGATGATCTGGTTTGATCTTTCGTCACTACAAGACATCTACACGTCATGTACTTTTGGCGCAAAACTCATATAAGCACCTACTTATAGGAATTCACTAAAGTCCCGTCGCGGAGCAGTAAGAATTTCGTATAATGGCCTGTTATTATCTGTCTCTGTCGCTCCTGCGTAAATGTAATGCGTCTCACTCGCACAGAGGGCGATCATAGCATCTGTGCGAGCGAGACGCATTATATTTACGCGGGAGCGACAGAGACATGTAATAACAGGTCATTGTACGAAGACGTTTGTTATCAATAAATTTTCGTTTCATTTCTTCCTGCTCCGCGACCGGACTTTAGGATGATAAATCAATTCTTTCCAGCACATTCAACAGTAGAAAGACTTGACATTTTGTGATACGATTCAGCGACGGTTTCCTTATTTCGTAGCGTCAGAAGTTTACGAAGACAGGAAATACGCGAGTATCATGACGCGAGAGCGATTCATCCGTGGTTTTTGGCTTCATTTAATTTTTTATTTCGAATAATCTCACTCGCTTGACGGAAATGAGCTATCACTGTTAATTTGTTTCTTCTATTTTTGTTAACAAAATTTTGGCTTGCGGTGTGATTAATTGGCTTTACGAACACGTCGACCGTATTACGGTCCGAATCGGTCGAACGATGGACAAACCCAAACCAAAGCTCTTCAAAATTTAACCATTTTAATCAAAACATGGAAGTTAAGGTTTAGAGTGTGTGGTGGTGGCTTTACAGACCTCTTTAGGTCTCTGAATCATGTGCATGCATTAAGTTTTTACAGATCATCGTAAGCTTATTAGCTGTTAAGTTAACGAGTCGTCGCTTTGTATATCGCGACACTAATCGATCTAATGTGTCTCAGTACCGCACTCAAGGCCGTAGCCAGGAATTCATTTCGGGGGGGGGGGGGGGGGGGGGGGGGGGGGGATTAGCACCAGTAGAATAATACTTACTACCACTTCGCGTTCGAGGTGTTTAATATTTTAGTAAGTACCTACGTATGAAACGGTGGGTTGGCTAAAACATTTCGGGGAGGATTTGAACCCCCCAAAACTCGCCCCTGCCTTCGGCCTTGACCGTACTTTGTGTTATTCAGATTCATTCGACCGATTGTCGTTAGAATGTCATCAGAAACATCCTTGGGTGCACGGCCAGTGTAACATTTTACGTATTTACCTAATAATCGCTTTTTACGTTGGCCTTCGTTGCGAGCGGGCGGAGCTGCTAGCAAACACTCAATTATACTTACGTTGGGCGTAAATCTAGTAGCTACGTCGGTATCGCTCCTTCCGCTTCGAAATGCTTACTCACGTTTTGGGTAGATATTTCTTGCAGGCTCATGAAAATTTGTAGGATTATTTGGTGAACTCATTAGCAATCTTAAAATGGAGATGCCCAGAGAAATAACTACTCGAGTCGTGCTGGGTATCACTCGGCATTTCGATTATCAACGTTTTCTCGAATTTTCGTTCCGTACAGTCCCACCATCTTGGCTGTTCAGTTGACAGCGTCGCTAGTGGAGAATTTGGTATTGCCACCTAAGAAATTCACCAAGAAAAAATGTAGTTCCAATTTTACCTACCTGATCAGCTAAGTTATTGGCACTGTATGTACGTTTTCTAAAGTTTGCGTAAATTTTGGGAAAATCCGGTAGCGGCAAAAATATTTTCAATGATTCGTTTGCTTATAATCTCGTTTTATTTTAAGCTTTCGTAAATATCATCGAAAACAAAATTGGGAAGACGCTGTTATCGAATTCGAAGCGGGAAAAGAGATGAGAGGTCGGTCGCCTCCGCTATAATCTCGCTTGGTTGTGTCGACAGTATGGAGGCGGCAAGCCGGCAGGCGGAGTACCCGCGGTGGCGGGGAGCGGGCCGGGTCCCGGCGGCGCGCCGCGGCGGCACCCTGACTTTGCGAAGGGCGAGGGCTACGGCGGCGCAGGCGCAGGCGCGGGGGCTGCCGCGCCGGGCGCGCGCTTCCCACCCGCGTGGGGCGGGCCTTTTCCGCGCCAGCAGCCGCCCTCGCCCGCCGCTCCCTGGCGTCCACCGCCCACGCACCAGCCGCCCGGACAGCCACCGTGGAATCACCAGCCTTACCAGCCGCAGGTGACTATCATCTTAATCTCACAGAAACTAAGTTTCCGGTCAATTATCGACCGACAATTTTAGTCATATCTTTTTTTTTTTACATCGCGCTATGCTAACTTTTGACCGCGATCTCGCCTAATGGAAAGGGATGATGCGGTCGAAGATGGAGCACGTTTACCCAATAATAACCTATTAACCATAGACTTGAACACTCCAAGATTGTAATGCTGCGGAAACACAGACACGGGCAAGGCGTTCCATTGTTTTGCTGTTCTAATCAAGAAATAGCAGTCAAAAGGCTTGGCATCAAATCTCGCATTTGAAATTAGAAAATGTTCTTGCACAACCTGATTGGTGAATTTCTGATGTTGCCGTCTTTCATTTGTCATAGAGTCCGTTAAATTACTGTATACGTTTGCCTACTTTACATGACATCATCTTGAAACGCCTAGCAGCATGTCGGAAAACATATCGAGAGTCCAGATCAGTTCAGCTACCTTAAAATACCTTTAATGCACTGCCTTGCGGTCTATTAATACTCAAGATTTTGTAGGTTCAGTGTAGTTGACATTTAAAAAAAGTTGCGAATAAGACCGTGTGAAGCGAATTGCTCAATGTTAGTGCTCTCGACAGAACTGTCTTGCGTATATCATTTTAATATAAACTGCAAGATATTTTATTGACTAAGTATAATTTCGAAATTAAAAATTAGGGCCGGTATCGAATTCGCCACTTGTGACCGTCTGTCTGCTCGCTAATAGCCCAGAAGTCACAGACTGCCTCCAAGGTGACCACCCGGGTACGAACATATTTAATAGTGCATCGGGAAAGAAGTGTCCATGTGGTCATGTGTGGTCTTGGTCTTCTTTCCAGGGGGTGGGTGGTGGCAGCGCGGGCGTGCTAAAGCGTGAGCTGACGTTCCCGGCGGAGTGCGTGGAGGGTGCTGTGCCTGCGCCAGAGAAGCGGCGCCGACTGACACGCGCCGATGTGGCGCCCGTAGACGCCTGGCGCATCGTCATGGCGCTCAAGTCAGGCCTGCTGGCCGAGACCTGCTGGGCGCTCGACATACTCAACATACTACTCTTCGACGACAACTGCATAGGTGAGCCTTCTCCCCACTATGTTCTGCGATACACCTTGGATCACTATCTGAGAGGATAGCTTACGACTTTCTGTTTGGCGCAGGCTACTTCGGCCTCCAGCACCTGCCGGGTCTGCTAGACCTGCTGTTGGAGCACTTCCAGCGTGCGCTAGCGGACGTGTTCGATGCGCCGGCTGGCGAGCCCGAGCCGTGGTACGCGACCAGCTCCGCCCCCCCGCGCGCCGTGTCTCCCCCGCGGCGGCGCGCGCCACCGCCCGAGCCCGCCGCGCGCTCCGTGCGCCTCCTGGCGGGCGAGAACTACACGATGCAGTCGCGCCGCCGGCACCCCGTCACGCTGAAGCAGGACGAGGAGCCGCCCGCGCCGCCCGACCCCGACGACGTGGTCGAGCGCGACGACCGTGTGCTCGAGCCCTGGCAGGGCCCCGGCGACGGACCCGCCGCCGAGCACGCGGTCACCTGCGTGCGAGCCGAGTACCCGCCCCTGCCCTTCGCGCGCGTGCTGCCCTCGCGGCGCGCGCCCGCCCCGCCCCCGCGCGCACCCTCCCCGCCGGCGCCCGCGCCCGAGCCGGCGCCCCCGGCGGCGCCCGCCTCGCCCGCGCCGCCTGACTCGGACAACCTGGCGCCGGAGCCGATGGAGCTGGAGCCGGAGCGGCGCGCGGCGCTGCAGGTGCGCGACCCGGCCGGCGTGCTGCGCCGCCGCCGGCTCGAAGACTACGAGGACGAGTGCTACACGCGCGACGAGCCCAGCCTCAACCTAGTGTCAGAGACGCGCGCGGGGCTCGCGCGCCGCTGCGTCGCGCTCTCCAATATCCTGCGCGGGCTCACCTTCGTGCCGGGGAACGAGGGCGAGTTCTCTCGGTCGGGTGCGTTCCTCGCGCTCGCCGGCAAGCTGCTGTTGCTGCACCACGAGCACGCGCCGCGCGCCGCCCGTGCGCGTGCGTACGAGCGCGCGGCGCGTGACGAGGCGGACGCGCGCGCGTGCTGCTCGTCGCTGCGCGGCGCCGCCGAGTGGTGGTGGGAGACGCTGGCGGCGCTGCGCGAGGATGCGCTGGTGGCGTGCGCCAACATCGCGGGCGGGCTCGAGCTGCACCACCAGCCGGAGGCGGTGGCGCGGCCGCTGCTGGACGGGCTGCTGCACTGGGCCGTGTGCCCGGCGGCGGTGGCGGGCGACGCGCCGCCGGCCGCGCCCGCCGCCTCGCCGCTCTCGCCGCGCCGGCTCGCGCTCGAGGCGCTCTGCAAGCTGTGCGTGACGGACGCGAACGTAGACCTGGTGGTGGCGACGCCGCCGCGCGCGCGCATCGCGGCGCTGTGCGCGGGCCTGGCGCGCGACCTGTGCCGCCCGGAGAGGCCCGTGGTGCGCGAGTTCGCCGTCAACCTGCTGCACTACCTGGCGGGCGCGGGCGCGGGCGCCGCGCGCGAGGTAGCGCACCACGCGCCCGCGGTCGCCGCGCTCGTCGCGTTCATCGAGCGCGCTGAGCATGCGGCGCTCGGCGTCGCCAACCAGCACGGCGTGGGCGCGCTGCGCGATAACCCCGACGCGATGGGCACCTCGCTGGACATGCTGCGGCGCGCCGCCGCCACGCTGCTGCGGCTGGCCGAGCGGCCCGAGAACCGGCCGCTGATCCGCCGACACGAGCGGCGGCTGCTCTCGCTCGTCATGTCACAGATCCTCGACCAGAAGGTGGCGCACGAGCTGGCCGACGTGCTCTACCACTGCACGCAGAGCGCGGACGCGCTGCCGGAGCTCGACTGAGCGGCTGCGCCCCGCCCCGCCCACGCCCCGCCCACGCCCCGCGCGCGCCCCGCATGTATATATAGTGTAACGCGCCCGGCGCGCGCCGATACGAACGACTGTTCTCTGTGCCCGCGACCGTTCCCGCGAGAAAGTCGATGTGCTATAATCGATAACTGATGTTCGATGAAAGAATGATTGTATTATACTATCTCGTAATTTTGATTTTTATAATAAAATGGGACTTGAATCTGTTTATTGGTTTTATGATGGAGATTTTATACCGAGTACCTTTAGCGCTAATCTGTAAGACGACCGTAGTTGAGAGTGTGAGGAGCTTATGTGGGTAATAAGATTTAAATTAAGTTTAATGTGAATTATTACAATAATCTATAATATATTGAAATTGAATCTGAACTTTATTTTTTTTATCAATTGGCTATTCTTAGTTTATTTCTACACCTCTATCTAACTCACATCTTCGCTAGATCCAGGTTTATAATACTATCACACTACATAAGGCAATACATAGGCATATAGGTCAAAATTTATATCATTATTCTTTATAGTAATTTCTTGCTGAAGATTGTATTCCTCTTCTATAGAAAATAATCTACGTCTTTGGACCAAGGTCTGAAGACTTAGAGCGGTTTCGCACTACGTCCGATCCGAATCCGTGAAAATACGTTCCGAAGTTGTCGTACAACTATTTGTATGGTAGTTTACGCACTAGATCCGATTTCCGTCATCCGAATTCTCTCCGTCATCCGTAAATTTCCATTTCGGAATAGATAATTGACGGACTGAAGTAGCCATAGTATTATTTGTATAAATGCTCGCGCACTGCGTCCGAATTGAATCCGAGCTGCGTACGAACGGAGGCAGCGGGGCGGGGGGGTGCAGCTGGGTGGGACAACTTCGGAACGTATTTTCACGGATTCGGATCGGGCGTAATGCGAAACCGCTGTCATGATCAACGACGTGAACACTGCTGTGGCTCCGCCTAAAATGATTGCTTGGATTTGTATCAGAGATCGGACTAGTGCGTACGCAATATCCGAATTCGGTCCGAGTTATCTAGATCCATATTTTCACGGATTCGGCGATTCGATTTCATAGTGCGAAACCGCTCTTAGGCATAACTCTTTGATTGCGTTACTATTTCTGAGACAGCACTAAAACCTTGCAATAAAAAGTTGAAAATATTCTGGCAGCTAAGAAGTTGACAACCCAAATTCTTTTTTCGATTGAACAAATTCTGTCATTCCCTGCCCATGGATGTTTTGGTAAAAAATTGCGAAAATTTTCTATACATATTCAGATCAAAAATATACGTTTAAACAATACAAAACAGGGATGAAAGAGGCATTTATTTGTTCCCAAATCTGATGTATCGCAACCTCTTGGAGCGATGGAGCTTCAAATGAGCGATAGCAAAAAATTGTTCAAAGTATTTGATGCCAATAAGCGCAAAAGGACTAAAAAGAAGCGCGAGGGAGTTGATGACTCCAATTCTGTGGCTACGGATGACTCAAATAATGTAAGTAAATTGTTTTCGTAAGTATTGCCTGACATAATAGACCGGTTCTCTGAGAAATGGCTGGGGCACTTAAATCAGGAATATTTGTCAAAGCTGGGGCTATACAATTACTGCAGCTTTTCAAGCATCAATATCGCCGTTAACCGTTTTTATACCCGTTGGTTGGACGGCGGTTCGTCAAACAAGACAGTCTCGTCTGTTAGCACTATAAGGGTTGTGCTTGCGAAATTCCAGATCCAAATTAAATTATAACTTCTTGTGACTTGAACCTTCGACCAAAATAAAATGAATAGACAGGCCCAGTAGAAGCGCATTTTTGAAGATAACAAAATGAGCGCCGGCTCTCATTTCGTTTCAGTCGGTCTCTAGCCGTAGGAAGTGCAACACGTGTCTATTGTTACGTGATAACGAAACATCTGACAAAATTATGCATTCATATGCTTTCCCGAAGTGTAAATACACAAATAAAACCAGGATCTATTTTTTGTGTAACAAATATACTGTACATTTTTATAATTAGGTGTTGAAGTATATGTCCGACGGTTTTGACTCGTTTTGACTGAGCAATTTCAATGGTTAGGGCCCGTCCATTCATTTTATTTTAACCATTTTGCCAAGAAAAGTTTTTTTTGTTTACTTTGCTTTTCTGTGGTATTTGCCGGAATATTTAGCGGAATGACATATATGAACGTCCCAAATAGGTACTAATAAATGCAATTGCCCCAAACAGGCGTGCACTGCGAACGTAGGCCGCATCATGTCTGGTAAGACGAGCCTTCAGAACGTGCTTGCGGACACTTGTGATGGACACAGCGATTCTGCCGCAAGGTAGACCTATACGTACTTAATAAATAACCTGCCGTCACATAGCTATTCCGCGTTCCTGCCTGTACGTAACGGTAACGGACGTATAGGTACAACACTATTAGAAACATAAGAAGAAACAATGTTTTCCAATAGGGGGCAGTTACTAGCCTCAACGTACCCCACTGACCTTTTTTTAGGTATATGTATTACTAGCGGTCTGCCCCGGCTTCGCACGGGTATAAGATATATTATAGCCTATGTCACCTGGGGATAGTGTAGCTTCCCAACAGTGAAAGAATTTTTCTAATCGGTTCAGTAGTTAAATAAAAAAATAAAAAAAAAATCCTCAAAAAATCCTCCTGGTAAATCTCTTCCTATTTTTAAGAATCAAGTCTATACACATTATTTTTCTTCGTGTTAATTGGTACGTATATATATTATGTATTTTATTTATAATATTTATGGCATGTATTCAGCATTGCGTATTTAGTGTATATATGTATGTATATATTATTTATTTATATTTTATGTGCACCACCGACCGTTTTTCAACTTCTTTAGTCCTGTCCATCCAAAGGTTGCCTGGAAGAAATCGCTTTAGGCGATAAGGCCGCCCATTATACTGCCGTTTATTTGTTTTTATGTTACTTTAAGTTTCATTTGTATTTTCGGTGTGTAATAAAGTTGTATTGTATTGTATTGTATTGTATTGTAGTTTCGGAGCCTATTCAATGCAAACAAACAATCAAATCTTTCCTCTTTATAATATTAGTATAGATTAAATTGGTTTGCTTTTGGCTCCATCTCGTTTGATGGTAAGCGAAAATGAAGCTTGGAGATGGCTTGCCCAGGGGGCTTAGTCCCAGATTTGATAGTTTTCGAAAACTTTTTTCGTTTACGTTTCTTTCCATACATTGCTAGGCTGAAAGGTATTCGAAAACTTTTTTCGTATTAGAGTGAAGCAATCTATACCGCCGATTTTAGTTCCTCCACGTTTCCGATAGAGGCGCTTTACTAAAATGTATGGAACAATACGTAAACGAAAAAAGTTTTCGAAAACTATCAAATCTGGGACTAAGCCCCCAGATCTCTTTTTGAAACACCAGTGTGGTAGGTTAAAATAATGACGATATTTATATTTCTTTGGTTAAAACTGACCTTTTAAGTACTTGGATGTTGGCAATAAAAGCGGAACAGTCCATTACCTACTGGATGCCAATATTAAGTACTTATATTAGGTTAAAACCGACCTTTGTCATATATATCTAAGTATCTATCAATATTGAGTCACGCTAATAAACCGATGGTGCATGGTCTGTCTTTGGAAGTGCAATAGGTAATGTGTCTCAAAAATCACAAAATAAACAACCTCGAAAGCTCGAAGTACGTTAAACATGGGAGATTGGTCTTACCTTTGAGAACTGGATTCTCTAAGGGTCTTACAAACGATTTCTCTTGTCTTGTCAGAGATAGAGGCAGCAACCACTCAATCCCCCGCGAGGAACAACGGTCACCTCGCCGCCACAGACGACTCACGTATGTAAACATACTCTTATGCATAAAAACTCTATAAAAGGTTGCTATAAAATTGGCGAAGTAATCGCGTAACAAACATACAAAAAAAAAAACCAGTCGAATTGATAACCTCCTTCTTTTTGAAGTCGGTTAATAATGGCCTGTCACCTTCTCGCTTACGAGAACTGTCACGCGTGAAAACGGTACAAAAAAAGGTTGCATGGATTGGTCTGGATTTATAATTTTCTTCCAGTGCTGCAGTGCCGTGGTAGCCCATTTGGGAGACCGCTAGACTTGAAAGCGTGAGGTCGCGGGTTCAAACCCCGGGCCTGTACCAATGAGCTCTTTGGAGCTTATGTATGGATTTTCATACCACTTTGTTTTTGGTTTTGGTTTTGTATTATTTATTTATTTCTGTGTATCATAAAGTTATATATTATATTATTATTCACCACATTTATTTTTATTCTTAAATTTAAGTTTTTTTAGAATAAAAACAAGATATTATTTCACGGTTGCCTGGAAGAGATCGCTTTAAGCGATAAGGCCGCCTGTTAAAAGCCTAGATAATATTTTTGTTGTAATTTTTATGTTATCCTTGTTTTGTGGTATTTTAATAAAGAGTTTTGTATTGTATTGTATTATTTAAAAAAACTAAACCTAGAGTGCCGCCGGCAACGGGGCAGGCAGGGCCCAAAGTACCGGTGGTTAGGGCTGCAGAGTGAGGAACCTCCTGACAATGCGAGCCGTGTCAAGGATTACATATTATATATTTTTATTATCTAATTAATAAAATAAATAAACCTAAATTGTTCCTCTATTCGTATTCGGTTTAATCCCCATAACAATATTGCTAAAATCAATACAAATTATAGACAAAATTCTTAGTGAGCTATAAGCGAATAGGCTTAGACTTATTCTGTACGAGCATTGTATTGGCCAGGCGGTTGTTGAGCAGTTAATTCTTGGTTTGATATTTTATATAATATATTAACTGTTTTGTTAATTAATTCAATTATGTTTTCTTTTCATTATGTATTTATTGTATCCTCAGTGTTCATACTTAGATATTGTTATTGCTATACATATTTCTATCCGTGATGATCTGTTATTGGCTTGGCATAACAAAGCTGTTGGTCGTCCTTTGAAGCAAAAAAAAAACCGACTAGTAATAAAATATTTGTTAGGTAGGTTGGTACTTAGGGTACCTAATGATCATTAGGTAATTTTTGAAGCCACTGCCGCGTCGAGTTCAGCGAGAGCTCACGAACCGTTAACAGATTGAACCAACAGTTTGCTTGCTTCATAATTTTTTTATAATTACTTCGACGGTCAAAAATTTAAATTCTTGAGTTTTACTAACTTTCCGTTTTTCTCTAATAAAAAAAACAAGATGGTGAAACGACGTGGATTTAGTTTGAACTTTGAAAATAAAAATTGCTGACGATAACTAGTAGACTCGGAGCTTTGGTAATGACGGTTTTATTAATTTGCAGGCGTGATGGATTATCCTTGGCGTTGAAAGCTGGGATATTGTCAAACCCAAGATCTGTTTCGCCACCAACGGTAAACTTTTATTTGCTTTTTTTTATTTGATTACCAATTTGTAACAATGAGCTTAGGTAGTCTAAAAATATAACAGTATCTAGGCGCCTCGCGGGTTCAAGTTAACTTTGTGTTGCGACTTGCGGCTTTATTGGAAACTGACCAAGTTTTCATACATCAATCAACAGTCATGTGTTATAGGTATACAAAAAATGCGACTGCGGCACTACGTTGAACATCGGCGCAAAGTTGCTAGTCTATCGGTCTTTTATCGGATACATTTCGGAGAGTGTGCATCGGATCTGCATGATCTAATTCCCTCCTGCCCAATTTTTGAGCCGACTGCCAGAGCGGGCAGGAAAAATCGACACCGCTTTATGGTTGATATTCCGAAAACCCGTACGAAGCGCTTTGATGCTACTTTTATTGTGCGAACTGCTAGCCTGCAGGATAGTTACAATGTGGGTGTTTCTTCAAATCAAGAGTGAATCGGTTTCTTCTAGGTAGGTAAGCGTGCTCCATCGTAGACCGCATCATCGCTTAATATCGGGCGAGTTGGAGGCTAAACGCAAGCCTATTATTAAATAAATAAATAAGTCAGGGTCTCGCTCACCGGCCAGAGCTATCTCTTTCGCACATTTAAAATAATAAAACATCACTGTTTGAGAAAAATAATACATTAGGCATTATCATGTTACATTCCAGGGAGGAGACGCGGGCGATGAAGCACCGACGCAAGACCACGAGTCATTAATTTTTGCCTTTCTGGAGCAAGCCATCAAGCGGGATAAGAAAAAGTCAGTTGAATTTTATTTATTAATAGCTGTTGCCCGCGACTTCGTATAAACTTTCAACCCCCTTTTGTCCTCCTTAATTCGGCTCTTTCACAAAAAGCTTCGTAGGTCTAGTAGTTTTCGACGATTCGTGATGAGTGAGTGAATGAGTGAGTAGGTGAATTTGCTTTTATATATGTACATATATATTATAGCTAGGTACGCATACACACAGATCGAGACTGCGTTCGCGGCAGGCGCAAGGAGGGCACCACAACCAATACGTTAAAAAAAATACAGGAAATTTTTACACACACGGTCATGTGGCCCCAAACTAAGCAAAGCTTGTAATATGGCTGCCAGAGACTGACATAAGTACATACATATATATTTTCAAATAGGTAGGTACATACTTAAATAGATATTAACACCTAGGTACATATCAATGACAGTTTTAAAAAGGGGGAAGACGCGTGACATCCAGACATTGTACCCAATAAATATGGCTCTGTTTCGGCTCGAGTCAGCGACGACGTTGACTTCTACACTGTAAACGTCAACTTCACCGCTCCATTAGACACTACACTAGACCATAGAAGTGACATTTAAAGAAAATTAAGTTAACTGTTTTTAAATATTTACGAGTGAAAAGTAATGCCGTGAAACTTGTTTTTTGTCTTCGAACTGTTGGTGCACCTTGTGAAAACGCAGGAAGTAATTTTTGCTGCTTTATTTCACTCAATTTTGACAAGTAATTCACGTGCTATCAAAACGCCAGTTCGATTGTGACTGAAGTGGATTGTGCCCCGGAGCCTATATTGTGCGGTCCACGTCAAGAAGTTCGTCCCGTATCTTCCCCCTATTTACTAACATCAATGGCACATATAGAACAAACACAAATGTTCATCACATGAATGTTTATCCTAGGTGGGAATCGAACCCACGCCTCCAAGCGCAGATGGCAGGTTCACTATCAACTGGACCAACGGGGCAAAGGATGTGAAAGAGCCCCCCGCCTGTTCTTCCACTCTATACTCTCCCCCCGCCCCCCATGGCTTAGGAGGACGTCCGCATCACGTGCTCTACGCCACGTAAAACCACAAAAAAAAAGTTAATACGAAAACTTTTTGTTGTCTATTGTGTAGATTCAAGGGTCTGTCGCCGCGTAAAATTATTACCAATGTAGAGTCCTAAGTAATTTAAATGTTCTTATTTCTCTAATAAAGAAAAAAATACGAATTATTACGTACTTATATGGACGTAAATTTGTTAGGTATGTAACGGAGCTATACGAGAGTTTAGCTAATTATTAATAACCCTATACATTGCATCCAGACACCGGCACGGACGGCGACACGAGCGGCGTGGCAGTCGCGAACGCAAACGCGACCACGACGAGGGGCGCAGCAGTCCCGATCACGATCGCGACGAGGGGCGTTGCAGTCGCGATCGCGACCGTGACCGTGAACGGGACCGCGACGCGTCCGAGTCACGTGAACACCGCCACCGCCACCACCGGCGCCGAGACGACTTGCCCTGCAGGGATAAAGACAAGTATTTAATACAATTCCGAACTTCCGATTCGTCACTTTTGCTGAAGGGAAAAGGTAGGGTCACTGTGGAGGCACAGGCATGTCAGGCATGTTACTACTTTTTCTAGAAGTATTGTGTCATCATCATCATCAGCCGGAAGACGTCCACTGCTGAACATAGGCCTCCCCCTTTAACCTCCACGCTGAACGACAGCCTGCCTTTCGCATCCACTGGATGCCAGCGACTCTCACAATTTCGTCGGTCCATCTAGTGGGAGACCTACCTACGCTGCGTCTTCCGGTTCGTGGTCTCCACTCAAGAACCTTTCTTCCCCATCGGTTATCAGTTCTTCGAGCGATGTGGCCTGCCCATTGTCACCACATCAACTTCAACAAGTCTTGTGTACTGAATTCTAATTGTTTCTTTAACATTTGACTGCTACTAAGAGGTATGTTTAGAAATAAATAAAAAATAAACACAAATGTAATGTGTGCATGTATTTATGTATGTGTGTGTATGTGTGTTGTTTATTGGTAATAATAAATAAATTCTTACTAACCATACCTAGTAACATAAAATTCCTGGGGATTTTAACATTTATAGAATTTGAGCTAATTCTTCTAAGAAATAAGGATCTTAGGAATAAGCTAGGGTTCTTAGGTTTTTAGAGTTTAATCTAATAGACCGTTATTTATATTCCTTGAAAGTTTTTTAGTAGGTGTTTAGTAGGTCCTATGTCCACTGCTGGACATAGGCCTCCCCATCGATCATCCAAAATGGCCGATTAGAGACGGCCTGCATCCAGCGTTTTCCTGCGGTCTCTTTTAGATCGTCTGTCCATTTTGTGAGTGGACGTCCTACCCTGCGCTTACCGGTTCGTGGTCTCCATTCGAGAACCTTTCAGCCCCATCGACCATCTGTTCTGCGTGACATGTGCCCTGCTCACTGCCACTTCAACTTGCTAATCCGGTGGGCTATATCGATAAATTTCGTTCATCTACGGATCTCCTCATTTCTAATTCGATCTCGTAGAGAAACCCCGAGCATAGTGGGTGTATACTTCGACATAAATAATATGTTGTCTAAAATAGTTGTTAATTTTCTTTTACATTTTCAGGCATCGAAAAGATAGTTCTCCACCGCCTGCCGTCAATAATACCGTTCTGCTGGAGACCTTCGCCCAGCTCTGCGCTCAGATGAACGAAAACAGTTCCAATGCCAAAAACAATAACAGTTCCGTGGTAAATAGTCGCCATAGTTTGTTTTTATTAACATTTGCTTTATTGGTGTCTGTTTACGTCTGCCTGTTTTTTTAATTTAAATTAACAATCATAGAATAATTACTAAAGAACAATTCATCATCATCATCAGCCAGAAGACGTCCACTGCTGAACATAGGCCTCCCCCTTTAACCCCCACACTGAACGACAGCCTGCCTTTTGCATCCACTGGATGCCAGCGACTCTCACTATGTCGTCGGTCCATCTAGTGGGAGGCCTACACGCTGCGTCTTCCGGTTCGTGGTCTCAACTCAAGAACCTTTCTTCCCAATCGGTTATTGGTTCTTCGAGCGGTGTCGCCTGCCCATTGCCACTTCAACTTGCAAATTTTAACAGCTATGTTGGTGATTCTGGTTCTTTGGCGAATATCCACGTTTCGGAATCTATCGCGCAAAGAAACTCCGAGCATAGCTCTCTCCATTGCCCGCTGTGTGACCCTGAGTTTTTCCAAAAGGCCAACAGTTAAGGACCACGTCTCAGTACCATATGTCATCACTGGCAACACACACTGGTCAAAGACCCTTGCCTTGCAAAGAACAATTTACTAGCCGCTAAAATAGTTGTGCCAATGGGCCCCAAACTAGGCAAGGCCTGTATCTTGGACGCCCTATATACTTAGCCAGTTAACAACTCTATGCGCTTATGTTTGTACACATTGTCTTATATTAACAGTAGAAATGTATAAATACATATTTAAATATTTAACATCAATTAACCCTAGCATGGCGTCGTTTACCTACTGCATGCAATAAAACGCCACCAAAGCAAACACACCATATTGGAAAAACTTTGCCGTTTCATATTAAGCATTTCCAAATAAATTTTTGAGATGCTGGTTTCACATTAGGGAAATGTCCATACAAAATCATTGACTGAAATATACTCACTAAAACAGAAATGTCTGTAGCTTTATCAGTCTGTTCTATAGTGATAAAAAAATCAGAACGCTAAGGCGAAAAAAGAAGAAGTCAGTCGTTTTCTAAGTTACTGTCTAGCCCAAAAACTCCCCAAACTTTTTTGACACAGACCTAATTTTGTTTTGGTCTTTGAATCTTCAGTGGTTTTGATTTTCATTGACTGGCGAAATGGTAGAGAACCGTATACTTGAATGACGGTAATGCGGCGTGCGCACTTTTAAATATTTTCAATATTTATTTATTCTTTATTTTCTACAAATAATCTTACGCTTTTACAAAAAACTGCGACCACTAAAGTTTTGAATTATTGTTAGGATAACACACAATTTTTTTGATAAAAATATTTTCTATAGAAGTTGAATGAAGTTGATTCAATCCATTGAAGGGAACGTAAAAACGGGTGTTTTTTAGAAAAGTTTACGATTTTTTTCTATCGTGACGATTTCTTTAATCGGGTATCGGTGAACACATCCGAATAAAATATTTCGAGAACATTTACTAAACATAGAGAAATAATGTCAATTAATAGATTTTAAAGGTCTACTTTTGAATATTCGTGATGACGAATCGTCAAATTTAAAGCATATTTCGTCTTAATGATCGGCTAGCGATTACTTTTGAAGTTTGTTTGCTTGTGTTGTTTGTTTGTTTGTTTGTTTAGCTATCTTAAAATACCTACCCCAAATACTAGCACTGCCTTTCGGTCTATTTACTTTAATTTTGTAAATAAACGGCTCCCTTAATTTTTGACCATAGGTTTCACTCTTGTGGACCTCCAATTATATCGCATGGACCCCTAGATATCTTACCACCGCCATTAGACCTCTTAAAGGTTATAAATCGATATTTGGGGTTCGATATAGAGCACTTTGGAAGACTGATGTAGCTTATTTTGATTTGCACCGTTGATTGGTAGATTTAATATGCACATTGATTCTGAGCTTTTTCGCAGCAACGCACACAAAGTCACAAATCGCTTCAGTGCGAGGTGGTTTCACGTCGAGATCTTAACTGCGACCGACGTCCCGAGTGCCTCACCTCCCACGAGACCAACACCTCCACTCGCATCCGAAGCCAAGGGAACTGCCGACAAACCCGCAGTAGAGAAAAAGCCGATCCGCAACTCGATAAATGCCCATGTCGCTACGACCCAGACGCCAGAATAGACTACGAAAAAGAGAAATACGTGTCTAGAATCGATTACGATGCGAAATACTCGAGCAAGATCGATGTGAATCAGTCTAGAGCTGTACTAAGTAGAATGCACCAAGACGAGAGATGTCGTGGGTACCACCCTCCGGACAACGTCGCGACCAGGACCTGCATAGGGTCTTACAGGGACCGACAACGCGAACGTGAGTACAGAGAATTCGAAAGAAGGCAATGCGAAGACGAGAGGCGAAGATACATAGAACAGAACACCAGTAGGAGCTTCGAAGTGCAGCGAGACGGTTACGAAGAAGACAGGTGTAAACGTACATCTCGAAGCGATACGAAAGATAAACGGTTCGATGAAAAGTACTACGAGAAACCGACAGAAGTTCCGAGACATTTCCCGAAAGATAGGGCTAGGCGGCCTGGGGACCGGTACGATAGGAACTCAGTAGCTTCGAGAGAGGATGAATATAGGGAGAGGGATCGGTACTCTGAGAGGGAACGGGACTCAGGGTTGAGCGTGGCTGACGGTGAGACTAGTACGATAAGCGGAAGGACCGGAAGGAGCCATTACATGAGGGCTGTAAAGGTAAACTTACTTAAGGTTTACTTCCTTCCTCCCTCCCTCTGTGTGGATTTTGGCGTCGCACTTCTTGTGCAGTATCAAGTATTCAAATATTATCAAGTTTAAAAAAAGTCAAGCAAAGTAAGTCACGGTCAAGTCAAAGTCATGCCCTAGTAAAGAGGTGGTGGCTTTACCAGAGGCTTTTATGGAATTTCAGAAAAAAACACGAATGATATGTTTCACCTCATTATATCACGTTCCACAGGCCCACACACGAAAATTTAACTTCCACGAAAATTTAATAACCGCACCATTATTACATAGTATCACTCGAAAATACACAAGTTTAGGAATAATTTGATAGCCCGTTGGTTCAGTTGGTAGTGAACCTACCTTCTGAGCTTGGGGGCGTGGGTTCGATTCCCACCTAGGACAAACATTTATGTGATGAACATTTGTGTTTGTTCTATATCTGGTTGTTAATATCTATTTAAGTGTGTATTTAAAACTATATATGTATGTATATCAGTCTCTGGCAGCCATATCACAAATGTCCCGAAATATTTATTTATTTAATACAGAGAGGCGACATGTTTTTTTCATGTTGGCACCATCCTTTTATCAGCTTTTCTTGTACGTCTAATTGTCGTATCGATAAAAAAAATATTAGTTTATGTAATTTGGATGACAGTTCAATAATTTTGTACCATTGAACGCAATGGAACGTGGAAGTGGATAGTGAAACTCTTCAATAACTACCAGTAAACCCCTCGAGTTTGAGTTCATCTGGTTGTTTTTAAGGGGTCCCATACATTCGCTTGGTGACGGATAGAATAAATAACAGTAAACCCCTCGAGTTTAGATCCTTTGGTTGAATTTTGCTATTTAGACCTAAAGTGACAATTGTTGCAGCAAGAGATAGCGGAACAACGCGAGGCGATGGACAAGATGATGAAGCTGTGGAAAGAACTGATGCGATGCTTCAAGGGCATCTCGCAGACTCAGGACAAGGACAAGTCTATGAATGTGAGTCACTATTTTTATCATATTCACGGCAGTGAAAACGCCGCGCTTTAGTTAACGCGTAATTAAAATACAACTTTGATCGGACAAAACTTGAAACTGAAATGTTAAACTGAAAAAAACCGGACAAGTACGAGTAGAACTCGTGTTCTGAGGGTTCCGTTGGACGGAACCCTCAGAGCGAGAGTCCAAAAAAAAAACTAACTGAAGTTAAAATATTGAAAGACAAACTTAACTTTGTAGTTGACAATAAGGTTCTTCGATACATTCCAACTACAAAATGTAAGTTTGTAATAGCAAAATAATTATTTTTAAATGATATAACTTCAAATTTGTGACTTTCGGATTTATTCCTATATATGTGTTTATTCCTATATATTTATGGTCTTATATATCAATATAAGACCTTGCCTTTTGCCAAATTTCATGATTCTAGGTCAACGGGAAGTACCCTATAGGTTTTGGTTCCCCTGTGAAATCGCAAAATATGCGACATAAACTTTCATATCTTTTGATTGCGTTAACTTACAACTTTTATTTTTTTTACAGCCGAAAGAAACCGTAGACCCACGTCTTTAGTATAAATTTCAACTTGATACCTTAACGCGTTCTTGAGAAAAATGGTCTTGACAGACGGACAGACGGACAGACAGACAGACAGACAGACGGACAACGAAGTGATCCTATAAGGGTTCCGTTTTTTCCTTTTGAGGTACGGAAACCTAAAAACAAAAAAAAAACATTTTTGCGTATTTTTCAGTTAACGTCCATAAAATCTTTGATTGTATAGTAGGTATGCTTTTTCTGTGAGTTTTGCTTTGAGATTAGTCATAAAGGAATTCTCTTCATCAGTACTTAGGCTATCTGGTATTTTATTATAGATTCGTTCCTTTTCCAGGAGAGTGCCTGCGAGAACGTGCGCGAGAGTGCGGCGGCGCAGCTGCGACTGTGGCGCGAGTGCATGCGCCGGTACGAGACCGTTGCCAGAGACGTCGGCGACACCGACGCACGACTCATGGTATTACAAGCTGGCCTTAAGGCTAGCTGTCTTAAGTGATTCTGTTTAGGTGATAAGAAAATTTTCTCGCGTGATTTTCCGCGCTGTGCTGTTTCAGCGCTAATTCGAGCCCGCGTTAACAGTTATCCGTAAGGCCCCTGTGCCTTGATGAGCGCTGATAGCTGCAGTCAATGACGATATCACCACTGGCTACCGGACTGATTCATTTTATTGTCTTATCATTCATAATCAGCCTTTCATGTTCCCTGGAACACAGGCCTTGTCTCAGAGAGAGATGGAAGAGAATGATGGAATGATGGAGAATGATGGAAGGGAATGAGATGGGAGAGGATTCCATGCTGACCCAGTACATGTTGGCGAATTTCATGTCTTTAAACTTTTATGTTTCTTGGACATAAGTTTCCACACGATGTTGTTGATGAGCAATGGCATCGAAGCTGAACATAATATATTTGTGCAGGGCTGAGGATCGAACCGGGTGCCGTCACGGTCTGGTGGCCTGTTGCCTTATTTGTTACTTACAATTTCATACTATGCTAATTTCATTAATGCAAACTATGCTTGTTTGTTCGTCTTGCACGCAGCAAGAGAGCGACGAATGAACTTGTGTTTTTAAGGGCCCGGAGAATGGTCTAGGATTCTTTATATCCCGGAAAAATTTACGATTTCTTAGAGAATGTCCATGCGAGTGATACGGAGCGCAGCAAGTTAAAAAAACGCAGTTGTCAGCGATCATCGTATAGCCAACGAACTATAGCAAACTATTACTAACGCAAAGAGAGTATGGGAAGAAAGGCAGAGGAGATAGATATACATGGTGAAAGAAAATTCTTTCTTCCCTCCGCTTTTACTGCACCTCTTTCTAGGTACGATGTAATGATGTATTCCTTCTTTACCTTTTCCTTTACACCCTTTTCCCTTTATTTGAAAGTCTGGCTTCGTCGAAGATAATAAGAACAACGTCTCTAGGTCTAGGTAATTTTCTATCGACAGTTCTATACAGAAAAACAAGCTATTGGGCAGGTGTTTAATTTGTAAAAATAACGAACTTACTGAAATATATTTAAATTTATTTATTTAAGTACAAAGGTAGGTATATCAAACAAAGAAAATAAAAAAGCCTTAATTATTACTTATTACTAATTATCACTAATATAATAAAAAATCAAAATGAAGAAGCTGTCCGTGTGGTAATGTACCAAGAAAGCTGGCTGCATTCCCGCGTTGAATTGCTAAAGAAATTCTCTGCGCGAGGAATGAGCAAGGTCTATTATCACCAGCGGCGTCGATTAAATGTGGTGTTTTTTTTAAAAACTTTTTGGTACATGGAACCCATGGACCAAAAGCTATAATTAATGTTATACTTATATTTAAATCAGCTGATATGAGTTCTGAGATATAGGTAAGCATTTTAGGTTGAATTAGGAAGGAGTGCTCTCTTTCCCGCAAATTAAGCGTCAGTATGGAGTTCGTATGACGTACTTACATGTGACATCATTCGTAAGTATAGTGCGCTCTCTGTCTATCGACAAAATGCTTATTATCTTCCATAATTTTGAACACATTTCAGTTTTGTTTTCTGTGATCAGCTCTATTTATGGTCAGCTTTTATATAAGACTATTAAAAACAACAGTCCGATAGACTATTGAAAGGAATATACCTATACCTATGTTTATTACCAGGAGGAGATCAAAAAGCAGCGCTCGGAGATGACCGAGATGGCGACGATGTGGCAGGAGTGCCTGCAGCGGTACCGGGACATGAGCAAGGACTTCAACACGCTCAAAGAACAGGTATTCAAGGTTATTTTATATAGTAGAGTTCCATACTTTAGGATACATTACCTACAACGTAGAGCACCGGTACCGAATCAGAAACCGGTATTTCCAAAAACCTCAAAAGTTGTAAGACATGATATTCACCAACATGCACTGGGCCAGCATAGTGGATTAGGGCTCATCCTCTCTCTCTGAAAGTATGTCTGAGTTCCAGCAGAACATGATACGCTGAAATGATGATGATGATGAAAGCGTAGTCAACATGCGCAGAGACGATGGTAAGTATCTTTTATCGCAGTTACAACAGAGTGTTCTGAAGACCTGTTTGATCTGATGCCGGTGTCGCGGTTTTACCATCGCACTAGCCGCTACCGCCTGAAGGCTCATCCACATAGCAAAGATCAGTGAAAATCGCACACTTAGCGATTTAAACGATCTTTCTTGCTTCACACCTGCAAAATGTGGAATGAGCTACCTTCCGCTGTAAGCCACAACATAGAGTTCTTCATAAGGCGAGTTAATAGAGTTTTAAAACGTAGTTGTGATGCCTCTGGTGTTACAAGTATCCATAATGACGGTGAGTGCTTACCATCAGGCAGCCCGACTGCTTGTTTGCAAAGTATTGCATTAAAAAAACGACCTTAGCTCAGCGTATGGGGACGTTTACCCGGATCGTTGCGATTCATTCGCGACTTGAAGAAACCCAGATTGTAACTATCGGGGATTGCTCTACGGTGTAGCTAGCGGGGTTCGGCTGTCTTTATCTATCTAAATGTGAATGGTTTGTCGCAGTTGGCGACTGCGGAGAGCCCGACGCGGATCCCGGCGCCGGCAGCGGGTGCGCCCGCGCCGCGGCCGCCGTCGCCCCTCGTGTGCGCGGAGGGCGAGGGCCCGCCGCCCGCCGTACACTACCGCCTGCCGCAAAACTACCCGCAGGTACTTATATCAATCTCTAGCACAGAATACGTATATTAGTACAAGTGTACCTCCGCTTCAATGTCATGTCAAGTACAGTGGCCGGCAAACAGCTTAAGCCATGACATTGAGTACGCAATAGACCACGCGATTGGCCGATTGGATGTGTACATGCGCGAACCTATCCCCCACTACGTCAACTTTGGCTCAAGTTGTTTGCCGGCCACTGTACATTAAGGAGGGGAAAAAACAATGTATAATTGGTAAGCAGCTCCCTCCGGTGGGGTACCCGGGGTCGCCGCTCCGCGGGCGCGCGTCGGCCCCGCCAGCGTGGTGGTGGGGCGCGGAGCACCCTGCAGCGCGGCACCGGTCCTCGCGCCGCTCGTCGCCCGAGTCGCGCGACGGACGCGATACCGACCGACGGAACACCCACCGGCACAAGGACTCTAGAGGTACTTACACTAGTGCTGTGCTTTTTATGCTATACGCAAAGAAAGTAGACCGGTTTTGTTTGCACCTAAGTTTGAACTATTTTGTGCCAACCACCCGCATTCTTCAGTAAGCGAACGAGAACCTTAACGCGCCGAGATAAGTCGCGCTACTTTCTCATCACCTAAACAGAATCGCTTAAAACAGGTAGCTGTAAGGCCCTTTGTACCTACTTAAATACCATTATTCTTCCACCAAAATAAAATGAATGGACGGGCCCAGAACAAGTGCATTTTTGAAGATTACAAGACGAGCTCACTTCGTTTCAGTCGGTCTCTAGTCGTAGGAAGTGCGACACAAGACTATTGGTACATGATAACGAAACAATGCCTTCACGTGCTCTCCCGAAGTGTAAATACACAACAAACCACAATTATTTTTTGTAACAAATGTACTGGGCCCCGATTCAACTAAACCAATTGTTTTTAAATTGTAATTATTTGTATTGTATTAAATAATGGCCTCAAAATTTACAGCTTTAAATATTTTTTATGATAGAAAAATACCACCACCTAATATTATAACAAAGTATATAAAAAAACAATTTCAAGGCAATCATTCAAAAATTAAAATTGAAACAATTACAATTTAAAAACAATTGGTTTAGTAGGGCCCTTTACATGGTTATAATTAGGTGTTGAAGTACCTACATGTCCGACGGTTTTGACTCGTTTTTACTGCGCAAGTTCAATGGTTATGGCCCGTCCAATCATTTTAGTTTGGTCGAAGCCATTATTAAGCAATTCAAAACTTGCATTGCATGATTACCTAAGGGTTCACATTACAACATCAGGACCCGGTGAAAAGTATATCAAGCTTTAGAATATATTTTTACTAGCAACGCCCGCGAATTCACTCGCTATCAACCAATAAATCAACCAATAAATATTCCGAAATAAAAAGATGGTTTGTACCGAGTTGAATGCGGACAAACATATTAAACACTTACAAACTTTCGCATCTATAATATTACTGTTATTTCTGTTTTTTATCATAAAATTGATTGCCCTAAGTACCTACCTATCAGTATTTATTTACAGATGGACCGAGATACAAAGAAAAGTCGGCGAAGCCCAGCGCGGCGCGCTCCGAACATAGGCGTAGGAAAAGGTGAACAATAAACAAACAAATACAACAAAAACTGAAAGACACTCGCACGTAGAACAAAATTGAACAAGTTATTGCGTAAGAAAACTAATGAGTTTATTTATCGATAAATTGAACGTCCTTAATTATGCACATACTAATGTTCAAAATTACAGTGCGCTGCGTAAAATTATTTTTGTGTTATCGGTGTTTTATGTTTTGTAAGAATTATTAATAAATACAGTTTTGAAAGACTATTTTGTTGCTTTTATAACTTTATAGCATACCTAGCATGTTTTATAAAATAATTGACAAAATCTACATAAAAACCCTTGCGAATGGAGTTAAGCTAATCACTAAATTAGCTTCGTCGCATTGAGTAGGCACAATAAGAATTTTTTTTAATAACAATAATAACATATTAATATTTTAAAGAATTTAAATGGACTCATGTCCTATGTCCATGTTGTACTCGTGCAACAACATACACCATCGTGAGTATCGTTCCCAACGACTCGGTAGTCGTTGGGAACGATATCTATTCTCGAAGTTGGAACGATACTCTCGAAATTGTTGACTAAAAAACAACATAAACAGGAATGTTGGCGTTCTTATTCTATCAAATAGAAAGAATATATAGAATAAGAATATATTCTGTAATAAATAGATCTGTACCTATATTTTATTGAAAATAACAGCTTCAAATTTTAGAAAAACTCAACACTTCATTCGTTACATCCAATTTACAAAGGTAAAATTAAAAATTTTATTTTCGTAAAATGCTCGCAGGGAAGTGGATTTCGTTAAATTACTGACATAAAATCTTGTTTTCGCTTTGACAATTACGGCTTTATTTTTTCTGGTACGCTCCTAATACGACTTAGAGTAGTATAGAGTAGTTATACTTAGTAAAACATTATACTATGTAGCATGGTTACAATGTAGCATTAGGTAGAAACCTCTAGTATATAATCTTTGGTAGAAACAATGACTACTTAGGTAGTTTATTTACTTACAACAATGGGTAGAAATCTTGAAGTGATTGACTATAATAATAAAATTTTTAGTTTCTTGCTCAATTTTGTTGCATGCTGTCTTCATCTTCTTCTTCATTGTATTTTACGTACTAAACACAGTTTAGTTCTACACACTACACCCTTACACACACTTTGCTATATTTAGCAAATTAGGCATTTAGCTATATTGTATTTAGTATTGAACTTTTTGACAATGTTGGTTACAAACAATATTGGTGTAGGGGAGATAGGGGCTACAATTAACAGGGGTAAGAATTAACAAGCGATTTGTCGCTTAAGTATAAACATTATGGCTGTATATCAACAGTATTCCAACTCTATGAATGGTGCCGAACGCGAACAAACCGGTTAATTCTCGCTCAGGTGCCGCATAGAGAGGTCACGTCACCGCGGTTAATTTGGCTAGGTAAACGAACTTTTTTACGAACGCAGTTTTTTGATTTGTCGTTTAATTATCCCTTTTAAAAAATGTTGATAATTATTATTCGATTCTTTGTAAAATTGGCAGCTATATTCACTTGTTTCTTTTATCGTAAAACTTATACCTAATTGAATAAAAATACAAATGTGATAAATGGGGGCATGGGGCTAAAAGTAACAAATTGACAGGGGTAACAATTAACTTGTTAATACATGCCCCACAGCGATGGCAGCCAGGCTACTTGGTTTTAGCCTTAGAACAATAATGCATTAGCAGTTAGTTTCATACAAAGTGTGATCGCAAAAGTGAAGTACAAACCCGATCAATGTGCTTCGTTTTATTGCGTTATTTTATTTTAGCGTTTTACCGGCCAAAAACAAAGTCCACGTTGTATGATTCCCCACGATGTTTTTTTTAACCGTACGAGCATCATATACCTTACTACCTTAAAACTTCTATTTATTTTGCCGTATGAGGACGTATAAAAGAACTGCTTCAAAGATATCTATGAATTGGCTGCAACGGAAGTTTTGGAATACAGATATATATTAGATACATAGATACAGAAAAGTTGGATACAAGAAGACACGACTCGTTTTTACACCAGAGGGAGAAGTTAACATATTACATTCTTCAATGTGCAAGGATATAATTCGGTCTCCTTCCCACTGAGGTAAGGAAATTGGCGTATGAAGCAGCTGTTTATCATGAAATACAAAACATGCCAGAGAGTTAGGAAAAAAAACAAAAGTGCCGGGCCAGGTTGGTTCACTTCATTTTAGAAAAGAAACCCACGCCATTCATCCGTAGCGCCGAAACAACGAGCTTAAGCCGAGCCACCTCCTTCAATTGGACTAGCGTTCGACCATCAACAAAGTTGTAGCTGAACGAGGTACAAGACAAATTGGAGTGGTAACCGCAGCAGAAAGAGGGACGGTGGTTACTCTGGTAGGGACTGCAAATGCCATCGAAAACTCTATTCCTTGCATGTTTATTTTTCCTAGAATGAGATACAGCGACATATTTATCAAGAATGGACCAACTGAAGCGATAGGCGCTGGAAACAAATCAGGCTGGATGACCGAAAAAGAGTTTTTGATATTCCTAGACCATTTCATCAAGACAAGGCCTTTTGTTGATGATCCAGTATTCCAGACCCTCCTGTTTATACCTGCCCCAGTCATGTTAAAACTAGCCCCGAAGTCGGGGCTAAAATTAACACCGGACTTTTTTCTTTAAACTGGCACCTGTTAGTTAATTATTTGTATTATACAGTTTTTTTATATCATGGATTGTAGCTAAATATTTTTCCTTTAACATGGTCTAAAAACCATTTTTATACGATCTTTCGTTTCAAAGATATGAGCTCTGAACTAAAATTCGTTAGGTTTGACCCCTCTCTCCCCTACTAAAATATACAAAAAAACAAAACAACTGTTCCATGCACAGAAATATCAATTGATACTCAACGAAATGTATGGAACAGCTGTTTTTTTTCGCAATTTCATGGTTGGTCCCATAGTAAAAGTTGTTCATAATGATGAGAACAATGACCTCCCCGAAATACTTCCACTGTCTCACCAGTCACGCAGTATGTAGATAGCTTTAGTAGGTAGTTAAAAAATCGGGTGTTAATGTGCGTATCCACTATGTTCGCGCTCCAGTTGTCTTCCGCGCATCGAAATTGCTCCAGTAGGCCAGGGGCTCAGGGGCTAGACTTCAGTAGGGTAGGTAGTACGGATCGTGGACAAATTGTCTTTCCACCGTTTTTCCTGTGAGAAAGAGACAAACGTATCCATATTCTAGCTGTCGCGTATAGAGTCTGGCTAATGAAAGTAGAGACTGAAAAAGCGCGGCAAATTTAAAAGTATCAGAACTCCAAAAATTTGTATGAAATGCCTTGAATAATCTCACTTGATACTTGTAAGTTATAAATTTTTATTGTAACACAGTCAAAACACAGTAATGTTTGCATTTCATATTAATTTTAAGGGGTTGCAATGCCATTTTTTTTAAATTTGGCGGGCTTTTTCAGTCTGTACTTTCATTAGCCAGACTCTACGCGCGGATAAAAACCGTGGAAAGACAATAAGTCCACGGCCCGTGCTAGGCCTGCAGTGGAGATGATACACGCATTGCTAAGCAACACTTGTGTTATTGCGCTCCTCTGTGTGTTCGCACTAAAAAGCACAGCTCAGAGCGCGCGGCGCGCGCAGCGTTGCACTGATGTTGCACGCTCCAAGAGCGCGAACGTATCCACTACTAGAGTAGTTGCAAATGAGGAGCACAGCTGGAGCGCAAACATAGTGGATACGCACAGACACCGATGTTTGGGTTGGGAAGATTTTGTTTTATGAGTTCTGTACCATTAAATACCGGTTCTTGTTTTAGAAATAATTTAATGGATTAGGTATCTACTCCATTATATATATACATATTTTTTTTATTTTTTTTTACATTAATTTTATTGTCGGAAGTAGGTACCTATACCGCAACTGGAAACCGGTATGTTCAAGAACCTCAACAAGTTCGGAGACACACGACATTCACCAACATGCGCTGGGCAAGCATGGTGAATCCACCATACTGGCCCAGTGCACATTGGGAGGGCCTATCCTCTCTCTGAGAAAAGGTATGTGACCCAGCAGTAACATTATAAGCTAATCATGTTGATAAAGTAAGTACCCTTTTTTTTCTTACTTAGATGGTCAGAAAGCCTTCTTATTGGGTAAGTAAGTGGCTCTTTGTGAGAGCAACTTCAGAAATATGACTTATCCAACACTATGATTATTTACAGTAAGAAAATTAAGTAGGTACGTAATTTTATCGCAACATTCAAATATTCGCTAATCGTTTTTCTTATCAAGTGCGACAATATTTTCCGATAATTTCCACAATTTCTCTGCCATGTCATCGTCTTCAGCGTGTGGAGCGGTTTTCTTTTCACGACAATCCACGAAATACTTCCCGCTTACATTCTCTACATCCTTAGACACAGCCAAGTAAATGGTGGTCTGTGCGCCTTCTTCAGCTGTCTTAAAGAAAATGCTTATGAAAAATCTGGTCACAAAGTTTTTATTGCGGAATATATCAGTGTTGACAGCTCCTGGATGCAGGCTGTTAGCTGTAACTCCGGTACCGCGTAAAATGTCTCTCAGTTTTCTTGTAAAGAGGATATTAGCAAGCTTCGTGTTGCTATACACCCGCAAGCCCTCCATGTAGGATGTCGCTTGCTTGGAGAACTTATCCAAGTCTATTTTCCCCGCACGGTGCATCACCGAAGATACGTTGATGATGCGACTCGGGGCCGAAGCTTTGAGCAAGGGCAGTAGCTTAATAGTGAGCAGGAACGGGGAGAAATGATTCACTTGCACCTCGAAAGGAATGTTGCATCCAGTGAGAAAGTTACCGGCGTTTCCAGTACCGGCGTTGTTGATCAAAACGTCCAGTCGAGACTCAGATTTCAAAATATCTTCGGCGAATTCGCGGACTGATACGAAGGAAGCCAAATCGATGTGTTTGTATATTACTTTCTGATTTCCCGTAGACTCTATGATTAGGTCTCGCGCTGCGGTTCCCTTCTTTTCGTCTCTACAGGCGAGGATAACTTTAGCACCCCGCTTAGCCAAGTCCTTAGCCGTTTCATATCCGATGCCAGTATTAGAACCGGTTATTATTACCACTTTGTTTTCCATTCTATCATTACACTTGCACATTCCCGTGGTTAATTTGTAATAAATCTTGATAAATAGAATCGACAGGAGGCCGATTATGAGATACATAGTTACAATCGTCAGGCTTATCTTCAAATAACTGATAGGAAAATGACACTTCTGACAGTATTCAGTTCATCAACGAAACCGATCAATAAGTTCCTGCGAACGTTATAAATTATTTAGGTAAGTCGCACGCTGTGCGGAGCCGGCAACCGCCGGTTTGCGGCAGTAACTTTTTCTAAAACGCAAACGAATTTGAAACTTGAACGATTACGCACACCGTTCAGATTTAGCACTAAAGTCTGGCCGCTATCAGCACAACACACGACATGCGATTACCGCAGATCCACTATACTGACTGATCGATCGAGTTTAGGTATTCGTTCACACACCGCGGTACTTTGCTGAGGTTATTGTCAGGGCTAAAGTCGATCATATTTTAAACTTCAAAGGCCTGGGTCTTCTGTTGTTCCAGGAAGTTTATTCCACTAGTATTTAATAATGTTTATAGCTTTTAGATAACTCATAGACGATTCTCTTAGATTCTATCCTATTTTTGTCTCTAAAAATATATCGGTCTCATTGACACCGCGATGTGGTGGCAACAAGGCAATAGTCACATGGACAGTTTGGACAGTTGGGAAGCAAGACAACACATGTCAGCCAGCGACAGCCCTAGCCTTTGATCAGGGTAGAGTGAGATTGTTTTCGGCGCGTTTCGTTTCTGAAACTATCAAAAAGAAATCGATAATTTTTCCGGAAAAAAAGTAGCCCATGCTAATCCAGACGCGGTGTGTGAAAATTTTTCACATCTAAACTTTTATAACAATGCAAGTAGGTATGCCTCGCCGTGACGCGAAGCGTTTTTTTTATTTAGCTCATTTTTTTTTTGTTTAGGCCTTTTAGCGCCTCTTGCTTACTGGCGCCTAGAGCGACTACTCCTCTCACTCTACCCCAGGGCCGGTGGTGATGTTATCCATGCATTTTATAGTAGGTACATACTACTAGGTATACTGCCCGTTTAGACGGCCTGAAGTTTTATCTATTGGCTTATTAATTTGATAAAGCTACTGAAAAGAACATCGATATAATTTTAATCGTAACTAGGAAAATTGAATTGAGTGGAAAATAACTTTTTATTTTCTGTGGATAAAGTGTTCTAATACCGTCAGCTTCAAATATATTTGAATTAATTTAATTTATTTGGATTTTCACCTTGTACTTCCATCAAATACTTACACTTTATATATAAAACTAGCTGTTATACGATTTCGTACGCATTAACTTTCAACTCCCCTTTTTATTTTATACTAGCGGTCCGTCCCAGCTTCGTACGGGTATTAGCCTATGCCATCCGGGGATAGTGTAGGTTCCCAACAGTAAAATAATTTTTAAAATCGGTCCAGTACTTTTTGAGTCAATTCGTTACAATAACAAATCTTTCCTCTTTACAATATTAGTATAGATATAGATTCAAAAACAATGTGCGTATACGCGGCCGTTCATCGTTCATCAAGTTGAGTTACAACTTTGTGGCGAGGCCGTCAGGTTTTGTGGCCGAGCCTTGGTGTCTCTACCTTGGTCCTTGACCACGCACGTGAAGCCGCGGGTAAAATAATAAATATGCTAGTATGATAATAAAAAGCAAAGAAACTTGACATACATTTTAATCGTACCGTACAAATCCGTATTCAATTCAATCAATGGTTATTAAAAATAGTAAATAAGTACCTACTATACAGTTTAATCTTCTATGTATGAGTCGTAGAAATTTGGCATTTTATTCAAAAAACGCCAAAATTTCTTGTGCGTATGTTTGCATCATCAGTGGAAAGGCCCCCTCTATTAAAATTTTCCGTAATGACGGGTCGATAAACTAGGAATTTTGACAGATTTGCTATGGAAGGTACTTGCCTAATAAAGGTGTCAGAAACCGTCATGACGAAATTTGTGAATAGCTGGGACCCTTATAGGAAAACTGTATTCTAGTCAATGGAAGATATTTTGTATTTAAGAACATTTAATAGTAGTGCACAAATTTCAATAGATTAAAGTAACAATTAAAGTATTGGAAGGTACTAGGTACTTATAGGAAGACAACGCCGATGTACCTATTACAGGATAGCCCGTTGGTCCAGTTATAGTGAACCTGCCTTCTCAGCTTGGGGGCGTGGGTTCGATTCCCATCTAGGACAAACATTTATGTGATGAACATTTGTGTTTGTTCTATATCTGGGTGTTAATATCTATTTAAGTATATGTATTTAAAGCTATATATGTATGTTTATCAGTCTCTGGCAGCCATATCACAAGCTTTGCTTAGTTTGGGGTCAGATGACCGTGTGTGAAAATGTCCGGAATATTTATTTACTTATTTATTTTAGTGCCTGATTTTAACACAACCTTGGAGTACCAAAAATTTAAAAGTATGCATTTTTATGTTAAATATTGTCATCGTACTAAATTCATATAATCAAGGATATGTCGCTAATAGAAATTAAAAAAAAAAAACTTTTTTATTCGTTGATTGAATCAGGCGTTACTTTGCGGAAGTCCATTTTTTTTTTTTTTTTTTTTTTTCGTTTGTACTCAAAACGACGTAGAAGCGGAATTACACTAGAAATTCATATACACATTTTTTATTCGTGTTTATTTGACGGCATTTCCTTGTTGAAACTTTTAGATGACAAAAAAAAGTATTACGTAGTACTTTTTATGTTTGACTACTTCAAAGTTTGTGAAAATTACGCTACGTTATCTTTCCAACAAAAACTCCTAGACCAGAACTTGTCTTACGCCTTATATTTTATTAGAGAGACGTAATCTCACTGTTTTTAAGACTGTTTTTCTAAGTGCACTATTATTAAATGATGTTTAACATTACTTACTACTCAATATCACTAGTATTAACGTTACAAAATAAAACAATTGAATTTGGATGATTTAACAATGCGCAATGTCAGATAAGTTTTTACTGAGAAAGATCACAGCTTTATTATAAAACATCAGTCAAATGTCAAATTAATTCTATGTACAGAACTTATTTGACGATTGATATAATTATTTAGACAAGAATTGCGTACACTGTCGTACCATTTTCAAAATAATAAACTAAATTTGACAGGCAAAAATTGTTGACATCCTTTTCTAACGTATTAAAATGAAAAGAGATGCAGATATTTTTTTCCTGACAGGTTAGTTTATTGGTTTAACAGAGTTGACGTCTGGTCTAGGAAGTTCACAAAAAGTTATATTGTAACGTTAATAATGTGGTATTTAAAACAATTAACAATTTATAAAAGTCAAAGGAAAAGTTTGTATTAGTATCTCAGTCTTGTCAAACTTTCAGTCGTTCTGTAGCCCAAAACAATTCGGGAACGAAGACTTAACAAGTTTATTATTTTCTGATTTATCGAATGGCAGGAATAGTGTAAGAAATACGTACAATTTGATAAACTCTCACTCGTGTACCAGTGCGACCAACATATCTGTAGAAATTAATGGGGGAGCCACTATAGTTTTTTTCTGACCAACTGATAGCTTACGAAGAACATTTTAGTTCACTTATAAACCTCCTCACCTCTACAGATATAAGTTGATGGTGCTTTACATTATTTTGATTCGATACAAACAGGGTGCGATAGTGTCGCCACCTATCATTTCACATAGTTTAGTGTGTCAAATCAAACATGCTATCTATAATACCTACTTAACATAGAGTCTTACATAATATTATCTCTAAGCTAAAACTACTGACTTAATTAGAATTGAGAATAAAATTGACTATATAATAGAAAGGAACAGAACAACACGTTAGATATAATTAATAAATATATTCGATGCTTATATAAACCTACGTAAATATTATTAAAAATCTGATTCACTTTAGGGTAAAGTAAAATATATACTTACTACAATACATATAGTAACAATGTAAAATGACAAACAATTATAGTATTCATTTAATAGTATATTTATTTTGTATTTCCAGTTTAAAGTCCAATTTCGCTAGTCATTTTTACTGTTTATCACATACGTATGTATCATCTATCTAATTTGTATACAAAGATAAAACGAGAACAGAATAATTTTGTAGTATCATTTCTAAATTCTATCACGCGGCGAGATAGCTTTATTAATTTCCAGCACTACTTAAAGACAATCTAGTCACTTTTTTTTTATATTAAAGGATGATACAATTATCATCACAATCAGCCTAGGATAGGGGCCATAACTGGGGCCTTACGCGGTCTCAAACTAACAAACCTTTAGGACGTTTTTTTTTAAACGAACCAACCTTTTAGGAAAACCTTTTTCATAAATAAATGTCCCGCAATGGTGCACAAAGTATAGATCGCAATTTTCTACATTATTATGTAAAGACGTCCGTGGCGGTCGGGAATGAAAGACGCGAGAGGCGGACAATTACACCTTTCGGTTCCAGATCTCGCTTGCTCTCATCCATTGCCCGCCACGAACGTATTATCCGCTAAAAGTATTACTATATAAAAAGGAATACCAAGTATAACGGTAAATACAAATAAACAATAGGAAAAAAAAAACTTTTTCCCTTCATCATCTATTTAAAGACATGATGCGCGAGCAGCCACACGTGTTTCCTTGTACAATATGGTATGAAACCTTTATAATATATGACCTACTTGTTAGGATTTAATTTTGTGTGAATAAGTTACAATATCTTTGTGTGATTTGTAATAACGTTTTTAATTATATGTGACCACATGATTATTTTCATAAATTCAATTATGCCGTCCGGTTCGCGTAGAACTCGTGCAATTTAATGCGCGTTCAACGAAAAAACAGCTATAAGTTTTATTCTTGACTTTATTTTAATAGCACTAACATTTACGCAAAAGCAAACACAAAGTTGCCAAAAAACGCACAGTAAAGTAAAAAAAACGCGTAATACACATACAAGTGCGTCAGCTCTTGAATTTATATTACAATGCCACTAGTTTAGTTTTTTGTAGCCGAAATTTATTTTGTTTTTCTCTGTACATACTTTTTTCTGTAATTGTAAATAAAATATTATTTATTATATGTTAAACCAGGTTAACCAAAACCTGGTCGATCAATAAATAAATTCAAGAGGTGCGTTAAAAAAGATGAAAATAGAAAATGATTCAAGTGGTCTTAATATAAATATAGGTAACTTGCTTTAATTTAAACGATATTTATATTTACAAAACGAATAGTGTCCTTACATGTATTTCTTAAACTAATTCATTCACAATAATATAATAAATATACAGTTTAGATCATTCATATAATTTTAACATGCGATCATGACTTGTTTCACTCTATAAATTTTCTCAAGCATCCCGCAGCGCAGGACTCAATACACCTGGAATAAGAAAAAATACAATTAATAAAGCAAATATAATTGATAAAGTACTACGCATGGTTGCCTGGAAGAGATCGCTTTGAGCGATAAGGCCGCCTATTAAAACGCTAGATAATATTTTTCATTGTAATATATGTTATCATTGTTTGTGTGGTCTTTTAATAATGAGTTATCTTATCACCAAATAAACGAATTTTCCAATTATTTTGGTTTAAAACAACAAACAATATACTGAACCAATTTTGACGAAATTTCTATGGGACTGATCTGTAAATATACCTACCCTTCCAAATAAAAAAAGAACTTTCCAAATCGGTTAATAAATGGCGGAGATCTGAGGTAACAAACATAAAAAAACATAACAAAACATATTTATTTTGAATTTTTTACACCAACAAACAAACAAACTTTCGCATGTACTTTATAAATAATAAGAATATACGTCGCCAAATAAAATACGTATTTTGTCCCCATGTGACGTATGTAGAGGTCCCATGTAAAGGTATCTCACCTTGACTCCATAGGCCATCTCGTAGCCGCCCTTGCTCTGCATTTGGTTCTGCATGGTGTGAAGCAGCGAGGGAGGGATGTCTACGTCACTTGATCCTGGAAACCAAACAGAATATGTTGTTATTTATTGATGCGGTGGTAGCTTAGTGGTAGGCGTGATCGTATACCACGCCGCAAGATGTGGATTCAAATTCCAACATTAAGCATGAGATTCCAGTAAGGGAAAACATCACGAGGAAACTATGTAGCTTAGTGGCAAAGCTCTTACTAGTTCTTGGCTGTCGTAATATCGGAGAAGAAAATGTGTTTCAAGATTTTGTTCTGTGTTTGTGACGTGGGCCACACCGTGCCGTTGTCTACCCTGAGCTAGCTGAATGGGATGTCAAATCCCCAAATCTGACCACTCATGAGCCTACAGGTCCCTTTCTCTTTAGGGCGATTAGGCAGGGGATACCGAATCTGTATTCCATTCTGCAGCTTATTCTATTCTATAGCTCCAGGGACATGCTAAATAAGCCTATTCAAGAGCCATATTTTTTGCCATGGAAGCTATCTGACGTGATTTAGGTAACGCAGATGTGCCGAGAATCTACGCCACGCCACCCTCTCGACCTAACCGGTATGTAGTATTGTTTTTTTTTTTTATATAGTAAGACCCACAGGAGAGACGGGTCACGATGGGTGAAGCCGCCGTTTAAATTACAAAACGCGCATTTTGTGTCTCACGTTTAAAATTCTAATTTATGCAGAGCCACCTGTGTGATACAGTTCCATTTGACCTGGATAGTGTCATTACATAATATTACAAAATTAATGGATGACCTCAGCGGCTAGGAAAGGCGATAAATAACGCGAATAGAGAGCGTTTGGCCGCTAATCGCGCGCAACACGCGACCGCGTCTCACACAATCTCTAATTAGGCAAGGAAAGGTCATTTTTGGGTCCGAATTAAGGGATTTAGTTTAGGCATTCCTTGTAAAAATTATCATCTCTCTTACGTCTACTGCAGAGCGTAAACCTCCTGAGTCACAGGCCGTGATTTTCAAAAAATTGGGCCAGATCAATGCCATCGTTTTTTTACATCTACAGCTGCGCTTCGCTATAATTCTCCCTAACCTCTAAGTAACCTTTACGTTTCTCTTTTTTTAATCAAAATCAGACTAAAAGTCTTCAAACTATTATTGATATGTTTTTGATTGATTGATTGATTGATTAACTCTTTATTGTTCACACCATGAACAACAATGTTTTTCTCTATCGAAAAATATAGGTTATACATTGTTGCTGGATGGTAGGTATGCCTTTTCTCAACAATATTTTTCTATGTCGAAAAATATAGGACACGGTTGCCTGGGTGGTCGATATTATATGCCTTTTCTCGACCATATTATTCTCTATCGAAAAAATATAGGGCATTGTTACCTAGCACCAACCTAGCACATTTCTGAATTTCTGTTCTAGATAAAAGTCTGAAATGGTGTTGGTAGTTTGCCCCTGTCTCCTACCTAGCTGCGCCTCTGGTCACTAGTAAAGTCAAAACTGGTGATTTATGATAACGAGACTGCAAGGCAACAAATCACCATAATGTTATAACATAACGACTCGCCGAGTCTGCGAAAACAATAGCCTTACTTAGCTAATTGGCTTTAGTGAAAAATACGAAACAACATTAGTATCTTTGGCTTAGCTGAGAATGTTTTATATGTTAGTGATTTATTTTATTTTAATTTTGCTTCATTTGTTCAACATCATCATCAAAAAATCTAAATCATTGTATTATTAGACACAAGTTCCATAAATCGAATAGTATAATTTAAAAAAAAACAGAATTGTTATTGTTAGAGTTGTAATAGTATTAATACAACGTCACTCATTCTTATTATCACATACAACTACAACGACAACACTGAAATGAAAATTAATACAATAGCAATGAAATTATTGAAGCTTCAATAGCAAGCCGATGTGATGGTGTAGGATTGGACAATTAAACCTATCGTACCTATCCTAGCAGAATTCTAACCTGTCCTACATCCTAACCTAACCTAAGCCTTATTAAATTATCTTATTATCATCAGCCTATCTCCGAGAAGCCAATGTGCACTGCAGACATAGGCTTGTCCCAAGGCACGCCATTCAGCCCGATTTTCAGCTTTTCTGTTCCATACCACTGCCAGTTTACGTATACCGTCACTCTATCAAGTCTCAGGGCGTCCTACGCTATGTTTACCGATGCATTATGTCTTCTGTGCCGATGCGTGGTCTCCACTCTAGAACACGTCTACTTATTACCGATTCAGCAACAGATATAATCGCCCCACTGCTACTTCAGCTTGCTAATACGCATTCGTCATAGTCATTTTGGCGATTGTCAGTTTTGCGTTATTTATTATATACTCAGTAAAAACATAAAAGCTAATTTGCTAATTTGCTTTTTTACTATACATTAATTGTAGAATCTCTAAAAAAATCTGCGGAAGAGAAACGTATCTCTGTAAGTTGTGTATTTATTTCGTGTTTTTTTTCTTCACTATTTAAAATTTGGAACTCGATCGGCAAAGACATTGAGATGACCTACCCTAATCCTAAAGACCCAAGTTGCGTTTGCCAGCTCTATGAGCATTTGTGAATAATTATTTTAGGTAGAGGTATCTATTAAGGCAAGGTCTTCTTTTATCTATCTTTATCCATTTTTGAAGATGAAAAATCACTGAGTGAGAATCGTCGTTCATAATCATCATAAGCCCACTGCTGGGACACATGCCTTCTCTCAAAGAGAGAGGGTGGGCCCTAATCTGCTATGCTGGCGCAGTGCATGTTGGTGAATGTCATGTCTTTGAACTTTTGAGGTTATTGGACATACCGGTCTTCTCATTCGAAAATTATAGTTTTTAATGATCTCTTCTGCTAAATATACACATCAAAATTACGTCCAATCGCTTGCAATGTTATATGTTATTCTAAAAAGGATTTTTTTTTTATTAGCGTTTTTTATTTTGGAAATGTGCGATAGACGTAGCTCTAGCAAAAGTGCAGAATTATCCGCTATTCAAAGTGTCATTAGAGTGCTGTGTAATACGCGTCACTAAAGACCACTAACAATCGGTGCTTCTAACCAACTCTTGTAATGATACTCAAGCAA
The DNA here is from genome assembly GCA_914767915.1 of Agriopis aurantiaria. Taxonomy (NCBI): domain Eukaryota; kingdom Metazoa; phylum Arthropoda; class Insecta; order Lepidoptera; family Geometridae; genus Agriopis; species Agriopis aurantiaria. The sequence goes on along the minus strand of OU612001.1, from coordinate 4,779,597 downwards.
AGTGGCATTGCCTTGTAGGTTTAAGATAAGTCATAGTTCAAGGCAGAGGTGATTCGGCGTAAGCGAAATGACCTTATGTTTTAATCCTCTCGCCGTATCCGTGTTCGTAATATCTGGCAGGCTACCTTTGTCACGCACGCTTGTTTTGACTATACAAAACTAATGATACCTACAAAAATAATCTACTGCTGTATAGAAACAAAATACACTGCGTTGTGCAGTTTCTGCCTAGTCACAGTTGTTTAGTTGTTAGTTCCAAGATTGTAAATTAAACAAGACGTAAGCTAGGTTGCAGGTCAATAAACAAATATCTTATGAGCATCCTTGGACTCATTTAGTGAGGTGGCAAGACTGGCAAGTCATCACCCGCCACAATATTTTGACATGGGGCATAATTGGCGGGTGCCGTGCCTCGTACCATAGATCAGCTTAGTACCATTAAGAACTCACCACAATAGCCCAGAATTTTTCAGTCCTATTCTGTACAATAGTTTTATATTCTTATTATACACATTTGACAATTGTATTTTATATTTAATGGGGTATCTTGGTATTAGCTTGGTGAGGCACTGTTTACTTATACTTTATATACAGGTTGTGGCGTAAAGAGTAGTCAACCCGATACGTATGGTTGGGGGCATCATGACTGATCAGAAAATCAAAACTTCTGTTTAGTAAAAGTGTCATGGTTTTCGAGTATTCGGCCCTTTTGTAAATGACATAATAATTACATCTTGGCCACAACCTATGAAAATGAATCCTTATTTACCTTGGTCAGGCCATAACTTGAGAATGACTTTAACGATTTCATTCATCTTTTTTTTCCTTCTAATACCTGTGCTTTATAGAAGGTTGTTACGAAAAGAAAATTAGAAAATTTCAGAAAAGTTAACGATATTTTTAACTCGCGGGCGAAACCGCGGGGCGCAGCTAGTTGAATATAAACTATAATTATGGAACGTGAATTCTACAGTATACGATTGAAAAATCCCGAGATATTTTGACGAGTTCTTGATGCGGCGTTGAGCTGCTAATAATATGGTATGAGGTATGGCACCCTATTTGTATTACCAAAGATTAAGGCAATTATGTTTTGTATTGTCAGTTGCCTTAATTGTAAAGATATTTTCATTGAAATCATAGATCATCGTTTCATGTTTACATTGTCCTCATTTCAACGTAGTATTATCATCTCAATATTTTTTCAACAGGAATAACAAGCAAGGTGACCGAAGCGGAAGGCATGCATAATGCATTAGCCTGCAAATTTACTCGTCACGACTACCGAATATTGCCTTCTTGTTTCAGTGTTGAGGAGGCAGAAGTTGCACTGTATTATACTGTATAAGATATTAGGCTGCACTTTTCTCGTAGACCTTAATGCTATCAGAGTTGCGGATAATTCTTAGTCTTACAAATTGTATTGTGAAGTTTCATGACCATAAAAAAAAAAAAAAATCTTTAATCTTTAATCATATTTTTTTTTCTTCTATGGTTGCCTGTTAATGTTAACCACAACACAAAAAAAGCGATGCGTTGCCTCGTGTCGTCGCAACGCTAAAATCAATGTGACTGCGCGGCACAAATTTATAGATTCACTAGAAAGATTCGACCTATTCCAATAACTATGTTTAACTATTGGTTCAACCAGTTGAACAGTTTTAGTCCGATTAATATTAACTTTTAAAAGTGTTGAACAGTTTGGAAAGAAAATGTTTAATTTGTTCAAGATGTTTAACCACTTCTCGACAGTACTGCTAAGCGCCACGCGGCAACGCTGGATTTAGGATTGCAATTGCGCGTTGTACTTTATGTTGTACTTCTGTGATTTATATGGATTTATATTGCAGTTCTTTGGGGTGTAGTCCTTCATCATAGCACGTATGTTTACGCTACGCATTTGGACTCCATGTGGGTGTAGTCACGTGTAGTGTGCGCTCACCCTAAACACTGAGAATCGATCGGTTTATTTGCATACGGCTGAAGCGTTGCGTGCGTTTCGTTAATTATACTTGATTAGTTAACGAACCGGACGACATCCGGAGTGATTAACTTCGGGGAAATAAAATACCAAGAGTTTTATTTTTACAACTTCACCATTGTACAATAAAATTAATCAATTAGTTTTATTACTGCATTTACTAATTTGACTGTTTTTGTACCTAAATTAATGTTTCCAACTTTGTTTTATTTTTACACGCATAAATATTAGCTTCACTTGTAATTGTGTAAAATAATCTTGAATGTCGATTTTAAACCTCCTTCTAATTATCGTATCGATTTTCAAGTGTATGTAATCCGGTTGCCAAAACAATAATTATAGTACTATCGTACTGGGGCCTTATACGCCCAACTCCTTACGCGGTCTCAAACTAACGTTAAAACAGCGCAGTTCGGAAAATCACGCGAACGCAAACCTTTACAGTTTGCGGTCGCGCAAATTTTTTCCTCACCTAAACTGGATTGCTTAAAACAGCTAGGCGTAAGGCTCCTAATCTGATGATGGTGGAACTCTTCAATGATTGCAAGTAAATTCCTCGAGTTTGAGCTCACTTTAAGCAGTTCAGTTATATAGTTCACAATGCCACATTTACTCCAATTTTGACGTTATATCGCTTGCATAGTGTTCAACGTTAGTTGTCCGCTATGTCATCGTAGCTTTGGCATCGCGCGGCGTTGTAGTCGGATCGCGGTTACCTTGTAACTAACCAAAAAATCTGCGCAATTCGTAGCATGCGCCGACTTTTGGTTCGGACATTTTTTGGCACGATTGTGACTCTAATATGTATTGTATCTCGATGCTTTACCTAGCTTTTTTTGGTTGTAACCAAAAGTAATTTTGTAAAACCAAGTGTAATTTTGTACACACAATATATTGTGTTTTTTTACTATAGTACTTTTAAACGAGTTTTTACTAATACGTACATATCGTTTTATCCTACAGATGCAAATAATTCGTTTAAACAAAACAAGACCAGCGTTAAGAAGCTGAGAGATAAAGCAGCTGTGAACGATTACAAAACACGAGGGCACTAAATAATCTGCTTCATTAAACAGTCGGTTAGCGCAATAATTAAATGTTTAAAACACATGTGCGGGTCATGCGGGCACATTTGACATATGAATTTAATGTGTAAATTGCGTTATGCTTCAACAGAGCTACTGAGGCTGAATTTTCGTAACTTTGACGTACTTACTCTGACTGATTGCTGACGCTCATAAAAATGATAGATGTTTTTTTTTTCAAAACTTATTTTTTATTCTTTTGCTATTTGAAAACACGCTTTCATGTTCATGTGTTATGTCAGCTCGTGACCACGGCCATTGTAACATGGTCGAAACGTGGAGTGAAAAGCTTCGACCAAAATAAAATGAATGGACGGGCCCAGAAGAAGTGCATTTTTAAAGATTACAAAATGAGCGCCGGCGCTCTCTTCGTTTCAGTCGGTCTCTAGCCGTAGGAAGTGCGACACGCGTCTATTGTTACATGATAACGAAACATATGACAAAATTATGCCTTCGTGTGCTTTCCCGAAGTGTAAATACACAATAAAAAACTTCAATTTTTTGTAACAAATGTACATGGTTATAATTAGGTGTTGAAGTATATGTCCGACGGTTTTGACTCGTTTTTACTCAGCAAGTTCAATGTTTATGGCCCCGTCCATTCATTTGGCCGAAGGTGAAAAGTACATACAAAAAAAAAAATGTCCGATGAGTCCCGATCAACATTTAAAACGTTATTTTTCAAGTAATTAGAGTTAATAGGTTATTAGTAGGCAAACGTGCTCCATCTTCGACCGCATCATCGCTTTCCATCAGGCTCTATCATCAAATCAGTTGACTACCCCGTTGGTCCAGTAGGCAGTGAGTGAACCTATCTTCTGCGCTTCGATTCCCACCTAGGGCAAACATTCATGCGAACATTTGTGTTTGTTCTGTAAGTATCTGGTTGTTAATATCTATTTAAGTATATATTTAAAACTATATATGTATGTATATCAGTCTCTGGCAGCCATATCACAAGCTTTGCTTAGTTTTGGGTCAGATGACCGAGTGTGCAAAAAAAACCCCGAATATTTATATTTATTTTATTTGGAAAAATGTATGAAATTGCTTTTTTTTTTCGCGATTTCAGGATTAGTTACGTGCGCTCGACTACCATCTCTCAATAAGAGAGCTGAATGTATGTGTGTATTAGTACGAACAGACTTCTGGATTTGGTTGACCTCAACCGCCGTCTGACCAACGGGAGAGAAAGAGAGGGAAATATGCCATTCTCACTCTTTCTCTCCTATTGAGTGGACGGCGGTCTGTCAATCAAAACCACACGTCTATTGCCTAAGTGTATCCTTCTCTAGTAATGCGCTGTGTACAGACGCATTAGGATTATATAATTCACACAAGCGAATATAATGTAAATTTGTCTAAAAAGCTTTCATCTGCATAAATAGCTTGTTTCCTCGTAATAAACTGGTAATAAGCTTTACGACTTCCAGCCGCCATGCACCACTTCCCTGTTGCTTGAATATTGAAATTTAATAATAAGGACAGACAAACAGACTAGTCTCAGACGGTGCTGGTTGGCTGGCTTCCACCCTTCCTTTACTTGACCCAAATAGCAAGTGTGACTCCTTTTTTACCTCAGATCAGACAAACTAGGGAGATATGGTAAGGTGGCGTGGCAGGTGCGAACGTATCAGGCTTGATACCAATAACCAAACTCGCCATAGATGACCCTGACGCCTTTTTTGCATGTGGACTATTAGTTAGTTCAATGGTGTCACTTCAAGTTTCTTAGTGTGCGAGAAATTAAACACACGAACGATAATATGGTACTAAGGCTCACTTCTTTGTCTGATCTGAGTTTTTTACCTACCTACAATAAATTCAAGTGCATAAAACACTGTTTTAAACTATCACGGTTGTTCACTAAGGTTATATGATTATTTACGGGATATTTACCGACGAAGTGATAGTTTTCAACTCGCCAGTGCGTGGAATCCAGTATTAGGTTGCCTTAAAAATAAAAGTTCGCGTTCAAAATGTGTTCAAAATACTATACGCAGTGATACAGTGAGTGTGTTTTGTCGGGACTTAGGTTCGAGTTCGAGTTCCAGTGATAGTGACCGTAGCAAAAGACTAAGAAAGAGGGTAGATCGGTTTGTCTGCACCTAATTTTTTAACTGTTCGACCAACCACCCGTATTCTTCAGTCTTCCCGTGAACATGGTGCATGTAACTGCGCCGAAATATCGGGAGCTCATTCCACAACCTTACTACGGTAAATATCCCGTAAATAATCAAATAATTAGGAAAATGTTAAATTTATATTGAACTACTATATCTTCAGCCCTTGGTTTCATTCGCTATCCTACTGGAACTGTATTTACCGGGATAAATGCTCAATAGCCCATGTGTAATCCAGGCTATGAGCTACCTCCATAACAATTTTCATCCAAATCCGTTCACCCGTTACGAAGTAATTGTGAAAAGCAGAATAATTATAGTCATTTATCCTTCTTTTAATATTTACTCCATTCAGAATAGAATCATTAAAATAAATTAGTTTTCAAAGTAATTGACTATGCCTTGGAAGTAGAGACAAACAAACAAACATACAGCATTATCCTGTTCACGTTTTCATGTCAACTTCACTGATTGCGCGTGTGTGCTTCGGACAAACACACACAAAAACTTAGTCGGTAACTTGGTACAGACGAAGCGAACACTGATTCATATATATTTTTCTCATTGAATAAAAAACATAGTATACTGGGTTACGCAGAAACGGTTTACTAAGCTGAAGGGGCCATAGTATCCATCATTATGAACACATTTTACTATAGGAGCAACTGAAATCGCAAAAATAATATCAACTTTTTTTATAGAAAACGGTCAGTCACACTCGACAACATTTATAGAACATCTTATATTTGTGTCGCGATTTCATGGCTGGTCCCATAGTGAAAGAGAACTAATGAACCCGTTTCAGCTTAGTACATCCTTTCTATGTAACCCTGTATATTCGAGTCTAGACAAACCTAGTTTGGTTTTAGGAGCGTTTCTTATTTTGTGAAATATTATTATAATGAAAAAGTACCTATATCTCTACATATACCTAAATAACTACGTACGTAACATAATCATTATTTGTAAAGACTTGAAGTATTGTTTTTTAATGTGGGTTATTTAATATACACGACAAATCAACGCGCCCCCAATTTTCAAATGTATATGTAAAGATTATAAATGGGACCCTATTAAATATTTAAAAGAATTGTGAGTAAATTCAGCATGCAAGATGAACTACAATTTTTATACGATGAGTCAATAAACAGGAGGGTATGGACGGCAGCGAAGCGGAACCACCGAAGAAATATAGATAATAGCAATGGTTGACTCGTTTAAAAAATCCATAATTTTTTTCAGGCGAGTTGGTGGCCATACTTCGACCTACCTAAGTATATAAAAAAATTGCTTGTACAATCATAAGTTACTTAAAATTGATAAAGGACACAACCCGGCGAAAAAAATACTTTTTATGTATTTATTTTTTTGACAGCGAAAGAGAAACCTTTACCCAACTGTAGAATAAAGAATGCTGTCATGATGATGGGGATCAAACTTTACGATTAAGTAGCAGCGCAGTGTCATGCAGAATTTTGATGTGTAAAATTATGGATGGCGCTTGCCTTCTGGTGGACAACTTGCTCATCTATATTAAGAGTCATATAGCTAGCCATAGCTATATTAACGTTGATATTTATTTAATTAGCCAATGGTGATGATCCGCTAAAACGTCGATCACTTCAGTTAAAATTAAAACCAATTTGATCCACACAATATATTTCCAATTCAAATTACACCTGCTGCATTAACATTTTATAGATCATCACCACTCGTTACGTAAAACGTTGAAATAGGTGTAGGTATGTATAAGTAAATAAAAGTGAGGGAAACCATCTGGCCGCGAGTGTACGCTTGGAAACATGTTAGAGGATGAGTCAGCCACGGGCGGCGAACTCGCGGCTATTTTAGCATCCCAGACTTCACTACACCAAGGATATAGACTTGTAGAAGCGTATTTTACACGCTTTTATTAGCTTCTTGTAATTTGTAACCATTGACGTAATTAATATAAATTCTCAAACAAATATTCGGGACATTTTTGTATACCTACACGGTCATCTGACAGCGCAGAAGGCAGGTTTACTGCCAACTGGACCAACGGGGTAGTCAACTGATCTGATGATAGAGCCTGGAGATCGATATTGAAAAATCCGTTAAATTACGCTTAGGGACGAGGAATAGCTAAGCGTATTTTTAACAACTTTTTTCACTATAATAGTTTTTCTTTCTTTGTTTGTCATTTGATTGTATCGAGTGTTATCTGGTTATTGAAGAGTTGTTAGTTATATAAAAAAATATATGTTTTTTTATTTATTTCTTTTATACTTTCTAGATGGTAGCTTCTATAGTTTCAGATCTGTGTTTTACGTTCCATCCGAGGAATACTCAGTTGCTCTAAATATAAAACGCAACGACACCGTCCGGAGTCCGGAGTCCGGACTCGGCTGCGCTGCTCCACTGCGCAAACATTCTCTTTGTCTCTGATTTACATCCTTTCCAGAATATTTACGTAGATGTTTAGTAAGTTTACTAATGAAATCGCGAAATTCTTTTTCCTAAGAACCTAGCTAAGTTTTGAGTGGAATAGAACACTTCAGTTAGTAGAATTGAAGCTAAACTGTGGATATTTTGAAACACCACCCTGCTTAAATTATTATTTATTTATTTAATAATAGGCTTGCGTTTGACCGCCAACTCGCCTGATTGCGGTCTACGGTGGAGGTGGAGCAAGCTTTCCTAGAAGAAACTGATTTGAAGACTCCCAGATTGTAGCTATCGGGGAACACCCATTCAGGCAGCACATTCCACAGCCAGCAGTTCGCATAATAAAAGTGTCGAAATATTAATTAAATTAAAATAAAGCAATCCTGCTTAAATTAAATTTGAGAAAAGAGCTATATGTTCGCGCTCATTATAACATCTAGTCTTGTATTATAAATGCGAAAGTTTGTGTGTAAATGTGTTTGTCCGCGCTTAACTTCGTAACAGCTGAGCGGATTTGAATGAGATTTGGTATGTAGGTAGTATGGATACCATAGATTAATGGATAGTCTACCTTTTTATCCCTAAGAAAATCGTTGTTCTTGTAATATAGCGTTGAAACCACGGGCAGCTGGCACTACTTCTGATTTACGCAAATCATAGGTCAAACATTTTAGACCTCGCTGCTCTCTCGCGCATTATTACGAACAATAGTGCTTTGTATAATTGTGCAATTGCATAAATCCGTCACGCAAATAACATAATATTTTCCGCGCTTGTGCATTTCTTAAAGTACTTACCTATATTGTGTACTTCAGGTTGATCATATTGTTTTTTCTAAATACCAGTTTCAATAAGCTTGAATACCTTTTGATTTATTGAAAACTCAACTTTTAATTTAAACTCTACTTTTGTCTAACGAATCACGCGTTTTCGACGAAAATTTACTTTGAATCCCGCGTTGAATGAAGAAATACCAACCCTAAAAACCTAAAACCCTAGAAATTCTTCAAAAGCAATTAGCCGAACGAATATATCTAAACTACCACTAAATTACTCGACGTACAATAAAATCGGCATTTAAATCGGCATCGGCAATTAAAATATGTCGTGGTTTTACACACGCAATGCAAGCAAAATATAAAATAATTTAACTTAAATATTAAATATTACGAGGGAGGCCTTTGTTCAGCAGTGGACGTTTACAGGCTGATGATGATGATGATTAGCGTGGCAAACTATCATAACAAAAATGACAGCCAAAAATGGTAATCTTTGCGAATTAGATGACTCGTGTCGAGAACTATTGCAGTCTGCCTGTCTCACTACACAGCGGCTTGCGGCTTCTAACTTGATAAAGATCTTACCGATGTTTAATAATTACACCGATAATGGAACAAAGACTGCCCTGCCGTTATCGATTTAAATTAGGTACTTTGATGCCGATTATTTAGACGGTGCAGACAGCACGTAGTATAGATTGAGAATGCGATTTAATCCATTCTTACGGCTGATCGATGAATCTTATCACATTGTTTATGGAAAGTTAATTATTTATTTATTATATATGTGTTGATGTTTTAGGGATATTCTACTGCTGGTACTGAACTAAAAGCTGTGTACGAAAATTAAGAAAAAATGTACTCGTTTAATTATTTCAGCTGCAAACGGAGCGCCTTAATGATTTTTTTTACTACGATAGTCTAGAATTTTCTTTAATGAAAAATTAGATCCATAACTAACTATTCGTATTTAGAAAAAAAATGGGTTACCTACTACTTAAGGTCTTTACAAGGTGCTCTGTCAATTTTGCGCGGGTGCAAATCAACATCCTGTATATGTGCAGACAAAGAATTCTGTTCGAAACACCGTGCACTTAGAACGCGAACTTCATTCTGATTAGAGGTCATTATACCCACTTAATTATTTTTTATAACACTGAGATAAAATCTAATGGGTTAATTAAAATGTTTTCTATTTAATGGGTCTATTGAAGTACATGCTTCTACCAAAATTGAACTTTAACGGCCAGTTATCCGAGTCGCGTAGGCAACAAAACGCTCCCTCAGCCCCCGCCAAGTTATAGCGACGATGTATTTTGCCAAGCAACAGACAGGACGCCCGCGGGGGGAGTGCAAGGATAAAAACGAACATAGGTCCGACCTCGATGACGCCCGGCGCGGTACTGAACACGGTGCGCGCAAATTTTCGCGACCTTTTTACGCTTTTAATTTCACTAAAAAACAAAACTATTCACTATCAAAATTCTATCCAAACGAAAAAATGTTGAATAAAATTTCCTTTCAGTACATGCAATTTCCAGGTTGTTACGAGCTTTCATTAGAGCAAAAAACGAAAAAAATAAACTGAATCGACTTTGTTTCAGATTTTTTTTTGATCGAGGAAAGTTTATTCTATCGTGTTTTGAACCAAACCATAATCTCAAACAGAGATGTATCTGTGACATGTATTTTTTTCCAGCTCAAATATTGTAATTTAACTGAATAAAATGGATTTAAAACCGTCAAATTTGCTATAAGAGGCCGTAAGGCATCGACCGTTGTTAAAATATTTAGTGGCGAATTTATGTCACCTCCTTTGTAGTAATTTACTGTACAATTTTGATAGGTGTCTATATTGTTTGTCATTTAATGAATTACTTGGATACTAAATAATAACTTACGTGTTATAGAACAACAAGAATGTTACCAAAGATATCCAATTTGATTTGATGTGTACCGCTGTGTACAAACCACCGTTGAACCTATGTCCTCATCATCATCATCATCATTTCAGCCGTAGGACCTCCACTGCTGGACATAAGCCTCCCCCCATCGATCTCCAAAAGGGCCGGTTGGAAGCGGCCCTCATCCAACGTTTCCATGTGGTCTCTTTTAAGGTCGTCTGTCCATATTGTGGGTAGACGTCCTACGCTGCGTTTACCGGTCCGTGGTCTTCATTCGAGAACCTTCCAGCCCCATCGGCCATCTGTTCTGCGTGCTATGTGCCCTGCCTACTGCCACTTCAACTTACTAATCCGGTGGGCTATGTCGGTAACTTTCGTCCGTCTACGGATCTCCTCATCGATATATAATAATTAATAAAGTACTTATGTCCTTTTATAATTTTTCAATCGGAAGTCTGCAGAAGACCGGCCTTCTACTTTTCACAGCATCACGCCCTCTTCGCTGCTACCGCGAAAATAGACGTACATACAGAATTATCCAAGACCCAGTACCTACCCACCGATGAGGTGAAAATCTCAAAGCCAAAAGGTGTTCTAATTATTATTAGTGTTTATACATGTAATAAAATGATGCAACTAAGTATCACATAACATGTTACCAAGTTTCAATAATTGTGACCATTTGAAAGCAACAATGGTAGAGATAAGTACTACGGCACCCAACAAAAGAGCCAGGACGTCGATCTATCCGCTACCAAATTCGGAAACCTATACTCCGACTGCATACAAATCAACCAAGTTTTTTACACAACAAACTAAGTCAGTACACGTATGACATCCTTAAAGTTAGTTGCATAAGGATCGAAATTGAATTGACAGTCCTTGTATTATATTATGTAAGCCCTGTTTACACGAGTCCAGTAGTATGCCGAGATAATAACATTCCTCTTATTTCTTACTAGCAACGCACCCCGGCTTCGCACGGGTGTAAATCTTTTTTTTTACACCTTAGGATACATTATTGGAGTTTTAGTAAGGATCCCATGTAAAAAAAAAAATATAGCCTATGTCACCTGGGGATAGTGTAGCTTCCCAACAGTGAAATAATTTTTCAAATCGGTTAAGTAGTTTCGGAGCCTATTCAATGCAAACAAACAATCAAATCTTTCCTCTTTATAATATTAGTATAGATATGTAACTTAAATGTTTTTGAAAGTTGTATAACAAAAACCAGCTGAAAAAATCTTGATTAATTATACAAATCATATACTTAAACAGTAAACGTCAACAATCCATTTGTCATTTTGTGCACATTTATTTAGATTTTTGAATCAAACTCACTACTCAGTTTTGCATCAAAAATTTTGGTGCAAAACTGAGTACCAACTTTCACTACGGCCACGGCTCTTTCACACATTTTTACTATTTTTTTAATAAATCACTTTGCATATTAAAATGCAAATACTTGTATCATTATAAAATAAAATAACATTGCAAATATTATAAACAAATTTTCATGATTGGATTTTCTATTTTGGCGAAGGACTGTTTTTTAATAGTATTTTTGCCCTTGCCTGATAATTTTTATTCAAAATTCCATTCAGATATCCTTGATCTTAAAAACAAATTAGAACGAGCTAACGAGATAGCATGTGTAGAAAAACAGGCTCTTAAGTAATATACTTGATTTATTTAGGTACTTGATCCAGAACTTGCTTGGTGTGAACGAGGTTTACTTTTAAACGTCTTGAGCCCTTATTCTCTATCTCACATTAGATTCCTTGTCATAAATGCGTTACGTCACGACATGAAAGTGTCATTAAATATGGACTCTGTGCTCTTAAGCTCAATGCTAGTATGTTTTATTTGCTCTGATAGCTGCAATAACATTGTAAAAAGCTGAACAAAAACATTTTGTTTTAAGTTTCACTGAAGTATATCGGGTACCTGCTACGCTTGTCTTACTTTCAAAAGCCTGATCAGAATTCGTGGTTTTCATTCGCTTTTTATAATGTTATTGCAGCTGTCAGAGCAAATTAATGCTTGGACCGAGTATAGTTTCTATTACCACATAAACTCGTAATGCGGTCGTCTGTATGGAATTGGCAATGTCAAGTTTGTTAATGCGATGAGGTGCGTAACGCGCTCATTTTGAATGGTCAAAACATGGAGCAAGCTAGCGCGTTCGTGCGCGTTTTTCAAGAGAATGTAGTATCCAATAGGAAGACGCGTTTGATTTATTTGACGCGTATGAATTTTGTAACTATGGTTACCGTATTATAACACGTTTACGGCGTGTTATGTGGTTTCATACAGAATCAGGGCCCTGAAGAATGTTTATAAGAATAACATAGTTTGCTAATAGGCTTGCTAGTATTCTTGGAACTCTTGGAAGTCTATGAGCAAGAAAATTCTGCAGTGTCAGAAGAGAAATAAAAAAACTATTAGAATAACAATTCTGAAAGCACGCAGTCTGAGGTGGTATGATGTTGCGGCTAAAACGCAGTTAAATAATGTTGAGGTTAAAGAAGATTTATTTAGCAGCGCAGTTTGCAGTTATGCGGTTTTGCTTTCTTAGAAATGCTACGCGAACTTGGCTGAACTTTTGCAATAATAGCTAGACATTTCTTCAAACAAGACATTGTCTTTTGCTAAATAAGCATTCTTTTGTTGTTAGGGACCGTCCATTAATCACGTGAAGCTTGAAAGGGGGGGATTGGGTTTAGCGAAAACCACGAAATATCACAATCAATACACAAATATAGTCAAACCTCACCAAGAGGAAGGGGGGAATTAAAAATGCAAAAAAAATATCACGTGATTAATGGACGGCCCCTTATCATTATATTAGCATTACCTATTTTTTTATATTAATTTGTAATAGCGTTCTCAAAAACGGTTCAAACGATTTAGATAAAAATTACAATGGACAATTGGACACAAGAGCATGTGGTGACGAAAAATCGATTTAACTAGGCGAACTTCGGCAACACTATAGTTTTCTGATTCATGCGAAAATCAGTCGCCCATTTCGTAATAACTTACCTTAATTTATCCGTGTCTATAGTTTGGCTAGACACATAAAGATAGTTTATTTGCATACAACATGAGAAATTTCATATCATGCATAGAATATGTTATGCGCTTATTGGCAATAGCTATCGAGTTCGAAGGTTTAAAAAAATTAAGAAAAAAAGTCGCAGCGTTTATTTAGAAATAGCGATTGGGCATTATTATCTTTAGAATAACATTACAAATAGTCTAAAACAAATTACGATTTGACATTTTATAGAATGGCGGGGAATATAGAAATTAACAATTTTTTTGATTATTCTTCTCATTACGAAAATGTTTTATACTATTTGCAATGTTATTCTAAAGATAATACCCAATCAGTTTTTTAAAATTCTCACTGAGTAATTTTTTTTATATTTAAAAAGGTCGAATATTATGTTTTTGATAGCCGCGCCGCGCGTTTTAGCTGCCTCAAATCATATTATGAGGGTAGGCTAGGCGTACAAATATCAGAAAGAGGGCACTATGTTCGTACAATATTTTTTATAAAATTTAGAATAAATAACCAAAATTGCTAAAAGTGGGAACAGAGAGCCTTAATTTTGATAAGGTTGGATAACAGCAGTGCAGGTATCGTTCTTTACCGATCGTCAAATTTGACAGTCGATATCGTCAATTTCGATAAGATGCCATTTGATCAGTACTCGCTATGATCGATCCTATGGCATTTTATCGAATTTGACGATCGATAAAGAACGATAATTAAACTGCAGTTTATATACACAACGAATTCAAACAGTTCAGTTCACTTCGGTTCAGCATCAATGCCAATAAATTACGTTCATATGACATTGCGATCGGCGATGAGACCAAGTTGAGACAGATGTGATGTAAATGCATAATATTGATGCAGCCGTTTTTGCGTATAACTGTTACACTATTGTAGAATTGAAATATTGCTATCGACATTTTTATATAACGCGGAGAAAGGCTAAGAACTACGCATTTCTTTAGATAAATATATCTATTAGATATGTATTTTGACAAGCAATGATAAGTTAAACTTTAGATTTCTTGTCAAGATAGTCAATACATGTACCTACCTCGGTGTTGGCCTCCACAAATGCTGGGTCGCATTTGAAATTGGCTATCAACTACTGAATATTGGCTAGTCCCATCTGGGGCCTTACCTTACGCCCAACTCCTTACGCGGTATTAACTCCTTACGCGGTATTAAAAACGTTAAAACCACGCAGTTCGGAAAATCAAGTGAATGTGACCCTTAACGCACCCAGATACGGTTTGCTGTCGCGCAATTATTTTTTATCACCTAAACCTGATTGCTTTAAATAGCTAGGCGTAAGGCCCCTCTGTAAAAGCATCTCCGTCTTTAGATATCGTAGGTCTTTAGTAAAATTCATCAAAATTGCAACGGAGGAGTTGCCATTTTTGAGAATGCCACAAGGGCAAGTAAAAATACGCCAACCTTGATTGCAAGTAAAGGTAAAGGTACGCGACTGCCAGCGGGCACGAAAAATCGACACCGCTTTATGGTTGATTTTCGGAAAACCAGTACGAAGCGCTTTGATTCCACTTTTATTATGCGAAGTGTATGCGGAATGCGCTGCCTGAATGAGTGTACCCCGATAGTTACAATCTGGGTGTCTTCAAATCAAGAGTGAATCGGTTTCTTCTAGGCAAGCGAACTCCATCGTAGAACGCGTCATAACGCTTAACATCAGGCGAGTTGGCGGCCAAACGCAAGCCTATAAGAAAACAATTGTAAAAGTAATGTGCAAAAGAAAAAAATATGACCGTACGAATACCTACCAGCCAAAAAACCAGCGACACCTCTATATAACGTCTCCAAGTCTCCTTATCGCTTTCCACCGTGCTGCGTTTGGCATGCAAATTAAGTCGCTCGACTCGCCTACGGGTCGTTCACCTTGGCTGGCAAGAAGGTCGCCTTACAGCACCTATCAACCCTTCTACAACCGTACTACTATGTATACTGTGGCATCACGAGGATTACCAGTGATCGCCTTCAAGTGCCACTCATTGATAACGGACAACAATTCGATACTTTTGTGTCTTGGAGAGATAAACTTTAACTAATACCTGAATTTGTGTGGGTATTTTATATGTAATGTAATTTTAAATGGACGGAAATACAAGCAAGTTAACTGTAGTAAGTATACCGTAGTTTTAAGAATAGGTTCAAAACGTTTTAGATGTTGTTACTAAAATTTCATTTTGGCATAACCGGACCGGACCCGGGTATGTCATAAAACTGCGACTAGAACCACCGAAGGATTGGCAGTAATGTCCTATTAGTATACGGTGAACTTACTGCGATCCTCAAGCCGCCTGCCAAGCGTGGGGATTATGGCAACACCCCTCTCTAAGAAGGAAGCCTTTGTTCAGCAGTGGACGTTTACAGGCTGATGATGTGTGATTTGAATCATTTTTTGCCGACTTCAAAACGTTCTCAGTTAGGTTGTATTTATTTTTTCAATTAAAAAATAATTTTCCAAGTGTGTTCTGAGGTAAACGCATTTAATAAAAAACAACTTGAGAGCCCCCTACTTTTTTGATGTCGGTTAAAAACTTAAACTATAACTTATTTTTGGACCGGTTATCCAAATCAAGTTCAGAAAATTTACCATTGTGCTTCAGAGCATCGTGCTGCTGCGGGTCTGTAGACATACTACGAGTATAGCTGTACACGTTTAGTTTTGCATCAATTAGCTAGATTAATTGACTGGATAAGGGTATTTATAGAGTTGGCACTTCTCGGGTAGAATATTGAATACAGTTCCTGCATGCATTAGGAAATTATGAATGAAGGGACCGCAATTGGCATACAGAAATTAGACTAAGGTTTACAACTTTAGAATGTCAACTTAGGAGAATAAAAAAAAGTTTTTTTTTATAATGGTAATCAGTTTCTCTGTTAATATTATATAGGATGGCGAATAAGATAATAAAATAAACACTGAATATTTTAACTATTTAAACCGACAATTCCATTCCAGAACCTTTCGGCCCCATCGGCCATCTGTTCTGCGTGATATGTGCCCTGCCCACTGCCATTTCAACTTACTAATCCGGTGGGCTATGTCGGTGACTTTCGTTCGTCTACGGATCTCCTCATTTCGGATTCGATCTCGTAGAGAAACCCCGAGCATAGCCCTCTCCATAGCTCGTTGTGCGACTTTGAGCTTGCTTATGAGGCCCATAGTGAGAGACCACGTTTCAGTGCCGTATGTCATCACTGGTCGAAGACTTTCGTCTTAAGGCACTGAGGTATTTTAGACGAGAAGACGTTGCGTAGTTTACCGAACGCTGCCCAGCCGAGTTGGATTCGCCGATTGACCTCTTTCTTGAAGTTGGACCTACCTACCTACGGACTGGTAAGCGCAGAGTAGGACGTCCACCCACAAGATAGACAGACGACCTAAAAGAGACCGCAGGGAAACGCTGGATGCAGGCCGCTTCCAACCGGCCCTTTTGGAGATCGATGGGGGAGGCCTATGTCCAGCAGTGGACGTCCTACGGCTGAAATGATGATGATGATGATGAACCGACAATTTAAAAAATTTGGGTTTTTTTAAAGGTTTTTTTTATCTCAGACGTTCTTCATTTATTGAAATATTATTATTAATTGGTAATAATAATACTTTCAGATTGGTCCCATAGAAATTTCATGTAAATCGGTTCAGTAGTTTGATTTTTAAATCAAAATAACTGAAAATAATATGTCACCCAAGTAAAAAAAAAATGCGTATAAATACTAATTACTAATTTTGAAGTTGGATTTTAAATTGTTAATAATTATTTCGAGTCTTTTTTTCTATTTCCGTCAACCTTTAAAATATCAACACGATTTTTACTCTCACTCAACGATTTTTTTACTTCAACTATGTTCAAAACGTGCGATAGAGATAGCTATGGTCGTTGAGCGCAGCCTTAATATGTATTATTAAGTGTGAGATATCGGCTTACCTATGTGCCCTGTGTGTTGGAAGTTCGTGGGGTTGCCGATCATAGACCGGTCTATTCTCCGCCGAGTGCGCTGCGCCTGCGCTGCCGGCTGGTAGCAGCACGCGAACCACTGCAGGAACATTTCACTTCCAGTGCTGGCCATTTCTACAAGTCCACTTATCTACTACCCAGTTACTAGACCACGATCAACACGGCACGAGTACTCGTTCAACAACGTCCACTTTACTACCCTTTCAAGTTACTAGCTCACGATGAACGCGGCTCGAACAGTAGTTTAGAGGCTCCGGGATGGTTTCTAGAGCCCCGACCGAACACGTCCGATGGCCGAGCGCACTATTCACTGATATTTAAACCAACTGAGGATTACTGTCGAGATAAATCGCGAGATATTCGCGCACGTCACTTCACGAGTTTGAGATCATCTGTGGACTGATAGCGGGTGGCATGATATCTGCAACAAAAGAAATATCATTTGTTAACAATCTGGAAAACTGTTTGTCAATCTGGAATCAATTTGAAATAAGAAAACAATATCAACTTGAAAAAAGAAAACAGTTTGTTTGAAAATAAATTTGAAATAGGAAAACAGTTTGTATATCAATTTATCAATGAGGTTAATGGGGTATTTAACGAAGTAACTGTAATTAACTGTTTACTATTTAATAGTCAAATTGACCTTAACAAGAAACTATTAGAAATAATTTGTTCTGATACACTAAATTATCTCATTTGACCACCAAAACCATAATCATTAACAACTGCCATTATTTATAAATAAATAAATTTCAT
The DNA here is from genome assembly GCA_914767915.1 of Agriopis aurantiaria. Classification (NCBI taxonomy): domain Eukaryota; kingdom Metazoa; phylum Arthropoda; class Insecta; order Lepidoptera; family Geometridae; genus Agriopis; species Agriopis aurantiaria. The sequence goes on along the minus strand of OU612001.1, from coordinate 4,761,489 downwards.
TTTAAATTATTTAAGGACAAAGGATAATTGCTACTGTAATTATTCTAATATTTTTTGCATCCCGTCTGTCGAAAAACGATGATTGATTCCTCAATAAGTGCACGTAAATTAGGCGTTTTCTTCAAGAAACTTTTATAAAGGGTAATTAATGAGTTTGGAATAAAATACATGTATTTATTACATGTACATGCATGTACAATTGTACATGTATGTATTGTCTTAGCGTTCGACTAAAGAAAAACTAAAATATTGTATTAAAAAGTTACTGGCTGGTTAGGCGGATAGCGCCAGAGTGTAGGTGCCTAATGCCTATCTGTAAGCGCCTTTATTCTCATATTGTTTTTTTAATGCTAATCCATGGACACCAGTTTCCGCGGCTCTTAGGCTCTTAGGATTTTTATTTTATAATATTGATGATTTTTTTAAACTGAAAGATTATTGACATTATTATTGAATATTTATATTTGTAATTATTGTAATTTTAATTATAATTGAATTATTTTAATCAGTTTTATTAACTAATTATTTGACTGTGTAACATATGTACTTTTATATTGAATTTTAATTGAAATCGTTGAATGAGAATTGGTTGTACTTTTTAATTCATTTAATGCAAATCTGACTTGTAACTTTTGGTGTTATCAATAAAATCTGTATTCTGTATTCCGTGACTTTAGTTATACTTAACTAGAATTTTGTTGTAACCCGCAAGCAGCACCCGATCACGAGTATGACAATGTGCCAGCCATCGCCCTCCTCAACCATATCTGAGGGAAGAGAGCGACCCGACACACGACGCCGCCGCAAGAAGGTGCCTTCGATGGTGAGCATGAATGCTCGAGGAATACACACAATCCTTATTCTTATATTATGTTGAATTGAGTACCCACCCTATTCTACTGCACTTAGGATTAAAAATAGCGCCCTTGCCGTAATGTTTTACTCCCTTGTAACACAATCTACTATTTAATACTACTGCAATGTAGAAAGTAGTAACTATAATTTTCTCACAAGGAATATCTCACGTAGAAATGCTAAATTAATTTTCTATCGGCTCGGCTTTGATTCGGAGATAAATTTTAACATTTCTAAGCTAGGTATCGGAAGTAATAATGCAGGTAAATCTCGGCAGCTGCCTCGTAAACCTGTCTCCAAGCGAGAAAGTGAGATATGTTGGACTAGAAAATAATAATTGCCTCAGTGCGTACTAGCCTAGATGGCTGGCTTGTTATTATAAATAGGTAACAGTCATACACATGCTATTTTCTTAATGAAACTGGTTGTTAGACATGAGAATTTCTCTATAGTTTGATTAACAGCCTACGTGACCTTTAGTTTTGGCATGATTATCTAGTTTCGCAGATTTATTGACTAAAACCTTGATGTTTTATTCAAATTTTTACAATGTTATTGGTGCTGTCTGAGCAAATAAATGCTTGGACCGAGCATAGGCGCCGATATACCACATTTTACCCACATACTCATTATTCATCTTTTCTTTTAAACTTTTTTTTGGCCCTGGATACGCGTCAGGTATATCAGACATATTTATTATGTCCTGTACTAAGTCGAAAGGAGGTCATTGTACTTATCATTAACAACTTTTACCATGGGATCAGTCCTGAAATCGCGGGGAAGAAACAGCTGTTCCATAGAAAACGGTCATTGACAGTGTCAATGACCGTTTTCTTGTCAATTTGACACTCGACAAAATGTATGGAACAGCAGATTTTTTTTTCGCGATATCAGTGTTGGTCCCATAATAAAAGTTGTTCATAATGACCTCCATTCGGCTTAGTACAGTCAATATGCGTATCCCTGTATAAACGCAAAATGTTTCCTCTTTTCGTATCGTGCCTAGTTCTTTTATCAGTATGATTATGATTTGACATAACAGATCATGATCAGACAATGTCGATGGATCTGCTGCGTGATTTACAATACATATATGTCGTACCGGATTTGTCCGTTCTATAATTTTATAGAACCAGTTTCTGGAGTTTTCTGGGTCCAATACAAAAAGAAAATGTTAAAAATGTTTTGATATGTAATGTAGACATAAACAAATAAAATAATAATAATAATAGCTTACATAGGTAGTAATAAACATCTAATTAAGGTATAAAATACAACTAAACCAAAATATGATTCTAACAATATTCTAACATAGATATTATTTTTTTTTTTTTCCTTTTTAACTTTAACAAAAACTAATAAAAATATTTATAAAAAACTAACATTTGTACGCTGTAACAGGCAAGGACATGAGATACGTCTCCATTCTTACGACCATGTATGCTACTTTATATGTATGTATACCTACCATGTTCTGACAAATAAATAATTTGAATTTGAATTTGAAAGAAGACGCGGAAGTTATATGATTATTTACGGGATATTTACCGTGGTAAGGTTGTGGAATGAGCTCGATATTTCGGCGCAGTTACATGCACCATGTTCACGGGAAGACTGAAGAATTCGGGTGGTTGGTCGAACAGTTAAAAAGTTAGGTGCAGACATAAGGATCAACCCTCTTTCTTAGTCTTAAAAAACCGTAAATATTCCGTAAATAAATAACTTTAGTGAACAACTGTGATAGAAGACGCGGAGTTGGAGACTTCAGAAAAACGTGGAGATTGAAGACCGCCGAGCCAAACATCATGGGAAAGACCAAAGCATAAAGCCTCGGCTGGACAGGTCACCTGCTTAGAATGGGACAGGATCGCAATGTCAAAAAGACGTATCTTGGAATTCGCAATGGTCGCCGACCCGTCAGCCGGGCAAGATATTGCTAGAAAAATGCCGAAGAGTTGGAATTGCGCGAGCTCCAAGTCGTCGATTGGCGAGAGACAGCGTGAGACAGGGACCGAACCAATCCGATGGCGTGGTCTTGTGTCGGAGGCCAAGACCCACTTTGGGTCGCTGCGCCAGCGAAGTAAGTAAGTATATTATATTCGATAGACGAAAAACGGACACTGTACCTAAAATATTATCAGTCAAAGTCAATTGTCTTAATTCTGTGATATAAGCAACATCTGTCGTCAAAAGTAAGTAGGTATTAAGACTAATCCACGAAGAAAAAAAGTGAGTCCGGGAAAACCTTGCCGATAGGCTGTTGTCAGGTACCGATAAGACACTACGATATATCTCAAACTGTGTCTCGCGGTTTACATTACATTTTGCATTTTTTGTTAATTTATTCCAAATACAATAGTAGATTATGCACTAAGGGAATAAAGCAGTGTCTTTACGTCGCGGGCGGCATATTGAACCCTGAGCGTAGCGAGGGGCTCAAGCTGCCCAAGACGAAGACAGGCTTTATTCCAGAGGAGCATACTCTACTTTTCACACCTACTGCGGAACAATAAAAAGCCAGGTTTCACTGAAAATCACAATACCAAATACTTACTGTCTTTTGTTTCGTTTTTTTTTGTAAACGCACCTTTTTCCTTTTTTTCAGCTTATGGTGGCCAGTTCGATTTTCGAACAAACCTCTTTACAACGCCATATGGTCATTTTTTACTTACAGTTTTCCACGAGTTTCCACATGAATTTGACGTTACGAATTCAAATCACTTTATTCCCCTCCCTAACTCCCTGAGTTACATTTTTGAAGCTGTTAAATGATTTAATGTATTTATTTAGATAATATAAAATATAAACTATACGGCATAGATAATATATATTCGTAGTATAAGTATGAAATCTTTGCTATACGGATTAGTTATTTATTTTAATCTATCAACTCGTCTGGTCGAAGCATCTCGTGACCGTGCTGGCCGATATATTACTCAACGGACGGATTATATTACGCTTATCTATACTAATATTATAAATAGGAAAGATTTGATTGTTTGTTTGTTTGCATTGAATAGGCACCAAAACTACTGAACCGATTTGAAAAATTCTTTCACTGTTCGGAAGCTAACACTATTCCCGGGTAACATAGCCTATATTATATTCTTTTTTTGAGTCCTTACTAAAACTCCAGTAATTGTAACCCAAGGTGTAAAAAAATAAGATTTAAAATTTTAACTTTGTGTGTTTTTCAGTTCTAAGACAGGACAACGTCTGTCAGGTCAGCTAGTTATTTTATAATATGTACTAATAATTGCTAGTTTGTTCATATTTCATTTGTAGGTATTAATTTTCTTATCTGTTTACATATTTATGTATTATTTAATCTTTATTTTTTTAATAATAAATTTTATCATTCTTAAGTTTTATGATACAAAAAGTTATTCGATTAAGAAAACAACATCACTAATGTGCTGTAAAATTTTGATTCAAACAAGTTTTCAAACGCAAAAACTCAATAAGTAAAACCAGTACACGCAAAGCACGCTAGTATTTTAAGTATGCATGATACATGTGTCCCATGGGTCCTTAAATTTACTTAGGTTTTTTTTCTGCCAATATGTAGAGACTACCTACACTAGACTCTACTGGCAGAAAAGACTCTAGACTCTAAACTAACGATCTTTTCAAACATTTCATTTGAAGCGTCATAATAAAATGTACGGTTGCAATGCTGCTTCTGACAAAAATTTGTACAGACTCGTGTTCCGGCACATTGTAAAAATTGGAAATCAATCAGGAAAGGGCTCGATAATCTCGATAAGAATGGAGTGAAAGTGAATGTTACTATTTTCTGTGCTTGGAATGGACTACTGGAACGGTTCAGGGAAAGTGGATCGGATATCGGCCTGCCTTTACGACAATGTTGTGGTTTGCTTATATTTTTATGCAGTTACGTTTTATTGTGTACCTTATCAGTGTTATGTATTTCGTATAAATTAAATGTATTCATATTTTGTTTATCTACGCTTTTTGTTTTGTTACCATTCATGAACACTCTCGTGCGATCATTAATTTTTACAAGCTTTTATTTAACTTGCCCAGTTAGTTAGTATGTAGGCATGTAATATGTGTGGGACAAATCTCGCCGGCATCCAGTAGATGCAAAAGGCAGGCTGTCGTTCAGTGTGGAGGTTAAAGGGGGAGGCCTATGTTCGGCAGAGGACGTCTTCTGGCTGATGATGATGATGCTGAAATCTTGAAACAGAATTGAACTGAATTTTAGACCAGTTACCCTCAACCTATCGAGCTGAAATTTTGCATACATGCACGTTTAGTTTGTATGTTTTGCTAAATGACGTTATTCTAATATATAATATGGCGGACATCTAAAGATAGCCGACCAGTTGTTTTTTATGCACCTCCATGATATGGGTATCAAATGAAAGGGTTTGCTAAGAAGAATACGAAAAATAAAATGACATCATACTAAATTCAATATGGCGGACGCTCCAACATGGCGGACAACATTTCCAAATTTTCAAAATCACGATATGGGGTATCAAGTGAAAGGGTTCGCGGAGAAGAACACAAAAAGCTTGTACTAATTAATTTTTTTATTACCTTAATTATTAATTATTGTTATTGTTAGATGTTATCTTCGGTGCAAGGCAAGATGCTGTCATTGCCTTATTTATTATTGTAACGCAAGGACCTTGTATAAGTCATAAGTAAGTCGTAAGTAAATTTATTAATAAAATGGCAATTTACACGTCAATATATATATCATATATAGCCTTTGTAACGTAAATAAGTTAAAAAATCGAATAATTGAGCCAATAATCAAGTAGCTTTAAATATAGATTTTTAGTATACGAATTTCTTTGTTAAAATTCTTTGTTAATTACAATAACATTGAGAATAGGTAGGTCATTGTCTTTTTATTTCGTAATTTTATTGCATTTGAATTTAATTCACGCATTTTCTTAGTTCTTGCTGGTTCTTGCGAATCGAATTACATAATTTAGCACACTTAGTTTCATCAGGTCAGTCGATTTACATCGATTTCATTGACCAATAGTGTTGTCACCTGCGATTTGACAACTAAGTAGCGACCTTATTTCGATATGCTTTGTTTAATACCGATCGATAATCGATTATATTCCGATTCCATGGCTCGTTTAATCGATTTGCAATTTGAGAAGTGTTATTGTATTTAGTATTTTTGTTACGAAATGTTTCTAGGAATTATGATGGTTTTTACCACCCTTGTACCAATGAGAAAACTTATTGTATGTGACGTTAATAAGTTAGTACTACCTAGGTTAGTGATACTACTACCAATACTTTTCTTTTTTAAGGGGCAAGTGTTTTTACCTAAACAAGGATTGGTATGAGATAAAAAATAATAATAAAAAACGGGACTTTTTTGCTCACACGGTCATGTGACCCCAAATTAAGCAAAGCTTGCGATATGTCTGCCAGAGACTGATATACATTTTAATATATATTTTTAAATGCATATTTAATTAGATAGATGGGAGTGAATATAGCTCCTGGACCCGGATATGTCCTTAAACTGCGACCAGTACCATCGCAGGATAAGCAGCAGCGTCCTATTAGTACACAGTGAACGTACTGCGATCCCCAGGTCTCCTGCCACGCGTGGGGATTATGGCAACAGAAGGCTGCCTTCTTTTTTCCAGCAGTGGACGTTTAATGGCTGCTAATGTGATAGCTCCTAGCAAATATCCCAGGATTAGTTGCTTGATGGAATACAGTTATGACGGCTGATAGAATGAAGTAGGTCCTCATCATTTTAGCCTATCATGTTCCCACTGCTGGGACACAGTTCTGTCAAAGAGAGAGGATGGGCCATAATACACCATGCTTGCCAAGTGCATATTGGTGAATGTCATATTTCTTTGAACTTTTGAGGTTTGTTGTTCGTTGGCGATGTTTTCCTTCACCGTTTTTGAGCTATGGCATCGAAACTGCAAATTATGGATAAAAATGAAATGAGACATCGATAATTATACTAAGGCACATCTCCCTTGTTGTTGGACACGGGTATGTCCTAAAACTGCGACCAGAACCACCGGAGGATGGGCAGCAGCGTTCTGCTAGTACAAGGTGAACGTACTGCGATCCCAAGCCGCCTGCCAAGAGTGGAGATTATGGCAACACCTCTCTCTAAGAGGGAGGCCTTGTTCAGCAGTGGCTGATGATGTGTGTACGTATATCTCCTTTGTTTGTCTGATCTAGGGTGACGGTGGATGGATGTACTCGTATATTAATACATTCATGTTGAAGTCTTTACAATGCAGAGTTCAATGGTTATCTTAACAATACATTTTGAATGCAGGAGAGTAATATCTCTGACGTCAAGCTTAGTAAAGTAAACAAACTGCAATAACATTATATTTAATTATATGTAAAGGTGAAGCTAAAAGAAAACTTGTTCTACCGACTTTTACTTATTTTAAACAATATTCGCCACTGAAGAGAATGTAGGCCTTTTTATTCAAGAATATCAACAAAAGACAATGGAATACTTTCATCAAAAAACTAGAATTTAGTGAAAATTTACTTGAATTTAAACTATTAGGTAACTTTGGGTTATTAGGTTATTGACTTTGGTTGTTTACTTTAGATGTATTGCGTCTCTTTGAGCTCTCTCTCTATATAAATAACTAGCTGCGCTCGCGGTTTCAACCCTCGAGAATTTTCAAATTTTCTGCCTAATTTTCTTAATTTTTATTTCCGTAAGAACTTTCTACGAAGTACTAGAAAACTTTTTTATTGGTGGTCAAACGCGGACTTATCCGTGTTAAAAAAATTAAAAAATATGGGATTAATGTTTGTATAATTATTAAGTTACCAAAATAAGTTCACAAAATGATTTAGTGCACAAGTGATTTGTTGCGCGGGCGCAAAGCGAGACCAATCTATTCTCAGCTAGTTATCTCCCGCGGCGACCTCTCCCATTGACGGGGACATTCAGATGAACTCTTTGGCAAGTTTATTGGACTTTTCCTATATTAGCTAGCACTACTATTCTGTATTTCCATAACGTTACTTTTGTATTGAAAGATGTTACTGTTGATTCCTGGGATTACTTATCAGTTACTGCTATAAATCCCAGGTGGCAAATTCTAAATTCTATGAGGTGAGGGATGTCCTTGATAGCTTGATATGCTTGCTATAGCAATATGTACTCGGCCTTTTTCCGAAAACGTATTTATTTGTCGAAAAACGTTACTTGGAGGCTTGCTAAACGTTTACGTATTGGCAACCGAGAGTTCTGGCAACACTGATTCTTATTACTGTACTGTGGAGTTTTGGCGCCAACGTGGAAAAAAAACATGTCGGCTCGTTAGATTATTTTCCTAAACTTGTGTATTTTCGAGTGTTAATGTGTACTAAATGGTGAATTATTATTAATTAAGTGCTCGAATATGGCAAGTGATATAACGAGGTGAAACGTGTCTTTTCGTGTTGTTTCCAAAACTCCATAGGAGCTTCTTCTAAAGTCTCCACCACTTTACAGGGGCATGAGTTTGACTTGACCGTGACTTACTTAGCTTGACTCTGACTTGTTTGACGCTATTAAGACTACGTAAACTGTTTAATATTACGACTAAAGGACATTAAATCCACGGTCAAGAAAATTTTAACAAAAAAAAAGCTGTACTTTATCAGTTTTGTACGTAAACAGATTAGTAAAGTCATCGATTGAGAAAAAGTATTTGCTGACATTTATTTTTATCGCATTTAATACATTTAAAACATACCATACATCTAATCATCATACATCTTACCATACATCTTGCCACTATGTTTGGCGTTTGTGGACTATGAGAAAGCCTTTGATTCGGTCGAGACATGGGCGGTGCTCGAGTCTCTCCAGCGATGCCGTATTGACTATCGGTATGTCGAAGTGTTGAAGTGTTTGTACAATAACGCCACCATGTCGGTCCGAGTACAGGAGCAGAGTTCGAAGGCAATTCCATTGCGAAGAGGCGTGAGACAGGGAGACGTTATCTCTCCGAAACTGTTCACAGCCACAATGGAAGATGCCTTCAAGCTCCTGGAATGGCAAGGACTCGGCATCAACATCAACGGCGAGTACATCACTCACCTTCGGTTTGCCGACGATATTGTGGTCATGGCAGAGTCGATGGAAGATCTCAGCATGATGCTCGAAGGCCTCAATCGAGTCTCCCAACAGGTGGGCCTTAAAATGAACATGGACAAGACAAAGGTCATGTCAAATATCCATGTTGTGCCCACCCCAGTATCAGTTGGGAACTCAGTTCTTGAAGCTGTTGACGCGTACGTCTACCTAGGACAAACAGTCCAACTAGGTAGGTCCAACTTCAAGAAAGAGGTCAATCGGCGAATCCAACTCGGCTGGGCAGCGTTCGGTAAACTACGCAACGTCTTCTCGTCCAAAATACCTCAGTGCCTTAAGACGAAAGTCTTCGACCAGTGTGTGTTACCAGTGATGACATACGGCACTGAAACGTGGTCTCTCACTATGGGCCTCATAAGCAAGCTCAAAGTCGCACAACGAGCTATGGAGAGGGCTATGCTCGGGGTTTCTCTACGAGATCGAATCCGAAATGAGGAGATCCGTAGACGAACGAAAGTCACCGACATAGCCCACCGGATTAGTAAGTTGAAATGGCAGTGGGCAGGGCACATATCACGCAGAACAGATGGCCGATGGGGCCGAAAGGTTCTGGAATGGAGACCACGGACTGGTAAGCGCAGCGTAGGACGTCCACCCACAAGATGGACAGACGACCTAAAAGAGACCGCAGGGAAACGCTGGATGCAGGCCGCTTCCAACCGGCCCTTTTGGAGATCGATGGGGGAGGCCTATGTCCAGCAGTGGACGTCCTACGGCTGAAATGATGATGATGATGACGATACATCTAATATATTAAATAGTTAGCGTGAAAGAAATAAATGAAAATAAAAATAAACTTTTAAAAACAAGCTTCTAAGCGTCCGCCATATTGAATTTACTGTAATGTAATTTAATTATTCGTATTCAACTCAGTAAACCCTTTCATTTGATTCCCATGTCATGGGGTGCATAAAAATAACTGGTCCGCCATATTGGATGTAGAATGACGTCACTTAGTCATCCAAACTAAACGTATATGCAAAATCAATCTCAATCTCAAATCAAGCTTAATCAGTTGGGGATAACCATCATTATGATGGTTCGTCCAAGGGGATAACAGTTTTAAAATTCAGTTGCTAGATTTGACCCATACTAACAAAGGCAAGTTAAATAAAAACTTGTAAAAAAATTGGAACCCTGTCTTAGTGGCGCTAGTAAAAAGTTTTGTATGCACACTTCCATAATATCTATCCTTAAAGGTTATCCGTTCACATGGGTGTATATTTTTAAACTGGGAACGTCTTTAAAAATAGACTACCAATGAATTGTCTATGATTACCAGCCACATCCAGTAGACTTTATAGCTCGCTTTACATATAAAGCGGCGCCGCCAGGGCCGGAAGATTGACTCTGATAGCAGTTTACAGGCAATTTACATTCATACACCCGCATGCAATGAACGCAGTCAAAATCGATCGCTGATTCAAGAACCATCGACCGATATATAAATACATCTCTACTTTCCTACTGAGTTTTTTAGGTACTGAGGTTTTTGGATAACAGGGTCCTCACGGCCAACTGCTTACGCGGTATCAAACTAACGTTAAAACAGCGCAGTTCAGAAAATCACGCGAACGTGAACCTTAATGCGCCCAGGTACGGTTAGATACGGTTTGCGGTGCGCAACATTTTTTCATCACCTAATCTGGGTTGCTTTAAGCAGCTAACCGTAAGACCCCTGTACTTAAACGATGATTAACAGTTTACTTTTAACAGCAAAAATATGTACAAAGTTAAATCTGAAAACAATCAGAAATTATTTGAAAAATAATATTTATAATTATATTGTATTTAGAAGAGAATGCTTTTAGCAATAAGGCCGCCACTTGTGGCACTAGCTCGTAAGTGTTTTCTATCTGTTTGTAAGTTTTTTTTCTGGTGTACACAATAAAGAGTTTCTATCTATCTATCTATACGCTGGGGTTCTCTGCTTCCCAAACAAATAAGGATAATAGCGTTATCGTAGGGGTGTGATGGAGAGGGTATCGTAGAAGTTTAGAGTTGAGACAGTGTCGTTTAATTTAATGAGCATCAGTTAAGATACTGTAGGCTGAAGTTTCAAGATAAAGGTGTACTATGAACCGTTATAGCTTTGACTGTGTAAAAGTAAATTTGTTATTGTTTTTTATTGGGTACTAGCTGCGCCCCGCGGTTTCACCCGCGTAGTGATGAAAAAAGGTGGTAATGATGATGATGAAAAGAAGCCTATGTCACTTTACGGCCATTGTAACCCATGCAAAAAATCAGATCGATCCGTTGCTCAGTTGCTGCGTAAAAGAGGAACAAACAAACCTACAAACTTTTCGCTTTTATAATACTAGTATGATATAGGCTTGTGCTTGCCCGCCAGCGATGATGTCTTGAAAGAATGATGGTGCTACTACCAATCGACATAATCGTATTGCGACGAATGATTTGTGCGAAAGCGCGGTAATGCTATGAACTCTAAATCTATATAATTTTAATGGAGTAATGCTACATTATATTTCTCACGATTTCATGAGAGATTACGTCAGTACAAATTCTTATGTCATTAAATGAATAATTTACAGTTCCTAAGGGAATGATAAGCAAACAATTTTGTTAACTTTACAGATCAGAATCCGTTTCTGGTAAGTATAATGGAGGTTGTGAAACGCGGCCGTGAGAGGTTCTCTATTATATCGGCTGCCCTTAATCTGAGGCAATCGTTTGCGTTAGATAAGGCAGTTGAGCAAACTTTTGTTCTGGCAACCATGTACCTAATCTTTTGTTATTTTTCTGACGGAAAATTATCTAGTTAAAGCGTTAGTAGTTGGTTGAAGGACTCTTGTGCAGTCAGCTTCGTTATTGACTTCTTCAGTTATTCAATAGCCAAGCAGTAGTGTGCAGACATTATTGTTTTTTTGTTTTGAAAGAAATGTTCAGTGAAATTGCAGGGTATCTAAAGAAAGCTGCCGCTGTGCTGAATTTAAAGTAGATACATATTATTTTTTAGATTAGGAAATACGGTGAAATGTCCAAGATCCGAGGCGTATATTGGGTGTGTTTTGGCATATTTCCAGCAGTGGACATAGGCCCAAAGAATGGATATAATGCGGATTATGGTGATAATCAAGAAAAAAACATCGAAAGGGCTTGAATCATTGAAAGGGCTTGAGCATGTGGATTGTCTTTAGACCTTCAACGTTGTCGACGTCTTTGGGCAGTTCTCTCTATTTCTGTATTGTTAGTGTTAGCTTGTACTTTGTTTAGTTAATTTTAAGTTTAGTTAAGAATAAAAACAATGATAGACAATTAAGTATGTTAACAGTTTTAAAGAAGGAAAGACTATATATATGTCCAATTTTAGTGTGATGATTAAAAATAGCTATAATTAAATAATAAGATTAAACAAAGATACATCAAAATGGTTATTAACAATTTCTTAATCTCATCTAAAACAGTCTCGCGAGTGACGCAGAGCAGAAGTGATTAGTCACTCTGTTGAAATAAGCGCAACCGCTGAGAGGTCAAGAGATAAACTGTGCGCAGATTTTCAATGACATGTTTACATATAACACATTCTCTGGTTGTCTGGTACCCATTCTACCTAGGTGAGTAATATTAACATAAAATACGTAGGAAAGAGCTGACAGATACAACATTCCAATATTTTCAGTGTGTTTGTTTGTTCATTTTTCACAAAGTAACAGAGTAACGGATCAACGTTATTTTTTGTATAGAGATAGTTAAAAAGCGGGAGTGTGATTTAGGTTACTTTTTCATACCGAACATATGTACGGTTCCTAAGGAAATGTTCACGCCGATATTTGATAAGAGCTGGCTCATTCCTCGCGCAGAGAATTTCTTTAGCAATTCAACGCGGGAATGCAGCCAGCTTTCTTGGTACATTACCACACGGACAGCTTCTTCATTTTGATTTTTAGTTTCAAGTGTTTAGGTTGTTTTAATCCCCGATGCAAAAAGAGGGTGGAGGGTGTGTAATTGTGTATACTTGTCTGTCTTTGGCATCGTAGCTCTGGGCTGAAACCGATTTTGACTGATTTAGTTTTTTTGTTTGAAAGGTGACTTGATCGACAGCGCTCTTAGCTATGATTCGCTGCCTTAGTTAGATTAGCGCTGCTTGAATACGTTCCCCGATAGTTACAATCTTGTGTCTTCAAATTACGAGTGAATCGGTTTCTTCTAGGCAGGCGTGCTCCACCGTAGACCGCATCATCGCCTAACATCAGGCGAGTTGGCGGTCAAACGCAAGCCTATTATTCAATAAAATAAAATAAAAAACACTTTTTTAAACTATCACGGTTGTTCACTAAAGTTATATAATTATTTACGGGATATTTACCGTGGTAAGGTTGTGGAATGAGCTCCCGATATTTCGGCGCAGTTACATGCACCATGTTCACGGGAAGACTGAAGAATGCGGGTGGTATATCCCGTAAATAATCATATAACTTTACAAAAAAAAAAGATTCAAGAAAATCTGTTCAGTCGGTTGAATAATATCTGATCATTTATAGTTTTTTTTTTTAATTTACTATTTATACTTGTGTTTAGTTACTATGCACAGTATGCACTCTATGAAGGCATTGCCCGTTTTTAATGACAAGATTGTGTTTTACGCCTGTTTCTCTATCTGCTTTACATTACATCTACATACCTATCCTATTACAAAATTTTCATTCCATTCTGTTAGGTAGAATTAAATTTGTTTTATGAATAAGGAAATATACACTATATTCATTCGAGTGAGGATATGGAAGCGTTTAACTCGATAGTCTTCTACAAACAAAGTTAAAAGCATTGAGGATGTGCTTAATGGCAGCCCATTTGGCGAGAAAAAAGTTTTGGTAGACCTCCTTGCGTCATGATGAGGTCACACGTGTGGCGAAAAAGTGATGTGTTGTACCTATCTGTGATCATCAACAAGCAGTTATAATTTTGTTAAGAGCTATTTTGAACCTTAAAATTGAGCATTTTAAAGTTTCTAATCAGATATTTATGTACAATATATTTTTTGTTTCTTTGGTCATGTCGTTGTCAAATTGCTACAGTTCCGCACAAGTAGTGGTGTGGATCATTGCAAATAATTATTATGAGTAACTATATGTAAAGATTTTATTGTGGTTAATACGCGAAATTATAGAGATAAAGCTACTAACTTAATTATACAGATTCTCGGGTCTAGTCAGATGAACATTTGAGAGGCATTGGTGGGGCCGAAGGCAACACCGAAAAGAAAAAGCTTTTTGTAAAGCCTCCACCACTTTACTGGGGCATGAGTTTGACTTGACCGTGACTTACTTTGCTTGACTCTGACTATGATTAAATAATACTATGTAAACTTGTAATACTATGTAAACTTGTTTAATATTACGACTGAAAGACTTTGTATCCACGGCCATGTAAAAACCATAGTCTTTTAGACTTACGAGATATAGTCCCGCTGATTTTTTTGAAAGAAACTTATGCTTACATTGGATAGCATTATCTATCAAAGAGTACTCAAAAAACAGACTGAGAAAATACCTTTATTTGTGATCATGCCATCGAAAAGACTGACCAAGAATGTATTTTGTTTATGTTTTGTGATGGGTACCATAGGTTACGGGTTGACTACTCTTTACGCCACATTCTGTATACAGCGCCGCCTAGGCTCTATAGAAAAAGTTTGACTAAACAAACTTTACAGCTATAGCATAGATCTATAACTAGTAAATTACATTGCTTATGGACTTGTTATGTGATGCCGCGACCGTTAACCGTTAGCAAAGTAGCAAAAGTGACTCGTTACAAGAATAAAATTCACACACTTTTGCTCCATTCATGGGCCATGGTGTTCGTTTCTATCCCACGGTATATCGACAATTGTTTTAAAACTGCAATCAAGCACTTTAGTTGGATTAGCATTATTATGTTTAAAGTGGATTTTAATAATGGAGCTGCCATTTTAGAAAATACTCTCCACTTCTATGGATGTTTTAGCCAAGCGAAGACATATACGTGTAAAAGTCTGCGTGATTCATCTTCGATCGAACACACAGTCGGCGTCGATATCAACAGGGGAGTTGGTGGTCAAACGCGGACAAATATACGATATAAAAAGATTCTATTATATTTTGCTTTTGAACTTGTTTGCTGGGTTTTTAATTGACAATAGTATTCTCTATTGGTGTAATTACTTCGTAGCTTTTGCAAATTGCTTTTGGAACTCAATAAAAATAGACAAGTACGTAAGGTTATATGATTATTTAAGGGATATTTACTGTGGTCATTCTACAACCTTACCACGATAAATATCCCGTCAATAATCATATAACCTTAGTGAACAACCGGTAGTTTAAAACAGTGCCTATTGTAAATAGCTATCCTTCGGTGGATACAAGTGTTGCCACCAAAAGTTAAGTGTTACAAAGCAGCGCGGGGTAATTCCGACAGTGTTCTGAGAACAGGGCACAGTAGTGTTTTCATTTTGTAGTTATTTTATTTTGGTTACAATTGTTAGTTTTTTATTAAATTATTGTAAATACAGTTATACCTATAGAGTTCATTCAGAGATTCAGAGTCACCGACATAGCTGTTAAAATTTGCAAGTTGAAGTGGCAATGGGCAGGCCACATCGCTCGAAGAACCGATAACCGATGAGGAAGTAAGGTTCTTGAGTGGAGACCACGAACCGGAAGACGCAGCGTAGGTAGGCCTCCCACTAGATGGACTGACGATATTGGTGAGAGTCGCGGGCATCCAGTGGGTGCAAAAGGCAGGCTGTCGTTCAGTGTGGAGGTTACGGGGCCTGTATACCCTCTGCAGCTCTCTCGCTCGCACATTTTCACATTATTAAAGATATTATATCAATGAGTGTGAATTTCCAAAAAGTAACAAAATCATGTCTTGGTGTCTATCGTAACATTACAAACAAAGAAATTGTCAATTTGATATATTTTAATTTGACACAGTAAAATGGTAACAAGTGATTATATAGTGAGGTCTTAATAGACAATCCATGTAGACAGATTGTCTGGCCAAGAGCCTAGCTCCATAAAAAGAAAAAGCAGTCCTCGGTCATTGAACTCATCAACTCATTAGTAAAGGTAAATAACCGATAATAACACAAAGTATTAAAAAGTATCAAATCAACATCCGCTTCTATTTTTTTGAATGCGTCATTTTAACACTGAACGGTATAAATGCACAAACAAACAAAAAAAAAACTGTGACATACACCACGAAGCGATACCTTTCTGACAGGTCTGATGAATTAGGCCTACCAGATTAGGCGCTGTTTCGTAAAAAATAAATAAAAAAATAATATATTTAATTATTAATTAAATAGGTATAACGAAACATTCATCGCCAAGAATTCTCGTCTAAAAATACTCATGTAAGAAAGAAGTTTGCATTTAAACCTTCGTTATTTCATTCCACTACAGAACAGAATAATTATATAGATTTTCTTACCGTAAAGAACATGAAACCTTCGACAATAGGGCTGGCCACTAAGCTACACGAACCAAACCATCGTAGACCGCATCATAATCGCTTCTATCAGGCGAGATGATGCACAAGCGTAAACCTATCTCTCAATTAAAAAAAACTTGCTCTACGAGCTCGTTCCATAGGTTTTCTATTCCAGTCGCTACCTATCGCGGAATTCAACGATACTTCTATCTTTACCTGTCCCCAATCTACTTGACTGACCCGTTGCGCCAATTGCGCGTGTCGCAACATTGCCCACTGGCCACTAGCCCAACCGTGGGGAATGCGGGATCAAAGGATGGGCTGGAAATAGCGCATCCGCCCGCCCGCCCATCGTCGCCATGGCAACCGGCTCCCGCGCTACAATGCGCTGAAATCTGAGCATATTTCAGTTTGGTTTGTTTTACGATGTGCGGCGGTTTAGGAAAATTGTACGCAAGTTGGTTAACTTTTGCGTGGGACAATGCAGTTTATAATTGCGTATTTAGAATCTCCTCAACAAGGTTTAGACGTTGATCATAAATTATGAAAAAAATTGAATCCGTTTTCATTTATATCTTATAGTAGTACAAATGTACAGTGTAATTTTATTTTCACAACATTTATTTAACTTGCAATTTTTGGTAATTTGTTTAATTCAAATCTTGATAATTTCATCAATGAAAAGCCGAATTAGAACCAGTTCTTCCAAATCGACTTTGTTGAAATTATGCGTAGGTAGGTACACATTTATTTCTGCTGCGAATACAATATGCAATAACCAATATTGTAATATTTTCAGAATGACCGCCTAAATAATAAAACATTTAAATAAATATTCATCATCATCATCCACAGCCTTCCTTATCCCACTGCTGAGTATAGGCCTCTCTCTTGCTATGCCATCTGCCTCGGTCCTGTGCCAATCTAGTCCAGGTTCGGTTAATAAAAAACATAAAGTACATAAAGAACATAAATATTAAATGAGTATATAGGTTGTAATCTTCGACTAAAATTAAATGAAGTCGTATTAGTATATTTCATACCGCCAGGTGATTAGGGTGTCATATAAGCGAGGCAGCAGGCCGAGCTTTATGCGTACGAAGTAGCGGTATCAGCTAGTAATAGTAGTTATATAGAATACTCATCTATACTAATATTCTCTGTGCTAATATTATAAAGAGGAAAGATTTGATTGTTTGTTTGTTTGCATTGAATAGGCGCCGAAACTACTGAACCGATTTGAAAAATTCTTTCACTGTTGGGAAGCTACACTATCCCCGTGTAACATAGGCTATATTATATTTTCCAAAAAAATAGGGATCCTTACTAAAACTCCAATAATGTAACCCAAGGTGTAAAAAAATAAGATTTTCAATTTTGACTTTGCGTGTTTGACATTTCTAAGACAGGACATCGTCTGTCAGGTCAGCTAGTTCAATATAAAAAAGTGTCAGTCTGTTCCGTCCGCACGTCATTGTTACTTCCTTATTATAACCGGTATAATTCGAAGGGGCTCTAAGTAGTTACCAAGTAGCCTTAATTTGATAACAATAGGTAGATATATATACAGTAGCTGTGGTGGTCAATCCCAACTATTGCATTTAACTATGTTATCTACACTATACAGGGTTACGCATAAAAACTGTATTAAGCCGAAAGGAGGTCATTGTACTCATAACAACTTTTACTATTGATGGAAACAACCCTGAAATCGCGAAAAAAATATCTGCTGTTCAATACTTTTCTATGGAAAAACTGATATTTCTTCGCGATTTCAAGATTGGTCCCATAGTAAAAGTTGTTCATAATGATGAGTTCAATTACCTCCTTTCGGCTTAGTACAGTATATTTATGCGTAACAAAGTATAAACAGAAAATATTTGTGACTTTGATCTTTCGTAGGTACTCGCTTTGGCCCATGTTTTGAATAAAACATGACCTATATAACTCAAAGATTGTATACATGCCAGAATAAACAATAGGACTTAGCTGACCATTCAGTAATGACTATAATGTACTGAAGATTTAGACTGAATTAAGTATATAGCAAAATTTAAGTGTTCCCAACATAAAATAATTAAAACCGAATCTGTGAGCTCATTTTCCTTGCTATTATTCATATTCATATTCATATTCATTTATTAATAAAATGTTATTTTACATGTCAAATAAAATTGTTAAAATAATACAAATCAAATAATAAATTATGTCAATCAAATAATAAATTAGATCAGCCAAATAATTTAGAACTAGACTAAAATAAAAAAATATTTCTATCAATTACATAATAAATAAATAAGTCAGTTATAAAATAAAAATTACAGTTAATGTAATAAAATCCATTAATTAAATTAAATTATACATTTATAAAATTCGTCAAACGTGTATTATATTTTAGTATTTGTATACCTATTGATGATGGTACTAACTAAGTTATGTTCATATTCAATAGGGAAAATAATGCAACTGTATATTAACATTAACAGAAAAGTGTATGTACTAAGCAAAAAGTTATAATTAAATGCTATACAGAACTACTAAAATTACAACAAAACAAAATAAACCAGCCAAGTGCAAGTTGGAAACTCACCGGACCCGACTCCGAGTCCACAAAATGCAAAAAGTAGGGCAAAAAGACAACATCACGCCCAGGCGGTCACATACTGTCCGCGTCCGACGTTGCTTAGCTTGGTGGTGAACAGGAATTTGTCACCGACTAGCACTTGACCATTTTTTTTGATACTTTTTAGAGTGTTTACTATTAATCATGCCAAGTTTGTCGCTTGTACGTATTAATACCGTTTTTTAATTAGAACAATGACAAAAATACGCTAAAAAATACGTTTGTTAAACGTTGAATTCTTTGTTGATCGGGAGGCCCTTTAGTTTTTACTTTTTCACTTTATTATTATTTGTTAGTTAATCAGCCGTAATATTATATATTCTGTGAATATTTCAACTGGCTACCTATTCAGTTCGAAAGATACAGCCTTTCAAAAGTAGGACGGACGGACAGACAGACAGACAGACGGATGGACAGGCAGACAGCGTAGGCTTATTAATAGGATTCCATTTACACCCTTTGGGCACGGAACCCTAAAAACTATTCTAGTAAACCCAAATATAGATCGATGAGTAAACCGCTATCAGTGATAAATGTTACCAAAATGCGATTAGTAACGCGTTTTTTTTTCTTATTAATCTATATGAGATGCAACCACGGATTTACGATTTTTCCGAGCAGGGGCAAAAAATTGACCATTGGCGCCCCTTACCATGAAGTTTTAGTGGAGTGAAAAGAAAAAAATGGTGTAAAGAAAATAAAACAAACGACGCTGTCGCCCTGACGCTGTTGTCGTCGTCCCTGATACCCGGGGTATCCTAAAACTGCGTCCAGAACCACGGGAGGATGGGCAGCAGCGTTCTATTAGTACACGGTGAACGTACTGCGATCCCCAAACCGCAAGCGTGGGGATTATGGCAACACCGGCAGTGGACGTTTAATGGCTGCTGATGTGTGATGTGTGCCCCCCCCTCCCCCCTAGATCCTGGCCTAATGAGAATATATACTTACAGCAGCCCTAGTTATAACAATATTCGGTAAGCAGATATTTATATCGAGCGGCCGACGTGTAGCAATATGCATTTATATCTGACCGACATAGCTCAGGAAGATGAATCGCTTACAATAATGTACATGTAAACAGCATTCTTTTGGGTGAAACCTCAGATCAGACAAGAAGGGAGATATGGTATGATCCGAACGTGTCTCACATAAATATGATGCCTATAATCGAACTCACATTTTTTAAAGTTAAACATTTATTTACGGGATATTTACCGCGGTAAGGTTGTGGAATGAGCTCCCAATATTTCGGCGCAGTTACATGCACCATGTTCACGGGAAGACTGAAGATTGCGGGTGGTTGGTCGAACAGTTAAATAATTAGGTGCAGACAAACCGATCTACCCTCTTACTTAGTCTTTTGCTACGGTTATCACTGGAACTCGAACTCGAATCTAAGTAAATAATCATATAACTTTAGTGAACAACCGTGATAGTTTAAAACGGTATTTTTTTTTTTGTTTTCGAGAGGGTAATCTTTCAAAGATATTGGGCTGCATTGGGGTGCAGCCAGGTTACCTATGTGGGATTATACCCACTAAAATAGTCGTGCTCACCCAGCATACCCTGCCGCCCATTTTTTGATGATTATTAGTTTGTTTATTAGTGTCGCTGCAAGTCTCTTAGTGTGCGTGATAAATGAGTAAGTGTGCCGTACTTACAGCGATTTAGCGGAATAGTAATAAAAGGGAGAAATACGGAGGCATTTGAACACGAACGATCATTTGTACAAAGGCATATCTCCCTTGTTTGTCTGATCTGAGGGTGGAACAGTTCTTGCGAAATAAACATAAAATCTAATAGTTATAAACCCCCGATGCAATTAAAAAAATACCGTAAAGTACACGCACGGTGCTATACATCTGAGCGTGCGGTAAAATTCATTACCGCACGCTCCGTTGTATGATGCGTAATGTTTAACTTCCGAACGATGTATACAGGCTTCGTAAGTGCACTTTTTGAGCAAATGTGTTGTAAAATAGTATTACGTGTCTACTTTGTAACGAATAAGCTTTTATATCAGGTTATAACAGGCTTACTGCTGCCGTAACTGTACCTAGATGGTCATTTAGGTCATACTTTTATTAACGCGATAAAAAACTCATTTCTAATTCAGTACATTAGAAAGTTTGTCTTAGTTCCTTGGTCGTTAATAAGAAGTATCGATCAATATTTTTTTACTAAGGTCATATTGCTATATTGAGAAAATATAGGCGTGTATGTAATATTATTTAACATACACGCCATTATTTAAATGTTTTTGATTCAATAAAATCTTTTGGAATAGTTTTAAACTTTTGCGATTTTAACCATGTGTTTTAAATGTTTATCGCGTCTTATCGTGAATTTTTTTATTTAGGCAAAAATTGGTACCTTTAGCTCGACATTTCGACCATGTTACAATGGCCGTGGTCACGAGCTGACTGAAACAAGGAACATTATTGCTCCTAGCGCAGGACTGAAAGCTGCGGGTGAGTCCGGTGAGAAGAGCGGGTGTTCTGTTCTCCTACCCTCACTTGACATTGAAAAATCGCAGGATTATCACTGTGACACACAACACTGACTGTAAATAATGCGCAGTAAGTCCCGATAAACATTTTAAAACAAAGCTAGCTTTAGTTGGGTCGCTGCAACTTCGAATGTAGTTCATTGACGATATCCATTACCTACTGTCTGTTTTATTTTCATTAATAGGTATCGATTGTGTTCGGACTGTTCGGTCTCGCAACATCCACCGAAATAAATGTTCTGTTGCAAAGTTTACCTTCGATTTGTGGAAAAAAACCTGTTCGATTTAGAACGAAATGTTGAATGTCCTCAATTTGAAATGTTAAATATTGCACCGAAATACTAACTGCTGTCACGGCGCGGGTTATCCAGGTCACTCTAGGCTTGCAGACTTAGCTACCAGACCTGCCTAAGATAAGCCACTGTGTAAACACTAACGACATAAACGCATAAGAACTTGAAGTATATTCAGTAAATCGGTTGGAAGTTTACGTTAAAAACAGCAGGCGTTGATTTTAGTTGTTTTGTTACGATTGTTTCAAGTTTCTGCTAGTTGAATATTCGCAGCCTCAGTTCAAAGAAGATGGTAATAGGATATGATATTTTGTGCATTCTACGAGACAAAGGGACTTCTTGAAAAAATCTAATAATATGATTGATCTTTAGGTAGAGTTTGTAATGATTGTGGTGTTTGTGTTTTGAACACCGATGTTTCGGAAGTATTCAATAAGATGAAAATAGCGATACTTAATAGAGCCAGAGTGTGAATACCGTGAAATATCCGCATACCTATATCTGATTTTTGAGGTAAGAATGAGAGCATAATTTTGAATAAAGGTCCATAATTAAAAAATCCGTAATACTGATCCATCACTTCGTACGCGTGGATTCATATAAACCCTCTTTTCCCCACCTTAATTCGACTCTTTCGCAAATTATTTTCTCCACCATCGCCTGAAAGTTCATCCACACATCATAGATCAGTGGAAATTACACACTGTGCGATTCACACAATCTTTCTTATCTCATACTTGCAAAATGTGGAATGAGCTACCTTACGCGGTGTTTCCGACAAGCTACAACATGGGGTTCTTTAAGAGGAGAGTTAATCGAGTCCTTAAGGGTCGACAACGTATTTGTGATGCCTCTGGTGTTACAAGTATCCATAGGTAGCGGTGACTGCTTATCATCAGGTGGCGTGTCTGCTTGTTTGCCACCTATGGCATTAAAAAACTCTACACCTAGTAATGAATCCCTCTGCCAAACTTCACCTTTGTAGGTTAAAATAGTTTTCGATATTTCGTGATGATCAGTCAGTCAGTTATTGAATGAGTGAGTGGTATTTTATAGATAGCAAAGCTGTCAAAATAAAACGTTATTAGAAACGATATCAAAATCCGTATCGCACAAAAAAATTGTAAATTACTCCGTGGATGACAATGTATATCTATCTCTATATTGGCTGGACAGAACGACTTGCTGTAAATTACACTAGAATTACTACTAATTACATAAGAATCTGATACCAAAATTCTTCACGTACCGTATTGATCTTCGTCGCAATTTTATCATCAGGGAACTCAAACTACAATAGTCTGGTAAGTATGCACGTCACATATTTGGGCTCTATTGTCTGAATGCGTACGAACCGCGTGCGTATTTTATATGCCATTGTATTCATTGTGCCGACAAGATGCCTTGCCCTTGTCTGTTATACTATGAGAATTCGTGTGGCCTCATGATCCTTAGCAATAGTTAAAGCAAAGCTTGGAAACATTTTTTAGCTGTTTTTTAATTTACTGACTTTATATATAAAATCATCTTTTCGCTAACTTAAATAACATGCAGTCTTAGACTAAATAATATGAAAACAACTTGAAAAAATACATACAAACTAGTACTAATATATAAAACTAAACTAATCTAATAAACCGCTGCCAGCAGGCATCGTACCCGAAATGCTGACTGCATTGCTGCATTTTAGCTTGGATTTATTTATTTATCACAATGACATCATCTAAGGAAAGATTGCTGGAACGAGAAGTGATGGCAGATGAATTATGAATTGTGATCTTCTGGTTGAATTATGAAATAATTATAATAATAAGATTGACCGTTGCCATTCAGCGTTGAAATGCTGCCACTGTTATGGGCACTTTTGCACCAGGAACAGTCACCGTGCTATTTGATTAGACGTGAATTTATGTAATTTGAATTAGTTTTGTGACATGTATAAATTGTACTACCGTTTAATTATAAGTGTATTAATTTAATAAATATATGAGACTTCAAATTAACGTAATGTATAAAAAAAAATAAAAAAAATAACTTAAATAGGCGAATTTAACCATTATTCTGCTGTGAGCAATTAAACCTTAACTTTAGTTACTAGAAATTTTGATCAGTTTTATCTTTTTATTGTTGAGGAATATATTCACAATATTCCCGACTGCCTTGGGGGTTGCAACTGGCCTATGTAGGATGGCCTACTTCCCCTTGTTTTGAATCCATATTTATTAATTTTGTCGTTGCCGACACTGTCGTTCCAATAACTACAAATCACTTTGTCAAGGCTCGAAGCATTTGTAATTATGTATTGTGTATATCTATTGTAGTTCTTATGCCAACGATCGATCATCAAATTCTAATCGTATATCTTTAGCTATTTGTGAGTTCGCCGGAATTTACCGTAATATTGGCATGATGCCAGTTTTATGGTATCAGCAGGCTCTCATGTTAACAGCTTGCTGTCGATCGTTTATTGAGGTTTCCATCATCTTTTAACTTTCCAAGAAATTGCTTTACTATGCACAATTGCTATGAATTTTAATTTCAGAAAGTTAACAACTGCTTATATGAAGGGCCAATTCTAATCAAGAGCCAAATCTGTACTTCGAAAGTTGATTTGACGTGCTTTCTGCGTTATTTGCACAGGTTATTTGTTATATTTGACATTAATCGTCCTACATTTATCTGTGACATTTATAAATATACTAGCAGACCTGACAGACGTTGTCCTGTCTTAGAAATGTCAAACACGCAAAATCAAAATTGAAAATCTTATTTTTTTACAACTTGGTTATTGTTGCGCCAGTTACATTATTGGAGTTTTAGTAAGGATTCATTTTTTTTTTAAATATAATATAGCCTATGTTACCCGGGGATAGTGTAGCTTCCCAACAGTGAAAGAATTTTTCAAATCAGTTCAGTAGTTTCGGAGCCTATTCAATGCAAACAAACAAACAAACAATCAAATCTTTCCTCTTTATAATATTAGTATAGATAAAAAATATTACATAAATAGAACTCTTCGCCTCTTTCGATCGTAGGTCTTTAGATCGTGTAGGTTACCGATCTATTCGGTACCTACCTAGCTCTAGATTTAATCTAATATATTCATTCTGTAAGAGAACATATACTACTCTTGAATTTAAACCTCTCTTAGCACCTTCCCATTGTATTTTAGTCTGACATGTAAATCATTGTCCAATTCACCACTCAGCCTCTATTTATATGTGTTGGTCACGCTTGCGACATCTTGCCAAAGTTCGATGGCCAGTAGTACTTGAAGCACTTACTTTATGACTCATAGCTCAAGAAATATACTTACTGTTACAAAACCTAAAACGAGCAGCGAAGCCATCAGTTTTCCTGTTGTGTGTAACTTTATGTGATGACTTTGCGGACTAAATAGGGTTCGTGGCAAGGCAACATGAATCTCAGTGTTGTATACCAGTACCACGGATGTTACCTTTCAGACGGGTAGGTTTTTATCACAGTGAATTGTTTGCATAATAATTCGAAGTCAAATTTAAATAATAATAATAAAAAAAATAAAAAAAAAAACCTATAATATATATCTAACTAAATATACCAAAACACTGTTTTAAACTATCACGGTTGTTCACTAAAGTTATATGATGAATATCCTGTAAATAATCATATAACTTTAAATATACCAAATACCGATATGAAAATAACTTAAAAACAAACTAGTACTAAAACAAAATTAAACTAGTCTAATAAACCGCTGCCAGCAGGTATCGTACCCAAGATGCTGGCCGCGTGGCCGCGTTGAATTGCAATACTAATATGTTGCGCAAGCCAGCATTTTGGTCACGAGATGCGTTTACCAAATACCTTGAATTACAAGATATTTTTATGAGTAAAAGAGATTAATAAAGTAATTAAACGAACTTAGCTATAAGTTCATAAAGTTGTGGTGATTTCTAATTTTGGAGTGGGCATAATATTTAACGACTGTTTTTGATGCTGTGATTTGAAAGAAAGTAAAAATAACTTCGATTTAATACCATCGAGAAAGTTAATCAATCAAGTTATCTTGACAGCATATAGTTTTGGCCAATATAGAATACGAATCCGTACGAAATAAATCATTCCTGCAGGGTCCTTATACACAAATTTTGTCGTGACAGTTTTCAACTGCTTTATCATAGCAAATCCGTCCGTACGAGGGAGGAGGGCTATGTCCAGCAGTGTACTTACTACAAGGATGTTATATAATTATACCCTAATGGTAGAACATCCTTGACTTACTATGGCTGTAATGATGACGATGATGATGAAACTTTTACGTAAAATATGATTAAGGGTAACTTAAGATTAACTTTTGTAACAATCACTGCATTTGCGCGGACGCTTTTAGTAAATACTCAACCGTCACTAGCTATTTCTTGGTTAAGATTAAAACAATTGTAGATATTATTTGTATGTGACGATAAGCGTTGGTCTGTTAGCAGTGGCTTAGAACTAAAAGTCGAAGATCTTATATCCAACACTGGACTTTGTGCTGATTATAATGTTGAATTGTTATTCAGTCTGAACAAAATTTTATCTGATGAACAAAGTATAGATTTTCGGTAAGATAAAGAGTGCAGGGAGCTAGACTGTCTTGGATGTTCTGCCCTTAAACAATACTATAAAATCGCAGAAATATGAAACATTTTTAGAAGTAAAATAACTGCCTTTAAGTATAATATTGTGCATTAAAAGCATGCTTGTCATCTCGAATTACAAATGTTGCAATAAGTACATCGGTTTGTTTGTTTTCCTGAACGGTAATTACTGAATTGCAAAATAATGGTTGGGCAATGTCGACTGCACTGGGTGCAAATTCAATATGCTTAGCGATGCTAAAATATATATTATTTTGAAGTGCGACATCTGGAATCGAGAAAGTAAGAGTACGCATAGGCACTATATATTTTTTTACTAGAGATTGGTTTGTACTGCATTTGTCATATCGCTTGTATTGTACAAGGAATTAGAAATCTAGTTATAATTATGAGTAAGTACTAATATTTTAAAACAAAATGGATTCGTTCCTTTTGACGTTGCGGAAGTTACCGGTTATGGTACCCAGATCTGAGGGTTTCTGCGTGAAATGTTTTTTTTTTTTGTCTTTTGTATAAAATGGCAACCTAGAATTCGAGTGATTCAAAAATACGCAAAAATCAATCACTCGCATTTGGAGTCACCGGTGATTATTTGCGTATGCGAATACGAAAAGCAATTCAAAAAAAGATCCCCAAAAATGAACATATAAATGTGTAAATAAAACTCACTGGAATGTTTCATAGGACACTTGAAGTCGTGATTGATGGAAAAAAGTTTTTTTAAACTTTATATGAATTGGATTGTTTAATATCATCATTGACATTATCAACCAGAAGACGTCCGCTGCTGAACAAAGGCTTCACACTAATTGTTCCTCCCCCCATTTTTTAATATGCACAATGTAAAATGCCTTATTATAGTGTAAAGAATGGCAAAACCTGAGCAAAACAGATTAACCGTCAGCTCTATTTTTAAATTAATTCATTTCATTATGACTTAACAGTACTTTTCCTTTTACCTAGTTTCCTTTATATATATTTATATATATAGTTAACATTATACGGGATGTTTCTCTAGACGACGGACATAATTATATTTATTTGATGATGTCATTGTACCTACTAATCATTATAAACAAAACGTTAAATCGTGGGGAAAGTAACAGTAAAAGTCACAGAAAATATGTTTCTTTTCCGAGGTTTAAAGCTTCGACCAAAATAAAATGAATGAACGGGCCCTAACCATTGAAATTGCTCAGTAAAAATGAGTCAAAACCGTCAGACATATACTTCAACACCTAATTATAAAAATGTACAGTATATTTGTTACAAAAAATAGATCCTGGTTTTATTTGTGTATTTACACTTCGGGAAAGCATATGAATGCATAATTTTGTCAGATGTTTCGTTATCACGTAACAATAGACACGTGTTGCACTTTCTACGGCTAGAGACAAACTGAAACGAAATGAGAGCCGGTGCTCATTTAGTTATCTTCAAAAATGTTCTTCTACTGGGCCTGTCTATTCATTTTATTTTAGTCGAAGGTTTAAAGTCGTTTATAATTAAGAGTAGTACCATGATATACAAGAGTATGTCTGTCGTCTAGAGATACACCTGGCACCTTTATTCAATTTCAATAAAATGTATTAGCGCTAAATCTTTAACAACACCTTGACTACGAGTAGCTTTGATAAAATCAATTTAGACTGGTTTTCACACATATTTATTAGTAGGTAAACCTAAAGACACCGCTATTTTGTTACCAAAGTTTTGAATATAACCTTAGTTGCTCTTTTGTAGTCTAAAACTAGGTCTTGTCAAACTCTAGTCACAATAGAAGTGTAGCCAGTGTTAGTCACCAGTTATACACGTACAGTTTGGGCATTTAACATATTGTACCGTTTGGTCTATCTCGTAGTGTTAATTGACGTGACAGTACCGTTTCCTTGAAGTAGAACTTAACAGGCACTGGATAATTTGTATATCTTTTTGTAAGGTACACACCGATGAAGTACGTTAGTACTTTTATGTACTGTGAGCTGACTGTAAGAAAGACTCACTAACGTAGGTTTGTTTTTTAATGCTATAGGTGGCAAACAAGTGAACGGGCCGCGTGATGTATGTACACTGTCGTCTATGATACCAGGGGCATCACAGAAACGTAGTCGACCTTCAAAGACTATTAACAGCCCTTTTGAAGAGCCCCATTTTAGGTCGAATGTCGATGTATAGATAGAGTGTAATGAGTCTATTAAATTTTCTGTGGAACTTTTAGGGACGAGTATAGGTAGGTGACTTGTCACTGACAGAAATTGAGAGGACACTGACGGAGACGCGTGAAAACGAAGCAAAGCAAATTTCATCTAACGATGTTTCTAAGTAATTATAGAACCATTTACAAATTAGATAGCCCGCTAATTTCCAGTCCATACAATGCAAATCCATTGCCGTTCGTACTGTAAGGATAATAAATTCCAGCAGGATTGAACGTAGGTAAAAGGATGACCTAGCTGTGTCAGCAACTTTACCTGAATACTAAGTGTTTGCAAATATTTATAAAAGTTGTTAAGCTAAACACAAAATGTGTAATTATATTTGTAATTTGTATGGCGCAAGTGCGAGGAGGCCTATACCCAGCAGGGGGTTGATACAGGCTGATGATGATGATGATAATCATACGAAATTTGTGGTATTTGGTACCAACCATCCATCCATATGGTAATCTAGGCAACGGACAAAATAAATCCTGTATCCTGTTGAGATTCTAGGTATAGTTTTTTATAATACATAGGTACAAGCCTATATCCCTCAATTTAGAAAAGTAAATGCATGTACAACATTTATTCAAATTTGATTGACTTGCATATAAAACTCATTAGCCATTTAGTGAATCCATCAAACTTAATTACTATGATCAGTAAGTAATGGTTTATGCCAAGTTTGATGTCATGGAATTAAGCAAAACCGTATCCGCATGGCCGCAACAACGACAGGCCACATCAAATGTCAAAAGTAATTAAGAAGATTGTCTAAAGAGATAACAACACCGAGATAGCTGTTAGGTTTAAAGAATTTGATCCGGATGACAGATAAGTATCTGAGTATATAAAATTAACTAACAAGCCCGCCAACAAAGCGAATGAACCAAATACTACTTACGTGGTAGTTGTTTTCAATTATACTGTAATTGATATTGTAATTTACCTCTATTCTAGCTATCCTGTTGTAAATAGGTAAACAGACCACAAACATCAACCGCATGTTAGTCATCGCGGTTGATATGATAATACAAACAGCACACGGCTCACTGAAGCAGCATTCGAAGAATCATCGGATATTATAAATATTCATGTCGGAATAGAAACGAAACGGCAAGAAACGGCCGGTAGTGAGACGAGTTCAAAAGAACACATAAGTGAGTAACGGAATCGCGACCTGCCATGCTTTCTCGGACACCCTCTATCATTATCTATATTCTATGATATATAAATAACCTTTGATTAGAAGATTAAGCTTATCTACTTAATTAAAAGCATTGATATCCTCGCATAGGATCATGTATATCCTTGTGGCGGGAGAAAAATCAATATCTAAGTATAACAAACTTAACTTACGTGTAAAAATAAAGTCCTCCGGTTAGTTGAAAGTCCAAACACAGTTGACGAACTGGGTAACGATTAACACAGGAATTTGTTTTGTTTACACAGTGGTCCAGTAGAGTAATGTTGTTGTTTGGATTGGGATAATTTAGAACCGAGCGAGAGACGTGCTTCCACTATGCGGTTTATTCGGAGACTGCTTACTCGTGGCGTGAAGTGTGCTGCGCCGGTTGGGCCAACTTAACTGCGAAAGGTTATAACTTAACCCTCATCTACTACAGAGACTGCAGTTTTATCATCACAGAATCAAAGGTTATTTTCCTCCTGCCATTTATGTCCTCCACATGCACATTGTGTATGCCACGGTCGTTTACACATTTCTTTTGAGCGAGAGAAAAGGCGAAAGGACATTGGAGTTGGTTCAAGTCGAGACTGGCTCGCCACGTCATAGTATCAGAATCGTGCAGTCGTTAAAGTTGTTAATGACCTCGTAAGTTCTATTGACAAGCTGGGTGGTAGAGCTATGGAATAAATATAAAAGTGTTTCTAAGTATACTGTTCTATCGGTAGATAGCTATAGTTAGGTACAGTCCACAAACAAAGGAGAACCAAGGGAGTACAATTATCGGTCGTCTTTAAGTGTCTCCGTTTTTCAACCACATTTTCACCATACCGCTAAACCGCTTAACGCAAAAACTGTAATTAGATATGCGTAGTAGGTATAAATTTTCACGCACATTAAAAATAATTCGCGCTTTGCGCTTTGACTCCACTTTTATTGTGCGAACTGCTAGTCTGTGGAATGCGCTGCCGGAATGGGTGTTCCCCGATAGCTACAATCTGAGTGTCTTCAAATCACGAGTGAATCGGTTTCTTCTAGGCAAGCGTGCTCCACCGTAGACCGCATCATCGCTTAACATCAGGCGAGTTGGCGGCCAAGCGCAAGCCTATTATTTATAAAAAAACTTTTTTTTTCAAATTAAATATCGTGTAGGTATATCTGTATAGCTCATAGTATACCTTGGAATATCTGTAGTCGCGGACACCCTACGATAAGTGGGGTTTTGAGACAAGTTTTAGGGTGGCAAAATAAAGGTTTGTACTAGTTTATAACTGATTATCTCTCATTCCGAGGTAAAACCCCTAATATTCCTGGGGCCTTACGGACAACTGCTATTACAGGCACCTAGTCTGCTCAGTTGGAAAATCACGCGACCGCAAACATTATCGCGCCCAGATACGGTTTGGGTCTCGTGATTTTTCAACCGAGCGGATTAGGTGCCTGTAATAGCAGTTGTCCGTAAGGCTCCAGGACTATGATGTTAAACGATGATGCGGTCTACTGTGGAGCACGCTTACCTACCTAGAATAAACTGGTTCACTTGTGATACCCGTGATAGTTAGTCAATTCCTGCGATGGTGGCCGAGCGGTAGTATGTGCGCTTTATAATCTGACGGCACCCGGTTCCATCCTCGGCCCTGCACCAATGACTTATTTAGTACCTAAGTAAATTATTTGTAGTTTCGATGCCATCGCTCAAAAATGGTAAAGGAAACATCGTGAGAAAATCGGTATGTCCAAGAACCTCAAAAGTTCAAAAACATGTGATGTGATATTCACCAACATGCACTGAGTCAGCATGGTGGATTAGGGCCCATTCTCTGCGAGGGATCTCTGAGAGAAAGCCCGTTTCCCAGCAGTGGGAACATGATAGGCTAAAATGATGATGATGATGAGTTAATTCCTTCTCACATCTCGTTGTGCAAATCACTTGAAACTTTCCCTCTACAGGCGGAGATGGCTAGATTGCCAAGGGGGTTGGATGACCACGCCAGTTGCTCTACTGC
The DNA here is from genome assembly GCA_914767915.1 of Agriopis aurantiaria. Lineage (NCBI taxonomy): Eukaryota > Metazoa > Arthropoda > Insecta > Lepidoptera > Geometridae > Agriopis > Agriopis aurantiaria. The sequence continues at coordinate 4,729,617 of OU612001.1, read as the reverse complement.
GTCAAATAGTTTTCTGCATGAACGGCGCTCTGAGCACGCATGCTTTAGATATTGTTCAACGGGCTGTAATGACTAGGGTGGCCGTCCTTCGATGCTGCCGAAACACACCGTTAGGTACTTGACGACAGGTTTTCATCTTGAGGCGGGAGTATGGATGTGTGTGATATGATGTCCAGTTATAAGATCCAGCAAAGGATTCCATACCATAATGGAAATCAACTCATCCGAGGCAGACTGGAAGAGATCGCGCGATTATGGCCATGGCGATAAAATCGCCTTGTATTATTGAAATCTTTACCTTTGTGTTTTTAGGGTTCCGAACACTTATAGGATCACTTTGTTATCCGTCTGTCCGTCTGCCCGTCTGTCCGTCTGTCAAGACCTTTTTTCTCAGGAACGCGATCACATACTCAAATCTACGGTTTATTTCAGCTGTGAAAAAATCAAACTTGTAAGTTTAAGCGATCAAAAGATATGACCGTTTGTGTCGCATATTTTCGCATATTTTGCGTTTTCACAAGGGAATAAAACCTTACTTCCCGTTGACCAAGAATCATGAAATTTTGCAAAAGGCAAGGTCTTACAGCATATATAAAGAAAAAATCCGAAAGTCATGAATTTGAAATTATAACATTAAAAAAATATCGTTTTGCCATTACAAACTTACATTTTGTAGTTGGATTGTATATAAGAACCTTGTTGTTGACTACAAAGTTAAGTTTGTCTTTCAATATTTCAAATATTTTTTTTGTTTATTTGGTCTCGCGCTTTGAGGGTTCCGTCCAACGGAACCCTCAGAGTGAGAGTCCTACTCGTACCTACTTGTCCAGTTTTTTTATGTTTTATATTGAAGACGCAAAGATATAAAATTATGTTCACCCTAACGTTTTACGCCATACCCTGGGAGGTCCGAGGCACGCAAAATAATCCAATTACAAGGGCAATTTAATCATTGCTTTGGATTTAAGAGGTGTCTATTCATCTGCCTGGTTTTATTTGATCTGAGCTTCAGATCAGACAAACAAGGAAGATATGCCTTAGTACAATAATTATTGTTCATGTTCAAATATCTCCATATTCACAAAAAATCACTATACTGTTGTTCAGTGGAGGTTAAAGGGGGAGGCCTATGTTCAGCAGAGGACGGCTTCTGGCTGATGATGATGATGAGAGGCACGGAGGAGACGACGCGGCATAGAGCACGACAGGGCCATTTTGAACCTACGGTAAACGTGTAAAGGATGACTTTTCTCCGTCCACTTGTCCGTCGCAACGCTGCGCGCCGCTTCGACTGTGAGCGTTATGCCTATCAGAACAAAGACCTTCATTTCGTTATCTATTGTATTGAATCGTAAGTAGGTACCTATTGGGATTTGAAATTGACATTGTGTAATTATTTCTAGCCTGATTAGATACTTAATCGATAATCAAATTTTATTAGAACAGATGCTATTACTTATTCTAGACAAGTGAGGAAAATAATTATAGCAGTTGTTTGGAAAAATATATTTGATATTTCCATTTCTATGCTTTCAGGCGTTTGGCCACATCGATGTGATGATAAGAGACGGCGTGGTTGAAGTAACCTGGAAAAAGAGAGATAGCTAATACTAGACAGTACCTTTAGTACAAGCTTTGATAGTAGGTATACGAAAACTTTTTTCGTTTACGTTTTGTTCCATACATTGCTGGGCTGAAAGGTATTCGAAAACTTTTTTCGTATTAGAGTGAAGTAATATATACCGCCGAATACTACCAATTTTAGTTCCTCCGCGTTTCCGCTGGAGGCACTTTACTAAAATGTATGGAACAATACGTAAACGAAAAAAGTTTTCGAAAACTATCAAATCTGGGACTAAGCGTACTGGAACAGAGATGAAAAATTTTCTTGCTCTAGTACGAAACTGCACCACTTTTAAACACTGAAACAGCAGAAATGTGGTGCTTGAAGACCTTTGACTATGTTGTGACCTGAAGACTGACTTATTTTCAATGTAATAAAAGCAAACCAAAATACTGGCGTGTTTCTGGCTCAACGCATAAGCATTGCCATTCAGCGTGGTGATGTCGCCAGCACAGCATGCTGGGTACGCTGCCAACTGGTAGTGGGCTTGAGCATTTGGATTGTCTTTACACCTTAAACGGTCTATGGGCAGTCTAACTGTTTTAACCGACTTCAAAAAAGGAGGGGTTTTCAATTCTTTTTTTAATGTTTGTTATTTCAGATCTTTTTCATTTATGAACCGATAAAGAAAATTGTTTTTTTAGTTGAAAAGATATACTTTTAGATTGGTCCTATAGAAATTTTCAAGATCTGTCAAGTCTGCAGTGGGTGGTCCCTTAAACGAGTGCAGCAGGATGACCTCCAGCAGAGAGAGATGGCGAGACATCGTGAAGCGCATCCTATCTGCCCCATCCAATAATACTACATGACGACCACGACTGTTCTGCCAAGAGCGAAACGACTAAGTAGAAGTAGATAGAAATTTTATCAAAATCGGTTTAGTAGTTCGGCTTTTAAATCAGTTTATTTTACGAAGTCGCGGGCAAATAGTATGTCATTAAGTTGAATAAATAGAGGACACACGTACAATGCTATCAACAAAATATATCTAGGTAGCATCACCTAATCTTGACAGATTTGTTAGTCGCTACTGTGCTACCTCGATGGCAAGCGATAATATGACTGAGTTCTACTGCTGTCCTCTATACTATCGAGAAGTTATAGGCAATCTCTAATCTAAACCAACGTGTAGTGAAATGTCAGTGGCTTATATGAGCTGTGTTCAGGACTTGCGATGCAGTTTAAAGAACAACCAACTTATCTGAAAGGATGACCAAAAAAACGGATGACCGTTCTAACGGCTTTAGTTTATTTTTCACAAGTTTTGAACATATATTTAATGTTAGAAAACACTCTGTGAGAATTAAAAAAAAACGAATGTGCATTATCTTTAGAAAAGCATTGCAAATATGTTAAAGCAATTTAGTGTTGTTATGTTATAAGATGGCGGAAGAGATAGAAAATAAATCGAAAAAAAAAATGTCTCGCGGCTTTCCCAAACTTTTTAGTGGGAAATGTTTATCTTCCAGCTTCCAGCGTCTTCTGCTAGCATTTTCACATGACATTTGCCTTCTGCGTGTCTGCCTCAATTTATTTATATGACGGTTTTCTTCAACTTTACGATTTTGAACGCTAAATACGCAAAAGTTTGATACGTAAATTTCAGGGTCGTTTAATTCCAGGGAGGCCAACTTTCATGGTAGTGTTATACATACATGCATAATCAGCCTTTTAATAGTCCACTGCTGTCTAATTCCAATTAAGCGTACCCCGAAAGGGCGATTGGGCAGTTGCGGGTTGATAGATTCACATACGCCATTGAATTTCTTCTCCATACGTATGCAGGTTTCCTCACGATGATTCCCTTTACCGAAAACCATGGGTATATTACAAAATACTTTAGTGTCTTAAGACGAAAGACTTCGACCAGTGTGTGTTGCCAGTGATGACATACGGCAGTGAAACGTGGTCTCTCACTATGGGCCTCATAAGCAAGCTTAAAGTCGCACAACGAGCTATGGAGAGAGCTATGCTCAGGGTTTCTCTACGAGATCGAATCAGAAATGAGGAGATCCGTAGACGAACGAAGGTTACCGACATAGTCCACCGGATTAGCAAGTTGAAATGGCAGTGGGCAGGGCACATAGCATACATAGTGTGTATGGATTTTTGTTACAAATAAAATATTGTCTATTGTCTATTGTCTATAGCACGCAGAGCAGATGGCCGATGGGGCCTCGAGTGGAGACCACGGACCGGTAAGCGCAGCGTAGGACGGCCACCCACGAGATGGACTGACGACCTAAACGCTAATCGCAGGGAAACGCTGGATGCAGGCCGCTTCCAACCGGCCCTTTTGGAGATCGATGGAGGAAGGCCTACGTTCAGCAGTGGACGTTCTATAGCTGAAATTATGATGATGGTGATGAATGTATATAGGGCGGCAAACCTTACAGGCCCAAGGCACTGAATATTAAAATACGCCACTGTACATACATACATAATGTTACCTAAATCGTACAAACTGTACAAAGCTAGGTAACTGATTAGCAGTACACTGAAGTGTTGCGGTGCGATAAGACTAATATTTAAATATTTGAGACTATATCCATGCGAGTATTCTGCGTTAGCCGGTCGCAGGGTGCGTGTCAAAATGAAGGTTTTAAGTGCAGTGGTGTGCGCGATCCTGCTTGCAGGTACAGCTTCATTGCACCTACTTTAGTGATAGTGGCTATTCTTAGTGGTGTCGGTGATGGAAATAATACCACAGAAAACTAGTGGAGAAAATATAGGGTTTTCTAGATGCAATATCAAATGAAAGTTTGTGAAACACTGCTTTAAACTATCATGGTTCACTAAAGTTATATGATTATTTACGGGATATTTACCGTGGTAAAGTTGTGGATTGAGCTCCACAACCGAAAGAACGTAGAAGTTTATGATTTGAACGGTGGGGCGTTTGGTTCGTTTGGTTGGACAACTGCAACTGGCAGAATTTTGAATACTTGTGTTTTTAAAATTGTATATACTTACCCTAGTTTTGGGGTTTCATTGATTATAAAAAAGGCATGACCGCTCCTGAATGACATACTTTTCCGATTAATGAATTAATTATCATTTAAAAAACCCGACTTCAAAATAAATAAATATGCAATTTCGTTCACTTTGATAACATTTTTTCCCAGTTATTTTGATTTAAAAACTAAACAAATGAACCGATTTTGATGAAATTTCTATCGAACTAATATAAAAGTATATTCTTTGAAATAAAATAATAATTATCCAAATCGGTTTCCAAATGACGGAGTTCTGAGGTAACAAACAAAAAATAAAGAAGAAAAAAACCCTCCGTCTTTTTGAAGTCGGTTAAAAAGAAGAAAAGGAAAAGATACGACATATCGCGATCGACAAAAAGAAATACAAATCTAAGTTACCTGATTTAATTGGTTACCTACTTAAGAAGCAGGTTCCGTGATAGTGTTAATGACTGATTGATAACGCGTACCCTAAGCCATTCAAGGCAAGACAGCCGAACTAGATAGATACATCATCATATCATCAGATACTTCATCATCACCAACGTGCTCCATCTTCGGTCGCATCGTCGCTTTCCATCAGGCGAGATCGCGGTCAAACGTTAGCCTAGACAAACGTAAAAAAAGAAGAAAAAAGTGGCTCTCTTCTCTACTACATATCTGCAAACTTTGTAATTATTTAAAGTATTTTAAAGCTTGTCCGTCTAGTGAGGAATCCAGATAATACAATCCTTTATCCTCCATCCTAAGGTTGTTTGGAAGAGATCGCTCTTAGCGATAAGGCCGCCGATTTTTGCACTAGTTTTTTAGGTGTTTTATCGTGTGTATGAAATTTGTTGTGTGAACAATAAAGAGTTTATCTATGTATCTATCTATCTACAATATAAATACGTAAAACACGCACACAGTTGTAAAATACAGCGTAACTACAGAATGTTGTGTGCATGGTTATATTGTCATATACTTAATTTTGGCCAGAGGCAAGCCTTGACTTACACTCCCGTAGTTAAACGATTGAAGATCAAAACAAAACCTCTTTATAAGCAACAAAATTAATGTATGCCATAAGGCATCCTATATTTTGTAAATTTAAATTTTTTACTATGTTATTGTAAATAGACCCTTACATATAGCGATCAAGACGAATGCACTATTTTTATTAAATTAACTACACTGGAAATATTCTCTTCTTTTGCATTTGAGCGCCTGATGCAACGCATAATATTGCCTTTAACGTCACGAAACATAAGCTAACTAAAAGTAAATACTAAGTTTGTTATCATTGCAAATATGTAGTTTGATTGCCTATAGACCGTTGAAGGTCTAGAGAAAATCCAAATGCTCAAACCCACAATTGGCGTTTTCGCTGCAACTAGTACACGGTTTTCGTACATGTTGGAGAGGAGGAATACGTTCCCGGGATTGTATTTAGGAGGGCGGCAATCTTCCATAGGCCTCGAGCAGCCATGTATCAAATCCGCCCCTGTATGTTATAGACATAAGATGCATATTAGGGCACTATCTTGTGCTCGGCTGGCTAACTACCCTCAAGTTGAAAATCTATCGCCAAACACCTAAAGGTGTGTTCTGGCAGCATCACTTGAGAGCCCGTTTTCATTCCTGGCCAGGCGTGTTTATTAGCTTCGACCACACTGTCACTTAACATCAAGCCAGCTCTGGTCACACGCCTAGCTTGTCAACAATAAAAAAACCGGACAAGTACGAGTAAGACTCGTGCTCGTGCTCGTCAGAGGACGAGCCCAAAAAAAAAAAGTAACTGAAGTTGAAATATTGAAAGACAAACTTAACTTTGTAGTTGACAATAAGGTTCTTCCATACATAACAACTACAAAATGTAAGTTTGTAACAGCAAAATAATTATTTTTAAATGATATAACTTCAAATTTGTAATTTTCGGATTTATTCCTATATATGTGCTATGAGACCTTGCTTTTTTCCAAATTTCATGATTCTAGGTCAACGGGAAGTACCCTATAGGTTTTGATTCCCCTGTGAAATCGCAAAATCACATATCTTTTGATTGCGTTGACAACTTTTATTTTTTTACAGCCGAAAGAAACTGCATACCCAAGTATTTAGTATAAATTTCAACTTGATACCTTCACGCGTTCTTGAGGAAAAGGGTCTTGACAGACGGACAGACGGACAGACAGACGGACAACGAAGTGATCCTATATGGGTTCCGTTTTTTCCTTTTGAGGTACGGAACCCTAAAAAGATAAAAACACGATATACTTCGTTGAGTCGACGACTTTTTGACGATAGAATTAATGTTCTATGATATTTGATTAGAATAAGATTACGCAACGTTTATAGGTATTACCCAATGTATTGATAATACAAATGACTGATAGTCTAACTACCAAGGTTGGTCAATGGTCATATAAGTTGGTGAATCAATGTTGAAAACAATTGTACTGAATACTAATTACGGTTACCAACCTGATCGCGTTAACGTTAACTACGATTTGTATGAAATAAGAGCAGCGCCATGTAGATTCAACTATTGATACTTCCTTCGCTTACTTCAATAAATATAAGTAGATAGATAAAAGCAATTGGGGAAAAAAATTGCACTATATAGGCACTCTGTTAGTTAAGTTTAGGGAGCTATATTTCTATATTATGATATGGTAAAGATCCGGAGCTTTCGATGTTATTTATTCTAAATGTACAAGTTTACAAGGGCCTTACGCCTAGCTGTTTTAAGCAATCTAGTTTAGGTGGTAAAAAATGTTGCGCGACCGCAAACCGTATCCCAGAGCGTTAAGATTCACGTTAACGTGATTTTCCGAACTGCGCGGTTTTACGTTAGTTTGGGACCGCGTAACTATAGTTAGGCATACGGCTCCAGGGGCTTTTCAGCCCTTTGCTTCAAAAAATATTTCGAATTCCATTTTTGAAAAATATGATGTTGCTATCAAGCACTACCAGGGGCTTACGGTTACCTCTTAACGCAGGCTCTAAACAGCACTAAAACAGCGCATTGCGTAAAATCACACGAACGTGAACCTAAAACGTGAACGCGCCGAGATACGGTTTGCGATCGAGCAAACTTTCGCAATCAACTAAACAGAATCTCTTAAAATTGATAGCGGTACAATTATCACAATAATTTCAAACATTCCAAAGCTTTAACAAAAAGTGGGTTCATAATGAATAAATTGTCAAATTTTCCTCTACCCTACCGAACTTTTACCCTTTAGGAGAAAAGTAGAGTTCTAACCCAAAACAAATGCAATTGTTCCAGGAGTCAACGCCGTGACTGACGTAAACCAAAATGTAGGTGATTACTACGCCTTCACGGTCACAGCTCACGGGGTCCAGATCCAGACATGCCGCCTGAAGCCCCCAGTCGGGGACGTCATGGACTTCACCCCTGGCGCCGCTTCGCTCTACGGTGACAGATACCAGCTACAGCCAATCTTGGATTTCATGCCCGCCTGTTCGGTGCTGGTGACCAATCTGCAGAGCTCCGACCATGGAGTTTGGGAGATATCGTTTGTGGATTCAGCTGGAGCTGGGAGCTCTGCGGTTTACCAGCTTAATATCGCCGGAGCAGCTACAGAAATAGGTATGACTGCGGAATTGGGTATCAGGATTGATCTTGTTTATAAATTGAGGGCAACACCGGCCCTGGGGTAGAGCGAGAGGAGCGGTCAGTCTAGGCGCCTGATGACAAGGGGCGCCAAAATCTCTATTTCTACATAGTATAAGACGGGAAAAGTCACTTTCCGCGTCTCTCTGTCTGTATGACCACTAACTCCTCCTAAGCCACGCAACAGATTTTGATGCGGTTTTCACAATCGGTTAGATAAATTTTCACAGAAGGTTTATATATATATAACTGGCGACCCGCCCCTACTTCGCACGTACATTACACCCGTGCAAAGTCGGGACGGGTCGCTAGAGCTTAATAAATAAAAAAGTTGAACGAAAAATAAAATTTTGATGGTGATTCGCACCTCGGGGCGTGGCATGCGGCGGGCACACTTGTGTTGTTTGTAGACGGCATAAAATTTTGATGTGGAAAAAGTGGATATGTATATCCTGGATAAGCACACGGGATACTTTTTATCCCGGAATCGATTCCTATACTTAGTTTTCAGAAATGACAATCTCGCTCTACCCTAATCAAAAACTAGGGCCGGCGCTGATTAAGGGTAATGCTATTTTAGTTAAAACGTGTTTTGTATATTTTCGGTGCGAATCAGTGAGTATGACCAAACATGTTTTAAATAAAATAAAGTTCATTGGGAGATTATGGGGAAGCGAAAAACTGGAAAATAATGTATTTTTCAGTAGGGAATTGGTTTGGGTGACGCTTTTCGATCACTTCATTTTCATACATGCTACGTTGGGATAGTGTACATATGAAATCAATGCATTATTATCATAGGTTCTACCCAGACAGCCAACCTGCAAAATGTTCATACATGTAACGACATTTCATGTCGGATGGGGTTGTCTATATGTTTGCAAAGTGGCATAGTCCACGCAGAATCTAGTGTTTAATTACTCTAATTATGTATGTACTAACAAAGTTTTTTATAGGTGCCAAGTGTGGATGCCTACTATATTTTAAATATTGGTTAAGATGGTAATTATTGACCCAACGGGACCTAGGTTTGATGTCTCGGGTTAATAGGTTATTACTAAACAAACGTCCTCTATCTTCAACCGCATCGTCGCTTTCCATCATGGGCCTTACGGACCAGCTATTGCGGCACCAAACTAACGTTAGGTCCGCTCAGTTGGAAAATCACGCGAACGTGAACCTTAACGCGCGCAGATACGGTTTGCGGTCGCGTGATTTTCCAACTGAGCTGTTCTAACGTTAGTTTGGTGCCGCAATAGCTGTTGTCCGTGTTGCCCCTGGTAAGATTACGGTCAAACGTTAGCCTAGGCATAGTCCAATATGTGTAAAAATTAAGTTATTTCAATAGTAATTTACCTGTTACGCTTACCTCCCAAATAAACAGACATATTACGTGGTACCTACTTACTTTAATTTAGGGACTCATTTCTAAATGTAAAGACAATTAAACGAAATATTTCTATATGTGATAACACAATTTTACTAGCAAAAATATAACCATGCAAATGGGTACATACAAGCAGTTCGTAAAAGGTTTAAATTGTTAGAAATAAGAACGGAATTATCAGTTCTAAACGGAGATTACACCGTTTCGGTAATGATTTAAGCCTATCAGCGAAATAGGTTGCTATGTAGGTAAATGTATACTGATTAGAGGTAAATATTTAATTACTCATAATTAATTACTGGCTTTTGCTCGAGAATTTGCCTGCGGTACGAACAAAAGTTTATCAGGATAGGTATTAAGTATTTTTCAGCAAACGGTTCAGTTTTTTTAGGGACTGACGTTCTACAAACTTACAAAGATACAAACTTCATATTTTTATAATATTAGTGTAGAAAATATAAGACACATGACATCCAAAGGTGCTAAAAATATGTCTTCATCTTCGATCAAATCGAAGGATTCAAAATTACCGATAGATGATCCATTTTGTATCAGTCTTATTAATTTATTTATTAAGCCTGTGTTACACAAGTTGTTAATTTTGATGGTAGATCAACACCCTTAAAAGCCATATTACCAAATGCCATCCTAAAATTGTATGTATCTGGATTTTCAGGCATAAAACAAAGAAAGTAAATAGTAATTATTAAAACGAATATAGAACAATTAAACCTAACATTAAAATTGTTTATTACATGTCAGTAAAGTATATTTTTTTTAAGAATAACTACTTTTTAAATTGATGGCTAATACCTAAGTTAAGGTTTTCCAAAATATAAAACCCAAATTTTAAATTAAAAAAATTGATATCTATATATGTCATTGAATTTTCTATAGATCTTTCCTATTTGATAGAATCAGTACGTCAGTAATCCAATTTTCGTTGCTATTTTCGTCAAAAAATGTGAGACCCGTCTCACATTTTTAAGTAAGTAAGTTCTCTTAAATATCACTGAAACTTTATGTAACACCCACCCCGTATGTGTAAAAGTGTACATATGAATTTATATACTCATGATATTTTTAGGGAAATATAATTATCTACATTTTAATCATTTTAGTAAGGGCCAGGTCACAGGTATACCGATCATAGAATCATTTCAGAATCGCAAGAGTCGGAAGAGTCAGAAGAAACAAACGAGAATAAAGACATTCATTGGTTGAATCCCATCGAATTCCCAACGAGAACCAATCAAATCATTGATATATCATTACCACGAATCCATGATCAAGAGGACTGCTCTATTCGCACACCAGACAATCAATTCATTGAATCATCAAACGTTAAGATAGACGGTGTAACTGTTCACAGTCACAGTTATTTTGTATCATGCAGAATTACAATAGGCCCGATGATTGAAGATCTATTAGGAGATTGGGCGATTTGTGGAAAATACACTGAAAATAATGTGATACACGAGAGATGTCGGCTTGCGAAAATACACTGGAGTAAGTTCCATTACATTCTAGAGATCTAAAATACAGAGTTGTAAGGAATCCGATAGGGGTTCGTTATACTTACTCATCATATTACGAACCCGGGACCTCTTGCTTATGAGGCAGACGTGCCTGCCACTGAGCCAAACCGATCGTCCAACAGTCCTTTTTTCATGTACAATTAAGTTTTTGGTGACAAATCATAAAGATTATAGCAATAATTATACTTAGCTGTTTGCCCATCTATGTAAGTACAAACGTAACAATCAAGTAGTACTACTATATCCACAGATCTGTATCAGGTTGAATGCTTCGGCGAGTTCATCTACGTGTCTGGTTTCCATCTTAAGTTGGATCAGTTTCCAACTTAATTTAACAGTAGTACGTCAGAAGTCAATACAAAATTGTCAATTGCGCCACATTAAAAACTCTTCGAAAGCAGTTGGCCTTGCGAATGGAGTTAAACTACCATTAATATATTCGTAGTTTACTGTCGCGTACAAAAAATGCGGTACGCTGGGTTTTAATAGAATTAGGCGTGCTTACGGCTTCTAACTTGATAAAGATCTGATACTGTATCGCTCAATTAATAAATACTAGCTGCGTCCCGCGGTTTCACCCGCGGGGATTACACCCTTATAACATCAGCTATCTGCCAGTAAAAATCCCGTCAAAATCGGTCCAGCCGTTTTGGAGTCCATAGGCAACATACATACATACATTCCTAGATACATCGCTTTATATATATATATTACTAATAGTTCTGTAATACTTTAAAAAACTAAAGTAATAATACTAATAATAACTTCTAGACACGGAAAAAGTTCCAGAAACAGATTGGTATTCCAATATTCAGGAAAAGTTCGACCATCCAGTGCATTTCGATTCGAAGCTGACTCCTGCAGTGATAGGCAACGGTGAAGTTGTGACGTGCCATATTATCACCCCCAACGGAGAAGATTTGGTTATAGACCAGGATTCTATGTACCCGTCTATAGAGGCTACTTCTGCTCACTCTATCTGCAGCTTTGCCATTGGCCCTCTCCATGGAGACTTGCTAGGCGACTGGGTCATTTATGGACTGTTCAGGAATTCATTGGGACTCAATGAAGCGCACCTTCCGTTCCACATGTTTTTATACGGTATGTAGGTACTAACAAATGATATTTTATAATTTTGACGGCAACAGGTATCGATGACGTTTATTTTCTATTGTAGATGAAGAAAATCCTTTCAATCAAGCATACAACCTAACTGTTATTGATCCAGTGAAACGTGCAGTACACGTGGGAAACACTTTGAACGTAGAAGTTAGCGTTAACGCGGGTCAAGTAGATAGTTGCTATGTTAACACGCCTTCAAACGTTGTTTATGAGAAAGGACAGGAAAATTCCTTCAAGGGAGCTTCCTTTGTCGAAGGAAATGATGGAAGTGTAACATGTAAGGTAGCTATAGGTCCTATCACCGAAGAACTGCTAGGAGATTGGAAAATCACAGGAAAATTTAGCAACAATGGCATTTTTACTGAACGTCAACAAACATTCCATATTATTCTAGAAGGTTCGTTATAAAAAAAGCTGATCAATCATAGTTTGGTAAGTAATTACTTACTGTAACACGTGTTAATTACATGATGAGAAAAATCTTTCTTTTAGATCCCGAAAATCCAATACAAGAGGATAGAAACATCTCGTATCTTGCCAGCGAAACTGTGAACATAGAAATGGGGCATAGTAATCGTTTAGTTATACCCTCGCACGATTTTATCAACGGTGAAAGTTGTCATATTAGGACGCCAAATGGCTTGCAGTACCAAATAATGAAAGGGTTTACTGCTGTCGATGGTGTTGAAGTTATAGAAGAAGATGGGGTTGAATGCGGCGTTTTTATCACTGCGGTATCAGAAAACGTTATTGGAGACTGGACCTTGATTGCGCGAGCAAGCCATCATTCAGAACTAATAGAACGCAGATTACCTTTTACTATCTACGTTACAGGTAATATTTGATTAAAGGATTATTATGCAACGTGTATCAAGTCACGTCTATTGATAACGTCTATAAGTCGTATATTAAAATTGTCAGCAAGATAACGTATTTTTTTTACTAACGCGTATAATAATGATACTTTTACAGAATCCGTCGAAGCTTTACAGAACGTGATATCTCTTACTGAAGGAGACGATTTATATGTCAGTTTAAAATATTCCACTGCTCACAACGAGACTTGTAAACTGATTGGACCGTTCGGTTTTGAATGTCAAGTCGCAGTGAGAGATCCACAGCAAGTGGAAACATGTGGTTTTATTAGAAGGAATGTTCAGTCTTTTAATACTGGCACATGGACCATCACTTTTGGGGAAAGAATCGGTTACAAAGCTGAAATATCCGTGATTGGTAATCATATTACTTAGCTTTCGGTTTTTATCATAAATCGAGAAGCTTGAAATTCCTAAATATTGGATACAACATACAACAACATATAACTTACATATTGGTTAAAACTTGGGTTGTTTTTATTTGGGTTTCACAATAAGCATTTCCCATTTCCACCTTCATCATCGCTTAGCTTTTTATAACAAATCACAAAGAGTGGATTTAGTAGTGATCTGGTAATTTGGTTTCACACAAAACTCAATACAACTACTTAAATGTAATTTTGCATCTACAGTCAATGCTGGAGACAACACTACACCTGCACCAACCTCCACTTCCACGTTGAGCGTTGTGCGGGACAGATCTATTGAACAAGATGTGGGCCCTGAAAACGCAGTCTACTGCAGACTGGAAGATCCTCAAGGCCTCGCCGTTTTTGACAGCTTTGGAAGGTGTCACTTGTCTCTGGACAAGGTTGGGTTAGAACACCACGGTACTTGGAAGATGCTTGTTGCTACTCCCGGCAAAATTCTCACAGAAGAACATCTGCTCATTTTCAACGTCAGGGAATCAGGTGAGTCTGCCGGTATAAAAGACTTCAGATGGCATAAAAATTAGATACTTGTAAGCAATCTACGGATCTGATATTTAACACATTAGACGACTTCAAGTATTTTTACCCTGATCCATAACCTTTGATAGGTTAGATTTGCAGTTGTCTATATAAACAACAGCAACGGACTATTTAACGTCACTTCCGTTGACGCTCTCACTTGTCACCTTCGCACCGTTATAGGTGAATCCTCCAAGCAGGTCCCAGCCGAGGATGACCGACGCTGGGCTCTGCCGGAGGACGTGAAGGAGCTCCTGAGAGCGAAACACGCTGCCGCTAGGGCCTTTGACTGGTATCGCACCGAAGATAACAGAGCCACTCTGCGGTATTACGAGCGTGCCGTAAAGAACCGCATTAGTGAGCTCCGTAATCAGAGGTGGGATAACCTACTCTCAGAGATTCAGCCAACCCACCAGGCATACTGGCGGTTGGTTAGATCTCTGAAATCTGACACTGTGACTGCTATGCCCCCGCTCTCCCGACCAAACCTCCCCCCCGCTTTCGAAGACGAGGAAAAGGCCGAATGTCTGGCCGACAGCCTCGAACATCAGTGTAGTCCTTCCTTAGATCAGGTCGACCCTGCACACCGCGAAGCGGTGGACAGCGAGGTCGAACATAGAACCTCCACTCCCCCCGTTGATACCCTCGAGCCAGTCACGGCCTCTGAGGTTGAGTCGATCATCAAGGGCCTCCAGGTCAGGAAAGCCCCTGGTGCCGATGGCATCTCAAACAAAGTGCTCAAGCACTTCTCTGTCTCACTTGTGTACCTCCTTGTCAGCATCTTCAATGCAGCCATCAACAATTCTATCTTTCCCGACGCCTGGAAGTCTGCCGACGTCATCGGCATTCACAAACCAGGCAAAAAGGCCTCTGAGCCCTCCAGCTATCGTCCCATTAGCCTTCTCAACACCCTGGGGAAGATCTATGAGCGCATCCTTCTGAAGCGTATCTGGTCCCATGTAAATGAACACAATCTTCTACCCGACGAGCAGTTCGGCTTTAGAGCCAGACACTCTTGCGTCCAACAAGTGCACCGCTTCACGGAGTACGTTCTCGAAGGTTTCAATAAGAAACCATCCCATGGTTACACCCACAAGCCCTTCTGCCAAGGCACCGTCGCGGTATTCCTCGACGTTGCGAAAGCGTTCGACAAAGTCTGGCATAACGGGTTGATATACAAGTTATATCACATCGGAATGCCGGACCGTCTGGTACTCATCATACATGACTACCTCACGTCTCGTAGCTTTCGCTATCGCGTCGATGGAATTCTGTCTTCACCTCATCCTATAGGTAGCGGAGTCCCTCAGGGCTCCGTCATAGCTCCCGCCCTCTTCACGCTTTACGCTAGTGACATTCCTAGATCTCCCCACGTAGAAATAGCTCTCTTCGCTGACGACACCGCTCTCTACTCCAGAGGGTGGAATAAAGTCATCCAACGGGCCCACGTTCAACGAGCCCTCACTCATCTAGGTGATTGGTTCAAGAAGTGGGCCATCACGGTCAATCCCGAAAAAAGTGCAGCAATGTACCTCCACCCGTCCAAGAACCCCCCGTCAAGGCCTATCACGCTTAACGGGAAGCCCATCCCTTGGACCATCTCGACCAAGTATCTCGGTGTGACTCTCGATCGCCGACTCACTTTCTCCAAACACATTCAGTTAGTCCGCAATCGAGCGGCGTTCTTCCTAGGCCGCCTCAGCCCCCTCCTCGGCGAGCGTAGTAAATTGTCACTTAGAAATAAGCTGACAATTTACAAAACTTGCATCCGCCCCGTCATGACTTACGCCTCTGTGGCATTCGCCCACGCCTCCCGCATCGATCTGGACAAGTTGCAGGTCATTCAAAATCGCTTCATACGCAGAGCGGTCGGCGCTAGCTGGTATATGCGAAACGCCGATCTGCACTGCGATGTTGAACTCCCATCCATGATTCAATACCTTAAGTATACCTCCCGCCGCTACTTTGACGCGGCGCCTCACCACCCCAATCCTCTTGTAGTAAAATCCTCTGACTACTCGACAGACGTGACAGACCCTCCTGCTCTCCGTAGACGCCCTAGAAACATCTTGGGCGACCCGGACGACCCCATCGCCGTCGTCACCGCGGCGGCGCTGGGCTCGCCCGATCCGACTGCTCCTAGCAATAGGAAATATTCAGTTTTTGGTACAGGCGTCGGTTACCAGAGGCACACACACACACAGCGATCCCGCCGGCAGGATCGTAGACCCACAGGATCTGTTAGAAGATCGGTTAGATTCTCTCCAAATAATCATTCAGTTCAACAAACCGTTAGGGCTCCAGGGCACACCCCCTCTGGGGTGCCTGGGCAAGTCTGATTCCCACTCCCGGCGACGGCCCAAGCCGAGGTTCGTACCTTCGAGGTGCCCTTGTGCTAGTCGCCTATAAACTCAACCACCAAGTTATGCCGAACGCACTCTGCGTTCGCTAACTAGTCCGGTCAAGCTGTAGAGGCCAAAAGGCCAACAGTAAAAGTCAATCATAAAAAAAAAAAAAACTATTTAACGTGCCATTATGTTCCGTTACAGAAGGAAAAGCCGTAGTGACTACAAACGTAGCCCAGGAGAAGCCCATTGTTACGGTCACCTGCTCCGTCCAAACCAACGCCGCGGTGACTGGCTGCAAGTTCCGCAACCCTCAGGGCAAGATTCTTATTGCTGCCAGCGGATTGGCCGAAGATCGCTACGATTTCTACGGGAAAGGAGCCAGGTTGGTTTAGATAAAGCTTATTTTCCAATTATTTTTAAAATTCTTTCTACTAGAAACTGAAACCCTTTTTTGATTGCTCGACGTGTATTTGTTAAAAAGAAAAATACATATCTCATAGTTTTGCTCACAATTTTTTTGTTAGGAAGTGCATCGAGGGAAAAAAAATACGGATGTCGAAAGGGTATCATAAGACTCAAATGGCGCTGAGCAAGACACGTGGTGTAGTGACGGCAGATGGAGTAAAGCTCTGACTTAATAGTTAGAGGGCGAACGTCCGCTGACAGTTCCGGACCACCGACCCGATGTATCATCGTCATTAAATCCATCGTGGGGAACACGTGGATGAGATTACCCAGATGTCAATGGCACAAAGAACGAGAGCTACCCAGCTATTGGGAGCTATCATTCTGTGACTGATGATGATGACGAAGATCAATTGTAATACTTTTCCAGCTATGACTCTGGAGTGTGGAGCCATGAGTGCGGAATCCGCCTCACCGACCCGCTGGTGACGGACCTGGGCATGTGGCGCTGCTCCCTCGAGACTGCAGAGGAGACCTACTACGGCCACATTACGGTGCTCTGCCCCTTTGCGCTCTCCGTCCCTGCTAACGCTGCTGTTGTTCAACAAGGTAAGCCTTATTTGAGCACTAGCTGCACTCTGCAGCTAAAAATCTAGACGTGACGAGACCTACCTGTACTATAAATAGTTTATAAATATAATCGAGTGCAAATTATTGTATAGCAAAACTGTCACTTCCAGAACCCATCCTGAAGGCTAGCCGGCCTCTGGTGAACGCTGTAGAGGATGAGTCAACAGTCATGTCCTGCTCTGTAGAGTCAGCCATCCGCTACTGCTACTTCCGATTTTCTAATGGAACCACTTTCACTGTCACTCCTGGTAAGTATTATTAGGAGAAAGGTTAAAGATTAAAGTTAAAATTATACCTCTTATTAGGTATAATTATTTTTGAGTTAACAAAAGGCTTTATGCCCGATCACCATGATTTACACCATTACGATTTTTTTCTTCAGAACATTTAGAAAAAAGGGTAAAAACACAAATAATCTTATTCACCACTCAACCTACACAAACGTACGTAAGTCTTATGCTCTACTACAGTATTTCACTCCAGTCCAGTCCAGACTTCCTATAGTCTAATAATCCAGAAATAGCTACGGACAAGGGACCAGTGGCCTTGCTGTATTCTCGTTATAACCTAATTCATATTTCTTTTATAGAAAGTTCTAGGTTACTTCATGTAAAAAGAATACTTGAGGGTGCGTTTACATTTGGCTTGCTTAATCGTTACAAGCGAAATCGTTTTTACCGGATCTTGCTGTATTTCCAGGCATGTCATCGTCTTCTATGGAGTACGTCGGCGCCGGTTTCGATGCAGGAGAATGCGGCATCAGGTTCCACGGAATGAAAGCTGGTGACAGCGGTCGCTGGAGCTGCCACGTGGGACTCGTCGATGACCACAATGAGCAAAGGGACCAGTTCCAGGTCACTATCCATGGTATGTTCTGGAAGTTTCTTTTAATATAGGTAGACTAGGCTCTCAAATATTAAGGCTTGAAGGCAGAAGATCTCTTAAAGTAGGTATCTCTTAAAGCTAAAGGATTCTGAACACTATTATAAAAAGTGATTACGTTTCAATCTATGTGACAACTAATTAACACAATTTGCTTCCTTTTAGTGTCAATGATATTATCAAAGATTTTTCATACTATACTACGTATGTTATCGTTAAATATTATGAACATCGTTTGAAAAAAGTAGAAAAACTAAACATGACGAATGAGTATTAATGACATACCATTTAGCAAAAACCTTTTGCTATTCTCTGTCCTTCTATAACTAGCCTTTAAACTTATCAACAGAGCGTATGCGAGTCCGGCACTTCACCACCCACGGCAACATCATGACGGTCGAGGGTATAGTGCACGAAGGTCGCGCGCTCGAGTACTGCCGCTTCGTCAGGATGGACGGCTTCGGTAAGTTATCTTATTCGCTCTTTGAAGGTGTCACCTTAGCCTGTAGTTTCTGTGATGATGCCACGCTTGGGTCACCAAGAACTCTTGCCAACCAGGGCTACGTTACGTAGCAAGAAAAGCTGCAAAAGCTCGAAGTAGATCTACTCCCTGAGTAGAATTAAAATGGCTATTCGATCCTCTACAACGGAGTGTTCACCATGCTAAGAATCAAGAAAAATTTCAATACATTCCCTGATCAATATTGTCTGTGGAGACTGAAGACGTTGAAGATCCATCGTCGGTACGTGCGTCTTATAAGACCACGACCATACCACGAGAATAGTGTCCGACTAAGAAGAAAATTCAGAAAGATCAGATATCCTGGCCTCAGAAACCACGTGATTTCACTTCTTTCTGTCCGTCGCAGAATTTGCACAGGTTCCTTTCCACTTGTTCTCTCCAGCTGTATTTGACTGTCCAACCAAGCAAGCGCTCGTTCTCTGCTACACTCGCTTTACTGGTCAATCCTTTCCATTTGATCTTACAACCGGTAACCGGTAACCGCTGGGGTAGTTTATATAATGTAGGATGCCTTGTAGCCCATATAAACTGGATGAATAGTTGAATAGCGAGCTCAGTGACACACTAACAGAGATCTACGTCTAAAAGTTAATCTGACCGTCTAAATTTTTCAGGTTTCACCACGGATAACATGCCATCGGAATACACAATGACTGGTATCTTAGCGAATGGCGAATGTCAGTTCCAAGCCCGTGATCCTAACATCCTGGAAATCCATCCTTGGACTATTGCCGCTAGGATCCGTGGACAGGACGTCGAGATCGCTAAGGACACTATGGAGTCCCTCATCATCGGAGCACCTGATGCTACTGACCCTGAACCAGAGGATAATCCTGGGCAGATAATCATCTACCGCAATGGTGGATGTAAGTAAAATCGGCCATCTGTTCTACTTGCTATGTGCCCCGCCTACCTTCCTTGTATACTTTTATTTAAAAAAAAATTATTTGTTTTCAGTGGCCATATTCATGTATGTTTTCCTGAGTCTGCTGCTAGTATCCATAGTTCTTGGATTATTGATGGGCCCCAAGAAGAACCGCCAATGGACCTCTGAAAGAGCCTCTGCGTTCCGCAGAAGCGTTTCCAACAGTTTCAAGAGACGGCAACGAGAAAATCCCGCCCCGACATACACCCCTTAAAAAACCGAAGTCTATTGTTTACGATGACTACCGTACCCTGTTGATTTGATACCTACTTAGATCTACCAAAGAATAAAATGCTAAAAAAGTAAACTTACAGAGGTTATATTAACAACGAATATATAGTCTATCCCCCTTATATGTCAACGGTCGTTAAACTAATCTATACTATAAAATGACCTGTCAGTCGCTGACGAAAAGTGTTTGCGACTTTTGTATAGATAGAACAGATTAGTATATCAAGCGTTTAATGAATAAGAGATTAAGTGCACAATAATAGTAGATGATAAGTACATAAATATTAGCACCTGTTTATACTAAATTATTATAACACCGGCTTGCACTCACCATTATGTTTCTATCAGTAATGGCTCCGAAACCGGTCGATCGTCTCGACCGATAGAAACATAATCGTGAGTACAAGCCGGTGTTATAATAATTTACCTGTTTATACTGATTTTAGTAAAATCTGAAATCTATTCACGTGGTTTTTTTTAACCCCCGACGCAAGCAGTTTAGTTTTAGGTTGCTGAACAGATAATGTATTTTTTTTATATATTTGAAATGTGACTTGATCGAGTGTGTTCTTAGCTATATAATAATACGATTCAAGAAAATCGGTTCAGCCGTTTGAAGATTATCAGCTTTTTTATTGAAAAGAAAGAAAGAAAGTTTATTTGTGACCAAAATTAAGTTTGGTCACAGTTTAGTTTAAGTTATTTGTTTTATTGGGGATTTAAAAACCCCGCTGTTTTTTCTCAGAATAAGGAGGTGGAATCGTTGAAAAAGTTAAGAAAGAAAGCCTAAAAGGATATCCTAATGGAATAAGACTGTTTAGTCACTGAAATGCCGTTCACGTCTTCAACTTTGCCACCGATTATGTACATACTACATGGTACTCTTTTTTATGCCATAGGTGGCAAACAAGCTAACAAGCCGCCTGTTGGTAAGCGATTACCTTAGCTTATAGATAACTGTAACACCAGCGCAGCATCACAGATAAGTTGCCAACTAACAGCCCTTTTGAAGAACCCCATGATATAGTTACTCAGAAATTCCGCAGGAGAGCTCATTCCACATATTGCAGGTGTAAGAGAAAAAAGATCGAGTAAATCGGACAGTGGTGATTTACTCGATGTTTCGAGAAACAGTCCTTCGAACGCTCCTCATAAATGCGATAAAAAATACAAATAAAGAAGTATATGTGTTAATCCAGGGTATAAGCCCTCTCCAATCTTAATTTCATCCAAATTCGTTCAGCCGTTTCAGCATGAAGAAGAAGCAAACATACTCACACACAAAATTTCGCATATTCATTATTAATCTGATTAGAAATGATAACTTTGTACGAAACTAATGTCAGCATAATTTTTCTAAAGAAAACTTAAACAATACTAAATCAAAACGAATCACTAATCCTCGTAGTCCTTATATGAATTTGTAAGCAATGTACTAGATAAGTGGACAAAGACGGTTTAGTTTTCTGCAGGCGCAGTAAGGTGTTGCCATGCATTCAAGAGCTGAAAGCGCAATTGGACACGTTACCAGTTACCTATACCTAAAAGTCCTACAACCTACAACAATTACGTGGACATTATTACATTAAGAGGCGTATTACAAAATGAACCGTTTAATTTTAAGAATTTGTATTTTCGGGCATAAAACGAAAAAATAAAGCCGTAATTTTCAAGATAAATTTAATAAGTAAACTATAACATAAAAATCTTTATTTTATGACAGTAATTTAACGAAATCCATTCTCAAACTTTCCGTCCTAAACTTTTAAGAAAAAATATTTTTTGTAAATTGGAGGTAACAAATGTATATGAGTTTTACCAAAATCTGAAGCCGCGGACTTTCTGGAGTAGCTTTACCTAGTCTGTAACGAAGTTACAGAGTTAAGTTACTCCCGTCTGCACTCTCACTCGCATTTTCACATCATTTAAGATATTATATAAAACCATTGTGTGAATTTCCAAAAACTTTCAAAAACATGTGTAGCTTGATATCTTTAACATTAAGTTTAATAAAAAATGGTAAACGCTATCGTTCCAAATAAGTAGGTGGTATTTTATCATCATCAGCCTGAAGACGTCCACTGCTGAGCATATGCCTCCCCCTGAACGAAAGCCTGCCATCTGCAGCCACTGGATGCGCGCGACTCTCACAATGTCGTCGGTCCATCTAGTGTGAGGCCTACGCTGCGTCTTCCGGTTCGTGGTCTTTACTCAAAAACCTTTCTTCCCCATCGGTTATCGGTTCATCGAGCGATGTTTTTTTTTGTATAATTTTTTTTTCTGGGCTAGTGCCTTTATAAACTAAACAAAATACAAGCTAAAACAAACACTACAAATACAGTTAGACTGCCCATAGACCGTTGAAGGTCTAAAAACAATCCAAATGCTCAAGCCCACTACCAGTTGGCAGCGTACCCAACATGCTGGCGGCATTAGGTACCACGTTGAATGGCAATGCTAATGCGTTGAGCCAGAAACACGCCAGCATTTTGGTCACGCGTCGTAAGTCGAAATGGAATGCCGACCAAATTTCAATAAATATTCTGCCTAAATCCTAGATAAAAAATAACGATAAAGATGATAAGTTGATTATCGTCCGATGTCACTAATCGGTTGAGAAGTGCCAACAGTGAAACCGCGAATCTTTTGATTTTAAATACAAGTAAAGTAATAGAAATTGGAAAAATGTTTGTAGCAGTAGTTTTGAGTGCTTGTTTACTTTTAAGCGTAAATGGTGAGCTATATTATTTACATGAATAATTAATAAAAATATCAAATAACCAAGTTTAATCTATGAAAGGGGCCAACATAGGTAGAGGTTGAAGGCGTTAGTCATATTGAGGTTGTAAAGCTTAGAAAATTATACGAAAATGGTTCAGTGATAAAAAAAGTACAGAGGCCTAGGCCAACTGCTTACGCGGTATCAAACTAACGTTAAAAGCGCGCAGTTTTTTCATCACCTAAACTGGATTGCTTTAAATAGGTAGCCGTAAGACCCCTAACAAATACAATCAAACAAAAAAAACTGTTGTTGCATACATTTTGTTGATTGAAATTTTTCTAAGGAAAAGCTGATATTTTTTTCGCGTTTTCAGTGTAGGTCCCATAGTAAAAGTTGTTTATAGTGATTTATTTTATATTTTTGTTTCAATTAGTACCTACCGTAAAAAACGAATGAGTACAATAACTTTCGGTTTAGTACACCCTTTCTGCCCCGTATAGGCCTATTTTTTTAATTTTTAAATTTCATAATAGGCGCTTGCGCTTGACCAGAACCACTGAAGGATGGTTAGCAGCGTCCTAATAGTACACAGTGAACGTACTGCAATCCCCAAGGCGCCTGCCAAGCGTGGGGATTATGGCAACACCCTTGTCCACGATGGAAGCCTTAGTTCAGCAGATGTATGTTGCGTTTGACCGCCAACTCGCCTGATGTTAAGCGATGATGCGGTCTACGATGGAGCACGCTGGCCTAGAAGAAACCGATTATTCTTGTCTATAATGTTGCAGGTCAGCGCATAGCGGGCGGTGATCCCGCAGAGATCCAGCAGTATCCCTTCGCAGTGGCGCTGCTCACCAACGGCGGTGGAGGCACGGCCTTCAGCCATGGCTGCGGCGGCGCCATCCTCACGAGCACGGCCATACTGTCTGCTGCCTCCTGCTTCTACACTAATCAAGAGTTAGTACTCCTCATACCATATCAGACAAATAATTGGCAACGGGACATTCGGGGATTTATTTTTAACCTACTCCAAAAAAGGAGGAGGTTTTTAATTCAGTTTGATCACCATCTCGCCTGATGTTAAGCGATGATGCGGTCTACGTTGAAGCACGCTTGCCTAGAAGAAACCGATTCACTCGTGATTTTACCCATCCAGATTTTAACTATCGGGGAACACCCATTCAGGCAGCGCATTCCACAGACTAGCAGTTCGCACAACAAATGTGGAATCAAAGCGTTTCGTACGGGTTTTCGGAATATCAACCATAAAGCGGTGATGGTTTTTCGTATCCGTTTTGGCAGTCCAATAAAGACTGACAATAAAGAGTTCAATCAATCAATCAATCAGTCCGATAGAAAAATGGGCAGAAGGGATTTAGATCGTGCACAAATGTTGATCCGGTCACGTAAGTTCAGTGCTTTTTTCCTATCCCAAAAAGTGGCAAAAGCGCCTAAAGAAGCTTTCACTTAAAAAAATACAGCTTTTTTTTTATAGTGATCAATAAATGTTTTCTGATTCTGATTCTGTCAGATACTTCCGTTTGAAACAACTTGCCTATATAAATATTTTTTCACTGTCCCCAGTGCCCACCCAGCGAGCTGGTGGCGCGCACGCGTGGGTTCCACCTATAGCAGCGCCAGCGGCACCATCTACATCATTAGCCGCATCACACCCAACCCTGGCTTCTCTCCCACCACCCTGGCCAACGACATCGCGGTACTGCGGACCACCTTGTCGATGACGCTGGTGCCGGGCTCCGTGGAGGTGGCCAGGGTATCGGGCGCGGCGTACACGTTTACACTCAACCAGGTTGTGAAGGCGATCGGTTGGGGGGCAACCTCGGTAAGATCATCATCATCATTTCCGCCATAGGACGTCCACTGCTGGACATAGACCTCCCCCATCGATCTCCAAAAGGGCCGGTTGGAAGCGGCCTGCATCCAGCGTTTCCCTGCGGTCTCTCTTAGATCGACTGTCAATCTTGTAGGTGGGTGTCGGTAAGATATATTATATCACAGTATAATGATTGTATAACACTAGGATAGAAGCACCCCGCGGTTTTAGCCCATATCTTACAGAAAACGTGAACTATTCTGGGATAATACATAAACTATATTAAAACTGTTTCTGACTCAGATAAGATCTGTCTGATCTTCTACTGCAAGGTTCTATTCTATTCTTGTGAAGTCTTGTAAGTGATGTTCTATTCTTGTCTGCAAGGGAGATAGGTCATCTTCTTAACAGCCTATACTATACAGGGTTATGCATATAGACTGTGCTAAGCCGAAAGGATGTCATGTACTCATCATTATGAACAACTTTTACTATGGGACCAACACTAAAAACGTGAAAAAAAAACTGCTATTCCATACATTTTGTCGAGTGTCAATGAACGTTTTCTATAGAATAGCTGATATTTTTAAATTTTTTGACTTCCACTACCAGTTGGTAGCGTACCCAGAATGGTGCTGGCGGCATTAATGGCGTGCGATAAAATCGCAGTTTTTCAAAGTACTTTCTGTATGCATGCATATGATGATAGCGAACGAGTATATGACATAGCGATAATTATAAAATAAGTTTTTTTTCTTTTTTTTATCGGAGTTTTCGTTTGTGTTGCGTTTCCAATTTAAGGTGCTTCAATCCATTGCAGAAGTGTTAGTTATCAGACACCAATTGAACAGTTTACACAGCCCTGGAGACCTATCTATATTGCTGAAACTACCTAATCTTTATAACTGAACAGAAATATTCCACTTGAATCCTCTGAGCTGTGGCCAAACGTCTATGGCTTGCAATTAAATAAGAGTTAAAGTTCCCCCAAGTCCCAATTGAATAGTGCCTTACTGGCAGGTACATAATACTTAGTGAGCATTTCTGGTGGTCTACCATTCACTTCATCTTCAATCTTCCGTGATGGCATATGATACTGAGACGTTGTCCTTAACTGTTGGCCTTTTGAAAAAACTCAGAGTCACACAGCGAGCAATGGAGAGTGCTATGCTCGGAGTTCCTTTGCGCGATATAACCCGGAACGTGGATATTCGCCAAAGAACCAGAGTCACCGACATAGCTGTTATAATTTGCAAGTTGAAGTGGCAATGGGCAGGCCACATCGCTCGAAGAACCGATAACCGATGGGGAAGTGAGGTTCTGGAGTGGAGACCACGAACTGGAAGACGCGGCGTAGGTAAGCCTCCCACTAGATGGACCGACGACATTGTGAGAGTCGCGGGCATCCAGTAGATGCAAAAGGCAGGCTGTCGTTCAGTGTGGAGGTTAAAGGGGAGGCCTATGTTCAGCAGTGGACGTGTTCTGGCTGATGATGATGATGACCATTCGCTTCATAGCGGGATTCAATGTAGGCTGCTGAAATGCGCAAAATTTACATATATATGAAATGATATACTAAATGAATGATAATGATTGTTATACTTTCTTACACTAATAACACTAGACACAAGCACTCGTGTAAACTGACTTGCCTCATATGACTAGCATGTTATATAGGTTAATAAACAATCTGAAATCTGATACACAAAGGACAAAAAAAAACTTAAAACTAGTATAGCAACTGGCGGTCTTATCGCTATTAGCGATCTCTTCTAAACAACCTTAGCATGGCGAGTATAAAAAGGCGAGGTAAGGGATAGGGTAGGCTGGGGTAATTGGTTGAGTGATAAATAAAACATCATCATCAATGATGATGATGAAATTATGAAATTTCAGTCGTAGGACATCCACATAAAACAAAACAGATATAATAATAATGTGAATGTGAACACTTTAAGAGGCTCTCGCTAGATGGTTGGGTCAAGGGTCAGATGCAGAAGGCGGTAATCCTTGACACGGCACGTATTGTCAGGAGGTTCCTCACTCTGCAGCCCTAACCACCGGTATATAGCTTGGGCCCTGCCCCGCTGCCGGCGGCACTCTAGGTTTAGGTTTTTTAATAATATTTTATGTTTTTATAGGAAATATTGTAAAAAAACGTAAATTTAAGAAGAAAAATAAATATGTGTATAATAATACTATCCCCTCCGGCGAATAGGGCAACCTTTGTGGCATGTGACACCCATTTAGTGTGTGGCATCACCCGTCACAATATTTCGACATGCGTCCGTACCTTATGCCATGGACCAGCTAAAGAACTCACCACAATAGCCCAGGTTTTTCAATCATATAGTGTACAATAGTTTCATATTCCCTTAACACATCATACTAATATTATAAATGCGAAAGTGTGTTTGTTTGTTGGTTAGTTTGTTCCTCTTTCACGCTGCAACGGAACAACGGATCGACCTGATTTTTTGCATGGGTATAGTTCAAGGACCAGAGAGTGACATAGGCTACTTTCATCATCATCATCACCATCACCACTTTTCATCACTACGCGGGTAACCGCGGGGCGCAGCTTGTATTCCATAATTGTATTTTATATTCAACAGGGCCTCTTGGTTGGTGTTGGCTTCGGCCCCACCAACGTCCCTCAAAAGTCTGGGGTCACCGACGCAGGACAATAGACCTCCAGAAAAATATCTAAGGCGTTGTTCTTCTGTATACTAGTAGCACTCTGTGGTAGACATTGAAACTAAGGAAATAAAGGTTTTTCAAAGAGAGAATAGTCCGAATAAGGTTTTTAGCGAAATAACAATTGGAAAATTTGCACGGAAAATTACGGTAAAAACTGAAATTGCAACATCCTATATTGAAATTTGGACAGGACAAAGCCGGTCGGAAAGAACTCGCATCGCACTGATCTAAATCTAGGACTGCCGATTCGGAAGGATCAGCCATTTTTTTAAAGGTTACCGGAAGAAAGCCCTGAAAACTTTCAAACCTGACATATATGCATATCTCTTCTTTCAGAACCAGGACTCGTCTCCATCCCGGGAGCTCCGCGAAGTGGAGGTCTACACTATCGACCAGAACACTTGTTCCAACAGATGGAGCGAGCATGCGACCCCATTCACTGTCACCGCTAACATGATCTGCACTGGCTGGCTGGATGTGGGGATCGTAGGACAGTGCGCGGTGAGTTGTAGGAGTGTGCTGTATGATCTAATTGCCTCCTGCTCATTTTTCTATCTGACGGCCAGGGCGAGCACAAAAAGGCGATAACCGTTTCATGGTTAATATTCCTAAAACCTGAACTAAGCTCTTTGATCCCTTGATCCCACTTTTATTGTGCGAACTGCTAGACTTGCTCAGCGAAATGTTCAATGCTCAGCCTGAATGGGTATTCCCCGAAAGTTTAAATCTGGGTGTCTTTAAATCACAAGTGAATCGGGTTCGTCTAGGCAAGCATGCTCCAACGTATACCGCATTATCGCTTAAAAACAGGTGAGGCCGCGGTCAAGCGCAACGCAAGCCTTATTACACAATAAAAAACTGTCCATCAGCTGAAGCTTCATATTCAATCATTTTATATCTTGAAAAATGTTGAAATGCGCGAGCGAGATAGTAGACGTACGATGCATATACTCTTAACATTCTATCTATTCACAATGTGATAAATATATCGTGGTTTCCAGGGAGATGCCGGCAGCCCGCTGCTGGACAATGAGGGCAACTTCGTGGTGGGCGTATTCTCCCGCGCCGAGGGCTGCGCCCAGAGCTGGTACCCCGACGTAAACACCCGTCTGCAACCCTACCTGCCCTGGATCGTCGTTGCCGCTTACCAATAGAACTTAAGAGTCTAGCACGAACGACTAGCTTGCTTGACATACCGAAAGTATTTGTATCTATTTTGTACAAATATTCATGCAAGGGAATACTTGAACCTAGGTTCGTTGGAGTCAGGCTAGTCTAGTAATCTAGGTCTCTCTCTGTAAGGCTAGAGTGAATACAATTAAATGTATTCTGATCAACGTGCTCTATCTTCAGCAACACATTTACCGTCAGGCGAGTTGGGGGCCAAACGAAGATCTATCTCCTATAACAATAAATAAATAGTAAAAATAGTCTTTTTAGGGTTCCGTACCTCAAAAGGAAAAAACGGAACCCTTATAGGATCACTTCGTTGTCCGTCTGTCTGTCTGTCTGTCCGTCTGTCAAGACCCTTTTTCTCAAGAACCCGTAAAGGTAGCAAGTTGAAATTTATACTAAATACTTGGGTCTACGGTTTCTTTTGGCTGTAAAAAAATAAAAGTTGTAAGTCAACGCAATCAAAAGATATGAACGTTTATGTCGCATATTTTGCGATTTTACAGGGGAACCAAAACCTATAGGGTACTTCCCGTTGACCTAGAATCATGAAATTTGGGAAAAAGCAAGGTCTCATAGCACATATATAGGAATAAATCCGAAAGTTATAAATATGAAGGTATATCATTTAAAAATGATTATTTTGCTATTACAAACTTACATTTTGTAGTTGGAATGTATCGAAGAACCTTATTGTCAACTACAAACTTAAGTTTGTCTTTCAATATTTTAACTTCAGTTAGTTTTTTTTTTTTGGTCTCGCGCTCTTAGGGTTCCTTTATGTCGTATATTTTGCGATTTCACAGGGGAATCAAAACCTATAGGGTACTTCCCGTTGACCTAGAATCATGAAATTTGGCAAGAGGCAAGGTCTCATAGTACATATATAGGAATAAATCCGAAAGTTATAAATTTGAAGGTATTTAAAACTAATTATTTTGCTATTACAAACTTACATTTTGTAGTTGGGATGTATGGAAGAACCTTATTGTCAACTACAAACTTCAAAGTTGTCTTCCCAGAGACTGTGGGATCGGCCGATCTGCGAACTAGCATGGAAATCGCTACTAGATACGTGTCCTAGTATTGCAGATCGCGCTCGTATTCTTGCTGTCTCTGTTTGGGAATCGGGACTTTGGTTGCAAGCCATGCCCTCTTTTAACACAGGTAGCCTTTTAGATCCAACCGCATTTCGTCTAGCTGTCAGCTTACGCTTGGGTGCAAGGTGCTGTGAGGCCCATCGCTGTCAGTGTGGTACTGCTGTTGACCAGCTCGGTCACCATGGTCTCTCTTGCTCGAGAAGCGCTGGTCGTATTGGCCGACACGCTAGCCTGAACGACATCATACGCAGGGCACTTTCCACCGCCAATGTCGCAGCTGTGCTCAAACCGAGTGGTCTTGCGCGTGACGATGGAAAGAGGCCTGACGGTATGACACTTGTGCCCTGGAGGTTGGGGCGGCCCCTTGTATGGGACGCAACTTGTGTCGATACTTTGGCGCCGTCACATCTTCCTGAGACACAGGGTAGGGCTGGCGCGGCTGCTAATTCGGCAGAGCAGCACAAGCGTCGCAAATATGCTAACCTCGGCAGTGGTTACATATTTGAGGCGTTTGGGGTCGAGACATTGGGCCCTTGGGGACCGGGAAGCTCACCTCATTTTCAAAAATCTTTCAGAGCGCTTGGTTAATGCGACGCGTGACCAAAATGCTGGCGTGTTTCTGGCTCAACGCATTAGCATTGCCTTTCAACGTGGTAATGCCGCCAGCATGTTGGGTACGCTGCCAACTGGTAGTGGGCTTGAGCATTTGGATTGTCTTTAGACCTTCAACGGTCTATGGGCAGTCTAACGGTATTTTTAGTGTTAGTTTTAGCTTGTATTTTGTTTAGTTATTAAAGGCACTTGCCCAGTAAAAAAAAACTACAAACTTAAGTTTGTCTTTCAATATTTTAACTTCAGTTAGTTTTTTTTTGGTCTCGCGCTCTGAGGGTTCCGTCTAACGGAACCCTCAGAGCACGAGTCCTACTCGTACTTGTCCGGTTTTTTTAATAAGCTTTAGCTTTAGAAAAGAAAATGTATACCACCATTTCGAAGCGGTGGCCATAATGAATTTAGTGTGATGTCACTTTATCGTTTTCCTTTCATTTCATTTCACACCTATATAATATATTAATTTGATACCTATATGTTTGTTTTGAATTGATCCGGATTTTTTGCACAATGGATAGAGCTGAAAATTCTAATAAGATTATTTAGGGCACCGTGCCTTCTATACCTACCAGTTTGTTTAGCAGTACCTAAACATAAACATAATCGATTGATTACTGAAAGTAAAAAAAAAACAGTAAACAACAAAAAGGTACCTAGGTACTCAGTAAGTTTACAAAGGTTACTGACTGGTTAACTTCTCACTAAACTGTATAATGGCTAAAAGGATTTTAATTCAATTTACCTGTAAGTACTTATAGAGGAAGCTTATCCTGGATTAACACATAGACCTCCCCTCATACTCCTGGATTTTTATTTCTGGTACTTATACACAATAAACGAACTTCACCGACATAGCCCACCGGATTAGCAAGTTGAAATGGCAGTAGGCAGGGCACATATCACGCAGAACAGATGGTCGATGGAGCCGAAAGGTTCTGGAATGGAGACCACGGACCGGTAAGCGCAGCGTAGGACGTCCACCCACAAGATGGACAGACGACCTAAAAGAGACCGCCGGGAAACGCCTGATGCAGGCCGCTTCCAACCGGCCCTTTTGGAGATCGATGGGGGAGGCCTATGTCCAGCAGTGGACGTCCTATGGCTGAAATGATGATGATGATGATGATGATACACAATAGTTTCTATCTATAGACTAATTTGCCCCTGAAAATGTGAAAGATTCCTGTAGGATCACAGGTGAGACCGCAAGAAGCAGCTAGTGACCCTAAAATCCAAAGAAAAATGTTTGAAAACCGCATGGCTGTAGATTTCCTTATTTTTATTTACCTAAGCCGATAGTAGTACAAACAGCATGTCTGTTTCCGATATCAGTTGCACCGCCACAGCCGTGAGATGTACTCGCTCCTAGTGCTAGTATTGCTGTGTAAGTGCGACGGGACGAGCCTGAGTTATCAGTACAAAGACATCGCCAGTACGTATCTCGATTATGAACACGATTCGCGCGACCGATTGCGATAATCGAATTGGCTAATATGAAAGATAAGAGTGTGTGATCTGTGAATGTTTTGAAGTGTACAGTTTAAATCTATTGGTTTTTATTCGGATTGGATGTATAATAAATGCAATAGGTAGGTACAGTTTGTGCCAAACTTTTACCTTGATACATCGCTACACTCAAAGATATTTAAAACTATGGATATAGGGCACACAAAAATGTTGAAATGTAAAGTAGGTTAGGTTTAGTCTAACGACATAGATTTTAGATGAGTTTGTCGGTCTTTCTATATTATCTCTAAATTAAGAGGAATTTTTTTTTAAAGTGCGCAAATTTTGCATTCGTTAATCTCATTAAAAATTCACCTTTTTGAAACAAACATTTCAAAATACCTTCAACTAAAACGCGCCGTATGCGCTCTACGCGCGTCGCCCACTCTCCCTCCCTACTCTATAGTTTTTGTAATTTTATCTATTCTGATACAAAAATAACTAGATACAATATATTCATTACACCAAAAAAAAAAAAAATTTAAGTGCATTTTCGTGAATTCTGTATTCCGATAACGAAACTGATAGTGTGATAAAAATTTCATCATATGATAATTATATGATGATATATTTTAAAAGATTTTTTTTAATTCCAATCTGATAGTGTAATAAAAATTTCATCATATGATATATAATGATATATGTATTTTTAAAAGATTTTTTTAATTCGAAACTGATAGTGTCGTCATCATCATCATCATCATGTTGAAATTTTTATCACAGGATCATTTTCGTTATCGGAATACAGAATTCACGAAAATGCACTTAAATTTATTATCCGAAACGTGGATATTCGCCAAAGAACCAAAGTCACCGACATAGCTGTTAAAAATTTGCAAGTTGAAGTGGAATGAGCAGGCCACATTGCTCGGGGAACCGGAAGACGCAGCGTAGGCCTCCCACTAGATGGACCGACGACGTAGCAAGAGTCGCTGGCATCCAGTGGATGCAAAAGGCAGGCTGTCGTTCAGTGTGGAGGTTAAAGGGGGAGGCCTATGTTCAGTGTGATAAAAATTTACGCCCTCTAAAAAAGTTACCCTGTTTGTAAAATCCAGACACTTTTTACTGTTTTGTACTAGACCCAACATCCATGTTTGTAAATCAATGGGTGCAGACGAATATTTCACAGTATCTGTAGAAACGAATCTATGGAAAGATGTTGCATTTACACAGTTTTTCATGTTTTATACACATCAGATCAAATAAAATAAAAAACAATCAGAATCGGTTCAACAGTTTGGGAGCTACGATGCCACAGACATATATAACATCCCTCTTTTTGCGTCGGGGGTAAATAAAACCACTAAATACATTGCAAATGATCGCTGCCGATCTCAAAAAATAAGTATGATAAATTGATAATTAACTGTTTAGAAGCAGTTAATTGACTTCCTTCATGATAAACAGCCTTCACTGGCAAAATGCAACGAAAACACGATGATGGTTTCTAATAGCGCCGGCCCTGGAGTAGAGCGAGAGGGCCGGTCACACTCACAGAAAAGAAAAGTAAATAGAACGGAAATGAGAAGGAAAATGAGAATAGAAGGATATGAGAGACGATCTAAAAGAGACCGCAGAGAAACGCTGGATGCAGGCCGCTTCCAACCGGCCCTTTTGGAGATCGATGGGAGAGGCCTATGTCCAGCAGTGGACGGCCTTTGGCTGAAATGATGAGAGGGAAAATATGTTACCAGGCATTATGAGTGAACCTTGATTGAACATTCTTATTTAGATCAACGCGTCGAACTCCGCATCACAGTTGCTAAGTGATTTCGAATGACTGACGTTTCGTTTATATGGGTGCAACTGGCTACAACAAATTTCTTACAAAAATGCCTTGACAGCCGTTCTATTTCAAACAAAAAAAAATATCTGTGGTCACTCTAGGCGCCAGATAGCAAGAGACGCCAAAATGACAAAGGCCAAAAAAGACCCCTTGTTGCGGGGTCACGGTGTGGCGTGGCATGCGGCGGGGCATACTTGTGTTTGTAGACAGCATAAAATTTTGATGTGGAAATAGTTTATATCCTGGATTAGCACACGGGTTACTTTTTATCCCGGAATCGATTCCTGTACGACAGTTTTCAGAAGTGAATCTCGCACAAAAAGTGAGACAACTGCGAAAAAATAATCTCTCCAAAAAACCACTTGTTACTATTTTACTCCGTCAAATTAAACATATCAAATTGAAAATTTCTCTGTTTGTAAACAGCAAATAATGGTTTTGTCACTTTTTGCTAATTAATACTCATTGATTCTATATCCTAAAGCTAGGCCGATGTTAACGAAATTTGGCAGGAAGATAGTGTGCATCATGAGGACGGACATATGGTAGGTACTTTCCCCCCAGAAATGCGGAAAAACTAGAAATTCGCATACTTTAAAGTTGGTTTTTTTAATTGATAATTATTGTATTTTGTGGTGGTACGGACTCCTCAGTGCGCGAGCCCGACTCGCACTTGGCCGGTTTTATTATATTGACATCATCTGACGTCCAGAACGATGGAGATCGATCTGAATTAAGTTGGAGTATTTTTGACACGCAAAGTAGATGATCTCACGATGTCTAGATTAATAAAGGTCTGTGAATGAATCCAAAAAGAATGAACTATAACCACGGCCCGGCCGTTTGTAGCGACGACTTCTAGAATTACAGTCTGCGTTAGATCTTAGATTGGGTGTTACCCTTAACGGCCTCTTATAGCAAATTTGACGGTTTTAATTCAATTTTATTCAGTTAAATTACAATATTTGAGCTGGAAAACAAATATATGTCACAGATACATCTGTGTTTGAGTTTATGATTTGGTTCAAAACACGATAGAATAAACTTTCCTCGATCAAAAAAAAATCTGAAACAAAGTCGATTCAGTTTGTATTTTTCGTTTTATGCTCTAATGAAAGCTCGTAACAACCTGGAAATTGCATGAACTGAAAGGCAATTTTATTCATTTTTTTTTTTATTTGGATAGAATTTTGATGTAGAATAGTTTCGTTTTTTAATTAAATTAAAAGCGTAAAAAGGTCGCGAAAATTTGCGCGCACCGCGTTCAGTACCGCACCTGGCGTCATCGAGGTCGGACCTATGTTCGTTTTTGTCGTTGCACTCCACCCGCGGGCGTCCTACTCTTGGGTGGCAAAAATACATCGTCGCTATAACTTGGCGGGGGCTGAGGGAGCGTTTTGTTGCCTAAGCGACTCGGATAACTGGCCGTTAATGCCAAAAACACATACAGCATAATAAAACGTAATTAACATAATTGTATGCGAAGGCCTAAAAGAGTTTAGACTATTAGTTCCGCACTGTTAGGCCTTTTTACAGTGTAAAATAAGGTTTTCTTTAAAATTTTCAACGGCCATTAAAGACACCCGAGTTATATTATCATGAAATAACTTGTCCACGTTTTTAGGGTTCCGTACCCAAAGGGTAAAACGGGACCCTATTACTAAGCCTACGTTGTCTGTCTGTCCTGCCTTTTAACGGCTATATCTTCCGAACCGTAATAGATAGCCAGTTGAAATTTTCACAGAATACGTAATGATACGGCGGATTAACAAAAAAAAGTAAAACGAAAGATTTGTAATTGCTCTAATGTAAAAACGGTAATACTTACAAGCGTCAAACTTGGCATGATTATAGTATACACTCTAAAGTATAACAACAAATAATAAATAATGGCCAAATGTGACTCGGTGACTCTGTTCATTACCAAGTTATAACTAGCTATTCGGTTACTTGGATGACCTTATGATAAAGTTATATGATTATTTACGGGATATTTACCGTGGTAAGGTTGTGGAATGAGCTCCCGATATTTCGGCGCAGTTCCATGCACCATGTTCACGGGAAGACAAAAATAATATCCCGTAAATAATCATATAACTTTAGTGAACAACCGTGATAGTTTAAAACAGTGTTTTTGACCTTATGATTTCTTTCACCGTATCGATATTCTTTTTTTTACTTATTTTGTAGTCGGTTATTTAAATTGATAATCATCGTATTTTGTGGCGGTACGGAACCCTCAGTGCGCGAGCCTGACTCGCACTTGGCCGGTTTTATTAAAAGTAACTCAAGGTTGTTCTAAATTCCACTGCATGCGTACGGTTCAACAAGTGATAATAATTTGTATTTACATAGTTATAAAACTCTTGAGACATCATTCTGGACAAATAAGAAAACAATGGGCTTAAAATAATAAGCGTAACGTTTTCTTTCGTGAAATTTCATGCAGGCGTGAACGATCGGATGTTTCAATGGGGACCCATTGAAACATCCGATTAGGTTATTGATTTACAAACAGTGGTTTTTGTCCACTTCCTAGTTTACGTGGTGATAATCCCCTCAGTGTTTGCCAACGAACATCTGCACAAACGATAGAACGTAATTCAGCACGTCTCAAAGTAAAGTAGCATTTAATTTTCCATGAAAAAACAATTTATATCTGATATTAAAAGATAGATTAACTTTTTATTGTACACACCATAAAATTTCATACACTAGTGTAATAACTGGCGGTCTT
This sequence comes from Agriopis aurantiaria, assembly GCA_914767915.1. NCBI lineage: Eukaryota > Metazoa > Arthropoda > Insecta > Lepidoptera > Geometridae > Agriopis > Agriopis aurantiaria. The sequence continues at coordinate 4,693,416 of OU612001.1, read as the reverse complement.
ATCGCTAAAAGTGATCTCTTCCAGGCAAACTTAAGATAGAAAAGATTTAGCAGGGGTGTGCAATAGAGGTTAGACTAATACTAGACTATTATATACTATTTATTTCGTAAAATTTTCGGGACTAGCCCGGTCATTTGTTTAGGCATTAGTGAAGGCGAAACCAACACCACTGAAACAGAAAAAAAAACTGGGCCATTGAGGTGAACAACTTGTGGATAGGAAATCAGAATATTAGACTGTTAATACATTATTTAGTTCATCTATATACATAGGTATATAAAAATCGATGTGTGTATATTCCCTATGGACTCCAAAACAGCTGGACCAATTTTGGCGGGAATTCACTGGCAGATAGCTGATGTTATAAGGAATAAGGCTACTTTTATCGAGGCTATCTACGTAAAACTGCTTTTTGACTGCGTTCCAAAACATGCAAATTTCACGCGATTAGACTAAAATTCACTCGTCGCTGGTTCCAAAACACCAGCCAGTTCAAAAGTGGGTTTTTCTAGTAGTGTTTTGGAACACCTCCGAAAGAGGATAAATCACTTTTCAGTTAAAACTGTTCACACTAAGTAAATTCACTTCAATGACTTATGTGCAGTTTGGATGCTATCGCTCTAAAACGGTGAAAGAAAACATCGTGAGGAAACCAATATGTCCAAGAATATGCCACCTGCATGCTGGGTACGCTGCCATCTGATAGTGGACTTGAGCATTTGGATTGTCTTTAGACCTTCAACGGCTTAGGGTTAGTCTGTTTTTGTAGTGTAAAACTAAGTGTTAGTGTATTCTATTTAGTTAATAAAGGCACTAGCCCTTTTAAACAAATAGATATTGGGGTCAATTCTGTTGTACCATTATCTAAACTAAACTAAATTTGACAGCTCTAAAATTGTTGCCATCCTTCTTTCACATATTAAAATGAAAAGAGAGGCAGATCATTTTAGTCCTGTCAGAATGGTTTAGTTTAGTGTGTGGTATGACAAAAGCGACGGTGACTTAAAAATTTAAACAAGCATTCATTAAATACCATGGTTGAGAAAAATACATTATTACATACGCCATAATCTTGTATTCTGTTATCTTTAAATGGATTTCTTACGTGCTTCTACTGCTGGAACGTGTTTTCTTAGTTGTATTATGGAAATTTTCGTATACCTACGTGAAGAATAGAGATCACAAATAATTAGGCGCTAATTAAACAGGGGCTTTACGGCCAACTCCTTACGCGGTCTCAAATTAGCGGTAAAACAGCGCAGCTCGGAGAATCACGTGAACGTGAACCTTCACACACTACGACCAGATACGGTTTGCGGTCGCGCAATTTTTTTCATCACCTAACTGAATTTGCCGAGATTGCTGAAGGGTTGTTTTCACCAAAATATTCTGTTCTTAGCTCATTAGACCCTTTGAAAGGATTTTGTTTTGCCAAACGAACGATATTTCAATCATCTCGACGAGATGACTTTCTCTGTTTAGGTACACGCGGATCATCGCGTGGAAATCCATCGTTTTTGATCATTGCAGATGGTCGGCTATTTTTTTATAGAACCAATTCTTCTCGCGAAGTTTTATTATAACTTCCCTTGTAGATTTATCACAACTTATTTTTCCACATTATTTTCATATGAAGTAATCACCTTTAAGACTTTTACAGCACTAAATAGTGCCAAAATTATATGAATAGTGACCTACAACCACAGACCTACAGAGCTTTCTTTATATAAAATTGAATAAAAAAATTAACTATTCAGCGTTCTTAATTATGTGACCAGCCAGCAAGTAATAATACTAGGTTCAGATCTAATGTATAAAGTTTATATATATATATATATTTTGCTAATCATGTGTATCAACGAATGTACCATTAGTATGGGAAAAAATGCAATACCGAGATAAATACAAAAAACCGGACAAGTGCGAGTAGGACTCGTGCTCGGAGGGTTCCGTTGGACAGAACCCTCAGAGCGCGAGTCGAAAAAAAACCTACAGTTGAGTATATTGAAAGACAAACTTAACTTTGTAGTTGACTATAAGGTTCTTCTATACATTCCAACTACAAAATGTAAGTTTGTAATAGCAAAATAATTATTTTTAAATGATATTAATTCAAATTTGTAACTTTCAGATTTATTCCTATATATGTGCTATGAGACCTTACCTTTTGCCAAATTTCATGATTCTAGGTCAACGACAAGTACCCTATAGATTTTGATTTCCCTGTGAAATCGCAAAATATGCGACATAAACGTTCATATCTTTTGATTGCGTTGATTTACAACTTTTATTTTTTTACAGCTGAAAGAAACCGTAGACTCAAGTATTTGGTATAAATTTCAACTTGATACCTTTACGCGTTATTGAGAAAAAGGGTCTTGACAGACGGACAGACAGACGGACAACGAAGTGATCCTATAAGGGTTCCGTTTTTTCCTTTTGAGGTACGGAACCCTAAAAAGTACCTACATGCAATTAGTTATACTTGTCAGTTTGAAAAAAACTTCCCTTTAAATAAGCGTTCTTAATTATTTTATTTTATTTTTATTTTATTTTATTTGGAAAACATACAGTGATAAATAACTAAATTACAGATACATTGTATAATTAAACACCATTTAGCAGTTTTCGCATATTGAAACAATTTTTGCACATGGAGATGAATAGAAAGATATTAATATTATGATACAATAAAAAAAACAAAATAGGTATATTATACTATTTTATGCTAACACAAGACAGTCAGGGAGACACACCAAACCAGCTTTTACTAATATGTTGTCTAATTGAACTCAAGGACGTATTGAACAAGTCAAAGTCGGGGAAGTCTTCCAGTGTGTTTACGGAGTTAGATGCTCTTATGAAGAAGGAGTTTTGCCTGTAATTAGTCGCACTAAAGGGTATATTTAAACATTTAGGATGTCTTGCAGATATTCTGGGGACGTTTAAATTAATGTTAGAGAGGAGATGTGGAGAGTCAACATGACTTTGCGCTATTTTAGTTAAAAATAGGATATCAGCTATTTTGCGTCTCTCACGGAGTGGTAACATGTGATGTCTCCTGCATCTCGTCTCATAATCATTGTCATATTTTTTGCACTTGTACTGAAGATATCTAACAAATCTACGCTGGATTGATTCTAGTCTGTTGATATATATATCATACTGAGGGTTCCAAATATGTGAGCAATACTCGAGCATGCTACGCACATACTTACAATATAGCGTTTTGATAACTTTGATACTAGAGAATTGGGAACAGGATCTTTTGATAAATCCCATGGACTTGTTGGCCCTATTAGCGATATCATCAATGTGTTTATCGTATGTGAGCTTAGAATCGTGAATTACACCTAAATCGCGAATCTCATTTACGATTTTAAGAGGATGACTTTTAAGTAAGTATTTAAATTCAATAGTTTTAGCTTTACGAGTAAAAGTGATAGCATAACATTTTGCAACATTCAGGTCTAGTTTGTTGAGGTGACAGTATTCTTCAAACCTACATAGATCCTGCTGTAACAGATGACAATCACCAACATCACATATTTGTTTGAAGATTTTCATATCATCTGCGTACAGCAAGAATTCTGAATGTTGGAAACAGGCGGCTATATCGTTAATAAATAAATTAAACAGCAAAGGAGCTAACAAGGAGCCTTGGGGTACCCCAGAAGGTACATAATTCCATTCTGAAGCGTATCCGTTAAGAACTACAGCTTGAGATCTGTTTTCGATGTATGAGGTAAACCACCTATACAAGTTGCCATGGATTCCGGCCGAGAAAAGCTTTTGGAGTAATAATGTGTGATCAATTCGATCGAATGCTTTGCTGTAATCTGTAAAAATGGAGTCCACTTGACCACCCGAATCCATGCTAGAAGTTGTGTAATTGACGAATGATAATAGATTAGACGTAGTGGAGCGATTCCTGATGAATCCATGCTGTTGGGGGATAAACGAGGCTGACAAACTGTTATAGACTTGGGTGTGAACTAACCGTTCAAGGACTTTGGCAAATATACATAATTTAGAGATCGGCCTATAATTTTTGACATCGTTTCTACTGCCACTTTTGTGTATAGGAGTGATAAAAGCAGACTTCCAGATTTTGGGAACGATACCTTCCGCTAATGAGCGTTTAAATAGTATTGTAAGAGGTTTCGTTAAAACATCTGCGCATTTTGTAATAAATAATGGAGGAATTTGATCAGGTCCTGCTCCCTTTGTGAGGTCTAGTGATTTAAGCAATTGATTAAGCGTATCAGGAATTATTTCTATTTCATTTATTGAAAAGTTAGAGCCTGGTGAAGTCCCATTCTGAGCGTTCTGGCTGGTAGAGGATGAAAGGAACGTTGATTGAAAGTAAACCGAAAAAAGACGACAAACTTCTTCTCCTTTGTCCGCTGATTGGCCTTCATATGAAACAGAGGAAGGAAGTGTATTGGAGTTATTTTTTGTAGATTTAACAAATGACCAGAATAGTTTAGGGTTCTTTATTATTGATTCTTCGCATCTTTCGATATAATTTTTATGGCATTGGTCTTCTAAAAGTTTTGCCCTCTTACGGAGCAAAGAGAAGGTATCATAGTCAGATGTATTGCCATATATATGGTATTTCTGTAGAAATTTAAATTTTTCTTTGAGGACCTTTTTTAATGGTGCATTGTACCATGATGGGAAGCTAGTGGGGGATGAAAGTTTACGAGGAACGTGTTTAATTATGGCATCATTTAAGCATTCGTAAAAATAATCTACAGCCTCTTCTATAGGGACTTCTAGCAGACAGTCATCCCAGTTCACCTCACCTAAAATTAATCTAATATTATCGTAATCGCCTAGTTCATACATATATTTCTGTCTTTTGTTTTCCTTTAATGGTTCAGTATTCACCAAGCTTAGAATTAAGTTTAAAGATTTATGGTGGGAGTCTTCAGGCACTAAGGGATCATCACAAGAGGAAACTTTTAGGTAATTATTGCATAGTACTAAATCTAAGATCCTGTTGTTGATGTTATAACACAAGTTATATTGTGTAAGGTTACATTCTAACACGGTATCAAAAAAATATGTTTGTGCTTCACCTGTAACACCTGAATATTCGGGAAGGTCGTGACAGTTAAGTGACCATTGTATATTACTTAGGTTAAAATCCCCCATTACGACAAATTTATCATTTGGAAAAGAGTTAATTATCAGTGATAAACTAGCTGTAAAATTATTAAGTTGTGTGTTGAAAGAATGACCAAGTTTTTCACTACATAGATAAATAGTACAAAAATGAACTTTAGAAGTAACGTTGTTTTTGTTCTTGTGTGTGACAGTGACCCATATGTCTTCTGCTGAGGAGCGCCATTCCGGGCGCTCCTCAGCAGTAAACCCGCGTTTTATAGCCAGTAGTACCCCCCCACCATATTTTTCGCGGGTAGCAATATAATTTCTGTCCCTCCGAAAAATAACATATCTGTGATCAAATAGCTCACAATCATTAACGCCGCTAAGCAACCAAGTTTCCGTCAGTGAGATGACATCGTAAGAATTAAGCTGTAAATTCCTTTTAAATAAGTGTGTTTTTGTGCGTAGCCCTCGAGTATTCTGATAGTAAACATTAAAACTATTAGACGCCATTATTAACAGCCAATGATAAGTAACTTAAGTGAATCAGAATATAGAAAAAGAAAAAGTAGCAGCGTAACATGCCGTACAAGTTTACAATGCTAAAAACATGTAGAAAACTATAAATTAACAACCCAATTAGCTCCAGTAGAAGTGCATTAATACGAAAAATAAAACTTTTAATGTTTACAACCGATAATTGTATAACTAAATAGGTCAACTTCATCAAAACTCTCAAAAGTCTTCTTTTTAAATAGGTTAAGTTGTAATTAAACTTTAAAAAATGTAAATATAAGGTAGGAGTTAGAATTACGGCGGAAATTATGCCAGACTCCGCAAGGCAAATCAAGCTCACGCGCATACGGTCTGTGCAAGCTATAATAGACTTTAAAGAGCCGCAAGCGTATTTATGTCTGAGCGCTAATCGTATGAACTGGTGCAAACTTACGTGTGTAAACCGGTTGACTATCCCGATGACACTTGAGCAGCGATGAGGTAAACAATAGACATTGGCTTTACTTGTGTTTCTCAAACTGTCGAGTATTGATTTATATAGTTGAAGAAATATTTTAGATGAATAAGTTAAGCAATTTTTGTGAGATCGTTTTCGCACTTGATAAAAAATATTGGGGAAGTATCCGATCTTCTGGCCATTATCTTACAATGCTTGACCCATATAAACTGGAAGTTCTTCTCCTTTGCTAACGCTCTTGCTTTACTCAAAAGAGTCTTGTTGCGTTGCGTCAAATGGTCGTTCACGTAGAAGCTGCCTGCAGTACTAAAGCCAAGATTAGCGAGATTAAGTTTCTTGCTCTTACGTGAAGCTGCTACAAGTTCTTCCTTAGTATAACGGCTGTTGAAGGCGATCACAATAGATTTCTCAGCGTCGGGTACGCGTGTCGGTATGCGCGCGATGTAACTGATTTCTTCTTTTTTTATTTGAAAATCACATATTTGGCCGATTTTTTCCGCGATCTCGTACAGATTCTCGGTTTTTTTCTGGGGGATCCCTCTTATCTCCACGTTGTTTGCTCTTGCCCATTGGTCTCGTTCTTGTAGATCTCGATTGAGTCTGGTGATTTCAGTCTTTAAGGCAGGAACTTCCTGCGCTGTATTTTCGGCCGTGATCACTCGAGACTCCAAGTCTTTGACTTTTTCTGAATGATCGCTAATGAGCTGGTAGGCCATCTCCAGTGATTCCTTCATATTGGTTATCTCATTCTTTACAATCTTGATATCTTCCACCAAGGTGGCCAACGGTTTCAACTGGAACATAACATTATTCAGTTGTTCTTGTATTTTATCCAACTGGTTTGGTGTCGGCGACGTTGCAGCTGAAGACGGAGATAGGTTGGTCTTGCATTTGGGACACCTCCAGGAGTTCTTCCTATCGCCGAGTTTGCGGTAGCCCACCTCGGAGACTCCTGAGCATTGGAAGTCATATCGCTGCTTACAGACGCTGCAGACCGTTCCATCCGAGTGTTGTGATCCACAGCTAGCACATGCGAACATTTTGCGAAGGTTTGAGAATCACTGAAAGTGTAGCAACCAAACGTACGTGCGTTCTTTAATAACTCCGAGCGGGGTGTGTATATGACCACTACTGTATAATATTAGTATGATGATGTCTAAATAAACGAAATAGCCTTTCTCTTTTTATTATCTCACTCTGCATCTTCGAAAATCTTAAAACGCGCGAGCGAGATAACCTCGCGCTTTGATCTCGGCGTTTCATAAATTGTTTTATATGCATCAATGAAAGTTATTTATTTGCAGCAAAATCGAAAATCGAGTTAACGCCTGTCCAGATAACCTGCAGCCCTAATGACATGGTAGTCCTGGCGACCCCTGTAGTCAACTGCGACGATGTCCTCTACCGCTTGCACAGGCCAAACGGCAACATTATGAGGACAGACTTCTCCGGACCAAAATCAAAACACTTCAAATTCTACAACACAAATCCATCCGACAGCGTTAAATATGAAACTGAACGGAGCAATCTAATCGTAAAGTACATTAACAAAAATGTTAAAACTATGTACCCTAAACGAACGTACAAGATTATAAATAATTACAACGCCGAAAATGACATCGACGTATTAAAAATGGAAGAGAGACAGATGAACGAAAATGACTTCATGATAGGACCCCTCCTTGAGGAAGACCACGGAAACTGGGTGCTTAGCATTTATTGCAAAGATATAGATGGAGAATGGATAGAGATGTTCCAAGTTATTACTATTACGCTTATTTGTGAGTATTCTTTAGATGCAATGATCTTTTGTCCATGTTGACCACGAACCGGAAGACTCCGCGTAGGTAGGCCTCCCACTAGATGGACCGATGACATTGTGAGAGTCGCGGGCATCCAGTGGATGCAAAAGACAGGCTGTCGTTCAGTTTGGAGGTTAAAAGGGGGCGCCTTTGTTCAGCAGTGGACGTCTTCTGGCTGATGATGATGATAATGATGAATGATCTTTTGTATGTACTAATCTATATCTATAACGGGTGTATCTCTAGGCGGATATATTCAATGATATCAAGGAATCTCAAGGAATCCTTGATATCATAGCACACCTTTCCGATCAACCCGGTGTCATCATCATCAGCCAAAAGACTCCACTGTCACAAAGTCCACTGCTGAACATAGGCCTCCCCCTTAGACCTCCACACTGAACGACAGCCAGCCATCTGCATCCACTGGATGATTTATTGATTAACTCTTTATTGTTCACACCATTAAATTTGATACAGAGGACAAAAAACTCTTAAAAACTAGTGTATCAACTGGCGGCCTTATCGCTAAAAGCGATCTCTTCCAGGCAACCTTTGGATGGAAAGGATTTATAGAAGACGTAGAAGACGGGGTGTGCAATAGAGGATAGACTATTAAATTTTTACTTATACCATACACATACATTCTAATAGTAATACACACTTAAAATTCTAGCCCGCATAAAATTCTTGCTTTTTTTCTCCTTTTTTTTGTCCGTGACTCTCACGACAACCACCCTGGCCAATTAAATTTACATATTTTATTTTCAGCTTCAGTCCCAATGGAGAAGTCCGAGGTGATTATCAAAGAAGGCAGCACATTCAACTTAAGTTTCCAGTATCCCATAAAAGGGCTGGAGACCTGCGAACTGACAGTACCTCCAGGATCGCCTGACAGGTACTTTGACAGGAACCGGATAGAACTGGACAAGTGCGGTTACGTGGTTCCCAACATAACAAAGAACGACCACGGTGTTTGGCGGGTGATTGCAGTGGGGAATATTGTCTACGAGGGGGTGGTGTTTTTGTACGTGAAGGAAAATAAAACGCCATTCAACGACATAATGGCATATAATGAATATGTAAAGGGAATAAGCTTGAAAAATGAAAGGCAGCACAGTTAAAAATACGACGTAATGACGACGTATCGTAATGACTACGATAGCAGATAAATTTCTGAGTAAAAACTGTTATAGCATATCATTATGAAACCTCCCTCTAATAGGGTCACCCCAAACAAAGATTTCAAAAAACTCCGACATTTGGTTGTAATCAGTATTTATGATGATGAAGTGTGGGTTACCATAATCTCAAAAACATTGTTATAATAACCTTACATTGACTCTTGTCTTGCTCTCTCAGCAAGAGCAGAGAGAGTAATACGGTCACCCCGGACAAAGATTTCAAAAAACTCCGACATTTGGTTGTTTGTTTTTTAATGTTTGTTACCTCGGTACTCCGTCGTTTATGAATCGATTTGGAAAAATATTTTTTATTGAAAGGTTAATTATACTTTCAGATTGGTCCCATAGAAATTTCATCAAAATCGGTTAAGTAGTTTGGCTTTAAAATCATAATAACTGGAAATTGCGTATTTTACAAATTTTGTGAAGTGGGTTTTTTTAATTGGTAATGATCTATGGAGCTGGGAGCAGATATTTTTGTCACAATTTCAGGGTAGGTCCCATAGTAAAAGTTATTCATTATGATGGGTACTGTGGAATGGAACCCTTTCGCGTAATCCTGTATGAATTATCCATATTAAAGATATCTCTATGGGGAAAGCTGTTTTCAACATTTACGAAGCAGCAGTACAAGTACCGTTCTTTATCGATCGTTAAATTTGACAGTTGAGATCGTCAAATTCGAGAAAATGCCATTTGATCAAAATATCAAATTCGAGAAAATGCCAGTACTCGCTATGAACGATTCTATGGCATTTTATCGAATTTAACGACCGATAAAGAACGGTACTTGCACTGCTGGGTTTTTAATAAAATGCACCTGTTACTTACCTCAATTTATTTACAAACAGTCTTATAATAATAAATATAATCTACATTCAATAGTGTCAATATGTGTACACTTTATACGACGGCTTATAGCGTATATGGTCAAAAGTGGAGATACAGCTTTAGTTTGAAAAATATTTCTTTCGAAATATATCTGATACCTACCAAGTTTCAAGAAAAGGGGTTCGAAAATTCTAATATGGAAGGTGGCCTATGGCCGGCCGCCATCTTGTCTTTTTTCGAAAATGTTGTCGCAGTCTGAAACCTATGTATATAGATAGAGGGTAACTAAATGATCAACAAATGTTATGTGGCATTTTGTCGTAATATCGCTGGTTTAAAAGTTGTTTTTTGACTTAGCTTCATAATCTTGATTTTTGTTTTAAAACAGTAAGTGCTGTTACGACAAAATGTTATTTTAATTTTTTAATCACCTAGTTACCCTCTATCGATGTACATAGGTTACAGACTGCGACATTTTCGTGAAAATTCAAGATGGCGGCCGGTGGAGGCCACTTATCTTCGAACCCCTTTAAAAAAACTTTTGGATAATCTTCGACCAAAATAAAATGAATGGACGGGCCATAACCATTGACCTTGCTAAGTAAAAACGAGTCAAAACCGTCGGACATATACTTCAACACTTAATTATAACTACGTACAGTAAAATTGTTACAAAAAATTGATAGCGATTTTTTGTTGTGTTATTACACTTCGAAAGCACACGAAGGCATAATTTTGTCAGATGTTTTGTTATCATGTAACAATAGTCTTGTGTCGCACTTCCTACGGCTAGAGACCGACTGAAACGAAGTGAGCACCGTCGCTCATTTTGTAATCTTCAAAAAATTCCCTTCTTCTGGGCCCGTCCATTCATTTTATTTTGGTCGAAGTGTGTAATACAGATCATTTTCATATACCTTATTCGTAAGTTTCATAAGACCGGTCTCTGGTATTAAGTGGTGGTGTTTATTCGCTGCCGCTGCCACTGCCGCTTGGGCTGGCAGTGCCGCTGTGGCTGCCGTGCGCGCTGCCTGCTTGCTTGTCGCTGCCTTCCGAGTCCGAGTCCTTGAGCGCCTTGGCGCGGTCCAGACGACGCGCACGGTGCGTCTCGACGTCCGACGCGTCCGATTCTGAAGAGTATATCGCCGCACCAGTCGTGCCTACGGAACACGGGACAGATGAGACAAGTTTTCTTTTTTATTAGTTACGTGGGTCGTACAAATTGAAATGTTGTCATGCGCTTCCCAGGTGCGGCGTACAAATGTCAGGCTGGATCCATTCTATATTTTAATGAAAATTTCAACTGGCGAATTATATTACGGTTCCAAAGATACAGCCGTTAAGTGGTAAGACAGACAGACGACAGACGGACGTACAGACAGACAGACGGACAGACAGTGTAGGCTTAGTAATAGAGTCCCGTTTACACCCATTAGGTACGGAACCCTAAAAAAAGGGTCTATCCTGGTAAATGTCTTCTCCAGTTCAAAGCAAGGCGCGGTAGTTGAAGTGCAACAAGGACTTGTGGTTTACCTTTCTGGCCCTGCTTGTATTTGTTTTTGATGGCGGCTAAGGAGACTCCGCCCTCGTCTTCAGACTCGTCGTCCTTGTGCGCCGCCCGCGCCGCTCCGCCGCGCCGCTTGGGCCCGCGCGCGCCCGGCCGGGTCCGCATCGCCGCGCGTAGCTCCATCTCCTCTTTCTAAAGGAAAACACAACAACTACGTAAAACGTTACGATGCGTTACAGGGGCGGGAGGGGATCTTTCTTACAACACGTTACGTAACATTAATTTTAAAAAATTAGGGAATTAAAACTCCCAAACTGGCAACCCTTTTCATTTACGTTACGAGGAATCCCTCGATTGTAGGTATTTAGTAGATTAAAACTATACCAAGTGTAAAAACGATTACATAATTTTTTACGGCTTTAGGGTAAAAATGATCACTTGAGTGTTACGTAACGTTTAGAGAGGGGGAGGGGGGGGTACAGAAAAACGTTACGGTGCGTTACAAGGGGGGTCAAAATTCTTCAAAACTTGCGTTACGTAATACTTGAATGCTCCCCAGGGTAAAGAGGAATCTTCCAAGTCTGCGTGCTTCATCTTCGACCACATCGTCGCTTACCAACAGGCAAGAGGGTCAAACGCGGACATATTTGCGATTTACCAACAGGCGATTAGGTGGTCATACGCGGACTTACTCGCCATTAAAATAAATGCGTTCGATTTTGTTCCTTAATAACCTTATTAAACACACAATAATTTTCTACGGATGGCTTCACAGAGTTTTGTTCAACAAGTGGCTCCCGTTCGATTCTTAGGTAAATTGGTCATACCATATCCCATGTGCAATAGCGCATACAAAAAAAAACAGACGTAGATCTATCCTACTAATAATTATAAATCTGAAAGTGTGTGTGAATGTTTGTTACCACGTATCTCCGTAACTACTTAGAGCCGTTAGACTTGTCGATGGCTCAAATCTAACCAACGCCTTGGAACCGCTGAGGTTGCACCGGGACGTTGGTTCGCTCAGCTTGTTGTACAGGCATTATAACGGGGAATGCTCTGAGGAACTCTTTGACCTCATCCCTCCATCGCATTTTTACTATCCAACCGGCCGCCAGAAAAGCCATCCTCATATTATAGATGCGTGGAAGTCTCGCACTGTTCGATTTGATCGATTATTTCTACCACGCACCTGTAAGTTGTGGAATGGCTTACCAGCTTCGGTTTTTCCTCCAAAATATAACCTCAATTGCTTCAAGCAAAGAGTGAATAGAGTCCTCAAAGGTAGGCAACGCACCGCCAATGCCCCGGGTATTGTAGGTGTCCTTAGGCGACGGTGACTACTTACCATCAGGTGGCCCATCGCATTTTGGTCAACTATTACATTAAAAAAAAAAAAAAAAAAAACTACTTAACCGATTTCGACGAAATTTGGAATGTAGATGTACTTAAAAGAGAACCTAGTTTAGGTTCTTTTGAATACACCTAATATTATTTTAATCTGATATTGTTTTCACCTTGCGAAAAATCAATCAGTGCAATATCAGCAATGATTTATGTTCATACCTTCAGTTGGTATTTCCTATCGGCATCGGGATCGGCCCCGACTTGCGACAGTATCTTGATGGAGGATGTTTTGGTGGAGCGGTCCGCGAGAGACAGCGTCATCTTCCTGTGGGTGAAGGACTCGGTGGAGTGCGGCCGGAACGACAGCTTGGTGCGGAACACCGCCTGGCCCTGCAGACCCGTGCCTTGACGCACAAATAAGTGGTTGTGGTCGCCCTGGAACAATGCAAAAATAACATATAAAAATATCATACTATCACTACATAGTCTATACTAATATTATAAAGAGGAAAGATTTGATTGTTTGTTTGTTTGCTTGTTTGTTTGCATTGAATAGGCTCCGAAACTACTGAACCGATTTGAAAAATTCTTTCACTGTTGGGAAGCTGCACTATCCCCGGGTGACATAGGCTACATTATATTTTCAAAAAAAATAAGGGATCCTTACTAAAACTCCAATAATGTAACCCAAGGTGTAAAAAATAAGATTTACAATTTTAACTTTGCGTGTTTGACAGTTCTAAAACAGGACGTCTGTCAGGTCAGCTAGTAAAAAATAAAGTCGCTGTCGCTGTCTGTCCGTCCCTATGTATGCTTAGATCTACAAAACCACGCAACTAAGCCGGGCGGGCGGGTCGCTAGTAATACAATAAATGCGAAAGTTTGTATGTATGGATGTTTGTTCCTCTTTCACGCTGCAACGGATCAACGGATCGACCTGATTTTTTGCATGGGTATAGTTCAAGAGCCAGAGAGTGACATAGGCTACTTTTCCTCATCATCATCATTACCATTTTCCATCACTGCGCGGGTGAAACTGCGGGGCGCAGCTAGTAATATTATAAATGCGAAAAGTATGTTGGTTTGTTTGTTCCTCTTTCACGCAGCAACAGAGCAACGGGTCGACCTGATTTTTTGCACGGGTATAGTGCAATGGCCGGAGAGTGACATAGGCTTTTCATCATCATCATCGTCATCATCATTACCATTTTTCATCACTACGCGGGAGAAACCACGGGGCGCAGCTAGTATAAATAAAAAAGGCTTTATTTCACACATTACAATTTTGAAAAGCATGCATTTTTTTTTTTAATTTCTTACATTTTATACTTTATTTTGTTTTGTTGTTGTGTATTGAATATGACCCCCTATTTTAAGATAAGGCCTCCTTTACAATTCAAAAAACAAACAAAATAATTGAATAATGTTGTTTTTTTTAATGTTTTCTGTATATAAGCTTGTTTTTAAGAGTACTGATAGTAGTGCAACAGTACTCACGTGTAACGGTTGCTTGTATACATCGAATATCTCGGAGCCTAGATGCAGCGACATGCTCCCGTCGGACCACTTCACCATGCGCGCGTTGGATTCCTTTATAGCGTTGCCGTCCTCGTCGAACGCGGTGCGCCACCGCATCGTGTTCTCCACCTTTAGTTTTAACCTGAAATACAACAGTGACGGGAAAACCAGTAGCGTCCAACTAGAAGATGGGATGACGACATTCGACTGACCCTGGGGCCATACTGGACAAGAATGGCAAATGATAGAGAGCAATGGAGACAGTTGGAGAACTCCCATGCCAAAAGGCACACCGAATTGAGGGACATTTTGTGAAAGTGGGTGTTCCCCGATAGTTACAATTCTTAGTCTTCAAGTCGAGAGTGAATCGGTTTGTTCTAAGCAAGCGTGCTCCATAGTAGACCGCATCATCGCTTACCATCAGGCAAGTTGGCGGCCAAGCGTAAGCCTATTTTTAATATTAAAAAAAGTGTATAATGAATTTATCAAGTAATGTAAACCAGTAGCAAGGATGGCTCAGTGACTGGCGTTTTAAAATTCTAAACTGCAGGGTGTAGGTTCAAACCCCAACTATGAGATTGTGATACTCTACGTCAGAACTATACAGTAACTTGGTACAGTGATAGCAACTGTGCTATCACTGTACCAAGCACAAATTCGGTCGTGCATGGAGTATTGCTCTCACCTTTGGGGTGTCTCAGCAAAGTACCAGCTTGGGGCATTAGAGTCTATTGAGGAACGTACCAAGAGGCAGGCATCAGCAACGGATACTTAGTTCGGAATAAGCTTCTTAGTCTTGAGCATCGGCGCAAAGTTGCTAGTCTATCGGTTTTTTATCGGATACATTGGACTGCTAGAGCGGGCACGAAAACTCGTCACCGCTTCGTGGTTGATATTCCGAAAACCCGTACGAAGCGCTTTGATTCCACTTTTATTGTGCGAACTGCTAGTAAGTGGAATGCGCTGCCTGAATGGGTGTTCCCCGATAGTTACAATCTGGTTGTCTTCAAACCACGATTGAATTGGTTCTTCTAGGCAAGCGTGCTCCATCGTAGACCGCATCATCGCTAACATTGGGCGAGGTGGCGGTCAAACAGATGGATGGACGCATGATCCAAGAAAACAAGGTCTGCCACTCTGGGAGTTGTCCCGCAATGACGTCACTGTCCAGTTGTCACTTTATTGTAACAAAGACAGATACTGGGAAACAACTTTTTAAATTATCTATTAAAATACAAAAAGCATTTCAATTGTCATTTGGTTTGTCCGCTCAAGCAAGTTAAGCACGAATTGAATATATTAAACACAATTTTATCAAAACCACATTGATTTATTGGATTCCCACAGGTAATATACGGATATTGGGGAGTTATAATTTCACGCTACTGTTAACACAGAAAATCATAGAGTCTGCCATTGTTTCGTGTATCGTCATCTCTCTCGAATTTGTTGTAAATGACTTATTCTGCTCTTGCTTATACACGTGTACGTGTATCCATGACATTGATGACGTCATTGCGGTACGCCCACGTCACATTATTTCTCGGAGTGCTGGCGGAGTATATTATTATACCATGGATGGACGGATGGAGACCTAATATTTAATTTATGAAAGTTTTTGTTGTTTTGTTTGTTACAATAGTGTGAGAACTGGAGAGTAAAGCAGGATACATTTTATCCTGGAAAAAATTACAGTTCCTGAGGATATGTCCACGTGGGTAAAAGCGCGGGCGCAGCCAATGTTTTTTTAATTTTTATTTACCTAGCGCGACCTTCCTCATCCAAAGTCTCCTCTTCGTCAATCTCGTCTTCGTAAGTGTTAGGGTCGTATGGGCGCGTCTCAACAGACAAAAAGTTGGGCAGTTTAACAAAGTGCAGCTCCTTGCCTAACTCCGTCCAGATCTTGGGCATATCCACGTCTATGCGGGTCTCTGGAATTTCCACTTCCTCTTCTTCTTCCGGCTTGTCGCGGTTTCCCTGAAAACGAGTTGAACTTTAGAAGGTCGAAGTAGATGCAGTTGGTTCAAAAAGTAGAATGGCCCAGTTGCGGCAAATGGCCAGTTCACAAAAAAGTCACCTATCTCTACTCCATTTAGCTTCATAGCCTGACTGTCTGTGCTGATGTCAGAAGTAAGACTAATTTCCTCCCTATTTTTCTATCGGACTGCCCGAGTGGACACGAAAAAGCGACACCGCTTCATTCCAAAACCCCGTACGAAGTGCTTTCATTCCACTTTTATTGAGCAGAACTAAGTCTGTGGTGTGTGTGTGTCTGTGCCTGAATGGGTATTCCCCGATAGCTACAATCTGGGTGTCTTCAAATCACGAGTGAATCGGTTTCTTTTAGGCAAGCGTGCTCCATCGTAGACCGCATCATACCTAACATCAGGCTAGGTGAAATTCAAACGCAAACCTATTATTAAATAAATATATAGATATTTATTATTTATTGTATGTTCATACTTACTAGTAAAGATTGATTTCATATAGAAACTAGCTGCGCCCCGCGGTGTCACCCGCGTAGTGATGAAAAATGGTGATGATGATGAAAAGTAGCCTATGTCACTCTCTGGCTCTTGAAATACAGTAATTTTTAAACTTTCGCGATTTGAACACATATTTTAAATGTTTATCGGGACTTATCACGTATTATTTAATTTAGGTAAAAAATATGTACCTTTCGCTCGACGTTTCGACCATGTTACAATGGCCGTGGTCACGAGCTGACTTGAAATATACTTCAATCCTTTCAAATATTTTTTTTATTCCAAAACGGCTTTCAAGTTACGGAGTTCAAAGGTAATAAAGACTTTTAAAAATACAACCGAACAGAGGACCCCCTCTTTTTATTCTTATTCGAGATGAAGGCGATAAGTCCTGCACTGACGTCCCGCATGTATTGTGCATTTCCCTCTACCAGCACCTACCCGAGCAAACCCAACTCCTTGAACTCCCCTCCTTTTTTTTAAGTTGGTTAATAAAGACTCACCTCATCACCGCTCCGTTTCCCTTCATCGCCTGACCGTCGGTCATCATCAGACCGCCCGCTGCGACTGCGGCTGCGCGATCGTGAACGCGAGCGTGACCGCGATCGGGATCGCTTGTCGCCTTCATTGTCTGTGCTGATATCAGAAGCGTCGCCGAATAGAGCGTCAGCGGTCACTGTAATATAATAAATAAATAAATAAATAAATATTCTGGACATTTTTGCACACACGGTCATCTGACCCCAAACTAAGCAAAGCTTGTAATATGGCTGCCAGAGACTGATATACATACATATATATTTTTAAATACATACATTAATAGATATTTCCCCTGCAAGGGGAAGTCTATGTAACATTGAATAATATTTTCATCTTTTTAGGACTTGTCTAGCCTAGACCTATTTTAGCCTGGACGTAGCCAGGGGTTTGGGGCTTGGGTTTGAGGATTTTCCTCCTTTTTCGAATTACATTTATCTATGGAACAGCAGATATTTTTTTGCAATTTCAGGGTTGGTCCCATAGTAAAAGTTGTTCATAATGATGGGTATTATGGACCTCTTTTGGCTTAGTACAAACTTTCCGCATAGCCCTGTATAAATAAGCTTGACCCTACCTCTCCTAATGTAGGTTAGGATTAAGAGATGAAGTAATAGACGATGCTACCCGATCTCAGCCTGTCTCCTTTCTTGGTATCCAAGTCCCACCTCCGTTCATCATTTTGTCCCTATTAAACATACCAGTTACGGCAAAGGCAGGCTGTCGTTCAGTGTGGAGGTTAAAGAGGGAGGCCTATGTTCAGCAGTGGACGTCTTCTGGCTGATGATGATGAAACATACCAGTTTCTCCCTTCTCCTTGTCATCCCCTTCATCGTCGGAATCGACAATTTTTTTCGTCTTCTTCTTGGGTTTCCCACTGGTGTCGGAGCCGCTGTCGGAACCTTCCTTCTTGCGTTTCGATACTGCCTTGTCTGCATCGCCGTCGCTTTCTGAATCTGACAGCACTGCTCGCTTCTTCTTTTCAGCACCTGGTATGTTAAGAATTGTATTAGAAAATGCAATCATTCAATTTAAGTACCTAGGTATCAGGATTTTTGGGAATAAAGGTTTTGGTTTCTAGACATTTATTTATTCTCATATAAGATGAGAATATATTATATTTCTCTCTTTAAGCCCAGTAATTTCACTGAAAACATCCTGCGATCCGGAGTAATATTTGCACACTACTACTATTACGCACTACTGCTTGGCAATTGAATAACTGGCAAAGGCGTGGTACCTCTCCAGAAGCTACCACTACACTACAACTATCAGACTTCTGCAATAAGGCTGCAAAAACTATATGCAAATTAATCTGCATATTCAAACTAATCATGAGGCAAATAAAACCAAAATCATCAAATTTTTTGGGTTCCGTACCCAAAGGGTAAAAACAGGACCCTATTATGGCCTACAATATATGTCTGTCTGACCTACCTATTAAAGGCTGTATCTTTCGAACCATAATAGATAGCCAGTTGAAATTTTAATAGAATATGTAACGTTAAGGCCGGCGGATTAACTAAGAAATAATAATAAAGTCAAAAAATATAAACAAATGTTATAATACAAAAAACGTCTTTTTTTACGTATTTTTTGTATTAGCTCTAATGTAAAAACGGTAATACGTACAAGCGTCAAACTTGACATGATTATAGTGCACATGCACGCTCTAAAATATAACAACAAATAATAAATATTGCACAAGTGCGAGTCGGTGACAATTTTCTGTTCATTACTAAGTTATAATTGTGTTATACTCGAGCGCCTGTAGTAAAATAAATAACTGTGGCTGCGTAGCAATTGCTTCTACTATTTTGGAAGGCGTTATAACTGGTAATTCGGTTACTTGGACGACCTTATTGTATTTTGTGGTGGTACGGAACCCTCAGTGCGCGAGCTCGACTCGCACTTGGCCGGTTTTTAGGTTGTAAAGAGACAACAATGTACAATGAGGACAAACTGTCACTTACTCTTTTCCACATCTGAGCTCTTTGATCTTGACCTGGACCGGCTTTTGGACTTACTCTTGGATTTAGACCGAGACTGTCTCGAGCCAGATCTGAAATTATATATGAACAGTAAAAAATGTTTACTGACAAGCCCCACTTCTTCTTCTTCTTTCGAGTCGATGTTCCGCAAAATACAATTCTATTTTCAAATCAAGTTTCTAGACCAAAACTTTGCCACCTCAATGGCATTTTGCATGTCTTCATTCAGGTGGTCTTGTGTGCAAGTTGTAGGACACGCTGCACACTTATATACACACACACAATTGTTTTTTTAATGCATTTTAAATACGTATTTTTAATATGAATAACCTAAACAAATATAGAAATACTAGGCTCTTATTTTCCATATTGATAAATTATTTACATTGTGTTATTTAACATAAAAGTCAACAAAATTTTAAAAACAGTCCGCCGCGCTACTTGTCTGGACCAAAAGTGGACACAGGGCGTGTTCCACCGCTGGATCGCCAGGGAAATCCGCTGGACCAGGAACCACCCGATTGAGGATGGCACCCTTTCTCTCTCATGCGGCTTCCTAGGTCCAGTCCAAAACTTCCATGCTTCAGCACACCACGGTTCCACAGCTCAACGTTTTAATTTTGAATAATAAGTATTTTTCATTACAAATTCATATTGCCAATTGAATCATACTTGCAAACAAAGTTTCATCAACCAAGTTACACCAAAATCGCACCAAGACATTTGCGAAAATTATTATAAATTTTTATGTTTGTAGGAAAGGTATGATCATAGGATCCAAGCTACGGACCCGCCTTAATAAGAATGTCCAGTTAGAGTGCTGTGTGACTAGCAACCACCATCTACGAGTATACCTATACTCCTTTGGTACCACAATATAGTATATTTTTCTAAATTTTAACAAAACAAAACTGCTTACCGAGATCTGCTTTTAGACTTGTCCTTTGCTTGTCCATCATCAATCATAAGATTAGGAGAGTTTGATCGGCTCCCATCCGGAGTAGCGAGGGTTCGACCATGAGGACTCTTTGACGCTGCGCTGCCTGGCCTTGACCTCGATTTATTCCTTGGGCTACCACTAGCTGACTTAGACTTTGAATGGCTTTTGGCTGTCTGTGACTTAGGACTTTGAGACCGAGATTTAGGACTTTCTGATCTAGATTTAGCACTCTGTGCCCCAGACTTAGGACTTGCTGATCGAGATTTAGGGCTTTCGGATCTAGATTTAGCACTCTGTGCCCCAGACTTAGGACTTGCTGATCGAGATTTAGCACTGCCAGAGCGAGACCTGGCGCTGCCAGAACCGGAGCGAGACCTTCTAGATCCACTTCTGGACCGAGAAGCTCTTTCTTTAGGACTACCCGATGCCTGCGATTTAGGACTTGACGAGCCTGATTTGTTGCTTTTAGCCGAGCCAGAGCGGGATCTGTTTGAGCCAGCCGGTGAGTTGGATTTGCTCCGAGATGCATGTGAAGCATTGGATGATTTTTTGGAGCGGCCAGAGTGGTTTGACTTTGGAGATCCACTTCCCGACTTAGCTGGAGACCCAGATCTGTAATATTGAAGATTTTACATCAATTAAAAAGAAAAAAATATATAAATAACTTTTATAACTTGGGGTTTTTCAAAAGTCTTTAGAAATTCATATTGCCAGTTTAAATATACTAGCCAAGTTTAATAAAAATAGAACAAGACATTTTGAAAAAAAAAAAGAAAAAAAAAAATTTTTATCTGAGGTTACGTTAAAGTATGTATAATTAAAGTCTCCGTCTATCACTTAATGTTTTGCTCTCAGACGCTACTTAAAGATTCTGTATTTGCATGGCATCACAAAGCTTCCACATGGACTTCTGACTCTTTTCAAACTGAGTGTGATAAGACCATTACACTGACATCCCAGTTAGGATGTATTGTGCATTTACTGCCTTTGCCAGCCAACTCAAACCCACCGAGCGCCTTAAAATAACAGAACACGGCTTCAGGTTTTTTTTTGTGTTTCTTTGCTATCAGTCCCCGGACTTTGAGCAGGTTTGGTGTTAGGTTAATAGTAGGTAGGTTGTGTCGTGCAGAGGTGGTCTCCCATTGAATACTTCTGTTCTGTAGTCTTTGTTATGGGTATGACATTGTCATCAAAGATATTCCTTGTTTTATGTCTTTTTGGGTGTGCTGTCTGAACCAGTCGTGCTGCCAGTTCATAATGCGAGAACTACGGCGAAGATGGATAGGTAACAACTTAATAATTAAGAGCTTTTGGCAGAGTTACTACAATGGTTTATCCAGTCTTACCTTGATCGACTGCCCTCCTTCCCTGACCGTGCAGGGCTTACACTCTTGCTGCTAGACCCACTGTCAGAGTCCGAACCAGAATCTGTATCTAAAACATTACATTTCAAACCAAATTATACCCATCAACAAGTTTGACTATATTTTATCCACGACGGAACGGAGAGTGTTTACGCGTTTGGAAAGAGATTGTGTGCAAATATGTCTTTTTCCATTTCTCCAAAACGGTTAGATGGACCGATGTTGTTGTTGGGGACACTGTGATCGGGAGAATTCTGTGTCTGTTAGATTTTGACGTCCACAAACATTTATGTTCGATCTACGTCCCTATTTCGTGCCTTCCTAGCACAAGACACCATAGAGCACATTATGCTATTACAAACGACTTTCCATTACAACTATCACTAAGTATTAGTGAAAATGAAGAGTAATAGTTATAAGTACGGTTCCAAACATTAGTCCTCTTTAAATTACCTTCTAATGATTTTGGTGCCATCGCAACTGCTTTTTATAAAAAGAAGTTGGATATAAATATCACAAAATGCTGTTAAACCGATAACATAAACAAAGAATACTGAATTCACAAATTAGTTCTCATTACTTTTCATCTGAATTAAAACAAAAATATTATTTTTAGGTTACGCGAAGGCAAACCAAACCAAAGCCAAACGCAAACAAATGTAAATGTAAAGAAACGTCAATCAAACTTCAAAGTCAAATGACAACACGATTTTACACGACTGGCGACGTCAAATGTAAATAAATTGTCAGCGAAGCAAGCAAAGAATTTCAATGCAACCAACCTTGTAAAAAAAAACGATTATTATTAATCAAATAATCGATTTTTTCCAACTCTAGTCAACCTATTAAAACAAAGCTTTGATTAACAAACAAAGAGTAAATAAGTAATAGTAATATTGTATTAAAACTAGTAAGTAGTTCGCCCAGAACTGTTTTACCTCGCGACCCTTATTATCTTCCGATTTTACCCTAAATCAAAAAAAATACTTTTTTATAACATTTTATGAAGATCGGGTCAGCGATACGCAAGTCATCCAATCCATGGCAATCAAATAGAATCAAGGACTTTTATCTTAGAGAAATCACAGAGTAAAGTATTATTATCAAACAAAAATAGAAATTCAGAAACTAACTTAATTTAGTAAACTTGCAATTTTTTGTTGTTCCCTTCCTAAAATTATGTTCTGAATTTAGGCAAAAATTGCCTCAAAACACGCATCTTCGCTCATTATCCGAAAGATACAGTTATGTAAGTATGAGAAGGAATTATATTATAGTCTATCCTATATGATATAGGAAGGATTATAATCTATACTTCTATACTATAAATATTCTATAGATTCTATTCTATTCTATAGATATAGATATTATAGTATAGAAGTATAGATTATAATCCTTCCTATATCCTATAGGTATAATATTATAGGATAGACTATAATATAAGAGGAAAGATTTATTTGTTTGTTTGCATTGAATAGGATCCGAAACTACTGAACCGATTTGAAAAATTCTTTCATTGTTGGGAAACTACTCTATCCCCGGGTGACATAGGCTATAATCTATATCCGTGCGAAGCTGGGGCAGACCGCTAGTAAATTATAAAAAGGAAAGATTTGATTGTTTGTTTGTTTGCATTGAATAGGCTGCGAAACAACAACCGATTTAAAAAAATCTTTCACTGTTGGGAAGCTACACTATCCCCGGGTGACATACGTATACCTATGCTATAGGTATTATATTTTTTTTAAACAAAATAGGGATCGTTACTAAGACTCCAATAATATAACCCAAGGTGTAAAAAAATATTCTGAGTAAAAAAATAAGACTTACACCCGTACGAAGCCGGGGTGCGTTGCTAGTATATTATAATCTAAGAGGAGTAACAAAGGGAGTAACTGTACTATTCGATTCCTTTTTTAGCATCGACCTATACCTATGTAGGTAGGTACTTCTTTATTTTTTAGTTAAAAAAAAAACTATGCCCTTAAAATAACTACTCATGTGTTATATTATATTGTTATTATAAGACTATATTATTATGCATATTAATTAATTTGTTTCTCCGTCCGTCGTGGGTAGGTACAAAAAATCCAAACCAAAACCACCAGTAGACCTACTGAGCTATTTCTACTCCTTATCTTAGCATTCTTAGGTCAACTCAACCCAAGTTTACATTTTTGTTCCCTCTTGAATTTGAAATGGAATTATTATTCTTTCGCTTGTCGTCCTCGTCTTGTCACTTCACTACTCAAGGAGGTACCTACATACTCACTCACACTAACTTCACTTCACTCACTCACTTAAACTTTAGTTTAGTTCAACGATGACCGCGGTCGGGGACGTATGTGCGGGTTTGCTCCGCCACAAACACATTTTACTTCGCGAACTAACCGATACAAACATACTCGATGTTCTCGTGAAGAAAGGAATATTCAACCTACATGAATTGGAGTTGATTACCAGTGCGGCTGATAGTGAAAAGTGCAGTTATTTCGTGGAAGTTGTTAGTAAACAAAACGGCGTGCGGTTAAATGACTTGTGTTCGGTGTTGGGCAGGGAATGCCCTAAACTGGCGAAGGAACTCATGAATGATAGACACAGGTTTATTGTCAACGGTAAGTGAGCCACGCATAGAAACATGTACCTTTGGGATATGGGGAGAGAAATGTTGACGTGTTTACAAAATGGAAATGTGGGTATTCATTTATTAGGGCGCTTCACTTGGATAACTACATTATTACATAATACACTGTAATATTATTAATGATTACTTAAAACCTAATAATGAAATACATAATATGCAATAAAAATAATCAATAAATATAATTAACAAAATACATTTACTATAAATGTGATAAGTAGAGTTGGCCATTTCGGCCATGGTTAAGTAGGTACTTAGGTACCTACCTAATTTAATTTTGAATTTTGATATCACCTAATAATAACCTAGGTAGATAGACTAGGAAGGTACCTATACCTATTTCTAGGCGTATTAAGTAAGTAGGTACCTTAGTATCAGAAATCGTAAAGTACCTAATTAGTTAAAGGTATAAATAACCGGTTCCTGTAGATAGGAAGTTTTTAGGGTTCCCTATCAAAAAGGTGTCAGTTATTCTAAGCCTACGCTGTCGCTACGCTCTATATTTTGAACCGTAGGTAGGTATGTATAGCCAGTTGAAATTCTTACAAAATATTTTGCTATGTTGCGGCGGATTAACTAATAAATAATAATACAGTCAAAAAGTCAATAATACTGGGGTTCCCCATACAACCAACGTATTTTTGCATTTGCTCTAGTGTAAAAACGATAAACGTACAAGCATCAAACTTGGCATGATTATAGTAAGTAAGTAAAACAACAAAAACAATAAACACCAGCTAAACGCGAAGCGGGTGCGCGCTAAAGATCCCGAACCTAAACATTAAATACCTGCCCAAGTAGGTATAATACCTATATTGCCTTCTGTGCCCAAACTGAATGTAAGATGCTTAGAATATTAGGTATGTATTCTAAGGTAAGATGACATATTTTTTGGGTGCGGTACCCTCGGTGCGCGAGTCGGACTCGCGCTTGGCTGGTGTTTATTTATAAAGACCTTGACATTACTTGTACTGTTATGTACATACTTATACGGTAACCTGCGTACATTTATTGCTAGGTGTGTAAAATAAAATTACTTTGAATTTTTTTAAGTTTGTTCTTCACTAGCGAAATATACTACCTAGGTACCTATTTCGCTGCCTTCACTTCATCTGACTGCACTACTCGTACAAATATTGTTTAGCTCTACCAGCTACAAATAAATTGTAGTTTTTAGGGTTCCGTACCCAAAAAGGGACCCTATTACTGAGCCTACGCTGTCTGTCCGTCCTACCTTTTAACGGCTGTATCTTTGGAACCGTAATAGACAGCTAGTTGTT
This sequence comes from Agriopis aurantiaria, assembly GCA_914767915.1. Classification (NCBI taxonomy): domain Eukaryota; kingdom Metazoa; phylum Arthropoda; class Insecta; order Lepidoptera; family Geometridae; genus Agriopis; species Agriopis aurantiaria. The sequence goes on along the minus strand of OU612001.1, from coordinate 4,667,900 downwards.
TTTTTACAGAATACGTAATGTTACGGCGGATTAATTAAAAAATATAATAAAAAAGTCGAAAAGTATAAACGAAAAGGGGTCCCCAAGCAACAAATCTTTTTTTTTTCCGTATTTTTGTAATTGCTCTAATGTAAAAACGGTAATACCAGCGTCAAACTTGGCATGATTATAGTACACACCAAGTGTTAGTCGGTGACAAATTTCTTTTTATTACCAGGTTGAGCAACGTACCTATTCGACTACTTATATGACCTTATCATTCGTGTCACCGAATTAAAAATGCCATATTTTACTAATTTTGACTTCATAATTATTGTATATTGTGGTTGTACGGAACCATCAGTGCGCGAGCCCGACTCTTCTTGGCCGGTTTATTTAAAATTGGCGCGCTTTCTCTACTTTCATTAGCCAGACTCTACTTAGCTACAATCTTGCGTTCAAAAACATATATCAAAAGTGAGAAGAATTTACAGGTTTCATTCACGTTTTTTACCGACTTCAAAAGAGGAGAAGGTTTTCAATTCAGTGGTATGTTTTTGTTAAGTTTTTTTTTATTGAAATTATTATTATGGACTTTAAGATTGGTCCCATAGAAATTTCATCAAAATCGGTTTAGTAGTTTGGCTTTTAAATCAAAATAACTGGAAAATTCGGTTACTTGGATGACGATAACCGAAATTGCGTAGGTATTAAAAAAATAATTGTGAAGTCTGTTTTTTTAATTTGACAATTATTACAGTCTACGTTTTTTAGCTCTGACAGCTTCAGCCATAGCTAAAAAAAACCGGACAAGTACGAGTAGGACTGTAGGCAGGGTTCCGTTGGACAGAACACTCAGAGGGCGAGTCTAAAAAAAACTAACTGAAGTTGAAATATTGAAAGACAAACTTAACTTTGTAGTTGACTATAAGGTTCTTCCATACTTTACAACTACAAAATGTAAGTTTGTAATAGCAAAATAATAATTTTTAAATGATATAACTTCAAATTTATAACTTTCGGATTTATTCCTATATATGTACTATGAGACCTTGCTTTTGCCAAATGTCATGATGCTAGGTCAACGAGAAGTACCCTATTGATTGATTTTTAGTTATAGTTTTGATTCCCCTGTGAAATCGCAAACTATGCGACATAAACGTTCATATCTTTTGATTGCGTGGACTTAAAACTATTATTTTTTTACAGCCGAATGAAACCGTAGACCCTAGTATATAGTATAAATTTCAAATTGATACCTTTACGCGTTCTTGAGGAAAAGGGTCTTGACAGACGGACAACGAAGTGATCCTATAAGGGTTCCGTTTTTTCCTTTTGAGGTACGGAACCCTAAAAACGTGGACTGAGTATAACAACTCTGTAATTTCCCTCATTCCGACTTCCGCAATCACCGAAAGCATCCTAGAAACCCCAAACGATCTGAAATCACAAACACAATACGAATTTGATTGAAAAATTGCATGACCACTTGCCAAAAGAAGGGGAGCGAAATTACAAGACGATGTTTATCAAAGTCAAGACAAACTACCATTTTTAGCATGTGAAAGTCACTCTTAAACTTTGCTAAATAAGAGCTAAACTTGGGTAACTTTTCATCAAATGACGGTAGTTTGGTGGGGTGACGGTTGAATAATAGAATAGACGCGATCTTTGGCGGAAGTTAAAATCACTGTTCGTAAAACCTACCTGACTTTACAATATTTTATAAAATTAAGGGAGTAGAGTTTAAATAGCGCTGTAATTGCATAAAGGTAGGTATATCGTTTGTAAACCATTATATTTTCAGTAAAAAATTTGTTCGTTCTTCAAAAAATCGTAGATCAGAATCTATTACATAGTATACGTAGTTGACCCTAAATACCTAGTTAATTGAAACGCGAAATAAATTATCAAAAGTTCCTTAGTTTCGAAGAAAACAGCAGTAAATACTAGTCTATCAGATTTTACATAGTATTCAAAACCAACAAGTGTTCAATTCTCCTCTGAACTCTACACGCTGACCCTAAGTATCTATATTATAGTTAATTGATCTCTGTAAGGAAAATAAACGCGAAATAAATATCAAAAGTTCGTTAGTTTTCAAGAAAACAGCAGTAGACTAGTCTATCAGATTTTGCATAGTATGCAAATCCAAGTGTTCAATTCTGCTCTGAAATCTACACATGCGGACTCTAAATATGTTTGTATCTAGTTAATACTTATTATATTAATTTCTGTAAGGAATTATAGGGGACAAAATAAACGCGAAATAAATCATCAAAAGTTCGTTAGTTTCCAAGAAAACTGCAGTACATAGTACACAGTACTAATAGTATCTGATTTTACATAGTATGTAAAACCTTACAAGTTTAGTGTTCAATTTTCCTCTGAACTCTAAATGCTGGCTGACCCTCAGAATAAGTCCTTATTCTGAGCGCTGGCGTAATATCGTGTTAGTTGATCTCTGTGAGGAATAATAGAAAAAAAAAAGCGAAATAAATGAATCAGTTATACTCGATTGATATTCGTGTTTATGCAATTCAAATTAAATAGCGTAACGGACATTATCGTGCTTAGTACTAGTGTGCACTAGTAACATTAATTGGGTTGGGCGTTACCTAACACCTAACAGTAACAACACCTTCCGTATTATTATAGGTAGATACTATGAACAACAGACGTGTGTGTTGCCAGTGATGACATAAATGGTACTGAGATTGGTCTTTTGGAAAAACTCAGTCACACAGCGGGCAATGGAGAGAGCTATGCTTGGAGTTTGCGCGATAGAATCCGAAACGTGGATATTCGCCAAAGAACCAGAGTCACCGACATAGCTGTTAAAATTTGCAAGTTGAAGTGGCAATGGGCAGGCCACTTGGCTCGAAGAACCGACAACCGATGGGGAAGAAAGGTTCTTGAGTGGAGACCACGAACCGGAAGACGTAGCGTAGGTAGGCCTCCCACTAGATGGACCGACGACATTGTGAGAGTCGCTGGCATCCAGTGGATGCAAAAGGAAGGCCGTCGTTCAGTGTGGAGGTTAAAGGGAGAGGCCTATGTTCAGCAGTGGACGTCTTCTGGCTGATGAGGTACTATCAGACAAACAAGGGAGATATGGTAAGGTGGCGTGGCGGGTGTGAACGCATCTGGCCTAAATCAGGCTTGATGTCTTTAGTCGAACTCACCCTGCAAGACGGCCTTTTTTGCATGTGGCATTACTACCTAATCGTTCCGTACTTACAGTTTAGCAGTATAGTGAAAAAAGTGGGAGAAACACGGAGCCATTTGAACACGAACGATAATAATACTAAGGCATATCCCCCTTGTTGGTCTGATCTGAGGTAAGTACCATAGCTTTATAACCTACAGGAACAAAATGTTCTAAAACATGATGAACTTCCGTAATATGCGCCCGCGACTCTACTCGTAGACACTGCTTCAACCCCTTTGTGATAAAACAGTGTCGAAATCTGTAGAAAATTATCTAAAACTAGCTGACCCGACAGACGTTAAGTTTTTCTGTCTTAGAACTGTCAAACGCGCGAAGATAAAATCGTCGTTAAGTTTTCTCAAATTTTCCAAGTTTCTGCGCAATTTTCTTAATGTATCTTTCCGTAAGAACCTTCTACAAAGTATTAGAAACCTTTAAAAAAATATGAATGAAATCAGTAAAGTCGTTATGAAGTTATGGCGTGACCAAGGTAAATAGGGATTCATTTTTGGGGTTCCATACCCAAAGGGTAAAAACGGGACCTTATTACTAAGCTTACGATGTCTGTCTGTCTGTCTGTCCTAGCTATTAACGGCGGGTCCCCATACAACAAACGTATTTTTTTTACGTTTTTTTGTATTAGCTGTAATGTAAAAACGGTAATACTTACAAGCGTCAAACTTAACATGATTATAGTACATACTCTAAAGTATAACAACAAATAATAAAAAATGGCCAAGTGCGAGTCGGTGATAAGTTTCTGTTCATTACCAAGTTATAACTGGTAATTTCGTTATTGAATTATGTGGTGGTACGGAACCCTCAGTGCGCGAGCCCGACTCGCACTTGGCTGTTTTTTATATATATATAGATACTGAGCAGTTGGTGTCTCAAAGTCATCGACATTTGTTACGGCTGCAATGCGCCAAGACACTTCCTTAGCATATAAAGACTATGAATCAGCCCCGCGTCTCGACTGATGGAATGTTCATTAATTAAACATTAATAGCCACTGTGCTGCTAATGCTGCGCCAATGTTGCTAATGCAGCCAATACTGTTCTACACAGACCTATAAGTTATGACCTATAAGTATTAAGTGCTCGTAAACGTGCTCGAGTCTGGGCAAGTGATATAACGAGGTGAAACGTGTCTTTTCGTGTTGTTTCCAAAACTCCATAGGAGCCTCTTGTAAAGTCTCCACCACTTTACAGGGCCATGAGTTCGACTTGACCGTGACTTAGCTTGACTCTGACTATGACTTGTGTGACGCTATTAAGACAAAGTGAACTGTTTAATATTACGAGTAAAGGACATTGAATCCACGATCATGAAAATTTTAACAAAAAAAAACAAAAAAATAGGCATAGTATTTTTTTTTCATTTTAGGGTTGGTCATATACCTACCTATTAAAGCTTTTTTTATTACTTTATACACGGGTTTAGCCCGGACCTTTGAGAGGCATTGGTGGGGCCGAAGCCAACACCAAGAGGCCCTGTTGGCCATTTATAATAGTTATTTATTTATTATTATTATTAAAAGTTGTTGATAATAATGATTACTTACAATGATCTTGTCTTGTCAGCTTAGTACTTTTTCGTGTAACCCTGTGAGACAATCAACATCAAAGAATTAAGCATAATATTAGATATAGGTAGGTACTTTAACCTAGATAAGTAGTATAAGTACCTAGGTGCTTTGCCTGACCTATAAAAACCTAGCTGTGGTGGAATTGCCGGAATTAGGCTACTAGAATTTGTTAGTGGATTGCGAAAATCAATACCTAGGTCTGACTGGGTCAAGAATTCCAGGTGCTAGTCATTTTTAGGATTTCGTATCCAAAGGGTAAAAACGGGACCCCATTACTAAGCCCAATAACGATGTCTTTTTTCACGTATTTTTGTATTAGTTCTAATGTAAAAAAGGTAATACGTACAAGCGTCAAACATAGCATGATAGTACACACTCTAAAGTACATAACAACTAATAATAAATAATGGCCATGTGCGAGTTGGTGTCAAATTTCTGTTCATCACCGGTTCAACGTCGGGCGCGGCCGGTACTTGGATAAGTGACCGCCTGGGCGTGATGGAATGTTGGCTATTTGCACTATTTTTTTGTACATTAGTTGCTAACAAATTATGTAGTTGTACGGAACTCTCAGTGCGCGAACCCTACTCGCACTTGGCCGGTTTTATTCTAGAAAAGCACAAGGACAACACCTCTAACTGTCTAATTACCTAGAGAATTATTCGTCTTACAGTTGTAGGATAAGATAGCTGATAGGTCACGCATGGTGCAATATACAACTTTTTTTTTCTTAGGTAAGTATTTAGTCAGCATATTACTGTTTTAACCTTTGTTATTAACCTTTTTTTTCTCGTTTAAAGGCCACATGGCAACAAAATTGTTCCTTTCAAAGAATAAAACCTTCAAGTGTTGCCATGTGTTCGCTGACACCTGCTCTCAATTTATAAAATGCAAATGGCGCTATTTTCGCGAACGGCAGATGTTTTGTGATCGATTTGAGTATATTTAGTTTAGGCAGTTGGGAGGAGAGATCATAAAATATTAATTATGTTTTTTCGTCATTTAGCTTAATTTGTAAAGCAATATGTATGTATTATTTGTAATCCAATAATATTATACTTATTTAAGTATCACTAGTGAGGCTTCTACTCACAGACCACTATTACTCCTGGCTCCTACTTTTATATAGGTAGGTAAAGCGTCACTTTTTAAAGTAATGTCAAGTCTTCAATCTTAAAAACTAGATCGAACTAGGTACTAAAACTATAATAATAAAATTTGCTATTTTGGCAAAAATTCTTATTCTACCTCAATCTCTCATTCTATTGACATATTTTTTTACTTTGCAAAGTTAATAGTCAATAGTCAATTCGAACAAAACTATTAGTTTTCCTCACCTTTGTACGATTTTTTTGTTTGTTTTTGTAATATGACCCTGTATGCTACTTTGTATGTATTTGTACTTGTTTATACCGTGTTCTGACAAATTTATACATCAAGTAGGTACCTACCTACTCGTAGGTACCAATTTGATATGAACGGTAAACCTACCTAAAAATTTCCAAGATTCTACCCATGAATGGCTATTAAAAAAAAAAAAAAACAGTACCAATGACCTGCGAAGCTAATGCTTCACATAACATAACTGACGACTAACAAACCTACCTATAATCACGCACATCACAAAAGCATTCCAAAACTTACTCCGGATAAGGATAAGACATCGCCAGGTAAGGCAACCCACACAAAAAAACCTTTATTATAAGTAGTGTTGAAGACGTTCCCATGGGGTATTCACACGAGTCGTCACACCCCGTGAGCAAGGCAGGGTACCAGGGGCTGGGCGGCCTTTGACCCCAGTCTAATGGTACTGATTTACCTACCTAATGGACCTGGCGATAGTAACTTTCAATTACTGCTCTATTACCAGATTTATGAGGCAATCGAAGGAATAGTACATAATGAAGATTTAAAACATATTGTAATACTATAATCCGTACAGCCAATGATTAGAACAACCTGCCAGCTTCCTTGTTTCCTGTGAGGTATAATCTGGAGCTTTTCAAGGCCAGAGTGAATAGGTATCTTCTAAGTCTGCGTGCTTCGTTTTTGCCAACAGGCGAGTTGGTGGTCAAACGCGGACTTATCCGCGATAAAAAAAGTGTGTTTCCAGTCTTTCCATGTAAGTATGTACGTCTTGATATGAATCCACGTAACGTACAGATTTATTACCGAAATATTTCAACATAGAAGATTATTTACCAAGATCTACATAAATACAACGACACACGGTAAGCATAACGTAAGTGTAAGCCGTTTTCTCATAGTTTCAAGATCTACATACTTTTCGGAGAGTGCGCCTTAGAATTACACAACTTGACTCCGCACCCTTCTTCTTCGGACGGCCAGAAAAACGCGCCATTGGTAGGTATAATGGTGGACTTTTTTGAAATGAAAACTTCTTTAGGCACGTTGGGCTCTTTTTGGGATGGAGAAAAATCAGCCGGAGTCTGTAAAGCATATAAGAAAGTACCAATATGAGTGTCTCAAAATCAAGAGTTAACAGGTTGCTTTTAGTCAAGCGTGATGCACAGTAATCCACATCTTTGCCAAACTTCAGAAATACTGGGGACAAACGAAAACCTATAAAATTAAAAACAATAGTAATTTAGGCTTACGTTTGACGATGATGCGGTCTACGATGGATGGAGCATGCTTGTCTAGAAGAATCGATTCACTCGATGATTTTGACTAATTCATTTGATTCGAGTCTCTAAGAAGACACAAAACTAAATAGTTGTACAACCTGCACAACTCTTTCGAAGCAGTTCATCGTTAGTTCGTTACTAAAGAATTCGCCACGCCATCTTTTGCGGATGCCTACATGGAATCGATTCGAGCTGCACGTCTTGATAATACGTCTTGATTCTTAACATTTCGCATCACTCGATGCGTCAAGCAAAGCCGAGCCAATGGATCAAATCAAATCCCATTGGCCAAGGTGGTCGCGTTACTGGGATTTACCAAACTACGGTTCATTACTAACTGGCAAATGTTGATAATGACCACAAAACGCTTTGAAAACGAATTTTGGTCCATTGAGAACTGCTTCAATAAGAACATTACTTCACATTTCGAAATATGTGATATTTTTCTGGTAATACTTACATGTAATGTATCTAAAGATCATAATATAATTATCGTCGTTGCATGTATCTATAGGCGCCGACGATAATCTATTACTATCGTGTTGTTTTTGTTGATCTTAGGTATGTAGGTATATCTATATGTAGACATAAATATGTTTCCTGTAATTTCTGCTAGCTTCAAAAATATATACGATTTTATCAGTACTTTTATTTCGTTATGCTTTCTAAGGATCTCTGAAATTTTCTCAATTTATCTTAGTCTTTTCTTAGTTTATGAAGTTCAAATAGGTTTTAAAATCTAACCAGCTAAAGCGCAGTTCTTCAAATCGCATTTGGCAAGATGGCTGCACCATTATCAACTTTCCCCAGTCAATACCTGTGGTGCCAAGTTATTTTCGATTTGTGATCTAGTTTGGATTTCACAGCGGCATCTAAACGTAAGGGGCTGAGGGCAGTGGGTTCAGTGCCCGACAGCGACACCGTACAGAATTAAAAATAATTCCCAATTAAGTAAGCTATATTGACTCGTAACGCTTGGCCGTGCATGTCGATTGGATGCTTGAAATGACCATGGCCAGCGAGATATCGATTGGGGCATTCTAATTTTGGCTCTTCGGAACTAGAAAGGGCCAAAAGACTTGATTTAAATAACTCTACTTAGTATTTAATAAGAGTTGGCGTGTTTCTGGCTCAACGCGCATTGCCATTCAGCGTGGTAATGCCGCAAGCATGCATTTTTGTAGTGTTAGCTTGTATTTAGTTTAGTTAACAAAGGCAAATTAAGGCCCTATTTTAAGTAATAAGAGCATTGGTGCTCATAAACATGGAATAAATACCGGCCAAGGGCGAGCCGGACTTGTGCAACGACCGGTTCCGAGGAGGAGTTTGGAATCAATTATTTTTGGTTTTAATTTAACCTAACCCGAAACATAAATAAAGAAATCTGAAAAAACACAATCAAATGATAATAATTAGCATCATTGACACATTTGTGTAAAGTAAAACAAAAACAATTAATCCCGAATTCCGGAAATACAGTAGACTACTAGAGGTTCGTCAAAGAAGCTGTTGTTGTAAAATATCAAAGCTTATTTTACATACATAAAGCCTAAAAACCTAACACACCTTTTTGGGCAGTCGTTACAACTAAAAACACTCACATACCTACGAAGTAACGAAGATGTATCGAGAATATACTTAACAAGTATTATCTGTGGTATTATCAGTTTGTGTGTGTTGAATAAACTGTGAATTCTTATCGATGTTCTTGGGAATTTTAATAAATACGTCTCTTTGTCCATATTTATAGCGTCTTTGTAATTTGAATGACTCACATCCCCTATATAAACGCCAAAGAAACTTTGTCGTTGTTGGGATAAAATATTTGGCAGTTATCAATTTTATAACGTACTAGCTGACCCGACAGACGTTGTCCTGTCCTAGAACTGACAACGTGCAAAGTCAAAATCGTCGTTAAGTTTTATGAAATTTTCCGATCTCAGCGAAATTTTCTTAATTTTTCTTTCCGTACGAACCTTCTACAGAGTAATAGCAAACTTTAAAAAAAACCGGACAAGTACGAGTAGGACTCGTGCTCTGAGGGTTCCGTTAGACGGAACCCTCAGAGCGCGAGACCAAAACTAAACTAACTGAAGTTAAAATATTGAAAGACAAACTTAAGTTTGTAGTTTTTTTTTACTGGGCAAGTGCCTTTAATAACTAAACAAAATACAAGCTAAAACTAACACTACAAATACAGTTAGACTGCCCATAGACCGTTGAAGATCTAAAGACAATCCAAATGCTCAAGCCCACTACCAGTTGGCAGCATACCCAACATGCTGGCGGCATTACCACGTTGAATGGCAATGCTAATGCGTTGAGCCAGAAACACGCCAGCATTTTGGTCACGCTTTGCATTAACCAGGCGCTCTGAAAGATTTTTGAAAATGAGGTGAGCTCCCGGTCCCTAAGGGCCCAATGTCTCGACCCCAAACGCCTCAAATATGTAACCACTGCCGAGGTTAGCATATTTGCGACGCTTGTGCTGCTCTGCCGAATTAGCAGCCGCGCCAGCCCTACCCTGTGTCTCAGGAAGATGTGACGGCGCCAAAGTATCGACACAAGTTGCGTCCCATACAAGGGGCCGCCCCAACCTCCAGGGCACAAGTGTCATACCGTCAGGCCTCTTTCCATCGTCACGCGCAAGACCACTCGGTTTGAGCACAGCTGCGACATTGGCGGTGGAAAGTGCCCTGCGTATGATGTCGTTCAGGCTAGCGTGTCGGCCAATACGACCAGCGCTTCTCGAGCACGAGAGACCATGGTGACCGAGCTGGTCAACAGCAGTACCACACTGAAAGCGATGGGCCTCACAGCACCTTGCACCCAAGCGTAAGCTGACAGCTAGACGAAATGCGGTTGGATCTAAAAGGCTACCTGTGTTAAAAGAGGGCATGGCTTGCAACCAAAGTCCCGATTCCCAAACAGAGACAGGAAGAATACGAGCGCGATCTGCAATACTAGGACACGTATCTAGTAGCGATTTCCATGCTAGTTCGCAGATCGGCCGATCCCACAGTCTCTGGGAAGACAACTTTGAAGTTTGTAGTTGACAATAAGGTTCTTCCATACATCCCAACTACAAAATGTAAGTTTGTAATAGCAAAATAATTATTTTTAAATGAATATACCTTCAAATGTATAACTTTCGGATTTATTCCTATATATGTGCTATGAGACCTTGCCTCTTGCCAAATTTCATGATTCTAGGTCAACGGGAAGTACCCTATAGGTTTTGATTCCCCTGTGAAATTGCAAAATATACGACATAAAGGAACCCAAGAGCGCGAGACCAAAAAAAACTAAGTGAAGTTAAAATATTGAAAGACAAACTTAAGTTTGTAGTTGACAATAAGGTTCTTCCATACATTCCAACTACAAAATGTAAGTTTGTAATAACAAAATAATCATTTTTAAATGATATACCTTCATATTTCTAACTTTCGGATTTATTCCTATATATGTGCTATGAGACCTTACTTTTTGCCAAATTTCATGATTCTAGGTCAACGGGAAGTACCCTATAGGTTTTGGTTCCCCTGTGAAATCGCAAAATATGCGACATAAACGTTCATATCTTTTGATTGCGTTGACTTACAACTTTTATTTTTTTACAGCCGAAAGAAACCGTAGACCCAAGTATTTAGTATAAATTTCAACTTGCTACTTTTACGCGTTCTTGAGAAAAAGGGTCTTGACAGACGGACAGACAGACAGACGGACAACGAAGTGATCCTATAAGGGTTCCGTTTTTTCTTTTTGAGGTACGGAACCCTAAAAAAGATGAATGAAATCGGTAAAGTCGTTCTCAAGTTCTGGCGAGACGAAGGTAAATAGGGATTCATTTTTATATATAGGTTAGCTATAGATCAGTGGAGACCACGTATCGGCAATCATTTCGTAGGTATCAGTTTCTTCTAGGCAAGCGTGCTCTATCGTGTTGGCGGTCAAACGCAGGCCTAATATAAAAAAAAATATAAACAATATTACTGCCACTTGTACTGTACCTAGTAATACAAGGTTATAAGGAAAGGGCCTGCTAAGCCGAAAGGGGTTCGTTATACTCATCATTATGAACACTTTTTCTATGTGACCAAACATGAAATCGTGGATAAAAAATCAGTTGTTCCATACATTTTGTTGTGTCAATAACCGTTTCAATGGAACAGCTGATATATTTTTCGCGATTTAAGGTTTGGTCCCATAATAAATGTTGTTCATAATTAAGAGTACAATGAACTTTCGGCTTAGTATAGAATAGAAACTCTTTATTGTGTACACCAGAAAAAAATATTACAAACAGATAGAAAACACTTACGAGCTAGTGCCACAAGTGGCGGCCTTATCGCTAAAAGCGATCTCTTCCAGGCAACCATTGGATGGAAAGAATTTACGTAATAGTATCGACGGGGGATGCTAAAACACAATTAAATAAATATGTACTACCAAATAATATTAGTATAATATAAAAATACACACATAATACAAACGCGATAAGAACATACCCAAGTCCCTGGTATACCCTTGCTTTCTAACCCTGTACTTAAATTATTTACTCGTATTTTCAATCAGAGTACATAATAGCTTACCTAAGAATTCCAGGTAAGTTACCTATAATAGTTTTGAGCGTAGTGATGCATGGCGTAACAAAACTAAACCGTAACTAAACTCAATTTGGTGGTCTCACGATACCATCACCAATTGCCCTTACCAAGTGGTGGGAGAAATCTTCAACAGATACCCAGCTGCATTGGGGTGTAGCCGTTATGTGAGATTGCACCCACTAAAACGCCCTCGGTGGCCGACCTCTGTGCCAGACGGAGGGTACCGGGATCTCCATAGGAACGCACCGGTATCCTCCTAGCACACTGCGTGAAGCAACGCTCCCGGGAAATGCCCTGGGGGTCTAGACAAGAGCCACACACTGTTAGCGTTCACGCCTGCGGAAAGATGAAATTGTATGAAAATGACATTAGCATGAGATAAATTACCTGAAGCTAATAAGCTAATGTCATTTTCATACAATTTCATCTTTCCGCAGGCGTGAACGCTAACAGTGTGTGGCTCTTGTCTAGACCCCCAGGGCATTTCCGTTCCTTTCTTTTACAACGGCGTGGGCCACACCGCGCCTTTGTCTTCCCTGGGCTTGCTGAATGGGATGTCAGATCCCAAATCTGGTAGCGACAGCAACCTGCTGTCGCCAACCAGCCGTATAACTCCCGTGGTCCGCTCTGCAGGTGCAATAATATAAGTATAAATTGGTTTTTTAAACCTCTTATAAAAGTTCTGATAACTTATAAGCGGCTGAAGATATTTTCGCTAAGAGCAATCTATAGTCACCATTGGAGGATAAAAAAAAAAAAAACAACCGGTTTAATCGTTTGGGAGCCTAGCTACGATGCCACAGATAAACACACTGATGCGCAGATACACACGTTAAACTTATTTAACAACCCTCTTTTTGCGTTTAAAAAATAAAGTACCCCTTCTTTACTTCGACCAAAATAAAATGAATTTTAGTCGAAGCTTCTTTACTTAGGTACTACTAAAAATTACTACTTAGGTGCTGTTTGTCTTCCCGACATCGATGTTCAGTAGTCACGCGGCTCTTAATTAGTTCAAATAGTCCAATGGAGCGAATTGAAGAGTAGGTCACTGCCGCCATAATTGGCATGATTCAATTACTGAATTTGCTGTTAGTTGCACAATTAAACGGGTTAAAGAGTTTTGGACATTTTGCCCGAATGTGTGAGTGTGATTGCAATTGTGGTTATTTTGTAGGCAACGGGCCAAATAAGTGATTTCAGGGTTCCGTACCCAAAGGGTGTAAACGGGATCCTATTACTACGCCTACGCTGTCTGTCTATTTGTCTGTCTGGCCGTCCTACCTTTTAACGGCGTTACTTTTCGAACCGTCATAGATAGCCAGTTGACATTTTCTCAGAATATGTTATAATGTTACGCGGATTAACAAGGTGAACTAATCCCCCATACAACAAACGTATTTTTGTATTTTGCTTTAGTGCAAAAACGGCTATACGTACAAGCGTCAAACTCGGCATGATAATAGTACACAGTACATGAGTACACACTCTAAAGCAAAACAACGAATAATAAATACTGTCCAAGTACGAGTCGGTGACAAATTTCTGTTCACGTCCGGTACAATCACGGTCGGTGCGGTCGGTACGCACTAGGATGAGAGCCTGGGCATGATGTTGCTACCTATTTGCAAGACTTTTTGTACTTCAGTAGTTAACAAATTTATGTGATAATACGGAACCCTCAGTTCGCGAGCGCGACTCGCACTTAGCCGGCTTATTTAAAAGGGTAGCCTTAGACCAGTTTATATTATGCAGAAGTCAATTATTAGTTAGACACCATTTTATCTGCGACTGCGATTCTCATACCAGAAAAACACGTAAATAAATCACACAGTTACCGATTAACATACAATGTGCTCGCTTGATCTTGATTCGATCCGTTTTTGATCACATTCAGTATAGATTCTACGCAAAGAAACTTTGTAAAGTTAACAAAGTTCATGCCCGGGCGTGGGATAAAGTCTCTGGGAAAAGAAAACAATGCTATAGGCAAGAATTTACCTAATTTTGAAGAATGGGATTCTCTTAGCTGTAATTATAGGGAAGAAATCAACACTGTTATTAAAGTTATTAACGATGGATAGTTTATTACGATAGATGAAGTAAAAATGGTTCTGAAGAAACAATGTTTGCCGGAAAAATTTGTGCCATATATAAAGCGTCTAGCATAGGTTATACTCGGGAAAATATAACTAGTTGACCATGAATTACTGTGTTTATGTTCTTGCATAATTATAATAACAATTATAAACAACGCACAGAGACTGTGACTATGACAATTGACGATGACAATTTATACTTGTTGTTCTTACAGCCGCACTCAGAGACGTTACTTAAGCTAAGGAATACTTAAAATTGCTCTGTCTCGTTTTCATGTGTGACAGTTTCCGTCAACGAGAAGTTGACAGAGTAATTTTAAGTATTCCTTAGCCTAAGTAACGTCTCTGAGTGCGGCTGTTACTCACCCAAATCAATGTCAATGAGAATGATATTTATATATCAGAAATACTCGTAAGTAACTATAATTTGCCTGACAATGAGCAAAGCAAGCAAAAGCTCTTTGCCGATTCTTACTCACCATTGATTTTACAAAGTAACCTAGTGTGAGATCGATTATTATTGTTTAATTTAAAGATTATAATGAAGCGATGGCGTGAACGGAAACCCATCAGCACGCGATGGATGTAAACCCGCCATAAAGCCGTCACGACGCATCGTTTTATGGGTTAGGTGCGTTATTGACGCAGAGGGTGCGAGGTGCAAGTTTCTGGGTAAAACACATTCTGATTCTTTACAAAACGATGGCATAAATAAACCGGCCATATGCGAGTCAAGCTAGCGCACTGAGGGTTCCGTACCACCACAAAATACAATAATTATCAATTTAAAAACCCGACTTCGAAATTAGAAAAATATGCAATTTTGATTTGGTGATATGAATGATAAGGTCGTCCAAGTAACCGAATTACCATTTATAACTTGGTAATTAACGGGAATTTGTCACCGACTCGGTCATTATTTATTATTTGTTATACTTTAGAGTTTGTATTATAATCATGCCAAGTTTGACGCTTGTACGTATTACCGTTTTTACATTAGAGCAATTACAAAAATAAGTAAAAAAAATACGTTTGTTGTATGGATCATATCTGTCGCAGAACCGATAACCGTTGAAGTAGACGTGTTCTGGAGTGGAGACCGCGAATCGGCAAACGTAACGTAGAACGCCCCGACTGTCCCGAGACTCGATGTAGTGACGATATACGTAAGGCAACTGGCAGTGGCTGGAAGCGAAAAGCCGAAAATCGGGCTGAATGGCGAGCATTGTAGAGGCATTTATGTTCAGAAGTGTACTAATATAGGCTGATAATGATGATGCGTCTTTGATTATGTGAGACTAATAGACAAAACGACAAAAATACTTTTTTATTTGTCGCTGTACATACTAGGCATGATTCCTAATGTTAAATTTATTACAAATAACCGGCTTAGCGATGAATATAAGTAAATACATTACAGATACTGAAAAAATAATTCGAATTGGCTGATAAATCTCTGAGATATGAACATTTAAAGTTTTAGGTGGGGATGGAGATGGATGTTCTATCCCTTTCTCGCAAAGCGTGTGTTAGTATAGAATTTGTATGGCGCTCCTGAGCCATGACGTCACGGCTCAGTTTAGTGCGCTCTCTTTCTAGCATGAAATTAAATTAAATTAAAATGCTTATATCTTATCTATTTTTGAACTAATTTTAATTTTGTTTTTGTTGATGTGCTCTATTTATGATCAGCTTTTTTATGAGGTAATAAAAAATATTAGTCATCATGCCTATTGTATAAAAATATTCACTGAGTGTCAAATATTTTCTATCTGGTAGAATTTGAAAGGCTCAATTTGAAATTCTTTTAGTAAAATTGCTATTTAAGCCAACTTCGAAAAAATAATTCAATTGAGCTAGAAATATACTACTATTTTCTAGCACTCAATAATTTCTCAAAAAATCTTCATGAAATACCCAGAAAATCAGAACGTTTTAAGACTGGTGAAAAGGTTGCGAAACTCTACTTTCAATACAGCCTTCTTCATTTACATGCAGTTGTATTTAAGTAGGTAAGTAGTTAATTGTCTTACTTGTTTATTCTTGAGGCAATTTGCATTGCCTATTTACAGTATGTCTGGTCTGCCTTATTACAAGTCGGTCTGTTTGCGAGTATTACATACGTACACAGCAGGTGGGGTAATGAGTGTTTCACATAATCATACTTTGGTATAATTTTAGTTTCTCATAAATTTTTTGGTAGGTATATGCCAGTCATTATTTATCACAGTCTGCACAGTTCTTAATTGTAATTGAAGCATGACATTGAAAGTTATGTTTAATAAGTGAAACCGCGTAAGATCTGTGATCCTAAATTAATTACAATTACCAGTATTTATGCTTCAAATATTGCATATTAATTAAGCTTGCCTATTTCCTTCCAGTTCGAACGCGCTTCAGGGACTTGACTAGACATTCAGGGAGTTGGACGAAAATTAAATTTACTTTCAGAGAATTGAACATAGTAGTAAACTAAACATTTAGAGGATTGGACGTTGTGAACCTGAACCCTCGGACCATTCCATGCGTTACATGCCTTATTTAATTTTAATTGACAAAATTTATTATGCGAAAGTTTTATGTGAAAAGTTTATTATGCATTGACGGCGAGACTGCTTCTACTGGTTGTAGTTATTTATGACACACCTTGTCTGCATATTGACACGACTCACTGAGCTGATTGTTTGACCTGATGGTTTCCAGTATACTTGCTATGGCAAATAAAACTTGAAACTTTTAAAGTATCAGGAGCAATATGTATATATACCTATGTATATTAGAAGTGTTTGCAGATTCTTTTCGGAAGGCTTGGGGATTTCTCTCATCTACCAGCGCTGCCACTTTGGGCAGCAGCTGGGGCCGTTGCTTCGGTGGTATATGAAAATCTCTGAATCTGAAATGAAAGGATCCCTGTAAAACTTTAGTTTTTGTAAAAAATAAACTTGAACTTTTCCGACCTTAAATGACGTACGTACGAGACTGTACGAGACTATCTGAATTTACGGCTATTGTTAAGCACTTGCTTACCATGGTATTCTATTATGTCAACAACAATCAAAACGATGTTGTGAATGGAATCGTTCACAACAAGTTGGCTAGAGGAAATTGCGGTTCACAAAGCATATAAATTGAATTTTACTAAGAATTGCAAAGTCACCCAGTAAACTCGATCGATTGTTGATCTAGTTTTAACAAAATAGTAGGTACGGTATTGTAGTATTTGTAGTGCACTCGAGATGATCTCGGTCGCTCTCAGTTTGATAACATTTCTGATGAGAGACAGTGACCGATATTCAGGGGGGTATTATTGGGGATATTTGTGCCCTGCTCACTGCCATTTCAACTTGCTAATCCGGTGGGCTATGTCGGTGACTTTCGTTCGTCTACGGATCTCCTCATTTCTGATTCGATCTCGTAGAGAAACCCCGAGCATAGCCCTCTCCATAGCTCGTTGTGCGACTTTGAGCTTGCTTATGAGGCCCATAGTGAGAGACCACGTTTCAGGAAACAGATGAAAACTGATTTATGTTTAGTTTTGTTTGAAATGTGACTTGATCGAGAGTGTTCTTAGCTATGATTCAAGACAATCTGTTCAGCTGTCTGAAGTTATTCAGCTATTTTGGATTTTATTTTTTAATCCATCTTACGTCCTATGTAAGCTAAATAGACGTTGTAAAAAAGTTAAACTTTTAATAATTTATTTTCTCCCCTACTTCTATCATCAGTATAGATAAGAACGAGTCGAAAGCAAGACTGAGTCCTTAGAACATTGTAGCACACGCAAATTGCTCTCTAGTTGCTTGTAATCCGATCTTTGAGATTATAAAATTAGATCATCAAAGAAAGGAGGTCTTGAATACCTAGAACTACGTAGTGTCTTATATTTCACTAGCTGTTGTCCGCGACGTCATACGCGTAGGCTTTATATCATCATCATCATCATTTCAGCCGTAGGACGTCCACTGCTGGACATAGGCCTCCCCCATCGATCTCCAAAAGGGCCGGTTGGAAGCGGCCTGCATCCAGCGTTTCCCTGCGGTCTCTTTTAGGTCGTCTGTCCATCTTGTGGGTGGACGTCCTACGCTGCGCTTACCAGTCCGTGGTCGCCATTCCAGAACCTTTATATAATTATTATAAACTTTCAACCTCTATTTATCTTTCGCAAAATTCTTTTTAACGAGCGGATGTTTACAATGCCGCAATCAATCATTTATTAGTATAGTATGAAACTCAAATCACGAAATCTCAAAAACTATATGACCCACGAACCAGAAATTTGTATCAGCTTCGTAGGTCATGTAGTTTTTAAAATTTCGTGACGACTCAGCGAGTGCTAGATATAAATGTGAGAAGTAAGATAGACTGAAATCTAACACTATAAAAACAGTAAAATAAACACTCGAACATCGAAAACAAAACAAGTTGGGGAAAAAAGAGATGGTCGTGTCGTAGGAAATCGATTGATTAATTAACTCTTTGTTGTCCACACCATGAAAATAATTTCAATTCATTGTAATAAAGATTGTCCGTTTAAAACTACCCACAGTGCTTCTAGTCAGTAGTGTCGAAGGAAAAAATGCCTTGGCATGAGAGATACCGTAGACAAAAGTACTCTTTATTATCGTTCTTGGAGATACTAACCAGATAAATATCTGAGCTAATCAGAATCTCTTTGAATCCAAGCCAAGAGCACTTCTAAACTTCAAAGCTAAGTCCTATTCTGCACTTTCACATCAGCCGATAAACGACACCGACGCGATATCTACATGTCGACACGACAGCTATTTAAAAGCATCCATGGTCTATTCGACAAAAAGAAAATTATTTAAATTAATGAATTTGTCAACTCATCTCGCGGGATCAGTATGGGGTGGATTAAGTTGACGGTAGAGCCTTAGCTACATAACCATTCAGCGTCGTGATACGCTACTAACTCGGTCAATGACGATCAACTCCATCTTATAATGCTGGTCGAACTCGAGGGCAAATGTCGCGTAGAAAGAAGTCTTGGTTGTGTTGCGGTACATCCGAGAGTGGACAAGCATAATAGTGTCGAACAGGTTTTTCTCTCAAGGCAAAGTTCGCTTAGCTGACGGTCAATCTCCAGTTGTAGAGAAGCATCAGATGATGATCGTAGTAAGACCTAAAGACCTCTAGTATATAATCTTTGGTAAGACGTACCGCACAAAAGTGTGCAGTGCAACTGTGACCATGACACCTACTTCCCTGGCGTCTGCAAGTCGCGTGTGAATCGGATTCTTCTAGGTAAGCATATCGTAGACCGCTAAACATCAGGCGAAATAGCGGTCAAACGCAAACCCATTGTCGAATGAAAAAAATTATCGGCAGTGATGGAGACTGCTAGCAGAAGTTCGCGCAAAACGAAATATTAGCATATCGGTGATTATCGAACCCATAAGTTTTGCTTCTACCATAAATCGCTCAACGCGCTCAAAGAAGTTTTCACTTCAAAAAAACACAATGCGAAATCTTTTAGTCTGAGAATACCTGTCCGCCGATGTCGTGTTGGTGTCGTGATCGGCTAATATAAAAGCGCTATTCTCGGCCAAGAAAGTTCTCATCAGAGCTACTTAGCATGCAGTCAGTGATACATGAAATAAGTCGGTCAGTTACTCAATGGTCAAGTAAACAGTGATGTTTGCTCAGTGCGTACGTACCTAATCGTCAGGTTCAGGCTATATGCATTCTTATGGCTATGAGGTAAAGATGTTAATAAAGTTTTATCGATTTTGGTCTTTTGTAGGGCTGTCAAGATTGAGTGTGTCTATCTTGTTTTTTAACCTCCGATGCAAAAATAAGCGGTGTTATAAGTTTTACGTGTGTATCTGCGTGTCTGGCTGTGGTATAACTCCCAACGGCTGAGCCGATTTTGGTTTAGTTTTTTGGTGTTTGAAAGGCGACATGATCGAGTGTTCTTAACCTATGATTTATAAAAATTTGTCGTTTGAAGATTATCAGCTCACTTATCGAGGGTTTAAAAAAAAACAATTTATACTCTTATAAGGTTTTTTTTACTAATGCAATACACAGCTTTTAATTAATAGGTAGTAGTAGCTTGTAACGTAATATCCTCGTAATTTTTGCTTTTGGTGCTACATTTGTCAACTGTACCTCCAACCTCCAACTAAACAGATCTCAGTGTACTTGTACTCATAAAAATTATGAAAGGGGTGCGGTTGTTTTCGAACAGAAGCTAGAAAGTACCTCACCTGGAAGAATATTGGATACAGTGATAGTTGCGATTCGTTCTTCTTCAGACGTTGTCATCTCTAGTCTGTAGGAGGGCTATTAGCCACCGAGACAAGCCACATACCAAGGGCTCCATTTATGAATCGCTATATGATTTCGCACAAAAATATCATGCGAAATGAAAAAAAAAACTATTGGTAAAAAGCAAATTCGAATGATTCAAACAACGCGTTGCTTTGGTGAGTGATAAAATGTGATTATTTCAAAAATGCTACTTTTGTTTGGGATTTCGTTCGAAAGTCAGTCATTTCGCATGATATTTTATATAAAAAAAACACACGAGCGATTCAAAAATCGAGCCCCAGGTTTTTGTGAGTGCGATCTTAGCTCGAAAAGCATCCTAGTATTTTCTAAAAATAGTCCTTAATTTTGACCGTAAAATCGCTTGACAACCCTACGACAATGGTAATCGTTCTTCTGCGTTTGTTTACTCTGTGGTTTGAAACATACCGAGTTCATCGAACCAGCCTTCAGGCAGACTATCATTTAAACTGTGCTTCAGGTGCAGTCCGTTTACAATTTATTTAGACTGCTGTTATTGCTTTGTTGACTTCCTATAGGTGCGCCAGCGGCGCTGGGCGCGGCTGTGGATTGCACTGCAGTCATTTGTCATACGCTGCTTAGTGGTTTCATTTCCTAAAAGGATGTTTTATTGTAATACTATACCGTGCAATTTGTGTAGTCGAATACTAGCTGGCAAAGTCCAATTAGGTAATTTTTCAGTTTACCCCTCTTTTTCCGTGATAAAAATTATTCCATATCCGTTCTCTATTACATGATGCACACCAGCTAGCTACCTTTTTTCTTTTCTTTATTTATTTATTTACTATAATGCACAATATGTACCTACTTAAATAATTATCGGTTTAAAAAAATTACTTCACATAATTAGTACTTAAATACCATCGAGATACAATTCCTATAGAGTCACAATCTTTCAATGAAAACAGTTGAACAACGTCCGAGCGTCATTGTATATACATTGTATCAATTATATACTTCACAATGCCACATTTACTCCAATTTAGACGTTACGTCGCTCGGATAGTGGTCAACGTTAGTTGTCCGCTGTCATCGTAGCTCTGGCATCGCGCGGCGTTGTGGTCGGATCGCGGTTTCCTTGTAACTAACCAAAAAGTCTGCGCAATTCGTAGCGTGCGCCGCGTTTTGGTTCGGTATTTTTTTTGGCACGATGGTGCTTAATAGGTATTATAATATCGATGGTAAATACGCATTATTTCGGCGTAGTACCACAGTTCCGTATAATCCTGTATGTAACAATAACAAGTCAATGAGTTCTTCGAGTCAGTACACAGAAAGCGCTCATAATACGTCTTTTAAATTAAATCCACTACGGTTGTATTTCCGCCAGCATCCAAGCCAGCTATTGTACAGATTTGTATTTATTTGTTCCGGAAGTTATTCATCAAGAACCATGCGCTGGGATGAGAGGGCCAATATTGTTTATAAACATAGCATTGATCTTGCCGGTACATGTGCGTACGGTCAAGTTATTAGGAAAAATGTAGCATATAGCATAGGTAGTTAGTAGCACGATAAACAACGTGAACTCGGTCCAAACATTTATTTGCTATGACAGCTTCAGTAACATTGTAAAAAACTAAATGAAAACGAATTAGGATCGCTTTCGCGAGGTTTTTGAACGAAATAATGAAGCAAGTACCCAATTTCGACGAAAACAAAATGAATGGACGGGCCCTAACCATTGAAATAGCTCAGTAAAAAAACCAGTCAAAACCGTCGGACATATACTTCAACACCTAATTATAAAAATGTACAGTATATTTGTTACAAAAAATAGATCCCGGTTTTATTTGTGTATTTACACATCGGGAAAGCATATGAATGCATAATTTTATCAGATGTTTCGTTATCACGTAACAATAGACACGTGTTGCACTTCCTACGGCTAGAGACTGACTGAAACGAAATGAGAGCCGGCGCTCATTTTGTTATCTTCAAAAATGCGCTTCTACTGGGCCTGTCCGTTCATTTTATTTTGTTCGATGGTACCCGATATACTTCAGTGAAATATTAAAATAAAATGTTTATATTCAGCTCTTTACAATGTTTTTGCAGCTGTCAGATAAATGTTTGAACCGAGCATATATGACTTACTTGTTTTCTCACCCGTAATATACTCGATCACATAGGAATCAATGCCTAAAACTACTTAAAAATCAAACAATATATTACAACTAGCCGATTTTACCTAAACTTTGTAAGCAGTTCTTGCCGTTAAAAAAATATTGTTATTTGTAAAGTTGTTTTGCGACCAATGTTATAAAGTTCGACATTTTTACGACTTATTGTGGCTTTGTGAGACCAACTTGTTCCTTTTATGCATGAAATGCTTTAAATTAATAAAATACAAAAGAAACGCAGCTCAGCTTTAGAACAATGGTAGATTGTTTGGCTGGCTTAAAAGTCTTTAATAAAGTTTAGACTACTAGTTTTTCTACGAGATAGAATCAGAAATGAGGAGATCCGTAGACGAACGAAAGTTACCGACATAACCCACTGGATTACAAGTTGATGTGGCAGTGGGCACATATCACGCAGAACAGATGGCCGATGGGGCCGAAAGGTTCTCGAATGGAGACCACGGACCGGGAAGCGCAGCGTAGGACGTCCACCCACAAGATGGACAGACGACCTAAAAGAGACCGCAGGGAAACGCTGGATGCAGGCCGCTTCCAACCGGCCCTTTTGGAGATCGATGGGGGAGGCCTATGTCCAGCAGTGGACATCCTACGGCTGAAATGATGATGATGAGGTCTACGTTTGGCCACCAACTCACCTGATGGAAAGCGATGTTGTGGCCGAAGATGGATAAATTAATGTGATAGGATAGCACAGATCATACATTCACTATTTTTATCTTCATAATTAAGTCATCAAAGTACATGAACTAGGTGGTAAAGCTAGTATTTCACCATCCTGTCTGTGGTTAGCCGCTCATAAAAGATCATTGAACACTAAAAACCCTCACATCCTGCTATCCGTACCTGGGCACATCCTGTGAATTCTGCAATGATGACATTTTAATCGCTTCACAAACATTTGTAAGTAGCTATTCATGAAGTCCAAGGTGATGAAAGGATAGCGGTAATTAGATCTAAGACACTTGCCCTGCGAATATTTTTAAATTTTTCAAATTGAAAATGTCGTGTGTGTATCCTCATACTAATGATTAATTATTTGTTGCAGGTTACAACGCAGCTGATAGTGCCAAAGAAAATATGGTTATGAGCCACAACATTCACAGGTTTGCACAACTCTAATATTCATTAGTTGTAAAAGGGGTAAATAGACATCATCAAGTTTTACGTTCTGTACAATCCAGACCTACAAAATTGACCAAATTCTTGGTTTTAGTCAAATTTATCACTTTAATTAAAGAATAAACACTAATGACATTATTATGAAGCAATGCTCTTAATAAACTTTTGTAAAATACATATTATGTAAGTTAAAACAAACAGTATTTCTGCAATATATAAGGTTTTCTTAGTTGCACCAACATAATTTGATATAAAACATTCTATATATATATATATTTTTTTTTTTAGCAAAGTACGGGTCTCATTGAACGTTAGTTTAAAATATTTGCATTTGGTTTGGTTCGAATAGTTATTGCATATCTAAAATCATGAAATACAGAGTCGAACATAAATAAACTTTGATTTAAATATGTGTACGGAGCTCGTAACAGGCTGTAATTCTTAGGTACCTATATACAAATAAATAAATAAGCTACATCTGCTCCTGTATAAATTATTGTCCAACTAGAAGCGTCCTTAGGTTTCACTCCTATGAGAAATACCGTAAAGCTTTCGCTTTTATAAAATTTGTGTAATACTGATAACCTACTAAACGCCAAAATCTATCAAATCACTCCCGTCAAATCTAGAAGCGACATCGATGCCCTGACAGAAGTCATGCAGAAACTATCCAAACCCAGAGCCAAATACCCCAACCTGTACACTTTCTCCGAAACTTCGAACGAGTGGCTGCACGAAAATCCACAAGCAAAGAAAAATGGCACCACATTTAAAAAAATATTCGCCGAACTGTGACCTCGTGGCCCCCATATATTCACAACTCCTTTGTTCATATTCATACTTCATATCTGAACAATTATGTTTATTGAAATGAACTAGATACTATTATTAATACAAATATACCCGTAGACTTGAAATCTTTGGTCAATTAATCACCTTGAAAAAAGAGTCTCCTATTCCAAGCCCTTGACACTATCCAGAGTTGACATAGATTTAAAATATAAACAAAAGAAATGGATATTCCAAAGCTTAGGTCAACAATTAAGCTGTCATGGCCATCGGACATCCATTGTGTCCTGTACAGTGTCTGTCTATGGTATCCATGGGATTGTGCCGTACAATGCACATTGTACACAATGCTATTGCCAATGAAATTAACTGGCCTGGAACGAGGAATGAAGGTTTTTGTAATGAGATTACATACTTTCGAAATGGGATTTGTACTGAGCTGTCGAACCTAGAATTTGTTTTAGGCTGCATCGCTTCCGTTAGTTTTTGAAGTGGAATTATTATCTGAGGTTCTTAGCAGTTAAACAGCCTCTGAGACAGCCTACATATTTGAATTATCTGTAGCGTTAAAATAGCCTCAAAATGCCTCAAAAATGTACTTCATAAGTCCACTGCTAGACATAGGGCTATTAAGGCTAACCAGCCAATCTTATTTCCAGTGTGAGCTATTTATTTTACGTCTCCATTCCAGTCATGTATGTTATATTTGGCGATTTGTCTCCAGTCTACAATCAGTTATCGGTTCTACGTCAGATATAACAAGCTCATAGCGATACAAGCTCCCGCTTAGTGCAGGGGCCGCTGCTACTTTAATATGTATTGTGCATTATAGTAAATAAAGATTTTTATTATTTTTATTATTATTATTATAACCAGCATAATGCCACTTCTGCGTTATTAATTTATTATGCGATATACTAACTCTGGTATCAAAGTAGCTGTATACCGTCAATTTATTTTTACTCAGCGCAATGCCAAGGTTCTTAGAAAACATCTTGACATCGATGTTCGGGTCCTGCGAGTTTTGGTTTCAATCAACCCCTTTGTATGAAATCCTTTGTTCCTTCCATTAGGGAACTTCAAGTTAACACGTGCGCGTGTTTATATAATGCCATTACCGTTATTTCTTATTTATTCTGTAGTTAGGGTTACCAATACATTTTCTACTACAAACATCATCAGCATCATCAGGTATTTGTTGTGTTTTCCGCTGCTGGATATCCTGGCCTAATCTAAATAACGCCATATGACACAATCTTCTACACATCCTCTTGGTACCAATGGCTTTTTGCAGGTCGTCGTTTTACCTACCGCACCTCTACAGCTGCCGGTACGCGGTCTAAACTCGAAAACGTTCACATGTTCACACGGTTGTCGATTCCTTTATTATTCAAACGAACTTCAAGCTCTTGCTAGGGTCATTTTTAAGCGTTTCCACACTTGCGTTTTGGGTTGGATTTTAGAGTGTCTAAAAAAAAGCTCTCTCTTTCCTATACAAGAAATTAATTGCCCAAGGGCAAACTAGGCTTAGCTTATATCTTGAGGTCTGAAGAGATTTAAAATACGGAAATATAGAGCCGGCATTCACCTTTGTAAAAAAAAATAGACATAAAATAGCGAAAAAAAATAAACTAAAAAAATATAGACATAAAATAACAAAAAATATTTAAAAATATATACATTTTATCAAAATCATCAAAATTAAAGAATTACATGAAATTTAAGCAAATAAATACAAGATATAGGAAACGTAGCTCCTAAATTCTATTTATATCATGTTCTGTATCTAAATCCATGAAGAATGCTACAAAATTTCGTAGTAGAAATTGTTGATTTTAGCTAATACAATAAAGAAAGTAGTGGTTGACAACCCTAGAGCTGTTATTACAGAGGTTGTGTTATCGGTGTCGTATTACCTAATCGGCAATAGTGCGGCGCGCCTTTGTTATCGACGCTCTATGGTCTTTAATTACATGCCTAGTCTAGGTTTTAGCTAGACCGCACATTTTCGCATATTTTGCGATTTCACAAGGGAATCAAAACCTATAAAATACTTCCCGTTGACCTAGACTCATGGAATTTGGCAAGAAGGACTTTCAGCACGTAAAAGAAAAAAATCCGAAATTTGTTAATACGATATTACATCACATAAAAAAAGTTTTTGCTATTAGAAACTTACATTTTGTAGTTGGTACGTATGGGAGCACCTGTTTGCCAACTATAAAGTTAAGTTTGTCATTCAATATTTCAAATATTTCAACCTGTTTACCTTTCTTCGTCAAGACTCGATTTTCGGGATGGATCTACATACATATTTACTAAGTTTGTACGGAACTCTCAGGGTGCGAGTCCTACTCACACTTGTCCGGTTTTTTATTTTTATGCACGAAGGCTCCTATTTTTTCCTAAGGCCCCAGTATAATAGGCAATGCATTCTTGCAATCAATGCATTAGAGTCTAAATTGACCTCACGAGGTTGCAGATAAGAATGTAATTAGTAAAAGCTTATACTCAATAATTAAATAGTTGTAAAACACATTTAAACTATCACTCACGGTGGTTCACTAAAGTTATAAGTGATTATTCCTGTGAACATGGTGCATGTAACTGCGCCGAAACATAACACAACCTTACCACGGTGAATATCCCGTAAATAATCATAATTGTCATGGTTGGAGCAAATTTTTTGGTTTCGAATTTCCGATCCTTAAACTTGGAGGTTAAATTAGATTAGGACAGCCTAGACTAGACTCATAGAAGAGAAAACAAAAATTGTGACTAGACTAGACCGCTGACTGAATGAAAAAATATGTAAGATTTTCATATTGACAAATACACAAGAAGGGCGAAGCTCTTGAAAAGTAAAAAAACATATTTTTCATAAATACCTAACTCGTTTATAAGTTTTAGTGGTCCAGTACTACTTATTTAGAAATGGCTGAAGTTCTAATGCCATTTGGCGAAGTCGCCAGTACGCCAACATTACTTCTAAGCTGGTTACCAACTAGGTCGATGTACGAGGCTTGGCCCGATTCGTTAGGTAAATCCCAAACGGCCTAGCTTTTGACTAAAGGATATAAGACCTTATGTAAAAGTTGGTTGAGGTGGGTTTTCAGTAGTGTAGGAGTAAAGCTACAAAAATGCAGAATGTTTTGCGGGGAAAAGTTTAATTTCCGCAAGCAAATGTGTTTTAATTTTATTACATGTAGTTTGGAGCGGCTTTTAAAAATAATGAGTTGTTTTAGTGGAAATTTCGTTTATGGTAATTATTATTACCCAGCCATTAGATGTTGCGAAGCCAAAATTCTCTCATCATCAACAGCCAGAAGACATTCACAGCTGAACATTGGCCTCTCCCTTAGAACTCCACACTGAACGACAGACTGCCATCTGCATCCACTGGATGCTCGCGACACTCACGATGTCGTCGATTCATCTAGTGGAAGGCCTACCTACGTTGCGTCGGTTCGTGGTCTCGACTCAAGAACATTTCTGCCCCATCGGTAATTGGTTCTCCAAGCGATAGATAGATTTTTGGAGTGGCAATGGGCCTCCTGCCCATTGCCACTCCAAAAATTCATTTTGGTGTGGTGTAGTTTTGTCATATTGTCAGTACGAGAATAATATTAAAAATGTAGTTATGTAGAAAGTAGCTGTAGGTAAGTTTTCGCTTGTATAGTGAATTAACTAAATAAATAAATAAATAATATTCGGGACATTTTTGCACACACATAAGGTATTATAAGGCAAATAACAACTTGATTACCTATACTTCTATACTAATATAAGAGGAAAGATTTTATTGTTTGTTTGTTTGCATTGAATAGGCCCCAAAACTACTGAACCGATTTGAAAAATTCTTTCACTGTTGGGAAGCTACACTATCCCCGGGTGACATAGGCTATTATAATCTACACCCGTGCGAAGCTGGGGCGGACCGCTAGTTTGTATATAAAATGTACTGAATTGCACTGTATGAAAAATAGACGGAACCGACTTAGAAGGAGGCGTCTTATTTCGATGATTTAATTAATACTGATATTGTACACTTCTTGAAATGAATTAATTTGCAATTGATTTTATTTTGTCGGGCTCTTTGTAATTTTAGTCTCAGGTGTTGTCAGTCTCTGCACAATATTTTTGCTTGCATCTAAGTGTTGCTATCAATTTACAAACAATACCGTTTGAAATGGGATACTTAACAAACGGGATTACCCGATTCTTATTGCAGAGTTTTATACAATGTCCCTTACATAGGATCTAAACGCAGTGGTATAAATGCTAAGTAAGTATACCTACATGTTATGCCTGATGCCATCTCTCTGTCTGTTCATTACCTTTGCATGATAATACGGCCGTGCCGAGTTTTATGAAATTTGTCCAAAGACGCGATGGCAGCGCATGTGCGTTTACAATCTGATGGCACCCGGTTTGATCCTCGGCCCTGCACCAATGACTTATTTAGTACTTAAATAACTTATGTACAGTTTCGATGCTATCGCTCAACAATGGTGAAGGAAAACATTGTGAGGAAACCGGTATGTCCAAGAACGTCAAAGTTCAAAGCCATGACATTCACCAACATGCACTGGGCCAGCGTGGTGGATTAGGGCCCATCCTTTCTCTCTGAAAGAAGACCTGTGTCCCAGCAGTGGTAACACGATAGACTAAGAATGGTGATGTCAAAGAAGTGCTGTGCATTTTGAAGATAGACGCACGCAAGTTTTTATCCCGAAAATGGGAAAAAAAACAGGATAATGGATTGTATAGTTAGTGCAATGTGACTCAAATTGTATGGAAGCTCAAAGCAACGCACTTTTGTCCATTCTGTAGCAACAACCGTGCAACGTCTCATCTTGTTTTATCAAGCTAACGATCATAAAGAATTTGAAGAGCTTTTAGGTAAATAGTCATATTCACATAAATATCTTTGCGTGGATTCTTTGGCAAGCAGCCGAACCCGAGCAGTCGACGTGAGAGTCGCGACGCGATTGCATCGCGCTGCCGCATACGAATTTAAATTTCGAAAATACGTAGTGATGTAGCCAACAAACTTTGATTAGTCGATATTTTAAACCTTAAGTAGTGATGCGATAGTTGCAGTCGATAATAGTGCTGTGGTTCTAATGACGTAGTGTTGCGAATTACGAACCCGAAATCGAAAGTGAAAACGAAACTGAGTGAAGTGAGCAAGTGCAATAATAGAGTGAATAATTCATACCTACGTGAGCTTTAAAACTTGGATATTTTAAAGATAAAGATAAAGATCATTTATATGCATACAACATGAGAATTTTTGTGCATTTTCATGCACAAAAGATGTTAAAATAAACAAAAATAGTACTAAATCAAATCTAATTTGCTGATAGAAATGCAGACTATATTAATAAATAGCTGACCCGACAGACGTTGTCCTGTCTTAGAACTGTCAAACGTGCGAAGTTAACATCGTCGTTAAATTTCCCGAAATGTTCAAATTTTCTTAATTTTTCTTTCCGTAAGAACCTTCTACAAAGTATTAGAAAACAAAAAAAAGACGACTGATATCAGTAAAGTCGTTCTCAGTTATGGCGTGCCCAAGGTAAATATAGGGATACATTTTTATATATTTAGATACTTAGATAGATAATAAAAACAATAAACGATCGAATAGCTGCTTTAATATTTAACCGGTCGTTATTTTTAACGGGTTAATTTTGATGTAAAGTTCTATAATAATTTAAGTCTCATTTGTAAGTACTAAGTCGACAATTAGGTCCTGAAAACAGTAAAGTTTATTTATAAACAAACAATACATTGAACCTGCCGGTAATGCGTCAGACGCGAAACATTTAGCTACCGGAATTAGCTAATGAAAATTGCTAACGAGGACAAGTACATTTGACGAGATAACTTTTTCTCTTTTTTTCAATATTTTTTTACTAAGTTAGGTTAGTCTAGGTCTGGTCTAGGTAATGGTTTAGACCTGTCACAGTATTATCACAAATGCGAAAGCAAAGTTATAGATAATTTATTTGCACAAAACACGAGTAAATCGAGTCCCAACGTATTTGTAATGCCTCTGGTGTTATAATTACCAATAGGCGACGGTGACTGCTTACCATCAGGCGGCCAGTGTGCTTGTTTGCCACATATGGCATTAAAATACCATGGAAAAAGGAAGTTAGAAAATCACCCATTTTAAAAACGCATGCACTATATTATGTGTAGGTTAAAATATTAGTCACTTAGAATCATATAATTATGTTTGCCTAGTGAGTAGGCGTACAAATATATTATGTTGAGAGATGGCATAAAAATACCGTAAACATTATCTGTGGGTATGCTTAGAATTTCTCTCTGCTTTGAGCAATTTGAATCCAGTCCTTCATGTAAGAGTCCATTTGAAATGGAAGGAGGGAAGGGGGAGGCCTTTGCCCAGCAGTGGGACGATGCAGGCTAGTAATAATAATGCTTCGAATAACTACTATTCTAAGGATTTATGTATACTATGCCTTCCGGCCGCGAGGTTCGATCGCGTAGTTCGATCAAGCGAACCACGAAGATTTTAGGTCCTCCCTATGGACTCCGAAACGGCTGGACCGATTTTGACGGGACTTTCACTGACAGATAGATGATGTTATAAGGAGTAATCCGCGCGGGTAAAACCGCAGGCCCAGCTAGTAAATTACATAAAAAGAAGCTCCATCATTTGTTTCTCTTGTCATCAATCTCGAATCGGGTTATTTTTAACCCCCGACGAAAACAGAGGGGTGTTATAAGTTTAACGTATGTATCTGTGTGTCTGTGGCATCGTAGCTCCCAAACGGCTGAACCGATTTTTATGTAGTTTTTTTGTATGTAAGGTGACTTGATCGGTGTGTTGTTAGGCATGATTCAAGAAAATTTGTTGAAAATTAAAAAATTATCAATTTAAAAATTATGTCATTTCATCATTATCAATTAAAATTTATTATCAATTTAATTATTAAAAATTATCCGTTTGCAAATTATCAGCTCTTTTATCGGACGTTGAAAAAAACACAAAAAACACTTGTGTTAATTAACAAAATTCATTTACGATGATTTTATATCAAAGGTTGTTTCATTTACATTTTTATAAAATACTAGCGGTCCGCCCCAGCCTCGCGCGGGTATAGATTATAGCCTATGTCTTCCGGGGTTAGTGTAGATTCTCAACAGTGAAAGAATTTTTCAAATCATCAGTTCAGTAGTTTCGGAGCCTATTCAATGCAAACAAACAAACAATCAAATCTTTCCTCTTTATAATATTAGTATAGATTTCATTTTTAAGGTTTTTTTTTTTTTTTTTTTAAATGTATTATTACCTAACTTCTGTTCTCATGATATACAGCAGTACACACTAACAACATATATACTAGGTTTAGGTACCTAATCTACCCACGATCGTTCTCATGATTGTCATTACATTGAGCAACAGCGAGGGCGTGTTTACAACGCACGCCAATTTGTTCAATGGACGCGCACTCCTGCATGAGCTGTCGTAAACGAGTGATGTTATGTACTGTACACTACTACCTACTAGCTAATTTATTACCGACTAACATGCTAGATACAAAGCTTGCCTTGTCTTGATGCCTTTGTATAATTATCGTTGGTGTTGAAATATTTCCGTGTTTCACCCACTTTTTAGGGTTCCGTACCCAAAGGGTGTAAATTCAAATTCAAATTCAAATTATTTATTTGTCAGAACATGGTAGGTACACATACATATAAAGTAGCATACATGGTCGTAAGAATGGAGACGTATCTCATGTCCTTGCCTGTTACAGCGTACAAATGTTAGTTTTTTATTAATATTTTTATTAGTTTTTGTTAAAGTTAAAAAAGAAAAAAATAAACAAAATTATGTCTATGTTAGAATATTGTTAGAATCATATTTTGGTTTAGTTGTATTTTATACCTTAATTAGATGTTTATTACTACCTATCTAAGCTATTATTATTATTATTATTTTATTTGTTTATGTCTACATTACATATCAAAACATTTTTATCATTAAGGAATTCTGAAATTTCATAGTAGCTTTTTTGTGCTAATAAAGTTTTTAGTTTATTTTTAAACATTCCAACATTTAATTCTCTGATGATTTTAGGAATTTTAGTATATATTAAAGGAGCCATACAGAATACACTTTTTTGCATGAGTGCAGTTTTGGCCGTACGTGGGCAGAGCTTCATCTCGGCCTGTGTGCGAGTTCGAATACCAGCATCAGTCCAACTACCAAAGAGATGTGGATTTAATTTTACAAAAGTAGCTATTTCTAATATGTATAGAGATGGTAATGTCAGAATATTGTGCTTTAAAAAGAACGGTTTACAGCTATCAGTCTTATGAAGATGAAACATTGCCCTGACGCACCTCTTTTGGGCTTTGAAAGCAATCCTTTTGTCAGTAGAGTTCCCCCAGAAAATAATCCCGTATCGTAGAATAGATACTGCCATGCCATAATATGCAGTAATTAGAGCTTCTTGATTAATAACTAATGACAATTTAAATAGTGCGTATGCCGTCGAGCCCATTCTTTTCGTTAATGTATCTATGTGTGCTTTCCAATTAAGTTTACTATCGATGGTCAATCCAAGAAATTTTGTTGAGTCCACTTCCTGTATGACTCTACCATTATATTGCAAAACTATTTTATCACGTACTGTACGCTGCCGAAAGTGGATGATATTCGTTTTGTCTAAATTTATTTTTAAGTTATTGTCATCTAGCCATTGAATGATTGATTTTAAACTATTATTTATTTCCGATTCGTAAGTGATTTTATTTTTACAATTAATAGTAACTGTGCTGTCGTCTGCGAAGAGAGTCGTAGGATGGTCTAGTGCTTTAGGCAAGTCATTGATATATCCTATAAATAGAAGAGGGCCCACTACACTGCCTTGCGGGACTCCGAAGTTAGGAGTACGTGCTTTAGACCGATGAATTATTTCTTGTTTTTTATGATGGTTTATTTCTGTAATCTCAGTATAATGTTTTCTATTACTTAAGTATGATTTTATAAGGTCTAGAGTATATCTTCTAATGCCATATGTTTCTAGTTTTTGTAAAAGTATATCGTGGTGAACATAATCAAAAGCTTGGGTCATATCGCAAAATATTGCGCAAACTGGAATAGTTGCATCTATGTTGGTCATAACATTATCTAAAAAATCATATATTGCCATATTTATTGTTTTATTTTCCCTAAATCCTTTTTGTTCGTTACAAAGTATACTTTTCTTTTCCATGTAATTGTAGAGCTGCGTGTAAATGTATTTTTCAAGAATCTTTGAAAATATAGGGATAAGTGAGATTGGTCTATAGTTATCTATGCATTCCCTATTTTTCTTTTTGAATATAGGTTTAATAATGGAGACCTTAAGTGCGACAGGATATGTACCTGCACTAATACATAGATTCATAATGTAGCTTAAGTGTCCACATATGTATACAGCAACTTGTTTAATAATATTTGTAGAGATTCCATCGTACCCTACACTATTTGTATTTTTTAACGCAATGATTATCTTAAATATGTCTAATGCAGTGCTCGGAAGAAAAAACATTGAATTGGACCTACTTGTAATTAATGAGTTTGTTTTCTGACTATTATTTTTAATGGGTTCAATTTTATCAATGAAATGGTTGTTGAATGCATTGCAGATTTTATTTGGGTCAGTGATTATATTGTTATTAACTTTTATTCGCAATACAGACTCATTTTGTATCTTTTGTTTTGAACTATTTATTATATTCCACGTGCATTTAGACTTATTCGTTGCCATTTTTATAGCGTAGTCGTTTTGAGCTCTTTGGGTGAGCTTAGTGATTTTTTTAAACAGCTTTGAATAATTTACTAGTTTATTCTTATTGCTACAATTTCGGTGTCGTCTATATTGCCATAAGAGTTTTCGTTTATTTTTACTACATAGTTTGATGCCACGTGATATCCATTTTGGCTTTTTAACTGATTTAACAATTTTTTGTGTGAAAGGAAAACACAAATCATAAAATAATTTAAACGTGTCAATAAAGTAATTATACGCATCATTAGGGTCGTCAATACTATATAGGTCTGAGAAGGAGAGATTTTTAATGTGCGATATAAACTTCGATATATTTTCTTGACTATAGTCACGCCGTTTTATGTACCAGCTATCAATGATGCATTTTTTGTCTACAGGACACATCAGTAGTTGAGCTGTGTGGTCGGATAGCGCGAATTCAACCACGTCAGCCTTGCAATTATTTTTAAAATCATGAGCGATATTGTCTATGCATGTTTGACTACTTAATCGGGTTGGTTGTTTAAATGTTAATTTGAGATTAAAACTTGCTAGCAGTTGCTCTAACTTTCGGGAATTTATATCTGGTTTTAAAATATTAATGTTATAATCGCCAGCAACAACCATATGTTTGTATTGCTTTTTATACAGGATCTGAAGAAGATTATCTAGCTCTATAAAGAATACTTTTAAATGCTTTGATTTTTGTTTAGGTACTCGATAGATACATACAACCAAAATCTTATAGGGAGTTAATTCTACGGCACAGCACTCAAACACTCCCGAAATT
The DNA here is from genome assembly GCA_914767915.1 of Agriopis aurantiaria. Lineage (NCBI taxonomy): Eukaryota > Metazoa > Arthropoda > Insecta > Lepidoptera > Geometridae > Agriopis > Agriopis aurantiaria. The sequence goes on along the minus strand of OU612001.1, from coordinate 4,632,819 downwards.
GATAGAGCCTTAATTTCCGGAAGCTCCCTATACTGAAATCCACTTCTAATTAAGATACAAGCTCCGCCTCTTGAAATATCTGATCTACAAAAACTGGACGCTAGTTGGTAGTTAGCTAACACTAGATTGCTTTCAGAGCCCAACCTAATGTTGTGCTCCGTTACACAAATAACATCAACGTTAAAATTGTTTTCAGAGCGCAGTTCATCTAAGCAAATAGTTAGCTCATCAGCTTTTCGTAATAAACCTGTAAGTAAACGGGACTCTATTACTAAGCCTACGTTGTCTGTCTGTCCGTCTATTATTTCTTGATTTTCCGTATTATTTCTTAGTTAATCCGCCGTAACATTACATGTTACATTGATAGCCCGTTGGTCCAGTTGGTAGTGAACCTGCCGTCTGAGCTTGAGGGCGTAAGTTCGATTCCCACCTAGTTCAAACATTTGTGTGATGAACATTTGTGTTTGTTCTATATCTGGTTGTTCATATCTATTTAAGTATGTATGTAAAACTATATATGTATATCAGTCTTTGGCAGCCATATCACAAGCTTTGCTTAGTTTGGGGTCAGATGACCGTGCGTGAAAAAAATTCCCGAATATTTATTTATTATTTATTTATTCTGTGCAAATTTCAACTGGCTATCTATTACGGTTCGAAAAATATAGCCGTTAAAAGGTAGGACAGACGGACAGACATACAGACAGCATAGGTTTAGTAATAGGGTCCCGTGTTCACCCTTTGGGTACGGAACACTAAAAAGAAAGCGATACCTCACCAATCGATTTCTTTATTGATTCAAATATAGCACTTCCCTAAATTTTTGTTTTTCGTATTATACGGAAGTTATATCAATAAATCACAAGCAGCCAGTTTTAATCTTAACGCGCCAAGAAATAAAATATTGTTTATAAACACAAGTTTCAGTTCAGAGACGCGACGATGTTAGAGGCATTAATTAGTTTCATTCAAACTAACTTATCTGTGGAATTGAGAGAGGGGGAGCCTTAACCGTAATTTTGGAACAAAACTTACAGTCTCCCGTGGAAGATTTTAGTTCATCGTTTGGCCAACTATAGACAAGTTGGTCGGGCTGTAGAGCCAGTCAGGCCGTCATGTCGGACTCCATTGGCCCAATAACAGTAAATCTGTCAGTTAACTGCGATCTACACCGTGTAACCTGGTGAAAATAGTTTATTTTCTGCTCTAAGTTATATGCTCTACTTCTTTAGAAAATAAACAACGTATTTTGTTGCTGGTTGCAATTTGCAAGTAATAAGATTACCGGATGATAGTCGATCAGGCCCCCGATTCTACTAAACAAATTGTTTTGTTTCAATGTTAATTTTGAATAAGTTGCCTCAAAATTGAGTTTAAATTTTTTTTTATACTAGAAAAATACCACCATCTAATATTATAAGTTAGTATAAAAAATAAAAATAAATTCAGTTTTGAAGCAATTATTTCCAAATTTAAATTGAAACAATTACAATTTAAAAACAATTTGTTTAGTTGAATCGGGGCCCAGGCCACATCTGTCCACCCATACGTAGGCCTCTCCCAAGGTACCGAAATGTTCCTTACCTCTTAAGGATCTTTGAACGCGTTTTTGAAGAACTCTTTTCCGTTGTTCGATTCTTTATTGTCGTTTGAAAGCCAACGTTGTCAAATAATAAAGAAAAAAATATGTTAGGATTAAATCTGATGTTTCGTCGAGAAAATAACAATAACAACCAGACTGAGAGACGGTATTTTCACACTAGTGTCATCTATACTATAATATTATAAAGAGAAAATATTTGATTGTTTGTTTGTTTGTAATTCTTTCACTGTTGGGTAGCTACACTATCCCCGGGTGACATAGGCTATATATCTATACCCGTGCGTAGCCGGGGCGAGCCGCTAGTTGTAGAAAATTTTTAGGTACACCGCAAAGCTTGTGTCTACGTTACAAGTGTTACAACTCTTGGTTATAAAGATTTTGGGAAGATGCTCTACTACGTTACAAAGAGGTCAAAGAGTGTATAAGAAAGTATATTATTACACCACTCAACCATTCGCGGGTTGTCAACTCTAGACATGGTGCCTACGGTTTATTCTGTGGTGACGACGAAAATACCACGAGCGGCGCAGGCGCCGATCGTGTCTGGTACTCTATTCTCACGCGTCCGAGGTTACCTCGGTCACTGTCTCTCTAGTTACAAAAGTCAGTAAGAGTGACAAAGATAATCTCGAGCAAGCGAGAATAGGGCCTTTGCGTGGAAATAGGTCTTTCATGTCTGTCGGTGCTCGTAAATATGAAGAGCGTAGTTTGTTTTCATTGAGGGGACTCTGAGAGATCGGAGATGCCTAAGTTGGAAGGAAGTCTTCATTAGAAAGCTTTATCTGAATTCTCATATTGGCATCCTGATTTTACGACTTCTAGATACGATTTTCGTTGAAGATAGGCGATTGTAGTTAGCGTAACCTCCAACACAAAAAGAGGGGTGTTATAACTTTAACGTGTATATATCTGTGTGTCTGTATGTACCATCGCAGCTCCCAAACGGCTGAATCGATTTTGATTTAGTTTTTATTTGTTTGAAAGGTGACTTAATCCAGAGTGTTATGAGCTATATATGATTCAAGAAAATCTCTTCAGCTGTTTAAAGACTATCAGCTCCTGTAACGAAATTTTAAAAACACCCATCAAACGTTTGGCCAAGTCCTTATACAATTCAAGAGCGGCCGGCACTCTTTGATAATTAAAAAAAAAGTAATATTAAAGTCGATTCACAAACGGCGAAGATATCACATAAAAACATACAGTCGAATAAAAACCTCCTGTTTTGAAGAAATAAAGTTATGTATGTTACAGAACCCCTTAGACTTTCTGGAAACCTAATGCAGTTCATTCAGTAAGGTGTAAGTCCATTGCAGTTTATATATTTTTTAATCTTGTATCAAATGACTATAGTGAAAAACCAAGTGTCAGTAATGGGAAGTGTAGTGTTACCTCTAAAGAACACGTGAATAAGTGAGGTTTAGACTTAATATTCGTTTTTAAAACATACATAAAAGTTTAGGTTAGAAATTAATTATGCATTAGCAATTATTAGGCTAGATTGTAATTAAATAAAGGGGTGCCATTTGCCAGTGCAACTTACGAAAAGAAAAATCCACTATAATATAAATAAAATTAAAACAAGCATTTAGGCGTCCGCTCAGTTACTCTCAGTATCTACTGTATCTAGGACCAAAGTGCTTGAAAAGACAAATCCAACGAAACCAAACTCGACGGGGTTATGTCGTTTCACTTAGGAGTTCCTATGGCCACCTTCTGTCTCCATCATCAGACCAGCTCGATGGTACCATACTTACATAATTATGTCAAATTTTAGCTCAATCGGTTGAGGATAACTGGTCTTAAATCAGTTGCAAAATTTGTCTCACACTATTTTTAGACACCACACTTTTTTTTTTTTACCGTAACTAAAGTCCTCACCTAGACCAATAGTCTCTCCTACAAGGTATGATATTCTACGAGTCCTTCAATGTGAGTCGGTGGTTTAGATTCTAGTACTGGTTTGTTTAATTACATTTACTGCCAATTTAAATACGCTCCTACCTAACGTGCCCGGAGGGTGACGACTGATGTACTCCACTCGCGTCCTGCATCGCAGTCGCTAGAGTCAGCAATTATTATGAAAATGCAATGAATGTGTCGCTATATCATAATACTAATTCTGTTAGTTAGTATCCCATATATGCTAACTAACAGGGCAAGTTAAATAAAAGCATGTAAAAAATACAAATCAGAAACAATGATCGGCACATTGTCTCCAGAATTAAACTGTCAGGACAAACGGTTGACTCAAGTTGAAATCAATTGAAGTGGCAGGACGCTGCCGTCGGTATGCGGGTAGAAAGTTCACTCCATTGTTTGTCAATGCTTGTTAAATGGAGATTTATATGTTTTTGTTTATCAGTAGGGATCATGTATGGTCTGATGAAAAATCAAAATCACGTCCATCCGTTGCTCTGTTGCTGCGTGAAAGACAACCAAACAAACGCTCTTTTGCATTTATAATATCATAATATTAATATGATAGTGTTAACAATACTTATATTTAAGCTTTAGAATTCTTTAGTTTAATTATATTTAGTATAATGTCTCAATTGATATTGGAACAACAACCGGCTACGTGGTCTGACTCGCGGGTAATTTTGAGACTGCCAATCATAGACGCCGACAGTGGCGCCGCCGGTGCATGTGATTGCTTGCTTGAATTGCCAATCGCAGGCACCGGCGTTCGCGCCGTCTGGGCATGAACAATGGCGATAAGGAGTCGTATAAAACGATGAAGAGTCAGCCCACTAGCTCTCTGTTCTGTTTCGTACTTCGTGGCTTCACGTTCATTTAGTTGTTGAAGAAGTTAATTATCCACTATAATAATTGTAATAATATAATATAAAGTGAAATATAGAGGTGAAATTAACCATGTAAGTACAGTTTTATTACTTAAATCCTATCCCTGCCAGTGTAAGTGTAGGTAGAAACAGTGGTCCAACCAGATTATGCATTACAAAATACTGGGTGTGCCATTATTTCAGAAACGGGATGAACTAAAAACGCCCTAAAACTAATAATATACATGATGCTGTGTAGCCAATTTGTTTAATTAGAAATGTGTTAACCTATTAATTTGCTTTCAAAAACGAAAATTGGTCAGGGATTCTTGTTGGTACTTACTGGTCGACCTAGATCGAGACTATCCAGTGATGCTGGCTTAATTCCAGATTAATATTATAGTCAGTGTTTGGATGAATTCAATCGACTACCGGAGGGTACTGGAGTAGGAGTACTAGGTTCATTCTCTATTAGCGACACTATTGGATTTCCATGCAAATGAAATAATATAAAATTGATACCAACGTTTGATATTTTATTTTTAAATATTTTTTTTTTTTCTCCATACTCGTACCTATAAATTCGATTTTGCAAATCTTGTTTTTTTTGTAAGTATTCATTGGTCTATACTCAGAATTGATAGGATGCTGGGTGGGGTTATGCTATAATGGATAAATTTGATGAAAGTTGCTTTCTGATAGCTGCTTTCTGATAGCCTATTTTGAGACTACCAATACTGCAGTTTTTTAACGAGCTTTTATTCAATTTGCCCTATTGATAGTATGTATGTACGTTCGTATAATTAGGACAAATCTTGCAAGTGAATTTTAGACTAGTTATCCTCAACCGATTGATCTAAAATTTTGGCATACCAATTACTTATTTATCTAAGTTTGGTGAGAATGCAATGCTATGTTCCTGACCTACCATCGAGCTGGTCTAATGATGGAGACAGAAGGTGGCCATAGAAACTCCTAAACGAAACGACGTAACCCCGTCGAGTTTGGGTTCGTTAGGTTTATCTTCCCAGGCACCTTTGCTCCCAGGTGCTAAATTCAATATGGCGAACGCCCCAAGATGGCGAACAAAATGTTACTACCATCTTTTTTGCTGAGTACGTAAAAACTTGTTCAAGTATTATTATTTTTTTTTTAATTATTTTACTTCTTTATGAATACATGCTTGCTGACTGGGATTTAAGAGTGAAATTATTTATGGGCTGTGTTAATAAATAGTTTTGTCATCCTAGTTAGCGTTTGTCAAACAGTCTGCGTTACCACCAGTACTACTACCAGTACTACTACCAGTACTACTACCAGTACTACCACCAGTACTATTACCAGTGCTATTACCAGTGCTATTACCAGTGCTACTACCAGAGCTACTACCAGAGCTAATAACAGTGCTACTACCAGTACAACTACCAGTACAACTACCAGTACAACTACCAGTACAACTACCAGTACAACTACCAGTACAACTACCAGTACAACTACCAGTACAACTACCAGTACTACTACCAGTACTACTACAAGTGCTACTACAAGTGCTACTACAAGTGCTACTACAAGTGCTACTACAAGTGCTACTACAAGTGCTACTACAAGTGCTACTACAAGTGCTACTACAAGTGCTACTACCAGTGCTACTACCAGTGCTACTACCAGTGCTACTACCAGTACCACTACCAGTACCACTAACAGTACAACTAACAGTACTACTACCAGTACTACTACCAGTACTACTACCAGTACTACTGCAGCTACTTTCAATTCTAGCCAATCAGGCCTCAGTTTTTGCTCAGTGACTTTGCGTGAATAATCTCAATTTCAGGATAACCCACGAAGACAAGTGCTACGCACCCCGGAAAGCACGTCCACGCTTACTCACGGGCTTGCTCACGTGCGTGCAACGCCCAATAACACAAAAATGCGTAGGCGTCGTTCGCGCAGTCACTCAACTCGAAACTCGAGAGGGCGTACGAGCCGCCGTTCTTCAATCTTGGAGACCAACCCCTATCACCGGACATTAGGTCGAACACGTGATTGGGCGCTGCAAGCTGAACACCTCAATGGAAACCAAGCTGTGCACCACTCGCGCAGCAGAGCTGCGCCTCACGTCGAGCCCCTGTTCCTGCGACCGGGCTGTGCACCGCTCGCGCAGCAGAGCTGCGCCTCACGTCGTGCCCTGTTCCTGCAACCAGGCTGTGCACCGCTTGCGCAACAGAGCTGCGCCTCACGTCGAGCCCTGTTCCTGCGACTGGACTGTGCACTGATCGCGCAGCTGAGCTGCGCCTCACGTCGAGCCCTGTTCCTGCGACTGGACTGTGCACTGATCGCGCAGCAGAGCTGCGCCTCGCGTCGAGCCCTGTTCCTGCGACCGGGCTGTGCACTGCTCGCGCAGCAGAGCTGCGCCTCACGCCGAGCCCTGTTCCTGCGACCAGGCTGTGCACCGCTCGCGCAGCAGAGCTGCGCCTCACATCGAGCCCTGTTCCGGCAATCAAGCCGAGACTCATGTGGGACACCAACATGTTAGTCAAGCGGGAATCGCCAGTGGTGAGTCCGCTACGTATAATAGTAATTCATACCTGACTGAACTTGCAGCTATTCTTAAATTCATTTCAAACAATAGTTTCGGAAAATTGCCATACACAACATGACACGCACAACACGACATACACCACACAACACGATTCCCGAGTTTGACCCATCAAAACAGGAACAAAAGATGGCTATGTTGGCTTCATAAGGTTAACGAGTGTGCGACCATATATGATTGGACGGACAAGCAAATTGTCCGTTTTGCATTGCCAAAACTAAAAGGCACAGCTCAAAGATGGTACGAAGGTCTTCCATCTGTCCTGTTTTCATGGGTCGAGTGGCAGGATAAACTTTCAACTGCTTTCCCACCCAAAGAAAATTATGTCCAAATGGTTAGACATGCTAGCTAAGAGAGCCCAGTTTACTGACTCTCTAGAAGAATACTTCTACCAGAAACTGGTTCATAGAAATAGGTGTGGTATAGTGGGTAGGCAGGCCGTAGACTGTTTGCTGCATGGTATTGACAATCGGTCTGTTCCGACTTGGTGCTGAAGCAACGCAATTCGACAACCCCACTAAACTATTGCCTTACTTGCGTAATGCTCGTAGCATCAAAACAAACGCTGACTGGTTAATAAGGCAACCTGTGAGTCAATCTAACTTTTTGCATAGGCCTGCCCACTGTTTTAATTGTAAGGAGGGTCACACTGTCTCGCATCGCAATGCACGCAGTCTGTAAAAAGATGTATTGTATTAAGTGCAGAAGAGTTGGCCACGACACTGAAAATTGTTTTTTCAAGCCTAGAAACGAAACATCTGACAAAAAAGTAACGTGCATAGGTAGTGATAGCAAGTTCATGCCTTCCTTTGAATGTTTGCCATCGATTACGCCAAAACCCATCGATGCGTCTGAGCCCAATCAAATAAATTCCAAGACTACCTTTGTAAATGGTTGTGCAATCCAATCGTAATATGAGTTTGGGAGTGAATGATTGATGATACGTTAGTTTGAAGTCCAAAATAATTAATTTGCTTGGATTGTACAGCTGATGGCTTCGATCTTTTACGAGGTTTTGGCAATTCTGTCGTACATTGTATAGGAAGGCAGATAGTAAAAGTTGTTATCGATGATGTAGGTGCAAAGTTGGACCTCCTCATAGTTCCCGATGCAGTTATACGTACAGGTTCACACACCACAGACTGACCAGACTGGCCAGACTGTCACAGAACAACCACATGCAATTATTCGGAAAACCGGTAGAAATTTGCAGATCTCACAGCTAGCTAATTTAAACACGGCTACAAACAGCAAAACAAATGTGTACTGTGAAAGAAATGCAAACGTTTCTGGTGCTACGATACTAGATTTATACACAGATTTCGTCATATTGTGTGTGGCCTCGAAAGCAGGTTTGATGACCTTCAGCCTCCCGAACAAGCCGGTTTCCGTAAGAGCTGGAACACCATAGACCACATACACACGCTCCGCCAGATTATACAGAAGACTGAGTAATATAATCGGCCATTATGTCTAGCGTTTGTGGACTATGAGAAAGCCTTTGATTCAATCAAGACCTGGGCAGTATTGCAGTCCCTTCAGCGTTGCCATATCGACTATAGGTACCTATATCGAAGTGCTCAAGGGTTTGTATAGAAACGCCACCATGTCGATCCGATTACAGAACGAGAGGACGGAATCAATCCAATTGCAGAAAGGTGTGAGACAGGGAGATGTTATCTCTCCGAAACTGTTCACGATCGCATTGGAGGATGTTTTCAAGCTCTTGACTGGAACGGATTCGGCATCAACATCAATGGCGAATACATCACTCACCTTCATTTTGCCGATGATATAGTCATCATGGCAGAGTCGCTGGAGGTCCTCAATACGTTCAATATGATGCTCAGCGACCTCAGTAGCCTTTCCCAACAGGTGGGTCTTAAAATGAACATGGACAAATCAAAAATCATGTCCAATGTTTTACCCGTGCCGGTAGTCATTGGGAACAATACTCTCAAAGTTGTAGACCATTACATCTATCTTGGACAGATTGTTCAGTTAGGTAAGTCCAACTTAGGCAAGAGGTCGCCCGAAGAATACAACTCGAATGGACAGCGTTCGGTAAATTGCGTGACATCCTTTCGTCCAAGATACCACAGTGTCTAAAGACAAGGGTCTTTGACCAGTGTGTGTTGCCAGTGATGACATATGCTACTGAGACGTGGTCCTTAACTGTTGGCCTTTTGGAAAAACTCGGTCACACAGCGGGCAAAGGATATAGCTATGCTTGCAGTTTCTTTGCGCGATAGAATCCGAAACGTGAATATTCACCAAAGTACCAGAGTCACCGACATAGCTGTTAAAATTTGCAAGTTGAAGTGGCAATGTGCAGGCCACATCGCTCGAAGAACCGATAACCGATGGGGAGAAAGATTCTTGACTGGATACCATGAACCGGAATACGCTGCGTAGACCTCCCACTAGATGGACCGATGACATTGTGAGAGTCGAAGGCATCCATTGGATGCAAAAGGCAGGCTATGTTCAGCAGTGAACGTCTTCTGGATGATGATGACGATGACAATGATGATGACAATGATGATGATGATGATGATTATGATGATGATGATGGAGGGACACCTTGTGGCGAACACTAGTCCGTTGACAGCATTTACCTTGCCAAAGGATCTCCTCGTTGCACTTGGTCTGGTGGTCTAGTTGTATGACGCGCGTACCATCATAAGTGGTAAAAAAATTTGGTATGTTACATTCTAGAGGAAAAGCTGAGATCCCTTTTGATACAATCAGTGCTGCTCACGTTAGCCCATTTGTCTGCAGCACAGGGAGGGGGGGATATTTACCATTTGGTATTAATTGATGCGTTCACAAAATAGTTTTCTTAAGCCTGTCAAAAAGACAAAGTCCAGTACTGGGGTATACGACTTTGATAGGCATCAAATTCAAGATACGCCACTTACCCAAAAGGCAACCGAGGGTCGGTTGTGTCTCTTCAGTACTCCTTAGTAATATCAAGAGACAAAATTGAATGATGGTTAGCATTTGACAGGCTGCACGATTCCTCTAGCAACAGTGAATAGCATACTGCCTTTTAATAACCACTTTATAACTGTTATGTTACAATGTGTCACTTTTCAGATTCGGAGTACTCATAATATTCATTAATTTACCTTGTATATCAGCCACGCGGAATCTACCCGTCGTACCTGAATATACATAACCTTAATAATATTTTGTGGAACGCGGAATTTACCCGTCGTTCATTGATTTACCTTGTATTATCAGCCACGCGGAATCTACCCGTCGTATCTGAATAATATTTAGTGGAACGCGGAATTTACCCGTCGTTCATTGATTTACCTTGTATATCAGCCACGCGGAATCTACCCGTCGTATCTGAATAATATTTAGTGGAACGCGGAATTTGCCCGTCGTTCATTGATTTACCTTGTATATCAGCCACGCGGAATCTACCCGTCGTATCTGAATAATATTTAGTGGAACGCGGAATTTGCCCGTCGTTCATTGATTTACCTTGTATTATCAGCCACGCGGAATCTACCCGTCGTATCTGAATAATATTTAGTGGAACGCGGAATTTACCCGTCGTTCATTGATTTACCTTGTATATCAGCCACGCGGAATCTACCCGTCGTATCTGAATAATATTTAGTGGAACGCGGAATTTGCCCGTCGTTCATTGATTTACCTTGTATATCAGCCACGCGGAATCTACCCGTCGTATCTGAATAATATTTAGTGGAACGCGGAATTTGCCCGTCGTTCATTGATTTACCTTGTATTATCAGCCACGCGGAATCTACCCGTCGTATCTGAATAATATTTAGTGGAACGCGGAATTTGCCCGTCGTTCATTGATTTACCTTGTATATCAGCCACGCGGAATCTACCCGTCGTATCTGAATAATATTTAGTGGAACGCGGAATTTGCCCGTCGTTCATTGATTTACCTTGTATTATCAGCCACGCGGAATCTACCCGTCGTATCTGAATAATATTTAGTGGAACGCGGAATTTACCCGTCGTTCATTGATTTACCTTGTATATCAGCCACGCGGAATCTACCCGTCGTATCTGAGTATACATATCCTTAGTAATATTTTGTGGAACGCGGAATTTAGCCGTCGTTTGTTGTACAAATCAGTCACGCGGACTTTTTCTGTCGTATCTGATCATACTTTAGCTTTATGAATAGCACGCGGATGCTATCCGTCGTGAATGTATGTGATTTATTGTATAACTTTAACTTTAATAAGTACCTAATTTCCAATCAATCATGTATTTTACCAAGTAAAATAACTTAATTTGTTAATGGAAGACTATAATTAATCTATTCTAGTAAAAGGCACCGCTGGTTCTTCTGGCTCTATATTTTTGTATTCCATGTAAAATATTTTTTCCCTCGTGGTAAAGAACTTAAAATTTGATGATATAAGCTGATTAAATAGAGTAAAGTTAAAACTGTTATAAATTTTAATTTAGAAAACAACAAATAAAATATTGAGCTCTTAGTAAATAATTTTTGATACTTTTCTTAAATGTATAAATTTAGACATAAGACACTGTGACTAACTAAGTGAATAAATAATTAATTAAAATAGACAGCAAAAATTATCTCTTTACACATGTCATGTATAAATTAAGCAGAGTAGGTATGTATGGTTAAGTTAAATATTGATTATCAACGGTATAATATATTATGATAATTAATTTATACAATATAGTACGAGGACATACTATGATGCTGGATGGCCGACTGTTAACAATACTTATATTTAAGCTTTAGAATTCTTTAGTTTAATTATATTTAGTATAATGTCTCAATTGATATTGGAACAACAACCGGCTACGTGGTCTGACTCGCGGGTAATTTTGAGACTGCCAATCATAGACGCCGACAGTGGCGCCGCCGGTGCATGTGATTGCTTGCTTGAATAGCCAATCGCAGGCACCGGCGTTCGCGCCGTCTGGGCATGAACAATGGCGATAAGGAGTCGTATAAAACGATGAAGAGTCAGCCCACTAGCTCTCTGTTCTGTTTCGTACTTCGTGGCTTCACGTTCATTTAGTTGTTGAAGAAGTTAATTATCCACTATAATAATTGTAATAATATAATATAAAGTGAAATATAGAGGTGAAATTAACCATGTAAGTACAGTTTTATTACTTAAATCCTATCCCTGCCAGTGTAAGTGTAGGTAGAAACAGTGGTCCAACCAGATTATGCATTACAAAATACTGGGTGTGCCATTAATAGGTAACGAAATAATTTTATATTTTACAAGTTGTATCTCTACACGGATTTATTCGAGAATATCATTGTACTCATAATTATATACAACTTTTACAATAGGACCAACCCTGAAATGGGGAAAAACAGCTGTTCCCAATTATTTGGGCACAGCTGTTTTTTTTTCTTCGGTTTTTAGGTTATCGGTTCTTCGAGCGGTGTGGCCTGCCCATTGCCACTTCAACTTGCAATTTTTAATAGCTATGTCGGTAGCAATGGGCAGGCCACACCGCTCGAAGAACCGATATCCTAATAACCGAAGAAAGGTTCTTGAGTGGATACCACGAAGCGGAAGACGTAGCCTAGGCCTCTTCACTAGATGGACCGACGACACCGTGAAAGTCGCGGGCATCCAGTGGATGCAGATGTCAAGCTGTCGCTCAGTGTGGAGTTCTAAGGGGAAGCCTGTGTTCAGTAGTGGACGTCATTTGGCTGATGATGACGATGATGAAGCCGGAATGTCTTTATATAAAACTATTTCAGCATTCTCAGATATTCACGTTTTCTCACGTGATCTCGTCCGCCGTAGACCAGAACCTTCGCTGTGTGGGGATTTTCCTCGATCTCGCCAAAGCATTCGATACGGTCTCGATTCCGATCTTAACAAAGAAGCTTGAAGTAGCCGGAATCAGAGGTATTGCTCTTGAGTGGTTCTGTAGCTACCTAAATGACCGAGGGCAACGTGTTAGGGTCGGTTCGAGCCTTAGCGATGAACTTTCGGTCAGTTTTGGAGTCCCCCAGGGTAGTATTCTCGGACCTACTCTTTTCACTCTTTACATTAATGACGTTTTGGACCTTAATATGCCTGGGGTAGATATAATCTGTTACGCAGATGATACAGTGGTTATTTTTAAGGACAAGTCTTGGGAAAAAGCATTACAAGCAGCAGAAGTTGGAATTAGCCGCGTTGCAGCATGGCTAAGCAACAATCTTTTAACTTTAAATAGTAAAAAAACCAAATTCATGACATTTTTTAAAACCCAAAGATCAGCACCCCAAATTAACTTAGATATAACAATTCATTCTTGTACTAAAGACCCTGGAAATGATTTTCCTTCCACTTGTAGTAGCTGTGACCGTATTGGACAAGTCGATAGGATACGTTATCTTGGTGTAGAACTAGATGAGTCACTTACCTTTAAGCATCATATTACGAAATTGTCGGGTCGCGTTCGAAAACTCATATATGTCATGAAAGGTTTACGGTTCTCTTGCGATCCGAATACACTTCTTATGGTTTATACATCTCTCTGTCAATCTATATTGTCCTACTGTAACATAGCCTGGGGAGGATCAGCAAAGACTGTCATGCTGCCACTTGAGAGAGCCCAACGCGCCGTTTTAAAAGTCATGCTGCGCAAACCTTTTAGATTTCCAACTGAAAATCTTTATAGGGAGGCTTTAGTTCTGTCGGTGCGTCAGCTTTTCATCCATAAGGCTACGGTCGCAATTCACACCTCCACTAAGGACTCTAGCCAGTTTACAGAACTGGTAAAGAGACGAATCTTCAGGGTGCCAATTTCTAGTGTTAGGTCTGCTTTTGCTAACCGTCACCCAAACTCTCTCCTTCCACGTATTTACAACGAAGCTCTTAAAGCTCTTCCCAATTTAAAATATGAGAGGTCTGCGAGGGTAAAGAAGGCAGTTCGGGAATGGTTACTAACTTTGTCATATGAGGACACCGAAAACTTAATTACCCGGATACGTACTGAGCAGTGAGAATTTTATTTCATCATCCACTCATTCAAGGTCAAACACATCCACGCAAATCCCACACCACATTACACACACGTACACACACACACACACACACACACACACACGCACACACACAAAAACAAGTACACACACACACATACACCACACTCCACACTCACTAGGATAATCTGTAACTTTATATATTCGCTAGGATGCCTCCTAAAATAATAATAGTTATACTGTGTTTCGTTTTGTTGGTCTCCATATTACGGGCCTTGAGCCTAGTGTGGGACCGCAGAAATGTCTGCAAATTGTCTACATGAATTTTAATGTACCTTAACTATAATTATTATGTTAAAAATGTAGTTAATTCGTATTTTTGGAAATAAATTTATCTTATCTTATCTTATCTTATCTCAACAACAACAAAAACTTCCTTTCGTTAAATTTTCTAAAAATACCGTCATTTCTCGGTAAGTTGATGTCATCGAACGTCAGCTGCTGATGAGAAGTATTAATGGGATGGCTTTCAGGAATCCATCGGGATCATTAGTGATTTACTGATCTATTGTTGTCTTGTTAACCCTGTTTAATCTTTACGATTAACAGTTATCTATGTTTTTTATTTAGTCTGTGAAATACGACTTATTTCAACTCCGCTACGAAAATTTGTGACTTCTACATGGAATAGATGCGTGGTCCTATTAGATTGAGTTTAATATATCATAGAGACAAAAAAAACTACACGGAAAGTTTTTTTTATTTTTTGTTTTTTTTTTTATAATTAGGCTTGCAATTGACCGCCAACTCGCCTGATGTTAAGCAATGATGCGGTCTACGATGAAGCACGCTATAAAATGGTAAAATACAAAAACGAGATTCATTCCCTAACTTTCCGCCTTTAGAAGCGGAATATTTATTTAAATTTAAATTGGCGAAGATATCGCGTAACATGTTATACATAAAAAAATATAAATTAATAAAAACCCTATAGAAGAACTGATAATTCTCAAACAGCTGAACAGATTTTCTTGAACACAGCTAAGAAAGCTCAGCTCTTGATCAAAGTATCGTCATTGCACTTGATCAAGTCACTTTGCAAACAAAAAAAAACTAAATTAAAATCGGTTCAGCCGTTTAGGAGCTACGACGCCACAGACAATCACACAGACACACACGTTAAACTTTTAAACCTCTTCTGTTTGCGTCGGAGTTAAAAATACAGTAGAATTGAAAACCTCCTTATTGAAGTTTGTTGAAAATACTGAAAATGGAGTAACTATTCTATGATCACCTAAATTGTATCTTTTTTGTCCAATTTTCATCACAAAATGTTATGTATTGAAGACTAGCTGACTTGACAGACGTTGTCCTGTCATAGAACTGTCAAACACGCAAAGTTAAAATTGTGAATCTTATTTTTTTACACCTTGGCTTAAATTATTCGAGTTTTAGTAAGGATCCCTATTTTTTTCTTGCAATTAAAATAGCCTATATTAATCAGTGATAATGTAGCATTCAAATGGTGAAAGATTTTTTTAAATCGGTCGAGTAGTTTTTGAGCCAATTCGTTACAAACATACTTACAAAACTTTCCTCTTTATAATATTAGTATAGAAGTATAGATAAAATGAAGCACGTACTGCATCTACAGTAGCTGTCCAATAAAATTGGCAAACTTGAAAACAATATCTCATCCGAAAGTAGTAGAAACGGTTTTTTGTAATTCAAAAATAGAACCATTTTCTGTTTCTGTATTATTAGTTCCATTGTCCGTTCAAAGATCATTGGTCCGAGCAATGAAGGCCATCTAATTTGGTACAAGTCTGATGTAAAGAACAACTTTAGGCAATAGGGTATTTGACTACTTTTGGGAAACTATTGCACATTATTGCCTGATATAGTTTAATGTATACTGCATTTATATTTTCTGGATATGAGTCGTATTTGCGATATAAATCGATGTTAAAGTTTGAATAAAAAAATATCGCGCCAAAACGCAGACCTGCGTCATAGCTCCGGTCGAGCGACGATTGACGTCACACAAAACAAAACAGCTGCAGCCAGGCAGCAAAAGTTTGATAATCACTAATTTTCTAATAGAAGTAATGGTTTATAAATGTTGTGTAGTGCCACAATGTACAAATACTTCCATAAAACACCGGAAAAACTATTCGTTTCTGTTCCAATGGACCCCAAAACTCGAAAAAAGTGGTTGGAACTAAGTAGCTCGTAGAGAACCCAAAAGTATTGGAGCTAATTCAAGTGTTTCTATGTGCGAAGATCATTTTGAGGTACATATTTGAGTCTATATATTTCTATTACAATTTGTGTTTTTATTGCATTACTATTTTATGTACTGTTACTTTCTTTTTAAACATTGTAAAGACATAACCTAACAAAATAGTGATATCCACCTACTACAACATACTTTTTGTACAACTTGATTGAATGTTTTGCTTGGAGAACAATTAAAAATTAATACTTACATTGTAGTTTTTACGTTTTGAGTTCTGCAGCGTAGAAACAATGACGTAGATTATTATTGAAGAAATATGCAACCATAAATACATTAATTTTGGGTAAGTTACTGCTGTCTGCTTGCACAAAATGTTTCTCCATTCTTCTCACATTTAACCTCCGGACTGTTTTTGGTGATAATTTGTGGATAAATCGCTCTCAAAATAGCTTTACAACATTAAATTCGCAAATATCAATACAAAATCTGTTTGTTTAGATTTGTGTGACGTCACTAGGGATGAAGCCAATTACAGACCGTTTTCGATCACGTGATCAAATGTCGAAAATACAGTTATTTTAATCGCGTTTTTTACAAAAAATAAGCATATTTTTATAAAAAAATCAATGAAATATGCTTTTTCATTATGTCATGTTTATGGATGATGTCAATTGGCATAATATTTTCAATACAGTCAAACACCCTATTACATATAAATATCATAGATCGGTGGAAATCTCACACGGTGCGTTTTACGAGATCTTTTTGGCTCACACCTGCAATTTGTGTTTTAGTTCCCATCCTGCGGTATTTCCGACTAACTGTAACATGGGGTTCTTGAAAAGGGCTGTTAATAGAGTATTTAAGGGTCAGCAACATATCTGACCACGAACCGGAAGACGCAGCGTAAGTAGGCCTCCCACTAGATGGACCGACGACATAGTGATAGTCGCGGGCATCCAGTGGATGCAAAAGGCAGGCTGTCGTTCAAGGGGGATGTCTATGTTCTGCAGTGGACGTCATCTGGCTGAAGATGAAAGTATCTGTGATGCTCCTGGTGTTGCACTATCCATAGGCGACGGTGATAGCTTACCATCAGGCGGCTCGTCTGCTTATTTGCCACCTATGGCATAAAAAAAACAACAACAAACTAACAAACCAACAAACTTTTCGCATTTATAATACTAGTAGGTATGATATGATTACCCACAGTCTTCAAGAGCCAAATACAAATTGTTGACATTAACTTTAAACCCACGTCCCAACCGCTGGCTTACCTTGACTTTGATTGCTCATAAGATTTATTTCACGGGACAAAAAAGTGTGTGTCATAGAACTGTTCTTTTTACCGACTGTGCAAGAAGGAGGGTTATTTTTTTCGAGTGTATGTATATGTATGTAACTTGTAAGTAAGTAAGTATGTATGTATATGTATATAATATTATATATTCAAGTAGTCGATAGTTAAACATCGTCAAACAATTTGCAGTTCTTCACAGTAAATGTTAAGCAAAGTTAGTCACTGTCAAGTTCAAGTCATGGCTCAGTTTTAGAAACAACACGAAAAGACACGTTTCACCTCACATATTGTCACTGAAAAATATGTACCTACACAAGTTTAGAAAATTATACAATGAGAAATTCCATTCAGAATTTTTATAACATAGGTTTTTTTTTCCTCATTGGAGGATTTTGGCTTTACACGTTTGTGTATTTGCCAGTGTCAAGTACTGAAATATTTACAATCATCAAACAAGGTCATAGTCACAGTCAGGGTTAAGCAAAGTATGACACGGTCAAGTCTAAGTCATGCCCTAGTAAACTGGTAGAGGCTTATGAAGAGGTTTGAAAACAATACGAAAATACATATTTCACACCGTTATATCGTTTCCTATAATAATCCATCAACATTCGAAAATACACAAGTTATACAATGTTGATACATGTTTTTTCCAAGTTAGCGCCAAAACTTCAACTCTTACATTATTCTAAAATAATAGTTTCAGAGATGCTTTGTTATTGTCATGCCTATTCGACATGCGAAACCTAAAAAGCCAGTTTCACGAATTCGTGCCAAACACGTCATAAAATAAACCGGTCAATTGCGAGTCGGGCTCGCGTACTGAGGGTTCCGTACCACCACAAAAATCAATAACGGAATTGCCAGTTCTAACTAGATAATGAACAGAAACTTGTCACCGACTCGCACTTGACCATTATTTATTATTTGTTGTTACATTTTAGAGTGTATACTATAATCGTGCCAAGTTTGACGCTTGTACGTATTACCGTTTTTCCATTAGAGCTAATACAAAAAACACGTTAAAAAATACTTTGTTGTATGGGGACCACTTTCGTTTATACATTTTGACTTTTTTATTATTTCGTAGTTAATCCGCCGTAACATTACATATTCTGTGAAAATTTTAACTGGCTATCTATTACGGTTCGAAAGATACAGCCGTTTAAAGGTAGGACAGACAGACAGACATCGTAGGCTTAGTAATGGGGTCCCGTTTTTACCGTTCGGGTGCGGAACCCTAACTAGAAATGAGTATCTAAGCAAGACAGATAGGTACACGCATTGCAAAGTTTTACAAGATTTGCCAAGAAGTGTGCCACTGAAGTCAACGCTCCATGATTCATACTTCACGCTATTTTTACCTGCTAACCTAATTTCAACTCTAAAGCTTTAACTTACAAGTGTATTCATCTGAAAATGAAGCTTGTTCTTACACACGTGCGACTGAAAATGTACAACCTAATTTGGACTTTAAGCCTTAGTCTTAAACGAAACATTTTGTTAGTTTGATTCTCATTAAGATCGAGTGTGATTCGATTGTGCTATAAAGAACGATGTATCGATTCATCAATCAACATTAAGAGCTTTTGTGGCTCAACTAGTGCAGTCTTAAATCTTGATAGATGTTGCATTTCTGTTGTTTTTAGGTCGTTGGTCTTTAATTTTTTACGAAAGAACAACCACAAACTCAACTTCCTGTATCTTTTTCGAGAAAATTATCAGAATTGGATCACATCATCAGGTCATTACACTTTCACTAATAATTATCATAAATGAAAAAGATTTCGCTGAATTTGATAATGTTCAGCAAGAAAATAGTATTACACTGATATTTATAATTGCGAAAATTAGTGGGTAAGTAATTGTGACGGCTGACCGGAATGGAATGAAATTTTAGTCCATACCAAATCTCACAAAAGATCTTTTCTAATTATCCCTTGACAGCTTATACCTTGGATTAACACATAATAGGCTACTTTACGTCCCCAATAAATTGACTATAGCGGGTAAAAACGTGAAGCTTTATTAGTTCATTATGAAACAGCAAACTCAAACTTTGCATCTCTCAAAAACGTATATCGGGTAATAGCACAGAAGACATAATAGACACAGAAGGTTCACTCCGCGAAGAAATTTAAATAAATAATGGTAATACATAGTAGTAAATCTGGAATATCGGGAGTATGCGCGTACGCAGATAACGCTAAAATATTTTTCACTATATATTGAACTCTAACAGCTCTACAATAGCTATTGCTGCAATTGCTTGTTGGATATTACTGGGCAAACGTGCTCCATCTTCGACCGATCGATCATCGCTTTTCATCAAGCGAAATCGCGGTCAAATGTTAGCCTAGTCAGATGTAAAAAAAAAAAAAAAAACTATCGGACTGATATTTTTTATGGTCTTATAAAGAACCTGACGTGCCTGTTAAATAGAAGCGATAAGCAAAGTTTTTTTTTTAAGTTAAGTAAAATATTTGCATTTTCATGTCTTGCTACACAGAGAGCGCTCTACACTTTCAATACAAATGACGTCACTTGTAAGTACGCCATACTAATTCAATACTGAGACTAGCTTTGCGGGAAATAGGCAGAGCATCCTTTCATAATCCGATCAAAAACTTAGGAAGTATATTTGTAATACTGGTATATTGGTAACATATTGGAACTTTTTAATCCTGTACAAAAAAAATATATACTTATGACATTTAATTATACATTCCACCAAACCCGTAGAGGGAGAATTAGTATACTTAGCCTATGACCAAACCTGTTTTTAAAAAGACACCTTTCTGTTAGCTAGATGACCTAGATTGTAAATTTTTGTTAATTTACGCAACAAGGAAAACAATAAATGCGATCAACACCGCAATTGAGATTTGAACTTTTTTTAATATTATCTGTGACTGTACATACATACACTGCATGCATTGCTGAAAAAGTGCAATATCAATAAAGTTTGACCACGAGGAAAGACCATCCCTCGTCGTCAAACCAGTTTGACTACGAGGAAGCACCGGAATTTTCAGGCAGTTTTATAGTATTTGTTTTGTTTATTGTAATACAAGTAATTCTCTTTGATCAGAAAAGATAACTTATGCCCTCGTTATGTCCCGTAATGGCTCTAAGATCGTTAAAATAAACATTTTTTGAGTCACGACGACCAATAATTATTTATTTTTTTATACCTACCTTCGTGTGTACTACAATTATTATAATCTCGATGATGTAGCAATGTTCCAAACATTATTTGTTCTAGTTGTTGTATTATGTTTATGTTATAACTATATTTGAAACAAACAATTGCAACTTTAAACAATAAATCTGCTAATAATTCTAACTTGGCAGAAGAACAAGATAATATTAAAAAAGAATTTGAAACAAGCTTTTATTTAAATAATAATTTTCATTTAATGTTTTTTTCGTGCTCTATCGTCATCGAGATACAATTCCTATAGAGTCACAATCTCTCAGTGAAAACAGTCAAAAAACGTCCGAGAGTCATTGTACATACATTGTATCAATTATATACTTCACAGTGCCACAATTACTTCAATTTAGACGTTATGTCGCTTGCATAGTGTTCAACGTTAGTAAAGATGTCCGCTGTGTCATCGTATCTCTGGTATCGCGCGGCGTTGTTATAACGCGGTCGCGGCGTCGCCAGTCAAGAATCAAAAAGTCTGCGCAATTCGTAGCGTACGCGTTTTGGTTCGGACATTTTTTGGAGCGATTGTGACTATATGTACCTATTGTATCTCGATGTCTATCGTAGACCTTATCATCGCCTAAAATCAGGCGTATTGCCGCCAAAATGCGAACCTTTTATTAAATAAATAAAAAATTGTCTATAGATCCTAATTTTACTCAAAATCTGTTGTTTGTTTTGTTGTTAATATAAAATTCATAATCAAAGTGTGAAATTTGTTCCTACCAGCCGTGGCCAGCTATTTCCGCTTGGTGTTGACTTTTTCCACAATCCTTGGTAGCTTTTGGATATTTCCTTGGAATTTTCGTGTTATTTTGGAGTAGTCACCTCACCACCATGCAGTAAGTAAACAAAACAGTGTGTTGAGTGGCGCCCACGCAGTTATTCTTAGTGATGATTCAGGGAGTTTGCATTTTGTTTAGTTTTTTTGGACCCCACATGTCGATGTTTTGATGGTGGCTTTGTTTGTCCAGTTTTTGTATTTTTTTGTTACCACTACCTAAAATATAACGGATAAATGAACCATTGTAATTCCAAACTGAAATACGATTCCAAATTGATTTATAAAAATAAATAAAAAACAAGATATCGTCATGATTTTTTCATAACTGTTGGTATGATTATTCATAGTTTTTTTAAACTTAAGAAATTGCGATTCATTTTCATTTACATTTTTCTGTAGCGATATTTTGCATAATTGGCATATAAATAACCACACGCGTTCGGACCTTCATTCTCGAGAACGATTCGACCTCACTTCGACGAGCTACGCTATGGAAAAGTGATCAGAGTTTGTTGTTTTTCAACTTTTAACAATCTATTGCAGCTATCAGAACTATAAAAAAATTGGAGCGAGATTAAGTTTTATGGTACATGGATTGTTAAAATAATTCCCTTGATGATTTAGTTACATAATTATTGACTGTGTTTCTTCTATAGCATTCACTTGAAACATGTATCACATGTCAAATGTGATGACAAGAACTTTTCTCCAATAGCTGGCCATATAAGGCGCCATCTTTAAACCGTTTTAAATGCCCACATTGTGCTCCATACAAAACACTCGCTTTGTACGTTAAGTTCAGTGTTGCTAGGTTAGAATTTTTCCCGACTAATGAGGTAGATATCTTAGAACTACTTAACAAAAAGTATCCTGTGGCTGTCCTAGTTTTGTTTTTACCATCTATTTCAGCGCCCCGTGGTTTTACCAGTTATCCAGCTTACCTACAGGAACCTTATATTTTTCAGGACATAAAGTAGCCTTTGTTAATCTAAGCTATAACCTATCCAAACTTTATCCAGGGGGTTTTGACGCCAACGTGGAAAAAATATGTCGGCTCGTTTTATTATTTTCCTAAACTTGTGTATTTTCGACTGTTAATGTGTACTAATGGTGAATTACTATTTATTAAGTGCTCGTAAACGTGCTCGAGTGTAGGTAGTGATATAACGAGGTGAAATTTGCCTTTTCGTTTTGTTTCCAAAACACCATAGAAGCCTCTTATAAAGCCTCCACCACTTTACTAGGGCATGAGTTTGACTTGATCGTGACTTAATTTCTTCATCAAAACTCGCGTGAGGATTCATTATAAATTATTATTATAACACCGGCTTGCACTCCCGATTATGTTTCTATCGGTCGAGACGATCGACCGGTTTCGAAGCCATTAGAGCCCCTTCCTCAGGGAATACGCGCGCTTCTTGTGAAGGTCGCCCGCGTACTGGCGATGCCAAGGCTGCGGCGGCGGTACGCGCACGCGCTGAGCGTGCAGCCGCTCTTACTGCCCTTGCACCCGCCTGCACTGCGACCGTTGCCTCTGGAACTGGTCTAATAATGACTTAATTTGCTTGAATCTGACTGTGACCATGACTTGTTTGGCTTGTTTATAGGACTATATAAACATGTTTAATAATACGACTGAAGGACTCTATATCCATGGTCATGAAAATAATAAAATTAAAAAACGAATCTTAAATCTTACACAGCTGGGATTTTTTTGCTTGTTACCATGTTACTATGTCAAATTAAAATATATCGAAACAAACATTTATTCATTTAATGTTATGATCTCAGCTAAACTTGGTTTTTATATTCTTATGTCCATTTATGTAATGTAAATTTGTTTTATTTTAAATTAAAATGGTTTAGGAGCTACCTGGAATTTTAACTTAATGTCGCTTAAGTTATTTATTTATGTGCTTATCTTTTCCTGCCGGCGTAGATCGCATACATTGGTCACTGCTTCGCGCAGAAGCAAAACTTGAATTTACGATGACGTATCGATATCGACGTACGACCACTAAAAGCTTCCATGAAAATTTCTGACAAATTTCGAGGAGGTTTTGGTTCCTCAGCGCTGGCAACTCTCGTCCAACGGAAACGGACCACTCTCGCATACAAATGTAGTGACAAATAGCTCTGCAGTAACTGCTTTGTCGTGTGACTTGTTAATCTAAATAGTTAAAACGACGATTTATTTCCAACCGGACTGTAAGCCTGCTTTGAATATAATTACTAGGAATTTACCTAAAGATAACCAAAGATTTATAAATCTTTTTTTGAGGTTCAAACTGGGTTAAAGTAACCTAGAGAAGATTGGTTAGCATTGGAGGTAGCCTTTACCTGTGGAGGGATTCTTGCAAGTGGAAATAGTACATAAACTAATTAGAACTAAATAACATAACTTATAATTAAAAAAAAACACTTATATTACAAAAAATTACATTTAAATTAGTATGTACCAATTTCTGTTCTGTAATCAACTTGCAGGACATAAAAGGCATTTTTTAAATATTTTTAATTTCTTAACTAAAGATTTGTATTAGAAACGCTAGATATAAAATTAAGTACTGTTTTAAACTACCTCGGCATTTCAAGTAAATAAAAAGAAAAATTACTTCTCGGGAAGTTTAATAAACGGGATTCATCCACCTAATTTCCACCCTTAGAGGGGGAAATTCTTCAAATTTAAATGGAACTACCAAGGATCACCCCAAGATAAAAGAAAATAATTATTAAAATTCAAGATATCACATAATATAAAAAAAACGAATTCAAAACCTCTTTTTAAAAAATCGGATGTAAATAACTAAATAAGGGTACAGGATTAGGTTATTAAATGTGGTTAAGTGGTTCCTAATCCTCAATATAAACTATAAATGAATCTGTGGCTAAGTGTTAAGGGCAATGCTAAGCAATTTACTAGATGACCGTTTATTCGTAACAGTTGGGTTCAATTAAGAAAGTGGTTGGGAAATGTGTCGATGTATTTTATGATTGCAGCCAAAGATTTTTAACATTTTTAGCTGCAGTCAGCGAATGAATTACAGATGAGGGAAGTAGTTGCTTTTCAGTCCTGTCAAAATTTCAATAAAGGACATTGGATATGTTTGTATGGAGAGTGGCCCTAACATCGGCGGTGCACGATGAAATTAATATTTGGATAGATAGGGACAACATCTAAACAAAAAAATGGCAAATAACCTAATGTCCTAAAACCGGGTTTCAAAGATATATTATCGATATAACTCACTTTTAAAATAGTAATAGCAGTATTTTTTAAGTTGTGGTATTTGTGATCTTGGGTTCGTACAAAAATCCCACAGAGAAAAAGGACGTTCAGTTTTTCCCGAATTTGAAAATTTCCCGGGTAGCTTTTTGCTGAAATTTTGCATTTAACTTTAGTTCTGGTGACAGTAATAATTATGCAAATATGTGTGTGTATTGCATATTGTATTGTCAGAACTAATGGTGTATGCAAAATTTCACCAAAAAGCTGAACTCGAGAGGTTTAGTGGCTGAGTTACATTGTCGACCAGCGCCATTATCAGTTTAGTTCAATAGCATCAAATTATTGTGTAATGTATTGTGATCCAGACTACAGTCTGGCTCCTGAGAGAATGCGTCTAACAGCTGCAATAACTATGAATAATCTGAATGAAAACATTTGCATTTAATATTTTACTGTAGTAACTAGTACTTATATTGGCTACCAGCTACAATCTTACGTAAAAATCAGGACAGAATTGAGAACCTTCCTCCTTTTTTGAAGTCGGTTAAAAAGTAAATAAAAGTGATCATAATTTAATTTTCGTTTCGTTCAGATTTTTACATTGTTATGGCTGTCAGACGCATTCTCTCAGGAGCCACACTGTAGTCTGGATGACAATACATTATCTCTACATAGCATAAATTGAAGTAGCTTTCCGCGTCTGTCTGTCTGTATGGCCGCTAACTCCTAAACCACGCAACGGATTTTGATGCGATTTTCACCATGAGTTAGATACATTTTCAAGGAAGGTTTATATATATAACTAGCGACCCGCCCCGGCTTCGCACGTAAATTACACCCGTGGGCGGGCGGGTTGCTAGTAATTATAATAATTTGGTGCTATCGAACCAAACTGATAATGGACCCGGTCGACAATCTAACTCTTAAAGCCACTAAAGCACTCGATTTCAGGAATTTTGCTGAAATTGTTAGCACACGTTCTTTCAGAAGCTGCACTTTAGGTAGGTACATAATATAAAATACTTGGAAATTTTCAAATCGACTTCCTTGATCTATTTACATACTTACAAAGTGAAGCGTGTTAGAAAGAATACTACTTGTTTTATATTGCTTTACTCACGCCACTTTTATCTACGAACTACGAAGTACAAAACACACAAAAAATCTTAATGTTCTATCATAATCTCATTACGTCGGTCCTTTGTGAGTCACAGACTGACGGACCACAAAAAATAGAGAATAGTTCGGAAACCCGAAGGAATGTGCGTTCCCTCACGTTTCGGTTAAGTAAGGGATCCCGAGGAACCAGAATGGTTAAGGCGCTTTCAGACTACGCTATAAACGCTTCATAGTTTACCGTTATTATGCCCTACCCACGTGGGAGACCGAAATGTATCGTCTTTCTCTCTCTTTCTCTCTCGTTGTCTCAGGCCGTGTATTTCTCAAGTTTACACGCGCACTTTCTGAGCAAATATAAATATGCTCTGAACGCGCACTGTACTGTACAGTAAAGGCGCTTGCAGACGATGCATAGTATAAGTAGCAAGTAGAAGTTGCAAGTTGCTACTACGCATTGTTTTGCTTAGTGCAAGTGGCAGTGGAAGTGCTACTAACCACTTTCACTGCCACGTGCACTAAGCAAAACGATCTAAGTTATCTATGAATCGAATGGTTAGCCACCTGACGTAGGTACTTTCTGGACAAAACTGACAGCAGTCCTTAGATTTTTTTTAGTTCTATCATTTGGCCACCTTCATATAGGTATACCATTTTTTTTCTTTACACAAAACAATACAATTTATAGTATATTGTTGCACTAAAAAACAACAGTTGGTTAAACATGGTGCTCACATTCACCGAGCACTTACAATATAAAAATTTAAATAGGTGTAAGATGGTCGTTTCCTATTATTACTACGTTGGTTGGTACCTATTTTAAAAGGGTATAAAATATTCCGGGTTCTGTGCTCCACCAGCCACACGATGCAATGACGTCGATTTTGTTATACCTTTTTCTATATTAAAGATAGCATAGTCTGAAGACGCCTTTAAGACTGCTTTATTTGTTACAAAAACAATACAGAATTTGTCGGTTGTAGTTTGTGGAAAGATATCCGTAAATGCATATGGATTTTCGGACTAAGTTTTGTTAGGATTTGCCAGAAATACCTAATCTTTGCATATACTCAAGTTTCGAAATAACAGAAATTAAGAATTAAAGAAGTCATCAGTCAAAATGAAATTCTCGAAAAATAGATAATTCTAAGTCTTCGAATGAGTAATCTCTAAAGGTAAATACTCTTAGTAATAGCCCTTAATAGGGTACTTGACTGTATTAAAAATATTATGCCAATTGACGCCATCCATAAACATGACATAATGAAAAAGCATATTTCATTGATTTTTTGATAAAAATATGCTTATTTTTTGTAAAAAACGCGAATAAAATAACTGTATTTTCGACATTTGATCACGTGATCGAAAACGGTCTGTAACTGGCTTCATCCCTAGTGACGTCACACAAATCTAAACAAACAGATTTTGTATTGATATTTGCGAATTTAATGTTGTAAAGCTATTTTGAGAGCGATTTATCCAGAAATTTTCACCAAAAACATTCCGGAGGTTAAATGTGAGAAGAATGGAGAAACATTTTGTGCAAGCAGACAGCAGTAACTTACCCAAAATTAATGTTTTTATGGTTGCATATTTCTTTAATAATAATCCACGTCATTGTTTCTACGCTGCAGAACTCAAAACGTAAAAACTACAATGTCAGTATTAATTTTTAATTGTTCTCCAAGCAAAACATTCAATCAAGTTGTACAAAAAGTATGTTGTAGTAAGTGGATATAACTATTTTGTTAGGTTATGTCGAGCTTTACAATGTTTAAAAAGAAAGTAACAGTACATAAAATAGTAATGCAATAAAAACACAAATTATAATAGAAATATATAGACTCAAATATGTACCTCAAAATGATCTTCGCACATAGAAACACTTGAATTAGCTCCAATACTTTTGGGTTCTCTACGAGCTACTTAGTTCCAACCACTTTTTGCGAGTTTTGGGGTCCATTGGAACAGAAACGAATAGTTTTTCCGGTGTTTTATGAAAGTATTTGTACATTGTGGCACTACACAACATTTATAAACCATTACTTCTATTAGAAAATTAGTGATTATCAAACTGTTGCTGCCTGGCTGCAGCTGTTTTGTTTTGTGTGACGTCAATCGTCGCTCGACCGGAGCTATGACGCAGGTCTGCGTTTTGGCGCGATCTTTTTTTATTCAAACTTTAACATCGATTTATATCGCAAATACGACTGATATCCAGAAAATATAAATGCAGTATACATTATTTTATATCAGACAATAATGTACAATAGTTTCCCAAAAGTAGTCAAATACCCTATTATCCATATTGCATGGCATATCACCAAGCATCGGTTTCTTGCCAAACAAGCAAGTTTATTTTTATTTTTTAAACAAAATTAATTAATGATGTCAATGAACTTTTACGTTTACTTACCTTTAGATTATATAACTTGATTTTATCAGCGTTAAGCCCTAACCAAAAAACGGCCTAGGTATAGGTATTTGGTCCTAATCTTATCTCTCATATCAAAGAAATGGTTCTAATTGTCAGACGCGCCCTAATCACCTTTATCTAGCTAGGTAATTGTTTACAACTACTAAACGAGGTTAAAATATCAAAAGAAACGGTAAAAACTAGACGTGTTTCCCAAGTTTTAGGAGAAAATGTAATTTGGAAATAAACCTTGAAATGTGATTAGTTTAACTAAAAATTCAGTACTGAAAACGCTTTAAATTCTAACGCTATTAAAACAACAGTGTCTGTTGCTAATTACTGGCTGAGAAACCGGCAAACGCGAGTGACTTCAGCATAAAATACCATTGGACTTATTAGAGAAGACACAGACTAAAATTTGTGTTCAAAGTGCTACATAATTGCTAGTGCTCTGAGCGCTGACCATCAAATGTTCTTAGCATTAAAAATAGCTGGTCATCTATAGAAACAAGCTAAACAAAGAGCAACTGCATAACTGGCCATAAAAAAGCAAATCAAGATGTAACTGGCCATGAACAGAAAAAAATAAAGTCAATGATACCTGGCCATAGACAGCAAAAGAAGTGAGTTATCGTTTTAAAATGCCGTCGGTCCTGGATATAGGGCCGTTCAGCCCGCCGGAGTGGAGCGACTCCAGCGATTTCTTGGAGCCAGCCCCGTTGCCACAGCTCGGATACTTTGTGCCGGTGCGGTGTCGGTGCGAGCGGAGCGCCACGCGACACGTGTGTCGGAGAAGCAGAAGGTAAATTTGAGTAAGAGGTTTGCAGTGATGATAGAACATTCTGATGACGCAATAAATAATGGACAAGTGCGAGTCGGTGACAAATTTCTGTTCATTACCAAGTTATTATACTCGAGCGCCTGTAGCAAACTGAGTAGCAAATTATGCCCGACACATTTTGGTGTTATAATAACTGGTAATTCGGTTACTTGGACATTTGTATTTTGTGGTGGTTCGGAAGCACCAGTGCGCGAGCCCAACTCACACTTGGCCGGTTTTTTTATATCTGGAACATCAAATTGGTTAGAGATAAAGATAATTTATTTGCATAAAAGACGAGTAAATCATACACACCCAACCTACATAAATACCACCAACACCCACCACCCACCCTATAGTTAAACCTGTAACTTACAGAAATTTGTTGATGATACATGATGATACTAATTTAACATAACCTGAAACAAAAATGCAAAAAAATGCACACAAATTAAAAATACTTAGCGGAAATACACCAGAGATTCATCTAAGAAAAAGAGTCAACTGTGCATCGCGCAACACGATTGTTTTCAAATCTCAATTCTATAGTAAATGAGGTGTAATTTTGAATTCTGAAAAGTTGGCTTCGACTTTGCAATCGGCACTGCATGGTCTTACTTAGACTTGATTAGGCGAATGACATGTACAAGACGGAAATGCCAGCAGAAGACTGAAAGCTGGGATTATAAGTTCCCAATTTGATCCTAAGAAAGTGTTATCTGTTGTCCACAGAGAATCTCCCCGATCGCGTCGCTCTATTTCGCAATGTTCGTGCAACAGCGTGTCGCGGCGGTCTTCTGCTGCCGCGTCACCCATGCCGCTGCCGCCGCTCAACAACACCGTCGAGATGTACGTCGAGCCGGTCGTCGAAGACGTGAGTACTTTCCCATTAGCTAGATTCTTCTGACATATATCTTACTCCGCTGGCGCAGCGACTCGGAGAGAACGCCATCGATCCTAGTCTCGCGTTGTCTCTCGCCAGTCGGCGACTTAGAGCTCACGCAAGTCCGACTTTACGGCATCTTTCCAGCAATATCTAGGACGGCCGATGGGTCGGATGACTCGGAGGCCATTGGGAACTCCAAGATACGCCTTCTTGACAAAGCGTTCCTCTCCCATTCCCAGGAGGTGGCTTGTCCAGCGGAATCTCTGGGTTGTGGTTTCTCCCATGATATTTGGCTCGGCGATAAGCTTCTCAGTCTCCACATTCGTTCTCCTGATATGCTTGTGCTATGGAGATTGAAGTGGTGTGTGTATGTATATAATGTAGTTATCGGTGGGTAATCTAGTGTCGGCAGACGCGTTTGATTCGTTTGACGCGGTTGAATTTTGTAACCACATGAGTGTCATTTGTGACCATGGTTACTGTGTTATAACACGTTTACGGCGTGTTATTGTCGTGTTATGTGGTTTTATATGGAATTAGAGCCCAGTCGAGGCGTGACAAAACGTGACGTGACGCGGAAGCACGCCGGGGCATTATTGAATCTACGGAACACCGAGAATAGTTTGAACTTCGAACGGCTGCTTGTACGCAGAGACGCTGTTTCGACTCCCCAGTCGAGTCTCCCCAGTTGAGCCTTACTTACTAGATCTAATTTAAGCCCATTACAGACGAGGCGCAGTACTTGCGCAAGTATTACTCGCGACAGTTAACTGCGCATCATCTGCAACGAGTATTTACTTAGTGCTAGTGGCAGTAGAAGTTGCTTAGTAGTTGTAGACGATGCGCAATACTTTCGCAAGTATTGCTCGCGCTAGTTTATTGCGCATCGTCTGCAAAGGGCTATACAATAATAAAAGACAAAACTTAATTTTAATCATTATATTGAGCAATCTCTTTCATATTATTTGGCACACAACTTCGTTTAACAAGCGATCCAATTCTAATCCTGGAACCAAATAAATTCAGAGTCAATTTCTCATTTCTAGAAGCAATTTAGTTCAGCCATTTATCATTGGCTAAAATAGACTTGCTTCTAACGCCTTAAGCGACAAAATTTGTTCGGGAAACCCATTTTAGGTACAATTTATGGGTCTACGGAATCTTTTCATTTATGAGAGAGGAAGAAATTACAAGGCAAAAAATATCGGAGCTTCCGTTACGTGCTTCTGCTGATAGGATGAAAAGTTTAATTATCAAGCTTTTGAGGAAATAAAAAAATAAAATTGTAAAATGTTGGTTCTATTGGAACCTGGGGCCTTTCGGCGTGAACGTGAACCTTGGCCCAGGAACGGTTTGCGGTCGAGTGATTTTCCAACTGAGCGGATTTAACGTTAGTTTGATACCGCGTTAGCAGTTAGCCGTAAGGCCCCTGATGAAGAATCAAAACATCTGCTTATAATAGTTTTTTTTATTGCGCTGTAAACTGCAGTAGATTTAAAAAACCTGAATGAAAATTGTAATATCTGATCACAGACACATAGATACACACGTTAAAATTGTCCCTCTGTTTGCGTCGAGGGCTAAAAATTAAGTAAACCCTTGGACCGTAGCTAGTCTACTGATAAATATTCGTACATGACTAGAGATAGGACATACCACCATAATTCTTTCAAAACAAAATCAGGGATATAACATAATATTTTCGGTTGCAAAACGATGTTCACTGAAAGAAAAAAATGCATGTATGACAATTTTACAGAATTCAAAGTGATTTAATAACTTACCTAATATCTAACTAATCCAACTCTACATTATAGAACTTTAGGTAGTACATAATTTGTAATAGTATCCAATGCGACCTATATCCCAAAAATTCAAACTAACCAACCAGATGGTCCAAAAAGACTGTATCCATTTCAGGCCCCTCCTAATTCTTATTCGAGATGGGGGGCGATAAATCCTGCACGGACGTCCCGCTTGGATGTATTGTGCATTACCCCCAGCACCTACCCGAGCCAACCCAACTTCTTGAAGTATCGGAGTGAGGTTCTGGGGTGCTGGCACAGTTCAGGCCACTGTTGGGGCGAGGACAATTGTAAATTCAGAAGAAAACAATTGAACTGCAAGCTTTCGTCTCAACCTGGTCATAACCTCCATACAAAATAGACGGCGTGTTTTTGAGTTTGAAATGAACTGAAAAAAATTATTTAAAAACAACAAGGAAATTAATTACGTGTTATGTCTTCATACATCAAATTGCTCGGACTTATACTTCTTGATGACTTTTTTCATGGCTTTGGCGATGTGTTCGGGTTTACTGTAGAAATATTTGTGTTGGGTGCTTCCTTCTTCGTTGTATATATTACTGTCCACTTGTCCTTTGGGGTTTAGGAAGAGGATGCTAAAAGGAAAATGAAAGGACAGTGGGCAATATATGCAGTTTGGTCTATTGGGGCTGACAAATGTAAAAAGTGGCGATAGATAAATAAATATTCGGGACATTTAACATCATAAAATGTACATAATAGTACTTGTTTTATTCAATAGAGCATCTATCCTACACTGCAGGCATTTAAAAGTGGCGAAAGAAAGCTGCTTTCTTTTATTTGAATTTGTAAAGGGTTGCGTTTGACCGCCACATCGCGATGATGCGGTCTACGATGGAGCACGTTTGCTTAGAAGAAAACGATTTACTCGCGATTTGGAGACATAGATTTAGAATCTTTGAAAGAGAGTATGACTATTGCTATTAATTTTCAGTATTTACATTTATCATCTCAGCTTTAAGCAATCCACGGGACTGGATATAGGCCTTTTCTAACACTTCTTTCTGTTGTGCCGATCTCATATAAATATATGTCATGGCTGTCTCTATGAACATTGGCGGCGTTATCCGACTGCTTTTTACATCGACAAAATAGTTTTTTTTACCGTGGGATGTAGGTACCATCAGGTGCGTACGTATTCTGTGGCGGCTCGTCATCGTCCACCAAGTTCACCATAACGAAGTGCTTGCTTAGGGTTTGTATCTCCGGTGAATTAGCGAACTTTGGCTTCAAGTTCTTGCAGGCCGTGCACCAGGACTTGTGGATGATGACCATCACCGGCTTCTTGTGGTTGTTGGCAATCTGTAGCCCGGACTCCAGGGACCCTGCCCACACATAATTGCTCCCAAAACCGTTATCCCTCCCAATATTGAAGCCTTCATTATTTTTACAGTAGACTCTATTGAAAATCAATGTGAATAAAGTTCTCGCGATTGTGCCAGCAGACATAATTTTGTAATGGATCAAAGGTATTGGTCGAACGGTGGTTATCAAGTACGGCTATTTACATTTTAAGAATTTGATGGCCCGTGTATCATCGATATCCATTTTCCAGCCATTTTGACTGATTTTGACACGAAAGACAACTTGTTTGACACAGAAGTTTGAATTGAACCCGTCAATCAAGTTGGTCGAGCGTGTGCTGCCATCTCACGGGGGCCACTTGTACCTTGTAGTTTATGGGTAGAGGAACCGGATTGGCAGGTTGTGGAGCTTGATATTGAAGTTTACTGTGTTTTAAGAAAACATTCAGAGATGGCGCAGTGTGTTCTTCTAGAAAAATTATTGCGCATAAATGGAAAAACTGCTAGCTAATGCATAGAAAAATTAGTTGCCGCATTTGGATGCATTACAAACGCTAAATGGAATGGCTCAAGTCAAATAGGTAAGTGGTTCCATTCCCACTGCCTGCGATACAAATACAGAGTGCCTACCTACTTGGAAGTTGTAATGTAATTGTCCGATAAATTCTAATGATTTGGCTCAGATAACGCCGACCACGTAAAATTTGATTGTATGGTGAAGAGTTATATAAGTCTACTTATAAAAATAGATACCTAGGTAATAAATAATAGGTGATATTGTGAAACAATTTATACGTGTTTTATGTTCAACATTTTTCCCTATTACCAACTTACTGTCGCTTCTAAAACGCCAATTCAGTTCTTCTTTGTTCGATTGCTGCTATAAGTAATTGCTGTTTTCTTTTATCCACATAAGCTCAAAAATATTCTATAAGCTTAGAGATACCAACTCAAGCTGCAATGTATACCATGCACTATTAGTTACTAGTATATAATTATCTTTGATTATCTTTGCTACTACTTAGACATTTACCAATCTATGCATACCTACCTAAGCATTCGATAAGCTATCCAACAAATAGGTAATTTTGTCTCGCTTTCACTCGTCATATTTCTCGTCACCGAAAACAGGTCATGTTATCTAACAGATTTGTTTATGGAGCGTTTCTGCATAAGAAGGATAGACTATATAATAGTTGTTACACAAAAATAAATAATTATCAATTTAAAAAAACTGACTACAAAATTTGTAAATACGCTATTTTGTTTACTTGGGTGCCATAATATTTCCAATTATTTTGATTTAAAAAGGCACTAAACAAATTTTGATGATATTTCTATGGAACTAATCTGAAGTATATGCTTTCAAATTAAAGAAGGAGTTCTGAGGAAACACATTTAAATAAAAAATTGCAAACCGAATTGGGTACCCCCTCTTTTTTTGAATGTTATAAAAAACTAAAACCCTTTGTTCTGAACGTAAATAAAGAGATTGAGCGAGCGATTAAATTCATACATTCATATAGACTTTAATTTCCCTCGGGCAGCGAAATGAAAAACTATGAAAACTTTTCTTTTGTTGGCTGCTTGCTGATATATACTTGTTGAGAGAGACTTTTGTTCCTGCATGTTCACATAAAAAAATCATCCTTATGCTATTGCTAACCAGTTTGTGATATTTGTGAAAGTAAATACCTACGTATCAAAAACCACAAAAACTTCAATTATGAAATTCAAAATGAAAATATAATTCTTCGATATAATAGATGGAATTCGATATATTATTTACGTACCTATTCGAATATAAAAAAATAATAAATAATTCTTTTATTGTAAATATAAATTTAATAGCAAATATTATTAGTCAATTAAATTACAATATCATACTAATATTATATCTATACTAATATTATAAAAAGGAAAGATTTGATTGTTTGTTTGTTTGTTTGTATTGAATAGGCTACGAAACTACTGAACCGATTTGAAAAATTCTTTCACTGTTGGGAAGCTACACTATCTCCGGTTAACATAGGCTATATTATATATTTTTTTAAATTGTGATCCTTTTTAAAACTCACCTAAAACTCCTATAATGTAACCCAAGGTGTAAAAAAATAAGATTTACAATTTTGACTTTGCGTGTTTGACAGTTCTAAGACAGGACAACGTTTGGTCAGGGGGTCTGACAATGACATTAGCATGAGATAAATTATCTGAAGTTAATGTCATTTTCATACAATTTCATCTTTCCGCAGGCGTGAACGCTAACAGTGTGTGGCTCTTGTCTAGACCCCCAGGTCAGCTAGTGTACGAGTAAATGCGAAAAGTTTGTTGGTTTGTTTGTTCCTCTTTCACGCAGCAACTGAGCAACGGATCAACCTGATTTTTTGCATGGGTATAGTTCAAGGGCTGGAGACTGACATAGGCTACTTTTCATCATCATTATCATCATCCCAATTTTTATCACTACGCGGGTCAAAACGCGGGGCGCAGCTAGTTACAAATAAAGTCCATAAATTGGCCACCAATAACTTAATAGGTATATTCGATATATGAAAAATATAGTTTCTGTTTACGCTGTCTGATTTTTCTTAAATTTACTATCAAATAAGTACTATTTTTTTTCAATAGTTTCGTGCTAGAAGTACGGAGGGTTCACGAATAAGGATATAAAATGAGCATAAACAATTAAAAACAAAACCAGAAAAGTGACTACAAATAATGAACACATTTTTACAACAACAAAAAAACATGCGACTTCTCAGGGGAAGTTCAAACAAGCGCCTCAATGCCGCTCAATAAACTGGATTCATCCCCTAATTTCCATCTTTATTGGTGGAATATGTTCTTCAAATTTAAGAGACCAACGCGAGATATATCCTATTCAATAAAGAGGGAATCATTCACAATCGAATATATTACGTAAAATATACAAAAAAAACTGGAACTTTGCGATTCTGAACAGTATTTTCGAAAAAAGTTCTCAATTCCTTTTCTTAAGTCGCTTGAAAATCACTTGTTTAGTTAGGATCGAAAAATACATAGGTTCGACTCGAGGTTACTCAGAACTATACTGCTACTGAAAATTACCTAGATCAGTGTGTGTCTGAAATTTTATAACAGGTGTCCATAGGTGTAACCACAATTTTCTTAATTTTGACAGTTGGGTTATGTCACCTATATATAAATCGAGACCACAGATCGAGACGATCCGTAGGTATACTTAGCATATGAGACGATCAAACTCCACATACGCAACGTATGTTACAAGATGATCAAAGTGGATGGTAAATTAAATTGAGGCCCAGTATTTTAGTAAAGTTTTATCTGTGGAATACGCTGCCTGAATGGATGTTCCCCGATAGTTACAATTCTGGGTGTCTCAGAGGATCGGTTTCTTCTAGGCAAGCGTGCTCCATCGAAGACCGCATTATAGTCGAAGTGGCGGTCAAACGTAAGCCTATCATACAATAAATAAATATAAAGCTTAGTTTCATCATCAGCTATCTTAGTTCACTGCTGGACGCTAGTGTTACCCAGCCCAAGCCTGTCCTTTTTTGCTTTCGGCAATCGTACCTTATGCCATGCGTTTCTAAAGCTGCCAGGCAAATTGTAAAGCTAAACAACTAAGTGTGTATTTAATTTTCGGTATCATCGTAAACAGTTTCTTCTCCATTCGCAATGACGATGCAGCTACGATTGTCACATAAGCATTTTTAAATACATAATGAGAGAACTTTTCAAAGTTGTTGGTGCGAGACCACGCCTGCGTGTGCGTTTTTCTCTCATTTTCAAGTAAATACATAGCAATGTCGATACGTCGCGCTCCACGTACCCTATTGGGAAAAGCAGATAAACTATGATAATTATATGTAACGTGCACATTGCTGGTATCTCTGCATTCCTCTGATGTGGCACGCATTTCAAACTGTAACAACAACATGGTCGCCCGCCCGATCCAACGGGGTCCTAAAGATTCAAATATTTGCACAAATATTCATCTTTTAGAACTGCCTCGTTCTTTTTCTAAATAAATAATAACACTAATGAACAGTGGCTTATTTTTTATTTTTAAAAATAAGTTCTACTTACTGAGTCTGTGCTTTAATTTCGCGCGTTTTTTAAGTGACCGTGGAGTTAGTTTGGTCTATAGAGCCAGTTCCAGTGTTTTCGGTGTCATGATGAACATGTATGGGTCACATGGTCGGAACAGGAGTTTGTACGGCACGGTGAGATCGATGGTGCCTGCGCGGGCGACGCCCATCGCCTCGATGGACGATATCTTGTACACGCCGCCTTATTTCTACCACATCCCACCTCCTCAGCCGCTGAACACATTCCCTGGAAGGAAGAGGCGAAA
This sequence comes from Agriopis aurantiaria, assembly GCA_914767915.1. Lineage (NCBI taxonomy): Eukaryota > Metazoa > Arthropoda > Insecta > Lepidoptera > Geometridae > Agriopis > Agriopis aurantiaria. Next base: position 4,595,367 of record OU612001.1, on the reverse strand, counting down.
ACGGGTAAGCAAATCAAATTTTGCTTGTTATTCTGAAAGATTATTTATAATCAATTGGGGACTAATGCCCCCTAAGAAATATACATACGGACAAGACATAGCGTCACATCGGCGTCCGCGTCGATGGCGCAAAAATCATTAACTTTTGGCAATTTTTTGGTAAAAATAATAGCGTATTATAATCGAGACACGTTGTTTAAATAAAATACAAAGGTTCAATACGGAGATACTTACTCTTAACATTTGCAGTTTGTTTATCACATTCCTGCTCCACAGTGCCGTTCATAATTTGACATGGCGCGTAGTTATTGCTCCTGACTTCTAATTCGATTTCTTTTTTCTGAAATTAGCACAGAATCAGGATAAATGGGACCACATTTTCTTTTTCCTTTTTTTGTCTCATCATCATCATCATCATCAACCATTTTCCACCCACTGCTGGGTATAGCTCTCCTCTTGTCTATTAAAGCTAATTAGCAAAACTTAGAATTTGAGTATATATAGCGTAGGCCGCATGCAGGCGGTCGAGAAACTCTAACCATACAATCTAGTTTTTTTACTATACTGGGTTACGCGGAAAGGGTGTACTAAGCCGAATGGGGTCCATAATACTCATCATTATGAACAACTTTTACTATGGACTAACCCCGAAATCGCGAAAGCTTTAAAATATCAGCTGTTCCATAGAAATAGGTCATATTCTCACTCGACTAAATGTATGGAACAGCTGTTTTTTTTTTTGCGATATCTGAGTTGGTCCTTTAACAAACATACAATAATTTGTTCATAAGTACTAAGGACCGCTTTTGGCTTAGTACACCGTTTCTGCGTACCCTTTTAGACTGAATAATGGTCTTGTAATATTGTAACTCCAAAAACAAATAAGGTTTGAAATTGTCGCGTAAACGCACGGAACGTCGCTCGCGCGCTCACACTGTTTTGCTGAAGGCGTGCAAGGAGAAGAAAACGCGTACAGATTGTGTGCTTATACATCGGTTTCACGCGGCCACTTAACAAAATAATCTAATCAACTTTGCGAACCTCTACTAAATAATATGCAATGGAGTATTGGAGTATAATGGGTGAAAGCAAGCACTCTCTACCACATATGTGATGCGTCATTTCTGTTGTTAGGTACCTAATACTAATGTGACAGGACTAAAACTGTCTCCGTCACTTTTCATTTTATTATGTGAGAAAGGTTTATTATGTACTAGCGACCCGCCCGCCCGGCTTGGCACGGGTGTAACTTACGTGCGAAGCCGGGGTGGTTCGTTTGTTACATATATAAACCTTCCGTGAAAAATTATCTAACTGATGGTGAAAACCGCATTAAAATCCGTTGCGTAGTTTTATAGATCTAAGCATACATAGGGACGGACAGACAGCGGGAAGCGACTTTGTTTTATACTATGTAGTGATAGTGATTTCTTTTGGTGCTCTCAAATTTAGTTTAGTTAGAATGGCACAACAGTAATGAAGTCAATTGTCTTGAAATCTAAAGCTTTGGTTTTGATCGACAAGCACAACGCTGGGGTAAGCGTTATTCGGTGTTGGACACTGAATTGTATGAAAAACGTCTAGGGCTCGATTTTTGAATCACTCATATGATATTTCGCACGAAAACATCATGCGAAATTCAAAATCAAGACCCAGGGGCTCATTTTAGTAATCGTTCGCGATTTCGCACGAAAAAAAATGAAATGAAATATTTTTTAATTGTTAGAAAACAAATTCGTTTTGTACTGTTTTGTACAAACCATTGCTGCGTTATCGAGTAATATGATTATTTTTTGTTTCGGATTTCGTTCGAAAGTCAATCATTCTGCATGATATTTCCCTGCGAAATATGATTAAATATGATTCAAAAATCTATCCCTGAACGGTCTGTTGTTCCGTCGAAACAAATGCGTCTGCATTGAAGGGCAAGGACTGACGCTGCGTTGGAAACGGATTACCGCAGCACTGTGCGTTCCAAATTACGCCAACAAAGCTAATGAGTCACGAATAATTTTCATCGTGACTGGGTGATTCTCATAACCGCTGTTGGCGTCGTTTGCGGCCTAAAATCAGCTGAATCGATCGACTTTTCCAGCGCCGGCCCTAGCCTTTGATCAGGGTAGAGCGAGATTGTCTTACTGCGTTTCATTTCTGAAAACTATTGTACAGGAATTATGTACTATATATGTATGTATATCAGTCTCTGGCAGCCATATCACAAGCTTTGCTTAGTTTGGGGTCAGATGACCATGTGTGCGAAAAAATATGTTGTCGAATATTTATTTATTTATATGTTATATCATTTTTCCGGAATAAAAAGTAGCCAATGTCATCCAGGATGTAAACTATTTATCCACCCGCTTTTTTTGGCAAGTTGAAGAGGCAGAGAGCAGGGCACACAGCACGCAGAACAGATGGTCAATGGGCCGAAAAGGTCTCCAATGGAGACCACGGACCGGTAAGCACAGAGTAGGACGTCCACCCACAAGATGGACAGACGACCTAAAAGAGACCGCAGGGAAACGCTGGATGCAGGCCGCTTCCAACTGGCCTTTTTGGGGATCTATTCCAGCAGTTGACGTCCTATCGCTGAAATGATATTGATGATGAAATTTTTTATACTGTTTACAATCAATGCGATGCTAGTGTTGCCTGCCGTGTGCCATGCCGCCCCGCCCCGAGGCGCCATCACATTTTTTTTTGCTTTTGTCTTCTTGGCTCCCCATGCACGCTAACTGGTACTTAGAGCGATCGCTCGTCCCGCTCTACCCCAGGACCTGGACTTTTCTAGATACGTGAGTACTTACTACAAAACATCCAGGGTCTATTTCTTCTCAGTGAGTTGGGCTAACCTCTGTCGCTCAATGATTTGAGACATGATGTTGTACGATAGGTAAAACGATCCTGTGAAAACTATCACATCTATGAAGGTCCTCCTGAAGTTCATGTTTACAGTGTTTAGTTTAGTTTTAATGTATGTTGTATTTTTGGCACATCTGTTGGGGCATGTTTGGTTTTTGTTCTGAGACAAGCTTTTGACTTTTCTGTTAGAAGAAGAAAGTTGACGTTTGTGGTAGGTCTGTCTGTTTTTGATTTTGAACTTCTTTCGTGGTGCGATGTCATTGTTCAGTGGTTAATAGGTCGTGGGCTGAGGTTCAATTCCCATTTTAAAAAAATTGGTTGGTAGCTAATTCTATTGAAGTGGTTGTGGTCCTATTAAAATTATATAAAGATTGGATACGATGATATTAAATTAATCATATATTCACTGAAACTGAAACAAATATAACTGATGAAATATATAGAGCGATGGTGGCCGAGCGGTAGCAAGTGCGCTTTACAATCTGACGGCACCCGGTTCGATCCTCGGATCGGTGCTTGCATTAATTAATTATTTGGTACTTAGTTAAATTATGTGTAGCCATCGCTCACATCGGAGGTCTATGCAGTTGCAGTTGACGTCCTATGGCTGAAATGATAATGATGATCGCACAAAAACGGTAAGAGAAAGCGGGTATGTCCAAGAACCTCAAAAGTTCAAAGACATATATGATATTCACCAACATGCACTGGGCCAGCATGGTGGATTAGAGCCCATCCTCTCTGTATGAGAGAAGGCCTGAGTCCCAGCAGTAGGAAGATGATAGGATGAAATGATTATAATAAAACCGGAAAAATAAATGAGACAAAAATCAAACTAGGTATACCAATACTTTATTACTGAGTTATCAGAATGTTTGGTTATCAGTTGACATGTGTGTACCTACCAGTTATTGCATTATCTATATGGGCGTATCCCGCAGATGACGGACAGATCGACACACTTATTCATGTAGGTAAATGTATTTTAGTGCCTAAAACAAAGATCTCAAAAGTGAGGATCGTCCAACGTTTGCGTCCCAGTAGATTCACTACTTGAAAATGTCTGATGCTGGCGTTGCGGTTTTATTATCCCACTTGCCGCTAAAAGCTCATCCACATTATCATAGATCTGCGGAAATAGCATACTGTGTGTTTCACTTGATCTTTTTTTGCCTTACACCTGCAATATGTGAAATGAGCGGACCTGTAGCATTTCTGAGTAACTATAACATGTGGTTCTTCAAAAGGACTGATAGAATAATAAACTAATAGAGGAATATAAAGGACTAATAGAGTCTTCAAAGGTCGGAAACGTATCTGTGATGCCCCTGGTGTTACAGGTAGGTATCCATAGGTGACGGTGATCGCTTACCATCAGGCGGCGCGATATCTTGTTTACCACTTATGGTATTAAACAAATATAGTGCCATTAGTTATAATCTCTCAGTGAAAACAGTAAAAAAAACCGGGCAAGTACGAGGTCAAGAACTTCAGAGCGCGAGTCCAAAAAAAAAACAACTAACTGAAGTTGAAATATTGAAAGACAAACTTAAGTTTGTAGGTTGACAATAAGTTTCTTCCATACATAACAACTACAAAATGTAAGTTAGTAATTGTAAAACAATTTTTTTTTATATGATGTAACTTCAAATTAACAACATACAGATTTATTCCTTTATATGTGCTGTAAGACCTTGCCTCTTGCCAAAATTAATGATTCTAGGTCAACGGGAAGTACCCTATAGGTTTGATTCCCCTGTGAAATTGCAAAATATGCGACATAAACGTATCTATCTTTTGATTACGTTGACTTACAACTTATTTTACAGCCGAACGTAACCGTAGACTCAAGTATTTAATATAAATTTCAACTTGATACCTTTACGCGTTCTTGAGAAAAAGGGTCTAGACAGACTGACAACGAAGTGATCCTATAAGGGTTTAGTTTTTCCTTTTGTGGTACGGAACCCTAAAAACGTCCGAGCGTCATTGTACATACATTGTATCAATTATATAGTTCACAATACCACATTTACTCCAATTTAGACGTTATAAATAAATAAATGTTTTTATTCCAGATTAAAAATCCATATTATAAGAAATTAAAAATAATTTAAAAACAAAAAAATTAAGTACTTATAAACTAGGTCTGACGTGAAGCTCGTTCCTCCTCGTAATTAGATTTCTGTTGTTGTGGCCCCCCGTTTTTGTTTCTTTTATGTATATATTTTCTATATACGTATTTCTTTTATGTATTATTTTCTATATAAGTTATGTCGCTTGTACAGTGTTGAACGTTAGTTGTCCACTGTCATTGTAGCTCTAGCATCGCGCGGCGTTGTAGTCGGATCGTGGTTACCTTTTAACTTACCAAAAAGGCGGCGGAATTACGCGACGGACACTAATATTTTAGTTAAATATGTTATCATTTAAGTGACAAATAATTGCCCTTGTGTTAATAAAGTTCTTTAAACCTGAACCTGAAATTAGTAGCGTGCGCCGAGTTTTGATTCGGACATTTTTTGGCACGTTCAGGCTATTTAAAAATATTTAATTAGACAAATATGTAACAAAAGTAGGTTATAATTGAAAGTGAATGTAAATTCCTACATAAAATGTATATTTAAAATAATAATTTATTTAGCACAGGCTACGAGAAAGTCTCCGTATAAATACTTCGTCTGGTCTATACGTTTGAAATCTTGAAGTAGGGATGCTAGCGGAAAGGTAATTAGATTAGTTTATCTTTAAAAGACCTAGTTTTCTAAAACTAGAACACTCTTAGCAATATTACAACACATCATTACCCCATATTTATCCAAGCATAGCACCCCTACTTCGGTCTGTTCCACACATTCCAGAATCAGCAGCTTCTTGAACAAGATATAAATTTATTATAGATCTATAATTAACATCACAAAAAGCTTCACAATAATAATTCACAACGCCTAACTAAAACTTAAATAAAATTAAAAGTCTGATCGCGCTATAGCGAAAACCTGCACGAAAAAGGCCACTCTAAAATAATTATACTTTAAACTCCAATTTCATTCTGGATTACTACTTAGCACTGCGTTGATGACTCTCCCTGGTGTTCCGCCATCGTCTCTGTGATCCTGTGGCTTCGCTTCAGGAGTTCTGGACTGTGGCCGCCGAAACATTGAAAGCAGTGGCAGTTTAAACATGCCATATGAGTATGCGACACAAGAGGTCATAGACATCACTAAAACTATAAATTTAAATTGCTCTCTTTTATCCATGTCCAGGTTTCTGCAAGCTTTGTAAATCCATTACAAGCTAATATTATTCTAAAATATACAGGGTTTTTATGAATTGAATCGCTTTTTCTAAATTTGTGTCATGTTTGATAGATTGACAATTTCGAAAATGATCACAGACAATTTCGATCTTCTATATTGTCTTCAGGAGGTTCAGGTTCTTAGACGGGTTTTTTATTTATGATTAAATTACCAACAGAAACTTGTGTCATGTCGGTTACTTTTACAGTGTTCATTTGAAACATTCAGATTACTTCTGGACTCTTGACTTACTTTTGCTGGTTGATATAATAATCGTACGCAGCAACGACTGCCACAGAAACAATGAGAGCTTTTACAATTTGCTGCATGATACAAATATGAATCAAAAAATTATCTCTAAATATTTGATGAAATCAAACTAAAAGCCACCTTGAAATTTAAATATGAAGAACTAGGTGGTTATGACGTTTGCCAGCCCACCAACACGCCCCCTTTTTCTTTTGCTATTGAGCACTAAAGCATCAACAACCAAGGTCTTCAACCAGTGTGTGTTGCCTGTGATGACATACGGCAGTGAAACGTGGTCTCTCACTATGGTCGCACAACGAACTATGGAGAGGGCTATGCTCGGGGTTTCTCGAGACCACGGACCGGTAAACGCAGCGTAGGACGTCCACCAACAAGATAGACAGACGACCTAAAAAAACCGCAGGGAAACGCTGGATGCAGGCCGCTTCAACCGGCCCTTGGAGATCGATGGGGGAGGCTTATGTCCAGCAGTAGACGTGCTATGGCTGAAATGATGACTAAGGCATCATCATCATCATCCACTGCCTTCATAATACCCTCAGATCAGACAAACAAGAGAGTTATGCCTTAGTGCAATTATCATTCGTGTTCAAATGACACGCATTTTTCATTAATAAATCACTATAACTGTTAAACCGCTTAACTCAAAAAGTGTAAGTACGCCTCACTTACTCATTTTTCATACCTACACACCACAGATAGTAGTAGATCTGTGCTACACACCAATAAACTTGTAGCATCACCAATGACCTTATAGTCCACATACAAAAAAGGTCGTCTGCAAGGAGAGTTCGACTAAGGCATCAAGACTGATTTAGACTGGATACGTTCGAGGAGCATAAAGACATATTAGTCCTCGTGCTCCTACTAGTAGGAGGACCCAGTAGGAGCAAGCGGAAATGCTCGTTCGAACCCGCCAAGCTACCTTACCATTTGAATGTTTTGAGGGTTGTACTGAGCCCAAAGAAGACCATTGCTTATGAGCTACTTTTACTATGGGACCAACCCGCGAGTTCTGCTGTTCTATAAATACTGGCATTGCTCATAATGGCTGATATTATTTTCGCTATTTCAGAGTTGTTCTCATAATAAAAGTTGTTCATAATGATAAACAATCATTTAACAGGAATGATAATTTTACTAAGGCATATCTCCATGCATTCTGATCTGAGTACCACCATTCCAGGTATAAATTTGTATGACGTCTACTTAGGGTGCCTAACTTAGATCAAAAATGAAATTTTGGCAATGTGTTTGGACATTTTGGTATGCGTCTAGTTAACGGTAAAAATATGCGTAAGTTTATTCAAAAGAAAAGCTGACTTTATATAGAAAAAAGTTTAATTTTGTTCATTTCATCATAATCACATTGCAACGATTGATAACTAAATTATATTTATTAATTGAATAAATCGATACATTCAAATTTTTCGTATACATATCATCGAAAGTTTATTTTCAATATTTTCTTTGATTTGCTTAGTCTTCCCATTTAGGACATGGTTGAGGTTTCATTTCTTTACCATCGGGCGGGCATGGCCCTCCTGGTTTACCGCTGCATTTCTTCTTAGGAGGAGGTTCACAAGGGCGTTTTGATAGCTTTTTCATCTTCGTCGTGTCCCTAGGTGGACTCATCATTCCATAAGAATAACAGATAGCCGCGACACTCGCAAGAACTAGAGCGAATAACTGCAACGTGTCCGTCGGTAGCCTGGTAGATAAGGGACGAGGCAAAGCTGTGAGTTTGTCCCTTAGCGTTGATGCGTAGTGTTTTCTGCCAGTCAGATGCCAAAGACGAGTCGGCTTGATCCCGTTATCCATATTATTTGAAGGTGCTTGAGGTGCTGAGAATTTTGAACACTTGCCAATTTTGACTGTGATCTGCTAAACTGTTATATACATAAGTTTATTAAGGAGTCATTGTAGTGCATTCATTGGATAGATTCTTCTCGAATAGCCTGCAATAAGAATAATATTTTCTGAATCATTGCGACAAACTGAGGCACAATCATAATAGGAGGATGGGCAGCAGCGGTCTTTTAGTACACAATCCCCACATACTGCGATCCCCAAGCCGCCTGCCAAGCGTGGGGATTATGGCAACACCCCTCTCCAAGAGAGATGCCTTTGTTCAGCAGTGGACATTTATTGACTGATGTGTGTGTGTGACACAATCGGCACATACCGGCAAATGTAGAGTAGATGCCCTGCGACCAGATAAAGTAACGGCCTCCGGAAGGAGGCTAGTGGCAAGTGTGGATGGTGGATGCGTAAAACAGAAGATCGTACATTGTCGTGTTCTTTAGGAGATGCTTACGTCCAGCAGTGGACGTACTTTAAAGTACAATAAGTCCTGATTTTTGAGCACTAAACCTAAAGGTCTCTAAGATGTTCTTACTCGAATAGCAAAATTAACAAAATAAGAAGAAATAGTTTGGGTACATCGTCATCATCATAATTAGCCCACATTAGTCTACTGCTTAACAAAGGCTTTTCTCAAGGCACGCGACTTAGACGAATCTTCGGTATTTTGCTTCCAGTCACCAGATTTTTATAGTAGTAGTATTACATATAGCGTCACTCCGTCAAGTCTCAGGGTGTCCCAACATTTGCTGATTCGTGGTTCCTATGGTGGATCTACCCCAACGGATATCGGTTCTGCGTTAGGTACGACCGGCCCACTGCCACTTCCAACTTGCTAATACGCTGAGCTATGTCGGTGAATAAAGTATGTGGGTGTAAGTAAGTAGGTGAGTATGTGGGGAAGAAAGGTTCTGGAGTGGAGACCACGAACCGGAAGACGCAGCGTAGGTAGGCCTCCCACTAGATGGACCGACGACATTGTGAGAGTCGCGGGCATCCAGTGGATGCAAAAGGCAGGCTGTCGTTCAGTGTGGAGGTTAAAGGGGGTGGCCTATGTTCAGCAGTGGACGTCTTCTGGCTGATGATGATGTCGGTGAATTTGATTGGTAAGATAATTTATACGGGGCTACGCGAAAAGAGTGAACCAAGCGGAAAGGGTTATACTCATTATTATGATTTTTTTACCAACCCTGAAATCGTTGGAAGATTGGTCCCACAGACCTTATCTAAGTAGACTTCAGAAGCGGTCTAAACTATATGAAAACTAAGCGTGTCAAATTTTTTGTACCTAAAAGTGAAAAGAAATATCTTTATTCTGTCGGCTAACTCTATTTGCGGTATTCTTACGACTCAGTATTGCACAATTACCCATTTTCGTTTCAAATTGATACGTGTTGTCGCGGTACCGATTGAGCAGAGTAATTTTAGCCGGACTCAATTATATGACGATTAATCATAATTGTATTGGAAATATGACATGCAAGGTAGGTCGACTTGTGGCGTCTACTTGGATACAGGTCTGTGGTTGGCCCCATAGTCAAATTTATTCATAATGATGGGTATTATGGACCTCTTTCGGCTTAGTACACCTTTTCCGCGTAACCCTGTATTATAATAATACTAACCCTCAGAATACAGAAGAAACATTCTGAGTACTAACCTAGGAAAACATATAACAAACTAATATATTTACCATTAGGCTATCGCTTTTTTTCCCAAATCGTTGCAATGCATGATATGAACGCCGATGTTGTTATAATAAACAATATCTCGTGTTTATTCATCGAATTATCACATTTTGATTTTTTTTATCATAATTTTTCACACTTTATTTTTTGACACTAAATTGATTGCTTTTTTATTTTGAAGTTTAGAGATGCTTAGAGTAAAGTTACTTCATACAGATAATTAAAAAGAGGTCTAAATGCAACATCAACTTATTTTGTCAGCCTTTTACCTATTTTAATTACGCTACGCATCGTTGGTCTCCCAGCTACGAGATGGGCGTCGACGCGTCGTCTCCTGGGTCTGCAGCAGATTGCATAGCAAGAGAGAGGCCTACTATACCTATAGGATTGAGAGATAGAAGTTTTTTCGGCCTGAAGACGAACTGCCCGGAACGGCCTGGAGGGATACGTAGATGGGTTTTTTAATTGTAATTATCACTGTTCAAAAATTTAAAGAATGCTAGGTTAATGATTTTTTCAAATACCTATTTTTAATGGCATAAAATTTCTTCCAACCGGCCCTTTTGGAGATCGATGGGGGATTGGGGGCCTATGTCCAGCAGTAGACGTCCTATGGTTGAAATGATGATGAAAATTTGTTCTTTTTATGCCTTCCTTCGTCTGCCTGGCCCTCTCTTTCCTTCTACCTTTGTCCTGGGCCAATTTCACCAAAATGACCTGGAAAAGGATTTCCAGATCATCAATTTCATCAAAATGACCTGGAAAGGGATTTCCAGATCATTTTGATGAAATTGACATGACGGACAAAGTGGCCACTGGCCAAGCTTTTTTCAGACCAGAAGGACAATGTTTGGCCACCTTATTGTCATTATGATCAGCCTATCTTGTCTACTGCTGGATTTAGGCCTCTCCCAAAGCACGGTAAGTAGGAGAAAAGAGATGGTCAGGCAGACGAAGAATATCAATTTAGAATATGCAGACCAAATTAAGGAGAAATTGAGTGTTATGTTGTACTAGAAACTCAAAATGCTGGCCGAAGATCGGTAAGGCCAGAGGCTACGTGGTCCAATGACTAGAGCCATTATCAGCCTATCATGTTCCCACTGCTGGGACACAGGCCTCCTTCAAAGAAAGGGATGTACCCTAATCCACCATGCTGGCCCATTGCGTGTTGGTGGATGTCATATATCTTTGAACTTTTTGAGGTTCTTTAACATACCGGTGTTGTCCTTCGCTGTTTCGGAGCGATGGCATCGAAACTGTACATGATTTATTTAGGTATTTACTCAATAAGTCGGGCCGAGGATCGAACCGGGTGCCGTCAGATTGCAGATCGCACATGCTACCGCTCAGCCACCGTCGCTCCCCCTTATTATAATTATTTGTATCATACTTTTAAGGCTACGAACTTACGAAGACGAAGATCACCTGTAATGCTTGAGGCACACAAATAGAAATAGCATCGAAAAAAAAATGCCAATTACACCAATATAAAGACCAGGTAAAAAGAACCCCGGATCACGATAGTGTGCGTTATATTCTCGGGCTCCTTTCAATATGGTCCCGTGTATCTATTGATCACTTGTGTATGTGTGCGTCGGTCCCTGCGCAGGAGTGTCCCGAGAGGTTAGTTTTAGTGGCCTTCACCAGAGCTGCATTTGGACCGGTTCGATTATCGATCCCCGATCATTTCGGTGATTCATTTCTAACAAAGACGGATACTACGAGTACAAAATTCTTAGTATCTAGTGGCTTTGACGAAACAAAAGTTAACTTATGTTGAAATATCACGTGTTTAATTCATAGGCGTTTGAGCTGCAGACCGGTAGCAAAAGAATTCCTACGTGCGAAGTATTTTAAGTAACGCGTTAATTGGTTTGGCGACTACGCAATGCTTGTTGTGGTTTCGAACTAAACTTTCAAGCTCCGAGGTTCGAGTCCGCGCCGTGCCTCCGTGTAGTGGGAGAGCAAAACCTGTAGAACCGTGCTTGAGGACGGAGTACCTGCCTCGCCCGTTGTCCCTTTCACTCGTACTTAACTGCCGCAGATACAATCATCCGTCTCACCGCATTCTGGTATGCAAAGATTGATAGCGTATAAGACCATTCGGTTCCGAGAGGGCCCAGAAATCACGCACGGGTAACTTTTCGCCTCGCGTCCTCACGGCCAGCTTGTGCTTTACGAAAAAAAGTTTAACATTGCAGCGTGAAAAATAATGTAATTACTATTGATTGGAGTGCACCGATAAGCCAGTGAAGCCTTAGCGAGCCTGCGGGAGGGTCAAGCCTCAAGCGCTCAGGCGCCGATGTCAGTTCGTGTGTTTTTTCCTGTGTTGAAGTGAAATGTGTTGTGGATGAAGGTTGTCGGATGATGTTGAGATGGATCCGATGGCAGCAGACACTGGGCTGGTGAACAACCTGAGCCACGTCCGGAGTGACTCCCAGGTAAGCGCTTCGTATCGGAAACACGTTTTGTTGCACGCCTATGAAGTGGTGCAATGACTCTACGTTCATTTCGATATCTTTAACGTTTTGTTCATTTTATAGTTTCGTTTCGTCCATCAATAATTACTTATGAATTGTGTCGCAAACTGATGTTGTGGATATATATATATGTTTATGTAATTTAAATTTGAAATCTTCTTGATATATATACTTACTTGCCAATTATTATAATACATCTAGACACATTATTCACATGAACATTGAATAAATTTAACTAAAAAACCTGACTAATTAAACTTAGTAACTGCTCAACTGCCCAACTACCCTTCAAAAGTAAGTTCGTTAATGGTTAACCTTATAAATTTCTCAGACTTTTAGGCAGCCTGAAAGCCTTTGACATGGCCAGGCGATTGTCGTTAACCCTTGAATCGTCTAAAGTAACGTAATTCCTATCTCGTCCACCTAGTTAGTGTACTCAAGGCATGAAAAATTCGCAAAATTCGGCCCATACATTAATTATATTAAATTAAAATTACAACATGGTAGATAGCCCGTTGGTCCAGTTGGTAGTGAACCTACCTTCTGAGCCTGAGGGCGTGGGTTCGATTCCCACGTAGGACAAACATTTGTGTGATGAACATTTGTGTTTGTTCTATATCTGGTTGTTAATATCTATTTAAGTATGTATTTAAAACTATGTATGTATGTATATCAGTCTCTGGCAGCCATATCACAAGCTTTGCTTAGTTTAGGGTCAGATGACCGTGTGTGCAAAAATGTCTCAAAAATATTTATATTTATTTATTTATTGTGGCCGGGTGTAAATGACGACCTGCGTAAAAGGGGTAAAAATTGGATGCAAAGAACTGCCGACCGAGCTCAGTGGAGAGCTGGAGAGGCCTATGTCCAGCAGTGGACCAGCAGTTAGAGACTGATGATGATGCAACATGGTAGTTTTTTTATTCACTTTCAAACAAAGATAATCATTATAGTTTTTAAAGAATTGAGATTAAAAAGTATAGTAGGGTCTGGTAAAGTCAAAGATATTTAAGAACCCACTCACATTTGAAGAAATCAGCAACGAAAACTGGATTTTTGACGTTCTGATTCTATCAAATAGGAAGACCAATAGAAAATTAAATAAATGGATCTGTATTTTTTTATTAAAGATAACGGCTTCACATTTTGGAAAATCATATCAATTTATTACCACCAATTTACCAAAATAGTTTTTGGTAAATCTCTCGAAAGGAAACTTTGACAGTGGATTTCGTTAAATTACTGAAATAAAATAAACAAATGTAATGTTATGGTTTACTTTTTTTATATTCGTCTTGACAATTACGGCTTTGTTCTATCATTTTATTCCCGAAAATCCAGATACCTAAAATTGAGCGATGCATTTCCAAACCAAACCAAAGGTAGTCTGAAACCGAATTAAATTGGTAATATAGGCCTTTAGACTACAATCGTTGCAAGTAAAATTAGACATTGTCATAACATACGGCTCAAATAAGTATGTCGGTATATCAAAAATTCTAAAATTGCATAGATAAACTCTGAATTGTTTTTTCGTGAATTTCGTACCTGACCCATCATCCATGTGCTAGTAATTTTTTTATTGAACAAATAAGCTTGCGTTGGACCGCCACCTCGCCTGATGTTAAGCGATGATGCGGTCTACGATAAAGCACGCTAGAATAAACTGATTCACTCGCTACTTGATGGCACCCAGACTGTAGGGAACTATCAGGGAACATATTCAACCAGCGCATTCCACAGACTAGCAGTCCACACAATAAAATTAAAGGGTAAGAGTAGAGTATATCTGTATGTATGGACCCGTGTATGTCCTAAAACTGCGAGCAGAACCACCGGAGGATGGGCAGCAGCGTCCTATTAGTACACGGTGACCGTACTGCGATCCCCAAACCGCCTGCCAAACGTGAAGATTATGGCAACACTCCTCTCTAAGAGGGAGGCCTTTTTTCAGCAGTGGACGTTTACTGGCTGATGTGTATGTGTGTGTGATATCTGTATGTACAATATATTATAGTAAAAATACGAAAGTTTGTGTGTGTTTGTTCGCACTCAACTCCGAAACAGCTGAACAAATTTGAATAAAATTTAGTGTGGAAGTAGCTTCCTGGTACACAGGCTTTTTATCCTAAAAAACATAACGGGTCTCTTGTATGATAGCGGGTGAAACCGCGTGTCGCTGCTAGTTTATAATAAAACGTCAAGTTTTCTCATCGCACCAAACAAACAAGTTTTGTTTTATACACCACAGTCGTATCAAAAGTAACATTATTGTGTCATTGTGTAATTCACGATACAAAAATAGCCGCTTCTCAAACAAGTTTCCACTCTCATACTTTTGTATGGAGTTGGACATTGCATACAATGTATCGTACTAACTGCTGTATGTCTAGGTATCTACGTATTTTAGTCACTAGCTAAACTGTACTCGTCTATAAAACGGCACCCTAGGATCTTTCTATTATGTTCCTTAAAATAAATAAGCCTCCATGAGACCAACTTAGGTTAAGATTATTCAGAAATACGTTGCATTATGCAAACAAACTTACTTATTTCACACAACAATATATGGTGGAGTCATATTTCAAGCTGTTTCTAGGACTCGTTTCTTCCGTTAACTTTAAACGGCTTTAAGCTTCGGTCTTCAGTTACTTTATACCTAGATATTCAATATCTTATCTGCAGAATGATAGGCAGAGATAATCATTAAAATGGATATATAACACTCTTTGTCCTTGGTACCTGCGTCCTACATAAACAGGGTTACTCAGAATGGTGGTACTAAGGTGAACGGAGGCACATACTCATCATTATAAACAAAACAACTTGGAACAAAAATGGAACCAACCCTGAATTTGCCATAATGTGAAAAATTTCGTATCTGCTCTTGATAACCTCGTTACGGCTTCTACGGGTTCCGTAGAACCCTAAAATAATAAATGCAATATTAGCCGATCTGTTTGTTACCTTTTAACGACTAATAGGCTGGACCGATCTTGATGACATATATAGACATAGAGTAGCGGGATTTTTTGCATAGAGTTGGAGGGCCGGAGAGTGAAATAGGATATTGTTCATCCCTAAAAAAATACAGCTGAGGGAATGTTTGTGTCGACGCAGGTGAAAACGCGCGACGCAGCTAAACAGCTAAAATTCCGAAACTCATGAACGGAACTCGCTTCTCATATTAATTTGATTACGTATTGTAGAGCAGAGTTCCATAACGGTCAGCAACAATATGCCTCGCTTATCTTGTTAGTCAGGAGAGCCAACTACCTATCACTCCATTCCACTAGACTGTTTTGCTTACTCTACAATTTTTGCAAAGAGAACTAACTAGTGGTGTATTATGAGTACTAAAGTAATATGGTGCAGTTCCTTTTTTTTAAAGGGCACGTGAATCAAACAAATTACAAGCTAACTAGAGTCTGGCTGGTGAAAGTAAAGACTAAAAAAGTGCAGCTAATTTATAATTCATCCCCCCATCTCGGAAAGATTTGAAGCCGTTTTTATCCTCTAGAGGATAAAGTAAATTGAATTTAGAACATCGTGTGCACTAAGTTTGTGAATTCAAAACATTATTAAAACTATTTACTTCTACCTCCATTATTTAATTGTTAATAACTCAGACTCAGAACTTTCTTGGTGTACTTTTTATAAATTTGCTTTGCGCGCGCCATTTTTTTTCCACGTCATATTGTTCAAACCTTAGGTTAAAACAAGAAACTTGAAAACAAGTGAAAAACCTAAAATGAGTTGATTCTAGCGTCGAGGAAGTTTATTTGACGTCAACAGAATTGACTGAAACTGTTAATTATGCGCATATTTTTTTTTTTGCATTTACTCATTTTCTCGCTGAGGTGGGATGAAAAGTTACGTGTTGCACTCGAGTGCAAAGATTTTTCACCTCGTGCTCTTTTGATTCCCTCGCTAACGCTCAGGATTCAAAATTTTGAATCCTTCGCTTGCTCGGTCATCAAAATTGAGCACGCGGTTAAAAAGCAACTTTGCACTCTTGTATAACAAATAACTATTGTTAGGTACCTACAAGCTTTTATTTAACTTGCCCTATTAGTATGTTCGTATGTTCGTATTCGTGGAACAAATCTTGCAACTGTATTTTAGACCAGTTATCCCTCAACCGATTGAGCTGAATTGCCATACTTATGTAAGTTCAGAGTTCAGTGACAATGCAATGTTATGGTACCATCGAGCTGGTCTGATGATGGAGACAGAAGGTGGCCATAGGAACTCCTAAACGAAACTACGTAACCTCGTCGCACTTTGGACCTAGATGATAAATTCAATATAGCAGATGCCTCAAAATGGCGGACCTTCTAAGTGGCGGACAAAATCTTATCGACCATCATGATATGAGCAACAAATGAAAGAGCTTGCTACGAATACCAAAAGAATAAAGAAATGTCAGCATTGCAGCCCTAAAATTAGTGTGAAATACAAACATTACTGTGCTACAACAAAAATAATAGTTTACGAGTATCAAGTCGTCATAGGTATTTCAGGTATTTAATTCAAATTTTCCCCACTTTCATATGCCAGTCCCTCAACAATAAAGAGCCGTGAAATTGAATCAAAGAGACTTGTACATTTTTTGCCCATCCAAAATTGGAGGAAGGCACATGTCAGTGACGTCATCGTTCCCGCCAAAAACCTGTTTCGCGCCAATTCGCAGCTGTCGCCGGCAAAGTAGTCAGGTCGGAAACTTTTTTCTTTTCTGGCCTTCGTCGGCACAGGCGTTCAGCCGATACACCGTTAACTGTGTCGATAATTAAAGAGTAAAGTCATCTCCTTCCATAATATAACATTTTATAAGCTTTCAAGTTTGTTTTACTTGTTTTTATTAGGCTCAGGTAGTAATTCTTTGTCTGAAATGCAGACTGGTTTCAAACACTGAATGAGTCATCGTTGAGATTCCCACGTTTGTGGTCCCGTCAAGTTCTTTGCCTTAGCATCCGTTTTTGATGCAGATATACATATATATTATACTGAATGACGATTGGTATTCAAGACACACGTGTTTTAAAAAGTTTTTGTTATTTGAATTTAATGGTATAGGTAGTAGTTAGGTAGCTGCTCGTAATTACCTATCAGGTGAATACGTACGTGAAAGTAGTTCACTTTCGAGGTCACTTGTCATAGTTTTATGACTAGTTAGAAATGTTAGAATGACCAATTCTAATAAGACTATTCTATACATTGTGTTTATTGCTTGCCAGCCTTTTCTGAATTAAAAATCGTTTATCCGCCGTCTTCATGACGAAGTGTAGGTCTCATACGGAAAAAATTACGCCCTTTTTGTTGGATATATGCCTTCCTCATCGATCTCCAAAAGGGCCGGTTGGAAGCGACCTGCATCTAGCGTTTCCCTGCGGTCTCTTTTAGGTCGTCTGTCCATCATATGGGTGGACGTCCTACGCTGTGCTTACCGGTTTGTTCTCCATTCGAGAACCTTTCGGCCTCATCGGCCATCTGTTCTGCGTGATATGTACCCTGTTCACTGCCACTTCAACTTGCTAATCCGGTGGGCTATGGTGGTAACTTTCGTTCGTCTACGGATTTCCTCATTTCTGATTCGAGAAAACCCCGAGCATAGCCCTCTCCATAGTTCATCGCCCTCTTTGGGTTGTTAATATTTCTAAACCGTGACTTAATATCAATAACTCCCAATGGTGGGGTGTGATTTACCTGTTATCAGCAACTAGCGCCATTATGCGATATGATATCACTCACCTCAGAGTGCGTTACTCCCGACTTTTTACGTTAGTCGCGACCAACTTTTTTATACAGAGGTGGCCAAATGAATGAACTAAAATCTTCCTCGCATATCTGTCAGTTTTGTTCAGAAAATGCGATGGTGTCTCTTCCATGAAACTTAACCGATAAGTTGGTCGGACATGTGGAATGCACGCCTAGCTTGATTCTTGCATCGATTCGATTCACTGCGATTTTTGCATTGGAATTCCGACAATGTTTAAATGATGCGTAACAGTCTTCATGTGGTGTGAAATTAAAGATAAGAAGCTTCTTATAGACTCTGTTTCTAATCTTTGTGGTGAATTACACTAATATACTTATATATATATATAGCTTTTCAGTCTTCAAAGGTCGGCATCGCATCTGTGATGCCTCTGGTGTTACAGATATCCCATAGGCGACGGTGATCACGAATTTAATATATTAAACATCGATGACGCGGGCTTGTGTCACCCACATGACCTAAGCATACCTGGGTGTTATTATTATACCTTTTCCATGCTTTTAGCTAAGTTGGTTCTTATTTGAGTCAGATATTGTCTGTTTTTAGAGAAATAAGTACATACTCTCTAATCTTGCAAAGCTCTCTTCAACGTTTAGTTAGTAACTTCCTCATTCAGGTACAAGCTTCGATATAGGTCGTCTGCGGTACTTCCCGTCTAAGTCTTGAAATAGTCACGTCATGCAAAACGACTACTGATTGAAACGACAAGTGCATTTGCCTTATTGCAAGCTATGGGAAAAATCACAGAAAAGAGAAGTAATTTTTTTTCTTTTCTGTGAGAAGAATAATTAAAAATATACAAATTATGTAATTAAGTACTTTCCTAGTATTTTAATTTAATATAATCAGTAGGTTAGGTACCTACCTCAATTTTTTTTTTACTTATGTACTTTTAACTTATTTACCTTTTACAAAGTTATACACATATACATAGTACCTACCTTAAAACCCTAAATTATTAATATTATGTGCCTTTGTTACGTTTGTTTTCACACAGAAAACTACCTTACGATATCGCAAGTTCGCAAGGTACAAAAGCTAAAATTAACTGCGTTTTAGAGACATAGACAATATATTTTTTCTTCTTTGCTCTGAGAGGATTTTGTAGTCGTACGTCTTGTGCATTTGCCAGTGTCAAGTATTGAAATATTTTCAAGTTTGATTAAATATTGTCGAACAAGCCATAGTCACAGTCAGACTCAAGCAAAGTAAGTCACAGTCAAGTACAAGTTATGCCCTAGAGAAGTGGTGGAGACTTCTTTAGGATTCTCATTATATCACTTACCTAATTACCTATATACGTTCGATCACTTTCACGAACATTTAACAATTGATAATCCACCAATTTTACTTATTAGAAAAGTTTAAAAATCATACAATGAGGCGACATGTTTTTTTTTCACGTTCGCGTCAAAACTCCGAAGAATACGTAAAAAATATTGATCATAATAAAAAGTAATAATCTGTTGGTTGACTGGCTAAGTAAAACTGCAGCTAATTAATCTTTTAACTGTATCGCTTAACCTTCAACTTCCACACAATCATAATGATGAGAAAGGTAGAGCAAAAGCTAACTTACTCACATAAATCAATTTCATTCCCGCAAAGATCACGTAATAAGCAATCGGAACTAGAAGAAATTAAATTAACTCCAGACATAATGTTCTCTCCATTTTATGGATACACACGCGACGCGAGGTACGTTTTCGCGCGTTTTCTCTGACCATAAACAACATACCTAGATCGCATCGCAGCTGGCCAGTGCTCGCGGCCGGAGATTGGAAACTATTTTCAATTAAATAACTTTTTAATGATTTTATGATGACGATGACATGTTTTAATCGTGTTAATTATGCAAATCATAGACATATACCTAATTTAAACGCTAACTGAACTTTACCACTTATCAACTTAAGTATTCACTTTTCACGTACGTACGTAAAATAACTTCTGTACTATAAACTAAATACAACCACTACTGGTAATTGTAGAATCAATATTTAAGAAATAACAAATAAAGCAATGAGATTTTATTAAGTTTCTCTGTATACTGTTTAGTACTTCAAAAGCTTTCCTCATAACTTCAGTACATATTTTGAAACAATACTGTTATTTTTATGTTAATTAATAGTTGTTTAAACTTTATAAAATCATAAATTTTTAATTTTTGTGTTTTAGGGCTTATTAGAAAACAAAAAACATTATGTATATTTAAATATTATTTTTTGCAAGCTAGCTACTCCTAGCGGTAAATTTATATAATTCTGTAAGTAATCTGTGAATAGTGCTGTTGGCTGTATTGTTATTAAGTTTATTAATCTATCCACCTTATTGTACATTTTATAATATGGCTGTTTACTGTTCCTTAATAAATAAAATAAAATACTTAACATTAAAAAAAAGTAATTTTTGCCAAGTAGATATCGAAGTCTAATCGAGGTATTTCTGTAATACATTGTAAAGCCAATTATACATAAGTACATCAAAGAAATAAACTCCTATAGTAACATGTTACAAGACTTTCTTATTAAATTATACTTATCCTATCTAAGTTAATGGTTAAATCAAAGTACAAGCAAGTCCGCCGCTGTTTCCATAGGAATGTTACTTGGTTTTATTTCAAGTATGGCTTGGATAGACGCGGTATGGAAAACGGCTTACTCTGTACTTTTATGGCGAAGTTTCACTGATGCGAGAAAAGATGTTTTAAATGTTTGAAGTTACCTTTGAGTCACCTACCTACATGCTTATTATTATCTATAGATAATATATTATTATTATATCTTTTTTTACTTAGTTACATTACATGTTAAATTCGTGAAATACACATAAAACAAGGATAACATATACACTACTATAAAACTATTATCAGGCGACCATATCGCTTAAAGCGATCTCTTCCAGGCAACCGTACTTGGTACGACTATGTCGATTACTTCATACTCTATTCCTATACATTTTTACAATCATATGCAAGAAGTAAATGCCTTGATGCCTTGGTAGCAACACAATTTATAAAAAAATATTTTAGCAGCAGCAAATCCAAGCTTGGTAGCCATACCATCAACAACTACACAGTCATCGAGTAAACTTCGGGTCAAACGCCTTTAGCCTGTTAATATAAAAAAATATATGAATCCTAAATCTCTCTCGAAGCATCTATCTTAGATAAGAAATTATGTAACTAACTTTTAATATTAGGTATTCTTCAGAAAATTGGTCTGGAACTTTTACTTTCCTTGAAACCGGTCCGTTCTCTACTACTGCTAGAAACGTAGCGCGATCAAACGTGAACTTTTTGAATATTTTATACAAACGCGGTAGTTCTTGATTAGGCCATTTCACGTGTTTGTGTTTAAATAAACTAAATTAACACATTAATATTCAAAAGCTTTCTTTTATCAATCAATCACCGAGCAATTAATTAGATTGATGGGAACAGCTTACATTTT
Organism: Agriopis aurantiaria; assembly: GCA_914767915.1. Classification (NCBI taxonomy): domain Eukaryota; kingdom Metazoa; phylum Arthropoda; class Insecta; order Lepidoptera; family Geometridae; genus Agriopis; species Agriopis aurantiaria. Next base: position 4,573,671 of record OU612001.1, on the reverse strand, counting down.
TGGTCATGTTTCTTCACCAACGTTTTGAGTTAGATGGTTCGTCCAATATTTTATTCATTTAGGAATGTTTAGCAACATAAATTTTTATAAAACCTTTTTCGATGGGTATTTTCTAACTACCAGTGTGACCAATTTTTCTGTAAAGTTGAGTAGAGGCGCCACTATCGTATTTTTAACAAGACTTCCTTCCAGTCTATATGTTTAGTTCCCCATTTGGCCACCTTCTACAGATCGTTTGGTCGCACTGTAAGTTCTCATCACGATTTTCCTCGATTAAACAATCGACAAGATAACCACGCGCCATTGAAATCGTGATGTAACAACCGTATCGCGTGCACCGAAACGATTCGAAATCCAAACAATCGAATAAACGTTTTATGACCAAATCGTTCAAATCACAACACATAACACACTTTGGTGAAAACGTCGATTACATTTTTTAACGAGTAGTACACTATAAGTACTCTTGCCTTTCACGTGACAGAAAATTTAACTTATTAAGCAAGGTCGACTGAGAAATACTTACATAGGTAGCCCCCTAAATGACATATTATCATGTATATGTACGCTAGATAAAAAAAAAAACAAATGTATATTATACTTATTTTTTTATATATAGCGGGCGCGGGCATTATAGTATCTAATCTCTAGCGCACTAATTTATTAATTTAGTTACTGTTTTTATTCACACTTCTGTAGTATTTATGAGGAAGCGCAGGAAGAGCATATAAAATTGCACTTGATTGGATCACTAAACTGTCTAGCTTCCATTACACGATACAAAATAAACAGTATAACTCCGTTATGTATGTAAGAAAGAAAGAAAGAAAAAATAAAGTTTATTCGACACCTTTACAAAAACTACTCTGCATATTGGATAGTTGTTTAATTTCCTCATTGAACTATACTCCTAAATATCAATGCTTCCAATAAGCAGCTACACCGCATCTTTAAAACTAGTAGGACAAATTTTGTTTGAACTAGTTTGGAGAAAACTTTTGTAATTTTCCCGCTTATTTGTTCCCAGAGCTACCAACATAACAGAAAATGAAACCAAACACTCCGCAATCTGTAGCTAATGTTTGATTTAGTTCGTCCAATCACGTACCGCGACCTTCGCCTATCAAATAGCAAGCAGCCAGCAACTCGTTCATGACTTCAGACTCTTCCCACACTATTCGACCACCATTTTGTCAATTTGACAGACGGCACATGTGTTAGTTTTTCAACAAATGTTTTTATGTAGAATTTTCTTAAATAATGGCTATGTTAGCAGGGCCTCGTCGTAAACAGAAAGTGATTAATTTACGTGCTAAAAACAATGAATGGAGTAATGACACTAATAAGTTCGGGCAGCGAATGTTGGAGAAAATGGGCTGGAGCTCTGGCAAAGGATTAGGGGCTCACGAAAATGGAATGGTAGAACATGTTATAGCGAGATACAAGAATGATGAGAAAGGGCTTGGTTTTGAAGACAAAAATGACCAGTGGACCAAGCATGACGATGATTTTAACGCGTTGCTCGCGAATTTATCTAATGGTAAGTACATCACCGATTGTAACCTATAACATTAGACAAGCGATACCCCCTGGATACATCCGCGATATTTTAATGTTTCCTGATTTTCGTTTTCCTCTGTCCATAATCATCAATAATATTTCTTTGCCAACTTTTTATTTATTGACTAATTTGGCTTGCGTTTGACCGCCACCTCGCCTGATGTTAAATGAAGAGGTCTGGAACATGTTGGAACACACTTTTATCAAGATCTTAAATGTATTACTTAACAATTACTTCATCAAAACTCGCGTGAGGATTCATTATTCATTACTTAACAATTGTTCTAAAACCTCAATTTGTATTTTTAGGTGACAGCAATGAAATCAAGCTCCACAGTGGGGTTTCTCTAGAAGTAAAATCGAAGAAAAGTAAAGCCAGAGTCCACTATCACAAGTTTACAAGAGGGAAAGACCTGACTCGCTACAGTGAAAAAGATCTTGCCAACATATTTGGGAAGAAGACGCTCAAAAATGAAAATAATGTTGATGAACCACCAAACGTGCAAGAAGAGAAGATTGAACCAACCGAACAAGTATTTACCGAAAAAGGTAGCATGGAAGACTACTTCAAAGGTAAATTAGCAGCACTAAAATGTAAAGGTATTTCTGTGGCTTATAATAATGAAAAGGAAGATTATGAAGCCGAGTACAGTTTTCAAGGTTTCTCAGGGGCTACTGAGTCGGAAGACCAACAAAATCTTGGGTTCCAAGGATTTTCATTTTACAACACTAATGACAATGAAAATGAGCAATCAAATAACTCTACTGAAACAAAAGTAAAGAAGGCCAAGAAAAAGAAAAAATCTAAGAAAAATTCTGATTCACTGGTTAATTTGGACGCTGACATTAAAGAAAATGAGAATCAAGCTGAGAACCATCACATTGACAGTATGGAAGAGGAACCACAACCTATAAAGAAGAAAAAATCGAAAAAGAACAAGCGAGAACCTGAAGTGATTCCTGAAGACACAGAAAAAATAAAAAATAAGAAATCTAAAATTGAAATTCCAACTTTCGATGATGTAATTGAGGAGGAATATCATGTTCACAAAAAGAAGAAAAAAAGGAAAAATAAAGAATAACAATGAATTATGCATTAATAATTTATTAATTTTTTTACCAGATATCCTAAAAACACCAGCGGCTTGGATTCATACCTACAAAACATGCACATAGAATAGACGTTGTTCTTTTGGGTCCACCCTAAACAAAGATATAGCATCTGTAAGCCTGCTGTTATCCCTTGTAGAGCTTGTTCAATTTTAGATTGTAGCCAGAGTTGCGACCAGTTCAGATTTTGCCGGGACAGTCCCGATTTTGATGATATTGTCCTAATTTTTATATTTATACTGTGCGATGATCGCTCAATTCGTGAAGAATCGTGACAGTGTTTGCGGCAAAAAATATGCATCAACTAGAGTGCCATTCATTAATTATATAGGGATGATTTTGATAACTTTTTTCATCATCTCTCTTGTCTCAAGATACTGCTCAAGAAGATTTTCATTTCACCTCTTGTCCAACTTACCGTTTTGTAATAAAAATAGTATGCCGGATAGGTCAAATACTTGGGGCTCGATTTTTTAATAGCTCTTATGATTTTGCACAAAAATATCTGAAATGAAATTTTCTGTTGAGAGAAAGCGAATTCGAATGGTTTCAAATCACGCCTAGCGTTAGCGAATGATATGATTATTTTAAAAAATGCGACTTGTTTGTGATTTCGATATGATATTTTCGTGCTAAATATAATATGAGTGATTCAAAAATAGAGCCCCAAAGGTACAAAACCATAAAAAAATCCCGAAAACAATCTTGGGGCAAATAAAAGTTATACAATGCCGCCGTAAAGTTTGGCATAGACTAGACAACCTTGTGCTACACCAGCCTACATTGTTGTTTATATTTAGTCGATTTCAATCGAATCAAGCTCGAGACTATTCGTCTGGGACGGCCATTTTGTTTGCTTGCGTGTCATGTCAGAGCCATTTTTTTTGTTGTCAACTGTCAACGTCAAACGACGACGCATTTCTGCACGCCCGCTCGTCGCCCACATTCCATGCGGTTGTTTTGTGTTCGTATTTCGTAATATAGTTAAAATAATGTCGACAAACCGTTCCACATAAACTAAATAGTTAAATTACTGTTTTTCAAGAAACCAATCATGCTCAATAATATACACAACGACGACGAAGCACCTACCGAAGTGTCGACCAAAATGAAATCAAAAATTGACGAATATTCCCATTTTTGTTCTGCCGATTCAAATAATATCGCTAAAAAAGGGTCCAAAATGAGTACCCGGAGCAATTCAACCGAAGTATCAGACATAACATTGAAAGAGGTTTGCAAACTTAAAAAGAGATCCAAGAAAACGAACCTGTCCAGTGCTTCCTCTACGGATTGTGAAGATTTTAGCTCCAGCACAACGGAATTAAGTAATAAAGATGTGTTAGAACTAAGAACAGTGTACAAACAGTGCAAAGCGGTATTGAGAAAAATAGAGCTGAAATATGGTCATATACTGGACTCTAGTTCATCTGAGAGCACAGAAGAACCGAGTACAAAACGCAGCAGACTTGAAAACGATCATACAGAAGAAAGCGAATGTCAGTGTACTTTGAACAAGAAAATTGTGTTTGATGAAGAGGGACAGGAAGTTACAATCGACACTGTGCCAACTAATCACATTTGCCCTACAAAACTGATGACAAAAAACAATATTGTAATTATGAACAATCAGAACATAAAAATTGAGTACTACAATAAAAACGATGAATTGTCAGACAATATGCACGAACTATGGCGCATTCTACAAGACCCCAGTATTGAGATAACATATCGTAACCAAATTATAGAAAAACTGAAGTTTATTAAACATGTACATTGGAATGAAGTTAGATTTAATAAAGTATCGCTTATTGACAAATTGAAAACACATCCTGATGAGGTGTTCAGCTTCAATGGATCGAATTTATCACATATTACTGGATATTCTTACTAATACAACAGAGGTATATCATTATTTATGGGATATTTACCATAGTAAGGTTGTGGGCGCTGGCTTCCACAATCTTATCACGGTAAATATCCTGTAAATAATCATATTATAACTTTAGTGAACAACCGTGATAGTTTCAATGCAACAGATTACAATTAAAGTTGAATTTCAAACAGTTTAATAAACATAATAAACAAATAAATAATATATAATAGTTTAATAAACCTTAATGCTATTACAATATTTGTTCTATCAAATGAATCTAAAACTAATTGTGTACAGTAAACAGAAAATGTACAATAAAACTCGATGACTGATCACCAGTGATCGGATAACAAATGACTGGTGATCACGGTTGACACAATTTTATGATTACTAACAGGGGTTGATGATTTTGGTTAAAATGCTGAAATAAAAATTTGTTATAAAAATACAGGCATTTGAGAAAAATTATTAAAGTTGAAATGTAAACACAGGACAAGACACTGGAGTTGATTCTGTTGTTTTCTAAACTAGTTTCTTTAAGGTAAGCTGGCTGTATCATAGACCGCATCATCGCTTAAAGGCTTAGTCCTGTGTCGATCACAATTTATCGAGTAGCGACCCATGTGTGAGCGACTGAAAGAGTCAATCTATTTTGAGTTGTGTCACTGTCCTGTCGCCACTCACCACAGATCTCAAACAATATTAGCGTTCAATAATTTTTGTTATTTTTGACACCGGTTTGTTTAGCCAGCTCGCAGGTCGCTCTGCTTGGGGTCCAATGATCAGTCGATCTACGATCGATGAGCAGTCGTGCATGGCATTTTGAAATCAACTTTTTGATTTATCCAATCATCGTGGGTTTCATTGATCGCCAGTCAAAATTGGTGCGATTTACCTATGGATTTACAAGATCTGATAGCAGCTGGATCATTTGACTGAATCACCATGGTCATGGGTCACGATCGACCAAGGCCATGAGAAATTATCAATCGACACAGGTATAAAAGGCTTGTTGAATAAAAAAAAAAAAAACTGGCAACTCTAAATTTTATGCCACCCTTTTCTCACATAGTAAAAAGAAAAGACGTCGACAAATTTTGTACTGCATTCAAATTAGTTTTGAATCGAGAGTGGGACTACAGAATCAACACCATATTAAAATGTAATGTGTGCTAACCAGCGCTAATGTAAACCAAAATAGCACGAAAAAAAATGGCTTTATGCAGTTTTGGTTCTCATTAGCATCATTGGCGTGATTCGAAACGTGGCCTATTTGCACTAACATTATTCTGAGTTTAAATTTATTAGGTGTCATCACAGACAATGAGCTTTCAATTAGTGGACACTTAATACATAATTGCAAAAGTGAAACTCGGAAATAAAAATAGTGTGGGTTAAAGTGATTTGTTGGAGGCCATATACAATTAATTGTATTCTTATTTTTTTATATTTTTATTTGTTTTTTTTTTGTTTAGTTAACTTAATACACGGTGCTCAACTTAGAACAAGAGTATGCTAGAGCAAGATGCATCTATGTAATGATATGTGCATCCTTATGCATATTCACCATGTGCAAGATATAAACGACCCTACTTATAAACGTTACTTAAGTGAAGCAAAGCTTAAAATTGCTCTGTCTGGTTTTCACCTGTGACAATTTCCTTCAACGAGAACTTGACAGCAATTTTATGCATTGCTTAACTTTTAAGTACCGTTAAGGTACCGTTAATAAGTAAGGCCGAAAGACTTTAGGTACAAAAGTAATAGTACTTTAGTTAATAATTATGAAACTAACTTGCTCTGGTTTACCTACTAAACATTGTCTATAAAATAGCACGCAATAAAATACTATAAAAAAATATTTTGTTTTTGTGTCCCTTAAAAATGTATGTTGCCAGTTAAGGATGATTTATACCAAAGTTTATACGGAGCCAGTTACTGGCTCTGGCTGGTTGATCACTAGAAAAAATATTGTTCGATGCTTTATTATAATACAAATGACTACTAAACCGAGAATACAATTTAAACAAAATTCATATTTATTTTTTCTGTGCAAGACTGTAGTAGGCTAAGTCCCAGATTTGATAGTTTTCGAAAACTATCAAATCTGGGACTTAGCCTACAGTCAATACAATTGGGAGAAGACGGTGGGTCCAGAACAACCCTCCCTTTTTGAATTTGGTTAAAAACATAATTATACGAAATTCCACAGACTGGCACCCTGATACTTACCACTGACACACTGGTTCTCTCTAAATGCCTGTACTTGGTATTCAATAGCTCGTCGAAATGGACAGCACACGCATCGTAATGGGCGTTATATCAATTCCATCACACATTGTTTCAACACATACGACATTGAACTCTAAAAACTAGAGTAACAAAGGTGAAACTCATTGGCGAGAACACAAGTGATTGTGTTTGAGCTTATAGAATGTCCATTGTCTCTGACAGAATTCAAACAACGCACCAGATGAACATTAGTTTTGGTTTCAATTTGATATCTATGGCTACGAGATACAGTTTATATTAGTTTTTCGTTCTTTTTGTATTTTAGTATATCAAATTGCATAGGTTCTGAATAATGATGCGGCCGCTCTAAAAAATCCTACCTACCTAGAGCGGTAGTGGCCGAGCGGTAGCATGTGCGCTTCAATGTGAAGGAACCCGGTTCGATCCTCGGCCCGTCACCAATGACTTCTAAATAAATAAAATCTAAATAAATTATTCATAATATGTGCAGTTTCGATGCCATCGCTCAAAAACGGTGAAGGAAAAAACATCGTGACGAAACCGGTATGTTCAAGAACCTCAAAAGTTCAAAGACGTATGACATTCACCAACATGCAATGGGCCAGCATGGTGGATTAGGGGCCACCCTCTCTCTCTGAGAGAAGACTTGAGTCCCAGCAGTGGGAACTTGATGGGCTGAAATGATGATGAATGAAAAAACCTGTCTACCTGCATATATAATCTTCAAAATTATAGATGTCGTTAGCTTCTCTCCTTGCGGCAGTTGCGGCGATTTCCCAATGTTGAGGGTCTTGACCCAATAGGATATCATCTTCTCCCATACGATATTCCGCCTATTCCGGCTTCCATCATCAGGAACTTCTTCGGTGACATTGATGTTGGTGCGCATCAGGGGCCTTACGGCTAGCTGTTCAAAGCAATCCAGTTTAGGTGATGAAGAAATGTTGAAATCACGTTCGCGTGATTTTCCGAACTGCGCGGTTTTAGTTTTAGACCGCGTAAGGAATTGGCCGTAAGGCCCCTGGTTTGCCCAGCACATTGGGCTCCTATCCTCTTGGTCTCTTGCTCTCAATTTTTCATATAATTTTTATTCAGTTTACCTTAGTACCTTCTTTTGCAAATCTAAGTAGATACCTACCGACCTACACGGCAGAGCTTACAGTTGTGTTTGTACAGAACAGCCTGTGTGCCTCATTGAAACTGTAACCAAACCTACTTAGAACAGCTGTTTTGTCTTTTGTTTGGTCAATACTTTGCCTTACCAATGCGATCTACAAATTCTGAATGCTCTCTCATAGTCGTACCGCTACCGTCCGCTAAATTACGTGTAAACAAAAACTTAATTTGCATAGCTGTACATCATTTCAAAATTCAAACATGAAATTGTAAAACGACCGTTTTAAAATAACTAGTGTTCGTTAGAAAAATTAACAAGCTTCTCGTACTTTTGCATTCCGTAAGGTATTAGAGGCTTTGAACAAGGCTGCTTGTAATTTGTAATCTCATATGGCGCGCGCCGGCGTCATCGCTGGACGCCTACGACAAACCTTCGCCTCAAAACTTTAAAAAGTTTGTTCCGTTTTTGATTCAATCGGAAAATTCGCGTTAGAGCCGCGCTTCTTTTATTTCAAATATTTTATTATATTTTTTCTGTGTCCGTGTTGTTAAAATGCATTTATTTACTCAATAAACTGTTATGGAATGTGTGCCAAGTGAGACGTACCAAATGAATAATCTAAGAGAGTTATGTGAAAATCAATGCAAAATGAAATTAGATAACTTTGGATTTGAAAAATTGCAGGTAAATAGACGTAATCGCTACATTTTCGTGGCTAGTTGATAATTATATAAATGTTAATATTCAAAGTTTAGCTTATACCTATTAACGTTCGGGTTTATAGCACAATTTTTAGGTAGGTAACTCTGCCTATCTGTACTACTAGTTTTAGAATACTAGATTACTCATCCACATAGTTCTTCGCTTGTTTTCGTAGGTGCAATCTGTGGCAAGCTTTACCCAACTCCATCAAACGCAGTGCTAGCTGCATAAGAACGCCTTGCGAAACTCCGGTAATTCCAACCATCATGTGTCTAATTACCACGTACTTGTGAGTTGTTACGATGAATTATTTAACGGTTCTAGGAATACTGGAGAAAGCAAAGGTGCTGGATAGTAGATGAAAATGTATGTTCAGGACCCATATAATATGCCAAATTACGGCCATGGGCCATCACATGAGTATAAAATGACGTACCTACACGTAATTCTTAATTTGCCCCTCTTAAACCAAAAGGGTGCGAGCTATGGTGGCCGTCCACCCACAAGATGGACAGACGACCTAAAAGAGACCGCAGGGAAACGCTGGATGCAGGCCGCTTCCAACCGGCCCTTTTGGAGATCGATGGAGAAGGCCTATGTCCAGCAGTGGACGTCCTATGGCTGAAATGATGGTGATGATGATGGTGGCCGATCGGTAGCATGTGGGTTTTACAATCTGACTGCACCCAGTTCGATGCTCGGCCCTGCACCACTTATTTCATTATTATATATTATATTTATCACTTATTTAGTACTTAATAAATTATGTGCAGTTTTGATGCCATCGCTCAAAAACGGTGAAAGAAAACATCGTGAGGACACCGGTATGTCCGAGAACCTCAAAAGTTCAAAGACAAATGACATTCACCAACATACACTGGGTCAGCATGGTGGATAAGGCTCATCACCTCTCTGAGAGAAGACCTATTGAGTCTCAACGGGAACTGATAGGCTGAAATGATGATGATGAGACCAAAAGTCGGGTACGTCCATGTAGTTAGGTGATTTAGTGTTGCTATTTTTTTAATGGGGTGCTGTCATTTTCGCCTAGACCGCTGCTGTGTTGGCTAGGACCGGCGTTGTAGCTACGTACTAAAGCAAACAAAATATCAATATCAAAATGGGTTACCCATTTACGCAGATATTCAGCATTCTAAAGAAGATCCGACATGCCGAATTAATTCAACTTTAATAATTACTTGCCTATTACGCATGTTACGTAATAACCTGATAACTTAGAAAATGATTATGATTCATCTTTAAGTCGTTTAATAAGCTTATAAATTGTGTAAAATGTAATCCCTGAAGGTGAGATGACATCCGCCACTTTATGTCGCTGTTGATGTCATCAATAAATTAGACAACAAAAGACGATTATGGATGTAATAAAGTTGACCAAATATAGTGTTATTGCAGTCTAGTTGTAGCCTATAAATAAGTCTTCATATTTGACAAGCTCCCGATGCATGATTACCTCTACACAGACGCATAGATGGAGTTCATAAAATGGAAGCACTATCATCTAGGAGTATAATGATCAGTTTTAATTTTTATTAGAATAGCTGTCACGGCATTTTTGTAAGAAATTTGTTTTAGCCAGTTGGACCCATATAAACGTAACGCCAGTCATTCGAAATCAGTTAGCAACTGTGATGCGGACAAAGAATTTTGAGACCTAACCCAAAAAGGTAAGTTCCAAGTTCTTTGGATGCGGAGTTCGACGCGTTGATCTAAATAAGAATGATCAATCAATCAAGTTTCACTCAAAATGCCTGGCGACAGATTTTCCTTCTCATTTCCGTTCTATTTACTTCTCTTTTCTGTGATAAACCATTTAAGCACTAGAAAAAGGCGGGAAATTAACTCATTTCATTCTTCTAACGACATGACATCAATGGGGTTGCCACAAAAAAAATCTCTCTTCTGTGGGTTGCCAACTGTCAAATATGCGCTAACATAGCATATTAATTTTTGCCCGTGGAAGTTTTTAGTGTGTTTTAGTTTTACTATTTAATTAGAATATCGGCTACCAGCTAACATTTACGGTCAAAACCTAGCAAAACTGATCAGAATTTGTGGTTTTCATTTAGGCTTTTCATTCTAGCTAGGTACTGCAAGTACTGCATCAGCCAGAGATAAAACCATTTCATCAAACTTGGACTTAACTGTCCTGCATCTCCAATGGGCACTGGCGATGGTGTCTTCATTGAAAGCCCCGCAGTGACCTTCTGATTTCTCTTACCTATTGGTGTAAATAGCTTATGTTGGATTTGCCCATATTCTATTTAGTGCTACATTTCATAGGACAGTACATTCATCCATTGCATAAACATGGTTTATATCTGCGTAGGCGCCAGTTGGCAGGGCGCAGCCTCTAGTGCTTTGAACTGTTGCCTCATCGTCAGCTATTGTATAATTCATTTAGACAAATATGGACAGATATTTGGTAACTGTTTAGACTTCAAAATGAACCTGTCTTGTTGATACTTTGTATAGTAGATCACCATTAACATACTTAATCTACAAAATCTTATAGCTATCGCATTAAATGGAGGTACAAATAGGTATTTGACCATCTGTTGATGTTTTTGGTAAATCATGTTAAAGCTGTATGAATATTAAAATGTACCTAATTAGAATGCCTGTCTGATTTAATTTGCCCTAACTTCTTAGCAACAATTATGAGAATGTGAATATCTACTTTACCTATGATTAATATAATAATTCACACAAAACTGTGAATAAAAAGCATTATTTGACCTCCGTCTCAATGCAACCTCCTTGCGCAAAAAATACTCTATACAAACTCTTTAAATCTTTCTTTTTCGTAGTCATGGTATAAAGTATAAGTAGTATGCAACTCTTGAATAAAACGGATTTATACCGAGGGCCACGAATCACTCGCGTCGCTTAGGGTTCTAGCACTTGAACCATCATGAATCACGACCGTAGGACGTGATTCAGTCGTTAGATTCCTTCACATGATCATCGTGATTCATCTATAAACCTCTCTCTCTTTACCTCCTCTCTTTCCTCTCTTTCTTTAAATCCGTCCTTCATTCACTAATTGCATAATAATATACTATTTAACCCTGCTGCTTTAGCGTTACCTATATGTTGTAGCAGACAGTCTTTCCAAAAATAGGAACAATAAAGTATAAAAGTTATATGATTATTTACGGGATATTTAACGTGGTAAGGTTGTGGAATGAGCTCCAGAATGATAATCATATAACTTTAGTGAACAACCGTAATAGTTTAAAACAATAAAGTATAGTTAATAATATATTGCATTAAAGGAGAACTAAATACAAAATAAAGGCTGGTAAACAATACACGAAGCATATACAAGAAAAAATAAATTGATAATGTTATTGGTATTGGTGGTCAAAAAATTATCTGCGAATTCTGCGATACACAAGTCTTCACGAAAATCTTTGCTTATAATTAAGTGTTGGATTTTGTTTGGATTGTGATTGTTGCTCGGAATTTCTTAAAGGGAAAAGGAAACTACCGGAAAATTTAAAATAAAAATGACCTGTTTTTTTATTTATTTTTTTAAATTAATAATTGGCTTGCTTTTGACCTTTTAAAAAGGCTTTGTAAGGCTTTAGTTCCTCAAGTATATTACCTTATATAGGTTGTGTTACGGTTTGTCAAACGCTGCTTTTCTGCGAACGAATTATAAAAGTTCTAAAAGATTTTTACTCAAAGCTCGTCACCGAAGGGCTGGTCGATCGAACGTCAACTCTGAACCTGTTATTCGCATCCTGTTTATCAGTATTCATGTCAGGACTTGTCGGTGGAATTCAGGCTCAAGGTCGAATGTCTTCGGACTCTTTAACTAGAGGTCTTAATTGCTGATCCATTAAATTTAGGGTTTCGAAAACTTGACTCATTTTTATCGGAACCATTTTTTGCTTGACGTTTAGATTGGTTTAATATGGGTAACTTTAAACCTGTAATCTCGAGGTAGAGAGTATAGACACACTGAAAAAAACTTTTTTTTTATTTGTATAACCCAAAGAACGTAGTACATATGTCAATGGTAAAACCTCTGTTTTTGTAGGTTTACGACACGGATTTAAATTATAACGTGGGTAATGAATTAAAATGATAAAACAAGGTTCAACTAAAAGTGACAATTAAGTTTCCAAAAGGCCGAATCATTCGTTGTAAATTTGACATATATATTATACTGGCGACCCGCTCCGGCTTAGCTCGGGTGTAATTTACGTGCGAAGCCGGGGCTGGTCACTAGTTATATCTGATGGTGAAAACCGCATGAAAATTCGTTGCGTGGTTTAGGAGGAGTTAGCGGGTATACAGACAGACAGACGCGGAAAGTGACTTTAATTCATACTATGTAGAGATAGAGAAGAGAGTAGAGATAGAGAAGAAGGTAGTAGTGATAGAGAAGACGCTAGTAGAGATAGAGAAGAAGAGAGTAGATATAGAGAAGAAAATATTAGAGATAGAGAAGAGATAGAGATTTTTGTTTTCAACTATAGTTTTAAAAACTGTTTATCTACTCTATGGAGTCTAAGTATAAAATTGTATTAAGTATTACTGCTCGAGACGTGATGTGGTGTGATGGTTTTTCCTTCGATTCGATATGCAGCAAGTTTCACATAAACACCGTTGTCTTGAATTCGTGTCTCTCTCGTATGTTTATTGTAGTCTCCATTAGCATGTAAGGTGTATTTAGTTGCTACTGGACGCTATAGGAATGCCAATTCGAACGCTTCATCAATAACAAACACGTTCTCTACCAGACTATTTAATTATTTCCAACGAAAGCTCGTAATTTTAAACTACCTTGCCTTGTACGGTGTGCGGGCAGTGAAGTAACTATATTACCTTAGCCCCTTTAATCCTAGCTGTATGGCTCTGTTTGCTGGTAAGTACAATTTCGAATATCTAATCGTAAAGGAAATAGGTAAATTAAATAAATAAATTAATATTCGGGACATTTTATCACACACGGTTATCTGACCCCAAACTAAGCAAAGCTTGTACTATGGCTGCCAGAGACTGATTGATATTATAGAACCAACACAAATGTTCTATATCTAAAAAAAAAAAAAAAAAATGTTCATCACATGAATGTTGGTCCTAGATGTGTCCTAGGTACATGATATTTAAATGGTAATTTTTTACCTCATTCACCATTATCTTTTTTTGATCAACTCCTCCTCGTACGTAAGTCACTAGACAGTCCAATAATTGTACTTTATCGTCATCAGTCATAAGCTAAGTATACTTCGCCCTCTACGTCATCAGTAGTCTTTTTATGCCCGCGAAATAGCCAAGTTTTTTTGTAAACTGTCATTCAGTCAGTTCAAGAAATCTCTAAAAGTAGAGTGCAATCACGATGCAATGATACGTAAAAGTCTTGTTTGGCCAAGACGCGTCATCTATATTTTTAGCTTCCATGCGACAATTTTCATTTTGTGGTATTGTCAGTTGGTAAGGTTTTTATCGAAACCAAAGCTTGGATAAAAACATTTGGTATCCAAAGTTCAATAAAAGTTTAACCCGAAACACGAAAAATAAATTTAATATTTTTGCATTTACGCATCCCGATGAAATCCCTTCATTACAACAAACATTGATCAGCTACTTGGGGCTTTCTACCTTTCCCATGTTCTTCATCATATTTATTAAAAGACTAGGCACAATGGATCGGGTTTATTAAACATTTCAATATTTCAATAATGCCATGAGATCAGGGAAGCCACTTAGATATCCAGAGACAATCTAGACTAGTACCTACATAGAGTTGGGACGCATTTCTATTGATGTGGCATTATATTATGATATTAATCACCCCCTATTTTGCATTGGCGGATCCAGGGGGGGGGGGGCATGGGGGCCATGACACGAACACCTAGCAATTCCATACTTCCATACATTCGACTAAATTTTTCGATTTGATTCCTCCGAACCTTGTCAGAATGTGAACCCCCAAAATAAAATCCAGAATGGCCCCCCCAAAATGAAATCCTGGATCCGCCCCTGCTATTTTGGTTCATCACTGAACGTAGGCTAGACTTCTTTTAAAGATACGCCAATCAAGATACATCTTTACTCTTCTGCGTCCCATTTCTGCCCGCAAAAAAGCAGGATATATCTGCTAACAGTAACCTTTGTTTCTATTTTAATGTTATTAGGAGTTCTGAGACACTCCTAACTGCGTGAGAAGTTCATATTAACGATTTCCTATGACTCCAATAACCTGCGCTGATATTTATTATCGGTCGAAGATTTACGAGAATCGAGGATTGGTCTTTTAGCCGCAGTAGAAGCAGGATTGTCAATTGAAATTAATTTAAACCTAGTTTCGAATCGATGTTTATGGCCTGTTAATAAATTCTAATTAGGATTATAAGACCTACTTATTTAGTTTGGATTTGATTATATTTGTTAGGTCAGGTTAGACGACTGTTTAGGTTATGGTTTACATAGGCTAAGTATATAAGTACCCTCTACGGGTTAATATTACATGCATTATGCTCTGGCAGCCGTAGGTACTTGAGATCTATTTGTCATGCCAGGTTGGCAAAAAATAAGCTGTTTTTTTTAGGTTTTTATTTTATATAATAATATTATGTATGTATGTATGTATGTATGTATGTATGTGGATACCTAATAGGAACACATTTTTATGTTAAGTACCTACCTATATGACTTCATTCCATACCTATAATATAATATGTTGTATTGTAATCTTTAAACAAAAAAAATCTTTTCTGTGGCGCGTACCATATTATTATTTCATTGTTCAAAGAGGTTTGATTATGGTTTACCACTAAAAAGAGGCGAAGCACAGAGGTTGTTAGAATGAAAAAAATAAAAAAATTAACGAAATTTTCCGATGTTTTTACAGCCATTGCAGTTATCTATACTAATATTATAAAGAGGAAAGATTTGATTGTTTGTTTGTTTGTTTGTTTGTTTGCATTGAATAGGCTCCGAAACTACTGAACCGATTTGAAAAATTCTTTCACTGTTGGGAAGCTACAATATCCCCGGGTGACATAGGCTATAATTTATACCCATGCAAAGCTGGGGCGGACCGCTAGTAAGTTATAAGTACCTGAAATAAATGAATTTATTTATTATTTATTGCCATTTCGAAATGGTTTTTTTTAAAGTTTGGTTGTTAGGCAAAATTTTTATGGAATAGGTACCAATATTAGGTACCCCAAAATGTTTAAGTATGTATATTTTTACGTGAATACCCACGCCATATTTGGGAAAAGTATAATACAAACCATGGCGGTAACTGAACATCTTTGAATCCACGTATATTGGCCTAGGCTACGCCTCGGTCAAATTTTCACGTTTGTCAATAAATGTTTGTTGACGGCCGCTGCAAGTAATGTCTTACTATCTTTTCCATTCTCTACTTTACTCTACATGCAAAATAACAGATAAAGTAGGTTCCACTGTCATCAACATGGTATTTTAATGAGTAGCTGTAAGCAGTTGATATTGCTCAACGTGCCTTTGTTACCACTATTGACGGCCAAACAATACATACATTGTAAACTGATTGGGAATCCTCTATTGCTGGAACTTACAGAAAATTTACCCACAGGAATGTTGTCATACCAAATTCTACTTACTTATAAGGACATCACATCCGATAATATCAATATATTTTATGTACAATACGGCATATTTAGCGCAGCGTAGGACGGCCACCCACAAGATGGACAGACGACCTATCGTAAAAGCGACCGCAGGGAAACGCTGGATGTAGGCCGCTTCCAACCGGCCCTTTTGGAGATAGATGGCATTGGAAGCCTATGTCCAGTAGTGGACGTCCTATGGCTGAAATGATGATGATGATAACGACATATTTCACAAAATTGCTACCATACATAGCCAAGTAGGTATGTATGGTTCAGAGCCATGATGCATCACACAAACCTAGGTAGAGAAAGACACTGTTTTAAACTATCACGTTTGTTCACTACAATTATATCATTATTAACGAGATATTAACGAGTAATCAGATTATGGGTGGAGCTCCCGATATTTCTGGGACCCTTCCCTTTTAGTACGGTTCACCTTAGAACAAAAATGAAATTTTTCAATTGCACTTTCGGGATGTACCTACGACTGGTATCGTTGGATTCTTTGTGGTGTCAGGAACACGAAACTGTCGGTCGTAAAGTGCCATAGTGGTGGAGGGGGGAGCTACCCTCCAACAAAGATGGCGCCCGGGCAGTTTAGTTTTTACACTATAGCTCGATAAATACTGCACCGATTTCAAATGCGCAAAACTATTTTTGAAAGCTAATAAAATGTGTAATGTGTATGAAAGAAATATAGAGCGCTTTTACTCAAATCTGAATCAATTTTATGTAGTATCTTAATATAATATGTGTTTCTAATAATTCTATTGTATGTTCTATATGAACACAACTGTTGTGACTAAATACTTAATAAGCCTAAGACCTTTGTACACAGTTGAACAATAAAGTATTATTCTATTCTATTCTATTCTTGAACTGTACTATTTGGGACAATTTAGTAACCGACTTAAAAAAAAGGAGAAAGGTTCTCATTTAGATGCTTTTTTTATTTGACTGTTGCAATAATGATATTGTAAAAAGCTAAATAAAACATTTTCTTTTGATATTTCACTGAAGTATATCATACCTGCTTCAATCTTAGGTTCATTAACCTAGCGAAAGAGATCAGAATTCGAGGTTTTCATTCGCTTTTTTACAATGTTAATGCAGGTGTCAGAGTAAATAAATGCTTGGACTGAGCATAGGTATCATACTCTCCTTCTGGCTTTACTGTTTGCTAAATAAAGGTACACACTTATAAGAGACGTGTGACCGGTCCACCAGTCTGAATTTGAATAAAATTTTCGATTGAACAGTAAAGCCGCCTGTTAAAAGCCTAGATAATATTTTTATTGTTATATCTATTTTATCCATGTTTTGTGGTATTTTAATAAAGAGTCATTGTATTGTATTGTATTGTAAAGTTTTCAAGTAACTTTCAAAGCTAGCATCGTTTTACAAGGTTTAATATAACTTCGCGTTGTTAATCGCCATAATCTGCAATGTTATCAGTTTAGCTTAGTCATTTATACTATTACATAGGTATTCTGTTTCCAGTAGTGGCAAATGACCAGTCTAAGCTAGTCCTGTTTCAGGTCAAGGCCAAGTCGGCAAAGCTTCCATCTCTGCACTTTATCTATAGCAATATACTTACTTAATAAAAAACTACAACTATGTCTTTTGGATGATGCATATAATATGTTACCTTTGCCCTCTCACATGTTTGGTAGAAAAAGTAACGAAAACTGGATTTTTGGCGTCAAAATATAGAAAGTTCTATAGAAAATTTCTGTCATAAAAAGATCTGTATTTTTTATTCAAAATAACGGCTTAAACTTTTAGGAAAACTCAACATATCAAGTTACTAGCTGACCTGACAGACGTTGTCCTGTCTTAGAACTGTCAAACACGCAAAGTCAAAATTGTAAATCTTATTTTTTTACACCTTGGGTTACATTATTGGAGTTTTAATAAGGATCGCTATTTTTTTTGAAAATATAATATAGCCTATGTTAACTGGGGATAGTGTAGCTTCCCAACAGTGAAGGAATTTTTCAAATCGGTTCAGTAGTTTCGGAGCCTATTCAATGCAAACAAACAAACAAACAATCAAATCTTTCCTCTTTATAATATTAGTATAGATTAGGTAATTCTAATTTTAAAAAAAAATGTTTTTCGTATATTATTAGGTTAACCTTGAAAAAAATGTTTCAATGAATGATTAAATAAATTTAACCCTCGGAGGCAAAGTTTGAGAGTGGATTTCGTTAAATGGATGTCCAATTTAATGGGTATTGCATGTATTAATTGTATTATTATTTAACTACTTGACTGATTTTATAGTTGTGATTAATTTATTAAAATGTTAACTTGTAACTACACTATTGTATTAGGTTAATCCTGTAAAAATTGTTGTAATGAATGTATAAATACATAAATAAATTATACATAAAATAAACAATTTTAATGTTTTGTTTTATATTCGTCTCGACAATTACGGTTTTTTTTTGTTTTATGCCTGAAAATTCAGATATGTACTTATCTAAAATTGACAGATTGAATTTTATAACACAGCTCTTAACTTAAAACTTACAAGTTTATTTTAAAAATCTTGTTGATTGTCCCCTATCACTGTAATATGGTTGATATGTCGAGCGAGAGCAACCTAACAATCATCGTGATCATCGTCATTATCGTGAGAGTAAAAAAAAAAAATGAATCCTCGCGCGAGTTTTGATGAAGTGAGAGCAACCTATTTTACCTGAATAATATGCGCAAGAAGTATCGAACACTTAAAACATAGATACATAATAAAATATTAAAAGTTACACCTTCTTTCTAGTGTTACACCCTGTGGTTACACCAATCTTGCTCAGCTTACCGTCATTAATGTTTATTTTCAAATGTTGCTACTCTAAAAAAACAATTTTTAAATACGAAATTTCAATCTTCCAGACGGCAGAACGCAGTGCAGGCTGGGAGACTCACAGGGTCCGCCTGAATCGGGTGCAGGGGTATGGGTTTGGCATCGCCGTGTCAGGAGGAAGGGACAACCCCCACTTCGCCAGCGGAGACCCGTCCATCGCCGTCTCGGACGTGCTGAGAGGCGGGCCTGCCGAAGATAAACTACAGTGAGTATCTGTTCAGCTAGAGAATATTATCTCTCCATGGATGCTTAAACTTATTCATCATAAAATCTGAAGAAACAGCCGCTGCGGTTATCTATCTCTTTTGGAGATTATTAGTCTCTGCTTCAGCCGAGTTCAGCTTTTTGATTATGCTCTCTCCACTTTGCACTGGTATCAGAATGATACATGGTTAGTCTGTTGAATTGAGTGATGGTAGCTGAGCAATGGCCTGTGCGCTTTACCATCTGACAGCACCCGGTTCAATCCTTGGCCCTGCACCAAAGACTTATTTAGTACCTAAATAAGTGCAGTTTCGATGCCGTCGCCCAAAATCGGTGAAGAAAACATCATAAGGAAACCGTGCTAGAACCTCAAAAGTTCATAGACATATGACATTCACCAGCATGCACTGGGCCAGCATGGTGGATTAGGGCCCATCCTCTCTCTCTCTCTAAGAGAAGGCCTGTGTCCCAGCAGTGGGAATATAAAAGGCTGATAACGATGATGAAATTAGTCTGTTGATTTTATGTGAGGTTGTACAACATCAAGCCAAGCAAGCGATTTATTGACCATTCTGACCAGCCTCTATGTTCTGCTTCAGATACCATAATGTCACTTTTCAACTTCACATCCATAATTTAAAATT
The DNA here is from genome assembly GCA_914767915.1 of Agriopis aurantiaria. Classification (NCBI taxonomy): domain Eukaryota; kingdom Metazoa; phylum Arthropoda; class Insecta; order Lepidoptera; family Geometridae; genus Agriopis; species Agriopis aurantiaria. The sequence goes on along the minus strand of OU612001.1, from coordinate 4,553,693 downwards.
CCAGAGTCAATGACAGAATAGTGTCTGTGAACGGGGTACCTTTAGAAAATGTGGAGTACGCGCGAGCGGTGCAAGTGCTGCGAGACTCCGGCGCAGCCGTGTCGCTGGTGGTGCGAAGACGGGCGCCCGCGCCGCCGCCCACTGCGCCTACCACCATCAAACTGGCGTTGAGTAGGAACGGGAAGAAGGAAGGTGAGCCTTATTCACAAAGACCTACGGACCAGTTCGGTGCAGGTCTGATTGGTCAGATCAGATTCGCACAAATCTGGACATCCCTACGGCTTGTCACAGACAACTGTCTATAGCCCTTTTCAAATAGCATGGCACTTGACGGGTGGTTTGACAGTACGATAGAATGTAACGTGATTTGTAAATATTGAATGTGACGTCACAGAACTAAATTAATTACATTTGGTGGCGAAAACATACAGCTAACTGCTACTATGAAAACTAGTTTAACTAGTCTGTTAGTGGTGGTTTCAAGTGCTATGCTATTTGAAAAGGACTATACATGATAGAGACACTGAGACCAATATTATTATCAACAAAGATATGCATATTATATTTTTTGTGTTAAGTAAACATAACTAAATTCAAAGGTAATTAATTTATGTCCAGACATATTAAAAAAAAATAATCTAAACTTAATAAAACCTACTTTCGAGTCATAAAAAAAGCGTCATGTCGTCGGTCGTATTTGTGATGCGTCTGGTGTTACAAGTATCCATAGGCGACGGTAACTGCTTACCTTCAGTTAGCCCGTCTGCTTGTTTGCCACCTATGGCATAAAAAACTTTGTCAGCTTTGGGGCCTGTAAGGTTCTAGCTGAACCTGAGTAGTTGCAAGTAGCAAGAATTAAAGGTGACGTCACCAACGCTTAGATTGGTTGCAACGACACCTCAAGAATTTGAAGGCTGACAGGTGGCCGTAGCTTAGTGAATAGAGGTCTCAGGGCTTATACCCGAAGGCGCAGGTTTGAATCCTGCCGGTTGTCAAATTTTTAAATTGTCGATATCATTCAAGTAGTAAATTCTCAAGTGTGGAACAACACTTATAAATTACTTTTAATATCTACCATGTTTAATAGCATACTAATAAAACTTGAATTATGTTTTATATGGGTTTTCCATTTCCATAATTACGACATAATTTATCTTTTGAATTTTGTTTTGGTAGAGGCCGTCCAATCACATTAATTTATCGGCAGTTTTTCACTTAAACTTGGTTATATTTTATCCATTCCAGATTTTGGCATAGTCCTAGGATGCAAGATCTACGTGAAAGAGCTGACGATGAGAGCGAGAGAACAGCTGAACCAAGCTGGCCAGGGTCTCTGCGAAGGGGATGTGGTCGCTAAGATTAATAACACACCAGTCTCAGATGCCATGAGCCTGAAAGAAGCTAAGAAATTAATAGACTCCTGTAAGGATCGGCTGAACCTGGTGGTTACTAGAGAGTTGATTAGAGAAGAGACTGTAACGAATGGGAATTATCAGAATAATTATAATAGTTTAGGTGAGTGGTTCTGCTTAATTTAGGTTTGATTGACCCCAGGCGTTACGGCTACCTTTTAACGCGGGCTCGAAACAGCGCAGTGCCGAAAATCACGCGAACGTGAACCTTAACGCGCCGAGATACGGTTTGCGTTCGCGCAACTTCTTGTATCACGTAAACAGAATCGCTTTAAACAGGTAGCCGTTAGGCTCCAGGGGCCTTACGGACAACAGCTAATTGCGGCACCTAATCCGCTCAGTTGGAAAATCACGCGAACGTGAACCTTATCGCGCCCAGATACGGTTTGCGGTCGCGTGTTTTTCCAACTGAGCTGATTAGGTGCCGCAATTAGCTGTTGTCCGTAAGGCCCCTGGCCTCGAAATTGCCCTGACATATTGCTAGATCTTATTTGATTATTCACAATTTGCTTATGTTTGCTCTCTTTTGTCTGATGTTAAGCGATAATTATCTGTGGAGGTCTATTATGAAGTCTATTATTTCTCCACCAAGATACGGGCTAACGCTCAGTTTGGTGGCTAGAGTCGACAATCTTTATTGATGTACCATTTTATGTGAAATGAATTTGAAATTTGAAGCACAGCATTGATGATTCTATAGCGATGAGACGAGCTAGACGTACTGTACAATTTGAACATAAAAAACTCTTAACGTTTCTAATTTAAATCCGGTCCAGCTAAAGTCATCTGCATGCCAGAAAAGCTCTGGCCAAAATTACCATTAAATGGAGTCCAAACACGGCGTGGCCTCGTATATGGCCACCTAAAAGATGGGGTGCCGTCTCTCCGTCCCCATCTCTTACGTCGGAACCGGAAAAGTCGAGGTATTTGCCCAAGAGTTGGTGTTCACAAGCTAAAAAAAAAAGACAACATATATTTAATATTCGAGAAGAGTTCCCACAGATATCTCCAAAAACGGCTCAGCCAACATTTTCATGGAAAATAAGTTTCGGAAATTTTTATCTGATGTTATCCTCCCACTTGCTATATTTCAGAAAAGTCATATTTCAATTTCTCCTCAAATCTTTTTTTCGTCCACAGAAGCGACACCCCACAACGCATACCCAACCCCAGAGCCAGTATCATCAGGTTACTCAAGCAGTGGGCAGAACCTCTACGTGGCCGCGCCAGTTAGAGGCGGCCCGGGAGAAAACCGGCGAGGACCTCTGGACGAGCAACCGCCCAGACCACCGCCACCGAGGAACGAAGGTATTGGAGAAATGTATGCAAGGTCATGGGGACAGCTAGTGTCATCAGGGTATTCCAGCAGAGCTTGGCTGCTGCTCCACTGAGTGCCATCTAGACCACTGCTGCCATGGAACGAAGTTATAAAGAAGGGGTTATAGGAACTCAGTGCCTAGCTCGGTGCCACCTATCATGAGTCAAGTAAAAAACGAGAGATTTTTGACCCTATCTCTTTTTTTTATGCCATAGGTGTCAAACAATCAGACGGGCTGATACACAGAAAAATAAATATAACGGAAATGAGAAGGAAAATCTGTTACCAGGCATTATGAATGAACCTTGATTGAACATTCGAAATCAACGCGTTGAACTCCGCATCACAGTTGCTTACTGATTTTGAATGACTGACGTTTCGTTAATATGGGTGCAACTGGCTACAACAAATTTCTTACAAAATTGCCTTGACAGCCGTTCTGATTTAAACAAAAAACAATATTTTCTGTGAGCTGATTGATGCTAAGCAATCACCTTCGCATACCTGTAATACCAGAAGCGTCACAAATATGTTGCCGACCTTTTAAGACTCAATTAACTTAGACCTCATTCCAGAGACGGACACAGGGTGCATGTTATCTCAAGGCCCCTGATACACTGCAAGAGCCCAATTTGAATCAGGAATGTATGCCCCCTTTGTAAAACCCAGTTGAATGATTTTTTTGTTGTAGCAGATTACTACAGCAGTCGAAGGCAGCTTTACGAAGAAGAGGCAATGGCGAATCAGAGAACAAAACCACCGTAAGTGACATTATACCATGACATCTACCGAATTTTTTGTTTATTTTATTGGCTTGCGCTTGAACCCGCCATCTAGCCTGATATGAAGCAATGTCGCGATCTGTCTGTCGCGATAGATCGAGAAGAACCCGTTTCACTCGCGACTCGAAGACACCCAGATTGTAACGTTCGGAGTACACCAATCAAGCATCATAATCCACAACCTTGCAGTTCGTACAATAAAAGTGGAATCAAGGCTTTTTGCATGCTTATTTATGCACCTCCACGATATGCAATCCAAATAAAGAATTTGCTGAGAAAAATACGAAAAGCTTGTTTTTAAAAAGCTTGTTTTTAAAAAGCTTGTTTTTAAAAAGTATTTTTATTTTAATTAATAATTTTATTTTTCAGTAGTGAACCACGGCTGATTAGTTTCCAAAAAGAAGGCTCAGTTGGTCTGAGGCTGTGCGGCGGAAACAGGTCTGGAGTGTTCGTGTCGGGAGTACAGCCGACCAGTCCCGCTGCGTTACAGGGCTTGCAACCTGCTGATAAAATACTCAAGGTCAGCCCACCAAAAAAAAACTAACTTTTAAAATTGCGCCTTTGTCGTGACCATACCATGTTTAGCAGATCAAAAAAGTTGTGTGAAAATTGAGAACCAAAAGGTTACCAATGCGGGCTAGGAAAGTTGACTGATAAAAACCAGTCAACCATGACAAGCCATTGAGTTGAGGAACAGAATAAGTGGTTATAACAACAAAAGGCTGAGATAGAATTAGATTCACCTAATAACTGTTTCATAAATAACATTCTAAACGCCGATCCTTAATGTTTTTAAACAGAATAAAATTTTGTTACTTTGGCTGTTTACTGACTATTTATTAATCCAGGGTATGAACTACCTCCATAACAAATTTCATCCAAATCCATTCAACCGTTACAGCCTATCAAGCGTCTGACACGCACGTCTAACGCGTACCTCGGATGTGGCGCCAAACATTTTCATAGTCCAAGTGTTGTCGCATCCGACACGCGCGGCTGCGATCGGCCGCGATGCTAGGAAGTTTACCTTTACACACAAACTTTCGCATATAAAATACTAGCGGTCCGCCCCAGCTTCGCACGGGTATAAATTATAGCCTATGTCACCCGGGGGATAGTGTAGCTTCCCAACAGTGAAATCATTTTTAAAATCGGTCCAGTACTTTTTGAGCCAATTTGTTACAAACATACTTACATACAAATCTTTCCTCTTTATAATATTAGTATAGAAGTATAGATAGTATGGATGAGTGTGATAATGTTGTAATGTATGTTTCCAGGTGAACGAGATGGAAATGAAAGGCGTGACTCGGGAGGAGGCGGTGCTGTTTCTGCTGAGCTTGCAGGAACGGATCGATCTCATTGTGCAGCACTCGCCTGACGAATACAACGCGGTGGCTAGCGGACAGATGCGTACGTATCTTAACAATAGGCTCGTATCTTCTCTTATACAGGGATATAAGGAAAGGGTATGCTAAGCAGAAAGAGGTTCGTTAACTCATCATTATGAACAACTTTTACTATGGAACCAAATCTGAAATCGCAATCAAATTACCAGCTGTTCCATGCATTTTGTAGTGGCAATGACCGTTTTCTATGGAACACGTGATATTTTTTTTCGCGTTTCAGGGTTGGTCCCATAGTATAAGTTGTTCATAATTACGAGTACAATGACCTCCTTTAACTTTTTTTTTCTTTTTCCTTTTTTGGCTTAACATACCCATATCATCAGCTTTTTATGAGGTAATAATAAAATATTAGTCATCATGCCTATTCGACAGGCACTCGGGGATACGGAAATCACTAGATCCAAACCGTAACATGACCACCACACATAAATTATACACTTCTGCTCATGGCCCAACCGATCACAGAAAGAAGGAAATAATAATAATCAAAAAAGGATATTCATTATAAATAACATTCTAAACGCCGATCCTTAATATTTTTAAACTAAATAAAATTTTGTAATTTCGGCAGTTTACTGACAGCCTATGTACTAATCCAGGGTATGAACTACCTCCATAACAAGCTTCATCGAAATCCATTCAACCGTTATAGAGTCGATTTCGGACAAACATACATAATTGCACGTTAAAGGTATACTTCCGTGCATCACGGCCGATACATTATCAAAGTGCAAATATTGTTGTATGTGATAAGGTGATTATAGTTTGGTGTATTTTTTCCAGCCGGTGATTCGTTCCACATAAAGACGCACTTCCACTACAACGAGCCAACGGATGGAGAGATGTCGTTCCGGTGCGGAGACGTATTCCACGTAGTCGATACTCTACACAACGGCACTGTCGGCGCCTGGCACGTCTATAGGATAGGTGAGTCTTACGTCACAAGACTGGCGACCGGGCAAGTCTAATTGATACTGACTGCAGCACAGCATATTTGTTCTGGAACAAACTTGTGGAAGTTTTTATTCTTATTCAATAATGCGCTTGCGTATGACTGCTAACTCGCCTGATGTTAAGCGATGATGCGGTCTACGGTGGACCACGCTTACCTAAACCGATTCACTCGTGATTTGAAGACACCCAGATTGTAACTATCGGGTTGGTGGCTGTTGTAGTGATTAAGTTATTCGATTCTACTCGAAGGTAGATTATAATAAATCAGTTGTTGTCTTGCACTCGTTGGTTTCACTCGTATCACAACATGGTGACAGCGGTTTCAATTTATACTGGCGTAAATAGGAAGTAAAAGTACAAAAAATATCAAAAACAGTTGTTAGTTGCCGCGAGTGGTGTTCGTTAATAGTTTTGGTGAGAAATATCTAACGTAAATTGAAGATTTACGATGGAACACGCCCGGCCGCCCGCTGAGTTAAACATGGACGCCGCCGGAGGACCGGTGGGCCGTGCCGACGTATGGAAAAAGTGGAGGCAACAATTCATGTTGTTTTTGAAGGCTTCAGGAGTGCATACAGAGCCTTCTAGTGTCCAAGCCAGCCTGCTTGTAAACCTAATCGGCTCCGACGGCTTCGATATATACCAAACATTTCGATTCGACACCGAGGAAGAACGTGATGACGTAAAAGTCTTGTTGAAAAAGTTTGATACCTACTTCGGAACAAAACCGAACGTCACGCTGGCGAGATATAAGTTTTTCACGCGGAGCCAGGAAGATGGTGAATCAATTTTGCAATATGTCACGGCACTGCGTCTGCTAAGTAGAAACTGCGTGTTCGCGTTGTTGGAAGAAGATTTAATTAAAGATCGTATTGTGTGTGGTATTCGTCAAGCCTCGGTCAGGGATCGGCTGTTGCGAAGTGACGAACTTACACTTGATAAGGCTATTAAAATGTGTCAAGCTGAGGAGGCATCACAGGAAAGCGGCCGACAGATATGTAAGGAAGGTGCGAGCACGAGCAAGGAGATCATACACGTCGACGGAGTGACGGGTCGCGGCAGGCGCGGCTTCGGCGGCCGCCCGGCAGCCGGCACGGCGCGCGGCCGTGCGCCGCCCCGCCGGGACTACCGCCCGCCGCCGCCGGCGCCGGCGCCGCATCGCCTCCAGCCGTGCAGCGGGTGCGGTCACGTACGATGTCCCGAGGGCCGGTGCCCGGCGCTGTATGCTGACTGCTTTGTTTGTGGCGGTAAAGGACACTTCGCGCGAACTTGTAAGTCAACTCAATCTTTTAATAAAAGTGGAGCCCGGGACTACGTTCGACGTGTAAACGAGGTCGAGCGCGAATATTATGATCAAGGTAGTGAGTCTGACGAAGAGGATGAGTTTTATGTCTCGACCATCGACGATAAGAGAAGTAGTTCGGAGAACTGGTATCAGGTTTTATTTTGTGAAAACGGAAGTGAAAAATTCAAATTGGACACAGGAGCGGACTGCAACGTATTAGAATATAAGAGATTTTTAGAGTTGGGCTATACCGATAATATGATAATTAAACAGAATGTACCGTTATTATCATACACACATGATGTAATACCGATAAAGGGAACATGTACGTTGCCGTGGTCGTACAAGGGCAAAACTTATGAACTCAAATTCGCCTTAGCGGATATGCGTTGTAGTAGTGTGCTGGGACGGAAATCGTGCGAAACAATGGGCTTTGTCAAACGCATTAGATCAATGGAAATGACTACCTATAAGGATTTGTTTAAAGGGGTAGGTTGTTTACCGGGTACATATCACATAGTGATCGACGGATCCGTGCCACCCGCTATATGCGCTTCTAGGAAAATACCTCACGGTCAACGCGATCAACTACGAGAGGAGCTGAGAGCGATGGAGCTGATGGGCATCATCAGGAAGGTGAGTCATCCCACTCAGTGGGTACATCCATTAGTATTAGTGGCGAAGAAAGACAATGGTATTAGATTGTGCCTGGACCCACGGGAGCTAAACCGCGCGGTGCAGCGCGCGCACTTCCAGCTGCCGACGCTGGCGGAGCTGGCGGCGCGTCTACATGGTGCCAGGTACTTCTCGGTGCTGGATGCCAATTCTGGCTTCTGGGCCGTACAGCTGGATGACGAAAGCGCCGATCTATGCACATTCGCCACACCGTTCGGTAGATTTCAATTTTTGAGACTTCCGTTTGGAATCAATTGTGCGTCTGAGGTTTTTCACGCAAAAGTGCATCAACTGCTTGAAGATCTAGATGGCGTGGAAAATTACATTGATGACATTATAGTATGGGGGCCCACAAAAGAAGTTCATGATCAAAGATTAAAAAAGCTATTAGAAAGGGCAAGAGAAATTAACTTGAAATTTAACAAAAATAAATGTAGAATTGGTGTCGAAGAAGTGACTTATCTGGGGCACATATTCGATGCCAACGGTATGAGACCGGACTATAATAAAATTAAAGCTATTAAAGAAATATGTACACCGGATGATAGAAAGGGACTAGAAAGATTCTTAGGGGCCGTAAATTATCTATCCAAATTTATCCCGAATTACTCGGAAATTGCAATTCCTCTAACCAATCTATTAAAAAAAGAGAATGAATGGCGTTGGGAGGAAAGTGAGCGTAGGGCATTCGAGAAGTTAAAGGAGTGCGTAACAGGGGCCGGCGTGCTGGCGCTGTATGACCCTCGGCGTCCGGTGCGGCTGGCAGTGGACGCGTCCAGCGCTGCGCTTGGGGCTGTGCTCCTTCAGGACGGCCGCCCCGTCGAGTACGCTTCCCGTACGCTCAGCGACACACAAAAAAGGTATGCACAGATCGAAAAGGAGCTCTTAGCAATAGTGTTCGCGTGCGAGAGGTTTCACCAATATATCTATGGACAACAAGGCGTTGTCGTAGATTCCGACCACAAACCTTTGCAAAGTATTTTTAAAAAGCCGTTAATGTCTGTCCCAGCCCGGCTACAACGGATGATGCTTAGAATACAGGGGTACGATTTGGTAGTGAATTATGTTCCCGGCAAGTACATGTTTATCCCTGATATGCTGTCTCGCTCGCCCTTACCCGACATATACAGTGAGGAAGTGAGTAAGAACATTCTTTATCAAGTCCAGATGATCGTAAATAGTGTACCCATCTCAAATGATAAGCTCACATTAATAAAAAAGGAAACCAGGCAAGACCAAGACTTATGTACACTAAAAAATTATGTAACTTTAGGGTGGCCAGATAACAAGTATAATGTTGCGAATAACGTTAAAGAGTATTGGTCAATCAAGGAAGAGTTATTTGTAGTAGATGATGTTCTTTTCAAAGATCAATCTGTTGTGATTCCAAAAAACTTACGCGATACGATGTTAGGCATCGTACATGGAGGGCATTTAGGTATAGATCGGAGCAAGCGGCGAGCGAGGCAGGTAATGTTCTGGCCACATATGTCGAGAGACATAGAACTGTATGTGAAACGTTGTAAAGTTTGTCAGGAGTTCTCAAACGCCCCAACAAAAGAACCCATGCTGCCTATGGAGATCCCAAAGCTACCGTGGTATAAAGTAGGCTCCGATATTTTCGAATACAAGAGAAAATATTTTTTAATAATTGTGGATTATTATTCCAACTATGTAGAAGTATGTAAATTAAACAACATAACCACAGAGACGGTTATAGAAAAAACTAAAGAGGTGTTCGCACGACACGGGATTCCAAAAACCTTCATAAGCGACAACGGAACTCAATACACCAGTCGCATGTTTAAGCGATTTGCACAGGAATGGGGATTCGATCACGTGACGTCATCGCCAAACTATCCCCAGGCCAATGGCAAAAGTGAACGTACGGTACAAACTGTTAAAAAGTTACTATTAAAATCAATAAAAAGTAACGAAGACTTTAATATAGCGTTACTCAATTTTCGTAACACTCCACGGGACGGGTTGAGTTCTCCTGCACAACTGCTGATGGGCCGAAGGCTGCGTTGTCAGCTGCCAGTACACAAAAAACTTTTAGAGCCACGTCCTATCAACCCGTTAGAGCATCAAACTATGATTGAAAAGCAAAACAAGTCAAAAATTATGTATGACAAACATTGTAAGGTTTTACCTAACCTAAATAAAGGTGACTCAGTTATATATGTTGATGGGAAAACTAGAGGAAGAGCCACAGTGATTGGTCATGCTGATACTCCACGTTCCTACATTGTACAAAACAAAGTAGGCGCTAGGTATAGACGCAATAGGCGACACCTAATAAAATGTGCAACAGGTAGTGATGCATCACAAGACGATCACATCGCATCAGGCGATAATGATAGTGAAGCGAGTGAGGATGGGGATTATAAAGAAGAAGTTTGTTCTGAATATGACAGATCCAAGGACAGTTCAAACACTTCAGAAGAATCCACATCCCCATTGCCAACACGTAAACTTGTTCGTAAAGCTAAAGTAGCGGCTCAGGAGAAGCTTAACAAAAAATAATTATATTCATAACATCACTAAAATAAGATTTATTAAACTTACTTCTTTAAATTTAATACTAAGTCTAATATTGTAAACTAAGTTAATCTGTCTATGTAAAAGTGTTAATTTTAAGGGAGTGGGCATAGGATTATAAGAAACTAGTTTTTTGGGGAAGATGTTGTAGTGATTAAGTTATTCGATTCTACTCGAAGGTAGATTATAATAAATCAGTTGTTGTCTTGCACTCGTTGGTTTCACTCGTATCACAACAGTGGCTTCAGAATTGTGTTCGGTTCGAAGTAGCTTGCTGTAAGACTAGTCACTTTCCGCGTCTGTCTGTCTGTACAGCCGCTAACTTCTCCTAAACCACGCAACGGATTTTGATGCGGTTTTCTCCATCAGTTAGATAAATTTTCACGGAAGGTTTATATATATATATAACTAGCGACCCGCCCCGACTTCGCGCGTTAATTACACCCGCGCGAAGCCGGGTGGGCGGGTCGCTCGTGATTTTATAAATGATAAATTTTTGTAATGACTGCAGTAAGTCAATTTGTTTATCATACAATTATAGTAATTTCTATCTGTTAACTATTTAAATTAATAACATGATATCTTAACTATTGAAATTGTTTCGACAGTTAATTTAAGTAATACTTTTCCCCGCGGTTTCACCCGCATAGTGATGAAAAATGGTGATGATGATGATGAAAAAAGCCGTCACTCTCTGGCTCTTGAACTATACCCATGCAAAAAATCAGGTTGATCCGTTGTTCCGTTGCAGCGTGAAAGAGGAACAAACATCCATACATCTACACATCCATACATACAAACTTTCGCGTTTATAATATTACTAGCTGAAACCCGCTACTTCGTACGCGTAGAGCTCGGCCTTTGGCCTCGGTACTACGACCCGTTATAGCCTATGTGTTATTCCAATGTATGAGCTATAATATTGTAAACTTTCATTAAATCCTTTCGGTAGTTCTTGCGTGAAAGAGGAACAAACATCTATACAACCATACAAACAAACTTTCGCGTTTATGATATTAGTAGGATAAAATAGGATTTACGGTATTTTTATACCATCTCTCTAGATTTGTACGCCTACATACTAGGCAAAACATGATACAAAGTGACAAATATTTTAACCCACCTATTGTGCATGCGTTTTTAAATTTGTGTATGATTTACTCGTGTTTTGTGCAAATAAATTATCCTTATCCTTTAACTTATCTTTACCATTATGAGCAACTCCGAAATCGTGAAAAAAAAACAGTTTTTCCATAGAAAACGATTTCAGGGTTGGTCTCATAGTAAAAGTTGTTCATAATGATGGGCACTATGGACCCCTTTCTGTTTAATACACCCTTTCCGCGTAACCCTGTATAATGGATTCCAAATTTTGATGCACATTTTAGGTCGAAACAACCAAGAGGTCCAGAAAGGCACGATTCCCAACAAAGCGCGAGCAGAGGAGCTAGCAACAGCCCAGTTCAACGCTACCAAGAAGGAAATGTCTGGTAACGATGGGAAACACAACTTCTTCCGTCGGAGACGGTCCACGCATCGACGGAGCAAGAGCCTTGGAAAGGTACACTTTTCACAACTTAAATGTTTCACAAACAGCTCCTTATTTTGTTGACAGTGTGTTGGGGCCGTTAAAGAAAGAAAGAAAGAAAATAAATTTTATTTGACACCTTTACAAAAACTTATATCTAAAGGATACAATCAGTGCCGAATGGTCCGTCTCGGCATTGATGCTGAAAGTCAAGGACTATCAGCGCCGGTTTTCAGACGAACCCTTGAGTTTACACTTACATTACACTTAACACAAATTTACATATATTTTTAAGTATCTAAGTATATGCAATTTAAACAAATAGGATATATGTAGTAGTGGTATGTGAACTGAAAAATACACAAATAAACACGCACTCGATATAAATATTTAAATTCAGAATTTGCGTGGCCGGCAATCAAACCCGAGATCCTCTATGTAGAAGTAGACACATTGCACACTAAGCCACATCAAACTACCTACCTTATAGTTTAATTGATATTGGTAGCTCGATTAGGCGAAATTAAATGCTCTGCTCCTAAGCATAGGTTTTAGATTAATTAAATTTAGTTTCGTAACAGAACAGTATTATTTTCATCATTATTTTCCTATTTGTTGGTAAAATAGTTCGGAAGCTGTTCGTTTCCTTTTGCATAATCACATTTTGCTACAACTCGACACCGCTTTATGGTTGATATTTAGAAAACCCGTACGAAGCACTTTAATTCCACTTTTATTGTGCGAACTGCTAGTCTGTGAAATGCCCTGCCTCAATGGGTGTTCCCCGATAGTTACAGTCTGGGTGTCTTCAAAGCACGAGTGAATCGGTTTCTTCTAAGCAAGCTTGCTCCATCGTAAACCGCATCATTGCTTAACATCAGGCGAGACAGGGGTCAAACGCAAGGCAAGCTCTTAAAAAAATATAGAAATCACATTAAATTTATCCTTATTCTTTATCTAGGCCTTACAATATTCTCTGGATAGTTACCGGTCTAGCCTTAATTTACCCCCCATATGTCCACAGGAACACTGGGATGAAGTAGTGCTATCAGACAGCATAAGCAAGTTCCCCGCGTACGAGCGCGTGGTGCTGAAGCAGCCCGGGTTCGTGCGCCCCGTCATCGTGCTCGGCGCCGTCGCGGATATCGCCAGGGAGAGACTACTCACCGAGAGCCCCGACAAATTCGCTTCACCTAGTGAGTATACTCCATGTTTTCATCATTATCAGCCCACAATGACCCGCTGCTGGGTATAGGTCTCCCTTTGTTTAGGCCACTCTTCCTGGTCTCTCGCTAAAGTCCGGTCGCAGAGCAGGAAGAATTTCGTACAATGACCTGGGGCCTTACGGACAACTGCTATTGCGGCACCAAACTAATGTTAAATCCGCTCAGTTGGAAAATCACGCGACCGCAAAACCGTATCTCGGCGCGTTAAGGTTCATGTTCGCGTGATTTTCCAACTGAGCGGATTTAACGTTAGTTTGGTGCCGCAATAGCAGTTGTCCGTAAGGCCCCTGTTACAACCTGTCTCTGTCGCTCTCGCGTCAAAAGGCCATGTACTCCATGTAAAAAGTGGTGCTATCAGACAGCACCAGAAAGTTCCTGGAGACTTCTTAGCGATAGCCCAGACAATTTCTTTTCACACTGTGAGTATAATACTCTAATGTGCTCCAGTAGTAGTTCTAACAGACAGCATCAGAAGGTTCTTCGAAACTGTTTAGTCGCACAATGTCAAAAGCGGAAAATGACAAAGGGTCGCAAATCGGTAAAAGAGCTTAATGCCCATAGGGTGTTAAGTTCAAGGCGTACAATGACCAAGTAGCAAAATGTCTAAAGCTCAAAAAGACCAACCAGCGAAACTTCCATAGCGCAAAATGTCCAAATTGCTGATTATACTGCTAATTACACTTTCTCCTTGCAGAAATGGATAGTACATTAGAAGACAGCAAGACCAAACCCACCGGCATTATCCGTCTCTCCAGCATCAGAACCATAATGGAGCGAGGGAAGCATGCTCTACTGGACATCACACCGAACGCAGTCGATAGACTCAACTATGCCCAGTTCTATCCTATCGTCATATTCCTGAAGGCTGATAACAAACATATCATAAAGCAGTTGAGGGCAGGTCTTCCCAAGTAAGTCTCTTAGATAGTACCTGGTGGTTAATCTATATAATAATAATAGATAGCCCGTTGGTCCAGTTGGTAGTGAACCTACCTTCTGAGCTTGGGGGCGTGGGTTCGATTCCCACCTAGGACAAACATTTATGTGATGAACATTTGTGTTTGTTCTATATCTGGTTGTTAATATCTATTTAAGTATGTATTTAAAACTATTTATGTATGTATATCAGTCTCTGGCAGCCATATCACAAGCTTTGCTTAGTTTGGGGTCAGATGACCGTGTGTGAAAAAATGTCCCGAAATATTTATTTATTTTATTTAATCTCTTCTTCTCTACATGAAGAAAAAAGTGAAGGTCTGCTTGGAAGCCAAAACACTTTTACTTTTAACTCAATTCTGATATGGAGATTTTTATTATTAATTTATTATTAATTTTTCAATTCATTCAAAACTGTCAAGTTTCATATATTTCTCTAAGCGTACAACCGGAAACGATTATAATACTTTTTAAGTCGCTACAGCCTTCTCTAAATTTCCAGATCAGCACACAAATCGTCCAAGAAGCTTCTAGAACAATGCCAACACATGGAGCGCGTTTGGGGACACGTGTTTACGCACACTATCACACTGAGCGAAGCCAACCAGAACACTTGGTTCAGCAAACTGGTCGACCTCATCCAGAGGACCCAACAACACCAGCTTTGGGTCTCTGAGACCAAGGTATGCCTTAAAACACACTTAGAAATAGGGTATTTAATATTTGGTGCATATGTTAATAATTTAAGGTGCGATACAGCCATCTACGAAACTGCAAAAATTTATCAAAAAGAGATTTAACTCTTTGTTAGTTCGAGGAACTTTGAATTTTTTTCTAAAGTCCGGTCGCGGAGCAGTAAGAATTTCGTACAATTGTTATTATCTGTCTCTGTCGCTCCCGAGTAAATATAATGCGTCTCGCTCACATAGACGGCGGTTTGCATCTGTGCGAGCAAGACGCATTATATTTACACGGGAGTGACAGAGACAGGTAATAACAGGTTATTGTACGAAATTCTTCCTACTGCGCGACGGGACTTTAAGCAATAAATTAATTTTTTTAGTCAGGTTCAGGAAAAAAAATATTGCATCCCCACCTAATGGAGTGCCTTTTCAATAAGAAAAAAAGAGTCTACTTTTGTGCCTGTATAATTAAAAAAGTCATACAAAGTGTATCGCATTTTGAATTATGATTGATTTTCTCTAGATTCTCGTATCTCGGATCCATATTATCGTATGTACGTATCTGTTATCTGTGCAATATTCGTCTGTTATAACTGTTTAAGCATCATGCTTCGAGATGGTTGCTTGGTAAAGGCAAATTGGTGCATTGGTAAACATTTGTCAGTTCTTCTGTTTCTATACTTTATACAATTGCTGCAAATGAGAATACCACTGAAAAACTTTCATATCAGGTATTCATTTCATATTAATTGAACCAGGCGTTACTTTGCGGTTCATCTTCAAAACTTTTTCATTGACGAATCTATAGTGTTTTTCCGCTTTAACGTCGCATTAAGTACAATAAGGAATTTGCAATCAATTATTTCTGTATTACTACTAACGTAAACTAAATAAAAAAAAATTATGCCTACTCGGTATTTATAGCTCGGTTTTGTACTTAATTCTACGTTGAAGCGGAAAACCACCAAATAATAAGTTTTTTCACTATAGAACTTTTGATGGGTTTTTCCAAAGTAAGTCGTATTCTCATTGCTTCTTTACGTATATTATTAACCAATTCGTTTCTGTTCTGTCATGGTATAGCACGTTGAAATGGTGTCGGACATATACTTCCCCATTCCCCCTTCTCCTTACCCGGCGTTCTATCCCATATCCTATCCGATCCCCTCCTACCCTCAACATCCTAGGCCCCTAAGCTCACCGCAAGCCATGCTTTCACTGAGCACTAACCCAAAAACTTACGATCATCTGTACGATGCTAACAGAAACCACGTGGTGCCTTATTACTACGCTGAAACTTTAACATGCATGCCCACGCCTAACCATGTGTACAGCAACCCCAACAAAAACAGACACACTCTTGCTAGCTATTCTTATGACGACCGACAGAATTACTATGATAGAAAAGTCAAAAGAGTTGTTAATACTCCAGAACAGAACAGGGGAAGGGAATTATCCCCAGTCTTCACTAAAGAATATCATACTCAGTCTTTCAGACCCTATAGCGTTTTAGAACAATCTTGCAAGTCTCCAATTGCTAACATCCCGAGACCTTCGTCAGTAGTTCCCATGTCAGAACATTATAAACCAGCATCGTTTTTCATTAATGAGAATGATGTTAAAAGGGCCAATGAAGTTCCAGAATGGAAGGTTAGATTACAGAAAGATATGCCTAAAACTCTGTTCAAAGGTCTAGAGAAGCCTCTCCGACCGATTTGTAGAATTCCCAATTGTAAATGCAGTCTGAAAGTCGATCCTCAAAGATACAGTGAGGTGCGAACTTTGCCCACTGTTACTGAGAGGACATTGAATAAAGTTAGGAACTTGTCGTTGCCAACTTTAAAGTTGGAGGACCTTGAAAGTAAGGGCAAAGGACAGGCTGAAGCAGAAAGAGATGTCCAACCTGTTTTGAACAAACCTATTTCTGAACAACATTTAGGGTACGTGTAGAACATAGGCTTTTTGCTATAATTTCCTAACTTTCAATAAAATTGTCATGTTTATCTAATTTTGGTAACTTTACCCATTGGTATTTTAATTGCTCATTTATTACTAATAATATCTGTATATAGGCTGCTTATTTTTGTGCTTTTAATTATAGTTTTGCTTTGATATTGTTATTTTGTTGGTTTTTAGTGTTTCTGTTATGGTTTATTATACCAAAGATTTTAAACCAAAGTTTGTAAATATCGTTACGAATTAATAGTGTTAAATACCACTCTATAACTGTTTGTTAACATTTTAATAAGTTTGTTTAAAATTTGCTTACCTTAGGGACTTAACTCGGCGCTTAATTTTCACACTTTTGTTTCCAAAACTTGAAAAACATTAAAAATTTGCGATAGAGGGGGAAGGCTTGTGGCTGAATGGGCTGCCAATGAAGATGATGATGAAAACCTGAATATTATTTCTTTTTAGTTTTATTTGGTTATTCTACTAGTAATTTTTTATTATTATTTAATAATGGGCTTGCGTTTGACCGCCAACTCGCCTAAAGTATAGTTACGATATGGTTTTTATTAAATAGTTCATTATATTTGTGAATTTTTTATTTATTTTCCGTAACTGGCCTTGTTTATGAAAAAACTAGTAGAATCTACATAATAGGTTTACTTTTCAAGTTTCGCCGGGTCTGTAATTTGTGATAATAATGCACCGAGTTAAGCCCTTTAATGACAAAGAGTTTCTGTTTCCGATTTGTTCCGTCCTTTCAAATGTATTAATTGTAACTAATTTATTTTAACAATCAATTAAAATGTTAACACGTGTGGACCCAAACATTAATCATTCACAGACGCTAAAGCCCGTTTTTAGTTTCTGTACCGTGTTAAGTGCAATCATTCATTTGTCTTGTCTTATCACCCCATTCCATAAACCTACCCTGACGCCGCTGCAAACACCGAAAACAAAATGGCCGACATTGCGGACGAAACAAACATGGCGGATTCAACATGGCGGGCAAAATAAACATAAATACAAAATGGCGGGCAACAGAGGCCTGAGCCTTTATCCGATGACTTCCTATTCTCGATGTCGTCAAGCACAGAGAATAGATTGTCTTACGCCTCGAGTCCTGAGAGTGACTTAGAAGTGAGTCCACCACCTGCGCCGCGCCTCGTGAAATCTTCTTCAGATCCGTCGATAGCAACTACCCAGGACAATATGGACAGAGACGACGATTTGAATCACATGGCTGATGCTGTCCCTCCACCTTACACGGTTGGTATCCATGGAACTTAATCATTGTACCTACTCTATTATAAAGCACTTGTTTTATTTTTGGTTACAGTCACACCGATATGTCACCCTGATATGACTTTTGGGAATTTTATTTCACCATAGTCACTGTGGTGACTACGCTGTCAAAATTTTGTGAAGTGACCACATGACACTTGGCTAGACTTCCTTAGTTCTAAAAGCATATTTTTTCTTAAATTCTAGATTATTTTAATAATGGCTAACCGCGTGATAAGTATTCTATTAGGTTCTTACTTGTATTCCACAGCAGGGTGGCTACGGAGACAGCAAGTACGGCTTCTCAGCGAACACCAACGGGGCCACCACCAACGGGGGCCACAGCAACCAAGGGGGCCACAACATGGGCCCCCCTAATGACGTGCCGCCATACCACAGCAACCCCATGACACATTCACCACCACATTCCCCACTTTATGGTACAGGTAAACACGGTTACTCATTTTAGACGGTTACGCCTTTTCGGTCTTCGGTTCTCTAAATTCTGTGCGGTGATACTCAGATCGTCACATTCTTGGCTGCAGAGTTTCACGATTGCCTAAATGTAGAATCTACTGTAGAACGGCTGCAATTTTATATGGAAGTCTAGTTTAAACATGAAGCTAAACTCGCCTGTATGTTTGGATTCAACTTATTACTTAACCTAACTAAATCGTTGCAGTAGCAAGTTAACTCGCTACTGAACTAAACAGTGTAAATGAGCCTCACTCGAAAATACTGAAGTTTAAAAAAAAATACAACGATCTGACATGTTTTTTACACATTGACACCATAACTTTGTAGTGATACAACGTTGTTATTTCCGTTAGTTCCAGAGCTGCCCCCGCGCACTACAGTAGGCAGGCCAGCAGGCGGAGTGCTGCTGCCAGCGCCGCCGCCCGGCCGACCGCCCCACACTCTCAGACATAACCCATCGGTAACTACATCACACCCATATTACATGCGAAACTGTGTGTAAGTTTTAACATAAAATGTTGTACAGTGCGACATAAAAAGTAGAAAATAATGAGGACGCCACTATCATACTAATATATATACTAATATTATAAAGAGGAAACATTTGTATGTAAGTATGTTTGTAACGAATTGGCTCAAAAAGTACTGGACCGATTTTAAAAATTCTTTCACTGTTGGGAAGCTACACTATCCCCGGGTGACAAAGGTTATAATCTATACCCGTGCGAAGCTGGGTCGGCCCGCTAGTAATATTATAAATACGCAAGTGTGTTGGTTTGCTAGTTTGTTTCTCTTTCACGCAGCAACAGAGCAACGGATCGACCTGATTTTTGCATGGGTATAGTTCGAGTGCAGAGAGTGACAGAATTCTTTTCATCATCATCATAATGACCATTTTTCATCACTACGCGGGTGAAACCGCGTGGCGTAGCTAGTCGTAAATAAATGCCACACTAAAACAGCTTGAGAAGTACATTGAACACTGTTCAGTACAAAATCCTATGGATTCTTTATTTTAAGCATTTAAAACAACATATCAGCGTATTACATATATTTTTGGATTTTACTCTGACGTTTGACAGATAACAATGTTAGTTCCATTTCTACTCTTTTATGTCGCACTACAATATGGTGTCAGATATCCTGGCTTTGTGTATAAGTATGTAATTTTTTACTCCATTCAACGGCTGAACAGGTTTAAATCAAATTTTCTATGGTGGTAGATTATTCCCTGGATTAACACATAAGCTACTTTTTTTCCCGGTAAGATATAACAGTTCCTAAAGGATAGCGGGGAGAAAGGCAGGGTGCAGCTTAAAAAATAAATTACGCTTTACAGTCAGAGTTTTCCGTTACGATTCCCTGTGTCGGTGATGCCATGTACATACACAAAGATACTGGCATCTAAGATCCAGTCCCAGACATAGATCTAGAGATATACATCATTCAAATATCTGCCCGGCCAAGAACTTCTGGAACTTCTATTCGTAACTAGTCTCTCCTTGTTATTACTAATTTACTATGTAAACAAACATGGCGCCTACCGACCAATGACAGCTCTGTATTTCCTCGCTAGTGATTGTCATTGGTTGCATATCCGTCATATTTGTTTATATGGTTCGACATCTTAAAATAAACTAAATAATTTTCCATTAGGGTCAATTTTGTTGTTTTTTTGTTTTTTAGCCTTTTGCACCCATATTAACGAAACATCATTCGAAATCAGTTAGCAACTGTGATGCGGAGTTGGACACGTTGATCTAAATAAGAATGTTCAATCAAGGTTCACTCATAAAGCCTGGTAACAGATTTTGCTTCTCATTTCCGTTCTATTTACTTCTCTTTTCTGTATGGTGAATGCTCGCAACTAGACTGAATTACTGTTTGAAATCTTTTGAAATTTCACTAGTATACTGTTGGTAACTGAATAATTTCTCAACTAGAATATTACTGTGTTATATGGCATTAGTAGTTCACTAAAGTTATATGATTATTTACAGTGTTTTATTAGTAGTTCAGTTTCGCAACTCTACTAACTAGATAACATATCTGGGTCCTTGTTTAAAATTTTCGTAGGTTTAACTTTGAGAAATTATTATAACAAATGCGTGAAGTGGGTACTTCGCAAATTGTTAAGTGTGTATTAGTTATTACCATTTATTTATTTAGCGTTTAAGTATTTATGTGATTTTTTTTTTTTTTTTGTGAATGCGGCGACGAACACTATTATTTTAGATAAATATGTTATCACTTAAGTGACAAATAATTGTCTTTGTGGTAATAAAGTTCTTTAAACCTAAACCTAAACCTGAAATTACGAATTTTGGCTGATCAGATATTGATAATGATAATGGTCCAGTTTTTAAAATAAATACACTTGTTATAAATGTATAATAAAGTAACCGGAGACGGTGGCTTCACCTTGCATGCACTATAAATAGTTGCTAGATCTCACAAATTGTGGTTTTCATTGTACTTACCTACTTGAACAAACCGCAATCTGCCTTCACTTCGTTCTCTTATTCAATACACCATATACGTCTTAGAATATCAACAAATTTGCAAAATGTATCCGTGGAATACCTTCGAAGTGATTTCAAGAATACGCCAGTCACAATCTCTATACTATCTGGTAAACATTAAATTTCATTATACTGTTTTTTTTTAGATCTGAGCTTCTGTAGTTGCGTAAATGCCGTAAAATCTGATAATTAATTCTTGGTTGTCGCAAGATTATAGTCGACTAGCGGTCCGCCCCAGCTTCGCACGGATATAGATTATAGCCTATGTCACCCGGGGATAGTGTAGCTTCTCAACAGTGTTTTTTTTTTAAAATCGGTCCTGTACTTTTTAGCCAATTCAAACACGTTAAGTACAAACATACTTACATACAAATCTTTTCTCTTTATAATATTAGTATAGATATACTACAAAGAAACAATGCACACTGCACACTGCAGAGCTAATAAAACTTGGACCAAGTAAAATCTACCTAAATCACAGCAATATTTTAACTAAGTAATTTTAGTAAATATTTTTTAGCTGCTTGCGTTTGACCCGTTCTCATATTATGTTAAGTTGATGATACAATCTACGCTTGCCAAAAAGGAACCACACTAACTAACTTCCTAGCTTACTAGTGCAGGGTATTCAGTGTGACATTAACCTTGCAGACTAACAACCGTCCCAGTGCACAAGAACGCTTATTCGGCGCTCCCAAAGAGTCACCTAACGATGAAACCGCCACGTACACCGGCCGTCCTACCAGCATGATCATCCAACCCTCGCAGAGCCCAGGCTCGCTCGACCGACACCGACAGGTGAACCAGGTAAAACGTCCCATATGATTGCGGCTAAAAGTTGTCTTCATCATCATCAGCTTATCATGTTCTTACTGCTGAGACACAGGCCTTCTTCTCTCAGAGAGAGAGAGGGGATGGGCCGTAATCCACCATGCTGATCCACTGCATTTTGGTGAATGTCATATGTCTAAACTTTTGAGGTTCTTGGACATTGGAGATGTTTTCCTTCACCGTTTTTGAGCGATGGCATCGAAACTGCACATCACCATCATCATCAGTCAGAAAACGTCCACTGCTGAACATAGGCCTCCCCCTTTAACCTCCACACTGAACGACAGCCTGCCTTTTGCACCCACTGGATGCCAGCGATTCCCACAATGTCGTCGGTCCATCTAGTGGGAGGCCTACGCTGCGTCTTCCGGTTCGTGGTCTCTACTCAAGAACTTTTTTCCCCATCGGGTATCGGTTCTTCGAGTGAACATCATCATCATCAGCCTCTAACTGTATACTGCTGGACATAGGCTTCTCCCAATGCACGCCACTGAGCTCGGTCGGCAGTTCCTTGCATCCAGTTTTTACCTGCCGTTTTATGCAGGTCGTTACTCCACCTGGCAACAGGGTGTCCTACACTACGTTTGCCTAAACGTAGTCTCCACTCCAGAACTCGTCTACCCCATTGGTTATCGGTTCTTCGGGCAATGTGGCCGGCCCACTGCCACTTCAGCTTTGCGAAACTGCACATAATTTATTTATAGGTACTAAATAACTCGTTGGTGCAGGGCTGAGGATCAAACCGGGTGCCGTCAGATTGGTAAAGCGCACATGCTACCGCTCGGCCACCATCGCCCGACTAAAAGTTGTACCATATATATAGTATTTTCTCTGTGACTGTACTTTCCAGAGAATTTAGCTTGATCAGTTAGTTAGTGAAAACAAAAAGTAATTTAGTTGTTTAACCTCACCATGAACAAACGCAAAAAAAATCGTGTACTTTACTCATCATCATCAGCCTTTAAACGTCCACTGTTGGACAAAGGCCTCCCTCCCTGTTAGAGAGGGGTTTTGCCATAATCCCCACGCTTGGCAGGCAACTTGGGGATCGCAGTACGTTCACCGTGTGCTAATGGACGTGGACGCTGCTGCCCATCCTCTGGTGGTTCTGGCCGCAGTTTTAGAACATACCCGGGTCCGCTTGCTTGCTCGTATGACATTAATTTTCACTTCTTATAGGAAGTTAATAAACCTGTGTTTCTTTTGCATACATGGTTGCCTGAAAGAGATCGCTTTGAGCGATAAGGCCGCCTGTTACAAGCCTAGATAATGTTTTCATTGTATCTTATCTTTTAAAGAGTTATCTTAACTTGACCGTTTGCATTGTCCTCAGCAAAATTCGTACGACGGCACGGCTGGGTACGACTACGGAAGCCCGAGTCGCGCGCTGCCGCCCAACGCGCCGGATGACTTGAAGGTCGCACCACCCTCTATGTGAGTACCTTATTATACACTGTGATTGATAACTGCAAACCCGAAAGTGGGGTGGGAGTAATGTACGTGTTATTAAGGTGGTACGTTTCACCTATGGCGTTCCCGCAAAATTATTACCCGGTCTAGCTACAAGGACATAAAAACTGTTTAAAATTTGAATTTCCCGCTATAGGTGAAACTTACCACCTTAAGTGTTTTTACTTACAATACCTACCACCCAGAAAAAGCGTAATATTTTTGTCGTGATTTTCCGCACTGCGTGTTTCAAGCCCGCGTCAAGGGTAACCATAAGGCTCCTGGTACTAAAGTTGGAAATAACGATATTTTGTTTTCAAATTTTTCTTCTGAAAAGCCCCTGAATCTCTTTAGTGGTACAGGCTTAGTGGTTCCACAATAACTAATTGTATTGTATTAGTAAAATGGAGCCTCCCCCGCCGCCGAACCCCACCGCCATGTCAGCTCAGAGTCCGCAGCGGAACTCCAACTCCCACGAGCACAACTCCCTCGACTACACACGGGGACCAGAGAACAACTACAGGTGAGGATATCAACAAAATCAAATCAAATATTTGTTTATTGACACTAAAACTGTACATACTTACAACCAACATTTTTACTTTAAGACCCTAAAAACCTATAGGGCAGACACAGTATTCTTCTTTTTGTAAAAGGGCCTAGATGCCAGTCCTAAAAACCTTTAGGGCAGACACATTATTCTTCCTTTTGTAAAAGGGCCTAGATGCCAGTCTTAAAAACGTATAGGGCAGACACAGTATTCTCCCTTTTGTAAAAAAGCCTAGATGCCAGTCCTAAAAACCTTTAGGGCAGACACAGTATTCTTCCTTTTGTAAAAGGGCCTAGATGCCAGTCCTAAAAACGTATAGGGCAGACACAGTATTCTCCCTTTTGTAAAAAAGCCTAGATGCCAGTGTATTTAATGTGAGCTTTGTATTAGATTTTGTTTTATTGTGAGCTCGAGTTGTATCTAATCATAAATCATAATGTATTCATTAAAAAAAAAACAACCGTCTCAACGGGAAGTTCAATAAACTATCCTTAATTTTCCACCCTTAAAAGTGGAATATTTTCTTCAAATTTTCAAAATATATAGCCTATTCAATAAAAAATATTAAAATTGCTACACACACATTCGATCAAATAAACAGAGGATATGACACCAACGGCCCGACCGCGACCTACCCAAAACTCCGCCAAAACGCGCCAGAGCAGCAGTTTGCATTCATTTACTCGTTACCTAGCGATGCGTAAACACGCACGCTTGCTTAGAAGAAACCGTTTCGCTCGTAATAAAACGTACATACAGCTTCGACGATTGAAAGATTACTTATGTGTGCAGTCCCCACCGTCCGTCGGAATATCGCAGCCCACAGCAAGCTGCGCGGGCGCCGGTCAACGGCACCGGTGGCGCGCCGATGCACGCTCGAGGACCCTCGCTACCCAACGTGCCCACCAACGAACATGCCAAGTACAGGTACACCCTATACTACTAATTCCTTACTGCACAGATTACCTTCTATAGATTCCGCACTCAAAACAAACATGACTCACCACACCTCGAAGTAAATCTATCTATATACATACATGTATAAAAATCAATTGCTGTTCGTTAGTCTCGCTAAAACCCGACTAAAACGGTTTGACCTATTTGGTTTTTTTGTACGTTCGCCTCAATATTCGGATTGGGCTAGATCTTAGTTTTTTTAATAACATACGTAGTGGTTTAGGTTTTCAAAAATCTTTCAGAGCGCCTGGTTAATTGCGACGCGTGACCAAAATGCTGGCGTCTTTCTGGCTCAACGCATAAGCGTTGCCATTCAGCGTGGTAATGCCGCCAGCGTGCTGGGTACGCTGCCAACTGGTAGTAGGCTTGAGAGAAAGTATTTAGATAAAGTATTACAAAAATGCCTATATTCGTGTGTTCTTTTCGTGTAGTGCGCGAACGAACTCGGCGTCGCAGGCGGACTACCCCGGGCGGGGCGTGACGGCGCCCGTGCCGCCCTACAAGCCGGTGCCGCCGCCCAAG
Source organism: Agriopis aurantiaria (assembly GCA_914767915.1). Classification (NCBI taxonomy): domain Eukaryota; kingdom Metazoa; phylum Arthropoda; class Insecta; order Lepidoptera; family Geometridae; genus Agriopis; species Agriopis aurantiaria. The sequence continues at coordinate 4,528,402 of OU612001.1, read as the reverse complement.
CCCAAGCACTACCGCCCGCCCGAGCCCAACCACCATACACGGAATGGGGTAACATTCAAATTACTTCCTTAAAAAAGAGGTTGTCTGTAAACTCGGTTTACGGACGATAATTTTACGTGATAACGCTTAGGCCGATCGTGCCTCTCTATCGCTTGTTCCGCGCTCTCGCTTGCACGCGCGGCTCAGGCGGAACGTGACAATTTTTGGTGCGTGCAACCGGCGTTCATCGATTTATAAGACGTTATCACGTCAAAAATAATGCTCATGGCTTAACTGAATAGATTCATCATCAGCATTATCAGCTTATTATGTCCCCCACTATGACACAGGTCTTCTCTCAGTGAGAGAAAGAGAGAAAGGATGGACCCTAATCCACCACGCTGGCCCACCGCATGTTGGTGAATGTCATGTCCTTAAACTTTTTGAAATTCTTGGACATACTAGTTTCATTGCGATGTTTTCCCTTACCGTGCTAGTGACTTTTTAATGTGCCGTGATTTTTTCATTTGATCTTGTTACTTTTATTGTGCGAACTGTTAAACAGGAATGCGCAATTTTTTATGCGCACGATATAACAACGATACAACATTTTCTTGTAGATGTATAGTGAGGAGACGCGTGCCCAGCAGGGCATGGAGCCGGGGCCCCCCGGACCCCCGGGCGGCGGGGGCACGGGCCGCGGCTCGTTCCCCCCGCAGTACTCGCACCAGCACTCCGCCTCGCAGCCGCACCGCGCCCTACCCCCGCACAATAACTACCACCAGGTAACTCCTACTGCACTCATCACCACTAACTATATCTCCAGGTTCATCATCACCACACACTAAACAGGGTTACGCGGAAAGGGTGTACTAAGCCGAAAAGAGTTCATAATACCCATCATTCATCTGGAAGCTTTCGGTAGACCGGTGTGCTTGGAGACAGCAAACTAGTCGCCAAACAATTGCAAAGCCTCGAGCACCGCCATGAAATAGCTTGTCTGTCTATTTTCTATCGGATACATTTCGGCGAGTGTACGCAAGAGCTACCACTAAGCTATACCGGTCAGTAAATTAAACTATTTTTTTGTATAGCAGGGCAACATGTACGGTGGCCAGATGCCGGCGCAGTCGCCGCCGTACTCGGGCCCGCCGCCGCACCACCGCGCCATCAACCTGCCGCACAACCCACATCTCATAGGTACACACATTGCTTACTACTTGTACTTTTTATCCCACATAAAACTAGGAATACACATGCCGTCAAATTAGGGAAGTAGCTTGAATGCCAAAAAATGGCAACCAACCATGCCACCAACAAAACATCTTGATGCGACCATCAATGTCGACCGAGTGGCGTTCTTTTTCTGACCTAGCAGTCGACATGATTGACGTGATGTTATCGATGTTACCAATCTCGGACTATGAACTTGGAAAAGCTTTTATGAGTTACAAAACTTAGACAGAAAATAATGCAAGAAAAACACATGAGTCAAAGAGTTTTGTTTTACAAAGCGGAAGTCCGACCTCACATGGAATACTGCTTCCATCTTTGGAAAGGAGCACCCAAGTATCAAGTTGAACCGCTTGATGCGTTACAGCGTGGAGCTGTCAGAATTGTCGATGATCCCAAGCTCACCGAACACCGAGTTCCGCTCAACATGCACAGAGACGTTGGGTCTCTCTGTATCTTATATAGCATTTACAATGGGGAGTGTTCTCAAGAACTGTTTGATCTGATGCCGGCGTCACGGTTTATCATCGCACTTGTTACTTATGTAGCACCGCCACCGCCTGAAAGTTCATCCACATATCATAGATCTTTCTTACATCACACGTGAAAAATGTGGAATGAGTTACCTTCCGCGGTGTTTTCGAGAAGCTACAAAATGAGGTTCTGCAAAAGGCGAGTTAATAGAATCTTAAAGGGTCGGCAACGTATTTGTGGATACCCCTGGTGTTGCAAGTATCCATAGGCGACGGTGAATGCTTATCATCAGGCAGCTCGTCTGCTTGTTTGCCACCTATGGTATAAAACAGGCTGCATACACGACACTTAATTACTATCGTCAAATTAATCGTAATAAATCAGAATGTATTTAAAAAAATACAATTTTTTTATTATTTGCCAGATTTAGCAGGCAGCAGAGAACAGCGAGGCTCGGCGTTCGAACTATACAGGAAACCACAGCACATGCATAACTTGAGGTAAGTCCTACACACAACTTACGTCCCATTCAAATTTCGACTTTATTAAATGAGTGATAAATTCTAGAGTTCTCTTTAATTACCTCAAGTGCATGTTTCCGATGTCCAGTTAAAATTTGAAGTACTTAAGTTTATTTTATTTATGTTTCTTGTATAAATTCAGTCCCTGTACAATTTGCTCTAACATGCAAACACCGATCGCTTCACATCGACTAACAACGTCTTGTCGGGCCACAGTACTAGCTATGGTATCGTATGTGGTTATAATTATATCTGTAACATATCTGTATTGGGGAGTTAGCGCAGTGAACAAACTCTAGGATGCTACTGAGAACTACATCTGAGAGCTCACAAATTGCTATCCGCTGTCGGGCTATAATTTAATGGGATATATTTTCGCAAATTTAAAGATGACAGATAAATCAACCAACATTGTTGTCACAGTGTTTTCTATACAAGTATGTATATGGAATTGAGCGGTATCTTTTTAGTTGCCCTACTGGTTGTTCACTGTGGCGTTAGTCTGTAAATTGTAATAACATCTGTAATTTATTTAGAGTATTTAGTTGATGAACGAATATTGGCAGTGTGTGTCTGCATTTTAGTGCAATTTGTTGATTTTAATTTAAAAGCATATTGAACTAAGTTGTCTGTCTGAATTTTAAGTGTTTTTAAGTATTATCTTTATTCAATTTCATGCTAGTCATTTATTTTTATTTATTTATTCTACCATCTTTGTAAATCATCTTCGACGTGTCTCTTGATTTTGTATATCTTTCCAGTTTCATTTTTTTTCTCGTTATTTGACCTTATCATTTCTTCATCTACTACTGACAAATATTTCAATATGCTTTTTACAGAATCAAAAAATTCATCTTTTTGATATTGCCATGCTCATTAAGACAGACCACATTTTTCATCTTTATATTCCGTTGAAGAATCTGGCATGTCTAAAGATATCATTGAATAACTCAGAGGGTGTTTGGTTGTGGGTTTCCGCAGTTCATCCGATGCCATGAACTCGAGTGTGGAGCGCGACGAGACGTTCTCACCAAAAACTAAAAAGAAATTGTCCAAAAAACCATCCTTCATTAAAAACGCCGTACTCGACCTATTCCGTTCGAAATCGAAAACCTCCCAAAAGGTCTCTCGCCAGAAGTCACTCTGCGAAAATGACTTGCAACAGAGACACCAGACGCATCAAATGCCGATGCTGAGACGCGAGAAATCCGACCTCAGCGATTTAAATACACACATGCGAAATCAGCAAATCAGGAACCAAATGCTGCAACGTAGTAACTCGTCTTCCTGCGAAAAGCCAGTATTGAAACCGATATTAAAGCGACAAAGCTCATTCTGCGACGACAGAAGCGGGTCAGTTTGCACTATCAGAGACTACGATGCAAAACCCGTATTCAAAAACTTGAGAAGACAAAATTCCATGTGCGATTTTGAAACGGAACCGAAAGTTACCCCTCTGTTACGTAGACAAAACTCCCTTATTGAGTACAATAGGAGAGGCATCTATGGCCAGACATCCAACTTCAATATGATTACCAAAATAGATCCAATCTACCAAAGACAACAGCAAATGAAGCACGAGCCCTTCCACCCTACCCAACCACTACCTCCAGAACCTGTTTACCAAAGCAAGGATCATTTAGTTTACGATCCAATCCCTAAGCCTAGAAGGACTTACACCTCAGTTTATGATACCTCAAGTGAAAACCCATACGGGAGTAGGTCGGAGATGTCCAACCAAAGCTTTGAGAACCCTTACGGAAATTCTCAAACCTTACCAATGCCGCTTTTAGATCCTCCGTACGCTACAAGATCTGAATGTATAAGGGAAAATCCATATGCCACCAGAAAAGAACTGGAATCAGAAAGCCCATATTCAAATAAACAAGAGATGGCCAAGCAGTTAGATTCATCTTACAGTGAATCGCCATATTCTAGCAAAGAACAAATGATGAGAAGCAGAATGGCTTCGGACAGTCCCTACACGACAAAAGAAGAAATGCTGCGTCAGCGGTTTTCTGAATCTCCGTACAATACGAAAGAGGACATTTTAAAACAGAGAATCGAAAGTCCTCTAATTAAAGAACCCATTTATGGTAAAAGAACATACGAACCTCCGCCGAGTACATCATGGACAGAAAACCCATACGCCATAAGACCAGATAGGAGGTTACATACGCCCGTTAACTATCCTGGTAGAATTTCGCCGATGAGCAAATGCTTGAGCGAACCTCCTTACGCTACTAGAACAGAAATGATGTCTAGAATAAGCCAGACGGAATCTCCGTACTCTACCCGATCAGAAGTTCAATCAAGTTGTTCCGATACGCCATATGCGACTCGGCATGAAATAATAGATGCCAGGCCTGAAATAAGACCGGCATCAGCTGAGTGTACATACGTATCGAAACAAGAAATCCTTTCACAAAAGGCAGCTCTTTTGGCATGCAAAGAATCTACCTACAGCATTAGATTAGAAGAAAAACTGGAAATAATCAAACAAAGAAACCAAGCTAAGAAAGAAATGATTTATCAAACCAGGAAAGAAAGTAACGAGAGCGACTCTGTTAAGATTAGAGAACCTCTTTACGTTTCTAAAAGAGAACTGAAAGAAAGTGTCATTTATGAATCTCATCAGGAAACTAAAGAAACCCCACCAGAAACATCTACACAAGACGGTAGCGCCAGGAATAGTCCGTACGAGCTAAGTGATGCGAATCATTTGTCAAGACGAGAACCGATCTACCAGACGAAAACAGAAGCTCAGGGTGGTAAAGAAACCGAAACATTCCAAGAGATTGATTTCTCCACTCTCAGATTAACCGAAAGCCAAACAGATTCTGAAAAAGAGATATCGATGAATTTAGAAACTAAAGTACTGAAAGGTGAACCCCTGTACGCGCCTAGACTACACGGCAAAGCCGACCACATCTCAAACGCTTTGAAAGTGACGACCTCTCCCGTTCCTTATGAATCAACTACCTCTATGGAAACCCATTACGCTTCCGAATGTAGCATGAATTTCGAAAACAAGCCTCAAAGCACTCCTTACGCATCACAAGATTTGCAAGAAAAGTGTTCGAAGTCCAATCGGACCGTGACATTCTGTGAACAAATATTAGAAAAGAGCGAATCAAGCCAGGATAATTCTCAAAATATGTCATCCAGTCAGAATGAGACTACCATAATAAATAATCAGACGACAGTATTGCAAGCATCTTCATCAGACAGCAATGCTTCTAGCAGTAAGCCAGAAGATGTTACTCCAGAAGGGCCTCATACGACCTGGGGAATATTTGATAGCGAAGGAGGCGTTTTAGAAGATAGACAATGGGGTGTTTCTTTGATCATACCTCCAAAGGCTATAGCTCCAGGCATCAAACAAAAGATCTACTTTACGGTGTCAGACCCAAGATTGAGCCAGCGCGTGGGGGGACCTCCGATCGATATGGACAACGGTAATGCTTTTGTAACGAAGCACGCGTTTTGTAGAAGTAGACTTGCACATACTAATTGGCCTTTTAACGTATGCAAAGGATCCGAATTAAGAAATGATTTTTGGGAAATTTGCAGAGCGGGAAACTCTTTTAATGTGGAATTTTGTTTGTTTCCTCTAGATTAGTTTAGATAGTTTTGTTTGGTCAGTTTAGTATTTTTTGCACGAGTTGTTTTGCACAGCATGAGGTTTTATTGTTATATTTTACGCTAACTTTTATAAAACGTTAATTGTTTGTTATAAACATATAGATACTTTTGGAACATAGTATTAGTGTATCCTCGGTAGACGTTTGTTATAATCATGCGCCTATACATTAACCCGCTTGATTCAGATCATCACTAATATAAGGCCCATTGGAAAGTCGCGGCGTACAAGCAGCCCAGAAAAAGTAACTCCATTTTCAGATTTCCTTGACTGTTCTATACTCTAGTAGTTGGGTTTGTACGCGTGACCCTCGACTATCCAGTTGGCGTTACACCTAACAGAGTGACTAACTACTCATATAACGCCATATTTAATTTATATTTACACAGTTTCTACAACACAATACACTCGTACTTAGGAGTAGAAGAGCAGAGGCGACAACAGTTGTTATACTACCTACTACACCCGACCAAATCGTACGTTTGAACCAACATTCGAATTTGTGCACTGTACATATGGACATCAAGTTTTCTGTTTCTTTGTTTGTGCACTTGTTTTGTGTATCTGGATTTTCACGATAGCTGTGTTAAATTTTTCTAAATTTTCAGTGACATGTTGTTTCTTTTGGAGTACTGTTTCGGTGACTTGTGTATGTGTTTTCAAAATTCCGTGCTCAAATATTGACCGTGTTAGTCCCAAGATCGTTTTCGGACATTTTTTATGTTGGTCAAGATAAGCGGGCTCTTACGCTTCTTGCCAAAGAAAAATCTCGCTCGCAAATTTTAAGCATATTTGAAGAAAAAATATCACTGAGTAGAAATGTAAAAAACCGATCGGGCGTTATCTATATTAGTAACATTGCACATTTTTGGAAACAATTTTCATGTTGATTTTTGCAGTGAAAATTTCTCTACTTGCGTTGAGTGTATTTTAATGGTTTAGTCAATTTAGTACAGTTTAGTAGGTAGGCAAAACGTATGGGTTCGCATCACTGACATGCTAATGTGACAATTAATCAAAAGTTTTAAGTTTATTACTTCTGTCGGCAGTCCCCATGACTGCCATAATTTTTCTGTTTTGGCGATTTGAATTAAGAATAAATACTTCAATTTCCTCCGCCAAAATATAAAATACTAGCGGTCCGCCCCAGCTTCGCACGTGTATAGATAGCTTATGTCACCCGGAGATAGTGTAGCTTCCCAACAGTGAAAGATTTTTTTTAAATCGGTCCATTACTTTTTGAGCCAATTCGTTACAAACATACTTACATACAAATCTTTCCTCTTTATAATATTAGTATAGATCAAGATGAAGTTAAACGGTCGCGATGTTACTCTAAAAATAAACTCCAATCGGTTCTTTTAAATTCCTAATCATTGAATTTTATCATCTCTTCATATTTTCAAAAATATTGTAATATGCGAAAGAGATAGCTCTGACCGGGGAGAGACTCTCAAACGTTCTAGATGTATTAAAAAGATAACTAGCATGTTTAAGTTAGTCCGATGGGTCAAAAATCGAAGATAAGAAGAAAAGACAAACAAAAACAAAACCTTGAGAATTAAAACCCCGAGAACGATATTGAGGCAAACTCGACCAATTTGTGGACGCAGTATTACGTTCGCCGCGCTTGTTTTTCTATCAAAAGCTTTGCTTGCTTAACAACCTGCATTAATGTGTTGCGATTTGTGTTTGTGTGCTTAAGTTTTCGTCATTACCTCCCACTACCAACTTAAACCTAGTTTTTACAACCCCTGTTTGCACTTATTCTATTTTAATATTTACTAGGTACAGAGAGTTAATAGGCATGTGTCCTAATGTTTCATTTATTACAAATAGCAGGCATAGCTAAGGATATAAGTAAATACATTACACATACTGAAAAAAATAATTGAATTGGCTGATAAATCTCTGAGATATGAGTGTTTAAAGTTTTTGGTGGGGATATAAAGCGGATGCTCTGTCCCTTTCTCGCAAAGTGTGTGTTAGTATAGTATTTGTATGGCACGTGCACGGCTTGACGTCATCACGTGCTATAGTGCGCTCTCTGTCTAGCATGAAACTAAAATACTTATAACTCATTTATATTTGAACAAATTTAAATTTTGTTTTCGTTGATTGGCTCTATTTATGATCAGCTTTTTTATGATATATTAAATAAAAGTTAGGACACAAGCCTATTCTCGATATGATTTTTGGAAAAGCAGGTTATCATATTTTAATCTTATTTCTGTCATGTTCTACAGTTTTCCGTCTTTTGCATTATTTGAACTTTTCTGAACAATTTTTAGGCTCTTCCGGCCAGAAGTAGGGTCTTTTTCACTTCAAAAAGGCACCTTATTCCCATCCGGATTATTGTCATTTTTCATACAAACGTACAAGTCGTAATTTTTTCTAAACTACTCTTGAAAATATGTTTTTCCGATACTAAAATACAAGAAGAAAAAATTCCTCTGATTCAGAAAATCATATTGATGATTGAAATATTATCAAGTTTCATCAAAATCAGATGAGTAATTTCCAAATTTTATTTTTTATTTATTAATAGGCTTGCATTTGACTGCTAACTCGCCTAATGTTAAGCAATGATGCGGTCAATGGAGTACGCTTGCCTAGAAGAAACCGATTTAGTCGCCTTTTAAAAACACCTACAGCCTTACTTGTAAGCGTTACTTAAGTTAAGCAATGCTTAAAATTGCTCTGTCAACTTTTTGGTTGCCGGAAATAGGGTACTTGACTGTATTAAAAATATTATGCCAATTGACGCCATCCATAAACATGACATAATGAAAAAGCATATTTCATTGATTTTATGTTAAAAATATGCTTATTTTTTATAAAAAACGCGAATAAAATAACTGTATTTTCGACATTTGATCACGTGATCGAAAACGGTCTGTAACTGGCTTCATCCCTAGTGACGTCACACAAATCTAAACAAACAGATTTTGTATTGATATTTGCGAATTTAATGTTGTAAAGCTATTTTGAGAGCGATTTATCCAGAAATTTTCACCAAAAACATTCCGGAGGTTAAATGTGAGAAGAATGGAGAAACATTTTGTGCAAGCAGACAGCAGTAACTTATCCAAAATTAATGTTTTTATGGTTGCATATTTCTTTAATAATAATCCACGTCATTGTTTCTACGCTGCAGAACTCAAAACGTAAAAACTACAATGTCAGTATTAATTTTTAATTGTTCTCCAAGCAAAACATTCAATCAAGTTGTACAAAAAGTATGTCGTAGTAAGTGGATATAACTATTTTGTTAGGTTATGTCGAGCTTTACAATGTTTAAAAAGAAAGTAACAGTACATAAAATAGTAATGCAATAAAAACACAAATTATAATAGAAATATATAGACTCAAATATGTACCTCAAAATGATCTTCGCACATAGAAACACTTGAATTAGCTCCAATACTTTTGGGTTCTCTACGAGCTACTTAGTTCCAACCTTAGATTGGTTCCAACCACTTTTTTCGAGTTTTGGGGAGTTTTGGGTGCATTGGAACAGGAACAAATATTTCCGGTGTCTTTATGGAAGTATTTGTACATTTTGGCACTACACAATATTTATAAACCATTACTTCTATTAGAAATTAATTAATCATCAAACTTTTGCAGCCTGGCTGCAGTTGTTTTGTTTTGTGTGACGTCAATTAGTCACGTGATCGGAGCTATGACGCAGGTCTGCGTTTTGGCGCGATATTTTTTTATTCAAACTTTAACATCGATTTATATCGCAAATACGACTGATATCCAGAAAATATAAATGCAGTATACATTATTTTATATCAGACAATAATGTGCAATAGTTTCCCAAAAGTAGTCAAATACCCTATTGTCACAGGTTTTAAGCATTGCTTAACTTAAGTAACGTTTAGAAGTAAGCCCGCTAGATTGTAATTATCGGTGAATCATTCAGGCAGCGCATTTCACAGACTAGCAGTTGTAGTATATTTGTGTTAAAAGTGTAATAATGACCCGAATTCCGGAGCACCGGTAACAAATTTTTACTTTCAAAGAGCACCTTAGTTCTTAAATTTTCGCGTATCTTCGTTCGTATTCTAACACAAGTTTGTGTAACAGGTGAAGCGATGCTATCTCCACTGGTGATGTGCGGACCGCAAGGGTTAGTATTCCTCCGGCCAGTGACGTTGCGGCTGCCCCACTGCGCCAACGCGGTCCCCACACTAGGGCTCACGATTAAAGCCACTGACACCGAAGCACACCTCAGCACCGACTGGGATCAAATACATCTGCCGACTACTACTACTCTGAACACTGTTGCTGTCAAAGTTGACCATTTCTAATGTAAACTGAGCTAAAGTTGACAAATTATTTATGTAAACTGGGCTAAAGTTGGCGATTTTTTATCTAAACTCTTCTAAAGTTTTTTTTTTTTTTGTGAACTGTGTTTACGTTGACTCTTTTTATTTAAACTCTTATAGAGTTGACCATTTTGTATGTAGACTCTTCGAAAGTTGACAAGTTTCGATGTAAACTGGGCTAAGGTTGACCGTTTTTTATGTAAACTCTTCAAGAGTAGGCCATTTTGTATGTAAACTCTTCTAAAGTTGTAAATTTTTTACGTAAACTGGGCTAAGGTTAACCGTTTTTTAATATAAGCTCTTCAAGAGTTGGCATTTTTTTATGTAAACGTTATGTTGACCATGTTTGATTCGGAAATGAAATTAAGGCTTGCCACTTTTGATGTTTGTATAAATTGATTTAATTAAACCCATACTTTTTTGTTTTGACTGTTGCCATACATTTTATCAGTGTAGTTGAAAGTAGGGTTGTCAAATTTCAAAGTGACATTCCCGTAAGGACGTTTTTCCCTTTAGTACAACGTTCTTGCATTCACTTTACCTTTCCTATGGGAATTTGTCGTTATGACTGGTGTCAATATTATATTTGTCATTTTCCTAGTAAAAAAAGTACTACCTATACTAGCCAGTAGCCAATAAACAGTTTCTACCGGTTAGCCCCATAGAATATATACAATTATGTATTTTGAGATTTTCTTTTAGATGTGAGTTATTGATTCCTATATTGCAATACATATCATACATTTTATGAATAAGCGGCACTTGGCCCGTATTGTGACCTCTAAAACGCTTTTAAAGATAGATGACAAAGGGACATAACGTGAACGTGATCCTCAAGGCCCAAAATATGGCGGGCCGCTATAGCACTCGCTCATTTCTTGTTTGTTTTTTTTATATATAAAATGTTTGTCTACTCAAATAAAATGCTTCGGCCATTTGCGAGGCTGATATTTTAAAATATTTATAATAATTTTTATTTATTTTTATAATGCATATAAAAATGGGATAAACAGTTTTCCCATTTATTTTGGTCATCATCATTATCATTTAAGCCATAGGACGTCCACTGCTGGACATAGGCCTCCCCCATCGATCTCCAAAAGGGCCGGTTGGAAGCGGCCTGCATCCAGCGTTTCCCTGCGGTCTCTTTTAGGTCGTCTGTCCTCAGTCCATTGTGAGTGGACTTCCTACGCTGCTCTTACCGGTCCGTGGTCTCCATTTATTCATTTATTTTTGTAATTATATGAAAATATTTTGTTCTGAATATTTTTAAATATTACCCTCGCAAAATGACAAGAACATTTTTGAAAAATAGTCTGTCATTTTATATCTTAAAAACACCAATTGCGCATGCGAGATCGTTACGCCCGGTAGGGAAGCGTAACTTATCACAGTCACCTACATTAAATCGCGTTTAGGTCGCAGTATGAACTCTGAAATTAGAAATTGCAATGTTGCACTTAAATTATTAATTACACTTACATTTCCCACCAAACATTTTCGCCTTCTATCGTAGTGGTGCTAAAATTAATACAATTAGAATCTCGGGATTGTAATGAGCTTGGATAAAGTGATACGAGTGACTTCAAGATTTTATCGAGAAAAATGCAAAAATTGTATTTTAAGATAGGTTTGACTGAATTATGTTGGAAACGTGTGTTATCGACTCCTGCGGCCTTAGAAACTTTAGTTATGGTGAAAGGTGCGCAGGAGTGGCGTCATCATGAGGAAAGGCATTACAGGTATACCATAACATGGCTAAATAAGGGTTCGAATCACATAGTCACACGGGAAGGTGATGAAGTGTTTTTTAAATCTTTGGTAACATGGGATATTATATAGTTATATAACTCATTAACGCCAAAAACTGCCGTTTTTAGCTAATCTGCGTTTTATAACCTGTGCAATACGTTGTGTTGCTGGAAGTAGGACTCTAAAGATGCGTCATTGCATTCTCGACCGACTGTCGGAGTAAACATTTTATTTGCTTATCTTTTAGTATGCCTGTTATGTTTTTAGATGGGGGCGCTACTCCTGTGTTATCTTCACCTTAATCAATGCTTAAAAATGTCAATCAACTTTTCGCTGACGGAGCTGAATCTCGCTTATAAGCATTGATTAACAAAACTTAAAGCTTTTAAGTCGCATGTATTTATTTCTGGTTTGGCTGTTGTAATATCTTATGTTCTAGCAATGTAAACCTGAAATAAACACTAAATGGAATGAATTGAAACCTAGAATTTAAAATGACATTTCAGATTTAAATTAATCTATTAAGGATGTCTTACCATAATGTAGTTTAAACTTTAGTTTTTAGTCATTACTCTAATGTCTAATGTTATATTATTTAACACGTAACTTTATAGCAATAAATCATATCGGAATGTTTATTGATATTTTATTAATTCGGCTTCCGTAGAGATACAATTTTATGTTAAGAATTATATAAAGTGCTAAAGAAATTCCTAACTTAAGTCAAATATTTAGTTTCAACGTATACCTAAAGTCTTAATTAATACGAGTAATATTGTATATTTTATTGTTATTAGGTGATACAGAAGTCTTGATTGGACTTGATGATTAAATTTTTTATCTACTGAAAAGCTTTTTCATTTCTACGTATTATGATGCTTTACTTTTATTTTGGCGGCCATCTTGAAAATATTACAACACTAGCTGGGCCCGCGGTTTCACCCGCGTGTGTAGTGATAAAAATGGCGATGATGATGATGATGATGATGAAAAGTAGCCGTTAATCTCCGACCATTGAACTATAAACATGCAAAAATCAGGTCGATCCGTTGCTCTGTTGCTGCATGGAAGAGGAACAAACAAACTTTTCGCATTTATAATGTTAGGATGATTATGCTTATTGTATTGTCGAGTAGTGTAATTACATTTTGGATGTAAAAGATATGTAGCTGCAGCATCAAACTGTATCCCCCGATTTTGTTATCATCAGTTATTTGAATTGCCTCACACTATGGTAGCTTTAAAGACGTATATTCACCTCAAAACTGTTTGACATTTGACTTCCCGAGGAGAATAGCAGGTACCACTTTAAAATGAATGGGTCCATAGTAATCGTAGTGCCTCAAGTTGCGGCTGCGCAGTGACATGATACGGGATCGATGCACGGTTATTATTCACGAGGTACACAGCTTTATGAGGTCACGTCGCGCAACGATGGCGCAATCCATCTCATCGGCAGAATCTCCTAATAAGTAGGTAGACTCTGGACCGATTGATCGTAGGGTTATGTCTAAGTGTGTTTTAGATTTCGATACACACATTGACTCCCGATGTACCGTTTGCACCATTGACTTGCACCATTAGTGGTGCAAACGCAACTAACGTTTTCACCTCGTACCGTTTGCACCATTGACTTGCAACATCAATGGTGCAAACGCAACTGCTGTTGACTTATAGTAAGACGGGGCGAGTTAACTTTTCTAAAGGCACTTACAGACGATGCGTATAGTATAAGTTGCAAGTGCCTACTACGCATCGTCTGCAACGGTGTGTTTATAGAAAGTGCTTAGTAGTACTTTGCGCTGGTCCTTGCGCAAGTGAAGCTTCGATTCCCCGCGCCACTCACGCGACGCCCACTGCGTATCGTTCGTCTCGTTCGAACACTCGCGCGAGTACGTACCTACTCGCACGCGACTTGTGTGCGTCACCGCGCGTGGCTACTTTACGTTTGAACGTCTACTTGTACTTGCTACTTGTTACCTGTACTTGCAAGCTACTTCGCATCGTCTGCAAGCACCTAAATGGTATGAACCATATTTATTCTAGGTAGGCTACCTACTTTTTTTTTTATGGTGACTGGAGGGAAATCTTTGAAAGATACGGCTGCATTGACATGTAGCACGTGAGATTACCCCCACTAAAATCCCCTCGGTAGTCTGCCTCTGTGCCTTACAAAGGGCACCCAGGATCTCCGTTTAACCACACCGGTGCTCCCCAGCACGTTGCCTAAACCAATACTACCGATAATTAACTAGGTACTACCTATCTTTAGATTTTTTTTGAAACACTTGTTTAAATTAATAAGATGCTCGCGTTTGACCGCCAACTCGCGTGATGTAAGGCAATGATGCGGTCTACGATGGAGCAAGCTAGCCTAGAAGAAATCTCTGACATCACAAACAAACCCTTGGCAAAGTATAGTTTATCGTTAAACCTAATCCCATCTCACGTTAAGGGACGTACCTATCTTGCAAACTGCCATAATGATTTCATTAAATACTCAGTGACATGATCACACGAACATCACATCTAAGTAGGTACAGCACGACACCGCTTGTAATAGATCGGTGCAAGTCACCTGCGTAAATGGACAAGCTAAATCTTAAAAGAAAAAAGTATCTTAGAGTCTGTGAGAGCAGGATGCACGTATGTAATGATATGCATCCTTCTTAGCCTGCAGAACTTGAGTAGCTAGCAGACGAGACGGACATGGTTGACGGACCGCCGTCCAACCAGCGAGAGGGAAAGAGAAAATTTTCTCTTTCTTTCCCGTTGGTGCACCCACCAGTGGGATAACAGACCCGTACACCCACCAGTGGGTAACGCAAATTTCAATAAATAAAATCCAAGATTTTTGACAGATGAATACAAAATGATACTCCAAATCTTACTTTCATTTTTAAATACTAAACTCGGTCAAAGCATATATTTGCTCTGACAGCTACAATAACATCGTTAAAATCTGAATGAAAACAACAAATTCTGATCACTTTCGCTAGGTTTTGAAAGTAAGACTGTAGCAAGCAGGTACGCGATATACCTATCTATTTCAGAGAAATATCAAAAAAAAGTTTTAATTCAGCCTTTTGTTGTCTGATAAAAATACGACAGATGTAGTTCCATATTCGACCACGTTCATAATAATCCGTGTCGTGCTATAGCGGCTTGAGAACCGATCTGTGGCGTAACTCCGTGATGGCTAATGGTAGTGCTCGTGACTAAAATTATTCAGTTTACACCGATCTTCGTAGATACGGACATCAAATTTAGTGCGAAATGATGACTGAAAATAACTAATATCAAAAAGGGTGCGATTGCGATAATTTTTAGCCATTCTACAGGATTACACAGTACGGCGGTACTTCAGATCAGACAAACAAGGGACTATAATTTAGTTAGTAGGCCTTAGTACAGGGCCTTACGGCCAACTTCTTAACGTGGTATCAAACTAGCGTTAAAACCGTTCAGTTCGGAAAGCACGCAAACGTGAACCTTAACGCGCCCAGATACGGTTTGCGGTCGCGCAACATTTTTTCTCTGGGTATACTCACAATAATTAAAACTATATTATTATTCTATTACCTACAATCCTTAAAATTATATTATTATCCTATTACAACAATTCTGGCCCCCGATTCTACTAAAGAAATTGTTTTTAATTATATTATTTTTTTATACTAAGTTATAAGCGGTGGCATTTTTCTAGTATAAAAAATATTAAAAACTGTCAATTTCGAGGCAATTATTTAAAAATTAAAATTGAAACAATTACAATTTAAAACAATTTCTTTAGTAGAATCGGGGCCCTGGTCTTCGCCTCAGGGCCACTTCAACTTGCTAATCCGGTGGACTATGTCAGTAACTTTCGTCCGTCTACGGATCGCAACCGGGTTCTACGGAACGTTGGATGCAGGCCGTTTCCAACTGGCTCTTTTGGAGACCGATGGTGGAGGCCTATGTCCAGCAGTGGACGTCCTACGGCTGAAATGATGGTGATGATGATTTAATCTTCAAAATCCAATGGGTCCCTACGACCCTGGAATAAATACCCATTAGGCCTCGTGGGCTCGGACTATCGGAGGTTCTTAAACATTTTCAATGTAGGTATACTTGATGAAGTCAGTTTATAATCTAAGCAAATAACACAAAGCAACCACTCCCATTTCAAGTGAAATATACACGTGTAGGCCACTTCAGTAACAATAGGCAGCAAATGATAATCAACTAACTAAATAACTCCAACGTGACAGGAGAATGTAGATGTGCTCTGTCTCGTTAGCGAAGATAACGATGATACGGGATTTAGTAATCACAGCATCGGAGGAATTTCGTAAAACATAATACAATCAAACTTATGAATCCTTAAACTAAAATGGAATGATTTCTAATTATCCTTTTTAAAGAAAACGGACAAGGAAATAGAAAACTAATTAAGGTGGACCGTTTCACCTATAGCGGGAAATTAAAATTTCAAACAGTTTTTTGTCCTTATATCTAGGCCGGGTAAATTATCACGGTGTTTGCGAAAATCGATGATTATTATTTACTTTAAAGCTATTTATCGACTGGGCTAGATAAATAAAATAAACTTTTATCTTAACTTTTATCTTAACTTTTCTTTTTTTTTTTCTTCTTTTCTTTTTTTTCTTTTATCTTTCTGTAAATGTATTGTTAGCAGTGTTCTCATGGAAGTGATGTAACATCTTATATGAGAATAAATGTCTATAAACCTAAACCTACTTTTACCATAAAAAATTATATTCTAAAAAATTTAAAAATATTTTTTCCACATAATCCTGCAGCACCGTCAAAGATTTCATACTATACGTACTAGTACATAATAGATCGTTGGGCCCTGTATTAAGCTCAAGGCTCGTAATATAGACACCAAAACACAAAACACAATACATTTTTGTTAAAGGCATCCTGGCGAAAGCTTGAAATTACATGAAATACTTTAACTTTAACCAGTGAGGTGTAATAATAGATATGAGTTATAGGCGAAAAACACGGCTTTAAAAATGACTAAATGCAGCATATACCATAACATATCTATGCATGTATAATCTGCATTTTGTGAAATAAGGGAAAGAATATAAAAGACTTTTTACGCTACATCTGTTGTTAGAAAGAGACAAAAATACAATTTGTTGGGGACACTCGGAATGCGTGACTGAGAGACGGCTAAACGAAGTCGGGCAGCCAGCCTTGCATTCGTCTAGTCAATATGGTGGCGGACAGCAGGCACAACCTATCTACAGGTGAAAATATCTTAGCTTTTAACAGATTTTTTAGTCTATTTGTGACTACGGACTCTGTAAAGTTTTGAAACATCAGAAATTAATATAATGTAAAAAACACATCAAATCCGTGTTTAACTTTTGTATTTCATTTTTTTACTTACACACTACACTACATATCGTAGACTCTACATCGACTTCGCAGAGTTAATAACCCATTATTATAATTACATTAACATATTGATATTACCACAGTAGATTAACGAGTACGTAGTAATTAGTTATAGATACCTACGTAACTGATAACGTGCGTTCTTAGCCTCAATTAAACTTTCTACCACCTTTGCACAATGTTTAAAGGCTCTTACAAAGAGGTCATAGGTTGAAAACTTAACTTTAATTAGTATGTTACACTTGACTTGGCAGGTTTTTTTATCTATCAAGAAAAGCATAAGTGATGGATGCACGGTCTTAAAGTCATACTATAGGCTTGTTCATTTGGATTATTCTAGAGTTTAGAATCAAAGATCAGTTCAAACTAATGTCTAGAATCAAGAGCTTTGTTTAATAGGCAAAGTAGTTTTATTAGTGTCAATTTACCCTTAAAAAATCTGATATTGAAAATGCGAAATTGTGGTTGTTTGTTTGTTTTAAGGGTTTCATACCCAAAGGATATAAACGGGAGTCTATTACTAAGCCTACGCTGTCAGTCCGCCTGTCCGTCTGTCCATCCTACATGTTAACGGCTGCATCTTTTGAACCGTAATGATAGCCAGTTGAAATTTTCAAATATGTAATGTGACGGCGGATTCACTGAGAAATAATAATAAAGTCAAAAAGTCAAAACTAAAGGGCTATACAACAAAAGTTTTTTTAAACGTATTTTTGTGTTTGCTCTAATGTAAAACGGTAATTTGCACAAGCATCACACTTGACATGATCATAATACACACTCTAAACAAAAAAAAAATGGCCAAGTGAGAGTGGGTGATAATATTTTGGTCAAGAAAAAGTAAAGTAACGTCGGGCGCGGTTGGTACTTGGATGGGTGACCGCTTGGGGGTGATTTTGTCTTTTTGCACAATGTTTTGTATTTTATGGTGGTACGGAACCCTCATTACGTGAGCCCGACTCGCACATGGCCAGTTTATTTTCTGTTTTACACAGCAACGGGTCGTGTTTTTTACATAGAGATAGTTAAAGGTCCAGAGAGTTTCATTATGATCCTGAAAGATTGTCTACGCGGGCGAAACTGCGGGTGCAGCTAGTGTTATATAAAGAATATTTTTGTTAACGTGCGTTTTTATAAAAATTACGAAAGTTTAAATTGTAACTGAAACCTAAATTCACTAGCTATTACATAATCAGAATCATTGCATGGCTTAAAACTGATTTAAACTTTTTTAACTTTATAATATTTACATGATCTCACTGTAATGTAAAGGAGATTTCAGACTACGTTATATTATTTTATAATTTTTTTCAAGCTATGCCCCGCAAATTTTCGAACACAAAAAAATAAAAAGTATGATGATTATGATGAATAACATATTCAAATATTAGAGCGTAAAAATCCATAACCGATAGGGAGGGAAGGTTCTTGAGTGGAAACTGGATACCATGAATCGGAAGACGCAGCATAGGTAGGGCTCCCACTAGATGAAACGACACCGTGAGAGTCGCGGGCATCCAGTGGATGCTGAAGGCGAGATATCGTTTAGTATGGTGGTCTAAGGGCCTCGTCTTGTGGCTGATGATGATGATGATGATGATGAAAGCCGAAGATCGGACTGAGTTTCTTGGGTGAGGCCTATATGTCCAGCACTAGGCTAAGATAGGCTGATCATGATGATGATGATGATGATGAGAGCGTAGTTTGAAAGTTCCAACGACCATAGTAATAAAATAACACTACTACTTTTACGTATTATCTGTTTTGTTCTTTACAAAAGTACAACATTACTTAATCTATGAAGAAATCTGACAAGTCATTCTGAATAATACTATTAGGCGTATCTGGACTCTCTCCGCGATTAAAACTAATTGCATGGACTCCCGACCTGGCTTACTTTATCTTGAAACTAATAATTCAGCCAAAAAACTAACTGACCTGACCTACGCTGACCTGCAAAACTAACCACTCACTTACAATCGTAAAACAACCGTATCTCGCATATCATAGATTTTAAAATGTATTTTTTACTGTGTAGTAGATAGGTAGTTGCCAATTTTTGTGCTACCTTTCCACGGTTATCGTGCTATACCGTAATTGATAATTATGTAATTTTTTAACAAGTTGATGGAGTTTTAATGTGGGAGTTCCTGACGCGTGAGGTGAACATGGATATTTGTAATAATATGACGCAAATATGTTATACTAGCTTCTGCCTGCAGCTTCACCCCGTGACCCAGTCATTTGACATATTTAAGTTTAGTATGGCTGACTCACGACCCTGCTTTTACATGACGATTTAAATTTCGTATCGTTACTAGCTGCGCCCGCTGGCTTAATGGCTGCGGTTTCACCCGCGTTATATACCTCTTTGAAGCAACCTCCTCACGGAACACTATTTGAACCTCCTTGGTAGCGATAGCATTCTGCTTTGACCAAGGAATTTATATACTCGTAGTATATAAATTCCTTGGCTTTGACTTAGATGCTGTGCTTAGATGTCTTTTTTTTCTTTTTTTATATGATGATATGTCAATGTATAGACTTCAATTCTTGCCGTTCCATATAAAATGTATAATACAAAACTGGCAGTATACTAGGTGGCAATATCGCCTTAAGCGATTTATTCCAGGCAACCTTTGGATGGACATAACTGAGAGAGGAGTAAGGCTCGGCGGTGTAGACAATACATACATACAAATAAATACAGAATTTGCAAGTCATCATCATCATCATCATTTCAGCCGTAGGACGTCCACTGCTGGACATAGGCCTCCCCCATCGATCTCCAAAAGGGCCGGTTGGAAGCGGCCTGCAGCCAGCGTTTCCCTGCGGTCTCTTTTAGGTCGTCTGTCCATCTTGTGGGTGGACGCCCTACACAATTAATTTGCAAGTAATACTACCTAATTACCAGTTATAATGATGATGACGATGATGATGATGATGATGATGATGACTATAAATAATACATATAAACGTACCAAATAAATATAAAGGAAGATAGTGATTGTAGACAAGATTCTTGAAAATAGGAAGATATTTGGCCTGCCTGATAGAAAGAGGCAGCTTATTCCACAGCAGGACAGCTGAACAGTGAAAGATTTACTGTAGGAAAGGTTATTATGAGAGGGCGTTACACAGTGATAATAAATTATTTCTATAGCTTATACTTTTGGTTCAGATATTTTTGAGCGCTGTCCGACATCCATAACTTTGCAACAATGTCATCTAATTATTCCAATACGTTTAGTTACCTAACCGCTTCCACGTTATGGCATTGACTATGAATAGTATTCACACAAGACGGGATAATGGATAATCCAGTAAAAACTCCGATATCGGCCCATTGTCTAAATGTCTGCGAGCAACATGATTACGAGCACATAAGAGTGTTAGTGGGTTGAAATATTCGTAACAGTTTCGACCAAAATAAAATGAATGGACGGGCCATAACCATTGAACTTGCTCAGTAAAAACGAGTCAAAACCGTCGGACATATACTTCAATACTCAATTATAACCACGTACAGTACATTTGTTACAAAAAATTGATAGCGGATTTTTTGTCGTGTATTTACACTTCGGGAAAGCACACGAAGGCATAATTTTGTCAGATGTTTCGTTATCATGTAACAATAGTCACGTGTTGCACTTCCTACGGCTAGAGACCGACTGAAACGAAGTGAGAGCCGGCACTCATTTTGTAATCTTCAAAAATGTGCTTCTTCTGGGCCCGTCCATTAATTTTATTTTGATCGAAGCGTAATAGTACGACAGTCAAAATGATTTAAGAAAACTTCTTTATTATAGTGTGGCTGCTGAAAGAATGCATCTGACAGTTCCATCGATGTAGAATGTACAAGATCAACGGTACCGGCGCTAAAAACGGCCAGAGATTTAAGAGCACAAATAAATGTGTGGTCTTATTTAATAAAAAGTAGGGTAATAAAAGTGTACGAGCTCTCGTCAGTATGGCGGAGCAGCAGGTCCTATGTCAAATAGTCAAATAAGCGTTAGTCGAAACAAAAAAAAAAAAAAATCTGATGTTTCATATATTTCGTCGGGAGTGAATGTTTTTTTTTTTGTATGGAATGGCTGTTTTTTTTTCATAGGTATAGTATTTTTGAATTTCGTATAGTCGGGTAATAAAAGCTGTTTGTTTCGATGTACTGAAGCCGCCCTTAAGTAATGGTAATTAATATCAGTAGCCCTGTATACAATCTGGGTGTCTTCAAGTCGCAAATGAATTGGTTTTTGACCGGAGGGGTTTGTTCTGGGCAAGTATGCTACATCGTAGACCACGCCATCGCATACAATGATAATATAACCACTTTACTTCTCATGCTGCTCATTCTTTACCCCGCCGTAAGCCAAAGGTTCTAAAATGTTAACCTAAACTATTTCGAGCAGGCCAATCCTAGGAGCGAATTGAATGAATGACTTTTGAGTATCCAATCACAAGCGTCAAGTCACGTCGAGTCTCCAATCACAAGCTGCCCCCCGCGACCGCTGTGGCTTCATTTTGCAAAAGGGAATTTTGCCTACATGCGCGATCAAGTTTGAGCATCTGATGGGCAGGGCCGAAGATCCCACCTGCTCACTGTGCGGTACGCTAGAAGATGTTTCTCACCTTCTGATCGACTGTGGCCGGAGCGAGTCTATGAGAGAATATAATTATGTTGCACGAGTACGGCGTAAACCCTCGAGATGTTGGAATGTTTCAAGGTATCCTGGCCGCACCCACGTGTGATGCGGCGAGGGCCTTGTATGCAATGCTCTCGGTCTTATTGGATCAGCGTAGGGACTCTGCTCCCTTTTGATTGTATATGATGCTTTGAAAAACGGGGCTGGCATAATCGCATAGCGACTAAAGCCCCAAACAAAAAAATTAGATTAAAAAAATATTAACTTTGATCGCATAGCATTAGCCGAGGTGGCGATGAAACGCAAGCCTATAATTGGATAAAAGAATCTGCCAAGATTGGCTTACGCCACAAACGCTACTTTATTGCAATAAATTTAGTAAAAAAATTAAGCTAAAAAATACGATTCATTGCAAGACGAAAACGAGTCGTTCGCGCGTTGATGTCTTTTCCAGGCGAGTCGCGTACTATCCATGTTCCGTACAAAAAAGTTCAACGCGCACTCAACACATTTGCATTTTCGTAATGGTTTTGTCAGTGAATAGGGAAAGCAACTATTACTATCTGTTTGGTTAAGTTTAGTTATTTATTATTCTAAATGTGTTAAATTGTCTATTCAAAAATTCAAATTCAAAATATTTTATTAAGGACAACTAAAAATCCATTGGGTTAGTACAAACATAACTTAAAAACTATTGTTAGATAAAAATACAAAAAATCATACAAAAATAATAATAATATGGCCTTTAAATTGTTTTTTCACGCACCCTCGGAACATCTGCACTAATAACGACTGAGTAAGAAATAATTTCCTACTCAGCCATCACCCGCACAAAATGCCCGAGTATGGATGGGCGCGTGAAAATCTTCAGCCACTATTTTTAAGATGCTGTTCCGACTTCCCCGCACCCTCCTCATTAGTGATGCCCCTTTCTTTTGAATGAGCATGAAAGCCGTCAGTTCGAGTTTGTGCGAACATTTCGGAGGCACGGTTTGTATGGTGCTCGTCAATGGTGCTTTGTTAATTAAGGCCCTCTTTTCCGACTTTTAGCAATTTTGATCATTCTAGTTTTCTAGTTTAACTGTGTCGACTTCCATGGTTAGCATAAAATTATAAAAATTGTGTCATATCAAAATTAATGTTTTATCTAGGAACCCCCAAAGACCGAAACACGATTAAGGACATTTCGCTCCATAGAATAAAAATATGAAAGTAACACTTCATTTAAATACCTATTTATTAAATTATGTCTTCGATATTTTAATATACAGATTTCATAATTATGGAAGGAACCGCAAAGGTACATTTTACATTACAGCTATACTTTTCAAAAAATATGAGAATATCTTCAAAAATAGAAGTAGCGAAACGCAAGACTGTGTGTAAGCGCCATGGTTTTGCTCGCCTTAATGCGACTTTAATACAATATATTAAGCCTTATGGTCATTTGTAGTAACAAGTGTTGCTTAAAAGTGAGAAAACCTCGCCTTATCGCCCTACCTAGGGTTGGCCCCTCGGCCTATACTTATTAATATCGTTTCTAAATAGATATGTCACGCTGCTCCGAGCGCTATGAGATCACGAATAATATAATTATGTTCAACACTTAGCCGAGCCATGTCATGTTTATGGAACAAGTGCTGGTGACTCATATTCTTTCTCATAGGTCAAAATTAAGTCATTGCGCTGAGGGCGAAATTACGTTTAAGTTAGTAAGAGCCATGCTTTACAGCAGAGATTCTCAAAGTGGGTACGCAACCTCTTAGGGGTTCGCCATTTGATGGCATGGCAAGATTAACGTTATGGCGGCTGATTGGTTGGCAAGCGAAGCAAAGAAATCGACTTGAGTTAGAATCAAGAAAATGAAATGACCAAAATTTTTCTTTAAATCGTTTCAATTTGCGACAGTAAAGAAGCTAACACATCACATCAATTGATTAAAAAAAATTGTCACTGTTGTTTGAGCCATTCTATATTTTTGGTATTATGAACGGTTCTAATACTATGCCTACAAGCCCATGGCAACCGTGATGGTTGCCTAGCAACGCGCGCCCGGCACCTAAAGAGCGGGGCCTGTGAGGGGAGCGGGACGCGCACCTATATTCGTGACGAACGCGAGCGCTGCGGGCAAGACACTTCGGCGAGGCGCGCGCGCGGCGGCATACATTTTGCTGCGATCGTCAGTGAAATTAGTGTCCGTGGAGAATCCCTGACTTTTACTTGCTATTGTGCTGTACTCTTGGCTTTCCTGCCCCCTGCTCCATGGTCGCGGCCAGCTCTGGCCGAAGACGCTTCCGAGTCGAAGAAACAGCTATCGAGGTTAGTAAGCTTGTATTGAATTGTTTTGTGGTACCAACATTATAGATTGGCAAGCCAGGTCCCCCTGGCCGAAACATTTGGTCATTTACGAGCCGGATTATCGGTTTCCAGTTACCTTGATTTAATACAGTCCTATATAAGTATAATACCATACAGTATAATATATAAGTATATACATATTATTATAGGTACTTACCTAAATAGAAACTGTTTTTACAGTTTTCTAAACACTTCATTCATAAATTCGCATATTGCCTATTTAGGTACATTTTGCGCAGTAAAGATTCAGTGTGCATATCTACTTGATTATTAAGTACCTATCTACTTAGTTTATACTTATGCTAGGTACTTTAAATGTTCACAACTTGTCATTACAAGGTGACGCTACAAGTTAGGTATACATACACTAGATCTAAACTTTCGTAAACCATCTTCTAAATAAGTTTTTAACGAAGCCTAACTCTAATTTCATGGAATAACTATTTAGGTATTTATAATATTAATATTTGGGTAGGTATTTAGGTACCTAGTCTTTTGTTTAACCATTACGTACTCACCTGTTAATTGGGTACTTGCCTACCAATCGAATAAGCCTATACTTACTGTGTGGTAGGTAGGTACATAAATAATATACTAGGTATAGGCTTAGACTATAGGACAGTTAACCTCCACACACAGTCTACCCATACTAACTATTATTTGTGTTGTGTTTTGTGTCCGTGTATTCGTTTGACCATTTTTCGGATATTTTGTACCTACCTAGTGTAGCAAAAACGCTCGACAAATGCGTAGGTAGGTACTTGCCATTCGCAGTATCGTTCATCGCAACTGTCGGGTGAATTCGCGTCATACTAGTACGATTCCGCGGTCAAGCAGCCACGCACATATAGCTATCTCGCTCTGCAACTGACTCTCGCCTTTCGGCTTGTGCGTCGAGTCGTAATTCTCGGAAATCAGAGAGTTCGGCGAAGGCAAGCCACCATATAGTCAGTAAGAGCAGTGTGCTACTGTAAAACCAGTAACACAATATTTTGATTTAACTGCTTCTGGAGTAAAAAATATGTTTTGTAAATTACTTAGGGTGGTACAATTTTAGTATTCGTACATAAAATTTAGTGGATTAAATTTAGTATTCCTAAAATGTCGAGATCGGAAGGAAATCGTAAGATTTTAAAGATAAAATTATTGGAAGCTAGGTTAAAAGCTTATTATTCCCGAATCCAAGGGTTGGAAGATAGAGCGTTTAAATGTAATCCGTCAAATCCAGAGGAGGTCCAACGTTTCCTAAATGGAGCGACAAATTTAAATATAACTCGCAAAGAATTTAATAGTGAATTCGACGAATTAAATATGTTAAAAATGGAATTAAATCCCACGGAAGAACTGGACATGACTGCTCTAGAGTGTTTTGAAAGTGCCTTCATAACTGTGCAAAGTAGGGTCAATGCTTTGTCCAATAAAAGTAATAATGTACAATACGGTCCTTCGGAAAAACCTACTCAAAAAATGAAATTGCCACCGATTGAGTTGCCAAAATTCAGTGGTGATGCTAAGGCGTGGCGAATGTTTATAGAATGCTATAATAGCATTATACATAACAATCTGCAGTTAAGCAACGCGGAAAAAGTTTATTACCTGTGCGGACAATTGACAGGTCGGGCACTGGAGTGCGTGGCAGGCATTACGCCTACAGGAAACAATTATGGTCTTATTTACGATACGTTGACAGCAAAATTTGAAGATGTGCGATCGATGGGTACAGCGTATCTGGATGAGATCTTGAATCTAAAAAAAATGCAGAGTCCATCAGTAGATGGTTTGAATTCGTTTATAGATAAATTTTCTGTATCTGTAGCGGCATTTAAAAAATTGGAATTTCCGGAAAAGCTGGATTTCGTTTTTCTACACCTAGCGCTCAAACGTGTGGACATTGAGACAGCTCGCCTTTTCGAAAATTCAGTACGAGAGGAAAAAATTCCTTCTTATGAAAGTTTCGCCAAGTTTGTCAGAGAGCAGGCAAAAATCATCGAACGAACTGGGGTTTATGCGCCAAGCGGTGGTATTAAGCCATCGCCATCTTACCGGCTACCGTTCCCGATGAATAAAGCTGTTCCAGGAAGAGCGACCCGAGCACTTGTTACGTCAAATGCGGGTTGCCCCGTTTGTAAAGGTGATCATGGGAATTTTACACGCTGTGCGGAATTCTTAAAGCTTTCACCAAAAGATCGCTTTCAGGCAGTTAAACAAAATAACGGTTGCGTTTTGTGCTTAAGTTTTCATCACAAGCCAAATGCATGCAATATAAAGGGAAGTTGTGACACGTGTCAGGCAAAAACCCATCATTCACTCTTGCACTTTGGCAAAGTTCTGTCTAGTACGGCGTTGCCGGTTGCTGGAGGTGATGAAGAGTTACATATGGGTGTTGAAGAACTGTATGCAG
The DNA here is from genome assembly GCA_914767915.1 of Agriopis aurantiaria. Taxonomy (NCBI): domain Eukaryota; kingdom Metazoa; phylum Arthropoda; class Insecta; order Lepidoptera; family Geometridae; genus Agriopis; species Agriopis aurantiaria. The sequence goes on along the minus strand of OU612001.1, from coordinate 4,501,649 downwards.
ATGACAACAGGGAAGTAGGCGTGAATGATGCTGGAGTGTCATTATGCTCTTTGCAAGGCTCCAAAAAGGATGACTCTGGGGTCGTTTTAAAGTCCACTGTGGCGGAACTCTTTTTCACCAGTGCGACCTTCGCGGCCGCCTTTATTATTTTATTTCAATAGAGTTGTGTTTTGTTTTATAAGAGATCTGTCAAGAGGTGAAAAATAGATGTTTTCGATTCCGCAAAATAAATTGTTTTAATTAATAGGAACAATAATTTCCTAAATTGGTGACCCCGATACGAACACAACATAAATTAAGACGATTCGAACCCAAGAAAAGCAAAGGTACGCAAATAGGTACGAGTACTTTCTTTGGTGGTACGAGTGAAGCGACCACGGTCGTCTGATTGTTCGTCGGCGAGAATACGAAAACGTAGAAAAAGAAGTGGTGAATTCGACAACGAGAGCTGTGCTTCTGGCTGCTGGCAACGAACGCATGGAGCGCGTCAAGACTAAAGTCGAAGTATCTTTTGGAAGAACCAGTGTGGACTAAAAAGACAAAGTGTGATTTATATTGTTGTGTGTTTTTATGAGTGTGTATTTAATTTTATTTTGGTGAATTTTTGTACATATTTTTAAGTTATTTTTATACCAAAGTTTTTTGTAGGGCATTCGCACACCACACTCCCACGTTTCTTTTGTTTTCAGTTTTTGTTTTTGAATTTTGTTTTTCTCTTAGCATGGTTTTTCATGACAGCACACGTCATGAGTGACAGTGAGCAGGAAGACTTCAAACCGGCTTCCGCGGGTACGGGTGGACGTGAAATGTCAAGCAGTGACAGCGGATCTGGCACAGGCGGTACGGAGAAGGTAATGATTAACAGAGTATCTATACGTACCCCTCCATTTTGTAGAGATCGCCCGGCCCTATGGTTTGCGAGTTTAGAGGCGCAATTTTCCATCAATAATATTAGCCAAGAAATCACAAAGTTTAATTACGCAGTTGCGCACCTCGATACCAATTGTACTCGCGAAGTAGAGGATTTCATAATCCAACCTCCGAGGGAGCAACCCTACACGAAATTGCGCAATGCAATAATATCTAGGTTCTCAGATTCTCGGGAGCAGAAAATACGCCGTCTTCTAGAGAAGGAGCAGATCGGCGATCAAAAGCCGTCGTTTTTTCTGCGTCATCTGAGATCGTTAGCCGGTGCAGCATTTCCGGAGGATGTTCTGAAGACAATTTGGATGAGCAGGTTGCCACGATATCTTCAAACTGTCTTGGCTGCTCAACGATTAGAATCGTTGGCTGAGCTAAGCGAACTAGCGGACAATTTGGCTGAAATTAACGCTCAATCAACTTCATTGGAGGTATGTACGGTTTCGCCTAACTCGAATACTGATTATGTACAGGAGCTGACTAAAAAAGTTGATGAATTGACCCGTTTAGTAGCGTCACTTTCCTCTGCTGGTTGCAGCTCGCATGTTGGTACGCGTAGTCGTGACTTCAATCGTAACCGTAATCGTAGTCGCAGCCGATCACGTTCACGTAACTATGATTTGTGCTTTTATCATGACCGTTTTGCGACAAAAGCACGTAAATGTGTGCCTCCATGTAAGTGGTCCGGTTCCCCGCCTAGTGATCAGGGAAACCAAAACAGCAACTGTTAGAGGCGACATCCAGTTGCTCGCCAGCTAGTCGCCGCCTTTTCGTGACCGACCGGAGATCCAACCGGAAATTTTTGGTGGACACTGGTTCGGATATTTGTTGCGTTCCTCGTAGCTTTATAAAAGGACGTACGCTTCAGCCATTATCATATAATTTAGTTGCAGCTAATGGCAGTAAGATTATCACATATGGGCTGGTACAGTTGAACTTAAATTTAGGGCTACGACGGGATTTCACCTGGAACTTTGTCGTGGCGGATGTGGAAAGTGGTATTATTGGCGTAGATTTTTTGTCGCATTACCAGCTTTTACCCGATTGCTCAAAAGGTAAGCTGTGCGATAGTAAAACTGGGCTTACTTCGTCCGCGGACCTTTATACCGCGGAACAGCAAAGTGTGAAGGTAGTATCTCTTCCTGACTCGCCTTTCACAGCGATCTTGGAGAAATACCCAAGTATAACGCGACCACCTGGTGCACCTAGAATTATTAAACACAGCACCGTACATTATATAAACACTACCGACGGTCCCCCTGTGACATCTAGACCGCGTCGGTTGGCACCATTAAAACTGGGCATTGCAAAGAAAGAGTTCGAAGACATGGTCCGAGCTGGTACTTGCCGACCATCTGATAGCTCTTGGTCATCGCCTCTGCATCTCGCACCTAAAAAGGACTCAACGTGGCGTCCTTGCGGTGATTATCGTGCATTAAACGCCCGGACGATTCCTGATCGCTACCCTGTCCGATACATAGGTGATTATGCGCACAACTTGTCTGGCTGTACCGTTTTTAGTACTATAGACTTGGTCAAGGCCTATCAACAGATACCGGTGAATCCAGGCGACGTGTGCAAGACAGCGATAACTACTCCATTTGGATTATATGAATTTCTGTATATGACTTTTGGTTTGCGTAATGCTGGGCAGACTTTTCAGAGATTTATCGATGAAGTAGTCCGTGGCTTAGATTTTTGCTATGTCTATGTTGATGACATTTTGGTTTACTCAAAAGACCAAATAGCGCATGCGCAGCATCTGGAAATCTTATTCCAGCGATTGCACGACTATGGCGTTGTGATTAATACAGCCAAGTCCGTATTTGGTGCCGCAGAAGTATCTTTCCTTGGGCATCGAGTCAATGCTGCGGGCACGCGTCCTCCTGAGGACAGAATTCGTTCTCTGGTGGATTACCCGCCCCCAAAGACAGTTCAGGGTATGCGCAGATTCATAGGCATGGTCAATTACTACCGCCGGTTTTTGCCAAGTACGGCTAAGTACCAAGCGCCGTTAATTGAAGCAATCACTGCTATTCAAGGCAAAGGCAATAAACCTTTTGTGTGGACTCCTGAGCTAGAAAAGTGCTTTGAAGAATGCAAGAAAAGCTTGACGTCCGCTACAATTTTAGCACACCCAAATAACAGTGCTGAGGTCGGGTTGTTTACTGACGCTTCAGGAACGCACGTTGGTTCTTGCCTACAACAGCGCGTCGATAATGATGATTGGCAGCCACTAGCCTATTTTAGTAAAAAGCTGACTGCTAAACAGGCTCAGTGGCCGGCGTACTATCGGGAACTCCTTGCGGTGTACGAGAGTGTTCAACACTTCAGGCACCTGTTGGAGGTACAACACGTCACTATCTACACTGACCATAAGCCGCTAATATACGCTTTTGTACAACGACGTGAGAAATTGCCGCCTATCCAATTAAACCAGCTGTCTTTCATCAGCCAGTTTACTACAGATGTAGTGTATATTAAAGGGGTTGATAACATCGTAGCTGATGCCATGTCGCGCGTTGAGTCTATTTCTCTTGAAGAGGATTTCGCTGCACTCGCGTTATCGCAAGAATCGGATGAAGAGCTAGCTAGTATGCGTGGGAATTCGTCTTTAAAGCTCGAACCCATCCTCATCCCTGGCACAAATATCACAGTAATTTGTGATACTTCAACTGAGCGACCACGTCCATACCTGACACCAGCATTCCGTCGAGCTGCATTCGACAGGTGTCACAACCTCAGTCACCCTGGCGCGCGGGCAACCACTCGCTTGGTAACTGAACGTTATGTATGGCCTCAAGTAAACGCAAATTGCCGTGAATGGGCTCGAACTTGTTTACGCTGCCAACTCAGTAAAGTAACTCGCCATGTTAATTCGCCACTTGGAGAGTTTAAATTACCGTCAAACAGATTTAGGTCGGTGCATTTAGACATTATTGGACCACTTCCTCACTCGAAAGGGTACAATTATTGCCTGACTGCGATTGATAGATACACACGGTGGCCTGAAGTATGGCCTATGTCATCAATCACAGCAGAAGAGGTAGCAGATACATTCGTAACTGGTTGGGTTTCCCGTTTTGGGGTACCAAACATTTTGACAACCGACCAGGGCCGGCAGTTTGAATCTGTGTTGTTTCGCCGTCTAATGGATGTATGTGGTACCAAACGGGTGCGCACGACTAGTTACCATCCTTGCGCAAATGGTATGGTGGAACGCATGCATCGGCAGCTTAAAGCATCTTTGATGTGTCATAATGACACATGGGTAAGAGCTTTGCCGTTAGTTTTATTAGGGATGCGAACGGCGCTCAAAGAAGATTTGAAGGCATCTTCTGCAGAGCTCGTTTATGGAGAGACTCTTCGCTTGCCTGGAGAACTCGTCATACCTCCAATAACATCGCAGAGCCCAAGTGACGTTGTAGATTTCGTCCGTGAGCTGCGCAATTATATGGAAGCTCTCCGTCCTGTCCCTGCTACACGCCACGCCCAGCCATCGACTTTCTTATTTAAAGATTTAGCTAAAGCGTCGCATGTCATGCTACGCGATGATACAGTACGAAGACCGTTGCAGCCGCCTTATTCCGGTCCTCATCGTATCATCGGGCGAAGAGACAAAACGATCACTCTCGATATTAATGGAAGGGAACGTACAGTTAGCATAGATCGCGTTAAGCCTGCCCATTTGGATTCGGCGTTTGGCAATTGTGAACCAATTGTGCCGCCTGCGCCAACTCCAGCTAGCAGTTTCACGCCTGCGTTGGTCCCTGCACCTACACCAGCTCCTGTCATCACCCGGTCCGGGAGGAGGGTGAAGTTTAGAGGGATGTTAGATATGTGATTACATATGTTTTTTTTTTCCAGCTTATTCTTCCTTTCTCCGTGGGGGGGTGGTGTGGCGGAACTCTTTTTCACCAGTGCGACCTTCGCGGCCGCCTTTATTATTTTATTTCAATAGAGTTGTGTTTTGTTTTATAAGAGATCTGTCAAGAGGTGAAAAATAGATGTTTTCGATTCCGCAAAATAAATTGTTTTAATTAATAGGAACAATAATTTCCTAAACCACTATGGTCTTATTGGCTACGGCACGCGTTAGGGTAGTAGATGCTTTAGGCAATGCCCATTCTGTTCGATGTCTTGTGGATAACGGTTCTCAAAACCATTTTATTACTAAACAATGTTGTGAGCGGTTGTCATTGAAGCCTCGATCGCTTGGATCCCCAATGGCTGTAAACGGATTTGGAGGTGGGTCCAACCCCGTATTTGGTGAGACGGAACTGGAGTTTTGCTCGCGTTTTGACAGGAGCCGCCCTTATAGAGTGCGTCCTTTGGTAGTAGATAACATAACTCAACGGCTTCCCACGGCAAATGTAGATAGGTCGATGTTGAGCTATTTAAAGGGCGCCCCATTGGCCGATGATAACTTTGATCGTCCGGGAGAAATTGATATGCTCATCGGGGCTCAATTGTTCTCTCGCCTTATTCTGCCAAAGCGTATATATGGCCCCCCTGGGCGTCCAGATGCAATGCAAACCACACTTGGATTTATCCTCATGGGAGATGCTCCAGTACTGGATCCAGTGACGCAACATAATTCATCGGTTTTTTGTGCCTTTACTGGCCCGCCCTTAGATGAGGTAGTTCGAAGTTTTTGGGAACTAGAGGAAGTCCCCTCGTGTACTACAGCTCGCCTGAGTCGTGAAGGGCAAGAATGTGAACAATTTTACAATGATACTACCAGCAGAGACGAGACTGGCAGGTACACAGTGGCCTTGCCATTTAAATCTGATGTAGGTAACTTAGGAAATTCCTTACCTACAGCAGAAAAACGGTTTTTTGCACTCGACAAAAATATGAAAGCTTCCACTCAGCTTCGGGAGGCTTACGGTGAGGTTATCAAGGAGTATTTGCGCAACGATTATATAACGCCAGTCTTAGACACGAGCGAGGCATTATCAGGCTATGTCATTCCCCACCATGGGGTTATCCGAAATGATAAGGTCACCAACAAAATACGAGTTGTCTTACATGCAGGTCCGAATTTGCAAAGGGATATAGTTCGCATCCTATTGAACTTGAGGCTTTTCCCCATCGCTTTTTGTGCCGACGTTAAGCAAATGTACTTACAAATTAAAATGGCCGCTGAGCATTCAAAATATTTGAAAATATTATATGGGTTTAACCCAAACGACGAGCTTCAACTCTATGAGTTTAAACGGCTTTGTTTCGGACTAAACGTGAGCCCATTCTTGGCGTTGCGTACCATACATCAGCTTTGCAACGACGAATGCCAAAACTACCCGATAGCAGTGGATATTGTGCGAAGAGACTTGTACATGGACGATATAGTTTCAAGTGAGAGGTCCGTACCGGCTGCAAATGAAGCCGCTTTGCAATTGATCCATTTGTTTAAAGCGGAAGGTTTTGATCTGATGGAATGGTCCAGCAATTCTAATAAATTGCGTTCGCGACTTCCGTTACCTCACTTGCATCCACAAGTCGTAGAATTTGACGATGACACTGAACAAAAAATATTAGGCGTAAGATGGGATCCACGTCCTGATATGACGCCATACAAGGAATCTTGCACCAAACGGAATATTCTCTCCGTGATTGCTATGTTATGGGATGTCCTAGGATTTGCGGCTCCCGTAATTATTTACGCAAAATTGATAATCCAAGAATTATGGAGTGAAGAGATGTCTAATCAACGTATAGATGGACAAATGATTCCGCCAAATTCACCACATTTTGGGGGTGGAAGGGAATTGATGGTAAAGACATTCAAGGCGCATTTGATTAGAGTTATCAGTGATCAGATTTTGACACATAAGGAGCTTCTAACTGTATTCTGTCATATCGATGCGGTGCTTAATTTCCGCCCGCTAGGAATCGCACTTAGCTCAGACCCATCAGAGCCAGTAGCATTAACTCCGTTTCATTTTTTGCATATGACCCCCCTAGGGTGTTTACTGTCAGCACCAGTGGTGAAGAACCGGAAACACTTGATCTCTAGATACCTGCTGTTAGATCAACTCGTTCAATCATATTGGAGTAGGTGGAACCTAGAGTATCTACATACGCTTCAAACTAGGGAAAAATGGTTAAACGACTCCGGTCCCATTACCAAGGGCAAAGTAGTTTTACTAATGCAAAACAATACGGCTCCCTTGCTTTGGCCGTTAGGGGTTATTCAAGAAAGTTATCATGGAAGTGGAGTGGTCTTGGTTAAGACAAAATCCGGCACGTTGATGCGTCTGGTAGTGAGACGTTATCCACTACACTCTCAATAATTATAATGATTGTTTAGATCTAGAGTGTATTTCTTATTTATATATTATGTACATATAATTTTAATATTTAATTTATATTTGTCTAATTTTATTACTTCTTCTTACTATAGTTCTCAGTAATAATATTTACTACATTAGGTATATGTTTTTGCCAATTATTGAAAGACAAGCTTTCAAGCTGGGGGCTTGTGTTTGAGCCATTCTATATTTTTGGTATTATGAACGGTTCTAATACTATGCCTACAAGCCCATGGCAACCGTGATGGTTGCCTAGCAACGCGCGCCCGGCACCTAAAGAGCGGGGCCTGTGAGGGGAGCGGGACGCGCACCTATATTCGTGACGAACGCGAGCGCTGCGGGCAAGACACTTCGGCGAGGCGCGCGCGCGGCGGCATACATTTTGCTGCGATCGTCAGTGAAATTAGTGTCCGTGGAGAATCCCTGACTTTTACTTGCTATTGTGCTGTACTCTTGGCTTTCCTGCCCCCTGCTCCATGGTCGCGGCCAGCTCTGGCCGAAGACGCTTCCGAGTCGAAGAAACAGCTATCGAGGTTAGTAAGCTTGTATTGAATTGTTTTGTGGTACCAACATTATAGATTGGCAAGCCAGGTCCCCCTGGCCGAAACAACTGTACCTTTTTTGGGGTATTACTTAATAAAAGATGATTAATTTATCATTGATTTAAGTAATACATATACGTTTTTTTTTTTTAAACAAAATATGGACTAGAATTACTAAATAGATACCTAACTGAATAAAGTTTAAATTAAACTGACTCATTATCATCATCATAATCAGCCTTTTAACAGTCCACTGCTGGGCTTTTAGCCTAACCCCGAAAGGGTGATCGGGCCTTATCCACCACGCTGGCCCAGTGCGGGTTGGTGGATTCACATACGCCATTGAATTCCTTCTCTGTACGTATGCAGGTTTCCTCACGATGTTTTCCTTCACCGAAAAGCCAGTGGTATGAAAATCCGTACATAAGCTCTAAAGAGCTCATTTGTACGGGCCCGGGGTTTGAACCTGCGACCTCACGCTCTCAAGTCTAGCGGTCTCCCAAATGGGCTACCACGGCTATAGTCTAAACTGACTACCTATCTAAAACTATAAATAAAAAAACTGCATTAAGGTTGTTATCTTCGGGTGTACCCAAAAAGCTGGCGGCATTAGCATGTTGAATGGCCAAACTTATTCTTTGGTAAAGGTAAGCGCAAGATATTTGGTCAGTACGTTTTTTTCCCCAATAAATAATAGACTTGCTTTTGACCATCTCGGGCGATGATGCGGTCCACGTTCGAGGACGCTTGCCTAGAAGAAACCGATTCACTCGTGATTAGAAGACACCCAGATTGTGACCATCGGGGAACACCCATTCAAGCAGCGTATTCCACAGACTAGCAGTTCGCACAACAAATGTGGAATCAAAGCCCTTCGTACGGGTTTTCGGAATATTAAGCAAAAAGCGGTGGCGATTTTTTCGTGCCCCACTGACAGTCCGTCACATCTGCGAAGCGTCTGGAAAACACGTCATATCACGGACCCCAACTTTTTTGAATAAATAATTTCTTGATTACTACTTTTACAAAACTTAACTATATTTTTACTAAGCATGTTATTTTAAACAAATAAGACATCTATCTGATAACATAATATTACTACAATTGAATATGAATGTAGTTTCAAGTGGAGTATGCCGATATTATCAGTGTTATTGTATTATTCACATGAAATTATAGCAGTAAATGAGACAATACAATGCAAATTTGAAATTGGTGACTGACAATATGCGAATTTATGAATCCCACGTTTTTCCGGACCCTGTTGTGTAAACCATAGAACTTAATAACTAGCGTCACTTTTTAATTTTCCTATAGAAAAAAGTATCAGAATTATTCAAAATTATGCACACTATTTCTATGTAAAATTTAATCAAAATTCAGAATCAGAATTAATTTATTATCTTGTTAAGATTTTAAATAAAGCTTCAGTCTCAAGAACATCGTCTTTAACGGACGTACAATATTTTAGTACTTAATATAATATCACATCGCTCCAAGAACCGATAACCGATGGGGAAGAAAGGTTCTTGAGTGGAGACCACGAACCGGAAGACGCAGCGTAGGTAGCCCTCCCAGTAGATGGACCGACGACATTGTGAGAGCCGCTGGCATCCAGTGGGTGCAAAAGGCATACTGTCGTTCTGTGTGGAGGTCTAAGGGAAAGGCCTATGCTCAGCAGTGGACGTCTTCTGGCTGATGATGATGATAATATGTCAAAATTTGTATAATAATAACTAATTAAATTCCCATTAGTAGAATAAAATGTCAACTACTTACTTCAAAATAATGTTTATATTCAAATTTAATTAAATGTCAAAATAAAATTGTCAAATCGATATTTAATAACAATGTTTGAAATTTAAATTAATAATAAGTAATATAAAGTACCTACATATATATATATACAGGCTTACGCAAATACGCATATAGACTGTACTAAGCTGAAAGGCGGGCTTTTACTCATTATTATGAACAACTTTTACTATGGGACCAACTAAGGAAGTTGTTACTTAACTGTTACTTAAGTTGTAACTAAGTAACAATACAAACTAAGTTTGTATTGTCCTCAACCTCACTACCTCATTTAAGAAATTACCCAAACCTAAATTACTGCAGCCCAACACCTCTTCAATTTCTTTTCCGGCCAAGGACTTAGATCTTCGATAAAGGTCACAGATAATAATAACTCCTAATTCATAGATAATAAGGTACAACACACGTGTCGTCCAAACTTGACCTTCTGCGGCCCATCATTACCTAATTCATGTAATTCTGGAGCGTTATAATTATACGTAAACAGATCCGTAAACACGAAGTTCAAGCGAGTGATAATGTATGTTATTTTCAATTGCACAATTTGTAATAGCTTGTCACGTATTTTAAAAACATTTTCATATTTATTGACATCCCTTCGTACGCACAATGCGCTTCGATTCCACAGCGACACACACACACACACACAGCGAGGGTGTGGAACTCTGTCAAAGTCTGTGTTCCCCAAAAAGTACACAAAAATTGTCTTCAAATCTCTAGTAAACAAGGGGCTGTACCATTAGCGATTTAGTTTATATAATTGCGTAAAATCACGCGAAAGTGAACCTTAACGAGCCGAGATACGGTTTGCGGTCGTACAACTTTTCGCATTTTCCTAAACAGAATCGCTTATAACAGGTGATGGTACGGCCCCAGGATCCTTCTAGGCAGGCATGTTCCACCCTAGTCCGTGTTTTTGGTTTGTAAAGCAAAATCTTGTCTGATGTATCAGACAAGATGTGGACAAACACAAGCCTCCCATGAATATAAAAATCTTTTCTGTATGGTTCTTAATCTTTAAATCTGAGCTTATTACGGTTCTATGCCTCATGAGGAAAAAATGATTGAGCTCTGTGAAACATTAGTGTCATTTGAAATCAGTAGTCAAAATAATATACTGCAACTAAAACAAAGAAGAAATTGAGTAACTGGAGTACGGGGACCCGATCAGCGGCATTTCAAGAAATACACGAGGAGGGTCAAAGATATCAAAATTAACGACATGCCCATCCGAATTTTTGCGTTCCAGTATGTCTATTATCAGATGTAACAGGTTGGAAAGGAAATATGGAATAGTAACGATTTTTTCATTCTTTCCTCTTAGGCAGGCAGACTTGAAAGGGAAGACTTGGGAGACGAGGATAAATAGAATAAAACACTGTTAAAAAAAAAAAAAAAAAAAAAAAAAAATGAATAGCCTCTAGTAGCGCCAACCTGCGAAAAGTGGCTGGCTGGCAAGTGGATGCGTACAACTGAAGATCGTAGCATGCAGGGTCCTTTAGGAGAAGTCAACATCCAAGAAGAACATACATAAATAGGCTGAAAATGGTGATGTCTGGTACTTCAAATTTAGCGCCATCTGTTAAAATCTTTACTAACTATACTTTTAATCATGTTCTACTAACTACGCATCTCTCTCTCTATATATATATATATATATACGATGACCGCTAAAAACTCTTAGTGTGACTAGGTTCACACTGGTGTCGAAGACTCTATATTGAGAGACCACTGACTTGGTACTACTGAAAAACTTCCATAGGCCCGGTCTTCACGATCTAGTATACAAGTCAATGGAAAGGGTTTCACAACGAGACGTGGAAGCATGATCCAGTTAATGCTTATTAAGCACTGTAGGGGTTAAAGATTAGAGTACGACGGATGGTACTATGTCGGGCACGTTTACAAATTATTTAATTTCAAACTTTCTTAAGCTAGCAAACACCTATCATGTAAACATCATTAGAAGTAAAAAAAGAGAAGAAAGCAGAAAGAAAGAGAAAAGCGGGAAAAACAAGGTTATTTGTGAAAAACTTACGTTTTAAAAAAAGACATAGGGGAGAAGTCACAAATGGGCCCAACTCAGAATAATGCCGGGTGTTAACCAACGCTGGTCTTCCGTTGGAAGCGTTTGGTGATGTCACGGTATACATATGGTGAGTGGTACGATTGTGACTATTGTGATTTTCCATTAAACAAGTTTGATACAAAAGCACTATCTGGGAGACAACTAAAGCAAGATTCCTAAGCCTATGACCTTGATCTGCTCTGCAAGGGATTTTGTATCTAACCTAAAGAGCAAATCCTCTGTGCCTGTTATACTATTTTTTATTCTGTGGCCAAGTCTCAAATTCTATAGCTGATAGCTACTGAACTGAGCATCGAATGCAGAGTAAATAAAATATTATGTACCTAAATATGTTATAGTGTTCTACAGCTTCATAAAATATGTCATCACCAAGTATTTAGAGGTGCATCCAAGTAGCTTCTGTCAAGTTATATCATCTGCAACAAATTCATTAGAATTATGGCAGTTATGATGCAGTTATGCATACCTTACCATATTCAATTTATTATAATCAACGAAAGATAAATCATCATTATACATCAAATACTTAGGTACGAGAAATGAAGAGGTATCGAGATATTCTCGACTCTATAGTACTGATGAAAAGGTTGAAAATTATTACGGTAAATTATATTTAGCGTTTGAAATATTGACGTGAGATTTCAGTTGACTTGTGAAATTAAGACAAAGAAGTTTATATGCCGAAAACTGGGCAAATTTAATGCAAATTGTGTATTCTTATAAGTTTAAAGCGATGGTGGCCGAGCGGCATTCTCTCAGAGAGAGAGAGTCTACGAACTTTTGAGGACTTTTCTTGGACATACCAGTTTCTTCATGAAGTTTACCTTCACCATTGTTAAGCGATGGCATCGAAACTGAATATATTTTTTTAGGTACTAAATAAGTCATTGGTTCAGGTCCGAGGATCGAACCGGGTGCAGTCAGATTGTAAAGCGCACATGCTACCGCTCGGCCACCATCGCTTTAAACTTATAAGAATATACAATTTGCATTAAATTTGCCCAGTTTTCGGCATATAAACTTGTCTTAGAACTGTCAAACACGCAAAGTTGCAAACAAAATTGTTTGTTTGCATTGAATAGGCTCCGAAACTACTAAACCAATTTGTAAAATTTTTCACTGTTGGGAAGCTACACTATCCCCGTTAAAAAAAAAATAGGTATCCTTACTAAAACTCCAATAATGTAACCTAAGGTGTAAAAAAACAAGATTTACAATTTTAACTTTGCGTGTTTGACAGTTCTAAGACAGGACAGGTTCTAGGTGACTTCTCCCTCTACGAGCTGACCCGACAGACGTTGTATATATATATATATATATATACCAAAGATCTTGTATATACCCTAAATATATACTAGCTGACCCAACAGACGTTGTCCTGTCTTAGAACTGTCAAACGCACGAAGTAAACTCGTCGTAAAATTTTCTGAAATTTTACAATTTTCTGCGAAATTTTCTTAATTTTTCTTGCCATAAGAACCTTCTACAAAGTATTAGAAAACATTAAAAAAAGTTGAATGAAATCGGTAAAGTCGTTCTCAAGTTATGGCGTGACCAAGGTAAATAGGGATATTTTTTTAAATATATAGATATAGATAGATGTAGAAATATAAGCCCGGCTTCTTTTATTCGCGAAAGTGCCTTTATTAACTAAACAAAATGCAAAGCTTGTTTAACAGAAACAATTGGATTGCCTATAGACCGCTGAATGTCTAAAGACAATCCAAATGCTAATAAAGCCTACTACCAGTTGGCAACGTATCCAGCTCCTAGATATGCACTTAAACCATTACAATGTTTTGACATTGGTCTCGGTATGTCTTCAGATGACCTGCCGTTAGCAGATAATACGTTCAGTTTGGGTAAAAGCGCTGAGGTCAGGTGAGGAGTTCAGGGTTAACTATCTTAGTATTTGTAACAGGTCTTATGCGTACGGCTAAGATACTTTAGTATTCATTACAGATACCTAATGATGTTAAAATTATCATGAATTTATGACAGTTGTGAAATCTCGAAAGGAAACACTTAAGAAATCATGAATTATACCATTTTAGGGTATTCCATAGTTTTGTGTATATTTTTTTTTTTTTTTTTTTTCAAAGGAATACCAACAGCCTTAAAAAAATATAACAATCTTAATAGATCCAGTAGCTACTTACAGGTCCTCGCGGATAAAAATTAAAAAAGTAACAATTTAAGTGACATTACGCAGTTACACAATATACGTTTGTCGAATAAATAAAGATTACATTACAATAGGCTTAAACAAAGAATTCCCTACTCAACAGCTGCCTAACCGCCACCGACGGCTGGACCGACGACATTGTGAGAGTCGCGGGTATCCAGTGGATGCAAAAGGCGGGCTGTCGTTCAGTGTGGAGGTTAAAGGGGGAGGCCTATGTTCAGCAGTGGACGTCTTCCGGCTGATGATGATGATGATTTATTTCATAGTATAATTTTAAGTATTTATAACATTTCCGTCTATAACGTATACGTAAATTCTATCCATCCCAATGGTTGCCGGGAAGAGATCACTTTTAGCGATAAGGCCGCCATTTGTGCCAGTAGCTCTTAAGTTTCTGTATCTGTAACATTTATATCCTAAGCGGAAGCATATGTGCGCTTTGCAATCTGATTGCACCCGGTTCGATCATCCGCCGTGCACCATTAAGTTATTTAGTACTTAAATAAATATTGTACAGTTTCAATGCCCTCGCTCAAAAATGGTGAAGCAAAACATCGTGAGGAAACTGGTATGTCCAAGAACCTCGAAAAGTTCAAAAGACATATGACAATCGGCAACATGACCTAGGCCAGCATGGTGGATTAGGGCCCACCCTCTCTCTGTAAGAGAAGGCAAGGGAAGGGAATCCCAACAGTAGAAAAGGTTGATGATGATGACGAACTTTTATTTTTGGTGTGCATAATAAAGTGTTTCTATCTATCTATCTATTATAAATACGAAAGCTTCTGTGAAGGGACTTGATTATAAGAACCAGATCTGAATGTTTGCAGTAGCTTCCAGTCCCATCAATAAGGAAATCTAGAGTATTGGCAAGTCAAGGTAAATCTACTCGTAGATATGCCATTTCATTGATGCATCCGTAAATACAGATCGCATTCCAGCTGATTGCGACAATATCGGAGTATCGAATGGCTCTACGTTTCTAATCAGAAAGTCTTTATTTCATTTGTCTCTAATCTATCGGTTACAAGACAGTATCATGTTATCTGAGATGTGTTATTCCGATAACATTCAATCGAATAGCACGATGAGACGGTGGCTTGCTATTATTTTCGCATTGAATCAATGTCGAGGGGATCGTTTTTGATAAAATATTGACGTCGATTCTGTTATACCAATTTCTAAACTAAACAGCTCAAACGGCTTAAGGCGAAAGGTAAGCTAAAGTGGCGCCCTCATAAAAAATAACAAGTATACTAAAAGATAAGGACATACAAATTCGACACCTTCAGGTTCTCGAGAACAATTATTTTTAGTAACATAAGTTATGATATAGTTATAAAACTCATTACCGCCAAAATGGCTGTTTTAAGCTAAACTGCGTTATATAAAAATCATAGTAAAAAAAAATACTTCTTTTCTTTCTCGAGAACCTGAAGGTGTTGAATTTGTATTTACTTGTGTTTTAGTATACCTGTTATATATAATATATATGTATGTATATCAGTCTCTGGCAGCCATATTACAAGCTTTGCTTAGTTTGGGGTCAGATGCCCGTATGAGCAAAAATGACCCGTTTTTAGGGTTCCGTACCTCAAAAGGAAAAAACGGAACCCTTATAGGATCACTTCGTTGTCCGTCTGTCTGTCTGTCTGTCTGTCCGTCTGTCAAGACCCTTTTTCTCAAGAACGCGTAAAGGTAGCAAGTTGTAATTTTTACTAAATACTTGGGTCTACGGTTTCTTTCGGCTGTAAAAAAATAAAAGTTGTAAGTCAACGCAATCAAAAGATATGAACGTTTATGTCGCATATTTTGCGATTTCACAGGGGAACCAAAACCTATAGGGTACTTCCCGTTGACCTAGAATCATGAAATTTGGCAAAAAGCAAGGTCTCATAGCACATATATAGGAATAAATCCGAAAGTTATAAATATGAAGGTATATCATTTAAAAATGATTATTTTGCTATTACAAACTTACATTTTGTAGTTGGAATGTATGGAAGAAGCTTATTGTCAACTACAAACTTAAGTTTGTCTTTCAATATTTTAACTTCAGTTCGTTTTTTTTTTGGTCTCGCGCTCTTATGGTTCCTTTATGTCGTATATTTTGCGATTTCACAGGGGAATCAAAACCTATAGGGTACTTCCCGTTGACCTAGAATCATGAAATTTGGCAAGAGGCAAGGTCTCATAGTACATATATAGGAATAAATCAGTAAGTTATAAATTTGAAGGTATTTAAAAATAATTATTTTGCTATTACAAACTTACATTTTGTAAAGTTATATGATTATTTACGGGATATTTACCGTGGTAAGGTTGTAGAATGAGCTCCCGATATTTCGGCGCAGTTACATGCACCATGTTCACGGGAAGACTGAAGAATGCGGGTGGTTGGAGAACAGTTAAAAAGTTAGGTGCAGACATAACGATCTACCCTCTTTCTTAGTCTTTTGCTGCGGTTATCACTGGAACTCGAACTCGAAAATAAATAAATACTTACCACGGTAAATATCCCGTAAATAATCATATAACTTTAGTGAACAACCGTGATAGTTTAAAACAGTGTTTTACATTTTGTAGTTGGGATGTATGGAAGAACCTTATTGTCAACTACAAACTTCAAAGTTGTCTTCCCAGAGACTGTGGGATCGGCCGATCTGCGAACTAGCATGGAAATCGCTACTAGATACGTGTCCTAGTATTGCAGATCGCGCTCGTATTCTTGCTGTCTCTGTTTGGGAATCGGGACTTTGGTTGCAAGCCATGCCCTCTTTTAACACAGGTAGCCTTTTAGATCCAACCGCATTTCGTCTAGCTGTCAGCTTACGCTTGGGTGCAAGGTGCTGTGAGGCCCATCGCTGTCAGTGTGGTACTGCTGTTGACCAGCTCGGTCACCATGGTCTCTCTTGCTCGAGAAGCGCTGGTCGTATTGGCCGACACGCTAGCCTGAACGACATCATACGCAGGGCACTTTCCACTGCCAATGTCGCAGCTGTGCTCAAACCGAGTGGTCTTGCGCGTGACGATGGAAAGAGGCCTGACGGTATGACACTTGTGCCCTGGAGGTTGGGCGGCCCCTTGTATGGGACGCAACTTGTGTCGATACTTTGGCGCCGTCACATCTTCCTGAGGCACAGGGTAGGGCTGGCGCGGCTGCTAATTCGGCAGAGCAGCACATGCGTCGCAAATATGCTAACCTCGGCAGTGGTTACATATTTGAGGCGTTTGGGGTCGAGACATTGGGCCCTAGGGGACCGGGAGCTCACCTCATTTTCAAAAATCTTTCAGAGCGCCTGGTTAATGCGACGCGTGACCAAAATGCTGGCGTGTTTCTGGCTCAACGCATTAGCATTGCCATTCAACGTGGTAATGCCGCCAGCATGTTGGGTACGCTGCCAACTGGTAGTGGGCTTGAGCATTTGGATTGTCTTTAGACCTTCAACGGTCTATGGGCAGTCTA
This sequence comes from Agriopis aurantiaria, assembly GCA_914767915.1. Lineage (NCBI taxonomy): Eukaryota > Metazoa > Arthropoda > Insecta > Lepidoptera > Geometridae > Agriopis > Agriopis aurantiaria. The sequence continues at coordinate 4,484,317 of OU612001.1, read as the reverse complement.
ACTGTATTTGTAGTGTTAGTTTTAGCTTGTATTTTGTTTAGTTATTAAAGGCACTTGCCCAGTAAAAAAAAACTACAAACTTAAGTTTGTCTTTCAATATTTTAACTTCAGTTAGTTTTTTTTTGGTCTCGCGCTCTGAGGGTTCCGTCTAACGGAACCCTCAGAGCACGAGTCCTACTCGTACTTGTCCGGTTTTTTTTTATTGAGGACCCCACTTTAGCTGACCATTCCGCTGACCATGTCCATTATCCATGTTCATCTTAAGGCCCACCTGTTGGGAAACTCGATGGAGCTTAAAAGCGTCTTCCAGTGCGGCAGTGAACAGTTTCGGAGAGATAACGTCTCCCTGTTTCACGCCTCTTTGCAATGGAATTGCCTTCGAACTCTGCGGTACTTGGACTGACATGGTGGTTGGTGGCGTTATTGTATAACACTTCGACACACTGATAGTAAATACGGTATCGCTGGAGAGATTCGAGCACCACCCATGTTTCGATCGAATCAAAGGCTTTCTCATAGTCCGCAAACGCTAAATATAGTGGCAAGTTATACTCTTCGGTCTTCTGTACAACTTGCCATAGCATGTGGATGTGGTCTATGGTACTATAACCTTTTCGGAAACAGGCTTGTTCGGTAGGCTGGAAGTCATCAAACCTGCGATCAAGACGATTCGCGATGACCCTCGAAAACGTCTTATAAACATGCCTCAGAAGCCATGGGTCTGTAATTCTTTAGCAAGGTTTTCTCACCTTTCTTAAAGAACAGCACCACCACACCTCTGTTCCACGCTTCTGGCGTTATCGAGTAAGATGGAATTAAAAAGCTTCTGAAGGAGTCGTCTAAGTAAGTATTATTATTAGAGTGTGTATATACTCTCTAATATTCAGTTTTACGATGAAGCTTTAGTACATCGCTAAAAATGAGTGACAAAAACTAGCCAAACTATTTCATTTACTTAAGTAGTTATTACTACACATAGGTTTTTATCAACGAATGCGCCATAAAACACGAAATACCCAGCTTTCATGCAGCTTCCATTAGCTTTAAGCCTCAACCGAGATGACCTAGAAAACTTATGTAGATCATTTTGCAAGTCCGAGCATCCCTTGGTGAGATTAGAAGTGGTGGATTGTAGCGCGCATAAATAGGCACTCGCGCATACCTCGGCGCAGTCTGACACCGCGCAAGCGCTTCGTACGCACACGGTGAGTTTTTGACAAGTTTAAAAAAATTTACTCTGAATCTGTGAGATGGCAAAGGAATTGAGTGGTTTCTGACTTAGTGTGGCAAAAAATTCGAATAACCTAATTTTCTTAGGGTTAAAATCAAAAATCAATCGACATACAAATACATTTTAGAAAAACTAAACACATTAAACACGAACCTGTTCTCTATTTTAGAATAAACATGTTATTTAAATCTGAACATTAATTTTGAAAAAAAAAAACTATTGTGGTAGTAGAATTGTACAGCTTGAAACGAAATATAAGTTACTAGCTGAAACTTGCTACTTCGTACGCGTAGAGCTCGGCCTTCGGCCTCGCTACTACAACCCCTTATAGCCTATGTGTTATTCTAATGTATGAGCTATATTATTGTAAACTTTCATTAAAATCCATTCGGTAGTTTTTGCGTGAAAGAGGAACAAACATCCATACATACAAACTTTAGCACATTTTACTTTATTTATTTTTCTTTGTACATAATATAATTTCCTTGTAACTTACGTAATAACAAGAAAATAATATGTTATTATTTAAAAAAACATTATACGTCTTTCCGCAACATCTTGAAATAGTGTAAGAAAATTGATTGCAGCATATTTTACGAAAATTAATCAATCTTTGAACCCCGCCTAACATTTTTAATAAATATCCCGCCCGGCCAAAGCTATACTGGTTGAAAATTAAAAATAAGAAAGTTTACCAATGTGGAAAAACAAACTCACTAACATACAATTTTAAAGCAGTAAATTGTAATTTTTGTAGAGCTTAAAACTAATGTGAGTGCTACAGTAGTACAAGATAACGCCGGATTAACGTATAAGTTGAATGCTCAAAGATCATAATATTGCACTCACAGCGTCCCGGGTATTGTAGGTCTTTAAGCGGCTGTGACCACTTACTATCAGGTGGCCCGTCTCTTGTTTGCCACAATCTATAAAAAATTCAACGACGATATTTTTGGATCATATTTACCAAACCATTACACTTAACCGAAAAATTGTCTCGTTTTCACACGATAAAAAGTATCGACAAATTATGTCGCGACGCGCATGCTAGTTTTGTCTACCTACTATGATACGTTTTACAGCATGATTTCAGCCAATTCTGCACAGCCACAAAATTTCGCATTTATAATTTGAGTAATTAATATTTTTTATTTCAAAATGTGTTTATAGATGTGGAACAACTATTGGCGCGCCTTGGCAGTAAATCTGACTCGTATGCCAAGATGGCAAACATTATTACGCTTTCTTATGCCTATATTTATTTACGTGACGGCTTTTTTGTACATAAATACGTTATAAACATGCACAATTTCTAGTGTAGGTAAATTTGATCCCAGAATTAAAGTCATTTTTACATATTTTGTTTTGCTAGCGTTTTATTTATTTTGCAAGCAGCAAGCTCATACAAAACTTATAGAAGGGTAAATGAACTTTATTTTTAGACGTGCTAATATTTAATAATTGAAATGAAACAATTTTAGTGTGAAGTGTGAAAGAATGCCTAACATTTCAAATAACAATGTACTGGTTTTCTCATAATACCAAGTAACTAATAGCCAGTTTTTCCGCACTGATATGTTGACAATGCGGAGTTTTTCTACCGTACGAGTATATTTCTGAACAATTCGCTGCATTCTGGACAATGCGATAGCATTTTTGTCTGCTTCATTTGTTGAATAGTTTGTGAACCTTTATCGGTGTCTTTTATTGGGCATTCATTGATGCTTATCGTTATGGTACAAGCTTGCCAGTATTCACAGATAATAGATTGTGTTGTCATTGCTTTACGAAATCTTATAATTTTTGTCTTAGCATGATTTGAAGGGATTGTACGGAAAAGTTGGCAAAATTAGTCAATTAAACACTGTTTATACTATCACGGTTGTTCACTAAAGTTATATGATTATTTACGGGATATTTACCGTGTTAAGATTGTGGAATGAGCTCCCGATGGTGCATGTAATCCCATGCAATGTATCCCGTAAATAATCATAAAACATTAGTCAATTAGTACCTATTTTCTTTTTTATTAAGTTTCGTTAGGCTTATCTTGTAACGAGTTTTGAGATTTTGTATGGTAAGGATATCAAAACATTTCACGATAAAAGCAACTGAAAATAGACTAAAACCACAGATCTACTACCTATAGATTTTCAATGAGCGTGGCTAGCTCAGTGCCTCTCGCTTCAACAAGGTGTGTTGCCACATTAAAATGATTTGCTATAAGTTAGGGTAATTTACCTACTATGATGGGAATCTTCAATGAGGACTTTGGAAACAATACTACCTTTTAAATATTTATATTTTATACACTATCTGCTGCAACCCACGGAGCTACCTGCAATGTTCTGGGAAGAAAAGTACGTTGTCTGTCCTCATGACACACCCCTATCGTCCTGACAAAATTTGACTTAGCCCATGATCTAAGAAAACAAGGTCTAGCAATTTGAGAGTGGTCCCGCAATGACGTCACTGTCCAGTTGCCACTTTATTCAATCAGCTGTTACGTGGTGTATCGTCATCTCTCTCGAACCTGTTGTAAATTGACATCATGACATCATTGCGGGACGCCCACGTAAACATTTTTTCTCGGATTGCTATACCTGGCGGAGTATATTATTATACCATGACTTAGCCATTTCCTCGTAAAAACAGACAGAAAGTTACTTGCGTTTTTATTATAATTATTTGTTAGGATTAGAATATAGTGCTAGAAAAAAGGTTGTAAAGTAACCATAGCATGATTTTTTATAATTAATAAAATATAATAAAAAAGTCAGAGTTAAAACGGAACGGGGGTCCCTCATGCAACAAACGTTAAACGTATTTTTGGATTTGTTCTAGTGTAAAAACGGTAATCCGTACAAGCGTCAAATTTAGCGGATTATAGTGAACATAAGTAAAACAACAAATAATAAACGCTGGCCAAGTGCGAGTCAGTGACAAATTTCTGTTTACCACTAAGCTAAGCAACGTCGGGCGCGGTCGGTACTTGGATGGGTGACAGCCTGGGCGTGATGTTGTCTTTTTGCACAACTTTTTGTATTTTGTGATTGTAAAGAACTCTCAGCGCGCGAGCCCGACTCGCGCTTGGTCAGTTTAGTTTTTTCATGAATGGAATTATGTATAACATTCCAAATAATTAGATAAATAGACTCTTTAATGTTTACAGTACAAATTTCACGAACAGCGCGTAGCTTTTTGAATCGGTTCGCCGAAATCGCCTTTTGCTTTTCCAGCTTCATAACTGTGGCCTCATTAATATATATTTAATATTAACATTCACCATATTCATATGGGCATAAAAGGGTCGGTATTTTGCACTTCTTGCAATGTGCCAGCTTTTTTCAGCAATGTGACAGGATCAGTTGGAAACCTGCAGAACGAATAATTTATGTTAGTTGCGGTGGGTAATTTCTTTCATAAACTGGCAACATTCATAATTTATTTTCTAAGTGAATAATTTGATAAAATTCATAGAATTAGACCACAAATCGATCTAAAAACTGACTAATTATGAATAAAATATTTGCGAATTGATATCCTGAATTTATTTAGGTGATCGTTACAAGCTTTATATGTTTACTTACGTGTGAAATGATATTTCATCGTATTTTCGCTCACTGCGCTTCTTGCAGCCCAAAATGCTACAACCAACCATTGTAAAATATCTTTTACAATTATTTCTCAGAGGAAACACGCATTTATCACATTAAATCACCAAAAAAAGGCAATAAATATAATTCAGACCCGTTTTGTTTGTCACTGATTATTACAGATTTTGACACTTGAGGTACCAAAAACAGGTCACGCCGATAAGGACAACAAAATCTATTTATGTCCTTTTCGTACTTGTGCTGAGCCATATCAAGTTGTCTCTTTCACTAAAATATATTGCCGATCTGGTTGTGTATATCTGTGACTAAAACCGTCATGATAAAACCAAAACCGCAATGAAGAATGAAAGACAAGTGTTACAAGTATCCATAGGCGACGGTGACTGTCATAGTCATCGGCTTTTTTGTCCCTGTCCCATTGGTCAGTAAGTTTTCACAATAAGTCAAAAACACATTCGTTACAGTTTTTCGATTGTCACAAATAATATCAAAATCTGTGTTGGCGGAAAGGAGTGCATTGAAGTGACGGCGGACGCGAATCAGCGGAGACATGGAGCTCGCCACAGTGCGGCTGTGATCGACGTGGAAAAACTTGGGCAAATTTCCACGCCTATTAGCCGGAAACCCGGGTTTGTCTGGCACGAACAAAGTGCATAATAAATTGTGCAGATGCAAAGGGTCGACCGATCCTCTGAGCATCTTGCAGCAAATAGCGAGCTGATCCGACATCCTTCTCACTTCTAGTGAGTTGTAGCCGAGCTGGCCGAGCAAGAACTTAGTTGGGTACATGTGCGGGTAATAACCGTAAAGTTTCTTATACAGCGATCTTAAGAAAGCTTTTTGGACTTTCTCAAGCATCCGCACATAGGTGACGTGGATGACCAGACACATGCGCTCGACTCCAGCAGCAATATAGATGTGTGCGTTTGTAGAACCTGTAAGTAAGAATATGACAGAGTGTGCAATACGTGTTTACCTCGCCCCCTTCAGTTTTTGGCAACTCAAACTAATATGATCAAAGGTTGTCCCACAGAAAAATTACATTCACACTCAATGAAATTTCGCGATTGCAGGGTTGGTCCCATAGTAAAAGTTGTTCAAAATCATGAGTACAATAACCTCCTTTCAGCTTAGTAGGTACCACAGTTCCGTATCACCCAGTATTTGTTGCTGCTATCTACAATTCGTTGCATTAGTTCTTTATATCCACAACATAAACACTTTTTCAATCACTTAACAGCTCTGGTAAAAATAGCAATTCGGACGTTTTAGAACAATGGCCATTTTGGAAACATTCTCTTGTTCTCTCATGACTTCGAAACAGTAAGAGGGGCGGTGATTTTCAACACTTCTTTTAACCAGATCTTTAACTTTATGAATGGAACTTTGAGAGTTAATCGTCTTATGTCACGAGATAAATTGCAGTGTTGTTAAAACGTTTTTTTTTGCTATTGTGAGAACTTACTGTCGGTATTTTAGGCAGTCTTAATATTAGGATTAGACAGACGATGGAACGCATTTTAGAAGACCAGTCTTAACAGCTTAACGTATTTCTGTTTATTTTACTAGCTGCGTCCCGCGGCTTCAACTGCGTGGATATTTCTTAAAGAACCGTACTCGATCCGTTGCTCTATTGCTGCGCAAAAGAGGAATAAGCAAACAAACATACTTGCACATTTATAATAGTAGTTATAATACAGTTTTCCCTAATATTTGAGGAATAAAAAGTTTTGATCATACTTTCCTTAAAGGTCATTACTTTCTGATCACATTAATTATGACCAGTTCAGCCGTTTAGTCTAGAAGCATTAACAAACGAACAGAAATAAGACGAGGCAGATTTACTTTCGCATTTTTTTTATACGACGAAGCTTGATGGTCAGGGGGCTTAGTCCCAGATTTGATAGTTTACGAAAACTTTTTTCGTTTACGTATTGTTCCATACATTTTAGTAAAGCGCCTCCAGCGGAAACGCGGATGAACTAAAATCGGCGGTATAGATTGCTTCACTCTAATACGAAAAAAGTTTTCGAATACCTTTCAGCCCAGCAATGTATGGAACAATACGAAAACGATAAAAGTTTTCGAAAACAATCAAATCTGGGACTAAGCCCCCTGAACATAATAGCAAATTATCCAATACAGACATATGTATGTTTCCGTTTTCTTTAGTAGGTTCACCTACTTTACTATTTCAAATAATTTCAACAATCGAATTTAAAAACAATCTATAGGAACCCTAGGTAAGAATGAAATGACCACTTAAATAAAACACACGCCTTTTGTAGGCGAGAATGTACCCTTAGGCTGTACAGGGTAAACTAATGTGAAATTTGTTGCGAACGATGCCCCGAGTGATGTGTCAGTCACGTTTACCTCTGCAATGTTGACTCTTTTTTTTTAAATATTAGGCTTGTGTTTGACCTCCATCTCGCCTGATGTTAAGCGATGATGTGGTCTACGTTAGAGCACGCTTGCCTAGAAAAAACCGATTCACTCGTGATTTGAAGACACCCAGATTGTAACCATCGGTAAACACCCATTCAAGCAGCGCATTCCACAGACTAGCAGTTCGCACAATAAATGTGGAATCAAAGCTCTAAGACTCTAAGTGACGTTTCCAGATATTTAGGTGTCCCTTGGTATTTTTGCAGATATTCTTAGGTCCACACAAACTAGATTTTTTTTTGATTGGAGCGGTCTACGTTTGTCTACCAACTCGCCTGATTAAGCGAAGATGTGTCCGATGATGGAGCGCGTTGTTGTAGGCGAAACATAGAGACATATAATACACGTAGAGTCAGAATCGTGCCAAAAAAATTACCGGACTAAAACTCGGCGCACGCTACGAATTGCGCAGACTTTTTAGTTAGTTACAAAGTAACCGCGATCCGACTACAACGTCGCAGGATGCCAGAGCTACGATGACATGCGGACAACTAACGTTGATTTACTATTCAAGCGACGATAACGTCTAAATTGGAGTTAATGTAGCATTGTGAACTATATAATTGATACAATGACGCTCGGACGTTTTTTGACTGTTTTCACTGAGAGATTGAATATAGGAATTCTATCTCGATGAGGCGAAATCTTTTCACTCCAGTCTCGAAGATGTCTAAATTGTAGTTCAAAGGAAAAAAAAAAGCTTCTCGTATTTTTCTCAGTAAACCCTTTCATTTGATGATATCATGATGGTAAATAAGAAAATTTTGTTTGCCGTCTCAGGGCGTCCACCATATTGAATTTAGTGTGACGTCATTTAATTTTTTGTTTATTGGCTGCTACAACATATCAATACTTAAGTTTCAAAAAATTAACAAAGCAAATAAGAAAAGTAGATTTTCATTTAGCTTTTTTCAAATTACTGCAGCAATTAGTGATCATCAGAATGCGATCGGACTATAGTAGCGTTTTAATTATTTCATTTGTCTAACTTCTGGTGTTTACCACATTCCAATACGAATAAGGTGAAGCATAGTAAAGTAGTCACAGACCTACATTTGCCTTTTGTTTTGATTGAATAGGATTCACCATGAGAGACCACTTACAGGCATTGCATTGCAAGGTATTCATATTGTACGAGTTGGCACCTATGCAAATGCATGTCTAGTCTATACTTAGGTTCATAATGGGCTTTGATTTCGTATTAGCGTAGAAAAAGGATAATTCCTTCCTTATACTTGTGGTATCAGTCTCTTTTAGGTGATCTGTCCTGTCCATCTTGTATAGACGTTCTACGCTGCGATTGCCGGTTTTCCAGAACCTTTCGGCCCCATCGGCCATCTGTTCTGCGTAATATATATCCTACCCGCTGCCACTTCAACTTGCTGATCCGGTGGGCTATTTCGGTGACTTTCGTTCGTCTACGGATTTCCTAATTTCTGATTCGATCTCGTAGAGAAACCCCTAACATAGCCCTCTCCATAGCTCGTTGTGCGACTTTGAGCTTGCTTATGAGGCCCATAGAGAGAGACCACGTTTAAGTGCCGTATGTCACCACTGGTAACACACACTGGTCAAAGACCCTTGTCTTTAGGCACTGTGGTATCTTGGACGAGAAGATGTCACGCAATTTCCCGAACGCTGCCCATCCGAGTTGGATTCTTCGGACGACCTCTTTGCCTAAGTTGGACTTACCTAACTGGACAATCACCTTATACTTGTTCAATAATATGTAAATGTTATTGTTTCAGGCTTTAGTTTAGGAGCAATCAGCAGCACCGACAACATGCTGCGTTTGTCAACGTTTTGCAGTAAGTAACCTTAATTTATTTTATGTTTTTGCATGTTAGACACTTTAGCATACTGAATTATTAAGGCACCGCTTATGCATGCAAGTGGTAAAACTTGAAAATTTGAAACTTTCATTTTAAATGATTTAGACAATTAAGCCTGATTTATTTTGTTACTAGCTGCACCCTACGGTTGCACCCTTTTATCTACAGGAACGATTTTTCCGGGATAAAAATACTGTGGACACAAGCTATCTCCATACTACATTTCACCCATTTCCAAACTTACACATAAATTTTCACATTAATAATACGATATTAGTGTTATCCTACCAATGCCACGCGTTCCAGGCGACGTTTTACATAATGGAACATAAAATACATGCCATAAAATCACAATTAAAAAAACTGGTTGTGACTTGTGAGTAAATACTGTGAGTATTCGTTAATTTTCATTATTTATTTGGCCTCAATCTCATCTGGTGGGAAGCGATGATGTGGTCGAAAATATAGCACACTTGCCCTAGACTTGCAGTTTACGGTATCTCCTTGATTATGTGAAACAGTGGGATAAAATAATAAAACAAAAAACTTTCACTTTTCAAGATTTGACGGGTCAAAGTTGTACAGAAATTAAGCGCCGTGATAAGCCCTTAAGCCCTAAATAACTACAGATATAAAATAGGCATACGGTGGATTAGATAATTTTCCTTTCCTCATATCTATCACGTACATGACCCGAACTCGTGCGCTCACGCAGCTCATTTGAATGACAGATTGTCCGACCAATTTCCTCGTGATTACATGCATCAATCAATATCACGGAATATAAGAGACTGTACCTATCTGCGCCGAGCAATGATACCTTCTATGTCGGTTTTGATGTTTGTGCGTAGACCTTATTTGGATTAGTTTAACCAAGAAGAAATGATTGAAGGGCTTGTTTGGAGTATCTCAGATACATACTCCAAACAAGCACTAACTACGCAGATACAGTTCCTGCAAAGTTTAGTCAGATAGAAACTAAATAGATGGAATAAATCCAAAAAGATCTGGGTTCCCTCTGCATTTTTATCGCTCGTTTTTCGGAGAATGCTCTGAAGAGCTTTTTGATCTAATTCCTGCGTCAGACTTCCACTTCCGCACATCCCGATACCGTCAAAAAGCTCACCCCCAGTTCTTTCAAAGCTGGAAAACCTACACCGTCCGATTTTTCCGCTCCTTTATTCCGTGGGCCTGCAATGTGTGGAATGTCCTTCCTCCAAAGGTCTTCCCGCAAAATGGGTGTCTAAAACTTCCTCTCTGGGCTGGCAAAACACCGTTAATCTCACCCCCTGAAATGTCTTAGCCAACCCACCGTTTTATACGTAGGTAGTTACCTACTAACATATTTAACACCTCGAACGCGAAGCGGAGAGGTAGTGTCAATATAGTAGTCAAGCTTCTATATATCAAGTAGTAGGTTAATTGTCAGAATTTCCAATGATAAAACCGCGACGCTTTTAGGACGACGAAATACTGTTTTTCGGGTACACTTTTTTCACCGCGCCACGCGCCATCGCATTATGTGATTGAGCCGTTAGAGATCTTGTACAGTGGCGTAGAGATAGATAGTTAATATCAATCGACGTGCAATCAAATTGTTTGCCAATCAATAATCACGGGGTTAATTGTATTGATGTCTTCATAGATGGCTGTATTGATGTTCGTTGCTTACTTTGGATTTGGCCATCCTGCAACTTCCTTGTCAGTTATACTCATACTCATACTTTTTTATTCATAACAAATATAGTTACATGTCACAGTGTATACATTCTTATTATCGTTACATATTGATCAAACATGGAAAAAAACACGAAAGAAAAAAAACATTCAAATAATAAAATTTAAAAAAAAATAAAAAAAATTGCATAATGTCACAATTAAATTAAACAATTAGAATAAACAAATAATATTAGTCAATAATAATAATAATTTAAAAGTTATCCGTTATCCACCTACGTGACAATGAGTTTGATCTACCGGTGATCAAACCATAGCATAGTGTAGTAGGCAATAATGTTATTAATATAAACTGAGGTAGATACGTTTTACCGAAGTTTGCGCGGCAATACAAGTTAATTAGCTTGAGTGAACTCAGTCCATCCTGTGTCTGGCAACGACGCATACGTACGATGCGTGATTGATAAAATATGAAGAAAAGAAAGTGGGGCGGCTGTAATAGGATGTAAGGCTGTAAAGTTCTATGGGTCCTATGTAGGTAGTTATAGTAAAATATTGCCTTGATTTTAGCACTTTTTAATGATTATAACGTCACTATTGGTAAAATCTCACTGGTGGGGACTTTTAATGACTGTCCGGCTAGTGTCTACTACCCTCAAGTTGAAAATATATCTCTAAACACCTAACGGTGTGTTCTGTAGCCTCACTTGAGACCTATTTCCTATTTCAAGCCAAGTATGTTTACTACCTTAAACCACACCAGGACTATATCTATACTTATACTTATTAATATTATAAAGAGGAAAGATTTGTATGTAAGTATATGTTTGTAACGAATTGGCTCAAAAGGTTCTGGACCGATTAAAAAAATTCTTTCACTGTTGGGAAGCTACACTATCCCCGAGTGACATAGGCTATAATCTATACCCGTGCGAAGCTGGGGCGGACCGCTAGTCTATCTATAATAGGATCAATTAACATCAGGAGTGTCCAATCATAAAAAAATCGCGAACCGTGTTTAAAAAAACCGGCACCCAGCTAATTAGTTAAAGTTGTACTACTAATGATTCCGTGGTTAAAGTGAAATATATCAGTCCGTAACAAGGCTGGTAATCTTCACACCATTCTGCTATTCTGTGATGTTATCAGAGGATCGGTTACGTTTCTCAGTTCCCATCGTCTCACCATGTTACTTTATCTTGCTATCTTAATGTTTTTAATTACTTTATTTCAACTAGGCCTCAACAAATGTTTAATCTAGTTTGAGACTTCAAATAAAAATTATTAATAAAATACTTTTTAGTACAATCTTTTTCGTATTTTTCTCAGCAAATCGTTTTATTTGATACCCATTATCATGATGGTAGATAAGGACATTTTGTCCGCCATCTTGGGGCGTCTGCCATATTATATTTATCATCTAGGACCAAAGTGCTTGGGAAGACAATCCAACGAACTCGACGGGGTTACGACGTTTTGTTAATGAGTCTTATGGCCACCTTCTGTCTCCACCATCAGACTAGCTCCATGGAACCTTAACATTGCATTGTAAACGAGTTTACATACGTAAGTATTTTGGTATGCCAAATTTCAGCTAAGTCGAATGAGGATAACTGGTCTAAAATTCAGTTGAAAGATTTGTCCCACACATACGAAGGTACGAACATACATACTAACAGAGCAATTTAAACAAAAGCTTCTAAAAGAGGGTTCTCAATTTGACAGTTTTTTTTTTTTGCAAAGTAAAGAAAAGGGAACTTTAACATTTCTAAACATTTGTTTTATGTGAATGTCAGGGGTCCACAGGCCGGGGGTTTGTGTATATGAATTCGTTTGTAGTAGTAAGCAGTTATTTAAATTAACAAAACCCAAATATGAAGTAATTTTCAAAAAAGCACTGTTTTCTTATTCTAAAACTCTAGTCGCAAGGGGTCCGTTGTATTTTTGAAAATTTTAAAGGGGTACGTGACTTCATTCTTCACATAGTTTAAGAATCATTGATCTAGTGGGATTTGGGTTCCGATTCAGAGTTTTATTTATTTATTTAGTATTAGGCTTGCGTTTGACTGCTAACTCGAATGGTGTTAGCGATGATGCGGTCGATGATTCGCTCCTGATTTTAAGACACCCAGATTGTTACTATCGGGGAACACCCATTCGCACGTACTAGTGCTAACAGACGCTCGAACGCGGCTGACCTCAACCGCCGTCTTACCAATGGGAGAGAAAGAGAGGGAAATATGATATTCTCACTCTTTCTCTCCTGTTGGTTGGACGGCGGTCCGTCAGCCGCGTTCGAGCGTCTGTTAGCACTATACCAACCAACAAGACAATCATTTGAAAGTAATAATACTATTTAGCTTAGCTAGTACAGCTTATTCTATTTCGATAAATAATATGTACTTATTTATATAATGCTAATCATAATTACTTTGCCATTCTAATGAGAATGTGTAATGACACTAATGATTTCGAATCATTTTAAATAATGATTTAAGAACGTCTTACCGAGAGAATCTACAAAATGGAAATAATCCAAGATTAGTTAATTATATAATATTACCAGACAAATTGAAATAAGGTTATAAAACGCAATAAGTAGGTTAGTAGGTACGTAGTTGATCCGTTCTAGACGGTGAACTGTGGGTTTACTAACAAGTGCAATTAAATTGTTTCCTAATTCAGATTTTACTTCCTTATTCATCATCATCATCATTTCAGCCATAGGTCGTCCAAGCTGGACATAGGTCTCCCCCATCGACCTCCAAAAGGGCCGGATGGAAGCGGCCTGCATCCATCGTTTCTTTTAGATCGTCCGTCCATCTTGTGGGTGGACGTCCAGCGTTGCGCTTACCGGTCTGTGTTCTCATACTCATACTCATACTCATACTTTTTTATTCATAACAAATATAGTTACATGTCACAGTGTATACATTCTTATTATCGTATCTCCATTCCAGTACTTACCTTTCGGCGCCATCGGCCATCTGTTCTGCGTGATATGTGCCCTACCCACTGCCACTTCCTTATTATATATAATTATATCTAAACAATGGTGTATCATCATCAATCAGGTAAATTTTTTAGGAAGAGTACCTACGCTTTTTTTGTTTTGTTTTCGATGGGGAAATCGTACTTGCCCTCTCCCGAGATGCTAAGTGGTCAGCTCTAGTGTAGTGTACATAACGTGAAGGTACATAATCGATTCATAAATGTATGGAGTTGTTAGCAAAATTTAAATCCTCGGAATCGTTCAGGTCGTGAGCAATTTAGCAGAGCACTCGAAAAACAACGAGTTTTGCAAGATGCAAGTAGATTATGTGCAGTTAAACAAATAATTGATTTCGTAGTAATGCATTAGTATTGTTAATGGCAATAAGGCGGTAACTAAACAGAGCCATGTTGCGGTAGGTCAGGATAAATACTACTACCCAAAGATAATATAACCACTTGATCGAGCATGACGTAGTCAAAATTCCCTTTTGCAAAATAATGCCACGTCGGTCGCGAGGGGCAGCTAGTGATTGGAGACTCGACGCGACTCGACGCTTGTGATTGGAGAATCAAAAGTCGCGCCTAGGATTAGCCCCCCTCGAAATAGTTTAGGTTGACATGTTAGAACCTTTGGCTTATGCGGGGTAAAGGATGAGCAGTCAAGTGGTTTTATTGTCATTGCTACTACCTATACAAGCTATACCACGATTGGTACCTACCTACCTCCGTAAGGTAGGTTCTCACCATCGGCATCCTCAAATAAAAATAGCAACATTATCAGCCTGTCATCTTCCCACTGGTGGGACTCAGGCCTTCTCTCAGAGAGAGAGGATGGGCCATAATCCTCCATGCTGGCCCAGCGCATGTTGGCAAATGTCATATGTCTTTGAACTTTTGAGGTTCTTGGACATACCGGTTTCGTTACGATGTTTTTCTTCACCGTTATTGAGCGATGGCAATGAAACTGCACATAATTTAAAAACTAAACCATTGGTGCGAGCCAAGTCCTGCGCGACTATCGATATATCGTAGGAAGACAAGCTTTCAAGCGATTACTTTTTAGCTGTTTCAAGAAAATTTGTCCAGCCTTTTGAAGATTATAAGCTCTTTTATGGGGCTTAAAAAATCAATTTATACCTGACACATACGGAGTACGGCCCAGTTCGGCTGATATCTGCAAAAATGTAACCGCATCAGTGGTTGCCGAAAGCGCAAGGGCCTTGCGGCTATCTGTTTAGGTGAAGCGCAAAGTTGCGCGACCGCAAAAGGCATCTAGGCGTGTTAAAGTTCACTTTCGCTTGATTTTCCACACTGCACTGTTTCAGCGCTATTTCGAGCCCACGTTATGGTCGGCCTAAAGGATCGGCAATGTATTTGTGAAGCCTCTGGTGTTACAAGTATCCATAGGCGACGGTGACTGCTTACCATCGGGCAGCCCGTCGGCTTGATTGCCACCTATGGCATAAAAAAAATATAGGTAGCCGAAATGCCCCAGATGTACTTCGAACGCTACGTAAATCATCTCTTGTAGATTAGTCAAAGCCAATGATACAGGCTAGAGCGTATTATATAAATTCAAGGTATATATAGGTAACACACCAGTTCGGAATTGAGAATCCAAAAACCTTGATGGTGCAAGTCAATGGTGCATACGGTACCAGGTGCAAACTCTAGTTGCGTTTGCACCATTAATAGAGCAAACAAAACTTATTAGTTGCATCTGCACGATTGATGGTGCAAGTCAATGAGGCATACGGTACGACGGGGAAAATGGTGTAGGTCGTTTGCAGGGTGAATTCGACTAAAGGAATCTTGCCTGATTTAGGCATGATGCGTTCGCAACAGCCACGCTACCTTACCAATCTCCCTTGTTTGTCTGATCTATGGTCATAAGCCATTCAAACAGTTACGTAGTCGTAGATAATCAAATCTGCCCCGATGTGCTAACCTCTTAACATATACCTATACCTAGCTGCCATCAAAATTACATCACACCCGTTAACGACTAGACTTCACCCAATTTCCACGATAAATTACAAATACGTACGTAAACAAGGAAACCTTACAGACTACATCCACAATATAGCCTTTCCTTTTAGCAATCTCCTCGATTCATTATACAACCTAATGAAGAAACAGTGACATAAAACGAGCAAGAACCCATCTTCACACGTTATCAAAGTTCGGAAACTAGAGCTTTGCTTCACATTATTTTATGCTCTATTCATCTTACAGTTAGGTTGAAAGTTGTTTGAAATAGTCAAAATTAAGAGCAATGTTGTTTCGGACGCTTCCTTATTCCATTGTTCTATATTCGTGATGTCTAATCACGATCGGCGCCACCTAGCGGTGAGAAGCGCGAGCTTGCGGTAAATGGTTCATTTTGGAAAATGGGAAACTTCCCCCATTTCGAAATGTAAATAGATCTTGGTTGAATGCACAGATAGATCTGTGGTTGAATGTCATAACCAGAGAGCGGAACGTCATGTGTTATACAGTTCAAATCTAAAAAGTATCGATAGCTCGAATACTCTAAAAAAATATGACCCATCTCTACTATGAATTTGGACCTTACCTTTCTACTAGGTCCAAATTCTTTGCATCTCTATTACACTTCAATTATTTTGCAACTAGATTCCGCTCCTTGGTCAAAACAATGAGAAAAACATACTTGTAAAATTTCTGTGTAAAATCATAGTTAGTATTTTTCATAGCGATGTGGCGAGAACTATGGTTATAACTATACTCGGCGTTTCTCTGAGGGATCATATCCGGAACGAAGTTATTCGCCAAAGAACCAAAGTCTGACATAGCTGCATATGAGCAAACTGAAGTGGCAGTGGGCCGGTCTTATCTGTCGCAGAACCGATAACCGTTGGGGTAGCGTGTTCTAGAGTGAAGACCACAAATCGGCAAACGAAGCGTAGGACGCCCTGAGACTCTTTGGAGTGACGATATACGAAAGACGGCTGGCAATGGCTGAAACAGAAAAGCCGAGGATCAAGTGAGTGGCTTGCCTATGGAGAGACCTATGTCTAGCAGTGGACTAGTATCCGCTAATTATGATGATGATGATGATGACGAAACATCCCAAAAGAGTCTACGTTTGTACAGCAAGCTGCTTGAAAAAGCCCAACGGTGAAGCTGTAAATTAACTATTACAATGACCGAAGAGGTTATAGAGGGTATCTTAGATAACAATGACTATAATTTTGCATGAAAGCTCTTCAATTCACGGTCTGAAATGGCAAAGTTATCGACGCATTCAAGGGCTATCGACTTAGGCGTCTAATTAAATTTAATGATTTTCAAGTTTTGCCCGATGAGAAAATCTAAGGAGTATCTACCTGTAGCATGTAGCCGTTCGCTCTAGTCGTTTAAAGTCCTCGAAAATAGGCATTAGATACCTATAATTCCTTTGTGTCGAGAAATAAGACTTATATTATTATTTGTCGTTGTATCTTTAATGAAAGGGATTTTCCAGATGACGAAAATCTAGAAACGAGAAATTGTAGCTATTTCGACCGAAGGTAACAATTTGCAAATTGTCGCGGAGTTTATCGTGGCGATATGACCGTTGTAATCGCTACGGTCTGCTTTGTCCTTGACAAAGAATAATTTACGATTTACGTACCAAAATTCCATATTGAGACCAAGGTTCGTATCTTCCACACGCAATTGTAATCTCTATGTTCCCAGACTTTTGCAATAACGATGTTCTAACGCAGTTTAGCTTCACTTTGCACAATGTACTTAAGTGCTATTACGGGAGTTAATGGTGGAGATTAATGATCGCTCGAGTTGGCAGCTTTTGCGACCATATTCGACCATTCGCAACCTGAGGTAATGGCTTTATTGAATGAAATAATTTCTAATATTTACTGTACATCTGCTCTACAAACATAAATCTTACTATCCGTAGTAACGTTCAATAAAAAGCCACAAACGCGATATACACAAATTTTTGTAGCTTTTTTATCTTTATGGAAGTAAGACATTTGCATCCATTCGCATCGACAAATAACAAATATTTTTATTTTTTATTATAAAAATTGAGATTGAAAATTGGAAAATCGTCATAATTTGCAGTGACGCTCGAGTATAATACAATCGGACAGTGTCGAACCCGTCTATTCTCAGTAGCTCAATCAACAGTCAACAGTAGTCTCACTAGTTCACTGTTTTTTTTTTATTGAACCACTAAGAAGTCTCAGTAGTTCAGTCAATTGAACTGTCGATTGAACAACTAACGACCTTCACAGTGAAAACATCTTAACTTAAATAATACCCGGTTATCATAATCATCATTGGCAGCTCATTCAGCCCACTGCAGGACATTAGCCTCCGCCCTCTTTCGCCAATGCGTCCATGTCCACGTACATATTTCCGCATTTGCAGTGCAAGTACCGTTCTTTATCAATCGTCAAATTTGCTAAAATGCCATAGAATCGATCACAGCGAGTACTGAAAAAATGGCATATTATCGAATTTGACGACCTCAACTGTCAATTTGACGATCGATAAAAGAACGGTACTTGCACCCTTGATTAGGTATGTCACTGCAAACTAGCATTGATTTACAAACGCATGGATAGTGGACCCCCGTAAAAACAGTACCTATCGTAAGTTTACCTTAGTATAATATGAATTTAAATACATTTAAAATCTTATGTCGTTAAAACAATGTCTAAGCTTGCAACAAATTGCACAGATTATCTGTGTTATGGTATAATTTTTGGTACGAAAATTTTTGAGCGCTGATCTATTTGCTAACCAGCTTGTCATTAACTGCCGTGTCCGTCCCCACAATGAGCCAGGACAATAGGCCTCGAAGTCTCCCGAGATGACATCGCGTGGGACCGCCATTGAGACCTGTCGCAACGAGGAAATTAGACACCATCTGCCAGAGGTGATGCATCGAAGGTTTTGCCGCGGTGAAGTAATACCGCATTCAATTTGGATCGTTTTACATCTCGTTATGTACTGAGATTGGTGTTATTCTACGTTTATCATTTTATATTCTGTGAAGCAGGCCAAATACTTGCAACCGGTAAGAAGTTAGCAGGTAGATGAGACGAACTCGGTTCGAGACTGCGTATGTTTTTTTTTTATCGCGCATAAGACCGCTTTTGCACACTAACTCGCCTGTCGGTAAGCGACGATGTGGTCGAAGATGAAGCACGCAGACTTACAAGATACCTATTTACTCTAGCCTTGAAAAGGCCCAGGTTATATCTCTCCGGAAACAAGGAAGCTGGCAGGTTGTACCTATATGCAGAGATTTCGAGTTATTCCTATTTCTCAGGGTGTCTTCAAGACGCGAGGTTTCCCTGATTCTTTTAGGCAAGCATGCTTCCAAGTAGTAGCTTTACCTAGTTTGATGCGTGCTTCGTTGTAAGGTGGTCAAGAGCAAGCCTATAATTTAATAAAAAAACAGCTAAAGCAGTATTCTCAGAAAAATATCGTCACAGACGCGTGATTCCTTGGACAAAGGCGAGACATAATAAGTACAGTTGTTTTTGGCCCATAACAAACGTCCGAAGCCCCATCAGAAATGCGCAAGCGAAGCGAGCGCCAAGAGTTTGACCATCATCTTTTAATCAATTACCAGTTTTACGTGAAGGGTTTTGTACGAATTATTATAATGCACGAACATTATAAACATGGTGTAAAACTTTGAAATCCCTTTTTTTTTGTTTTTTTTTTCCAATATGGCCGGGCCGTATCTTATATGCAGCTTTCTTTATAATACCCATTTCATTGCGTTATTTCTTAGCTAGGTATATTAGATCAATTTCCGAATTGGTCGCGGTTTTTAAATATATGTTTTTTTGTATTGCAGTGCTACTGGCTCTGGCGGTCGCGCAAAGTGGCTACGATTATAACAAACCCGGGCAACCTTTCGGACCAGGATCAGGATCAACATCTAGCCGCCCAAACTACCCTGCTGGAGCACCAGGCGGGTTTATCTCTACCACTCCATACCCAGGCAGGCCAAGCGAGGACTACTCCAGTTCCACCTCAGGCTACCCAGGCTCGGATTACCCTACCGGACCCAACCAAGGCTACCCTGGCTCTAGTGGGCAAAGACCCCAATCTGGATACCAAGGCCAGGGACCGTCATATCCAGGGCAAGGACCTTCAGGACCATCTTACCCCGGACAAGGACCATCAGGACCATCATACCCTGCTCAAGGTCCATCTAGTTCTACTGGTCCATCTAGCAACTACCCAGGTCAATCAGGAGGGTCTTCTTATCCTGGACAAGGTGGCAGACGTCCTTCTCCAGGTGTGTCCGGGCAAGCTGAGCCGAATTATCCCGGACAAAATTACCCCGGTCAGTCAGGTTTTGGTCCTGGTGGCTCTGGAGACGACTCTGGTGCTTATGAAAATGGCGACTATTCTGCCATACCAGGCACCCCAGACGTTGACTACCCGATCTTGACTGACATCCCTCAAACGTCATTCAGCTGTAGATCTCAACCTTACCCAGGATACTATGCTGATGTAGAGACCCGGTGCCAGGTGTTCCACGTCTGTTCGAATAACATGACGTATGATTTCCTCTGCCCTAACGGAACCATCTTTTCTCAACAAGATTTCGTATGCGTCTGGTGGAATCAGTTCGACTGCAACTCAGCTCCAGGACTTTACGAAATCAACGCCAATATTTATGATTACTCCAATACTGGGTCTCAAGGCTCTGGAGCATCTGGACCTAATGATTACAACCAAGGACTCCAAGGACCTTCATATCCCGGAAGCGGTGGTCAGGGACCTTCCTATCCAGGCTCAAGACCTCAAGGACCCTCTTCGAACTATCCTGGGAGTACGGGATCGCAAGGACCGTCCTCTAACTACCCAGGAAGCTTAGGTCCTCAGGGTCCTTCATCGAACTATGCCAGCAGCCCTGGACTTCAGGGTCCGTCGACACCATACCCAGCCGTTAGTGGCCCGCAGAGTCCATCTTACCCTGGCAACACAGCTGGGGGATATCCAAGCTCACAAGGACCATCATATCCCGGCTCTGGTCCATCAACACCTTACCCTGGCAGTTCAGGACCTCAAGGGCCTTCATATCCTGGAAGCTCATCTACCAGTAGATATCCAGGAACAAGCTCCAGTTCATCATATCCTGGATCATCTGGTTACTCCGGCAACCAAGGTTATCCTTCAGGCAGACCTAGCGGACCAAGTTTCCCTGGTGGTAATGGAAGACAGACGACGCAACCAAGCAGAGAATACCTTCCGCCCAGGAACTGAATTTGAACTTCTTTGACCTTATGCGACACCAGTATTAACTAAGTAGTTAGAAAAAACGCTTTCCATGGCCGATATTTTCATTTATCATGCATTGAAACTAATTTGAATAGATCGGTCTAGACGAAACAGTGTGATAACTCCACTAGGTTTAGCTAGAACAGTATTTTAGTGATATTTGCCAAAATATTAGTAAAAGCCAGTAGCAACAGCATGGCGTTGACGAACGGTCACGTTGGTGCTGTCACATTATAGTAAGGTTAATTTAGAAATAAAAATACTCTTAACACGGTTGTTCACTACAGTTATATGATTATTTACGGGATATTTACCGTGATAAGGTCGTGTATAGAGCTCCCAAAATTACCGATAGTCTTCCCGTGAACATGGTGCCTGTCGTAATGGCCCCGGAGCATAATCCAGGAGGCTTACGCCTATAGCTGTTTATAGCAATCAGTTTAGGTGATGAAAAAATATTGCGCGACCGCAAACCGTATCTAGGCACGTTAAGGTTCACATTCGCGTGATTTTCCGAACTGAGCTGTTTTAATGTGTTTGATACCGCGTAAGGAGTTGGGCGTAAAGCCCCTGGTTCGCAAAGTACCACATTCTTTATACACCAGAATTACAAAATAAATAACAGATTTTATACAGCAGTAAACAAATGTTATTTTCAAAAAAAACTTTTGTGTCCATATTAACTAAATTGCGCAGAAATATCGGGAGCTCCATCCACAACCTTATCACGGTAAATAACCCGTTAATATTCATTTAGCTGTAAAAATATTCTTTCATAATTTTGAATGTAAATCTTCTATTTTAAGCATCGAAATACAATACTTAAGTATATGTAAGTGAAAACAGCAAAAAAAAAAACCGAGCGACGAGACATCATCAATCATATAATTCACAATGCCACTTTTACTCTAATTTAGACGTTATGTCACTTGCATAGTGTTCAACGTCGTTAGTCTGCTATGTCATCGCAGCACTGACATTGGACAGCGTTGTAGTTGGAACGCGGTTACCTTACAACTAACCAAAAAGTCGGCGCAATGCGTAAGCACTTTAGAAAATTCTTGTATTTTACCTTTTAGTTATTTCTTGTAACAACAAAGAGTTACCACGGCTAGTTTTCTGTAACATAGTTCAGAAGTTAGTATATATAGTATTAGCTTAAGATTTTGTATTTGTAACACATTAAATGTAAATACACATTTACTTCCCAGTAAAATAATAAATATTTTAATATGAGCAGAAAAATATTTGATCTGGTGTTTTATTTGGATGGATACTTACCTCCTAACCTATAATCATCATCATCATCATTTAAGACGTCCACTGCTGGACATAGGCCTCCCCCATCTATCTCCAAAAGGGCCGGTTGGAAGCGGCCTGCATATAGCGTTTCTCTGCGGTCTCTTTTAGGTCGTCTGTCCATCTTGTGGGTGGACGTCCTATGCTGAGCTACAATGGCTGCAATGCGCTTACCTATAATGGATCTTACTTATACAGACATAGCTATACTACTTATACAGACATAGCTATACTACTTATACAGAAATAGTTATACTACTTATACAGACATAGTTATACTACTTATACAGACATAGTTATACTACTTATATAGACATAGTTATACTACTTATACAGACATAGACACAGACATACTTATTATTATTTATTTACTTTACGTGTTTATTATCTGTTTGTAATTTTCATTTCTGGTGTACACAATAAAGAGTTTCTATCTATCTATCTATACTTAGACAGACATTGGTATCATACCTTACCAAGGCATATCTCCCTCGTTTGTCTGATCTGAACATCGGAATTTTCAAAAAACTTTAAAGAATGTTTAGATTTTGGCTCGAGTTCAAATGTCTCCATTTGAACAGCATACATTTTTCTTTTTCATACATTTAGAGAAAGAAACTTGTAGCGTCTCCAATGAACAAACTTATAGTCCACATGCAAAAAAATAGCGACAGGGTGAATTCGACTAAAGATTTAGACCAGATGTGTTCGCACCCACCACGCCACACTACCATATCTCCCATGTTCGTCTGATCTGAGATCAAAACGCACAATGCTGCGGCAAATGCCGCAAAAGGTTCAGCCAATGGAGCGTCAAGCTTTTCTCCTCGTCGCTAATGACTCTATTCTCTATGGAATAACAGACAACTAAGTATTTAGACGTTTTGAGTTAAAATAAAAACTGATACCGCATAACCTTTACGGTTGCAGCGGCGTTGTGATTTCCGAACAAGAGTCCTACTAGCGATTTAAAATAGAGCCCTAGGGGCCTTAAGTTTAGGTGATTAAAAAAAAAATCGCGACCGCAAACCGTATCTGGGCGCGTTAAGGTTCACGTTCGCGTGATATTCCGAACTGCGCGGTTTTAACGTTAGTTTGATACCGCATAAGCAGTTGGCCGTAAGGCCCCAGAGCTATAAATAACTCACATCATCTGGCTTGTGCCCAGAACGCAACCTGTGAGTGATCACAATAATATTTCCGTCTCAGCTTCACATCGCCTTGAGTATGTTATTGCAGCTGTCAGAGCAAATTATTGTTTTGGCTGACAATAGGTTACAATTGTGTGCCGTCATTTTAATTAATAAATTTACCATAATATGCAAACTATTTCTGTTTAAATAAACCGGCCAAGTGCGAGACGAGCTCGCGCACTGAGGGTTCCGTACCACCACAAAATTCAATGACGTTTAATATAAATAATAAATTACCAGTTATTACTTGGTAATGAACAGAAACTTGTCACCGACTCGCACTTGGCCATTATTTATTATTTGTTGTTATAATTTAGAGTGCACTATAACCATGCCAAGTTTGACGCTTGTACGTAATACAATTTTTACATTAGAGCTAATACAAAAATACGTAAAAAAAATACGTTTGTTGTATGGGGAACCCCCTTTCGTTTTAACTCTTTAACTTTTTTCATTATTTATTAGATAATCAGCCGTTACATTACATATTCTGTGAATTTCACCCGGCTATCTATTACGGTTCGAAAGATACAGCCGTTAATAGGTAGGACAGTCGGACAGACAGACATCGTAGGCTTAGTAATAGGGGCCCGTTTTTGCCCTTTGTGTACGAAACCCTAAAAACTAGGTAAGTATATTATAAAAATATTGTAAGTTAATAAAACAATTATAGTCCACCTATTACTGTCCACTGTTATAGGCATAGTTAGATATATATCTCAATGGGGGAATATCTCTATATATCTCTTCTCTTAGAAAGCTTATCTAGTTTTCTCAGGATTGCCGGTTATCTTGGTACTTCGTCTTCTTTGAATTCCATAGTTTCTAGAGCCCGATTGGACCTCTGTCTGCACGTTCCTCTGCAGCATAAATCCGATGTGGTCCTGCTCGTTGCAAGAAATAGGCACGGGGTTGCCGTCGATCAAGACTCTCAGCAAACCAGTCTGCCCCAACTTTTTATTCACACCCTGCTCTAATAAAACAGAACGTATCTTCTTTACAGTGAAGTAAGATAACTCGTTGTACGACAAATTCAAATAACACAAAACCATATTCCCAGCACAACAGTGTGGATACCCATCTACCAGTTTTGTGAAGGTTGACATAAAAGGATCAACGAAATTGCCGCTATTCTGTTTATCATCGATTTCTGACCTAAAATGTAGCGTGCCGTCGTCCAGTGAACTAATTTTCGTTTTGTCTTTTATGAATTTTAGTTCTTTCTTGGAAGTAGGCTTGCGGCTGTAGATGGTGATCATAGATTTACAATCCTTATCACTTCCGTACTCCGTATGGAGCTGCTGCTTTGCTCGCAGAAATCCGAAGTAATTCCGCCGCTTGCCTACAATTTCTTCATATGTGAGGGGGAAATCTATTAGTACGCGCAGTATGCGGTCGGCTCCATCATCGCCTATACGATTGTCGGCTAGGTTCAAATACCGCAAATGTCTATTAGTTCTGAGAGCTTCTCCGATACTCTTAGCTCCTACGTCTGTTATGTGGTTAGACGATAGATTTAAAGCCGACAGGGTCGCTTCGGCCGGCTCCAAAAAGTGCAATTTAGATGCGATTTCAACACAACCATCATCTTCGATTTTACATCGACATAGCGACAAACTGTTGAGTCGGCACGGCTTATCTAATAACAAGTCATAGCTGGATTCACGGAGAGGACAATCGTCGAGACAGACTTCCGTGATCGACGTCAACGGTAGAAATTTTCTCATTTCGTGAATAGTATAACCATTGAGTCGGCAATTCTTAAAAGACATCTTTGTACATAGCGGGAAGTGAGGTGCGACCAAACCGAGAATTTGCATTAGCTGTCTCGTAACATATTTTTGTTCGAGGAGCAATATCTCGCGGAGTTTATTCGAACTGTCGTATACCGCAGTGATGACCACGGTCATCTCATCTGGGCTCATAATTATTTTGGTCGTGGTCGACTCGGAGTCTTGTATCTCTTTCGTTGTCGGCAAATATCTAGTTGAGATTGACGCATCTTGTAATCTAACGCGTGATTGCGATCTCGATCTCATTTGGTGACTGAGCTTCAAAGATTTCAGGAAATCGTCTGAAGTGAAAAATAATATTCCAAATTATTAAGTCAATTCGAGAGGAGGTAGCGCACGCTTCTGGTGCTGCAGTTATCCATATGTGGCAGTGACCACTTACCATCAGTTAGTCTTGTAACGACTGTATAAAAAAATGGGGTCTTGGTTGGTTGGGGATTTTAGTATTCCACTTTTTTATGGTGTGGCTAAATCACAGAAAAGAGAAGCAAATAGAACGGAAATGAAAAGGAAAATCTGTCGCCGCCAGGCATTATGACAGAACCTTGATTGAATATTCTTATTTGTGTCAACGCACCCAATGAACTTGGACCTTATCTTTTTGGGTTAGGTCTCAAAATTCTTGGTCCGCATCACAGTTGCTAACTGATTTCGAATGACTGACGTTTCGTTTATATGGGTAAAACTGGCTACAACAAATTTCTTACAAAATTGCCTTGACTGCCGTTCTAAATTAACCAAAAAAATATTTTCTGTGGGCTTAATCATGTCCTCACTGTTGTTGAAGATAGTGAACTGTGAAGATAGTGCCTAGTCTGAAATGCAAATTGGTTCTCGAGAGATAGGCAGCCGAAACATCGTTATAGGTGCTTTAGCCGCTTTAGCTATCCAGGGGAGCACGCAAAAGTTTCTTAATATTTATTTTTCTATGACCGTGTAAAGTCAATACACGTAATAAGTCAATACTTTCTACAAGGATAAGACTGTACAAGCAGTAACAAAAATAAAACGGGCCAAGTGCGAGTCGGGCTTGCGCACTGAGGGTTCCGTATCACCAAATGACTTGTTAGCTACTAAAGTAAAAAAAAAACAACGTCCCATCAACGCCCAGGCGGTCACCCATCCAAGTACTGACCGCGCGAGGCGTTGCTTCACTTCGGTGATCGTACGAGAACTGGTGGTGAACAGTAATATTTCACCATCTCGCACTTGGCCATTATTTATTATTTGTTGTTATACTTTAGAGTGTGTACTATAATCATGCCAAGTTTGACGCTTGTACGTATTACCGTTTTTACATTAGATCTAATAAACAAATACGTTAAATAAAAACACATTGTTGTATAGGGACCTCTTTCGTTTTACTTTTAGACTTTTTATTATTTTTCAGTTAATCCGCCGTTACATTACATATTCTGTGAAAATTTCATTTGGCTTCATATTACGGTTTGAATGATACAGCCGTCAATAGATAGGACAGACGGACAGACAGACATCGTAGGCTTAGTAATAGGGCCTTTTTATACCCTTTGGGTACGGAACCCTAACAACATCAACTGCAGGCACCTATACACAGTGTGTGTTAGACTGTACAAAATAAGTAGGCAGTACAAAGACTCACCCGACCTATACTCCTGTTTCACTACTACCGTGTAAGCGTTATCATGGAACACGTTACACCCAGCTGTTACCATCTGCTCGAAATTTTCAAGCTCATTAGCGTTCCATTTGCTTTTTTCGGTTTCATTCGCGATTGACGGTGATTGCAACTTGGACGATCGAATAGATCTCATAGACTGCAACATGCGGCTAGAGGAGGCTAGGGCTACATGAGCCATATTATTTGACTATAGGTATACAAAATAATGTTGTATCAAATAACTAAATGGATATAAATTAAAATCATTAAAAAAAAATACAAAAAAAAATAGAAAACAACAAGCGCACAAAATCTGTCAAAATCAAATTGGCATGCAAAGTTGGAATGTCACGTTTAGTTGTGTCACACTTTGACAAGAATTTGATCTTTTTCTTAGTAGTACCTTGATTGAAATGTTAGTATGTAAACCTTATTTCAGCAAACGAACTTTTTTTTTTCTGTGATCATTTCGAAGTAAGTACATCAGTGGGCGAAGCATGCTGTGGTAATTTAGAACATTAGTGGCGGAACGCTCTAAGGCTGCTGCCATCCATCCGCCCCTAACCAAAGAGATGAAAGAGAATGTAACTCGACGCTACGCCTAACTAAACTAATTAAAACAACATAACGTACTGTGTCAATATCCTCTGGTATAAGTGTTCTGTGGTCAATATCATCCATCAAAAATGTTTCAAAATAAAAAACATAACGTCAACAATAATTATTCTTTGAACATTATTAATAATAAATTTATCTTTTCTTCGATAAATTTCACGGTAATATCTTAAATTTTATCAGTAGAGTGATTCAAAGTTTCTGTGTACCTATTTTAGTGTTAATATGAACGCATGTGCCACCGTTTCAATTTAGCTACCTTCGAACTGAGATTTCATATTTTACTACGTATCGTTGCCCCCCCAAAGATTTCATAACTACGTGCCCCCGAACTGTGAACCCATAATATATTTGTGCTAAGCTTTGTTCAAATTTCGGAAAAAAAACTCGTTGTGCAGTTATCTAGGCCACGTAGTACAGCTTGAGTAAAGCCCGTTGCAGACCTTGCGAAGTACAGGTGGCAAGTACAAGTAGCAAGTACCTACTAGATACTAGTAGTTAGTAGATACTTGCTACTTGTACTTCTCATGGTCTGTAATGGCATAATACTTAGGTGATAATTTGAATTTAGTTTAGGAATCGTGGTAATATCTGGTAATAACTGTGATGATTACTTGTGTTGCAGTTGTTTGAACACTTTGAACTGATACAGGACTCACTACCTATATTATTATCACTGTATTGCAAGATGTTATTCAAGTTGCTGGTTGCAACGTGAGCGATGGAAAAGGTAATTTCATATTAAAACTGTTAACATATTCGTGTCCTACAACGAAAGAGAATGTAAACACAATGATACCGTATTACTAATGACCATTACCCAATGAATAGACTTTTCGAATTAGCAATCCAAGGTATTTATTACTATATAATTACGATTTACCCTTAGTCTCAGGTATGATAGTTTTCGAACACTTTTTTCGTTTGCGTATTGTTACATACATTTTAGTAAAGCGCCTCCAGCGGAAACGCGAAAGAACTAAAATCGGGAGTAAACGGCGGTATAGATTGCTTCACTATAGTACGAAAAAAATATCGAATACCTTTAGCCCAGCAATGTATGGAACAATACGAAAACGAAAAAAGTTTTCGAATACTATCAAAACTTGTACTATGGGTAGAACAGAGTAGATACTTTTCAAGGTTTCGTACGGCGTACCGTACCCAAAGGGTGAAAACGGAACTCTATTACTAAGCTTACGCTATGTCTGTCAGTCCGTCCTACCTCTTAACGCTGGTCGGTTTTTTATGTTATTTCCCAAAAGCAAAGAAGTTTAAACCACTGCTGGAACACAGGCCTTCTCTCAGAGAAAGGATGGGCCCTAATTCATCATCATCATCAAACTTGCTTGGGCGATATCTCGGAAACTGTCGATCCTGGACTAGCAGTTTCTTTGCAAAAGTGATAGATCTCGTCGAGATCTTCATTTCAGATGACAGCTGTCAAACTTGCTTGGGCGATATCTTGGAAACCGTCGATCCTGGACTAGCAGTTCCTTCGCAAAAGTGATAGATCTCGTCGAGATCTTCATTTCGGATGACAGCTGTCAAACTTGCTTGGGCGATATCTCGGAAACCGTCGATCCTGGACTAGCAGTTCCTTCGCAAAAGTGATAGATCTCGTCGAGATCTTCATTTCGGATGACAGCTGTCAAACTTGCTTGGGTGATATCTTGGAAACTGTCGATCCTGGACTAGCAGTTCCTTCGCAAAAGTGATAGATCTCGTCGAGATCTTCATTTCGGATGACAGCTGTCAAACTTGCTTGGGCGATATCTCGGAAACCGTCGATCCTGGACTAGCAGTTCCTTCGCAAAAGTGATAGATCTCGTCGAGATCTTCATTTCGGATGACAGCTGTCAAACTTGCTTGGGCGATATCTCGGAAACCGTCGATCCTGGACTAGCAGTTCCTTTGCAAAAGTGATAGATCTCGTCGAGATCTTCATTTCGGATGACAGCTGTCAAACTTGCTTAGGTGATATCTCGGAAACCGTCGATCCTGGACTAGCAGTTCCTTCGCAAAAGTGATAGATCTCGTCGAGATCTTCTTTTCGGATGACAGCTGTCAAACTTGCTTGGGCGATATCTTGGAAACTGTCGATCCTGGACTAGCAGTTTCTTCGCAAAAGTTATAGATCTCGTCGAGATCTTCATTTCGGATGACAGGTGTCAAACTTGCTGAGGTGATATCTCCGAAACTGTCAATCCTGGACTAGCAGTTTCTTTGCAAAAGTGATAGATCTCATCGAGATCTCAATTTTGGATGACAGCTGTCAAACTTGCTTGGGCGATATCTCGGAAACCGTCGATCCTGGACTAGCAGTTCCTTCGCAAAAGTGATAGATCTCGTCGAAATCTTCTTTTCGGATGACAGCTGTCAAACTTGCTTGGGCGATATCTCGGAAACCGTCGATCCTGGACTAGCAGTTCCTTCGCAAAAGTGATAGATCTCGTCGAGATCTTAATTTTGGATGACAGCTGTCAAACTTGCTTGGGCGATATCTTGGAAACCGTTGATCCTGGACTAGCAGTTTCTTCGCAAAAGTGATAGATCTCGTCGAGATCTTCATTTCGGATGACAGCTGTCAAACTGCGTTTGCCGATATCTTGGAAACCGTCGATCCTGGACTAGCAGTTCCTTTGCAAAAGTGATAGATCTCGTCGAGATCTTCATTTCGGATGACAGCTGTCTATAATAGGTAGAGACTCTGGCAAAGCTATAGTAATATTTTTGTGTTTCAGGCATGCAATCTCAACCAAACGCAGGACATACAAATGTAAATGATACAAGTGCTGCAATGGTTCCTAACGAAGGTGGTGTAACATCGGATACACAAGAAGAAAAAGATTTTTAAGAAGATTTTCGAGATTGGTTTGTGTTTGCAATCTCAAAATTATGAGATTTATAGAAAACAATGTTGCTTGATTTTTGAAGTTACCAAAAGAATGTGAAGAAACTGCACATCTTTTGATGTTCTTCGATAAATTATTTGATTCGGTGAATGGATCTTACAGTGAAATTCAGGGAAGACATTTTTACTTGCTGCAGTAACGCCGAAATCACCACATCAGAAATTTTGGAGTGAAGCTCTTCCAGTTTTAAGATCGTTACGATATTTAAATGACGGGAGGGAAAAGGTTGTTCGGTCCATAACAAGCTGGATTAAGACTAAAGAAGGATTCCAAATGCTTGTAAATTCTTTACACAAAAATCAACTTAACTATATTGTTAATAAATTTCAACCACAGGATGACAGGACCCATTAGAAAATATGTTTGGCTCCATATGGTCACTGAGCATATGCAATAGAATGCCTGGTGCATTTATTTTTGAAAGCAAATATAAATCACTTTTAATAAATAATTTATCAATGGGTCATTCGCAAGGAGCGAATTGTGAAAAAGATACTTCAGCCGGCTTACAAACAATACGCGATTATTTTGATATTTGAGCTCCAAATCAAATGAAAAAGAAAATATCGAAATTGATGAGGAAGAGTTTATAATGAGGATCAGTAATCATCATCAGCCGGAAGACGTCCACTGCTGAACATAGGCCTCCCCCTTTAACCTCCACATTGAACGACAGCCCGCCTTTTGCATCCACTGGATACCCGCGACTCTCACAATGTCGTCGGTCCATCTAGTGAGAGGCCTCCCTACGCTGCGTCTTCCGGTTCGTGGTCTCCACTCCAGAACCTTTCTTCCCCATCGGTTATCGGTTCTGCGATGGGCGATGGCAATGGCAATGCGATGGCAATGGGCGATGTAGCCCGCCCATTGCAACTTCAACTTGCAAATTTTAGCAGCTGTCGGTGACTCTGGTTCTTTGGCGAATATCCACGTTTCGGATCTTATCGCGCAAAGAAACTCCGAGCATAGCTCTCTTCATTGCCCGCTGTGTGACTCTGAGCTTTTCCAAAAGGCCAACAGTTAAAGACCACGTCTCAGTACCATATTAGTAAAGTAGTAGCAAATTCAATAGAACTAGTACACACTTTATTCTTCATGACATATCTTTTTGAATTATCCAAATCGGACCATTACTTACGAAGATATTAAGTAATAAACATTATGCCGTTCCTGCCGCTAAAAGAAATGTACGTGGGTGCGTATGACGTCACTGGGACGGTCGCCGCCAGTTACCCGTTGGCCGCTAAAAGGCGCGCAGTGTTTTGGGTGGTTAATTGTAACTTTGATGCAAATTAAGTGCCCGATTTGTGTCTAATTCATCTTTTTAACTATGTACAAATATTGTATTGAGCCAAAATGTACAAACACCTCTTTTAAAATGCCAGAATGTAAAAGTAGGTTACAACTTATTTCCATATCAACTAAATAATGGGTAGGTATAGTTATGTAGGTACTAACATCGAAATGATCTACACAGCCATGTCTAGTAGCTTGGGTAGAGGGTGGAGTCATAGTAAAAATAATAGTATGTTGACTCGAGGCCCGTAGGAGATTTAAATACCTACTCATGCCCGAACACGCAGGGTTATCCGTGTCTCTGAGTTTTATAGGTACCTATGTATATTATAATGAAACAATAACACGTACATACGGATATACGGATTTTACGATTGTAAATAATAAGGTACATACTCCTAAAATAAATCCATGTTTGTAGCGGGTGGCTATCTACGACCCGGTAAAAGTATAATTTTATTCTTCTACAAATATCGGTCTCGGCTATCTCCATTACTCTGATTATATTATTTCAATAATATTGTAAGTATATTTTTTAAATATACAACTGAGTGCGAGACGAGTAAGGTATGATATGTTAATAAACCTGATGGTAAGTGTCACGCCTATCCATATAGTAGTCAATATCTGTAACCGTGTATAATGACCTTTTATCTGCTTAGTACAGTCAATATGCGATAACCTGTATTATGCCTTCTTTCGGCGTAGTACAGTCTATTATGCATAACACTGAATAGTTACCTCCTTTCGGCGTAGTACAATCTATATCCATAGCCCTGTATAAGACCTCCTTTCAGCTTAGTACAGTCTATATGCGTAACCGTGTATAAAGACCTCTTTTAGGCGTAGCACAGTCCATATTCGTAACCCTGTATAATGACCTCCTTTCAGCTTAGTACAGTCTATACTAAATGCGTAACCCTGTATATAATAATGATCTCCTATCGGCTTAGAACAATCTATATGCCTAACCGTGTTTAATGACCTCCTTTCAGTATAGGACAGTCTATATGCGTAACCTTGTGTAATGACATATTTTTTTTGCTTAGTTCTGTCTATATGCATAACCCACATCCTTCCGGCTTAGTACAATCTATATGAGTAACCCTGTATAATGACTTCCTTTCAGCTTATTACAGTCTATATGCGTAACCCTGTATAAGACCTCCTTTCGGCGTAGTACAGTCGGTCTATTCCACTTTGATCCCTGACTGAAAATACCATTGTACCCCAGACATTTGTATTTGTGTGCGTGCTGTGGTGCGTGCGTACAGGCATGCGCACATACAAGCCGCACGATGTATCTTTCTTCGAAGATAACTTACTATTATATTTTTACTACTGTGGAGTTTTATCATCTCTTTTTACAACGGAGTACCATATTTTACGAAGTTTTGGGTCTCTCGGCACATTAAAAAAAATTGTTTTTCTGGCGTTTTTATAGAGGTGTTTGTACATTTCGGCACTATACAATATTTGTACATAGTTAAAAGATCAATTACACACAAATTGGGCACTTAATTTGTATCGAAAATCACAATTATCCACCCAAAACACTGCGCGCCTTATAGCTGCCAACGGGTAACTGGCGACGAACGTCCCAGTGACGTCACAAGCTATCACGCCGGCCGACCAGTGAATTTCGCTAGTAATTTGGTCATAACTTCGTTATTTTTTGTCGTAAAACAATATTTTTGCACTGTAAGTTAAGGATTTCTTAGCTCTATAAATCTGCATTCTCAACTAAAAACGTTACTGATCCTCATTGATCCCATCAACACTCAATCAATGATGATGAACGCATCCACTAGTGATGTAGAAAATTGTGCAGCTGTTGGTTATTGCAGTGGATGGATGGTCAGAAAGGAAAAAATAATATTTAGTTAACCACTGTAAAACCTGCAATAAAGACCTCGAAAACCATGAGGAACTACCATTCGTGGTCTCCACTCAAGAACCTTTCTTCCGGTTTATCGGTTCTTCGAGCGAAATAGAACATAATTATAATACATAATATTACCTATGATTTTAGACAAACACAGTAAATTTTTTTAAATCGCAGAATACATACAATTGATACTATCTATAAATGTAGATTTAAACTTTTTAAAGTCTAAATTGCACAAACAACGCCTGCAGAGTTTTTTAATATCGATTGGTGCAAACTAATCTTAAACATATTGTCAGGAAAATCACAGCCAAGCGATGAGACGGAGATTGTTAAAGCTGCTTTTGATTATTATACAAAACATAAAACAAAAAATTTTACTTTTTTTATTTTATAGGATTTAGCATAGTATAATGTTTAATTAAAACCAATGCATTTTTAACATATTTTTGTATAAGCTCTAATGTAAAAACGGTAATACGTACAAGCGTCAAACTTGGCATGATTATAGTACACACTCCAAAGTATAAAAACAAACAATAATAAATGACCAAGTACGAGTCAGTGACAAATTTCTGTTTATTTCTTCAAGATATAATTGTGTTACATTATAGCGTATTCATTTGATAATTTTATTTATGAGTTGTATAAAACTGTAAAGCCGTTTAATAAAAAAAATTATTAAAGCTCGCAAAAAAGCTTATTATTTCTGAAGTAGACGGAGCGCTGCAGCCAAACTTATGCTTAGCGGACTTAATTTTTACAGTAGGTAAGATGTTTTTTCTACTATGGAAAATGATTGTAGTTTTTTACGGAATGTATGGGATTGGTCCCGTGAATTTTTCACCAGTTGTGTAAATCTCATACATTTTGTATAAAACTACAAGCGTTTTCTGTAGTAGAATAGAATTAATACAACCTGCTATTCATCTGTAGGTTAAATGTAGTACCGTTAGTGGCGGATAGATGGAGGCACATATAATTAATTTCAAATATGGCTGAGTTGCCAGTCTATCTCCGTATATATATAGTAGTCTTTGGGGCGAAGTACAGCGAATTATTAGTTCGCTGGCGAAATAAGAGTATTCGATGCGTAAAATACGTATCGCGATTCATACAGATTTTGAATTTCTAAATTAAAACTTTTATGGAATTCGATGCGTTTATTTTACGTATTGCATCCACGTACTTTGCCCACAGTACCTACCCTTTATTAGATAGATATACCTACCCAATACATTATACATAAACACCCAAT
The DNA here is from genome assembly GCA_914767915.1 of Agriopis aurantiaria. Taxonomy (NCBI): domain Eukaryota; kingdom Metazoa; phylum Arthropoda; class Insecta; order Lepidoptera; family Geometridae; genus Agriopis; species Agriopis aurantiaria. The sequence continues at coordinate 4,449,344 of OU612001.1, read as the reverse complement.
GAAAACACGTTAATTCATTGTAACAACTTTATTATTTTAATAAATTTAATTGAAATTAAAAACTATTTTCCGAAAAATTAAAGTTTATCCTTATATTTGCATTCTCATAACTATCTAGGCAAAAATAAGGCGTTAAAATCATAATATTGATTACCTAAGTCCATCAATAGTTAACCTTTCGTTTGGCCCACATGTGGGCCAGAGGTACAAATATATAAAAAAATTATCTAAAATCTACCTAAAACATAACTAAAATAGTATCATAGTACCTATGCCTAAAGCCTAAAAGCTTTTTCAACTTAAAATCAATCATCCTCTTTAAACTAAATTTAACTTTAACCGACCGCTACTAACCCTCTAGAACATTTCGTTTCATCGATCTTCTCTAGTATAATAATCTTTGCTTTAACTAAATAAATCCATTAACAATCTCCTAGTTCAAATCATAGAGCAATGCGGTTCTGCCATGAGAATTAAAAAAGTTGTCCGTCACGGGATTCCCGGCAGATGTGAATGACGGCATAAGAAAGCGTAATGTTTTTTGCCGTCACGGCACACGAGTCGGTTTTACTGCCAAGGGGCGCCAATATTATGTTTCATATCAAAAAGTTCTATTCTATGCTTGGCGTTTCTTTGAGAGATAGAATCAGATATGAGATTATCCGACAAAGAACTAAAGTAACCGACACAGCTCAAAGAATTAGCAAGCTGAAGTGACAATGGGCTTCTGTAGAAGAACTGACAACCGCTGGGGTAGACGGGTTCTAGAGTGGAGACTGCGTATCGGCAAACGTAGAGTAGGACGACCTGCGAAAGGCGGCTGGTGGAAAGTGGATGCGAAAAGCAGAAGATTGTGTCTCGTGGCGTTCTTTAGGAGGCCTACGTCCAGCAGTGGACGAACATCAAATAGGCTGATGATGATCAAAAAGTTTTATTTAACCGGTCCACGGTATCGGTACCTACCCACAAAAAGTAGAGGAGTGGCTAAGTAACTTGACCAATAGAATCGTCTCAAGTTGCTGTCTCCATTTTCAAACGATCAATAGATCGATGCAATCAATTTTGTTTTTAGACACTTTAGATTTTTTAGACATTTACAATTCTGTTGCCTAAAACTCGGTACCAATCACTTATCTGCTTTGGTGGAAGTTGGAGGTACTAAGTTGGCGTGATTAGGAAATAAGGCATTTAAGGCCAGATGCCATTATATTTTTGAGGCAACCGTGGCTGTAGTTTTAAGAGCCCCTGGACTAGGTGATGCTTTCTTTTTTATCGGCACAGTTGCTCTCGGCAATTTGTTATTAATTGCATTTTGCAGCAATATTTCTATATGAACATAGTCATCGCAATATTTAGGAACGCAGTTTCCTTCAAAAGCAATCCTCAACAATCCTGTAGTGCCAGGGGGCCTTTTTACCTCACTTTGATATTCCAAGACCATGTAAATTTTTTGGACTGATGAGTATTCCAAATTATTGTATGCCAGATTTAGGGAGCATAAAAACATATTTCCCACACAGTAAAAATATTTATCTTTTAAGATTATATGGTCAGCATCAAACGGGTCATGGAATTCCCCAACTGCTTCTCTAGCCTTCTGTTCTAATTCTGGGTGTGAATATTCTACCTTGAGAGTCTTTTCAGGTCCTATCCCACTGGTGTCTGAACCAGCTGGCATTTGATTTTTTTTATTACCGATCTTCTTTGGAACTGGTGATTTCGGTTTAGTGCTGCCTATCGTCGACCTCATAGACTTGCTTCTAGAGTTACTCCTGGTTCGCGTATCAGCCCTATGCTTTGCAACCATAATTTCCTTTAAATATTGGTCATAAATTGCAATTTTTTTTCGATTGAACTCAATCCTATTGTGTTTCATTTCCAAAATTTCATCGAACCTCATGGGAAATTCCATCAATGTGTTCAAAATGCCCATAGCGCCCTTGTCTGTTATAAGATTTCCTGATAAATTCAAGTGCAGAAGGTGTCGGTTGTGTCTTAACACGTTAGCGATGGCAAGGGCTCCGTCATCCGAGATCCCATTCGAACTTAGCTCCAAGGCTCGAAGCGAGCCGGCGGGATTTCCTATATCGATGCTTGATGCAATCTCTTTGCACGTCTCATCGCCTAGTTGGCATCTGTTCAACGATAAGTTTTTCAACCGAGACGCATTTTTAAGTAAGACGGTATAATTTCTTTGAGGTACGTTGGTGTCATCCAAGCAAATGTCGGTTAACTGTGAATGCGACAAAAGTTTCCCGATTTCGACTAATAGGGCAGCAGTGAGACCTCCCTTCCTTATGATAAGCTTGTAAAGAGTCGGGTGGTAAGGTACCGCCATGCTGATGATTTGGATGATGTTCTTATTGATGTCGAAGGGGCATCCCACGATGGACACCTCCTGCAGCTGTCCATTCAAATTGTAATATGCTTTTATTGGGACACTATCGTCGTCTACGGTACTTTGCACAAAGATGGGTTTATTAGGTTGGACGACTACCGGGCTCTCTTTTACTTTATAGGTAGTAGTTTTAACGCTTTTTACTGATTTAGAGCTTGCTCTTCTAATATTCGCTTTCACATAATCCTCTGTAAAACATTTTATTATTATAACTAGCGACCCGCCCGCCCGGCTTCGCACGGGTGTAATTTACGTGCGAAGCCGGGGCGGGTCGCTAGTTATATACCTTCCGTGAAAATGTATCTAACTGGTGGTGAAAACCGCATCAAAATCCGTTGCGTGGTTTAGGAGGAGTTAGCGGCCATACAGACAGACAGACGCGGAAAGCGATTTTAATTTATACTATGTAGAGATGTAGGTTACTTACTAATTATATTTAAGTTCATTACGATTCCAAACCGGCCAGCCGGCCCTTTTTTTTCGATCGATCATCATTTCAGCCATAGGACGTCCAATGCTGGTCACTGGATATAAGTAGGCCTCCCCCATCGATCTTCAAAAGGGCCGGTTGGCCTTATATAAGTAATATTGCACAGGTATTTCTTAATTTTAATGTAAATTTGCAACTAGTCGTTATTATTGAAATATTAAAAGAATATAAATCTTTACATCAATGCTTTGCAACGTCAAAGCCAAAGACTACTATATATATACGGAAAGCTGGTCAAAGCTAATCAAACTATACATGCGAAAGTGTGTTTGTTTGTTTGTTTCTCTTTCATGCAGCAACAAAGCAACAGATCGACCTGATTTTTTGGATGGGTATAGTTCAAGGGCCGGAGAGTGACATAGGCTACTTTACATCATCATCCTCATCATCGCCATTTTTCATCACTACGCGAAACTGCGGGGTGCAGCTAGTAATAATATAATGGGCGAATATTAAGTACTTATATCTTTTTGCTTTAATACGTACCTTGGTAGACCCTTGTAACTTTAGCGGTCTCCGAGAACTGGAATTGCAAGCACATCCAAGGAATAAACTCATCGAAATCATGAGGGGATGGCCTGAATGGATTATCTAACGAGCCTCCTTTCGACGGGTATGCATGTACTTGTGTACTTATTCTGCTTATTCTCGACTTGGCTCTCTCATCTGATGAGATCTGCAGTTTAGTATTGTAGCATGACGCCTTCATTGTAGGTAACACTCTATTGTTAGGTATCTAGCTTGCTCGTTAATAATAAAAGAGGGTATCTAATATCAATGACGGGTAATATTTTCTTATGCTCTGCTTATATGCTCCTTGAATTAAACACAAAACCTAATTCCGTGCACAAAATACACGGAACGCTATTACTCCTAGAAAATACCTCTTCGCTTACATTACACATGCATTACACCATATATTAAAAAGTACTCTTTGCATTACACCAACCTTAGCCTACGACACCAACCAATACCATGGAACACTATTACCTGAATCAATTATTACCAAACTATTAATCCTACGTCGAAACGACGTACGTAGAGGGAGAAAGCAAGAATCTATGTCCTACGCATGTGTGTACGCATGTATACAATGAGGCCACAAACAAACCACAAACTATAAACTACAATAGTATTACTTATAGTATAGATAGTAGTTATCTGGGACTATAAAGTAAACGCTACCGCTAAGTAACCTAAAGGATACTTTGCTTTACCCCAGATCTATAGTATTTATATGGCCATATCTGGGTATAATTTTAAGTACTAATAATCTATGAACAAAAACGTATTTTTTAAACACATAAAAACTTTTTGTAAATACTTTTGAACTTTTTGCTTTCTTTCTAATCCTCATCATGTCTCTGATTGGCTGTGAAATCTGTAAAGGGTGCGTGAAAAAGAAAGGGTCTAGTGACGTGCCATAAACCTGTATAATTCACTTTTAGCAAGCATCGAGTCTCTATAGTATTCTCTTTGTTATTTATCTATACTAATATTATAAAGAGGAAAGATTTGATTGTTTGTTTGCATTAAATAGGCTCCGAAACTAATGAACCGATTTGAAAAATTCTTTCATTGTTGCGAAGCTAAACTATCCCCGGTTGACATAGGCTATATATCTATACCCGTGCAAAGCCGGGGCGGCCTACTAGTCGACAATAATTTAAAATAATCGAATAACAAAATCGATTCGAGCATAAACCTCCTTGCACTGTCACCTGTCACTAACAAAAAAGTCTCAGATATTTTTTTCACCATGGCATGCTAAAGCTATCAAGGCAATACTGTCTCGTCTCAGTATTTTATCTCAGAAAAATTAAAACCGAGTAAGCCATACCATTATTATACTCTTTAGTCATACCCACAGGTCATACCTATCAAATCCTCTCAGCCATGGTACATGCGGTGGATCCGCCTCCTGTGTCACACGATCTTATTGGCGCATCATGGCAGTAAAATCGACTCGTATGCCGTGCCGGCAAACGACGTGACTCATTCCGTCGTGTTTTACATCTGCCAGGCATCCCGTGTCAGCCAACTTATTTTTAAGCTCTAACTCTCTTTTTAAAATAAAGTGTTAATTGTTCCACAAAAATAATATCTTACATAAATAACAATTTTTTCTGGGAGTTTTTCTGAGAGCCTGTCTAGTAATGGGCAAAAAAAAGCATCGTATTCGTGCGTGGTCTATGCCGTATAGGTCGTTCGGTCTAAATTGTCTGTGGCTATATTGTCTTTCGTTCGAGTTTCGACACTTTCGACTCAAAAGTTCGTCTTCGTCATTTCTAAAACATTAATTTAGTAGTAGTATTATGTACCAATATTCTTCACGTTTCGTGAAAAAAACTAGTGTTTCAATACAAATACGAATTCAGTAATGTTCCTGTAAATCGTTTGGAGCGTAAACCGAGCCACCTTGAAGTGGCAAGTGACATAGTGTGCTATACAATATTGCGTATCATGTAAATTTATCATGTAATTTTTTTTTGTGGTTTATTTTGCGGGCTGCCGTATCTATTTTCGCCTTGAGCATCTTCAATAACGTAAGTACTTACTTGCATTTCGTGCTTTTAAAGATTATGATAAAAATATCTTGTCATTTTGTATCGTAAACAGTCTTGAGAGTATTATGTTAAACTCTTTGGTCTTAGGAGTACTACTTATAGGACGTAAGAAATACTTTAATGTCAAGGTTCGAGAAGTCCCTCCGGCTCGCTTTGTGATATTGATATACTATTAGGCGTTAGGTCAGTGTTTTGTAGAGTTATTCACTACATTTCCTCAATATCAAGCAAGTGTCTGATTCACTTGCAACATGCCACTGTGAAAAGTGACAATTTGGTTCTAAACTTGTGAAACTCAACTTGGTTGAGGAGTTTGGTCACCAGGAAAGCCAGTCAAACAGACAAGATGTGTCCCAGATATCTACGAAAGCGAAAAATTTAATTAAACTTTTTACTGTAAAATCTAAAATCTTCCTAATTAGGTAGAAATGATTAAATTAAAAAGTGAATTCTTTCACAGTAACTAAGTTAAATAAAATATGTGATTTCTCACAGTAGAGATATTTTACATAAATCAACATACCTGCTACACAAACACACACACACATACACACAAACACACACACACAATGCACACTGTTTTTTCATATAGCATTAAAAAATGTTGAAATCATTTATTTTAGTATAGCATGCGAATCACCTATGATTAAGCCGGGTCCTATCAAATTTTTTGACAAAAAATATATCAAAGTCTGGATTTTTGGTATATTTTTTCTTTCAACTAATAAGATCTGTAGAAAATTCAGTTGCTGTATTAAATAGATCTGTATTATTCTATTGAATATAGCTGCTTTAGATTTTAGTAAAACTTAACATATCCATTTGTTACCTCCAATTTACAAAAATAGTTTTTCATAAAACTTTAGAAGGGAAAGTTTGAGAATGGATTTCGTTAAATTACTGTCATAAAATAAACATGTCAATGTTATGGTTTACTAATTTTATATTTATCTTGAAAATTACGGCTTTATTTATTCGTTTTATTTATGAAAATACAAATTCTAAAATTGAACGGTTCATTTCGTAACACGCCTCTTAATTTAGAATATAATATGATCATTTATTGGCCATATGATATTTGTTACACTGGGCAAGTCATTTTACAGCAATGCTTAAATTAAAATATTACACAAACCAATAAAATTAAAAATAGTGAAAGCAAATAGACAACAACTAAATTAGAATTTGCAAAGGATAATAAGATTGGAAATAAAATAATAAGGATAAAATGTCAATATTAAATTATTATAAATGTCAAAAGGTATAGGTTAATAATTAATCAATTAATGAGTAATGTCAGTAATAAAAATGAATACCATGTCGATCTCATTTTTCCACCAAAAATCTACGTCATATCATAATATAATTATATTTAGAAGCTATATAGTTCCTTATTCATTCAAGAACGACCTATAATATTCATTACTCTTAACTAGACCTCTTTCTCTTACCAAAAAATGTCCTAAAAATCTAAATTAAAGTGTCAAAAGCTCGGTAATTAATTTTACCCATCACCACACACATTGTACATACCCCCCACCCACCCCCACACACGCCGTAACACAGAAGACGTCCACTGCTGAACATAGGCCTCCTCCTTTAACCTCCACATTGAACGACAGCCTGCCTTTTACATCCATATGCAAATATCCATATGCATATTATACTTATAAACACCTGAAAAGAACATTAAGCATTTTGGCAATTGGGTAAAAAAACACATTATAAAATCATAAAACTAACAAACTACCTCACAACTCATTGCAGCAGAAGTCAGCCCTTTCTATTGTTGTCCATACTATTGTTTGTTCCCACATTGTAACAAAGTAATATGGTGAGCATTCAGTTTTTCTGTCCAAAAGTGAAAGCACCTTTGTCATGATTTACTAAGAAGTTTTAGTCTGCATCTAAAAGTGAGTAGATAATAAATAATTATTGCATTAAAAATATATCTATTATTACAGTCTGTGTCAAGATTAGTCATTCATTTTACGGAAAAAAGTTTTATGATGATAGTGATCTGTGATTGAAATGGTTGTATGTTCAACATTACAACAAGGCTTTTTGGGAGGGTAACTTTCTAAGCATTAAAATATAACTCAAAACTGTGTAACTTAACACGCATGGCTGCCGCAGCGAGCTCATTTTATTCTTATTCGAGTTGGGGGTGATAAGTCCTGCACTGACGTCCTGCTTGGGGTGTATTGTGCATTTCCCCCTACCAGCACCTACCAGAGCCAACCCAACTCCTTGAAATCTCTGAGTGAGGCTCTGGGGCGCTGGGACAGTTGCTCCAGTGGCGTAGATCATCTATATCTACGTGATTAATGATGATGAAAGCAGTCTAGCTGTTGTGGTGACGTGGATGAAAGATGCAACGGTGCCCCATGCAACCCAGTAGCGGTTCTAGATTCTTCTGTGGCTTCACAATACCACAGCACATGTTCTACAGTTTCGTTCTCTTTCATGCAGTCACGACACAGTGGACTGTCCGTGGCTCCTAGCCACAAGTGACTATTCAAGTTGTAATGACCGGTTATAAGGCCTACTATCAGGCGAAGGTCTTGTCATTGCAGCGAGCTCATGTTAAATTTGCCTGAAATCTCACAGACTGGGCAAAGAGTTACTTTTCTACCTCAAAGGCTTTTTATTGGCCAATCCAAAAGACTTTTGTGATGTCCTTCTTCATTCACAGCTTTCTTTATTATACTGCTAGGGATATGCCTCTCTCTTGCAGTCATTATCATCATCGTCACCCAGAAGACGTCAACTGCTGAACATAGGCCTCCCCCTTAGACCTCCACACTGAACGACAGCTTGCCACTTGCATCCACTGGATGCCCATGACTCACAATGTCGTCGGTCCATATAGTGAGAGGTCTACCAATGCTGCATCTTCCGGTTCGTGGTGTGCACTCAAGAACATTTGTTTCCCTTTGGTTATTAGTTCTTCAAGAGATGCGGCCTTTCCACTGCTACTTGAACTTAGAAATTTTAACTCTCTTGTAGTGCCATCTGCTTTTGTCCTGTGCTAATCGTGTCCAGGCTCAACATGGGATCATAGCAATGTCATCGCACATTTTGCTGCCGAGTGACCAATGTTATGCTTACACTGCTTCAGCCCCCACTGCTTTACTCTGGCATTGTCCTAATTCTATTGTATTATTACTTGCAGATGACGTCTCCATAAATGCCAGCCAAAATGGATAGGTTCCTAAACTCTTCCATCTCGTTCGCGAGACAGCTGACTCGCTCGCTCGACCCGAGGCATGACTACGAGCCGCAGGCCTGCTACAGCTCTTTCTGCAAGCATTGGCAACAGGCGTATGATATCATTGTCAAGTCTCAGGTAACTAAACAATATTATTCATTTATTAGGTTAGTTTTAGTTAGTTTCGTTCATGTAAATGAACGAATTTCGGATCGCTGCTCGCACCAGAAATCCGTGAGAGAAGTTTTTAAACGCTTCTTATGGCGCTACCGCAAAACGCCTAATATTAATCTAGTTTTTTTACAAGAGTTCTTTTATTATTGCAGAAAAAATATATTTATTAACCATTTTATATCCTATTTATATAAAAAATGGTGTAAAACTTCAAATGGAAATTTTATCTGAATTTGTATCCATAAAAAATCAGATTCCAGGCGTATTGTCTTAATCGTAACCACCGCTCGAAACTACGGACTAAATTAGTCTTTAAATTTATAATGTTTTTTTAAATAAATAATAGGCTTGCGTTTGACCATCTCGCCTGATGTTAAGCGATGATGCGGTCTACGTTGGAGCACACTTGCCTAGAAGAAACCGATTTTATGATCAATGTTTCTGTCAACAAGTAGCGGACCTGCTAATTCTGGGACTCACCTCGCCTTTAGTGATAGAGTCTTGCAGTCACCTAAAAGTTCCTCATGTGGCCCTTACAGAGACTTGTTTCCTTCCAGCCGGCCCACCTGCACGATGACGTCCTAGGGGTAGTGAACCATCTGGAGCAGCTCGCGACGCTACTAGTACTGGAAGCGAAGGCGCGGGAGGGCGGCTCTGAGACCAGCCCCGTCTCCTGCCTCGAATACCTGCTCAGCGAGAACCTGCTTGACAAGCTGTACGAGTGGGCCAGTTGCACTGGCAAGTGAGTTGATAAGCTGCATGAGTGAGCGGTGACTGTTTGAGGGTGGCAGTTGCATTTATATATATTATTATTTATTTATTTTTATTATCGAATACGTTTCGGAGATTGTGCATCGGATCTGCACGATCTAATTCCCTCCTGCCCATTTTTCTATCGGACTACCGAGTGGGCACGAAAAATCGTCACCGCTTTATGGTTGGTATTCAGAAAACCCGTACAATGCTTTGATTCCACATTTATTGTGCGAACTACTATTCTGTAGAATGTGCTGCCTGAATGGGTGTTCCGCGATGGCTACAATCTGGGTGTCTTCAAATCACGAGTGAATCCGTTTCTTCTAGGCAAGCGTGCTCCAACGTAGACCGCATCATCGCTTAACTTCAGGCGTGATGGTGGTCAAACGCAAACCTATTATTTAATTTTAAAAGACAAAAATAAAAATTTGCCCTAGAAAGTTTAAAAAGTCGACTACCACTTTTCTTGTAAGCACTGTCAACAAAGTTAATTGACATGCTATAAAAGTAAACACTGTAAACAATGGACCCGGGTATGTCCTAAAACTGCGACCAGATCCACCAGAGGATGGGCAGCAGTATCCTCCTACTTGCATGGTGGAACTTCAGCGATCCCCAAGCCGCCTGCCAAGCGTAGGGATTATGGAAACCTCCCCCAAACTACAGACAAACGAAGATGCTATCGTTCAGTCTATGTTCAGCAGTATACGTATTCTGGCTGATGATGATGTAAAAAAACAAATATTAAATTGGCTTATTCCGCTTGCCTATCGATAATAAATATAATTTTGATGTCGAGATATACCTAGCAGTATTTCGTATTGTTTAACGAGTTTTTTTTGTGTTTTATCTAAGAATTGTACACTTTGATCATAACCAATTTTATACACACAATGTTTGTTATGCTTCCAAATCTGTAATCTAATCTAGGTGACGTGCCAAAAATAAACGATAATATAACCTTTTTTAATAGAATTATGCAACTGAAGTTAATTCCTTAAATCCACATAATTAATGCTAAAGAACATCTACCCTTGCTCTCATAAAACAATTACAAAATGTCTGCGAAACTGCTACAAATATTTATGCCCGTTATCATTACGAGGTCTAGGGTCACTATATCATCATGTCAGTTAATCAGCTTCCTTTATGATTCATAAATTACACATATTCCAATATTACTTGTAAAGCTCCCGATAGAATATGTTTACGAGGTTGTTATGTTCACTTCTATCATTAGTGTAATATTAGTATTACTAGTACTATGAGATACGATATAAGAAATATATATAAATAATAATAAATATTCAGGACATTTTTGCACACACGGTCATCTGACCCCAAACTAAACAAAGCTTGTGATATGGCTGCCAGAGACTGATATACAGTAAAAAGTTCGTTCATATTGTTAAGTGGCCAGCCCTAATGTCAGTTTTTGAACCGCCCGTTGGCAGCTGTTATGGCTAGGTGGTAATTGTAGAACAAACAGATTGTTTGTTCTACAATTTAATGTCATCTGGCCTACCGTAGCGCTCAGTCGTAAATGCCACTCGCGGTTACCCATCCTAACAATTTACCAGATCATCCGTTGCTTAACTTAGGTGATCTTTTAATCACAATCGAGCTAAGCCACAAATACTTTCAGTAGAAATAGAAGTATTACTTTCGGTAGAAGTAGTAGCGACGAAGTTGTAGTAGTGTTTCCTTTGCCTGAAATTTCAATTCACATTGTTCATTGAATAATGCATTATTAGTTAATTTTGTTTTATCACGGTTACTGATAACATTTATTGATAATTTGGCACTCGAATTGAATCAGCTATAGGACTCGGAATCGATGACAAAACCTTAATTAAACGTTACTTTAATTTAATATTAACTAGCCGCCATCCACGGTTCACTCGCTATGCTGCAGAAACAGTTTACACTATCGCGAAAAAAAGTGATCTATTTAAATGTTATAGACAACTAGCTGCGGCCCGCGCTTTCACCCGCGTGGATACCCTCGATAAAAGTAGCCTAAGTTACTTTTTACATCAGCTATCTGCTAGTGAAAATTCCTTCAAAATCGGTCTAGGAAACATACACACATAGAAACATACACACATAGATTTATATATATATATATAGATAGATTCAAAAAATTTACGACCGGCAGGATACGATCCTGCGCCATTGGGTATACGCCCCCAGTATATACTGCTATTCCACTCGCACGTATAGTGCGAGTAACTTGGCGCGAGCGAGATAGCACACAATCACCATTGGCACCAGATTTACACAATAAGGCTTCTGGTAGTTCCTATCTATATATGTACCTGTCTAAGTTTTTATTTTATTTTATTAATAAGGAACAGTAAATAGCCATATTATAATATGTACATAAGGTTGATAGATTAATAAACTCAATAATAATACAGCCCACAGCACTATTCACAGATTACTTACAGAATTATATAAATTTCCCGCTAGAAGTGACTACCAAGCAAAAAAAATAAAAAATTTAACTTGTTTTTTTTTTTTTTAATAAGCCTAATCTAACATCACAAAAATTAAAAATAATGCCTTTGTAAAGTTTTAACAACTATTAATTAACATAATAATAACAGTATTGTTCTAAAATATGTACTGAAGTTACGCGAAGAGCTTTTGAAGTTTGAAGTTAATCCGCTGATTTCTTTATAATATTGTTTTATTTGTCGCAGATACGAAAATGCGGTGGAACTGGAACAGCTCAGGCTATACGGGATCCTTGTCAGTCATTACAGCACTCAGGTAACAACTTTTTTAGGGTTCTATACCCAAAGGGTAGAAACGGAACCCTATTATTAATAGTAATACACTCCGTGAGTAATACTTCGTGAGTACTTACATGACATTGATAAATGTAGAACAAAATCTATTTACTTTACACATTGCCGGTGGACCAGCAGGTATTCTATACAGTCCCTAGCCATTGTATATATTACCTAGGTAAAGTATGTAACGGACAATAATAATCATAATATTTCATACATTGCCTGGACGCCCCAGGCATTCTGTACATTGCCTAGGTATTGTATAGAATAACTAGGCAAAGTATAAAATAAATAATATTTCATACATTACCCGAACTTTTTAGATATTCTATACATTGCCTAGGTATTTTATAGAATAACTATGCAAAATATAAAATAAATAATATTTCATACATTACCTGAACTTTTTAGGTATTCTATACATTGCCTAGGTATTTTATAGAATAACTAGGCAAAGTATAAAATAAATAATATTTCATACATTACCTGAACTTTTTAGATATTCTATACATTGCCTAGGTATTGTATAGAATACCGGATTATACACATAGCCGGTACAGAATACAGAATACAGATTTTATTAATAACCCCAAAAGTTACAAGTCAGATTGGCATTAAATAAATTCGATAGTAAAATAGTACAATCACATGGTAACATATATATTAAGATATATAGGTTATATAGTATATTATACACTCTGTGTTCACAGTGACAGTCTTGTCGGGACATTAAATCGGTTCTTAATAAAGAATATATTATTTGTTATAGATAATAGCAGCAGAGCCGTTCCTCAGGCCTCTTCTGAAGCTCCTGAGTGGATTCAGAAACGAGCTGTCTCTTCCTAATTTAGAAAGTAAGTAGTAGATAGTATAGTCTAGCATAACCACAGAATAATAAGTAGCATAGAAGTAGTGCTAATTTAGCATAAACGCATTAAGTATGGACCCGGGTATGTCCTAAAACTGCGACCAGAACCACCGGAGGATGGGCAGCAGCGTCCTTATAGCACACGAACGTACTGCGGTCCCCAAGCCGCCTGCTAAGCGTGGGGATTACAGCAACACCCCTCTCTAAGAGGGAGGCCTTTGTTCAGTAGTGGACGTTTAATGAAATGAAATGAAATGATTTGAAATGAAATGATTTATTTTCAAAAATTACAAGTACATCACAATATTCACAATAAAGACTAAAAACTAATTACAACATAAAGAAGTGACTTGCGGAACTTGACAATGTCGTGCAGCACCTACACTAAGAATTAACTTGTGTCGTAGGTGATTGCTTTTCCTTCAGTGGTTCTCACTGTTCAATTTGTGTGACATCGAAATGGTGAGTATATTAATTGATATTTTATTATTATGTTTATAAGGTTATTACCTAGAACTTACCTTATTTAAGGATTAATGGCTGCTGATGTGTGTGTGTGTGTGTATGCATTAAGCACGCTAACTTCTTTACTCGCATGTCAAAATTGTTGTTACCAGAACGAAACAGATATATTTTTGACAGCACGGCAAATTGCAGGGTTGTACAATATTTTAAAGTACAAGGGACCTGTAAAAGGCTCCAAAGGGTACATACCAGTTGACAGGTGACCTTGTACGCCTTGTAAATCACGTGACGGATTCTATGCTACTTTTTATTGTGAGCATGAAACATAGCGAGGGATTGTGGTAAAAAAAAAAACTGTCGAAACAAATACAGAACGTCGGCGGTAATTATTTTTGCCGTTGTTTTGACGTCACGCGTCTATACTCTGTGCCCTCAGTCTCTATGACCTTATAAACCCATAACGTGACCGCGTTACGTTATTTGCGTGGAATAGGCAATGTCAGGTTTTTTTTATTGTTTATACGATGAGGTACGTAACGCGCTAATTTAAACAGTCAAAATAACTTGAAATTAGCTTGCGTTCCTTGCGCATTTGTCAAGAGAATGCAGTATCCAATCGCAAGACGCGTTTAATATTCATTTGACGCGTTTGAATTTTGTAACGAAGGTTATTGTGTTATTACACGTTTACGGCGTGTTATTGACGTGCTATGTGATTTCATACAGAATTAGGGCCCTGATCATCATCATCATTTCAGCCATAGGACGTCCCCTGCTGGACATGGCCTCCCTCATCGATCTCCAAAAGGGCCGGTTGGAAGCGGCCTGCATCCAGCGTTTCCCTGCGGTCTCTTTTAGGTCGCCCATCTTGTGGGTTGACGTAGGGCCCTGATGCTTTTACTTATTATACTTTAATGTTGCAGGTCAATTAGTCACCGTCCTGAACCAGCTGTGCGTGGCGCTGATGCAGAATATGTCCTTCATAGATTTGTTCTTCCTCACCAACCACGCGAACAATGGTTCTCATGCCGAGTGAGTATCACAAAATTGTTGAGTAAGAAAGAAGGAAAATAAATTTTATTCGACACCTTTACAAAAACATATCTGAAGGATAAAATGGCGTCGATTCTGATGCAGTCTAAACTAAACTTGACAGCTCTAAAATTGTTGCCATCTTTCTCTCACATATCAAAATGTAAAGAGAGGCAGATAACTTTGGTCCTGTCAGATTGGTTTAGTTTAGTGTGTGGTATGACAGAATCGACGCCAATCAGTGTCGACTGGGTCCATCTCGGCATTAATGCTGAAAGTCAAGGACTATCGGCGCCGGTTTTCAGACGAACCCTTGAGTTTACACTTAACACAAATTTACATATATATATTTGTTTTTAAATGGAGTTTCAAAAACTACCCTCAATGCCCTCCTTTGTCAAGTCGGTGTTGTTTTGCTCCGTATGCTCTGTTATGTCTTCACAAACCAAAAACTGTTTGTTCCTCTTTCTCATAACGGCTCGTCGTGATTTTTGCATTTATATTCATATTCATATTTCGTTTATTGCGTATATTTATTTAATAGGATACATTTTATCCCAGAAAAATTTAAGGTTCCTGAGATATTTCCACACAGGTGAAACCGCGTGTTGCAGCTAGTTATTAATAAAAATCAAGTTAATTCAAAGAGTACCGTTCTTATTCCAGATTTATAATAGTCCGTCTTCTGCTATCGTCCGTCCACCTGGAAGGAGGTACGGGAGCGGCGGCGCGAGACGCGTTACTCCTGTGCGCCAAAATGTCCGCGCGCTGTGTTCAACTAGCAAGATACATGCTACAAGGAAACACGTGTCCTGTGCTTGCTACCGGTTAGTTTATATTAGTCTTTACCCATCGTCTGTCCAGGGCCCTGATTCTGTAACTACAAACACGCACGTAACGCACCGTGTTAAGTTTAACTCTAAAAGTTGGTCTTTATTCCTAGGGAATAGAGTCCAAATTTTATGAGGTTAACTTAACGCGGCGCGTTACCTGCTTGTTAAAGTTACGGAATCGGGGCCCTGTCTAGTATCTAGTCTAGTATCGTCTGTGTAACAGGGGTTTCCAAAGTATTTTTCGTCACGCCTCCCCACTGCCTAAAACGAAATTACCCACGCCCCTCGGCGCAATCAAGAGGAAGCATGCTCGCCACATATTTTTAAAACAGCAAGGTAGAGCTCAAAGACCCGCCATCAATTAAATGTTTAATAAAAAAAAATGGCTTAATCAATGTATTACATGACCTTGCATATTTTTGACAGGATTTCCAATTCTGGGTTGAAGAGCAGAAAGTGTACAACGTAGATCACCAGCAATATTTAATTTGCTTCTTTACTCGTTTTTTACGACGAAGGAGCCAAGGCAGGCCTTGAAAACGCTGGCGCGATGACCTCGACACGTTCCAGATACAGTGGTTAGGTCTGGCGGGTGATCGCACTGTCTGGAAAGAAATAGGGGAGACCTTTGCCCAGGAGTGGGACAGTATAGGTTAACAAAAAAAAAAAAAACGTTTTTATACCTACAACTGCTGAAAATGCTCTTTCGCCCAAATAAGTACTTGAAAAAGGTAAATACAAGAGGCGCGCCTCACAGTTTGAAAACAAATGATCAAGATTGTCCTAGAAGGAAGCTCGGGTGTGACATGTTACTTCTGCGCGCACAAAATATCCGCACACTGTGCAACTAGCAAGATACATGCTACAAGGAAACACGTTTCGACATCGAACAGGCGAGAAGGAGGTCAAAAGCGAAAAAAAAAAAACGCCAATTTCTGAACATGGCTGCGGAACTCTACTGTACCTGTTTTGAAACGCTCTTGACAAGTTATTTCAAATATAATATATTGTCTCGGTTCCAGGTCTCAGCGGGCTCTACTCTCTCCTGCCCCGCACTCTGCCCGAGAAGACATACCGTCTCTCGCCGGACGATGTGAATCAAGTGAACAAGCTCACTCTTTTCATAGACTCACTGGAATTCTGCAATGCTGTCGCTCAGGTGATAATAATAAATAAATAAAATAAACATATTCGGGACATTTTTGCACACACGGTCATTTGACCACAAACTAAGCAAAGCTTGTGATATGGCTGCCAGAGACTGATATACATACATATATAGTTTTAAATACATACTTAAATAGATATTAACAACCAGATATAGAAGAAACACAAATGTTCACCACATGAATGTTTGTCCGAGGTGGAATGGAACCCACGCCCCCAAGCTCAGAAGGTAGGTTGACTACCAACTGGACCAACGGGCTATAATGAGAATGTTATACAATTTGCACGATAGGCAGGCAAACATAGTTGGAAATTACACAGGTCATACTAGCAAATCCTTATGTATTGTACCTCTGTACTTATTTTTGGCAAATCATTTTTTTTTTATATTGACTTGTACTGTTGGCTTTTTGGCCTCTACAGCTTGACCGGACTAGTTAGCGAACGCAGAGTGCGTTCGGCATAAACAAATCAATTATTATTATTATTTCAATTTATACACGGGTCTAGCCCGGACCTATGAGAGGCATTGGTGGGGCTGAAGCCTACACCAAGAGGCCCTGTTGAGTACAATATAATTACAGAGGTGTGTATAAAGTGAAATAAAACTATTGTACAGTATAGGATGAAAAAGTCTGAGCTATTGAGATGTTAAGCGATGATGCGGTCTACGATGGAACACGCTTACCTAGAAGAAACCGTGAATCGTGATTTGAAAACACCAGATTGTTACTAACGGGGTAGAGTGCTTTTCATGTTTGAAGTCCCCCAGACGCGGCGCTGTCATCGCGTATCAATCACTATCAGTATCATTTCTCGAGTAGAACTTTAACAACTTTTGGCATCGTACACGACTCTTTAACGATGGAAAATTAGTAAAAATCTCACTAGCGTCCAAACACAGTAACAACACCTGACAACTACAACATGGAAATTTAGTTCCGCTGTTTGCCGTGGGACTTCTTTCATGAAAAGGACTCTAACTAACCCATTCAGGCAGCGCATTCCACAGACTAGCAGTTCGCACAATAAATTTGGAATCAAAGTGTTCCTCTTCACTCTGGGAGTCCGATAGAAAAATGAGCAGGAGGGAATTAGATCATGCTCTTCTAATTCAAACCAATGGGGAGACACACTGCTTATTTATCACGCCAGGTGGCGCATTATCGCTGGTGTTGTTTCACTGTCAAGTGTCAAATATCAATAGATAATTTTAGTAATTACACAATAAATATCGTCTGGTATTAAAACACGCCTCTGTGTAGTGCATTTCAGTGTAAAAATAAAGGTACACACCGTTTTCCTTCCGATGAGAAAAAATATTATTGATAATTTTATTGCATACCTACCTTGCCAAAAGATTCGCTTTTTTACCAGCTAAGGAAGCATTAACTCTATTTTGAGATTCGCCGCTGTCATTATAGAAACATTTTACCGTCTTACCACAAAAGATTTAAGAACGCTTTAGACATGTGTTTAGCAATTGTTTCACTGCGAAAAATATGAGGAGAAGGGCCTCGATCCACGATCGGGTTGGTTCCTGGCACAGCGGATTTCTCTCGCAATTCAGCGGGGGAACGCAGCCAGCGTATTGGGGACTTTCGGTCAGGGCTCGGTCCGCGGAGGACTTTTCGAGTAGGTAATTAGTATTAATTGACAATTTATTGTATATTATTTCTGTAAGTGACGTATTAATTATATAATGATATTTATAATTAATAAATAGTATAAGTAGGTTTTAGAATAATGCTAAACACTTGTCTAAAGCGTGCTTAAACCTTTTGTGGTAAGACGGTTACTGTTTAAAAGCAATGTTTATTTTTATTGTTTCATTCAAGAGCAATGTTTATAACCACAAATAAACCACAAATGACAGCACCAACGAAGGTGGCGCCATCTGAGATAAGTTTTGCCTGTGGCTTCTCATTGACTGACCAATTGACAATTCAAACAATGCTCTTCAAAGTGCTCTTGCTAAACCAATTTGTCTAATATTTCAGGTGGCCCATCCGTCCATTAAGAAGCACCTTTTAGATCTACTTTACCAAGGGTTTCTAGTGCCCGTTATGGGACCAGCGTTACTCCAGGTAAGTTATAACTCAATTTAAGTCATTTAGAGCTATCAAAAGTTCACCTCCGAAGCCGATGAAATGACTGATGGATGGATGAAACTTTGACAGCCCCAAGTGCCTATTCATTGAACATTTTGGGTGTGGGGTGAGTGATTTTTTTACCATGAATGATATCACTGTTCGGTGCCACATTGCCAAATAGACTATTATCAGCCAAAGTTTTTTTTTAGCTTCAATAGCATTGTAAAATGCTGAATGATATACATTTTCTTCTATTAGGGACCTCGGATCAGACAAAGGAAAGAAAGACAACATTTAGGCATAACATTAACTATTGTTATAAACTTTTTTTTTTCTTTTTTTATGCTAACGTGGTGTGGCCAGGTGCGTTTGCACCCGCCACGCCACCTTACCAGATCTCCCTTATTTGTCTGATCTGTGGTTCACAGCAACTACTTCGGTCCTATTCATTCATTCATTCGCGTGCGTTCACTACGTCTGTAAACGGCATAAGTATTGTAAATCAGGCATAAGCATATATGTCAAATATTGCATAAAGTTTTGCTAGTCTATGTGTCAATGTATTGCTTGAGGGTGTTATAAAAACTATTACGTATTTAAGTAGTATTTATATTAATTGTAGTATTTTTGCTGATTAATATTTATTTCAGTCTCGTCAGATGAACAACTAACAATAACAGAATTTCTTGAAAATAATTATTATATTCGTGTTTACTTTACACTAACTACTATACCTGGAAGAGATCGCTTTTAGCGATAAGGCCGCCACTTGTGGCACTAGCTCGTAAACGTTTTCTATCGTGTTGTAATTTTATTTTCTGGTGTACACAATAAAGAGTTTCTATCTATCTATCTATACAATACTGTATTTACTATGATGTATGTATTATTTCTCTAAATAAATAAATTCTAACCCCCTTATACAAAAAACGATCTATCAATAAATCTGTTCTATAAAATTACTAGCTGCGACCGCGGTTTCACCCGCGAGTTAAAATCATTTTAATGTTTTCTAAAAAAATCCATATATTTTTTTTCCATACGAACCTTATACAAAGTATTAGAAATCTTTGAAAAAAAAAGATAAATGAAATCGTCTTTCTCAAGTGATGGAGTGACCAAGGTAAATAGGGATTCATTTTTGTATATATAAATTTGTCTTTCTTCCACGCGTGACACATCTCGTCAGCTCTTCAAGCTGATAGATCAATTTAAACCGAAAGCGGTTCATAGTACCAGTATGAACGATATTTACTATGAGAGCAAACATCGCAAAAAAATATAACCTGCTATGGTATTATGGATGTCCGTTCGTGATTCGGATTGTGATCACGATCGCGTGCCAAGTTGATGCGAACGGGACGGCATGCAATCTCGATCACAATCAAACTTCTATAATGAGCCCGCAGTTCTATATAAAACTGTCATTCACACTCCACAAAATGTATGGTACATTATATATTTTTTCGTGATTTCAGGGTTACTCCAATAGTAAAAGTTGTTCATAATGATGGGTACTATGGACCCCTTTTGGCTTAGTACATCCTTTCCGCGTTACCCTGTTGAACAGATTAGCTTATCGAGCGTTTATGCGTAAATAATTATGTATACAAAACTTTGTACTTTTAGGCTAAACAAGGTTCGACGGAAAGGTAGTATTAAGCCCAAAGGTCCTTGTAATTACTTATTATGCACGGCATTAGAAACAGTTTTACAACCTTGAAAACGCGATATAAAATAACTATTCCATTTATTTTATTGTGTCAGAATGACATTTTCTATGGAATACACAGACCTATAATCTAAGTAGACTTCACAAGCGGGTCAAACTATGCAAAAACTAAGCGTGTCAAATTTTCCGTGCCTAAAAGTGAAAAGAAATCTCTTTATTCTGTCGGCCAACTCTATTTGCGGTATTCTTACGACTCAGTATTGCACAATGTTATCCATTTTCGTTTCAAATTGACACGTGTTGTCGCGGCACCGATTGAGCAAACTGGTTTTAGCCGTACTCAATAACGACTATTCGTCATAATATGGTATTTGACTACTTTTGGGAAACTATTGCACATTATTGTCTGATATAAAATAATGTATACTGCATTTATATTTTCTGGATATCAGTCGTATTTGCGATATAAATCGATGTTAAAGTTTGAATAAAAAAAGATCGCGCCAAAACGCAGACCTGTGTCATAGCTCCGATCACGTGACTAATTGACGTCACACAAAACAAAACAACTGCAGCCAGGCTGCAAAAGTTTGATGATTAATTAATTTCTAATAGAAGTAATGGTTTATAAATATTGTGTAGTGCCAAAATGTTCAAATACTTCCATAAAGACACCCGAAAAAATATTTGTTCCTGTTCCAATGGACCCAAAACTCCCCATAACTCGAAAAAAGTGGTTGGAATCAATCTAAGGTTGGAACTAAGTAGCTCGTAGAGAACCCAAAAGTATTGGAGCTAATTCAAGTGTTTCTATGTGCGAAGATCATTTTGAGGTACATATTAGAGTCTATATATTTCTATTATAATTTGTGTTTTTATTGCATTACTATTTTATGTACTGTTACTTTCTTTTTAAACATTGTAAAGCTCGACATAACCTAACAAAATAGTGATATCCACTTACTACAACATACTTTTTGTACAACTTGATTGAATGTTTTGCTTGGAGAACAATTAAAAATTAATACTGACATTGTAGTTTTTACGTTTTGAGTTCTGCAGCGTAGAAACAATGACGTGGATTATTATTAAAGAAATATGCAACCATAAAAACATTAATTTTGGGTAAGTTACTGCTGTCTGCTTGCACAAAATGTTTCTCCATTCTTCTCACATTTAACCTCCGGACTGTTTTTGGTGAAAATTTCTGGATAAATCGCTCTCAAAATAGCTTTACAACATTAAATTCGCAAATATCAATACAAAATCTGTTTGTTTAGATTTGTGTGACGTCACTAGGGATGAAGCCAGTTACAGACCGTTTTCGATCACGTGATCAAATGTCGAAAATACAGTTATTTTAATCGCGTTTTTTACAAAAAATAAGCATATTTTTATCAAAAAATCAATGAAATATGCTTTTTCATTATGTCATGTTTATGAATGGCGTCAATTGGCATAATATTTTTAATACAGTCAAGTACCCTATTGTGTTTGAAATATGACATGCAAGGTAGGTCGACTTGTGGCGTCTACTTGGATATAGGTATGTGATGGAATAGCAGTTTTTTTTTTCATTTCAGTGTTGGTCCTTTTGTTCAAAATGATGAGTACAATGACCTACTTTTGGCTTAATATCACCGTTCTATTTAACCCTGTAGATGTAGATAGATGTGAGATCTTTCATATTGAAAGAATTGCATCAAAACTTAATTATTTATTTCTTTTCCATTTTTTATTTTCATCATTTAAAAAAAAATTATTTCTAAGTTCTACAGTGTTTTGTGTTGTTGCTTGCCTTTTATTTCGTTTTATTTATTTATTTTTATGATTGTATATAGGCGTAATCTAAGAAATATTTATCTGTCTAATTACAATAGGACAATGTCGAGATTTGCTTATTATCTATTTATAAGCAGTTTTTAGTTCTCTTGATCTTGACTTTGTCTTACTATTATAATGTATTATTATATTGGTTTGGTTTGGTTATTATATTATTACTAATAAGTACTCAATTTAATTTAATCATACTTATTTAGTCTAATAATAAAATATTCAAGACAATGTTTTAGTGTCTCGGTTGTGGCTTTATTGTCTAAGATACTGCATACTGGATTAATGGTTTTTATTGAAATTCACTTATAATTTAAATAAAAGGTATTTTTTTTTTTGTTAAATTGGCACGATAATAGATGATGCAGTTTATGATTTCACGAGTGAATCGGTTTCTTCTAGGCAAGCGTGCTCTATCGTAGACCGCACAAGGCGCGTTGGCGGTCAAACTCAAGCCTATCTTAAAAATAAATTGCTTGTAGCGATGACTCTAGAGTCTAGATGATTCTTGACATTCTTGAGTTTTAGACCATCAAAAATGTCATGAAATTAAATTTTATTCGATCACTAGCTGCGTCCCGCGGTTTCACCCGCGTAGTGATGAAAAATGGTGATGACGATGATGAAAAGCCTATGTCACTCTCTGGCTCTTGAACTATACCCATGCAAAAAATCAGGTCGATCCGTTGTTCCGTTGCAGCGTGAAAGAGGAACAAACATCCATACATCTATACATCCATACATACAAAATTTCGCGTTTATAAAATTAGTAGGATTATTATTATTTTTTCTAATTATTAGTTATCTCGACGTTTGAAACAAAAATCTTAATTGGGGATTGTTTTTTAACTTTTTCACGCAAATAGCTGTAACAAAGGTATTTACTTAATATTTTTCAAGATATTTTATGCAAAGTTGAAAAAAGAAAACTACAATGTATGAATAGACCAAACATCACTCGAATAAATAATCGATTTTTTGCTAGAATTAGTATTTTTTTATAATAGGCTTGCGTTTGACCACCAACTCGCCTGATGTTAAGCGATGATGCTTGCCTAGAAAAAAACGATTCACTCGTGATTTGAAGACACCCAGATTGTACCTATCGGGAAATACCCATTCGGGTAGCGCATTCCACAGACTAGCAATGCGCACAATAAAAATGGAATCAACGGGTCGGGTTTTCGGAATATCAACCATAAAGCGGTGTCGGTGTCATATCAAGATGATTATGATTTTTTCTTCCATAAATAAAAATGTGTCTATTGTCTATTGTTTATATCCATTATCTATATCCAGTTTCTTAGACAATAAAGTTCAGGTTCACGTGAAAAGGCTTCATTGCACGGGTTGGTCGCACCAGCGAGGGCAATACGTTTATAAGCGGTTTAGTGACGGTTACTCTATTGCCGCAGCAATAGAGTTGCATTTGGTTTGACAAACATCTCACACGACTGGGCATTCATTTACTCATTACGATTGGCTTCTCACTAACTCATTGTGTGTTGACTAATATATTTCATGTATTCCTATGTTTTATGTCGTCAAAATTGGGTTTCACATACATTTTTATAATCTGTGATGTAATGGAAATAACGAATAGTTTTTTTTACACAAGTAATCTAACTTGAATGATATATTTTACAAAATTCAGTTGAGTCTCATTTCTAACAAAATCAGATACAGTCAAAAATCCCTCTAATATGTTCAAAATTGTAGTAAGACCAATTTCAATTAAAATTCAACTTAACCCTCTCAAAATTAGAAACCAAATTCGTTTGTCAATAATACTCATACAATCAGATGTAACTTCAAACATTTCACTTTAACACTCCAAAATTTAATACGAAACTCGATTGTCGATTGTTCTCACATCATCAGTTTTTACTCCAGTCAATATTCAACTTTACCACACCAATTATAGAGTTTTAACTCTACTATCAGTCGTGTCCACACAATCAAAGTCAGTTACATACAAAAATAATCTTTAACACCTCGAAATTAAAGTCCATTACCAACTGTCACTCAACCGCGGTACAATGAAGCCTATTAACGTGCCGACCGTAGACGAAAGCGGACGCGTTGCAGAGCGGCGCCAACGAGCAAGCGGCGGCGATGGCCTACTTAGAACTGCTGCTGCGGTGTGTGAGCGAGAGGGGACTACTCAGAAGCGTCTTGCATTTCCTTTTCGTCTACGAATATGATGGTTTTCGGGTCGTCGACGTGCTTCTACGAAGATTAGAAGGTGATTCGCAGGTTGGTCGACCTTTTCTATGACGTTTTTTTTTCCGTTTCTCCTCATGCGACCGATATGTGACAGCGACCCATGTCGATTAATTCCCTTGCTCCTCTCCACACTTTCGGACGCCACGGAACCTAAAAACGGCCTTTCAAAAAACAGGCCATGGGAACACATGGGCTATTGAGTCCCTCACCCGTGGTCTAGTGACAATAATATCTTGATTCCAAAATACTTCATTCACTAATTCAGGCAAACGTAGTGTTGGACCCTTGCCATCAGGTGAGTGAGTGTCAAAGTCAAAATCGGTGTCACTTGTCATTGGTTGTTAGCGATTGCAGTAGGAGGGGCTAATTTAAGTGGAAGTATATATTGGGTTGTTCAGTGGCTGTCAGGACACCCAGGATCTGTTAGAAAATCGGTTAGATTCTCTCCAAATAATCAATCAGTTTAACAAACCGTTAGGGCTCCAGGGCACACCCCCTCTGGGGTGCCTGGGCAAGTCTGATTCCCACTCCCGGCGACGGTCCAAGCCGAGGTTCGTACCTTTGAGGTGCCCTTGTGCTAGTCGCCCACAAACTTAAACCACCAAGTTATGCCGAACGCACTAACTTCGCTAACTAGTCCGGTCAAGATGTAGAGGCCAAAAGGCCAACAGTACAGATAAATATAAAAAAAAAAGCTGTCAGGACAGTCGAGCTGTGGATTGGTAGCCGAAAGGCTAAAGGATAAGTGCTGTGTAGTAAATCAGTGAAAACATACTTGTGGAGATACCATTTAGTCTGCTTTTCGTAATACTATGTCCAGCAGTGCACAATAAAATGCTGATGATGATGATGATGCACTCATTTGTAATATCATTTTCCAGCTATCCCTCGTCTCGCTCGCACTAATGGAAACCCTAATCAGCCTGAACTGCGAAGACGTTATGATCGAACTAGTCTACAAGTACCTACTTACTGGCCAACACCTCACCCCCCACCATCGAATCACGGATCCTGAGCCTTACAGAGATGCTGCGGCTGCCCTTCTAACACTTTCACCGAATTGTTGCTCAAGGCCATTACAAAAGACTAGGCAATGGGTCGAAGAGTTGGCCAGCACTGGCAGGAGGGTGCTGGAGTTCAAAGATAGTGAGAGAAGGGTGAATGGTGGTGAGGATATAGCGTTGGGGAATCTGGTTGTTGAAGCCGGTTTGAATTATGGGGTAAGTTGGTAACTTTTGATTCTCATAAACTAATCCTACAAAACACTGTTTTAACACTGTTTTTTTTTTATCCTACAAAGATTGTTATAGACAACATAATTGGCAACATTATAAGTAGCAGTTTTGTTATCTGTACGATTATTCTTATCTGTCATTTTGACCCAACCTATAAGTACCTTTGAAGAATGCAAATAATAGCAAGCAGATATTTTGTGTAAATATTTTATTTAAATTTACTGTGGTGAGCTAGAAATCTATACATTGATGACAGCTTCAAAAAAAGTAATGTTCCAACAACTTGGTGGGAGAGTGGTGTATGATTCGATTGCTGTGCCTAGTTTCTTTTTGTATAGGATCAGTGACAAGCCCTGACCTCTGTGGGTTCAGGGCTTCCGCAAGCTTCCAAGATAGCATATGAACGGTTGCTTGAAAACAAATAGACAAGACCTTTAAGGTTGCCTGGAAGAGATCGCTTTTAGCGATAAGGCCGCCAGTTGTTACACTAGTTTTAAGGGTTTTTTGTCCCCTGTGTCAAATTTTATGGTGTGAACAACAAATCAAATCAAGACTTACCTCCAGCTAAACGTTTATATGAAACGTTTGGAGAGTTTTTTACAAAAAGGTCGCTTGAATATTATCCTTATGTAAACGACGATTTATGAACGACAATGACTTATTTATTAAAATATACTTTTACGATATTTTTTGTGTTTTTTTTCGTTTCAGAACCCAAACGAAACGTTATTCGGTAACTACCACGCGTATTTATGCGATGCTCGCTTTGAAATCGTTTCCCGTACGATCGCATGCGCAAACTGGACATCCAAATATGTCAGCATCACCAAACGGGAAACGAACAACAACAAAGAAACGAGAGAGATAGACCCAAGCCATACAAAAGAACAGGACAGCCTTATCTCTATCTGCACCAGCGAATACGACACGCTAAAAACCAGTGACACGTCAGAAAAGGAGCCGCATAGCTTGACGTCGCTCAACGATGAAAAAGAACCTAGTGAAGTTAATAGTGATGTGAAACATATCGATATTGAGGTGAAAGAGCACGATAGTTTGATATCTATAGGCGATAGTAGTGACTACGAGAGTTTGTATAAAGAGGGAGACGATAGTGATGTGTATGTAGAAGAAATGTTCAGGAAAAGGTTGGGGAAAGTGGAAGAAACGAGGGAGTATGAGGAAGTGACGACGAATCGACCTTGGAGGCGGAGCGCCGAAACCATAATCGGTATGATTTTCTAATAGATTTTAATTTGTATATGACGAATTTCTAGTGTAATTTCGCTTCTACCGATTTTGACAAACTATTCATTAAATTGCCGAATTGATGGCCACATGGCCACATAAGAGAAGCATCTGATGTCCAACAGTTGGTGGGTTGGCGACATCGCAAAAGTCACAGGTCCAATCTAAACAAAATGACCAAAATGCTGGCGTGTTTCTGGCTCTACGCATAAGCATTGCCAAACAACTTGGTAATGCCGCCAGCATGTTGGGTACGCTGCCAACTGGTAGTGGGCTTGAGCATTTGGATTGTCTTTAGACCTTCAACGGTCTATGGGCAGTCTAACTGTATTTGTAGTGTTAATCTTAGCTTGTATTTTGTTTAGTTAATAAAGGCACTTGCCCTATAAAAAAAACTAAACAAGATTGACTCGGGGCTTAGACAAGTAGCGAGCATGAGGCCTGGGCCCCGATTCTACTAAAGAAATTGTTTTTAAATTATAATTGTTTCAATTTTATTTTTTAAATAATTTTCTCAATATTCACAATTTAGATAGCCCGTTGGTCCAGTTGGTAGTGAACCTGCCTTCTGAGCTTGGGGGCGTGGGTTCGATTCCCATCTAGGACAAACATTTGTGTGATGAACATTTGTGTTTGTTCTATATCTGGTTGTTAATATCTATTTAAGTATGTATTTAAAACTATATATGTATGTATATCAGTCTCTGGCAGCCATATCACAAGCTTTGCTTAGTTTGGGGTCAGATGACCGTGTGTGAAAAATGTCCCGAATATTTTATTTATTATTAAATATTTTTTAATACTAATTTATAATTTTAGGTGGTGGTATTTTTCTAGTATAAAAATATATTTAAAACTGTTAGTTTTGAGGCAATTAATTAAAAAATAAAATTGAAACAATTACAAATTAAAAACAATTCCTTTAGTAGAATCAGGGGCCTGTACTCTGCAGATATGATATAATCAGATGATTATACTGGGTTACGCAAAAAGAGACTAAGCCGAAAGGGCCCATAGTACCCATCATTATGTACAACTTTTACTATGTGTGCAACTCTGAAATCGCAAAAAATATATCTGCTGTTCCATAGAAATTGGTCATTGACACTCGAACAAATGTATGGGACAGCTGATATTTTTTTCTGCTTAAGTCTGGGAGCACTTATTGCAAAAAAGCTTACACCGAGTAGGGTTAGAAAATATTACCCAGGTTCACACAAACATTATTACATTCCAGGTCCATTACTAAGCAGTATGCTAAAGAAAGCCGACGCCCTCCTCCAGTCAGAAGTGACAGTGAACAGCCGAGTGACGAGCGTGATCTGCAAGCTAGCGTCACTGCCCACACCGCTGCTGACGTCACTGCTGCTCGCCCCCAGCTACGTGGTGCAGAATGTACCCTCACTGTACCAGGTACAATTTCAATTTGTCCAAAAATAAAACAAAATCCGTGAAAGAGGAACAAACAAACAAACACTTTCTCATTTATAATATGATTATGATTGTTGCAGATACTAAGCAAGCTGAAGGATGAAGTGGACGACCTGACCGACGATATAGACAACTGGGGCGAGCTGGTGGACATGGCGCGCGTGTTCCTCATGCAGCGGGAAGCGGAGCTCGTCACTGCGCGCGCGCCGCTCCACGACGAT
Organism: Agriopis aurantiaria; assembly: GCA_914767915.1. NCBI lineage: Eukaryota > Metazoa > Arthropoda > Insecta > Lepidoptera > Geometridae > Agriopis > Agriopis aurantiaria. The sequence goes on along the minus strand of OU612001.1, from coordinate 4,420,626 downwards.
AGTGAGATCTGATCATATTTCTTACTAGCGACCCGCCCACCCGGCTTCGCACGAGTGTAATTTACGTGTGAAGCCGGGCCGGGTCGCTAGTTATATATATAAATCTTCCGTGAAAATGTATCTAACTGATAGTGAAAACCGTATCAAAATCCGGTGCGTGGTTTAGGAGGAGTTAGCAGCCATACAGACAGACAGACGCGGAAAGCGGCTTTAATTTATACTATGTAGTGTAGTAGTGTAGTGATAGTGATACTATGTAGTGATAGTGATAATGATAAATCCCATAGACTCCGCTGGCTCGGACATCTCGTAAGAATGGGAGAGGATCGCGCCGTAAAAAGGGCTTACTTGGGACTGCCTGAGGGCTGAAGGCCCGTCGGCCGTCCCAAGTGTAGATGGAAAGATGAAGTGGGAAAAGATCTACAGAAACTGGACATCCATGACTGGCGTGAACTTGCGCAAGATAGAGAAGAATGGCGTCTTTTGGTATCGGAGGCCAAGACGCATTTTGGGTCGCTGCGTCAACTTAAGTTGTAGTAGTGATACTTAGATACATTACCGCCAAAAAATGGAGGCAAATAAAAAAAATGGTGGCGAGCATTAAATGGCGGCGGTTAACGGTTAATTTGCCGACTATGTAGAGATACATTACCGGCTAGTTCATGCCAGGGCAGCACCCAGCTGTGCACGGGCTGGGTGTCGTTGGTGGGGTCCCAGCCCCGGGCCGCCTCCAGCAGCCGCGGCACTATGCACCGCGCGGCGCACTGCCTCACCAGCCAGCCCGGGCTTGCTTCCGCCCACGTGCTCAGAGCTGTAGAGATGATTAAGAGCCATATTATAACAATCGTTCAATTTAGGTACCTGGATTTCCCGGCATCATCATCATCATTTCAGCCATAGGGCATCCACTGCTGAACATAGGCCTCCCCCATCGATTTTCGAAAATGTTGGAAGCGGCCTGCATCCAGCGTTTCCCTGCGTCCCTCTTAGGTCGTCTGTCCATCTTGTGGGTGGACGTCCAACGCTGCGCTTACCGATTACTTATTGCTTAGGATTTACTGGCATAAAACTAAATTTTTTGTATAAAATAGCCCTCTATAATATTTTTCGTTTCAGGTCTGGCGCATACTGAACCTCAAAGAGGCGAGGAGCCAGTGTTCAAGAGAGCGGAGCCGAAACGACGCAGCTTCTCTGCCAGCTTCTCCATGTTAGCACGAAGACTGTCTTGTAAGTTTCTTTTCGTATTTTTTATAATCATCAAAACAATACAAAACTCTTTATTAAAATACCACAAAACAAGGATAACATAAAAATTACAACAAAAATATTATCTAGGCTTTTAACAGGCGGCCTTATCGCTTAAAGCGATCTCTTCCAGGCAACCGTGCACGGAAAGGAATCATTATTGTATCCCCGCGATATTAGCGCGACGCCCACTGTGCATCGTTCGTCTCGTTCGAACACTCGCGCGAGTACGTACTCGAATGCGAGTTTTCGTATTAACCCCCCCCCCCCCCCCCCCCCCCATGGGTCCCCATGGTTGTCAAAATCACTACCTACTTGTACTTGCAAGCTACTTCGCATTGTCAGCATTGGGCTTTATAGTTGGAGAGCCAGATTCGTTGTGAAGCTGGAGTTTACTACAACTAGTACAATAGTAGACAATATGATAGAGTATGCAATTAGTGAATAAAGGACGGGTTTAAGGCGAAATGGTAGAGAACCGTACACTTGTTTGACGGTAATAATGCGGCGTGCGCGCACTCAAATATTTTCAATATTTATTTTTTCTTTATTTTCTACAAATAATCTTACGCTTTTACAAAAAACTGCGACCACTAAAGTATTTGAATGATTGTTAGGAGAACACACAATTTTTTTTGATAAAAATATCTTCTATAGAAACTGAATAAAGTTGATTCAATCCATTCAAGGTAACGTAAAAACGGGTGTTTTTAGGCAAGTTTACGATATTTTTTCTATCTAGCCAAATTTATTTAATCGTGTATCGGTGAACACATCCGAATAAAATATTTCAAGAACATTTATTATACATAGAGAAATAATGTCAATTAATCGATTTTAAAGGTCTACTTTTGAATATTCGTGATGACGAATGGTCAAATTTGAAGCATATTTCGTCTTAAAGCGAGGGCCATAGATGATTTACGAGCAAGTGAAGGATTCTAACGACTGAATCACGACCGTAGGGACTGATTCGTGATGATTGAATCACGAGCGACGCGAGTGATTCATGGCCCTCGATATAAATCTGTTTTATTCAAGAGTTTATACTTTATACCATTACTACAAGAAAAAGAAAGATTTAAAGAGTTTGTATCGAGTATTTTTTGTGCAAGGAAGTTGTATAGCATTGATATGGAGGTCAAAAATATTGGTTTGTTCTAAAATCAAACACCAAAATTGTTTTGTGTTGCTTTTTATTTCATTTTGCGTAAATGGTCGTGTTATTGATACTTCTTATCCCGGAAAATAGTAAAATACCTGAGGGACTTGTTTTCTACGCGGGTGAAATCGCTGGGCGAAGCTGGGCTGGAATGTTTTTAATTTAAACTAATTCTAAAACATGTTGTATTACAGCCTCACCACAAACGCCGAACCAAAGCTCCTCCCCCACCCCTCAGAAAAGGCCCGTATTCACTCAAGAAAGCTACTGGAATCAGTCCGTCACCCACCGAACTATACTCAATGCGGTCTTACTAGACGAGTGGCTGAAGGAACTAGCGGCGTTGTGTGAGGAGCACGCCTTGAAACTGTCAGCAGATTACTACGAAGACGACTCGTATATCAAGACTGTGGCTTTATGACTGCGGTCTATCGCCCCCGGTGGGTACAAAGTTAGGAAACGCGTTACGTTTGCGAAACAATATATGTATAGATAAAACGCCTTGGGTAGCGTTTTCGGTGTAATGTAGCGCAGTTTTTGTATGAATGTCAAGAAGTCATATGACAATACACCCCAAGCGGGATGTCAGTGCAGGGGTCTTACGGCTCTTAACGCGGGCTCGAATTAACAGCGCAGTTTGGAAAATCACGCGAACGTGAACCTTAACGCCCGGAGATACGGTTTACGGTAGCCATAAGGCCCCTGTACTTAGGCAAATTTGTGTTTGCTATTACGAATACTTTAGTGCTGTTGAGATAAGGTCGAGAATAGGACAAACTCTCAGCTGTTTTTGCGTGGCACGCGAGCTGATGAGTCGCAGATATGAAAGTCTTAATATGGGTGACATTTACAAAACTGGTGCTATATTATGCTTCAAATGTACCGGATCTGGTCACGTCAAGCGTCGTAGCTCTTATAAAGATCTTTAGATCAATGTGTAGTGTTATGTGACGAAATTATCAGAGGAGAATGTACAATACGCCTTCCATTGCGGGCCTTATCCTTGGTAATAATTGTAATATCTATTTTGGGTCCACATAATGGATTAATACACTGGGCCACGGTCTGACATTGAGGACAAGGAGTAAAATTTTATTTGGTTAACTTTTAGTGTTTTTTTATGGGGGCGCCACTCCTGCTCCTCTCCTTACCTTAAATAATATTAGACTCACATTTAAAATGTCAGAGAGGGTTTCCTAGGATAGCGGTGCCGTCATGCGCCCGTAATACAGCGCGTGAATGACGTCACTAGAACGTTGTCTATGTAAACAAAATGGCGAATTTTGGCGACAACGTGGAAAAAAACATGTCCGCTCATTGTATTATTTTCCTAAACTTGTGTATTTTCGAATGTTAATGTGTACCAATAGAGAATTATTATTTATTAAGTTCCCGTAAACGCATTCGAGTGTGGGCAAGTGATATAACGTGGACCAACATGTACTTTCATGTTGTTTCCAAAACTCTATAGACCATTCTTGTAAAGTCTCCACCACTTTGCTGAGGCATGAGTTTGACTTGACCGTGACTTACTTTGCTTGACTCTGACTTGTTTGACGCAATTAATACTATTCAATTCAAATTCAATTCAAAATATTTTATCAAGGACAACTAAGAAATCCATAGTGTTAGTACAAACAAAACTTAAAACTAGTAAAAAAAAAAATAAAAAAAAAACATACAAAAAGAATAATAATATGCACTTTAATAGTTTTTCACGCGCTTCAGTATGTAAACTCGGCACTATGTAAACTTGTCTAATATTACGACTAAAGGACTATGTATCCAAGGTCATGAAAAAATTAACACACACCAAAATAGCGCCAAAAACGTAATAAAGTTATATGATTATTTACGGGATATTTACCGTGGTAAGGTTGTGGAAAAACAGTGGTTGTTAAAACAGTGTTTTTTCAAAAACGTAATGTCAAAAGTGGAGCTACTATTTGCATGACGGCCGTTGCTTAATAATTTTCAATAACTTTTCAAAGGTAATGTTGCGTCCGCTACGAGACACGCCGCTATTCTAGGAAACCAGAGCATGTAATGTAAATCAGATTAAAGGTGAAGACAAAGCTAAAGATCTCAGATTTTCACAAGCTCAAAAATTATATGACTGATGTACTTACATCACAGAATGAAATAAAATGTACAGATGACACAAATTTTTGTATACAAACAAGCAAATGTATACTCGTCATCATCAACACGAAAAATTGTAAATAAAACCTTTTTTTACACAATCGAGTGAATATGTTATAAAAGTTTACAAAATGCGTTATAGTAAGATTTACGATTACGATTACGATTTACGTAGATTCACAGATGTTTTAGAGAAATGTATGGTTTTTTAATCGATTTAATGAATTTTGCAAGTAGTACCGAGCAGTACACTTTGAGATAAATCTATCACAATTATTTTTTTTATTTTAGTGTGGCCCCAATTTTTTATATGCAACCCTATTTTATCAACTTTACATGTAACTTTATAAAAAAAACTATTTTAATGTTTTTGGTTTTAATGTCAATTCTGTTGTAGTATTTTCTGAACTAAACTAAATACTAACAAAAATATTGCCGTCTTCTTCAAGCATATTGAAAGCAAAAAACGCAGGCGCATTATTAAGATCTGCAGTGCAAGTACCGTTCTTTTATCGATCGTCAAATTGACAGTTGAGGTCGTCAAATTCGATAATAAGAAAGAAAGAAAGAAAAGAAAGATTTTTTTTTTTTTTTTTTATTTTTTTTTTTTTATATGCTATTTTTGCAGTATTCGCTGTGATCGATTCTATGGCAATTTAGTGAATTTGACGATCGATAAAGAACGGTACTTGCACTGCGGATTCGTTTATTTAGTTTAGTACGATCACAGATATACACAACCAGATCGGCAATATATTTTAGTGAAAGAGACAACTTGATATGGCTCAGCACAAGTACGAAAAGGACATAAATAGATTTTGTTGTCCTTATCGGCGTGACCTGTTTTTGGTACCTCAAGTGTCAAAATCTGTAATAATCAGTGACAAACAAAACGGGTCTGAATTATATTTATTGCCTTTTTTTGGTGATTTAATGTGATAAATGCGTGTTTCCTCTGAGAAATAATTGTAAAAGATATTTTACAATGGTTGGTTGTAGCATTTTGGGCTGCAAGAAGCGCAGTGAGCGAAAATACGATGATGAGCGAGAGGCACTGAGCTAGCCACGCTCATTGAAAATCTATAGGTAGTAGATCTGTGAGTACGATAGTACGGCAGACTTGACGTATCGTATCGTTTGTTCTGTCATGTTTTTTCACTTCAGCAAGAGTGACTAAATAGGTTTTAAGGTTTTCTAAATATGTAGGATAATTTGTACAGTAAGTGATACAACGATTGTGTTTTTTTATTTCTACCATAGCTAGTAGTATTAGAGATAAGCATCACATTACTTAAAAGTACCTAACCTTAGTTTATACTTAGTTCAAATTTTATTTTTAATTGGCACCTAATTTTCATACCCCTTGGATCAGTCAAAACTTAAAAAGTATACGTTTCTGTAGTATACCCATTGATTTGCAAACACATGGATGTTGGGTCGACCCGCGATAGTTACAATTTCGTCGACCCGTCCAATGGTGTTAACACACGTATGGATTTAGCTGGCGGACCGCCGTCCAACCAACGGGAGAGAAAGAGTGAGAATATCGTATTTCCCTCTCTTTCTCCCATTGGAACCGCCGTCTGCGGTTGAGGTATTGTAATGTTTGTAATAGTGTTAACTATTACAGTTGGACCGTCAACTTTTTTATGCCATAGTTGGCAAACAAGCTAACGTGCCGCCTGGTAGTAAGCGATCACCGTCGCCTATAGATGTAATACCAGGGGCATCATAGATACATTGCCGACCTTTGAAGACTATTAACATCCCTTTTGCAGAACCCTATGTTGGTATGTTTGGCTTACATTAGTCCAGGACCGAGCTGATGGCATAACAAGAGAGAGGCCTATACCCAGCAGTGGGATAAGGAAGGCTGTGGATGATGATCATGATGGATGTTAGATCCAGTACAAAATTCGCAACACGATGTCCCGAGTTTACCTAATCATATAGATACAGTTTAGAAATACCGATTAACTAATTTATAACGTGCTAGCTGCGCCCCGCGGTTTACCCGAGTAGTGATGAAAAATGGTGATGATGATGAATAGCCTATGTCACTCTCTGGCTCTAGAACTATACCCATGCAAAAAATCAAGTCGATCCGTTGTTCCGTTGCAGCGTGAAAGAGGAACAAACATCCATACATCTATACATACAAACTTGCGCGTTTATAATATTAGTAGGATGTCGTCATTACAATACCGAATTTAAATTTATCTTGCCACAAATGTAGACTAAACGGATTACCTTAATAGTCAGTATGGTTTTATGTACTTTTGTAAGCACTGACCCAACATCAATAGTTTTAAAAATCTACGAGCAAAAATTTTCCTTAAAAAAATCGTTATCATTAACGGACCACCCAAATCATCCAACTGGCTGGTCGGTTAGAAAAATTTTGAGCCCATTTTTAAAAAAAACGCGTGACTGTTAAACTACATACTTAAACAAAATAGGTATGCTTACAAGTTTTTAGGTGTATGGAAATTTAGTGCCGAGTTTACCCCTTAACATGTTTGCCATCGTAATTTATATTGAACTGTGATCATTTTTTTTTAAACAAGTTTGTGAAATAAATTGTAGTAATTATTGTCTCTGACCTAGGTCTGTCCCTTAAACAATGAAAAAAAAAACATTTCTAATTTTAAAAATGTTGAACAAAATCATTTATTCTTAGATAATTATGTATGCTCTTTATTTTATGCCTTAGATTTTTATAATTTGACTTCAATTATGGAATTTTAATGTTTTAATGCTTTGTGTTTCTTGAAAGTGTTTTTGTTATTTTCGTAAAACGATTAATTATTGTGTTGTTTTTTTTATACTTACAATTTAATTAGTTTATTATAATGTTTTTAACAAATATTTGACATTGACTTTGAATATAATTTTTTTACTAAATAGACAAAGATAGAAATGTCCAGCAAAGTTTTTGCTTTCTTCTTCTTATGCAATTAAAAAGACAGCAACATTTTAAAACTTTCAAATTCGGAGTCTACAAAAATATATTTATACAATACTAGTTTATAATAGTAGTAGTAGTTTAGTTTTTAGTCTAGTTTAGATAGCCCGTTGGTCCAGTTGGTAGTGAACCTACCTTCTGAGCCTGAGGGCGTGGGTTCGATTCCCACGTAGGACAAACATTTGTGTGATGAACATTTGTGTTTGTTCTATATCTGGTTGTTAATATCTATTTAAGTATGTATTTAAAACTATATATGTATGTATATCAGTCTCTGGCAGCCATATCACAAGCTTTGCTTAGTTTGGGGTCAGATGACCGTGTGTGCAAAAATGTCCCGAATATTATTTATTTATTATTTATTTATTTTATAAAAAAAAACTACTTATATTTTATTAATTTTAATTATATTCCTTTTTCTTCCAGCGTATCACTAACCTTAAATCATATTACATAATTTATTTGTAATGTATGGGTAATCGTCTGTTTCCGTCCTAAGGATGCAAATTATTTTATAATTATATAATTAATATATAAAATTTCGATATCCATTGTGATAATCGCGCAAATGCAATTTGTAATTAAATTTTTATAGACTTGATAAAATTGTGATGTTACAATAAAATGGAGATATGGATTGTTAGGAAAAGATTATAAATTAAATTCATAGCACCATTTTTAATGTCAGATTTACAATGCGACCTATTTAATGTAGAGGCCAAAGATATTTAAAATCAATAAATTCAAAATTAACAAGAACCATACTAAAATTGTGGACCGATTTCAAATAAATAACAATTCACAAAAACCAACCATTGATATAATGTTACGACTCATTTCTAGAATGCGCTATTTTAATTACGCAAGTACCGCAGTTCGTTATATTGGCGCGTCGATATTGAATCTATATTTTAAATATCTTTAGTAAAGGTGGCACAAACAAGGTCAGTTTTAGAAAGTACAGTGGAGTCCCCCCTTCACTGTAGATAACTTGGTTTCAATTTTGCAATGCGATAAAGGAAATTGAACTGAATAAACAGTAGTTTTGTATGGAACATCTTGGAACCCGGTTGGGTACGCGCGCACTGCGAAGCGGGTGAGACAGGCGCGCATGAATTGCTACTTTTTTTTGAACCTGTCGTGGCACATTTTTTTTTTTTTTTACATCGGACTAGGCTAACGTTTGACCGCGATCTCGCCTGATGGAAAGCGATGATGCAAAGCAAAGCAAAGCATTTATAAACTTTAACTGTACAGACACTTTAAATTCCTTAACCGCATCGTAAAATGTGCGCCATTCTATATAAATCGTAAATATGGAGTTTGGACCAGCGAGAACTTCTCTTGCAATTTATTGCGTGTGCAAGTTACGGAGTTCTATAAGTTATAACAACGTCAAATCAAGTTCCGTGGCTAGTCTAAACATCACTCCATGTTTTATGTATAATGTACGGCCAAATTACTGAACTAAAATTACCCACAGCCTTTGATTTATTCAGAAAATACGATTGAGGCGCCACTCAACTGCAGATTAGTTGTCCTATATCCGTACCCTTAGTACAAGTTTTGATAGTGTACGAAAACTTTTTTCGTTTACGTATTGTTCCACACATTGCTGGGCTGAAAGGTATTCGAAAACTTTTTTTGTATTAGAGTGAAGTAATATATACCGCCGATTACTACCGATTTTAGTTTCTCCGCGTTTCCGCTGGAGGCGCTTTACTAAAATGTATGGAACAATACGAAAAAATCTGGGACTAAGGGTACCGATTCAAATGCCATGCCAACTAAAAAAATTACTTGCCCTATATAATATTACCCGAATGTCGGTGATGCACAAGTCAATAAGATTGTATCAGTGATTAGAATTTTATACAGAACCTAACGTTTGATTGAAATAAAAACAATTATTCAAGATGGGATTTTTATTGCATGGATACCTAAGTCGTCGCAGATGATTCGTTATTTTACAAAAGACGTCGTATTATAAAATCGGTGGTTTGCAAAATGCCGAAGGCTAATTTGTAAATTCTAGTCGTTTTGTAAAAGTTCACGAAACTCAATTTAAAACACCATAAAATGCCGCAACAAATTGCAAAAACTCGTTTTTCAGGTTTTCTAGCACGTAACAATGCTAGAATCATTGGAAAATGGAAATTAGTTCAGTAATATTAGGGGTTTCACCTCGGAATGAGAGATAGTCAGCTATAAACTTGTATAAACCTCTATTTTGTCACCCTAAAAACTTATCGTAGGGTGGCCGCGACTACAGGCCCCCGATTCTACTAAACGAATAAATGTTTAAATTTTTTTTTTTTGTAATTGGCTCAACACTTTTATTATTATTCATGCAAGACCTTCAGTAATGGACTCGTAAATCAAAACTTACGTGTGAAAAGATATATTTGTATGTAGAGATCAAATTTACAATAACTTACACTTACTAGAAACCAGCAGGTAAAAACATTCAAAATACGTAATATTATAATCATACGTACCTTACCTAGCACAAAAATACCGAAAAGTACCTAAACATAAATAATATAGATGGTTTATCTATGGTATAATATTTCTATCAAGGACTTCCATGTATTGTCATTGTCATAGATTCTATAAGGCGGCAATACAAAAGTGGTAAAGCCCCAACGTAGGTACTCATCCGGTGCGATTACTCATAAAGTGTTGCCAAAATGGTACATTTTAACAATATTCGTTACTTTTGACCCCACATCGTTCCTTAAGGGCGTTACAGAACATGCGTAGTACAAGTTTCAAGTGCCTACTACGCATCGTCTGCAACGTTTTGCTAAGTGCAAGTGGTAGTGGAAGTGCTACTAAGCACTTACACGCATATAGACGAGGTGGGTTACGCATATAGACTGAACTAAGCCAAAAAGGAGGTCATTATACAAGGTTACGCATATAGACTGTCCTAAACCGAAAGGTCATTAAACACAGTTACGCATATAGATTGAACTAAGCCGAGAGGAGATCATTATACAGGGTTACTCATATAGATTGTACTAAGCCGGAAAGATGTGGGTTACGCATATAGACTGAACTAAGCAAAAAGGAGGTCATTATAAGGGTTACGCATATAGACTGAACTAAGCAAAAAGGAGGTCATTAAACACGGTTACGCATATAGATACACACAGACAAACACTTAGTACACTAAGCCGAGAAGAGATCATTATACAGGGTTATTCATATAGTATAGACTGTAGTACTAAGCTGAAAGGCGGTCATTATACAGGGTTACGCATATGGACTGTGCTACGCCCAAAGGAGGTCTTTATACACGGTTACTCACATAGATTGTACTAAGCTGAAAGGAGGTCTTATACAGGGTTACGAATATAGACTGTACTACGCCGAAAGGAGGTCATAATGCAAGTTAACGCATATTGACTGTACTAAGCAGAAAAAAGGTCATTATACACGGTTACAGATATTGACTACTATATCGATAGGCGTGACACTTACCATCAGGCGACTGACTTGCTCGTCTCGCAATCAGTTGTATATTTAAAAAAATATACAATATACTCGTATTGATATAATATAATCGTATATATCGTAACCGAAGTTTGTTGAAGAATAAAATTATACTTTTACCGGGTCGTAGATACCCGCTACAAACATTGATTTATATTGTACCTAATTATTTACAATCGTAAAATCCGTATCTACGTATTGTTGTTTCATTATAATATACATAGGTACAGCCATAAAACTCAGAGACACGGACAACCCTGTGTGTTCGGGCATGAGTAGGTATTTAAATCTCCTACGGGCCTCGAGTCAACTTACTATTATGTTTTTACTATGTTATAAGTTATAACATAGTAAAAACTTATAACTAATAAACAAAGTGGCGCCAGCTAGCGTTAGTTTGACACGTTACTTTTCATAGACGAGATCTGGCAGCACTGTTAAGTTAAAAAATAATAAGTAGCTGTGTGTGTTGAGTACTTGTTGTTTTGTTGTGTTTGTTGAGTGTGGTTTATTCGCACGCACAACGCAAATTTGAATTCCCGTAAGTACTTTATTATTTTATTTTTCTATAGCCTAATTAGGTAGACGTATGTACTTAGAGATGAGACTGTTTCTGTAACATAAGATATGAATGCGAACTTATTTCCTGTTGCTGTTATGCTGTTACCCGGTTACCCGGCACCGGAATTAAATTAAATTCTTCATTTAGCAAATATATCTCTTTACTTATCTGCCTATTCTGCGAAATAAGTTATCCGCTATAAATAGATAGGTATTTAATTTATTATTTACAATAAGTACTACTAAGTACTCTGAGAAGGTCTCAGAGCAAATATTTTTATGTGGCGACTTACGTACTTACCTTACGTAAAAATTTAAATAAGCAGCTTAAACTTTTAGTACCTAGTACTACAGAGTACTAGTACCTAGGTACTACCTAAAACAACAAAATAATAATCTATAAATGTATGTAATTAATATAAACGAAAGTTATATGATTATTTACGGGATATTTACCGTGGTAAGGTTGTGGAATGAGCTCCCGATATTTCAGCGCAGTTACATGCACCATGTAACTCATGTCATATAACTTTAGTGAACAACCGTGATAGTTTAAAACAGTGTTTTAATATAAACGAGTTATTCAACCAATAGTATTATCCAATAGGTACTCCTGTAAAATACCAAGGATCCATCATATCTTCCTTGATAATACCCTACTGCAAATCAAGTACCTACCTAGCTTTTTATAAACACTATTCATTTATCTGTGTCAGATTACATTATGTACCTATTCAGTGAATAATTACCTAGGTACCTAATGTTGTGAGGCTTAGAGCAATTTTTATTTGCTCTGAGTTGTGAGGATACACACAAAATTATATACCTATTAGTCAAGGAGAACAATTAAGTCAGTACCTAAGTATGTAGGTAAAGTACGCGCAAATCTTTTTGAGGGTTCAGAAGTTTTACACATCTTTTTTATTCAATCAGGTAGGTACATAAACCAATAAGGATATCTGGATCCCTTATCCAATTGGCAGATTCTTATTAGAAGGATGGGCAGTGGAAAAGAAACAAGTACCTACTTACCACAATCATGGAATAGTAGGCACTACCTACTGTTGTATGAAGTAACAGTAGTACTTTGGTACTCACTATGTCCATAAGCAGTCAAAAGCTTATTATTTATATGGTAGTAAGGGTGGGTGTAAGGTCCAACATACTACTTCAGAAAGGCGACGTCGTAGGTTACAAGTGGCCGTGGTAAAAGTGATGGTAAGGGATGTATATCACAGAATAGACAAAAGTTGCTTATACCTACTCATTTGTTCTAGTTAAAATGCTTATGTGCTTCTGTGAAGAGGCCATGGTTTTGGAGGACGAGGCAGTTAACATTATAGCAACAAGATGTGGCCACATGTTCCACAATACCTGCCTGATAGAGTGGTTATACAAGTTAGTATTCAAATATTATTACTTACAAGTAGATTGTATGTATGTAATATGTATAGATTGAATATGTATGGTATAGTAGTAATTGAAAGCACCATTGGTCCTTAAATTATGTATGTATTGAACACGGAACAGGGACTCCCTTATTCCGTGGTATTGAAATAGGATAAGAAAGTTAAAATGTACAAATAGTGAAACAGCAAAATAAAAAAATGGGTAGCGGCATGAGATGTAATTTCACAACAGATGAACAGGCGGTATGGCCTTAAAAGCTTAGCCTGCCCGATGGGCGAATAAAAAAAAAGTGTAGTGTTACTACAGTCACTGTCTATAAAATCTTTCTATGACAGATGAGTTTTGTTTGATTTGTTTATTTTAATGTGTTTGTGATGGGAACTGTGACTATAAATAGTATAAATCATCTTTAAATAAATCATTAAATAGAACTGTTTATGAGATGTACAAAATATTTATAACAAACAATTTATATCATTATTAGTGTCTGCATGTTATAAGTTTACAACAATGTCCGACGATGAGGTTATACGTTTTGAAATTACGGACTACGATTTGGACAATGAATTCAATTTTTCTAGGGGTCGGAAAGCAAAAAAAGAGCACCAAATCTACGGTACGTGCTTCGTTTATGTACCTGTGAATTTATACTAATATTTTTTGTCTCGCTGACAAATACGGGACAGTAGATTTATAACTATGATTATCAAACTTATGTTCCTCATTTCATTTCGAGTAAGATGGACGCAGTAGAAAGAAGATTCGCAGCTGGATTGCATGAGGCAACCTCAGTATTAATATCACAATAACCACTGGACTGAAAATCTGTACACTCTACTCTTAGGCAGCCTATAAACTGACATTAAGGTCGGCCATATGAATTTACTTTATCCATCACCTCGCAACTATGTTAGTAGTATTTTATACTTAAATTAATAAAAGAAACATGTTTATTTGTGCGTTTCATGGCACTCAGAAACAGGGAAGTGTTAAAAATACATTATACCATCATATACTGTTAAATAATACCTACATTCATGAATTGCAGGTGTGTGGGCCAAAGATAGTGATGAAGAAGACAATGAAGACAATATCCGTCAACGGACTCGGAAGCCTAAAGACTTTTCAGCACCCATTGGTTTCGTGGCAGGCGGGGTACAGCAGGCAGGCAAGAAAAAGGAAGAGAGAAAAGCTAAAGGTAATTTTTTTTCCACTACATAACCATGTGTCTTAAAAAAATATCAAGCATCGTAGTTTGAGATGTTTGATATCTACCTACTTCTGTAAATTAATTACCCGAATAGAAATAAGTTGTCCATCACAATAGGCTAACCGACTGCTCCCCATGTTGTTAACTTGCATTTGGTCAGTTTTTCTGCGTTCTGATTTAATCTGCGATCAGTTATATGTACTATCAGATGTCTTGAGAGCAGGGTATTCCGTGTAAAGTGTGCCTTCCAGTGAGGACATCTCCTTTTATGTATTTTCTTGATGACCAAATGGGGCCACTCGCTGGGGATAATGCGCTTTCTTTTTAGCCTGGGCTTGTATCTTTGTTCCGTGAGTTCAGCAGGCAAGCTATTAGGGTGTCTGAGCAGGCGATGTCTATAGTTTTTGCCAGTTTTCGCAATTTCTTCTTTCATCATCATCATCATTTCAGCCATAGGACGTCACTGCTGGACATAGGCCTCCTCCATCAATCTGCAAAAGGGCCGGTTGGAAGCAGCCTACATCCAGCGTTTCCCTGCGGTCTCTTTTAGGTCGTCTGTCCATCTTGTGTGTGGACGTCCTGCGCAGTGCTTTCCGGTCCGTGGTCTCCATGCCAGAACCTTTCGGCCCCATCGGCCATCTGTTCTGGGTGATATGTGCCCTGCACACTGCCATTTCAACTTGCTAATCCGGTGGGCTATGTCGATGACTTTTGTTCGTCTACGGATCTCCTCATTTCGGATTCGACCTCGTAGAGAAACCCCGAGCATAGCCCTCTCCATGGCTCGTTGTACGACTTTGAGCTTTGAATTTCTTCTTTAACTGTGCTTATCTCAAGATTGTAGTGGATTTCTGCATTGGTTGTGCACCCGGACACTTTGCTTATGGTTCCAAAATAGTGTTTTACATCCTTTGGATAACTGAGATGTTTGAATTACAAGCGGTTCCCCACAATTGAATACCATACATCCAATTTTACATTACCATACCATACATTGTATTTATTATTTGTTGTTTTACTTTAGAGTGTGTACTATAATCATGCCAAGTTTGACGCTTATACATATTACCGTTTTTAGGGTTCCGTACTCAAAGGGTTTAAACGGCAGCTCGTTACTAAACCTGCGCTATCTGCGTCTGTTTAAAAAAAAAATTGTATGGGGTCTTCACTACCCTTTAGTTTTTACTTTTTGACTTTATTATTTTCTTAGTTAATCCGCCATCACATTACGTAATCTGTGAAAATTTCAACTGGTTATTTATTACAATTTGAAAGATACAGCTGTTAAAATGAAGGACACAGATTTACAGCGTAGGCTTAGTAATAGGGTCCTGTTTACAGCCTTTGGGTACAAAACCCAAAAAAGTAAGTTTGGTGAGGTTAATTTAAGTATTTTTGTATTCTAAATTACAGAGCTAGAATCTACAGAAGCGTCCACATCTCGGCCCAAATTTGCACCAGACAGTTCAGATGAAGACGAGCAACCAAGCAACCCTGATGAGAGCGAGACAGCAGGCATCAGGCGAAAGGGACAGGGCATGCGCTCGGCCAATATCGGAGGCAATATGGGGACCTGGGAGAAACATACTAAGGGGATTGGCGCGAAGTTGCTGTTGCAGGTAAATTTTAGACCTTTTTAAAGGCAGGAAGTGTCCTTAGGCAGAAAGAGAGGATGAATAAACGTCTGAATTAAAAGTCTGGATATGTGCAAACTCTTGGATTTGTTGAGCTTTGTGTTTAATTGGCCTTTGTACTTCCTAGGGTTCAACTTAAAATGGTGACTAACAAAAGTAGTTTTTTTTTGCGTGTGATGTATTTATAACCATAAAATGTAGCCACACTGGATGACAACTGTGACACTGCATGAAGAGATGCATCTAAGGACACTACACTAATCAAAATCAGTCTAGCTGTTTCGGCTACAGGAGTTTGCATTATGAATTATAAAACTACAGAACAATGAAAAGAGCCCATTCAAATTGCATATAATTATAATATAACTACACAGATATACACAACCAGATCGGCAATATATTTTAGTGAAAGAGACAACTTGATATGGCTCAGCACAAGTACGAAAAGGACATAAATAGATTTTGTTGTCCTTATCGGCGTGACCTGTTTTTGGTACCTCAAGTGTCAAAATCTGTAATAATCAGTGACAAACAAAACGGGTCTGAATTATATTTATTGTCTTTTTTTGGTGATTAAATGTGATAAATGCGTGTTTCCTCTGAGAAATAATTGTAAAAGATATTTTACAATGGTTGGTTGTAGCATTTTGGGCTGCAAGAAGCGCAGTGAGCGAAAATACGATGAAATATCATTTCACACGTAAGTAAACATATAAAGCTTGTAACGATCACCTAATTAAATTCAGGATATCAATTCGCAAATATTTTATTCATAATTAGTCAGTTTTTAGGTCGATTTGTGGTCTAATTCTATGAATTTTATCAAATTATTCACTTAGAAAATAAATTATGAATGTTGCCAGTTTATGAAAGAAATTACCCACCGCAACTAACATAAATTATTCGTTCTGCAGGTTTCCAACTGATCCTGTCACATTGCTGAAAAAAGCTGGCACATTGCAAGAAGTGCAAAATACCGACCCTTTTTGCCCATATGAATATGGTGAATGTTAATATTAAATATATATTAATGAGGCCACAGTTATGAAGCTGGAAAAGCAAAAGGCGATTTCGGCGAACCGATTCAAAAAGCTACGCGCTGTTCGTGAAATTTGTACTGTAAACATTAAAGAGTCTATTTATCTAATTATTTGGAATCTTATACATAATTCCATTCATGAAAAAACTAAACTGACCAAGCGCGAGTCGGGCTCGCGCGCTGAGAGTTCTTTACAATCACAAAATACAAAAAGTTGTGCAAAAAGACAACATCACGCCCAGGCTGTCACCCATCCAAGTACCGACCGCGCCCGACGTTGCTTAGCTTAGTGGTAAACAGAAATTTGTCACTGACTCGCACTTGGCCAGTGTTTATTATTTGTTGTTATACTTATGTTCACTATAATCCGCTAAATTTGACGCTTGTACGGATTACCGTTTTTACACTAGAACAAATCCAAAAATACGTTTAACGTTTGTTGCATGGGGGCCCTTCCTTTGCCGTTCCGTTTTAACTCTTTGACTTTTTTATTATTTTTAATTAATCATAAAAAATCATGCTATGGTTACTTTACAACCCTTTTTCTAGTACTATACTCTAATCCTAACAAATAATTATAATAAAAACGCAAGTAAGTTTGTAACTTTCTGTCTGTTTTTTTACGAGGAAACGGCTAAGTCATGGTATAATAATATACTCCGCCAGGTATAGCAATTCGAGAAAAAATGTTTACGTAGGCGTCCCGCAATGATGTCATGATGTCAATTTACAACAGGTTCGAGAGAGATGACGATACACCACGTAACAGCTGATTGAATAAAGTGGCAACTGGACAGTGACGTCATTGCGGGACCACTCCCAGATTGCTAGACCTTGTTTTCTTAGATCATGGGCTAAGTCAAATTTTGTCAGGACGATAGGGTGTGTCATGAGGACAGACAACGTACTTTTCTTCCCAGAAAATTGCAGGTAGCTCCGTGGGTTGCAGCAGATAGTGTATAAAATATAAATATTTAAAAGGTAGTATTGTTTCCAAAGTACTCATTGAAGATTCACTACCCATCATAGTAGGTAAATTACCCTAACTTATAGCAAATCATTTTAATGTGGCAACACACCTTGTTGAAGCGAGAGGCACTGAGCTAGCCACGCTCATTGAAAATCTATAGGTAGTAGATCTGTGTATAACTAGCAGACCTGACAGATGTTGTCCTGTCTTAGAAATGTCAAACACGCAAAGTCAAAATTGAAAATCTTATTTTTTTACACCTTGGGTTACATTATTAGAGTTTTAGTAAGGATCCCTATTTAAAAAAAAAAAAATATAGCGTATGTTACCCGGGGATAGTGTAGCTTCTTAACAGTGAAAGAATTTTTCAAATCGGTTTAGTAGTTTCGGAGCCTATTCAATGCAAACAAACAAACAATCAAATCTTTCCTCTTTATAATATTAGTATAGATTGGACAAATAAATAATTTGAATTTGAATTTATAATATTATGCCTTTATTAATTAAACCGGCCCTTTTGGAGATCGATGGGGGAGGCAATTAATTAAACAAAATACAAGCTAATACTAACACCATAAATACGTATAAGTAATAAGTTAGACTACCCATAGACCGTTGAAGGTCTAAAGACAATGCAAATGCTCAAGCCCACTACCAGTTGGCAGCATACTCAGCATGCTAGCGGCATTAC
The DNA here is from genome assembly GCA_914767915.1 of Agriopis aurantiaria. Taxonomy (NCBI): domain Eukaryota; kingdom Metazoa; phylum Arthropoda; class Insecta; order Lepidoptera; family Geometridae; genus Agriopis; species Agriopis aurantiaria. Next base: position 4,402,099 of record OU612001.1, on the reverse strand, counting down.
CACGCTGAATGGCAATGCTTATGCGTCGAGCCAGAAGCACGCCAGCATTTTGGTCACGCGTCGCATTTTATTCTATTGCCAAACATTGTATCTCCTTATGTTTCTTAGTATATGTCCATTGTTTTTGTTTTTTTGGCTATAAATATATCTTATTCTTATTAATTATGTTGTTTGGGGATTTGCCTAAATGTATATCTGCTATAATATCTGCTAATGTCTATATCCTTTATGCATAGATCTTACTTATGAATGTAAACAAAGTTTAATATTTTTATTCCAGATGGGATACCAGCCCGGCAAAGGTCTGGGCAAAGACCTGCAAGGTATATCAGCACCAGTGGAAGCCTCTGTCAGGAAAGGTAGAGGAGCTATTGGCGCTTATGGACCTGAAAAAGCAGCAGTAAGATTGTTACCACATATTTTTTTTCTTTATTACTTACAAGAAAGAAATAAAATTACTGGTTTGCTTAGACTAACGTTCTTCATCTATCCTTCGACTGCGTATTTGGCTTGGTCGCCGGAATATCAAATTGATGAGCCTCTTGGCTTGTTTCTCAATGGATTCCAACGCCCCAAGTTGGCAATTTACTTAGGCAATTTTAAGACTGTCTTCATAAACTAAACAACAAATAAATTTTTACGATTTGCAGCTAAAAGCTAAAAAGGAAGAGGAAAAGCGCCTGAAAGAGAAGGAAGAGCAAGAGAAAGGACCAACAGAGAAAACGTACAACTGGAAGAAATCTCACAAAGGGCGATATTTCTACCGAGATTCCGCTGACGTAATACAAGAGGGTAAACCCTCGATGCATACTATGGCCAGGTACATAAAGGTCTTTGTTTGTAAAGAAGTTAGGCCAAGGTCGAACTGGGCCGGAAGGGCCCGGGTGGCTCCCTACAAGCCCGGAGCCCAAGACTGGAGACCCTTATCCCACATACCGGGGCTTGCCGCAAGCCAGGCACGTAAGAGGCCTACGCGGCCCGGGTGGCATATGCCATCTCGACTATATGGCCAGCCCAAAGCTGAGTAAGGGCGAATGTTAGACCTTTAATGTCATATACTTGGTCCATGTTTTTTTAGCTCTGACATCTGCAATAACGTAAAAAGCTTCTTGTAATATTTTACTGTGGTATCCATGAATGGTAGGGATGAAATACCATAGGAGTTAGCCATACCTTCCCGTCTCCAGTCCATCCAAGGCCTTGTTGATGATGATTGTAAGTAATGATGTGGTCAAAGACAAAATTAACAAATTTCAAAATCGTCCTCAAATGCATGCGAGCGGGATGACACAATAGTGATAGAGAGTGTTATATAATAACTACACTGGTTTTATTTAGTAGAAATCTCTTGTTGTCATTTGCACAATTTGTTTGTACATTCTTGTATTTGTCTCTCTGTCTGTTTGTTTGCTTTTCATGACTAAACGGCTAGGCCGATCTTAACAAAATTTGGCAGGAAGATAGTGTGCAGATACAAGCTACCGATGAATATTTGATTTCTAAATAACCAGTATGAAATCAGCCACTCCCTGCGCAGACTTTGTGTCCAATTGCTTCTATTTGATTGGTACAGGGTGTGCCATGTCGGCAACAAAAAGTGTCTACGTTTGCGTAACACCTAAGTTATTTTTTTTTTATTATAAATAGCCTTGCGCTTGGCTGCCAACTCGCCTGATTGTAAGCGATGATGCGGTCTACGTTGGAGCATGCTTGCCTATAAGAAACCGATTCACTCTCGTCTTGAAGACTGCCAGATTGGGGAACACCCATTCAGGCAGCGCATTCCAAAACCTAGCAGTTCGCACATTGTTGTGTTTGTGTATTTTTTTATTATTACCTCATTAAAAACTGATCATAAATAGAGCCCATGAACGAAAACATAATTAAAATTTGTTCCAAAATAAATAAGTTATAAATAAAGTCATCTCATTACAGCAACGAGTTGTCCCGTGTCCCAGTAATCGACATGACGGGTAAAGAGAAGCGAGTGCTGAGCGGCTACCACGCCCTCCGAGCCGCTGCGCCGCGATTCGAGCACGAGCCGAGGAGGAAATGCGACAACTTCGCAGCCCCGGAACTAGCCCACAACTTGGCACTCATGGTGGAATGCTGCGAACAGGTACGGTGATCAACTCGCTTTTGTCGTATTATAGTCATCATCATCATTTCAGCCATAGGACGTCCACTGCTAGACATAGGCCTCCCCCATCGATCTCCAAAAGGGCCGGTTGGAAGCGGCCTGCATCCAGCGTTTCCCTGCGGTCTCTTTTAGGTCGTCTGTCCATCTTGTGGGTGGACGTCCTACGCTGCGCGGTTCGTGGTCTTCATTCCAGAACCTGTCGGTCCCATCGGCCATTTGTTCTGCGTGATATGTGGCCTGCCCACTGCCACTTCAACTTGCTAATCCGGTGGGCCATGTCGGTGACTTTTTTCGTCTACGGATCTCCTCTACGTATTATAGTGTAGGAAAGTAAATGTCAAATGTCAAAATATATCAAGTGTCAAATGTTAAAATATATCAAATGTCACGCATCTCGTGGGTTATTCTAAAAATAAAATTTACTCTCGTTTGATCGAATCCACCCTCAGAGCCCTTAAGCAATTCAAAACGTGTGAAGCAGTACCCGAATTGTTATTAGCTACATTTTGCAGTTGGGTTTTTGTTTTAATTACGCTGCTTGTTACTAATCTGTGAAGAGGACATTGCTAATATTGCTCAATGTTTGCCCCTAGGATATTATTCAGAACGCGCGCGAGCTCCAAACAGCCGAAGACGAGATTGTCGTGCTAGAAAGAGACTTAGAAGAATGCAATATGAAATTACAAGAACACGACGGCGTTATTGGCAAGGTGGAAGCCATATTGCAGAGGGTTGAGGAGATAAACAAGCCTGATATATCGCTTGAAGACGCGTTCGAAGTATTGGCAGATTTAAAGGTATCTATCATTCTTTTAAAAGGACAACCCAGCGCCTAAATTCCCAAAAAAATTGTTCTACAAATAATCTACTTTACACAGTGGTAGCCTAGGATGCCTGGAGACTCGGTGGAGTGAATTGTTGAACTCGAAAAGCCTATGATCGAGCTGATAGGCGTCCCTTGAGCGAGGTCTATGTTCGAATGAAGATAGGCTGATTATGGTGATAATGAACTAATTCATTGCTGAGATGGTGGCCGTGCGGTAGCATGTGCGCCATACTATCTGACGGCACCCGGTTCGATCCTCGGCTCTGCACCAATGACTATTTAGTACTTAAATAAATTATGCCCAGTTATGATGCCATCACTCAAAAAACGGTGAAGGAAAACATCGTGAGGAAACCGGTATGTCCAAGAACATCAAATGTTCAAAGACATAATGACATTCACTACTGGGCCAGCATGGTGGATGAGGGCCCATCTTCTCTCTCTGAGAGATGGCCTGTCCCAGCAGTAGGAATATGATAGGCTGAAATGATGATGATGAACTATTTTGTTACAGGAAGAGTACCCGTTAGAATATGAAATGTTTGGTCTGGGGACTATAGCTGGCAACATTGTGAGCCCGTTTTTCAGCGCGTTATTGGCGCCCTGGCAACCCTTGGAAGCGCCCGAAGACCCTATACCTACCTTCTTGAAGTGGAAGAAACTTTTGACCGAGGAGGCATACAACAGTTTACTGATGCAACACTATGTGCCTCATATTACTACAGCAGCTGGGTAAGTATTTTTTGTGTTCCATAGTAAAGGAGTCTGCGGCAGAGTCAGATGGGCAGTGTTTGGGAAATTATGTGACTTGTCAAAAATACAAGGGTCTTTAACCAGCGTGTGTTGCCAGTGATGATATATATTATGTTACTAAGACGTTGCCTTGTGGTCCTTTTGGAAATCTCAGTCACACAGTGGGTATTGGAGAGAGCTATGCACGGAATTTCTTTGCGCGATAGAATTTGGAACTAAGATATTTACCGAAGAACCACAGTCACTGACATAGCTGATCAGATTTGCAAGTTGAAGTGGCAATGGGCAGGCCACATCGCTCGAAGAACCGATAACCGATGTAAAAAAGCTACTTCAGTGGAGACCACGAACCGGAAGACGCAGCATAGGTAGGCCTCCCACTAGATGGATAGACGACTTCGTAAGAGTCGCAGACATGCAGTGGATGCAGATGGCAGGCTGTCGTTCAGTGTGGAGTTTTAAGGAGGCCTATGTTCAGTAGTGGACGTCTTCTGATGATGATGACGTCAAGTAGATTTCTATCAGTCAGTGAGCGAGTAGTATTTCGCTTTTATATACATATATAAGTATATCTTTGATCATATTATATAGTTTAGATTTGCCTTAAACTCGAGCTGGTACTGAAAAAAACTTGCCAAAAACTGAAGGGGCGAGGTAAACAATTATTGCACACACTGACATATTTTTACTAGTTCTACAAACATACGCTTCAATATTGAGCGGCACACACTCCAAAAGAGATGATCAAAATTCTTATTCGAGATGGGGGCGATAAGTCCTGCATTCACATCCCGCTTGGGGTGTATTGTGCATACCCCCCCCCCCCCCCCCCCCCCCACTAGCTCTCAAAATGATATGAATGTCATCAAATCGACGACAAAGGGAGGTGTAAGTGCTAAAGGAAAAACTGTAGGTATAACACTTCCATTTTTCTGATGATACGTAACTTACAGGGAGTGGAACCCCCGCAACCCAGTGCCCATGGTGCGAGCTCTGAGCGCGTGGGCGGAAGCAAGCCCGGGCTGGCTGGTGAGGCAGTGCGCCGCGCGCTGCATAGTGCCGCGGCTGCTGGAGGCGGCTCGGGGCTGGGACCCCACCAACGACACCCAGCCCGTGCACAGCTGGGTGCTGCCCTGGCATGAACTAGCCGGTAATGTATCTTTACATAGTCGGCAAATTAACCGTTAACCGCCACCATTTTTTATATTTGCCTCCATTTTTTTGGCGGTAATGTATCTAAGTATCACTACTACAACTTAAGTTGACGCAGCGACCCAGAATGTGTCTTGGCCTCCGATACCAAAAGACGCCATTCTTCTCTATCTTGCGCAAGTTCACGCCAGTCATGGATGTCCAGTTCCTGTAGATCTTTTCCCACTTCATCTTTCCATCTACACTTGGGACGGCCGGCGGGCCTTCAGCCCTCCGGCAGTCCCAAGTAAGCTCTTTTTACGGCGCGATCCTCTCCCATTCTTTCGAGATGTCCGAGCCAGCGGAGTCTATGGGATTTATCACTATCACTTCACTATCACTACATAGTATCACTATCACTACACTACTACACTACATAGTATAAATTAAAGCCGCTTTCCGCGTCTGTCTGTCTGTATGGCTGCTAACTCCTCCTAAACCACGCAACGGATTTTGATGCGGTTTTCACCATCAGTTAGATACATTTTCACGGAAGGTTTATATATGTCGGCGCGTTGAAGTTTTAGCATTCGGGCGCAACTACCGTCGGATAGTTTTTAAGGCTTAGATTATGTAGGTAGGCGTCACCTAGCTTTGTTTTGGTGGACTAGTGATGGAGGTGGCGCCATCACTGGTGTAACGCTGCAGTAACTTACTTTGCTGAAGTTCGTTGTGAAGTTGTGTCGTTGACAACCAATCAGAGTTTAGTAAGTTGGTATACCGTCCGGCAGAGGCGCTAGTGAGCGCGGTGCAGCGGACACGTGCGCGAGGCTCGGTGGAGCACACTTTACTTTGGTGTCTGAATTGGGATTGTCACACTTTGAGGTTAGAAATTGGAATTGTTGGTTGGAGGGTGGTAGCGTTCGTTACAAGGCGGAACACCTTGTCCCCAAGTAATTTTCAAGTAATTTGGATATTGTAATTAGTAATCATAGCGCTTCGAAATAAAAACTGTAACAATGTACGTGTGATGTCTCATTCTCCTCGGCCACTATACTCACGCCATAGAACCAAGATTAATCTGATGAAGATCGGCCATCCACCGACCGGTGTCCCCGCCCTCACGCCTCCAGGCTCGCCCCGTCATATATATAACTAGCGACCCGGCCCGGCTTCACACGTAAATTAAACTTGTGCGAAGCCGGGTGGGCGGGTCGCTAATAAATTATATTCTATTCAATGTAATTGTTCAGGAGACTCGCTGGCTACCGCCGTGTACCCGCTGATCCGGTCGCGGCTGGCGAGCGCGCTGGCCGCGTGGCACCCCGCCGACGGGTCCGCGCGCGGCGTGCTGGGCGCGTGGCGCGGGGCGTGGGGCGCCGCCCTCACCGCGCTGCTGCACCACCACATCGTACCCAAGCTGGAGCACTGCTTGCACCACTCGCCGGTCGAGCTCGTCGGCAGAGAGAATAGTAACACTTTCACTTTTTATCTTTCGTGCTTCATCTTCGACCACATCGTCGCTTACCAACCGGCGAGTTGGTGGTCAAACGCGCACCTATACCCAGCAGTGGGATAAGGAAGGCTGTGGATGATGATGATGATATAAAAAAGTGTTTTACCATTACTTGTCTCTAACATTGTGTGATATTACTTGTAGCTGCGTGGCTGTGGTGCGTAGACTGGCTGGACCTGCTCGGCGCGCCGACTGTGGCGGCTATAGCCAGCCGCGCACTACTGCCTCGCTGGCTGGCTGCGCTGGCTGCTTGGCTCAACACGAACCCCACGCACGCCACCGTGCTCAATTCTTACACAGAGTTTAAGGTGAGATGATTATAGTACTTAACCGGTAAAAACAACATGGGGTTCAAAAGGGCTGTTAATAGTCTTTTCTTTAAACTACGTAGCAATGTTATCATTAATCACTACAAAACCGATCACAATGGACGTATTTTTTGCTTAGAACTACTCGTAAAACAGTGCAAAAATGGGACCCTATTACTGAGCCTACGCTGTCGGTCTGTCCTACCTTTTAACGGCTGTATCTATATAAATGTGAGTCGGTGACAAATTTCTGGTCATTACCAATTAAAGCTAGGTAGGGCGCAGTCGGTACTTGGTTGGGTGACCGCCTGGGCGTGATGTTGTTTGCACTACTTTTTGTACGGAACCCTCAGCGCGCGAGTCCGACTCGCATTTGGCCAGTTTATTTAAATTGATAATTATCATAAAAATTTCTAGAAAATGTTTCCCGAGGAAGTGCTAAGAGAGCCCGCGATCCGCGACGCATTCCGCAAGGCTTTGGATATGATGAACCGAAGCACCGATATTGACCTAGTGGAGCCCCCGCCCCCGCCTCGCTTCGCCCCCGCGCCGCCTACTCTCGAAGCAAAGGACACCTTGCGTATTGCTGACGCTCTGGCTTCTGGTAAGACCAGTTTGCATTGTATTGGCCATTTCCAACACAGCTGACTTGTGACCTCCGCAGACATGCAGTCAGCGTCAGCTTTATATTTAACCGACTTCCAAAAAGGACGAAATCTTATATAGTTTTTTTTCTTTGTTACCTCGTAACTCCGTCATATTTAAAACGATTCGGAAAATATTATTAAAAAAAAAAAAAAAATGAAAGTAAATATCAGATTGGTCCCATAGAAAATTCATCAAAATCGGGTCACTAGTTTGGTTTTTAAATCAAAATAACAAAACAAACAAAAGTTCCGTAAACGAAATTGCGTATTTTAATAATTTTGAAGTCGTTTTTTTTTATTGATAATTATTATTTCAGTAACTTAAATAACATGCCATTTTTAACTTAATAAAATTACTAATTCAATGTTTTACTCATCATTTAATATTCTGTTTTTGTTACTAAGGGGGCGTCCATAAATTACGTGAGATGTTTAAGGGGGGAGGGGGTCGAGTCAAATCTCATCTAATCTTACGTTGGAGAGAGGCAAATATCACGCAATTTTTTTTCTGATTGAAACAAAAAAAAATTATACTATTTTGGTCCATTTAATCCAGATTGTACATGCTTAAGATTTAATCTTAAGCGTTATCGTAATACGATTAAGATCATTCACTAATCGTTCGAAAGAAACTTCTCAGCAATATTGATTACTAGTCTTAACTAGTCCTAAATAAAAGCACGAAGCAATTTTTTCTTTCTTTTTACAATAACAATCCAACGCGTTTACGTAAGAAACCCACATTTTGAAAAATCTCATGTGAGATTGGGGGATGGGGGAGGGGGTTGAATAAAATCTCACGACATCTCACCAGGGGCGGAGGGAGGGACTGAAGATTAAAAAAAACACCTCACGTAATTTATGGACGCCCCCTAATTTTGAAGTCGGTTTTTTAAAATTGATAACTAATAATTTTATTTTTTTTACTCGTTAATGCATATTATTGTTTTTGTATGTCTAAGGTACTAATGTCAGATTATAATGCTTGCTTGAAAAATAAAAATAAAAACAACAGAATCGCAATTTTCAAATATATTTTTTGTCAATGTTTTTTTTTTTAGTTCTAATTAAAATCTTCTCTATTTCAGCCACACAACAAAAGAGCTTCTCCGAGTTGCTCGAATCAAGGTGTGTCATGAAAGGCATCACCTTCGTACCGATCGTAGGGAAGACCAGGGAGGGCAGACCTATCTACAAGATCGGTGACCTGCAGTGCTATGTAATTAGAAACGTGATAATGTACTCCAATGACGGTGGCCGGAACTTTGGCCCTATAAGCATGGATAGACTGTTAAAACTTGTAGAAGATTGAATATAGTGCTTGGAGCGAATTTGGCAGTTTTTTTTACACTGATCACTCCACAGAATAAGGACTAGTAGCATAGAAGTAGTTACTAATGAGTTTTTTTTTAAATTAGAACGGCTGTCAAGGCCTTTTTTGTGAGAAATTTGTTGTAGCCAGTTGCACCCATATAAACGAAACGTCAGTCATTCGAAATCAGTTAGCAACTGTGACGCGGACAAATAACTTTGAGAGACCAAAAAGATAAGGTCCAAGTTCTTTGGGTGCAGAGTTCGACGCGTTGACATAAATAAGAATGTTCAAGCAAGGTTCTGTCATAATGCCTGGCGACGGATTTTACTTCTCATTTCCGTTCTATTTACTTCTCTTTTCTGTTATTCTAATTTTGCGTATGTTACATTCTTTACTCATTGATATCTGACCGGACGGCAAATTTCAGGGTTGTACACTATTTTAATGTACTAGGGACCAAAAGACTCCAAAGGCTACATACCATTTGACAGGCGGCATGTTACGCTTTATAATCACGTGCCGGATTCTATGCTTGTCCATTTTCTTAGAATCATACATCAGCAGCCATTAAACGTCCACTGCTGAACAAGGGCGTTTGTACCATTTTCTAAACTAAATTTAACAGCTGTAAAATTATCGTTTTCTTACATCCTACTAATGTTATAATCGTAAAAGTTTGTATGGATGGGATGTATAGATGTTTGTTCCTCTTTCACGCTGCAACGGAACATCGGATCGACCTGATTTTCTGCATGGGTATAGTTCAAGAGCCAGAGAGTGACAGGCTTTTCATCATCATTATCATCACCATTTTTCATCACTACGCGGGTGAAACCGCGTGGCGCAGCAAGTATTGAAATTAAAAGAAACGCAGGTAATTTTAAGTCCTGTCAAATTGGTATAGTTTAGTGAGCGTTACAGACTCGATGCCAGTGAATAGAAAATAATAGAAAAGGAAAAGGTGAAAGGTGAAGGAAATAAATAATACGATACATATACAATGCAACAATTTATAAGTAAACAAGATAACAATAAAATAAAACATGCAACAATTTCTAATAGTTAGTGCTTCTAAAATCTACAAAGCAAACTATATAATTATATTAAACAAAATCTCTAAATAGATTAAAGTAAATTCGAAGTTTCATATTCGATTTTGTTAAAATTTGTGTGAAGTATCTCTAATAGTTAGTGCTTCTAAAATCTACAAAGCAAACTATATAATTATATCAGGCAAAAATCTCTAAAAAGATTAAATTAAATTCGAAGTTTCATATTCGATTTTGTTATAATTTGTGTGAAGTATCTCTAATAGTTAGTGCTTCTAAAATCTACAAAGCAAACTATATAATTATATTAAGCAAAAATCTCTAAAAAGATTAAATTAAATTCGAAGTTCCATATTCGATTTTGTTATAATTTGTGTGAAGTATCTCTAATAGTTAGTGCTTCTAAAATCTACAAAGCAAACTATATAATTATATTAAGCAAAAATCTCTAAAAAGATTAAATTAAATTCGAAGTTCCATATTCGATTTTGTTATAATTTGTGTGAAGTATCACATTCAAACTGGGTGAGTATTAGCAAAGATAATATAAGTAGGGCATTAAAATATGGTTAAAAGTACACAATAATAGCTTTGTAACTAAGGTTAATGTTCACCAAAATTTTAAAGTTGATAATTTATTTCACTGACACTTATGAAAGTGTTGTTAGAAACAGTCGGTTAAACATTTTAACCACCTTGTTAGGTTTTGATGAACTTTGCCTTAGTATTAATAGAGGTAAAATTATTATTTACAAACATGGTTATATCTTGTTATAAGTAGTAATTTTAGGGTAATAGTGTATAAGAATTTTAACTATAAATTCAATTTCTTTGGAAATAGGCAATATTTAATATTTAGACTAGTAGCAATTTTGTTCAGGATTATAATAACTACAAATAAAGAAATATTAACGTTAATAAATTCGTAAATCGCGCAAATAAGTAATTCTTGCTAATTTTTGTTTCTGTCCATTATAGCGTATCGACACATTGGCTTTGTTTGCCCTAAGATACTTTTCGCGCAGCGTAAAGTCCCGTTTTTTAACCTTTGCGTACGGAACCCTAAGAAGCAGACGCCTTATATTTTTCCCCGACTGCTCTAGAAGGACGGTAATATTTTTGGGGCGACATGTTATGTTTGTTTGCATTTATTTTATGTTTCTATATTACCCTAGTCCCTAGTCTATATAATATAGACTAAGGTCAACAAAAAAAAGTAAATAATGGTTACAATCTGGGTGTCTTCAAATCACGAGTGAATCGGTTTCTTCTAGGCAAGCGTGCTCCACCGTAGACCGCATCATCGCTTAACATCAGGCGAGATGGTGGCCCAATACAAGCCTATTATTTATAATTAAAAAAAAATAGTCTAGAAATTCTGGAATTCAATTTCAAAGTTTAACTTTAGAACGTTTTAAATCTGGACAATACAAAAACAAAAAGAATTCTCGTAAACTATTTTGGGAAAATATAAGCCATTGTGTGAACGCAGGTTTAGACTCTTTTGCGTGTTTGTGAGGTGGGTACGCATAGACTACTTGTCTAAGTTAGTGGGCTTATTATTTTGGCACATATGGTTTTAAAAAAGATAAAAAAACTCAAAAAAATAACTTATTCCTAAAATCAGAATCGGCTTTTCTTTCGGTCTTGCGAGAGGCTGACCAAATAGTATTTGCCAAATGACGTTGCTATTTCCTCCCAATAATAACCCCACCACAATCCACACTACGCTATCCATATTACGCCTTAATCATATTCTTCTGGTAGCTATACGCCCTATAACACTGTATAGCGTTAGCAACACCAAGTGTAAAGTTGCATAGAGATAAAGAGTAGTTTATTGGTCTGATGACCAAGCAGTACCGAGTCCAGATGAGTCCAGTGGCGGCGAGCGAGGCAGATTGTGTGGTAGATACCTTGTCCAGCGGTCGCCGAAATTCGTCGATGGATGTAGCTACCAACGCCTGTGGATAGTGCCAGTCTCAGAGATAGTTTAGAACAACGCAGTCAGCATTATGAAAAATACCCTCAATTGTCAATTTCTTTTATTTTATTACTGACACGGCTTTAGTTTACCCGAAAACTGATTGTGTATTTAACGCGGCTAGTCTAAAGGTGCTCTTACACGGGCAATATAAAATTCTCTATCCTGGGCAATTATGACGTCACGTAACGTGAAGCCATTTACTGAAATGCCAACATGTCGCATTTTGTTGCTAGAGATATCGCCACACCAAACCTACTCAGCGATATAGAGCAACATATAAAGCTAGACAATTAATGTAATAATTTATTTTGGCGACATGGTATAATATTCTGTACGTAGGTGTATGTATATTTATACAAAACATTTATGGAGCAATTAGAAACAATATTGCGAAGAATTGAACCAGATTGAATTGCTGATTTTTTTAAGTCTAAGAGCACCTTACTTTGGGAAATGGCTTTAAAATTGTCTGAACACAACGTTAGGCGGTTGGCGATAGAGTCCTTTTCATGAAAGAAGTCCCACGGCAAACAGCGGAACTAAATTTCCATGTTGTAGTTGTCAGGTGTTGTTACTGTGTTTGGACGCTACTGAGATTTTTATTAATTTTCCATCGTTAAAGAGTCGTGTACGATGCCAAAAGTTGTTAAAGTTCTACTCGAGAAATGATACTGATAGTGATTGATACGCGATGACAGCGCCGCGTCTGGGGGACTTCAAACATGAAAAGCACTTTAGAATTTCCGATTTGAGGGAGCTAGGCATGCAAGCATTTGCACTATTATTTTATTCTGTACCAGAAAGTATGCTACCACTGCTAATAGGATATCTGATTATTTTTTTTGTGTAAGAGGGAATTGTTTGAAGCGTTTTCTTAATGCTGACTGCAAACATAAAAAGTGCAAAGTGCAGATTTCATGCATGCTTTTAAGCTAGTACCAGAGTAAAATTAATTTGATACATACTACTTCGACCAAAATAAAATGAATGGACGGGCCATAACTATGGAACTTGCTCACTAAAAATGAGTCAAACCCTTTGGACATATACTTCAACACCTAATTATAACCAGGTAGGTACAGTAGGTACATTTGTTCCAAAAAAATAGATAGCGGTTTTTTGTTGTGTATTTACACTTCTAAAGCACACGAAGGCATAATTTTGTCAGATGTTTCGTTATCATGTAACAAAAGTCGCGTGTTGCACTTCCTACGGCTAGAGACCGACTGAAACGAAGTACGCGCCGGCGCTCATTTTGCAATCTTCAAAAATGCACTTCTATGCCCGTCCATTCATTTTATTTTGGTCGAAGATACTGTAGATTTTTATTTTCTCATGCTTATACATTATTTCTTGCATCGGTTTTATCATGCTTAACCACTTTGTAAAAAGATTTAACATCATAAATATTTAAGTGTTACATGTACCTTTGTGCATTGCTTAGTCCGATAGCTGGTCTACCAGCCCCTTAGATCAGCCAACACCAATGTCACGAAAAATGGAAAAGAAACCATCCTGGTAGAGGTAGGTATGTAACATGAAGATTACCATGTAAGAAGGTAAGATAAGTATTATGATTCTATGAAAGTTAGTCATAACATAAAAAGTGGAACAAGAAAAAAAAGAAAAATTAAATGATTATAAAAATATATATTTCCCAGTCAAAGGTTACAAAAATAGTAATTATTTAATTTTTAATAACAAATATTTAATAACGATTCTGCTTAAAATTATGGTAATGATTTTATGGATAAATAAAAACAATTGTACTTAACAAATAGGTACTTTAAGTCGCCTGCGACTTTGTCTACTTTATATTGTTTTTATATTTATTTTGATGAAAAACATTTAAATAATTGCCTTTAAATTTACGATCAAAAAGTTTTATACCATTAAAGTAATATGGAACTACTCTGATAAAGCTGTAGAGGCAGACAGTAAATAAACAGATCTATTTACAACTATACATAAAGATAACAGCAGTTGTACATAACATTGGTATCACAGTGTGAATTAATCCACAATCCTCTAAATTTTTAATCATTAAGTGCACCTTCCACATTAATTTTCTTTCAGTATTCCTATATTACGTTAAATTCGCAAAAAAATATTTTAACACCTTTTCATTTGTGTAAATAAGATAAACATGCTGATTTTTAAATTGTTTGTCGGATTGCATTTAAGCCCTATGACATGCTGCTATGAGTTTTTGGATAAGTTATCTAGGTGCTGAAGGTGTTTAGGGAGTAATTCCATGTAAATTGTTTACTTTCATCACGGTTTTCAATTAATCATTTGTTATGCTAAAACAAGTGAGAGTGATTATTTATTACTCCCTAATGCAGGAAAAGAATGATTATTGTAAAGATTTACTTGGTCGAACAAGGGCTCCATGCTACAAAAATTACAGCATTATAATATTACATAACAATAATTAAATTGAAGATTATGTACCGCATTTAGATTACCTATAACTAATATTCTATCTATTGATCAGAATAAATATTATTTTTAATGCATTCTAAAAATAAATTGCTTTGCAGGACACGTCATATGTCCTCTACAGGGATATCTTTCACTGAATTACTTTGCATTATTCATTTTCATCAAATAAAGTAGGTACTCCAACATTTTGTAATACAACCTACAAAACAATCATTACTACAAAAATTGCTGGCAAAAACTTGGCGCCATCGAGAAAATTTGTTAACTACCTACAAATTACCAAAATCCTCATCATTCCTTTTCATTATTTTTCAAATTCTGTTGGTGTCTGATCGCTCGGCTTATTTGGTACAGGTTTATTACAGCCACAAAAACATTAACAGAGAAGAGACTGTAGTTTTTGGGGATGATAACGAGAGAGTAGCGGGACCAGACGAGGCCAGTGGCCGCTAACGACACACACTGGGGTATGGATAACGCCTCGACAGGCCGATGTAAGTCACTCAAACCAGCGATCACCAACCCCTGAAAGTGTTAACGTGATGTGAGAATGTGAATGTAGAAGGCCATCAAGCTTGTGAACAAAAGTAAATTTAACTTAGGAAAAGGTCTAGTTACTTCACAGATAGTAGAAATACATCTAAACAAATTTCATATTAGATTCAGATATTTTTTGTCTGAACTTGCTGTTATCAGTAAAGGTTTCGTCCCACTTTACAGGGTTACGCAGAAAGGGTGTACTAAGTCGAAAGAAGATCATTATAACTCATCATTAATAACTTTAACTAAGGGGCCGACCGACGAACACATGAATAAAAAATCTGCTGCTTGAATGGGTGTTCCCCAATTGTTATAATCTGGGTGTCTTCAAGTCTCAAATGTATCTGTTTCTTTTAGGCTCTATCGTAGACTGCATCACCGCTCAACATAAGAAGCAAGCCTACTTATTACTTTTAAAAAAAGAAAATCAGCTGATATATCACGTATTTCAGGGTTGGTCCTTAAGTAAAAGTTGTTCATAATGATGGATCCAATGACCTCCTTTGGGTTTAGTACTAAAGTTCTGTGTAAACCTGTATTAAGTACGTATAATAATATTGATATTGAGTTATCAATGTCAATCAGGTCATTATATAATTATTATCATATATAACTAGCCATGGATTTAAAAGGCCTATCTGATGTTATGTTTTAATTTTGTTCACAATAGCAGTAACATCACACGATCTTTATTAAGTTAGAAGCCACAAGCATGTCAAATTGTATGAAAACGCAGCATGTTTTTTTTCTATGTCGGTTACACCAATTCCATGGCTAACTGCTTTTGAGGAGTTTTTAGTTTACTGAGGTGCAATTTGTCATTTTTGAATTGTAGTCTGTACCCTTAGTACAAGTTTTATTAGTTTACGTTTTTGTATTGTTACATTTTAGTAAAGCATCTCCAGCAGAAGCGTGGAAGAACCAAATCGGTAGTAATCGGCAGTATAACCTATGTATACTGCCGATTACTTCAATCAAATATGGAAAAAGTTTTCGAATAGCTTTCAACCCAGCAATGTTTCGAACAATACGAAAACGCAAAAGTTTTCGAAAACTATCAAAACTTGTAATTAAGGTACTGACGGACAACGAACTGAATTTCGAACTTAAGACGGAAAACAGGCACGCAATG
Organism: Agriopis aurantiaria; assembly: GCA_914767915.1. Classification (NCBI taxonomy): domain Eukaryota; kingdom Metazoa; phylum Arthropoda; class Insecta; order Lepidoptera; family Geometridae; genus Agriopis; species Agriopis aurantiaria. The sequence goes on along the minus strand of OU612001.1, from coordinate 4,386,310 downwards.
TAGATGAACCCGCGGCATCTAACTTAATAAAGATCTGTAGATAACATTCAAAATGAACCCAGTGAAAAACATTCAATGGATGATAATTTCCTAACACTTAGTTTCTGTACCATGCAAACCACTTATAACCAAATACGATGCATGTTATCTCTGCAAGATATATCTGGTTTCCGAGTTAATGACAGCCATGATTTTTTACTTAAGATAAGGATTTGTTCATGCGTGGTTGGAGACATCAAACTGGTTGCTGATAACTATTATGTAATTTTATTATGTACATAATATATAGAGTTCAGGTCATTGCTCAAATATGTCTGAACAAACCATAGACTAAAACCGTAGTAACTAATCTGTGCTAAAAAGGTAGAAGTGGACAAAAATAGTTGCAAGCTAAATAGGCAATATTCTGACCCCTTGCTCAAAGTTCACATTAGTTAATCTGCGCTATGCGGATACTATTCAGTACTTTGTTTTAAACTATCACGGTTGTTCACTAAAGTTATATGTCTTTCTGTGAACATGGTGCATGTAACAGCGCCGAAATATCGGGAGCTCATTCCACAACCTTACCACGGTAAATATCCCGTAAATAATCATATAACTTTATTCAGTACTTTATTGGCAATAGAATATGTAGATTTCTGTACATTTACATGGGTACATATCAGATTATCAGATATTCTTTGGACTGTTTTCAAAATTACTACGTACAAAATAACTAATGGTTTGGTACTTGATCTACAATAGTAAGTCTATAATAGCTAAGATTAATATATTAAAATGTTTAAAATGCCTACTGGACGATAAACTACATATCCTACATAAAAAATGTGTATAATCTAAAATCAACATCACATCATAATAACTACATAGGCCTCTTTCTAGGTATGCAACTTAGGACAATCTTGGCTATTTGCTTTGAACCACGACCTGCTCGCAGGCACTTCTGTCACCCACTATCAGGCAGACAACTTGCTCACAGAATCACTTCCGGCATAACTATCAGGTAGACAACCTGCTCGCAGAATCACTTATCACCCACTATCAGGCGGACAACCTGCTCACCGGATACACTTCTGTCATTCACTATCGAGCGGACAACCTGCTCGCAGTAACTTTTGCGAGGGGATGGCCCGCTCACAGTTCACTTCAGGCACTCACTACCAGGCCGACGACATGTTTACATTGTTAAATCTACATAGCGGGCGACCTATTCGCATCGAAAATAATCCAATGAATTCATATTCTGATATTTTGCCATTTACGTGATATAGATTTATTTTAATTAGTGAATAGTATCTGCGTCGATAACATTGGCCTTAGACAAGGTTTACGGGTAATAATAGAATGACCTTGGAGATAATTTCCGCACTTACCCATTTGAAAGCAGGAGCCCAGAAGAACACAGTTTTAGGACCTAAAACGGAAAAGAATCAAATTAGGCAGTTGTATCTAGGTTTATTATGAGGGTTACTAGCTTTTAGCACTTACCAGCTTCGTGATTCCAGAGTGGACGAAGTTTTGTGGGGACGAATTTATCAGCGGCCAAAACAACGGTTTTGTAGATGCGAGACATTTTTATATTTTTGTTTTTGATTCAGGGTTAAATTAGGCGAGGAAAATGGAAAGGTGGTCTAGGCACAGGGGCTAATTTACATGAATTTAAAATAATTTACATGACCGACTACGCGCTCTCGTTTTTAAGCACAGTACAATTTCGTTCGCTTTCGTGTCAATGTCAAACTCACGAAATGTAAAACCTTGATTGACATTGGCAGCTTGTTTTTTTTTTTGTTAGAGTTTTAACTACAGATGCCTTTTGACAACGTCTTTATTTTTAATTATGGCATTTAATAATGTCAAACAAGTCATGGTCACAGTCAGAGTCAAGCAAAGTAAGCACAGAAAAGTAAGTCATGGTCATGTCAAACTCATGCCGCAGTAAATGGTGGAGGCTTTACAAGAGGCTTCTATGGAGTTTTGGAAACAACACGAAAAAATATGTTTCGCCTCTCCATCATCCTGTTCATACATCACTTATATAATAATAAAAATCAATCATTATTATAAATATAAACTAAAATAAAAATGTAGGAAAATAATATAACAACGTGACATAGATTCAACGTGACGAAATTTTTTCACGTTCGCGCCAAAACTCCTTGACAGCTTGATATTTGCATTGATTTTGACAGCAAATATAGTGCTGTAGTGTGTGTGTACATAAGACTGCGTTCAATTTTATTATTTGTGTTTACTTACTTCGTTATTAGGCAGCCGCAGGCCAAAGAGAATACAATAGCCGCAGGCCGCTGGTCCAGACTTTTATTTTATTCGCAGACTCTAGAAAGTCCAGAAACGGATATAGCTGTGGCGCAAATTCTTTAAAATAAAAAAAAACCCGTTTTTTACGATGAACCGTTGTTATGAATGAATCCATGAATATTTTTTTTCTCAAACAAAACAATCATGGGCGCTGATGTGCATGTGTGAAAATGTAATGTGTCAAATAGAATGTAAAGAAGAATGTAATTTCTTTGTTTATTTCGCTTTTTGTGTTGACTTTCTGTGTTTATTTTAGTGATTATTCTGTTCACTCATGCGTTTTGTATTTCAATTTGGTTCTTGAACATGGGTACCAGCACAATGGGAAGCGATTTGCATTCTGATAAACAAGACAAGCTACTCAAGCTTCAAGCTCGAAAGAAGGAATTGGAGCTGATGCTTGCAGCTAAAAATGAGGAGTTATACAAGCTGTGTGTTCAAGAAGTCCAGCTCACAGGTATTGTGCCGCCTGAGGCGCCGTTGAGCCCTGATGTACCTCAAAGAGAAAGACTAGGTAGCGTTCGAAGCGATAACCGATCTACAGACGGAAACGATGTCCATGACGGCTCCGACACTTCCTCTAGACGCCTCAGAGCCGCTCCAATGCATGACTCGGATCAGAGCTTACGTAAGAACCTCTCTCATAGGCTATCTACGCCGTCAATATCGGGTGTATCATCGAAAAGTGGTCACCCTAGATTTATTCGACGTCCCGAAACCAGTTGTTCGAACTTCTTTCCGTCACCTCCTCAAGAGCGCAATGACACGTTTTCAATACACACTTCTCATACTTATCCAGCTTTGGCTGGACGTGTGGAGGCGCCTAATGAAAATATTCAGAATGACGTACCGAGCACAATGTACAGACACCACACAATGACATCTGAGTATATGAATAAGATTTATTACAGTAACAATGCTCCAGAAGCTCAAAATGTATCTCGTCTTAGAGAGACTCACTTCAGTTCCAGCCATCCAGATATTACGACACATTACAACCATGGGAACATAACTCCGCACCAAGTGCAGAATGGTATGCGAAATACACCTTTACTATACCAGTATGCATCACATTTGAAAGCTCAGAGCCAACATTTAGGAGCTCTAGCTCATCACCATCAAATGCAAGGTCAATCAAAGCGCAGGCCTGAGGGTGTACGACGGAATACCTTACAAAGAACCCAGACTTACCATTTGACGTCCCACAGTGATTACAACCAGCATTTAGAGAATATGACCGATAACTACAGACCTCCGTTGCCAGTATACCAACACAGATCACAGCCTGACATACAAGAGCCCCCACATATTATAGAAAGAGTTGTCCCTGTGCCAAATACATTGCCTTTAAGAGAACATAATACTATAAGAAACCCAATGCATTTGCAGCTGCAAGTATCTACGGATGATTATCATCATGATCGCCGACCATACCCTGATGCGATGAGCCCTGTCAGTATGAAGTCAGGGTATTCAAACTTCGATTCGGTTAGCATGAATAAATACTCGCCTCGGTCTCCAAGTGAAATGAAAGTAAAAGAGAAGGGATGGTATGAGACCTCATTGGACTCTCCAACGAAATCTGAAGTGCCTCTTTTGAAAAAGAGCTCCAGCTTGAAGAGAACTTCTAGTATAGGAAATTCGCAGGCTTACGAAATTATGATCTCTTCTGGAAGACGTTCGGCGATGCAAAGTCCGAACCACATGCCACAAAGCCCTCCAGTAATGTCGCCGAGTGCTGTCTCTCTAGAATCGCCAAAAAATTTGACTGTAATCGAACAGGGTAAATGTATACCGTATAGAGAAGAGACAAAACCGTTTGAAATGTCAGACTTTTATAAATATTCTACAAAGTTTAGACAAACAAGTGGCCCGAAGCCAGCGGTTTCACATCCAGGGCCAAGTGCTAATCCCTACAACAAATTACCAATGGAATTGCCTCAGTATACTCAAGACCACTGGCATGGGCACAACAATTAGAAAACTACAGTATGACCACCTTATCTGAAACTTGGCCAACTAATAGAACTAATATCTTTAATGGGAAGTTTTAAGTAATGTTCAAGTTTTCAGCAATGTTCAAGTTTTCAGTAATGTAATGTTCAGAAACTTCAATATTGCCTCCTCCTTCAACTACAGATAAGTGAGTCACACTGTAGCAACCACAGACCTTAATCAGTATACACCCCACAGGATGTCAAGTTGTATGTAAATCTGGAGTCATACTAGTTGGAGCATTGTATATATATTTTTACAACACATTTGCTCAAAAAGTGCACTTACGAAGCCTGTATACATCGTTCGAAAGTTAAACATTACGGATCATACAACGGAGCGTGCGGAAATGAATTTGTCCGCACGCTCAGATGTATAGCACCGTGCGTGTGATTTACGGTATTTTTTTAATTTCCATCATAATTACATAAAAATTCCACAAAAGAGTTTCATATTACGAGAATAAATAAGCTGAATGATCAAACCTCCTTAAGCGCTTTTGCTCAATACGTTTGTCTCAGTTTAATACTAAAGAGAAAATGAGACGAAAGATGTAGTTCTAATTTTCACCACGTGATAGTGGCGCTATTTGCATGTTCGCGCCATTTTCTTATTATATTATAGAAACTATTGTTGTGACTGATATTAAGTTATAAACAAAAATTGTTTCATTTGTAGCCTTTTTTTCTCGCAATTATGTTGTAAAACGTTGTATGGCACACATGCGGATTGGTTATTACAAACTCGTGACTATGGTAAGCCCTCGACTTCGTCTCGGGCTTACATTCGTCTACTCGTTTCTAATAACCAACTTTCCGCACTTGTATCATAAATAACTATTTTACTAAATAATACACATACAAAATAGGCGAACTTGTGGTGTCTATTGTGAAAAAGGTCTGTGATAGCAACAATTGTCTTGGAAATTGTCTAAACTTTTTACTGTTTTAAAATTGTTGCCACCTGTTTGTGACGTATACAAGGTTACGCGCAAAGGGTGTACTAAGCCAAAAGGGGTCTGTTATACTTGTCATTACAAACAACCTTTTCTAAGGGACTAACCCAGAAATTGCGAAATAAGTTCAGCTGCTCCATATATTTTGTTTAGTGTGAATGACCGTTTTGATGGAGCAGCTGATATTTTTTACGCGATTTTGGTGTTGGTTCCATAGTAAAAGTTGTCATAATGATGGGTATAACAGGATTATCGGATTATTACACCTTTTCCGCTTAGACCTGTATAATGAACATAGAAGCTGGTTTGGGCTCTCAGTTTAAAAAAATATACCAGAATTCTGTCTGTAAATTATTTTTAATTTAATTCGTCAGCCATGAAGGCCAGACAGTTTAGTTTTTATTTAACTAGCTCATAGAATGTACTTATGCAATGTACAAGACAGATCTCTGTATTCACTGGGGTTTATTAAAATGCTTTTTTTTCTACTTGAGTCCGTACCACCACTAAAACGTGTGTTATTTTGGTATAGGACTAAGGTGTCAATTCTGTGCATTGAAATTATTGCTTTAATTTTCTTCTCACAGTGCATTAGAAATGGAAGCAAATCGTTTTAACACATTCCGGCTGTAGAAAAGAATCGATACCAATAATGCCACTAGGGGACAAAATATTGCAAATACTCAGATATTGTGTATATTTCTCAATTTAAATGCTGTTGCAGGCTTTGACCAAAATAAAATGAATGGACGGGCCCAGAAGGAGCGCATTTTTGAGTATTACAAAATGAGCGCCGGCGCTCACTTCGTTTCAGTCGGTCTCTAGCCATAGGAAGTGCAAAACGTGACTTTTGTTACATGATAACGAAACATCTGACAAAATTATGTCTTCGTGTGCTTTTTGAAGTGTAATAACACAACAAAAAGCCGCTATCTATTTTTTGTAACAAATGTACTTGTACCTGGTTATAATTAGGTGTTGAAGTATATGTTAGACGGTTTTGACTCGTTTTTACTGAGCAAGTTCAATGGTTATGGCCCGACCATTAATTTTATTTTGGTCGAAGGCTGCAGGCGTAGCACGTGTCGTGGACAAATTGTCTTTTCACCATTTGTATCTGCATGTACACGCGACAAAGCTAGAATATGGATACTTTTGTGTCTTTCTAGCAGGATAAAAACGGTGGAAAGAAAGTTTGTCCACGACCTGTGCTAAGTTTGCTGGGTGTCACAGTGTAAAGTCAAGTGTCGCTTGGATACATTTGTGTCTTTCTAGCAGGATAAAAACGGTGGAAAGAAAGTTTGTCCACGACCTGTGCTAAGCTTGCTGGGTGTCACAGTGTAAAGTCAAGTGTCGCTTGGATACATTTGTGTCTTTCTAGCAGGATAAAAACGGTGGAAAGAAAGTTTGTCCACGACCTGTGCTAAGCTTGCTGGGTGTCACAGTGTAAAGTCAAGTGTCGCTAGCACAGCTAGTACCTCTGTTAAAGACATTTTTATCATTATGCCATTTGTCTATGTTCACTTCATTGTTCAGAAGCTACCTCGCTGTATACCGTCTTACGGCTGGCCTGTGCAGGTGGTATGCAACTTTCTCTTCTATGGCTAAATGCTTAACCAGTTCTTAGTGAGATTTTTCTTTATACTATTGTTCTGAACGAAGATTTAGCTCAAAACTAGATGGCGTTATTTGCAATTAATTAAAACTACAATGGAAGGATACTAAAGTATCATAAGATGCCATTTTTTTTTAATTCTTTTAAATCTATTGACGCTAAAGTGGATTCATTTTCAAAACAAACAAAAAACCCTTTAAAAAGGTACTGCTTATGCATTAATTGAAAAATGTCTGGCAACATTTGCCCCGAAATGAGTGCAGTTTTAGATTTTATAACTATTATAATAAAGACAATAATTTATAAAATGTATTGGTTACTTGAACCAACACATTTGACCAAGTATGGTTCCAATTCTGTTGTACAAATTTTTAAACTAAATTAACTTAAAAAAATTGCCATTCTTCTTTTACATAATGAATATTTGAAAAGAAAGGTGCAGTTAGTTTAGTTTTTGGTACTCAAGAATTGACACTATGTATTTTAAGAAATATTTGAATTGTTTATTGTGACCTTAACTTGATCCACCGCTTAAGAAGCTATGCCTAACTTATGCATAACATTTTTACTTTTTTGTACCATGTAAATAATGTTTTTCTATTTAAATAGGTTTGCCCCAGGCCACTTTTTTGCCGTTTTGTGATATTTTTGCGTTATTCAAGGCATACTTAGTTCGTAACAGTTTTCAACATTTTAGGCACAAAATCTCTTTGCTTACTATTTCTTTTCTATCTTTTGTTTTATTGCACGTTATGCTCTCTCTTTCTTGTTTAGAATAAAATCATTTATATGTAAATAATGGGGCTTAGTTATATTATTTTTGAAGATATAAAATGTGCTACGAATAAATAATTTATAGAACAAAATGTCCTATAAAATTTTAATTTTAAATTATAAATTGTTTGATTCAATATGAAAATTTTACTGCATGTTTGTTGTGATTTATTTATTTGTAGTAAATTTTTTTCATTTGAAGATTCAATCATTTTTGTCTTTATAAATATGTTAAAATGCGCGAGCGAGATAGCAGACTCACGAAACATTGGATGTATGTCTTGTCTATGAAATTAGGTTGCAGCACTGATGGTGATGTGCCATTCTTTAAACTTTTGACAGTTCTAAAATGCTTGTTTTCCTTTTCTGGCATATCAGAGGCCTTACGGACAACTGCTATTGCGGCACCTAATCCGCTCAGTTGGAAAATCACGCGACCGCAAACCGTATCTTGGCGCGATAAGGTTCACGTTCGCGTGATTTTCCAACTGAGCGGATTCGGTGCCGCAATAGCAGTTGTCCGTAAGGCCCCAGCATGCAGATAATTTTAGCCCTGTCAGATTAGTTTAGAAAATGGTTCAATAAACACCAATGAACACCAACACAGAATGAACACCAATGGCGTCGATTCTGATGTTCTCTAAACTAAACTAAATTTGACAGCTCTAAAATTGTTGTCATCCTTTTCTCTCACATATTAAAATGAAAAGAGATGCAGATAATTTTAATCCTGTCAGATTGGTTTAGTTTAGTGAGTGGTATGACAGAATCGGCGCCATTGTCTTGATTTGTATTTGCAACCTAAATACACTCCGTCGATTGTAACTAACATTAAAACGCCTTCACTTTGTGATAATTAATACATTTGTTTTATCTGCACATAGTTAAAAAAACAACTAAGACTTAATATAACTTGCCAAGCAACTTTAAGCCTAGCTGCCATGTGCCTTTACGTCCAAGTTACAAAAATGTAGCATTTAAAAATGTAAATATACTATAGGTTATACCTAACTGGGTTAATACATAGAATAGTTAATGTTTTAAACAGAAATTGGTATTTTTTAGCAATGTAAAATTATGGTGCCAATTGCACAAGTTTTATGTACAATATTAAATGTAATAAAGGTTTTATATATATTTTTGTGTTATGACTTTCAAGTCCATCTGTCCGGACTTTAGATTGAAGTTTATTTCCGGAATAAACGTTCCCGGGGGGAAAAATCCCCCCCCCCCCGAGATAAACGTTCCCCGGATAAACATTCCTGGGATAAACATTTCCGCGGAAGTAATCCCATACCATGATAAACATTTCCGGGATAAATATTCCCGGAAAAAAACCCATCCCGGGATAAACATTCACGGGAAAAAAATCCCTTCCCAGGATAATTATTCCCAGCATAGGCACTCCCTGGATAAACCTTCCCAGAATGAGCATTCCCGGCATAAACTTCCCGGTATATATATATATATATATTATATTCATTCCCGGTGAAAAATCACAGGAAAAAATTCTGGTATAAACATTCATTCATTTCCAAACAACCTTCCGCACAAGGATACAATTTTCGATCCCTACTCCTCTCCTATTATTTGAATAGAATTAGTGCTTGATAGTACAATTTCTGACAAAACAAAAATCTGACGAAATAAAAATCAGAACTAATAAAAATCAGGCGTAATGTAAACGGCACAATGGTATCATTTCAGCTAAATACACCCCATTCTCATCATTAGAATCCTGGGGCCTTACGGACAAACTTAACCTGAGTGAACCTTATCGCGCCCAGATACAGTTTGCGGTCGCGTGATTTTCCAACTGAGCGGATTAGGTGCCGCAATTTGCTGTTGTCCGTAAGGCCCCTGCATATAAATAAGTCACTGAGCTGTGTAGGCTCATCAAGAATGTGGTCAAAAGTAGAACCATAGCTGTCGTCTTATTTTCTTTAGTGTTGATGAGACAAACGTAGTAGTATCTACTTACCTAACAACGCTCTATCAGCGTATTCATCCTTATTAATTTTAAGCGGTGTCGTTCTGTACCTACCTATCCTATGCTATGCCCTATTCGGAGCTAGTTTATTGTCACCATCATAAAACAATAGGGAGCTGACGGTTGAAGGTTGATGGACTGCACCATTCATCATATCACAGGTGCCGCTACGAACATGAATCGTGTACTTTTTACCTTCTAATAAATCTTTTTCAGTTTAAACTTATCTGTAGTTGAGGGGGACACCATCGATCGTACATATTTTCTGAACAAATTGCCGGAACTGGACTGAAATGCGCAAACATGATCGTTTACAATAATTATGGCCTATAGCTACAAGGACAAGAAAACTGTTTGGAATTAGAATTTCCCGCAATAGGTGAAACGTACCACTTTAAGAGTTAGTCGTAAAACCCCTACAGTATTGAATTCCATAGTTACAAATGTAGCTAGACGTAGGTATGGTATTTTTTATTTCGGAAACTGAAATAAAAATTAAAAAATCGCGGGTAGTAGTTACAGTCAGTACTTGATGGGTTAAAGTAAAACTATTAATTTACATGAAATGACTGTATTTATTGATAGAAAAAATCACAGCGATGAGACTAGCGTAGCAGCAAGAAAACTTAAAATAAAACACTAATTAACAAATAAGTACCTACAAGTTACAAGCAAGCCAAGCCTACCTCCTTTTTATACAGGTACCTATACTAATGTTTTCAGCCATCGACTAATATATCGCTCTTACACAAAAGGGCTCGATAAGCTCGTCTATTAGAAAAAAATATAAGCACGCGTCGACTAGAGAGTCTCCTCCTTTTTAGTGTCGGTAAAAAATGCTCCCACTTTCTCGCGTGACTTTTTTTTTTTCTTTTTTATATTTTATATATATATATTTTTTGATGTACCTATTTATTGAATTGTATGGGTTATTTTATTGCCTGAAATAAATTAATTTGAATTTGAATTTTGAATTTTTCATCAGCGAAAATTTGACAGATATTTTTATAGCACAACTTAGGTTATATTATGCATTTATGCTTAAGAGGAACAAATATTTAGTACAAAAATTAAAAATTTCTAATAAATATTTAATAGCAACATAACCTAAAAAATAAAATTAGGTGTGCACTTAAGCCAAGTCAAGATACGGCGTGGATACCTAGGTACCAATTTTACATTATATTTTTGGGATGAGCTTTCTGTAATTTCAAGAAGAACTGCTGAAGAGATCGCTTGCCAGGGTTGAAGCCTCCACCTAAATAGTAGTCATCGCCGCCTAGAACAAAAAAATATGTCAAAAGAGCGTTTACATTAATTAGTAATATCATAGATAAAAAATACATAGATAAAAATATACTAGATATAAAGTATAAAGTAAAAAAAAGTAATAAGTAAAAAAAAAGTTTACAATTTTCACATAGTTAAAAATATGCATTACCTAATAGACTTTGGTAACATTTAGACCGTAATTGACTGATATACATACATAGATATTTTAAATACATACTTACTTAAATAGATATTAACAACCAGATATAGAACAAACACAAATGCTCATCACATAAATGTTTGTCCTAGGCGGGAATCGAACCCACGCCCCCAAGCTCAGAAGTTAGGTTCACTACCAACTGGACCAACGGGCTATCGGGTTTGTTCACATAGTTACAAGAGAAATTAACAAATCGTGTTCTTGGGTATACTTTACCAGCCCCGTTGAGTTGTCCGTTGATGCACCCTTCGTCCCACATGTTGACGCAGCGCTTGCCGGGGTTGAAACCACCCCCGTTCAGGTAATAATCATCACCACCTAGAAAAAGAAATTCAATTCAATTCAATTCTTTGCTAGTATAAGGGTAACATTGATCTTATATTAGGATTGTACAGCCAAAACAACCTTAAATCAGGCATGCAAATTAATAATTAATTATATAATATGTCACAAATATATATTATAATATATAAAAAACAATATACAGTAACGTAGACCTGCAGTGCAAGCACCGTTCTTTATCGATCGTCAAATTTGACAGTTAAGTACGTCAAGTTCGATAAAATGCCATTTGATCGGCACTCACTATGATTGATTCTTTGACATTTTATCGAATTTGACGATCGATAAAGAACGGTACTTGCAGTGCTGGGGTCATACGGCCCAAGGCTATTTTGCTCGAAATGCACTCATTGGTATTTCCAATTAAGTTTGTTAAATGATTCCGGGTATGTCCTAAAACTGCGACCAGAACGACCGGACGAGGGGCAGGAGCGTCCTATTAGTACACTGTGAATGTACTGCGATGCCCAAGCCACCTGCCAAGCGTGAGGATTATGGCAACACACCTCTCTAAAATATAGACATCATTTATTTGTGGCAAAAAACAGAATATACAATGGTAAAAAAAACCTTAAAGAGGGAGGCTTTTGTTCAGCAGTGGACGTTTACAAGCTGATGATGTGATGAGTAGCTACCTCCTACAATGACCTCATTTCTGGTTTGCAGTTGTCCGAGTATTACCGAGGGTAGAAATCGTACAATGGGGCAGTTAGGAAAAAACCAAATCTTAATAAAAACGCTCACCAGCCCCGTTGAGTTGTCCGTTGATGCACCCTTCGTCCCACATGTTGACGCAGCGCTTGCCGGGGTTGAAACCACCCCCGTTCAGGTAATAATCATCACCACCTGGAAAACATCAATATCTCAACAATATCTAATACGGGGCGGAATCGTGGACTCTAAAACCCAAAGACCGCTAGTGCAGAGCTGCCTTGGAAATGTGATGCTGGAGAAAATGCTTCGTATCCCATAGACTGTGTATGGAACCAACCAATCAGTCTTCAACAAACTCAAACTTGTCAAGGAGCCAAGCCTTTCCAACGCGTGCCCTTGGAGAACATTTGAGTTTTTTAGCCACATAGCCCGTAAGCTCGGATACAAACTTCAAAAAATCATCGTCACCAGGAAATAGAGAGAGAGAAAGAGAATAAAAGTTAAGATACCGAAGAGAAGGAGATAGGCCAATGCGCTGGATAGACTAGATCCGCACCATCTTCAATATCAACATTGCCGAAGTGGTTCATGCTACTAAATACCGTAACAGATAGTGGAATATCGTACGGGAAAGCTGATACTTTGTTGGGTCACGGGCCACGGGGTCCATTGGTAAGTCGACGCAAGGAGGCGGGATTTTTACCGGGAGGATTGATTCAGTAGGTAGCAGACAAAAGTAACTTCAAAGGTATGGAAAGAGTGAAATGAGGGTAGGAAGGTCTTTAGACCCGCAACAGGACTACAGGCTAATCTAACTGCACTGTTCCGGATTTTGGATAACTTGATTTTTAACAAGTCACTTCGATCTGACAAATTTCATCCCTGTGAATGCACTAAAAGAAGAATGTGTGTGGGTAATTGAAAATTTGACGTTCTTATGAGTAGACGACTCGTAAAAAATTAGTTGCTTATCCTATCGACGAGTAACTTACACAAGGACGTGAGGACGTTATATTATACCCTATTGACGTCCTTGAAAGTATATTATTATTAGTTATCTATCCTTCTTCTTACCTCTTTGCCTCACCTCTTTTCCTGTTGGAAACGAGAGGATGCGATTGGCTAGACCGGAGAGAGTGGCATAAACAAAAAGAGGATATATGTATACCAAGGAAGTTTTATACCATAAATAAGGAATAAAACGTCCTTGATATGTAACCATATACCTATACCCAGCAGTGGGTCACTCAGGGTAGATGATAATCTCAGTGACTGATTTCTACTAAGGAACAGGTAAGTCCGGGATTTCGGACCAATTATATCTCCGATATGGGGAGGCTGACATAATTACAGCCAAATGAAAGAGCCAAGTTTGCAAGCTGAAGTGGCAATGGGCAGGCCACATCGCTCGAAGAACCGATAATCCGATGGGGAAGAAAGGTTCTGGAGTGGAGACCACGAACCGGAAGACGCAGCCTAGGTAGGCCTCCTACTAGACGGACCGACGACATTGTGAGTCAGTTGCCTATGTTCAGCAGTAGACGTCTTCTGGTTGATGATGATGAATGAACTACCAACCTGCTCCGTTCAATTGGCCGTTGATGCAACCTTCATCCCACATATTGACGCATCTTGCGGCACCTATAACAAAATACGTAAGTTTTTTCATATCTTGAAAGGTATATATTGTGATTGGTAGATGTAAGTAGGTATGCATAATGCTGTATATACTTTAATGGAAATGATTTTAGATAAACAAGGCCTACTCTACAAAACGATGATACTAAGACGAAAAATCAGCTATTCCATTATGAAAATTTTATGTATTGAACAGCTTATATTTTAGTCGTAATTTCAGGGTTGTCCTTAAGAAAAAAAAAAAAAAAAAAAAAAAAAATACTTTAAAGTATTTTTTTTTCAAGATGATGACTACAATTACCTCCTTTCAGCTTAGAACCATCGCTCTGAGTTACCATGTATAACTTAATATCGTTGGTACAGTAGAGTTAGTCTTTTAATAATTCGCAGTAAAAGCTGCGAATATGAAATATTAACGCCCGAAATTCCCGCAACGCGTAATCCAAAACTTCAACACAAAGTTTTTACTTATTTACGCACATTACAAATTCAAAACTAACTGCGTAAAGTACAACAAAATCAATTCCTGTAACTTACTGTGAGCTCGCGGGTGCTCCACCAAAGTTTTACAATAAACAAAGGAAATTACGCTCAGGAGCACTATAAACGCCTTCATTCTGACGGAATTACTCAAAACTTTGTTTTCTACCCGCACAAAATATTTTAAAATATTTGAATAATATTTTAGGAATAGTAATTTACGGTAAACGTTCTTCGGTAGAATTTCCCAATGAACACAGCACCGATTGTCCAAACTTTTATACCAAACGAGAGTACTCGAAAATTTAATTAGGATTCATTGTCATCAAAATATCGTCCACTTGAGATAAGTTTTAATGAAATCCGTCAAAATTGAGGGGTTGTCGGGCTATCAATAACTAAACTCCTGGCTTAAGTTTGGTTTGGTTGTCAGAAACAAAATATTGGAAAGCGGAAAGTCCGAAAACTTCTTTATTTTAACTATGGAATTATATACAGAGGTTACGCGGAGAGGCTAAGCCGAAAGGGGTCGATTAAACTCATCATTATGAACAGCTTTAATATGGATCAAACTTGAAATCGCGAAGAAAAAAAACAGCTATTCCATACATCTTGTCGAGTGCCAATGTCCGTTTTCTATGGAACAGCTGATTATGTTTTTCATGATTTCAGGGTTGGTCCCATACTGAAAGTTGTTCATAATGATGAGTACAATGACTTCATTTCAGCTTAGTACAGTCTATATGCGTAACCCTGTATGTTAAACACTGTTTTAAATTATCACGATTGTTCACTAAAGTTATGTTACCACGGTAAATATCCCGTAAATAATCATATAACATTAACCCTGTATGTGTTCTTTGTATAACCTTTCGTTTGAGTTCAGTCTTACATGATGGAAAGAGATGATGTGGTCGAAGATGTAGCACGCTTGCCTATTCACTTTTTACTTGAACAGCCTCAGATTGTACTTAGATATCGAACCATTTTTTATCCATGGGTGATCAAAAGACACCAAAACAATAATTTTAATCGAGTCGCCTATGGTCACCTAGGTGCAGGTGATCAAAGGATACTCAAATAATAATTTAAACGGAGTCGCCTATTATCACCCAGGTGATTATATTCCCAGGAGATCAAAGTCGACTAAAGAGTCGACTTTTAGCACCCAGGTGATATCACCCAGGTGATTAAAGTGGAATAGACCAATATTTTGTATCAACCGACTAGTCATGCGTTTTCCACTATCTCACTTATTTGTTGTTGTATTTATCACCTTGTTAATATTTACACAAATGACCTAAGAAAGTAGGGTCTAAAAAGCTAAATCATGCTCACTCAATTTTTTTTTTAATTTAGGTATGTAGATAAATAATAATTATCAAAAATGAGATCACTACGGTAGGTACCTACAACTTTGTAAAAATGGCCTATCATATTAATTTATATTGTCATCATTTTTATAGTTCCGTACCCAAAGGATAAAAACGGGATCCTGTTACTAAGCCTAGTTAACTAAAATATAATGAAAAAGACAAAAAGTAAAAACGATGGGGGGTCCCATACAAGAAACGTGGTTTTATAGGACGTCCACTGCTGGACACAGGCCTCCCCCATTGATCTCCCAAAGGGCCGGTCGGTCTCTTTTAGGTCGTCTGTCCATCTTCTTGTAGCCCTACGCTACGCTTACCGGTCCGTGGTCTCCATTCGAGAACCTTTCGACCCCATCGACCATCTGTTCTGCGTGCTATGTGCCCTGCCCACTGCCATTTCAACTTGCTAATCCCGTGGGCTATGTCTTTAACTTTCGTTCTCTACGGATCTCCTCATTTCTGATTCGATCTCGTAGAGAAACTCCGAGCATAGCCCTCTCCATAGCTCGTTGTGCGACTTTGAGCTTGCTTATGAGATCCTCTACTAATCTTGCCTAAAATAATCATAGGACCTTTGGGCCCGTGGATAGTTAGATATGGGGATTATTGAAGCGATCCCAGGAAAGACAAAGACGCGGTGTGGCCCGATCTCCGTATTGGTGGGGAGATCTTCGTACTGGTGGGGAATATTCTCACTCATTCTTTTCCCCCTCATAGCCCTACGTACTATTTGACAGAAGGCCTTTTATGATTTGTAAATCACGTGAGTGATTCCTTGGTCTTTGTAGTGCTAAAATAACTGACACCATGTAGGATAACACGTAGATTTAATATTGTATGACGTACTTGGAACGTCCGAACGTGAGGGACTTTAGTTTGTAATATCACAATGTACCACGGTTGCTACATATTATTTTATTTTTTTTTTCAACGACGCTACGTAACTAGGGAGGATTGTATATTAGTGACGTCACCTAAATAAACCTGGTCAATAAATTATCTTCTATTCAGATAGACACTACTGATTAATAACTGACTAAGTATATAATTTATCTGCGATAGCATTTTACCTACAATAAATAGGTAGGTATCAGGATGATTTTTGTTTTTATTATCATTTCGTACATTCAAATTGAGATGGTGGTGATTGTGCGTTGTACGTGCGTTGTACGTGCGTTGCACGAAACGTAAAAAAAGTACACTTTTAATACATTAGATAAGGTTCCGCAGGTTATTATTCCCCAATAACAGTGACGCTATGCAGGGGCGGATCCAGGATTTCATTTTGGGGGGGGCATTCTGACAAGGTTCGAAGGAATCAAATCGAAAAACTGAGTCGAATGTATGGAATTGCTAGGTGTTTTGGGGCCCCCATGACCCCCTCCCCCCCTGGATCCGCCAATGACGCCATGCCTCATGCGTGGTCGGCATAGATGGCAACAAAATTGTTCAGAAAGTCGGTAGGGATCGTGACGATACTTAAAAATGGGCTGTAGAGTGCTTTTCATGAAAGAAGTCCCCCAGACGCGGCGCTGTCATCGCGTATCAATCACTATCAGTATCATTTCTCGAGTAGAACTTTAACAACTTTTGGCATCGTACACGACTCTTTAACGATGGAAAATTAATAAAAATCTCACTAGCGTCCAAACACAGTAACAACACCTGACAACTACAACATGGAAATTTAGTTCCGCTGTTTGCCGTGGGACTTCTTTCATGAAAAGGACTTTACGACTAAAGGAAGAGAAGAAACCGCTACTGCGTTTTTTAAATAATACACCGTATATTCGTGGTTAGTACGATATGTTTTGTTTTTTGATCCGGCCCATATGGCCGGATATCTTATTCATCTATATTATATTGTGTCTCATCAATAACAATTGAATGTTATTTTTTTACCCTGAAGACTTGACAAATTTTATGCTTATTTCACCATCATCATCAGCTCGAAGACATCCACTGCTGATAAATATTGTGGTAGGAGTGAACTGTATGAAGCTGGATGAGATAAGATATCACAATCTTATGTAGGTAACTAATTTTATTTATTCAATAATTTCATATATTTGATTTCAGATTTTCATAAATTACCACGCATATTTTTGTGTCTAAAATATCAAACCACATCAGTTTTTTTTTCAAATCTTATGTAAATACCTAAACCGATATTTTCTTCAAGAGAATATTTTGATAATTGGTGGGAATGAAATTAATTTCTAATGAAGCAAGTTTCATTGCTACAATAGGCATGTGTCCTCATGTTTAATTTATTGGAAATAACCGGCTTAGCGAGGAAAATAACTAAATACATTACACATACTGAAAAAAATATTTAAATTGGCTGATAAATCTCTGAGATATGAGCGTTTAAAGTTTTAGGGGACAGGGAGGGGCTCTATCCCTTTCTCACAAAGCGTGTGTTAGTATAGCATTAGTATGGCGCTCCTGAGCCGTGACGTCACGGCTCAGTATAGTGCGCTCTCTGTCTAGCATGCAATTTAAATGCTTATATCTGCTTGTATCTTATTTATTTTTAAACTAATTTTAATTTTGTTTTCGTTGATGGGCTCTATTTATGATCAGCCTTTTTATGAGGTAATAAATAATATTAGTCATCATGCCTATTGATAAGCCCGTCGAAGTTACGTTCACAGCGGAACCCTATTTTTTACACAAATGACCTAAACCCGCTACACATTTGCATCATAGACTTGAGCGATAAATAAAACTAAGTAGTAAGTAGATATAAAAATACGGAACGAGATATTTTGTAATCAATTTGCACAAAAGTAATCTACGATTAATGTTGTTTTTATTAGAATATTTAGTCAGTCGTATTTTGGTGCGAATTTAATTTTACTCGTTTTGACGTCCAATCTACGTCCAATCCGGTAAGTTTATTTGTTAATTTTTTAACTGTCATACGTCTACCACGACCGGCCAACCAAACCTGGCGCAGAGCTGGTGCACTGGGTGGAACACGTGATCAAGACTGACGGCGCTCCACATCTACGCTCCGCTGCTCTCATCGTCCCCTGGTACCAGAAGGTTTACCTGGATCTCGCTCTTCTTCTTGCGGCTTTTACATACGTTCTAAGAAAACTGTTAAAAATTGTATTACCAATGGTATTCCCGAAACGATATGGGGTCAAGCAGAAAAAGAACTCGAGGACAATAAGCATGATGACTAATATTTTTTTATTACCACATAAAAAAGCTGATCATAAATAGAGCCCATCAACGAAAACAAAATTAAAATTAGTAAAAAAAAAAAAAAAGAGAAGATATAAGCATTTAAATTTCATGCTAGACAGAGAGCGCACTATACTGAGCCGTGACGTCACGGCTCAGGAGCGCCATACAAATGCTATACTAACACACGCTTTGTGAGAAAGGGATAGAGCATCCCCTCCCTATCCCCACCTAAAACTTTAAACGCTCATATCTCAGAGATTTATCAGCCAATTAAAATTATTTTTTCAGTGTGTGTAATGTATTTAGTTATATTCCTCGCTAAGCCGGTTATTTGTAATAAATTGAACATGAGGACACATGCCTATTATAAGTGTTAAGGTTTTGTAATTAATGTAACGCTTCCAACCAGGATACCTTAATTATGATGTTTACAAACAGTTACAACAAACAGTTTGTAATAAAAAGTAAGTAGTCAAGTTAGTTTATATGTATTTAGTTTCTTGCACCCAACGACGCAAAGCAAAAAAGGGGAGGGCGGGGGGATTGTGCTCAGTGTGTAAATATGATGTACCATAGTGTCTTTCTTGCCTCATACCTGCAAAATGTGGAATGAGCTACCTTCCACGGTGTTTCCGAGAAGCTACAACATGGAATTCTTCAAAACACGATTTAATCGAGTCCTAAAGGGTCGGCAACGTATTTGTGGTGCCTCTGGTGTTACAAGTATCCATAGGCGACGGTGACTGCTTACCATTAAAGTAACATCCTAAATATATTTAATTATTATTAGTTTGTACCTACCTACTATTAAGTACCTACTTTGTATTGACATTTTTATTTATAATTTTTACATCTGACATATACTGATCGTATGAATAAATGAGTATGAGTATGAGTACCATCAGGTAGCCCGTCTGCTTGTTTGCCACCTATGGTATAAAAAAAAAACTAGAGTGTGACACTCCGTTTGCGGTCAGCACTAAACTCGAGGATCGGCGCGCTGGTTCGGGGGCTTCCTTTGGGGAACCATGCGTCACCCGGAGGCTGCGCCGCTGTACATTATGTAAAATGAGATATAATGTATGTATATTTGTTCCCACCTCCTAAACTTCAGGGATGGGCACTGAGACTGACGGTTGTTGGTTACGGTAACTATCCGCTAGGTACATAGCAAACTTATACACGTCTATAAAAATAAATACTTTTCAATTCTATTGTCCTAATATCCCAAATCTAAGTCAGTTAAAAATATCTGAAAGACATCAGATGACATTGAAGTGGCGAAGTGTTCTAAATATTGTGGTAGGAATGAACTGTGTAAAGCTGGATAAGATTAGATATCACAATCATCATGTAACTAATTCTATTTACCCAATCATTTGAAATTTTCGAAGTTTTGGACACATATTTTTATGTGTCTAAAATTTTAAACCACGTCAGTATTTTTTCAAATCTTATTTGTATGTATTATAAATATGTCGTATATTTCAAATGTCATTATGTAAATACAAAAAAATGCTTCAAGAAAATAAATTGATAAATGGTAGGAATGAATTTAATTCCCAATGAGTTTAAATCCTACAATAACTTTAAATAAACAGGTCCTACTTAACTTAACATTTTAGAAGTTTCGTTTAAAAATAGGGTTCCGCTGTATGTATGTATATGAATGAATGTTTGTATATTGTAACTATGTTTGTCGGGAAGAATCTTGCAACGCAATTTTAGAGTAGATATCTTCAACTGATTGAGCTGAAATTTGGCATACCTATGTAAGTTCGGTGACAATGCAATGTTATGGTACCTTCGAGCTGGTCTGATGATGGAGACAGAAGGCGGCCACATGAACTCCTAAACAAAAAGACGTAGCCCCGTCGAGTTTGGGCTCATTAATAACGCAAATCCGCTACACATTTACATCACAGACTTGAGCGTTATATAAATGTAAAAATAAGAAATGAGAAATTTTATTATCAAATCGTGCAAAAATAATCTACGTTAGTATTTTTATTATCTATGTTTCATTAGAATATTTTAGTCAGTCGTAGTTTGGTGCCCATTTTATTCGTTTTGACGTTCTAGCGTGGGTGTTGTGTAATAGAAAACTTTGAAATCGCTGTATTTTTTGAGTAAGTTTGTTTGTTAAACCCATATAGACCAGGTGTATAGCCCACCGGATTAGCAAGTTGAAGTAGCAGTGGGCAGGGCATATACTATGCAGATGGCCGATGGAGCCGAAAGGTTCTGGAATGGAGACCACGGACCGGTAAGCGCAGCGTAGGACGTCCAGTACGTCCACCCACAAGATAGAAGATCTAAGCACAGGGAAACGCTGGATGCAGGCCGCTTCCAATCAGCCCTTTTGGAGATCGATGGAGGTAGGCCTACGTCCAGCAGTGGACGTCCTATGGCTGAAATGATGATGACGATGAAGTTTATTTGTTAATTTCTTTTTTTTTATTCAAAACGAACCTATAAACTAACATAACTAGATACTTTTACTTAATAACTAGCTGTTGGCACTTGGTACTTTTGTGAATCATCATTCAAACCCTTTTTGACACCTTAATTCGTCCCTGTTGTAAAATTAATTTCTTAGTGGTTGTCTACACCACATAGAAATTTACGTTTCAGTTTCGTATATCACGTATTTAGAGATTAGTCAGTCAGTCGGTGAGTGAGTGAGAAAATATTTCGCTTCTATAAATGTACCTAAAGTTATTTAGTAAAGTAAAGCAAAAAGTTGTTAATGTTGTTTAGTATTTATTTAAGGAATTAATTGATTGTTTTCTGTTTTGTGTATCTAAATAAATAAAATAAAATAGGTACCTATCTAAATAATTTTACTGTTTCAATTATGTGTCTGTAGGTACTGTTACTAACGCCAATTATAATTATATTAAGTAGTTGTTTATTATATTTATGTAACGTTACACTAAAATTATAAATGCGAACGTTTGTCAATTCCATGACGGCTGAATGGTTTAAGGTACTTATATTAATTTTGGTATGGAGGTAGCCTGTACCCTGTTTTAACACATATACCTGTATTAGAAAACAAACCCATAAAAAATACGTCTATTCTCAGTAGTTCAATCAACAGTTCAATTGATTGAACTAACGGTCCCACTAACGGTTCCTGTAGGATAGCGGTTTAAAGTAAGTTTTTTGTTTCTCTTAAGTTTTTAACTATGTTATTTGTTAATATTATGTTCAAACAGTACATCTATTTCGGCAGTGTAATACGCTTAGCTATTAAATTAGATGTACAAACAACATGACACGCATAAATATTACCTTGTAACAGTGTTCTAGTGATATCATAGAAGCATCGACGTGCTGTGCGTTCGTAAAACGAGTTATCAGTTAGTTAAGCGTTGGAAACTAAATAAGTGTAATATTAAATACTTTATTATCATAAAAGTGAAAACTCTTTATCCTTTTTTTGAGGTCTGTATGGTTATATTTTTCTATTCTGTTGTACATAGGAGTACCTAAAACGATTGAGTTCAAGATGTGTATATAAAACAGAACGGTAGTGGGTATGATGAACCTTGAAAAAATATTGGTAGACCTTGTTCTTCGGAATCTTGTAACTACGGTAACTTTTAAACCAATGGACAGATTTCGATAAGAAATAAACAATAACCAACGCAATGAAATCTCAAATAAAAAAACCGGACAAGTACGAGTAGGACTCGTGCTCTGAGGGTTCCGTTAGACGGAACCCTCAGAGCGCGAGACCAAAAATAATAATAACTGAAGTTAAAATATTGAAAGACAAACTTAAGTTACAATAAGGTTCTTCCATACATTCCAACTACATAATGTAAGTTTGTAATAGCAAAATAATCATTTTTAAATGATATACCTTCAAATGTATAACTTTCGGATTTATTCCTATATATGTGCTATGAGACCTTGCCTCTTGCCAAATTTCATGATTCTAGGTCAACGGGAAGTACCCTATAGGTTTTGATTCCCCAGTGAAATCGCAAAATATGCGACATAAACGTTCATATCTTTTGATTGCGTTCACTTACAACTTTTATTTTTTTACAGCCGAAAGAAACCGTAGACTCAAGTATTTAGTATAAATTTCAACTTGCTACCTTTACGCGTTCTTGAGAAAAAGGGTCTTGACAGACGGACAGACGGACAGACAGACGGACAACGAAGTGATCCTATAAGGGTTCCGTTTTTTCCTTTTGAGGTACGGAACCCTAAAAACTGCATTCAAATTTGTCCAACCTTTTTAGAGAATAATACATTCTTCAAAATTATCCAACGTACGGATTAATTCCTTAATTATAGAAATAACTATTGAGACAGCCTATTAAATAACAAAACCAGCTAAGTGTGAGTCGGGCTTGCGCACTGAGGATTCCGTACCACCCACCCACCCACCCTTGCCTCATATGACGAACATGTTATATTGGTTAATAAAGAATCTGAAATCTGAAATAAATTGTTAACTACTAAACTACAAAAAAGTAGCGCATTCCAGGCGGTCACTCATTCAAGTACCGATCGCGCCCGACGTTGCTTATATTCGGTGATCGTACGATAACCTATGAACAGTGAGGTTAAAAAGGTTGAGCCATTAATATTTATTTTGTACATGCATTTTTATTGTCTGTCATGAATAATTATTAAACTAAGATAAATCGTAAATGAATACATTTTTATTTCAGTTACGGCTTCATTACGAGTATTCGTACATACTCGAGACAGCCCTAACCAAACACAAAGGCTTGACTGATTTCTCAAAGAAATAAACTTGTTAACTGATGAAGTACAAAAACGTAGTACAAAAAGTCAACATCACGCCCAGGCGGTCCATGCACCGACAGCACCCGACGTTGCTTAACTTCGGTGATCGTATACGAGAACCGGTGGTGAACAGAAATTGGTCACCGACTTGCACTTGGCCAGTATTTTATATTTATGGTTTTACTTGAGAGTGTGTACTATAATCATGCCAAGTTAGATACTTGTACATATTATTATTTTTACTCTAGATAATACAAAAATACGTTTAAAATTTTTATTGTATAGGGTATATATATATATATATATATATATATACGCGCCCCCCTTTGGTTATTACTTTTTGACTTTATTATTATTTGTTAGTTAATCCGCCAAAATAGAAATTTTTCTGTAAAATTTTAAACTGGTTTGAAAGATACAACCGTTAAAATGTAGGACGATAGCGAAGGCTTAGTAATAGGGATAGTCGTTTACACCCTTTGGGTATGGAACCTTAAAAAAGATCAAAAAATCAGTTCAAATTTGGCGAACATATCGCATAACACAATAAGTAGTAAGTACATTGTTATCCTAGGGGTGTAATAACTTATTTAGTCCCGAGACGGGGTTTGGCGCCGACCGTAGCGAGGGCGCTAATAGTTCCAGGGACTAAATAAGTCTTAACCCCAAGGTAAACACTGTGCTTTTCATTACGAATATACAAGGAAACTAAAAATAAAAACATGAACTTACTAAAGAAAATATGAGTGAATTTTATTTTACATAAATCAACATTGTTGGTTGAGAAACGATGTTAGTCTCTCGAAATCCTTTAAATGTACATTGTGTATTGTAGTCTTTAACATAGAATATACGCTCCGCAATGTTGAAGGTTTGTAAGTCTTTGATAATTCGTTGAAATATATTAGCAAAATGTTTTCTGATAACGATTTCACCCTTTTCTCAGCGCGTCATTTCATAAAATTGTCGTACGATTTTAGGTATCTTTCTTTTGATTTAGGTGGTAAAAGGTTTTCCACTATACTGCTTTTTCCACCTCTTCTCTTATGAAATCAGGCGTTAAATCCATATCGGAATCAGATGAACTCATTGTGTTAATACAAATCTGCTATACGGAAGTATAAACAAAACTCTACAATGAAAATCGGAATACCGCCAATTTTTTTTTTAACATCCTTACACTGGCAAATGCACGAGAAGTGCGGGAACATAAATCTCTGAGGAGAAAAAAAAAAGGAAAAAAGTTGGAACATGGTTCAATACTGTGGTTCAATCATAGATTCAGTACCTATACTGAATCTATGGGTTCAAAACAAATGTGAAATTAAAACAATTTTTTTTTTAAATAATTTGAGTGCCTTACTGTTGTCGACTGTCACTGTCAGTTGAAAGTGATTTTCCCTAGGGCTGAAATGTATTACTTACAACTCGCTCCACAGGCAACTTCAGACATACTTTCCGAGTATGAGTAATGAAAAAATACATTCAAATAATTAGGACCCTAATATTTTGAAGTCAGTTGAATCACAAACGGCCCGACCCTAATAGGTATTTGAAGTCAGTTGAATCACAGACGGACTGACCCTAATATTTTGAAGCCAGTTGAGTGAGTGTCAGACAGACATACTTACCTACTCACAAACATACTGAAACATCTCTCTTACCTTGAACTCTAAACACGTAAACATTCGTTTCGTCGTGGGTAAAAATGTACAAGCCATGCAAGAAAGTTTCTCAGCCCAATACACCACTTCTTGCCTCGTTTGTGTGTCGTCGGCTAAAATTATATTTATTTTGCAGGTACAATGGCAAAGATAGCGTGGCTGCTGTTCACTATACTTTCGGCTACGTATGTTTGCGATGCGTATAAGATCCTGGTGGTATTCCCATTGCCCGCGAAGAGCCACAGCATCCTGGGGAATGGTGTCATCAGACATCTGCTGGACGCAGGCCATGAGGTTCGATTCAATAACACAATTTTATGTCATCATCATCATCAGCCAGAAGACGTCCACTGCTGAACAAAGGGCTCTCCATTTAACCTCCACAGCCTGCCTTTTGCATCCATTGGATGCCAGCGACTCTCACAGTGTCGTCGGTCCATCTAGTAGGTCTACCTACGCTGCGTCTTCCGGTGCGTGGTCTCCACTCCAGAACCTTTCTTCCCCATCGGTTATCGGTTCCTCGAGCCATGTGAGCTGCCCATAGTGCCCATTGCCACTTCAACTTGCAAATTATAACAGCCATGTCGGTGACTCTGGTTCTTTGGCGAATATCCACGTTTCGGATTCTATCGCGCAAAGAAACTCCGAGCATAGCTCTCCCCATTGCCCGCTGTGTGACACTGAGTTTTTCCAAAAGCCAAACAGTTAAGGACCACGTTTCAGTACCGTATATCATCACTGGCAACACACACTGGTCAAAGACCCTATTTTATGTACAAACATTTAAAACGATGGATATTGGGTTTACTCTCAAAAGGGGCTACCGGACAGGTGGTTGATTTGTTAAAAATAGCAGGATCAGTGAAAATTATAATCATGATGTACCTAACCGAAGAAATTATATAAATCTGCTGATAAAGTTCCGATATGCGGATTTTTAGATTTTTTATTGGATTAGGATGCCTATGCTGTGTCCCTTTTACACAAAGCGAGTGTAAAGTACGGAATTTGTATCGCGTACTTACAAGTGGATTGAAATGTAATTCCGTTTTTAGTATGTTCACATCTGATTAAATAACCCACCACGTAATTCCCGGAGCAAAATTGCCCATAATATTGGCAGCATTCTCACACTGAATGGCTAATGTCAGATGCCAGCTTCTGCACCAGGAACAAGTCGAAGTGGGAGCACTACCATTGTCACGTATTCTGAGACCTAGCTTTTGGCCTCGGCGCCCCAACTGCACAACGTTTTCACGGCAATGGGTACAAAATTATACTGAAGCTTCATTGCCGCGTACTTCTGCCGCTTTCTACAGGAGGCATCCTCCGTCGCTATGTCGGACTACAGAGTGCTAACGAAACTAACGTCACACTAAGCATTTGCCGTTTTTCCATGGCACTACATCAAACAGCCTGATCGTTTACCATCGGATCTACTAAGACCACCATTCGATCAATTATTACTCTCTGATTGCTTAAGAATACAGCAAACTAACTTCAAGTACTTATTAATTATTTTCAGGTAACTTCAATAACTGCGTTCATCGATAAGAAACCTCATCCGAAACTCCACCAGATTGACGTCACCTCCAACTGGAATCTGTTACCAGGTAAATATATTATAGAACTATCGTAGCAAAGCTTAACATCTGGCAACTTGGCGGTCAAAAGCAAGCCACAACAACACTACAATTTAATTTTTCCGCGGGCGTTAACGCTAACAGAAAGTGGGTCTTGTCTAACCCCCCTGGTACCTAGCGGAGTTAACTACCATGGGACTACCATTAGATTTTAATTTGTTACATTTTCCGGTGTCAAGTGTAAAATATTATCAAATTTTACTAAATATCGTCAAACAAGTCAGAGTCAAGCAAGTCTCACGGTCATGTCAAAGTTATGCCCTATTAAAGGGGTGGAGGCTTTACAAGAGGCTTCTATAGAGTTTTGGAAACAACACGAAAATACATGTTTCACTGCATTATAACACTTTCCCACACTCTAACACTTATGAACATTTTGATAATTTTAACTTTACAGAAGAAATGTTCGAACTCAAACATGTGATGAGTGGAGGAATTAGCGCGAATGATCACTCAATGCTCGCCTTCATGTTCCATACGATGGCGACGGAGACTCTGAAAAACGATAACGTACAGAACTTACTATCAGACAAGAGCCAGCATTTTGATATTGTAATCGCAGAGTGGATGTTCAACGAACTTTACAGCGGGTAAGAAAGATCACAATAATTTTATTATTAAAATTATTATTTTTAGCAACGTATTTTTTTTTTTACAAAAAACAGTAGATTGTACGTGTGCTAATAATCCATTTTAGCCGAGACGTTTATCAGTTCTCGCTGAAGGCGAAGGCGGATAATTAAGTCGAGGTTTAAATGGGTTTTATGCACTCAGCTTAATTTTCGCTTTAATTGTGAGGAAATGAAATCGTGATTGTGTAATTAATCTATTAATTTAAAACTAAAATTGAAATTTCAACAATGTTTTATTTTTCTTCAACAAAGGTTACGTCTGGGTCTATTCAGTTTGTCTACATTAGGTTTGGGTATTTTTAACCGCTGAACCGATATCCATGTGTTTGTAATATACGAGATATAGAGAACTTTATCGGATTAAAAAATCATTTATATCAAAATCTGGCCCATAATTTACGAGTACGTCTTGGGGTCACCTACAAGCGTTAATTGCAAGCATCTTCCGGATTATCCATTCGGTAATAACGGGGAAGCCTGTATATTGAAGGTGAATTTTTTCATTTTTTTTAAATTAATTTTGTATGAATTGCATTTAACTTTGAATATTTGAAACTAGTAGGATAACGAAATAAAACAAAAACAATATGGTTTCCAAGCTTTGGTGGATCAAAATTGTAAAAAATTACATACTGACCAAGATTTTTTTCTGTTGCAGTCTCGCAGGTGTGTACAACGCTCCTTTGGTCTGGGTTTCTACTATAGAGCCTCACGGACAGATCCTCTCTCTGATCGACGAGTACTTGAACACTGCATACAATGGATACTACATCGACAGCCTCCCACCTTTCTCGTTTGGAGACAGAGTCAGCGAACTCTGGCAAACTGTCAAATATACAGTCGTTAAAGAAACGTAAGTATAAGGCCTGTCGAGAGATTGAAACTACGGGGAAACTAAAAGAAATAGTTACAAACATAAATCGCCAACGAGTCACTAGAAAATCACAACACTAGTGCATATTTCACGGCGCAAGGCTGACGCGTTGCTAACAGTTTGCGATTGTTGCGTCTTGTGCGGATTGCCATTGAAGTACCAGTTCTGTGACTTTCTAGCGAATCGTTGGCGATGTGCTGGTGATTCATGTTTAGACCTAGTATTTATATGCACACAAGTTTCTGTAAAAAATAGGACAGATAGGAAAGTTTGTGTGTAAATGAGTTAATACGTTTTTTGTTACTCATTTCCATAACGACTTTCTTTCTTATTTTGGTGAAACTTGGCATTGAGGTAGCTTATACCCTCAATATTGTGCCTGAGCGATAGTACTTCCAGAGCTGGCGGTACCATGTGCGCTTACAATCTGACGGCTCCAGATTCTCGGCCCTGCACCAATTACTTATACGTAGTTATTTTTTTTAAATAATAGATTGGCTTGCGCTTGGCCGCCATCTCGCCTAATTAAGATTAATTGTATAAGTACTCAAAAAAATCATGTGCAGTTTCGATCGCTCAAAAACGGCACAGGTAAAACACCATGACGATGTGTCTAAGAACCTCAAAAAAGTTTAAAGACATTATGACATTCACCAACCGGCACTGGACCAGTATGGTGGATAAGGAGCCCATGGTCTCTCTGAGATAAAGCCCGTGTCCTAACAGTGGGGACATAATACTGATGCCTTCGATTGATACGTGTGTCAAATGTGTCAATTCCTGAACCGTTACAGAAATGAGTGGCCATAAACATACCTACGAACACACCACACAAACTTTATGATGCAAGTGTGATTTTATGCTGCAACTAAGTTATGAGCTCTTTTCCGAAGAAATAAGGAAGGTTTTTTTATATTTGAATGTATACATGTTTCCAGAGTTATTCGTGCCTTGCAATGGTGGCAGTACGGCAAACTCATCGCTCCTCACATCGAAGCTAGAGGAAGAGTGCCGCCTGCCTTCGAAGAGTTGAAATACAACGCGTCTCTCATGCTTGGAAACTCTCACGTCTCCATGGGACAAGCTACGAGACTACCTCAGAGCTACAAACCCATAGGAGGCTACCATATCTCAGACAAAGTCGATCCTCTACCCGAAGACCTCAAAAAAATCATGGACGATTCTAAAGATGGCGTTATTTACTTCAGTATGGGATCAAATCTAAAAAGTAAAACTCTACCCACGGAACTGAAGACAGATATTTTAAGAGTTTTTGGAAGTTTTAAGCAGACGGTATTCTGGAAATTTGAAGAAGATCTGCCAAATAAGCCTAAAAACGTTCACATTCTGAAATGGGCTCCCCAACAGAGCATATTGGGTAAGTTAGGTACATGCTTCTTAGAATAGAAGTGTTTTTATTTAAGACACGTATCGAACCGGTTCATACAAAAATTGGCTATATAAAAAAAAACTCTAATGCTAATTACTAGCCTAAATTGTTGCTGGGAAAAGGCCTTTTTTAAGATAATTCTGCGTTTGACCACCAACTGGCCTGTTGATAAGCGACGATGTGGTCGAAGATGAAGCACGCAGACTTGGAAGATACCTTTATTTTATTTATGTTTCCATTGTAATAATGTCATGTCTTTTTATAATTCCCAATTAAAAAACCTTCAAAATCATTAAACGCTTAAACGAAGTTGTTAATATTGCTAAATCAACAGGCGCACAAATCAAAATTATTCCTTTAGGAGCGTTTAAAAACCATTCCGTCATTCAGCCGGTTTGTGACAAAAAAATATGATAAGCTCTAGTTAAGATTTGTTTAAGTTTAATTTTTTTTTTTTTTTTTTTTACCATTCTAATTATTGTATTTTTTTGCCACAAATAAATGATGTCTATGTCTATGTCTATGACATTTTTGTGGGGCCACCTCGTGAGCTTTCTCTACATAATAAATCAAATATCACGTTAATCGGTTCACAAAATGGCGGGGGAATAATTGTAAATACAAAGTAAATGAATAATAATACAAATTATACGTTCAATGGCTCCACGCATAAGCATTGCCATTCAACGTGGTAATGCCGCCAGCATATTGGGTACGCTGCCAATTGGTAGTGGGCTTGAGCATTTGGATTGTCTTTAGACCTTAAACGGTCTATGGGCAGTCTAACTGTATTTGTAGTGTTAGTTTTAGCTTGTATTTTGTTTAGTTAATAAAGGCACTTGCCCAGTAAGAAAATAATACAAAAAAATTACAATAAAATTAAAACCTCCTGTAATTGGTTATAATACATTTGTTATTTCAGCTCACCCTAACTGCGTGTTATTCATCACCCATGGTGGTCTCCTGTCTACCACCGAGACCATCCACGCCGGAGTCCCTATCATTGGGATCCCAGTCTTCGCTGATCAGTTCATAAACGTCGAGCGAGCTGTGAACAAGGGCTTCGCTAAGAAAGTTGCGCTCTCTTACACGATGGCTGACAAATTGAAGGCTACTATTGACGAAATATTGGGTGACCCTAAGTAAGTTAGGCGATCTGTTACGTAAACTCATTGCGTAAACTATGTGGGATGATTTTCGACCAGTTGACATTATTCACTGTCCCTCTCTTTTTCTCTTCGTTCTACTCATTTGCTAAATCATAACCACAGTCGAAATCGACATTATCTGTCATTGACATGTCGATTTTGATTACCCTAAAATTAGCTCCCAGACTTTTCATCTTTTGACTTCTTTTGATGTGTGAAACACACAGGTGAAACATGTACTGGCGCGCCTTGGCAGAAAAACTTTGAGAAACGTAGTAGTCCGGTCAATCTAGACAATTGAAATAAAGAAAATTCCGACAGAGCCAAATCTTCGTAGAGACCTTAGGTTTACCACAAGGAATAAAGTGTCAAAAGTCCCAATCAGTCCCATGTGTGCTAAGGGACTTATTCGGGGCCCAAGGTCAAAATTTTAGGTTTTTTGGATTTTTTCGAAAACGGTTAGTTTTATCGAAAAAGTACTTCAGAGCAAAGTTGTAGACCTTAAAATTCTCTATAAAAATGGTCCCTATGATTTTTTCTCTAAGACCCACTATTTCTCAGATATTGCGCTTGTAAGAATCACGTTCTACATAATATGCACACATTTCCACACCACCTGTGAGGTAGTGTACTCGGCGCGTTTTTTTTAACATGGTATCCCCGGTAGGCCTATTCAACAAACCTTTATGACGTTATTTTCAGGAACAATAATTATTTAATAGTATGAAGATTATTGATATGGGTTACTAAAATTTAACTGTCGTTATAACTTTTTTTTAATACTTTAATCTGACTCATACTCTTCATATTCAACTTCAACAATCATGTTTTCTTCAATTTCTTCTTGTTCTTCTTCTTCTCCTTCCTATTGATGAATGCTTAGAAATTGTTCAAATGAAGATGAATCAGTTGTCTCTTCATCAAAATCACATGAATCTTCCTCTCTTGTATTTAATTGAACATTTGAGCAAGAGACACCTTGGCAATTGGTACACGCTGGAGAACACTGCAACCCTACTTTTTTACAGCCACATTTGGCACTATATTATGGGATACCATGTTAAAAAAACCGCGCCGATTACACTACCTCACAGGTGGTGTGGAAATGTGTGCATATTATATAATCTTTGATATTATCTATATAATTTTTGATATTATATAGAACGTGATTCTTACAAGCGCAATATCTGGGAAATAGTGGGTCTTAGAGAAAAAATCATAGGGACCATTTTTATAGAGAATTTTAAGATCTACAACTTTGCTCTGAGGTACTTTTTCGATAAAACTTACCGTTTTCGAGAAAAATCCAAAAAACCTAAAATTTTGACCTTGGGCCCCGAATAAGTCCCTTAGCACACATGGGACTGATTGGGACTTTTGACACTTTATTCCTTGTGGTAAACCTAAGGTCTCTACGAAGATTTGGCTCTGTCGGAATTTTCTTTATTTGATCACTATTTTTATGTCTAAATTGACCGGACTATAGAGGGAGAAGTACTTATACTGAATCTATGTTGAGAAAGGAGTATTCTTTACGTCACTGCAGTAAAACCAATGACCACGAAAGAATCCATAAGCTCTTTGGTAAAAGTAAAACCGACTCGTATGATGGACGTGACGTCATAAGCCGTCATGTTTCACTTTTTATCTGCATAGCGTCCCAGGACCAAAGAGAATATATAACCGCTATCGGTAAAGAGGTGGGACTTCCATAGAGAAAAATATTTATTAAACGAGTGTAACGACGCCTATAAGACAAGCTTATACGTTATAGTGTAAAAGACGGCCAACTTTATTAAAATACAAAATCGATTTCATAATAAGAAGAGG
The DNA here is from genome assembly GCA_914767915.1 of Agriopis aurantiaria. Taxonomy (NCBI): domain Eukaryota; kingdom Metazoa; phylum Arthropoda; class Insecta; order Lepidoptera; family Geometridae; genus Agriopis; species Agriopis aurantiaria. Next base: position 4,353,525 of record OU612001.1, on the reverse strand, counting down.
TAATTTTTTTAATGTTTATCAGGTACTTATCTCCATTGTTTGTAAACAGGTTTTTGGTCTGGCGGTAGACTATAACACATTTATCATTGACTATTCAGCCGATTTATCAATAACTCATAAAAAAAAATTACAGATACACTCAGAAAGTGAAAGAATTGTCTTTCGTCTACCACGACCGGCCAACCAAACCTGGCGCAGAGCTGGTACACTGGGTGGAACACGTGATCAAGACTGACGGCGCTCCACATCTACGCTCCGCTGCTCTCATCGTCCCATGGTACCAGAAGGTTTACCTGGATCTCGCCCTCCTTCTTGCGGCTCTTCTATACGTTCTAAGAAAACTGTTTAAAATAGTATTACCAAAGGTATTCCCGAAACGATATGAGGTCAAGCAGAAAAAAAACTGAAAGATGATTTATAGTGAAAAAGTTTTAGCGTGTAACTAATGTAATGCTTCCAAGGATATTATAATAGTGATGTAAATAAGCAAACCGTTTGTAATAAAAAGTAACACAATATATTTATTTTGTTAATTTTTTACCGTTAACCCAAAGCAGGGGAGGATATGGTGCTCAGCGAGTAAATATGCACCTTCAAGTTTGACACTCCGGCTCGCGGTCGGCCGCGAAGCCCGAGAAACTACGCGCAGGCATGCATGGGCTTCAGGGCGCAATTCATCACCCGGAGGCTGGGCCGCTCTACTCCTACACCTACAGCTTAAATCTTGCACCAATTTTGATAAATAAAGTATCAATACCTTCCTCTAAGTTCAAGGATAGTCATTGATGTTACAAGGACAAGTAAATTGGGAATGTAAAAATAAATTTAGCCATGCGAACATCAAAGTGAGGTTTGGCACATCATTTTGGGTATGGAACCCTAAAATGTACGACCATAACAAGTATATCCAGTTCAATAAAAGGATGCAAATCATTGATTGCCTTAATCTTCACTCAAAAGGTGTGTGGATTGTGAGAATTTCCTCACCAAATAAAACGTAACGTGTAGCCACGCGCCTACATTATTCATCTTCAAGTAAACGCCTTACTTACGTATTCCTTTATACAATTACGAGTCGACAGAAGGAAAAGGGGAAGACAAAAATATCCTGAATTTTAACACGGCGTATGTACAAGTAGCGTGTCTATATGTCAGCACAATTCATCTTTGGGGTATGTAGCGCTCGCAACAAACCTCTAGGTAAAGCTTTGTTGGTTTTTTGTTGATCAGCAGGTGCTGCTCTTGAAGTTCTGACCATTCCTGACAGATCACCAGCCAGCTCGGCTACAACTCACTAGAAGTGAGAAGGATGTCGGATCAGCTTGCTACTTGCTGCAAGGTGCTCAAAGGATCGGTTGACTCCTTGCATCTGCACAATTTATTGTGCACTTTGTTTGTGCCAGATAAACCCGGGGTTCCGGCTAATAGGCGTGGAAAATTGCCCAAGTTTTTCCACGTGGATCACAGCCGCACCGTGGCGCGCTCCATGTCTCCGCTGATTCGCGTCCGCCGCCACTTCAATACACTCCTTTCCGCCAAAACTAATTGTGATATTATTTGTGACAATTGGAAAACAGTAATGAAAGTGTTTTTAACTTATTGTGTTTACGATCGGATGACATGTTAAATTGTAGGTTCAGCGGCCTTATTATAGAAGTTTGATTGTGATTGAGATTGCATGCCGTCCCGTTCGCATCAACTTACTCGCACCACGCGCGTGAGAGAGATGGCACGCGATCGTGATCACAATCCGAATCACGATAAGACATCTATAATAAGGCATCAGTTAACTTAGCGTGCGACATATGTTTTTTATTTTTTTAAATTTAATATTATGCTGGCAATGCTGTCAGCTTTCTGGCCATTTTCCCTCCACAAAGGGGCTTTTAGATTAGTAATTTATATTTATATATATTATAACCCATGTGATTATGTGATTTTTTTATAAATAGGTAGGTACATATTATTTTTGTTATTTGTTTCGTTAATTGGCCTTGCCAAGCTTTTTTTGTGTAAAATTTCGATGATCTCGAAATTTATATAACGGCTTGCACTGAACAGTAAACACTAGAATGTAGAACTAACTTACTTACTATGACCTAATAGTTAGCACAGTTTCATGCTAGCTCTCTCTGGTGATTGAAAACTGAGAAGCCTTTTGATCGATTTGTTAACTGCAGCCAACTCTATAGCGACCTCATAAAAACTTCATCGTTCCATAGCCGTTTCATCGGCAGTAAAGCAAAATCGTTCGGAATTTACTCTCGTAATTCAATTTATAAAGCTCTGTTAGTTCCACTGAAACTGAGATCCACATCCGGTTAAAGCTCATTACATGTGCAGCGTGTCGATGAAATGAACATTTTGATTTTCTGAACCAAAATTATTGTAACATTGTGATTCGATGCAACGCGGTCAACAATTTTGGAACATTAGTGGAGCTGGTTTATTAGATTAGTTTAGTTACTATTTTGTGGTTTACTCTGTTTGATATTTTAGTTTAAAAAACCTGAACACTATTTAATCAAAGAGGAAAAAATAACGTTTCAGCAAGAAATACCACGGCAAGTCTATGTCAATGTCACTCATGATCATGAGTCAACTCTTAACTACAGATCATAAAATTCATCTAATATGAGTGAACGAAATTGATTGACGTCATCAAAAAGAATATATTTTTGACTCTATGGTTCGAAAGTAAGCTTAAAATAACATTAGACACCCAAGGACTTTGTATACCCTAATATACAAAGTCCTTGTAGACACCTTATAGTAGGCCCCCTGTAGTGAAATAAGGTTATTAACAGAAGGTGAAATGAGGCCGATGATTATGGTGGCTGAGAAGTGATCCTTATGTACGCTAAGTAAGCATACACAAAATGTATGCAACATACCTACATGCACGCTAAGTATACTTAGCAAACGGCGTATATCGAGTCCATCAGAACTAGGTTTTTAATCGTCTGTGTGAAAGTCAACATGATTAATAAAATAAATAATAAATAAATATTCGGGAAATATTTGCACACACGGTCATCTGACCTTAAACTAAGCAAAGTTTGTACTATGGCTGCCAGAGACTTGATACATACATTAATATTTTTAAATACATACTTAAATAAATTATGACTTATTGTACTGAGACGTAGTCCTTCACTGTTGGCCTTTTGAAAAAACTCAGAGTAACACAGCGGGCAATGGAGAGAGATATGCTCAGTGTATCTTTGTGCTCTAGAATCCGGAACGTGGATATTCGCCAAAGAAGCAGAGTCACCGACATAGCTATTAAAATTTGCAAGATAAAAATGACAATAAGCAGGCCACACCGCTCGAAGAACCACCGACATCGTGAAAGTCCATACAGTGGATGCAGATGGCAGGCTGTCGTTCAGTGTGGAGGTCTAAGGGGGAGGCCTATGTTCAGCAGTGGACGTTTTCTTGGCTGATGATGATGATGATGATCTAAATAATTATTAACAGTAGATATAGAAAAATCATAGACTGGGATAACAAGTAAACTAAACGAACAAGCCGATTTTCCTATTCGTATTCTCACACTCTCTTCTCAAAGGAAAAACAATGTGAAGAAAGAAAATGCTCAAATTTTTTTTAAAGGAAATTCTGGGTTTGAGTGCAACGATATGCAGCCGCGCGCGCGCATTCGCCTTGAAAAAGAGCGCCTAATGCGGTTGAAACTATAGTTGGAGTAACCGGCTTACTCATACGTGAGTAATTCCCGCGTGATATAAATAAAAAGAAAATGCTGTTTCCGTAGAATAATCTCCTAAACACGTCCTGAAATGTATGCCCAATTAAGCTACCAGCTTTCGCCCTCCCATTCAAGATACTGAATTAAAATTTTAAGTTTTAATGAATAGCTACGGGCGACACTCGTTAGTTTGGTGGTTTTAATTACGGATGCAAATGAGCCTTTTGGGATTAATAATGCTTAGTATTTACCTCAAACATGCAATGGGATACATTTGCGGAGTTAAAAATACAGCTATGAGACAGACGAGAATCGAACTTCCAACTTTTGTGTTGTCACTGTTTCTTTTAGTACATAATAGATCTACGTTTGGCCACCAACTCGCCTGATGGTAAGCGACGGCGTGGCCGAGGATATAACACGTTGATCTAGAAGAAATCTATTTACTCTAGCCTTGAAGATGCCTAGATTGTAGTGCTCAAGAAACAAGGAGGACTGCTCCATTCCAGATCCATTATTTACGTATCATAAATGACAATCCAAATCGTTGAGTACGATCTTTGGACTTTCCACGAGGAAGGGATGGTAGTGTGCAGTCCTACTACTTGTCCTATAGTAAAAGGGGAGGGTGGAATAAGGTCATGAAGCTCTTGCGCGCACTCTTCGAAATGAATCCAATAGAAAATAGGCAGACAAGCTACTTTATGGCGGTGCTCGAGGCTTTACAATTATTTGGCTACTAGTTTGTTGTCACCAATCAACCTCATAGCACACCGGTCTACCGAATCTTCCAGCTGGTACTTGGCTGCTCCGTCGAGTTATGCTGATGGCAGCAGTACTCAACACACGATCGGGTGTGATCAGATTTTGTTGTTAACGATCCCGCGCTGCCTTGTATAATAAACCTCAAATTCTCACCAAGGAGAACCGGTATATACGAAGGATGCTACGCGAGGCTATTGAACTTATATAACATCCAAAACTTAGATAGATAGATAAACTATTTTACTTTATAACTTTATTTTTAATTTACTCTTTTTTCTTTTCTTAACTTAATGGAGAGGAGGGTTGGCAAATACCACCACCTTGAGATCCAGTCATCAAATAGGTTATAGGAGTCGAATGTTGTTGTTGAATTGTAATCCTTGATAGTAATAAATATTTCAGTGATGATAGATAAAGTTTAAGTACATAATTATATAGTTTACAGAGCCAGCCATTCGTGAGCGAGTAGATTCAAGAGTATCCAGGGAAATCACCAGACGTGTTTCATGAGAGCGTGACTTTATGACTCTTCATTTTGTTGCCGACTCAAAATGGAGTGTAGTTTAATGGGGGTAAGCAAAGATATTTCGATATTTTTTGGGTCAGCGTTCCATAATGTCCGAACCAAAGATAAATAGCTATTGAGAGCAACATGCTTTTTCACATACATGACGTGTAAAATAAGTCCATCTTCTAAAATGCTAACAATGTTGGTATGAAGGCATACAACAATAGTTGTTCACATACCGCGTTTTTTTACATCGGACTTGGCTAACATTTGACCCCAATCTCGTTTGATGGAATGCGATGATGCGGTTGAAGATGGAACACGTTTGTCTCATCATTATCAGCTTATCATGTTCCTACTGCTATAGGACACAGGCCTCAGAGAGAGAGAGACAGAGAGGGAGAGAAAAGACGGGCCCTAATCCACCATGCTGACCCAGTGCATATTGGTGAATGTCATTGTCCTTGAACTTTTTTGAGGTTCCGGGACATACCGGTTTCCTCACGATACTTTATTTAATTTTCTTGAGCGATGGTCTCGAAATATAATTTATTTAGGTACCTACTAAATGAGTCATCCGTGTAGGGCTGAGGGATCGAACCAGGTGCCGTCAGATTGTAAAGCACACATGCTACCGCTCGGCTATCATTGTAAGTTTGGTTAGTAATAACCTATTTAACTCTAGTAAAAAATTTTTACTTTTGCAATTGGAACATTTTTTTTACCTAACTAAAATAATACGTGATAAGTCCCGATAAATATTTGAAACATATTTAACCCTAGTCTTGAACACTTCAAGATAGTAATGTTGCGGAAACACACAAAGGCAATTTGTAGGTATAGTGTAAATATCCCGCCGAGACGCAATAAAAGCTAGACAAATAAAATAAACGTAATAAACGGAAGAAGAGACATCATGAGATTGCAAAGCCAAGACGGAAATGCAATAAGCTGAAGATATTCAGAAAATATTACCTACCTACATAACGACATTATAGCATCTACAAAGTTACACGGTGTAGTTTGAACGGTGAAACTAAGTCAAAAGGAGCATCTACAAAGTTACACGGTGTAGTTTGAACGGTGAAACTAAGTCAAAAGGAGCATCTACAAAGTTACACGGTGTAGTTTGAACGGTGAAACTAAGTCAAAAATAGATCATTATTATAAACAACTTTCACTATCGGACCAACCCCGAAATCGCGGAAGATTATCAGCTGTTCCATACACCCTATTTTTGATAAAATTAATACGACATTATTCTTAATTTGAGTGAGTGGAATCTGGAAAATAATGTTGTTCATAATGCTGAGTACAATGGCCTCCTTTCGGCCTAATACAACTGTTCTGTGTAACATTGTAAATAACGTGTTGCGATTTTGCATAATGCTCTATAATAAAATAGAGCAAATATTCCGAATTCAATCATTCTTAGTGAGCTTTTTGGAAATTTTCTTGTTATAAATGACCCAAGCAAAGATTCAGTCGGTCGGAAGATGCGGTCAAAAATGCAAACAAATGCTATTTGCGAATGAAAAATCTTGATAAACTAAAAACTAAAATAAATTAAGACGTCCAAAGTTTTTTAGCTTTCAGTAAAATGTTTCTGTGATATTCGTGGTGACAACACTAAAATAAAAAAGCACAGGAAAAATATTTCCTGAGAGCATAAACATAATATTTTACTGCCGGCGCGGCGCATACTCTATGGCTTGCGGAAATTGACTGTATTTTTGTAATTACATTTTTCGCACTTTATTTCTGCGGGAGTATTTTTAGAATAAGGATAAATTAGAAGGCTGGTCACAGTTTAAATAACAGATACCCAAGCGTAAATATTTTTTCACAGTTTTCTTGGGGTGCGTTCCGAATTGATGCTAACACCGACGCACATTTTTTGTTGTTGTTGGTTTTCATTAGCGCTGTTGCGTGTGATTTGAAACGCACTCTTGGTTGACAAACAAAATAACAAAGTTTTCATACTATATCGCAAAATAATAAGTTATAGCCTGTGGTTATAGCTGACTTAATATTTTAGCTACTTTTAGGACTATGGCAAATACGAGTAGATATCTTCAGTCTATAGTAAAAAAATATATGCCATAGATGGCAATAAATAGCAATCAAGCATCTTTTATGAAGGCAAAACCGTCCAAGCATTTTTAGCCTGTGTCAAACTTTAGAAGGCTTTAGTATTACTTTGTATCCGAAACTAGAAGCAAAAGACCAAGTTTTACTTTAATTGGCTCAATTCTGTAAGCCTTTGATGAAATTAAATTGTTCTACCTACTGCTTGTAGGTATTTCTGTAATCTCATTTAGTACTATTTTAGTTTTATTACTATTTCTCTGTTACTACCTTACTTAATCTCTTATACATAAATAAAAACTGGTTAAGCTTTTTTTTTTTTTTTTTTGTAAGTAATATCTCTTAAGTTAAAATTAGGTACAATATTTAATAAGAATTAAGCTAATCTTAACTGGGTAAGCTAATCTTTGCTGTGATTTTTTTTGCCAAATTATCAGTGAGAAGTGTCACGCGTGAAAGCGAGACGAGAAGCCGTCCTGAACAAGGAACCCTTATCGTTCTGTCGTGTTAGTAGTACAACGGAACCCTAAAAATAAGAATAATCAAAATCGGTTCACGATTTCGTAGATATCACGTACCTTACACGCAAAAACACTCTAAGGCCTCCCCCTAGATAGACCGACGACATCGTGAGAGTCGCGGGCATCCAGTGGATGCGGATGGCAGGCTGTCGTTCAATGGTCTTCTTTCAATCTATTCTAAAGAGGAGGCTTATGTTACGAGTGGATTTCTTCTGGCTGATGAAAATGATTATGATACCCACAAAAGCAGTCTAATTGAGAGCCTCCTTTTTTGAAATCGGGTGAAGCTTTAATGATTAGAATTTTTCACTTCAAATACTAACTGTTTCATTATGGCAATGTGTGTTTTTGTAGCTTTTTTATTGTCGCATTGCATAGTGTGCCAATAGAACAAAGTGCCTCTTTGAGTGGCATAACAATGTAACATGGGGCATTCTGTCCAGGCGGCCGACACACAATCGATCATCGCCTATCGCAGACCGGCCCGTCGCATCCGACTGTCGTTTTATATCATTCGTTGTCGGCATATTTCTTTTATCTGAACCTTCCTGAAACGGGGTGAAAGGGTTGGAAATTGCAGGAAAAAATGTTTCTAACTATAGATAGATAAGATAAGTTTTATTGTTAACCGACTTCAAAAAAGAAGGAGGTTCTCAATTCTGTTGCATTTTTTATGTTTGCTACCTCTGTACGTCCAACTCCTTACGTTTCATCAAAACGTTAAAACCACGTCGTTCGGAAAATCTCGCGAACGTGAATCTTAACGCGCTGAGATACGGTTTGCGGTCGCGCAACATTTTTTCATCACCTAAACTGGATTGCTTTAAACAGCTAGGCGTAAGAAGTACCTCTTTCATTTGTAAACCGATTTGGAAAAATATTTTTAATTGAAAGGGTTTAAGATTGGTCCCATAGGTATATCATCAAAATCGGTTCAGTAGTTTGGTTTGTAAATCAAAATAACTGGAAAAAGTATGTTATCTAAGTAAACGAAATTGCGTATTTAATAACTAATTTTGAAGTCGGTTAAATTGATAAGTCCGTAGTGTCGGTTGTTGATTGTCCTGTTATGTCTTCTGTGATTATAGGTACTCTTGCAACAACATTTGTAGCGATTTGGATGGTTTAAAACGAATATAAATTAAGTGTAGTTAAGTATTATAAAATTTGCAACTTAAAGTGGCAATGTGCAGGCCACATCGCTCGAAGAACCGATAACCGATGGGGAAGAAAGGTTCTTGAGTGGAGACCACGAACCGGAAGACGCAGCGTAGGTAGGCCTCCCACTGGTTCCGGATTCTATCGCTCAAAGAAACTCCGAGCATAGCTCTCTCCATTGCTCGTTGTGTGACTCTGAGTTTTTCCAAAAGTCCAACAGTTAAGGACTACGTCTCAGTACCATATGTCATCACTGGCAACACACACTGGTCAAAGACCCTTGTCTTTAGGCACTGAAGAAGAAGAAGAAGAAGAAGAAGAAGAAAAAGAAGAAGATGTCACGCAATTTCCCGAACGCTGCTCAGCTAGTTTTGTGTTAAATGTTAAGACCTTCCTGTACTCGCGGCCATCTCGTGCTGGGGGCCCTTTCGTGGCAGGGGGCCCTCTCGTACCAGGTGGCCCCTCCGGCAGGGGGGCCCCTCCAGCCGGGGGCATGTGGAATATGCATGTGTCCTCATGTTTAATTTATTACAAATAACCGGCTTAGCGAGGAATATGACTAAATACATTACACATACTGAAAAAATTAATTAAATTGGCTGATAAATCTCTGAGATATGAGCGTTTAAAGTTTTAGGTGGGGATAGGGAGGGGATGCTCTATCCCTTTCTCGCAAAACGTGTGTTAGTATAGCATTTGTATGGCGCTCATGAGCCGTGACGTCACGGCTCAGTATAGTGCGCTCTCTGTCTAGCATGAAATTTAAATGCTTATATCTTATTTATTTTTGAACTAATTTTAATTTTGTTTTCGTTGATGGGCTCTATTTATGATCAGCTTTTTTAAGAGGTAATAAAAAAAATATAAGTCATCATGCCTATTGTTGCCCGTTCTACCACCCTATTGTTACGCCACTGTAGATATCATTAAACATTATCTCTACATAGACTTACAATATATGAACACGATAAACGAGTCACAAACTAAATAGCTTCCATTCCGAAACTTGTGAAACAAAGGACCCATTAAACGTATTTCCCTACAGGGGGAGCCATTACCGAACATACACAAGCCCTCAAGAGTGGCATTTGTTATTCAATCGATTTTTCCACATGCCAACTGTAAAGTTTTCAAAACGGCACCCCAGAGCTTTGAAGTTTCAACCCTTTAAAACAAGTCACTATTTGAAGTTGGGCAGAGTAGTAGTAAGGCTATAAAGAAATGTCATACTTTTAGTATCATACTTTTTAGGGTTCCGTAACCATGGGTGAAAACGGGACCCTATTACTAAGCCTACGTTTAAAGAAATGTCACTTTTAGTATCATACTTATTAGGGTTCCGTAACCATGGGTAAAAACGGGACCTTATTACTAAGCCTACGATGTCTGTCTGTCCGTCTGTTTGTCCTACCTATTAACGGCTGTATTTTTCGAACCGTAAAAGATAGCCATTTTAAATTTTCTCGGAATATGTAATGTTACAGCGGACTGACTAACAAATAAAAAAAGTCAAAAACTAAAAACGTAAAGGGGTTCCTATACAACAAACGTATTTTTTTTACGTATTTTTGTATTAGCTTTAATGTAAAAACGGTAATACTTACTTACAAGCGTCAAACTTAACATGATTATAGTACATACTTTAAGTATAACAACAAATAATTAAAAATAGCCAAGTTCATTACTAAGTTATAACTGGTAATTTCGTTATTGAATTTTGTGGTGGTACGGAACCCTCAGTGCGCGAGCCCGACTCGCACTTGGCTGGTTTATTATTATCTCGATAGCTAAGTATTAGTATTGAGCTTTGATACTGATAGTACAATCTGGCGCCTAGAGCGACTGCTCCTCTCGCTCTACCGCAGGGTAAAGCTGGCAACAAACTATCGGACGCGGCTGATGGACGCGGCTGACGGACGCGACTGATAAGTGTGCACAGTCTTTTGAAACGTGGCTTTGGCTGACAAAAACATCCAGCGCGCCAGGTATCTTTCGGACGTCCGAACGCTCAGGTCAGGCCAAGGTTACGTCCACGACTTACATCCGATAGTTTGCACAGCTCAGTGTACATTCATTATCTAGAGATACCTTTATATCGCGTCCGCCAGCCGTGTCCGTCAGCCGCGTCCGATAATTTGTTTCCAGCTTAAGCGCTGCGTTTACCCCAAATTTCGGCCTTGAGCTGTATATTGGTTAATAGATGTCAAGATAGCTGGTTACATCCCGCCGTAGCGGATAATGAACGTACGTCATTCCAACGAACTCCAGTTTCGTAATTAAATACTTATCTGCAGAAACACTTGTATTCATTCTGAGTACTTCAAGTTTTGCAATTACGGACGTGCTTTGGGGAATTGAAACTTGACATTACCAATAAATATTGCTGTAATCGGATTATTTGATTGAAAAAAAAAGTTGCTTATGAAGGCCGAAAGGTTCCCGAATGGAGGCCACGGACCTGTAAGCGCAGCGCAGGAAGTCCATTCACAAGATAGACAGATGACCTAAAAAAGACCACAGGAAAAGCTGGATGCAGGCCGCTTCCAACCGACTTCAAAAAAAGCAGGGGTTTCTAATTTTTTTTTGCTACCTCGGAACTCCGTCATTTGTAAACAAATTTGGAAAATACTTTTAATTTTTGGAAATATTTTTTATTTAAAAGGATATACTTACCAATCAATATATTGTACCACTCAATTCAGTACTCACAAAATCAGTTCAGTAGTTTTGTTTTTAAATCAAAATAATTGAAAATATATTATTTTATTCAAGTGAACGAAATTGCATACAAATTTAATACCTAGTCGGTTTTTTACATTAATAATTTATACTTCGGATAATTATACATCGATTTTTTTTACGGTTCCTGTGAGATAGCGTGTGAAACCGCGGGGCACTGCTAGTGTTATCTAAGGTTACAACGTTGTACAACAAAATGTCCACCTCCGGGAAGTTTCTCTCACAATTGTTCCTGAAACAGAAAAACTTGTCCGATTAGTATTCTCGCTGTATCCGTACGTGAGCAACTTATCCTGTAAAGTACAGCCAAGGCGCCACCATTGAATGTTCTCAGCAAAACTGACAGTTATCTGCGGATAATATTTAGTTCCATCATTTGGCCACCACGATATATAAGTTGTTCGTACAGCAGTACAGGCACACGTATACGAATTCATAAATTGAATTGCCGTGACATAGTTCTGAGGGTTTTATGTTGTTCGTATTCGTAGTACACGAGGAATTTAATACTACGAAAATACACGTCTTTAGGAAAATTTTACGAGAGTGGTAGGGTACGTTATCCATAAAAAACCAGCAAAGTACGAGTCGGGCTCGCGCACTGAGGGTTCCGTACGACACATAAATTAACTAACTTAACTACTAAGAACCATCATAGAGGGAAAAGCAGGACCGAGAAACCAAGAAGAGTATTCTTACACCAAATAAAAGAAAAGGCAAATATCATGACAGGGAGGTAAAAATGCTGGCAGAAGACCGACAAGCCTGGAAATTACTCCACCTACAAAAGCAACGCTCCTAAATGTTGAATGAATGAATTACTAAAGTGCAAAATGTTGTCTCATCACGCCCATCCAAATACCGACAGCGCAACGTTGGTGAACAGAAATTTATCATCGACTCGCATTGGCTAGTATTTATTTTTTCTTTTACCTACTTTAGAGTATATACTTACAATAATCGTACCAAGTTTGTTTTACATATTACAGTTTTGACACTAGAGCAAATACAAAAAACGTTTCTTGTATGGGGTGTAATAGTTTAGAAATGCAGGCGGGACCAACTTTTTGCCACTATGCCATTTTAGTGGTATAAAAAAGTTGTGCAAAGTTTCATGATCGGTGTTTTGCGTATTCATTCAAAACTGAAACTGTACTGTTCTAAAAGTTACAAAACGAACTTATAAGGGTTCGTTGTAGGACTACGGAACCCTAAAAACTCTAGACAAGAAAAATTTAATTAGATATATTAAACGATAACTGCTTTATAAATTTGATATTCAAAAGTTATGAAAAAAAACATGACCCAGAAAAAAGGTCTTTTATGGATTTTTTTCAAGACAGTTCGTTTTTTTGCATTACTAGACATACCAAAGCAGTTTCTGTAATCACTTGAAACAGGTTGTCAGAAACTTGAGCCCTATCGATCTTTCATCAATCGATCATCACCTTTAACGTCAAAGTGTGCAAAATGAAATTTGATATCAAAAGAATTCAGTATATTTTTTGTATCTCAAACATTTTACAGGATGCAGACAAAGCAATTATAGATGAAAGAAAACTTCAATGAACCAATAGCAAAATAAAAACGAGGCGTAACTGCGGCTGCATGTAATTTAAAGTCAGTAACTAAGGTAACATTTTTATAGTACTAACAGACGTATGGACATGGTTAACGGACCGCCGTCCAACCAACGGGAGGGAAAGAGACATTTTTTCTCTTTCCCTCGCGTTGGTTCGATGGTGGTCCATCAACCAAGTCCATCTCGTCTGTTAGCTATTTTAAGGATATTTTTAAAGAGATCAAACAGGCATGCTGTTTTCCTTGGTAGTGATCTAACTCTTCTTTCCAACTAGTTGGACCACCGATTTCCAGTTAAAGATTAATTGATGAAGTTGGTTTACCATCTTTCGGTATTATAGTAGTATAACTTTAGTTATTCTTCAATCCATACCGGGTCCATAGATCTGTGGAAATAGCACACTGCGATTCACGCGATTTTTCTTGCCTAACACCTGCTAAATGTGTAATGCTACCTTCCGCGGTGTTTCCGAGAAGCTACAACATAGGAGTTTACAAAAGGCGAATTAATAGATTCTTAAAGGGTCCGCAACGTATATAATAGTTGTGATGCTTTTGGTATTACAAATATCCATTGGCGACGGTGACATGCTTACCATCAGGCAGCCCGTTTGTCAATCACGTCTTTGTTTGCCAACTATGGCATCAAGAAAAACATCATCCGTGCTCCAACTGCGTTTTTATTTTGTACAGTCATAAATAGGATTTCGTTTATAAATCGAAACAAACGAATGTAAGAAAACAAATGAAACGCAACCAAACACAAAAAAGGCCGTCCTCTGTGGGGGCTGTAACAGTTGGAGTTTACGTACTGCCCGTCTTCATTCTATAGCTGTATTGCTTTATCCAAGGCTCGGTAAAATTGGCAAAGTCATACACAATTTAACAAAGAGGCTGTTAATAGTAACGAATCGTAAAAGAGCCTTTTGATAGTCGTTTTCGATGACGTGAAAGCAAATTGGATATTGTGTATTATCAGCATTATATAAAATTTTAAAGAAAAATAGACATAAATTTGTAAGCTAAAACCTGAGAGTGATTTAAAAATTCTCATGGCGTTAAGTAAATTTTGGTAATGATAAGTCAGCAAACTTCTGTATCTAAGTATATACCTACTATACTTAGACACCCATACATATAGATATTATTATTTTACGAATTGGTGTAGGTAGTAGTTTTAAAGAAAGAACAGAAATACAGCAAAATGCTAACGGCTAACGTAACTGATTTTTCTAGCACGTATACTTACCAATTAAAATTATGTCTCAAAAAGGGTCCGACTTGGTCAGGATAAGTTTATTAGCCCGGCTAGCTGTACCAAGCGTTTTGACTCTACATTTCTAATAAGTACGTACGGCCAAGGATTGAAACCACCTGCCGGCTTCCTTGTTTCCTGAGAGATATAATTTGGGCCTTTTCAAGGCCAGATTGAATACCAAGGTATCTAAGTCGGCGTGCGTCATCTTCGACCACATCGTCGCTTACCAACAAGCGAGATGGCCAAATGCGGATATGATAATTCGCGATAAAAAAAAAAATACAATAACAAAGCTATAAATAGGTACATTATGTGAACACATGATTTAGTGAAAATGTACAGTCTCATATAAAATGACATATCCTAAGTCGTAATTAGGACTTATTCTGTAATGGATGAATAATATATTTCGTAATCTCCTAAGGTAATTTTGCCTTACAAATTGATTATTGATTGATTAACTCTTTTTTGTTCACACCATAAAATTTGATACAGAGGACAAAAAACTCTTAAAAACTAGTGTAACAACTGGCGGCCTTATCGCTAAAAGCGATCTCTTACAGGCAACCCTAGAATGAAAAGGATTTATAGAAGACGTAGAAGACGGGGACAAATGTCAAATAGTCCAATTTTTTTTTTCAGTCTCTGTGATTTAATATAATATTATTTAAAAATATTGAATGCGCGAGCGAGAGCACGTAATCCTTTTTATACTTCTTTTCTTCTCTTCGATAATTATCAAACGTTGCGTTGGTATCTATCATTCTCTAGTTATTTGTCCGGTGCAGGTAGTTTATGTCGGTTTGCTTTTGCGACGAACCTTGTGCGAAATAAATAAAGCAAAAAACGCTGTTCCAATATTGTCCAACAAAATTTCAGTCAGAAAATACTGCTCTGGACGACGTAAAGTAAACATTTTGACTTTACGTGGAGACACGTTTTGATTTGAAGCATAAAATAATTTCTGTATTTCTATGAATAATAATGAAAAGGGTGATGATAGATAAACGTTTTTGATGCGATGCCGATCTTGAATAATATCGTAAACCTACTAACTTTTGTAGTAGTAGGACTCTTTCTAGACTTCTTGTCTGGGGTACCTATATCACGCACTCGGTCACTCTAAGAGTTATTC
The DNA here is from genome assembly GCA_914767915.1 of Agriopis aurantiaria. Classification (NCBI taxonomy): domain Eukaryota; kingdom Metazoa; phylum Arthropoda; class Insecta; order Lepidoptera; family Geometridae; genus Agriopis; species Agriopis aurantiaria. Next base: position 4,338,063 of record OU612001.1, on the reverse strand, counting down.
TTCCGTTAAGCACTAGTGTGTAAACCAAGGTCGTAGCCAAGATTTTGTACAAAAATGACACACTGTGTGATTCACGTGATCTTTCTGCTTTGGTGGTGGTTTAACTCTTTTCTTCAACTACTTAGACCACGGATTTCCAGTAAACGACTCATAAATCAAGTTGGTCTACCACCTTTCGGACCTTTCGGTGTTGGGTGGTAGTCTTAACTTCAGTAATTCTTCAATTCATACCATAAAAAAGTGGAAAAAGCACACTGTGCGATTAATGGGATCTTTCTTGCCTCACACCTGCAAAATGTGGAATGAGCTACTTTCCGCGGTTTTTCCGAGAAGCTACAACACGGGGTTCTTCAAAAGGCGAGTTAACAGTCTTAAAGAGTCGGCAACGTAGTTGTGATGCCTCTGGTGTTATTAGTATCCATAGGCGACGGTTACTGCTTACTATCAGTCAGCCTGTCTGTTTGTTTGCTACCTATGGCACAAAAATAGGGCAAACTGTGACGCTTATCATCAGGCGAGCGCTTTCCTCGATTGCAAGTTCTCAAGAAAGTAATTATCTGCAACTTGAAACTTTCCCCGTTCTATTTCATGGGATTAATCCCAATGGTCTCCACAGTAACTCTAGTAATATACGTCAAATGTAATTTCTCGCTAAGTCTAATCAAAGGAGACGTGGCATGGGGCCAGGGAAACGGCGTAACATACACACTAATACGAAATAATTGCGAATGATTGTGTGTTCGTGTTTTACTATGCTTTGACCAAAATAAAATGAATGGTCGGGCCATAACCATTGAACTTGCTCAGTAAAAACGAGTCAAACCGTCAGACATATACTTCAACATCTAATTATAACCATGTCCAATACATTTGTTACAAAAAATAGATAGCGGTTTTTTGTTGTGTTATTATACACTTCGGGACAGCACAAGAAAGCATAATTTTGTCAGATGTTTCGTTATCATCAAAAGTCATGTGTCGCACTTCTTACGGCTAGAGATCGACTGAAACGAAGTGAGCACCGGCGCTCATATTGTAATCTTCAAAAATGCGCTTCTTCTGGGCCCGTCCATTCATTTTATTTTGGTCGAAGTTACTATGGTTATTTTTCTAACTTGTCTAAAAGTAGTCTGATGTGATGGTGGCCAAGCGCAACACGTGCGCTTTACAATCTGCCGACACCCGGATCAATTTGGAGTAATAGTGTGTAGGTACTATAAGAATGTAAATGTACTTATGGTATAAGTAAAAATTTAATAGTCCATCCTCTATTGCACACCCTGTCTTCTACATCTTCTATAAATCCTTTCCACCCTAAGGTTGCCTGGAAGTGATCGCTTTTAGCGATAAGGCCGCCAGTTGTTACACTAGTTTTCACGAGTTTTTTTGGCCTCTCTGTATAACAATAAAGAGGTAATCAATCTCGATTCTCGGCCCTGCACCAATGTCTTATTTAGGATCTAAATTAATTTTAATGTTTAATTTTCTGTTTTTTAAGTTAAAAGGACATAAATAAATTGTATTATGTGCAATTTCAATACCATCGCTCAAAAACGGTGAAGGTAAATATCGTGAGGAAACCGAAGTCTAAGAACCTCAAAAGTTTAGAGACATGACATTCTCCCACGCACTGGGCCAGCATGGTGGATGTGGGCCCATCCTCTATCTCTAAGAGAAGGCATGTGTCCCAGTAGTAAGAAAATGATAGGCTGAAATGATGATGTTTGTTTTTCAGCTCTAGGTGAAAACTCAGACAAATCGCGTTCCGAAAATTCTCCCTTCTTGACAACGTGGACCACGCAGCGTTGTCACTCAGCTCATTTGGATAAATTGATACTGGGTTTGGGTAAATGGGTATAGAATGAGTAAGAGCCAAATCCTCTTATAGTAAGGCTTTTACTACTAGTAAGATTGCCCAAACAACAAAAGCAGTTTTTTTTTTTATCCCAGATGGCAATGAAGGTGTACTTAGTTTGTATGATAATGTTGGAATATCACATACATAAAAAGAAACGGGCGCACACCTATTTTCCCATAAATACTTAATTTGCGGTCCAACTCGCAGTTAAGGGTTTCCCTTTTGACCTGCACTCAATGCTTACTATTAAAATGATGACAGTCGTATTTTTTATTGTTGCCCAAAATATCTCTTGTGGAGAACTTTATAGCCCTAGCGTTAAAATGTGGGTCAGAACGCCGCTTCAAATTAAAAGAGATCGGATAAACAATGTAGCCTGTTTTTACATTACAGAATACTAGCAGCACCCGTGGTTTTATCCTATAGAGACATTTGACATTGAGCTACATTCTCGATTACTTGAGTCTTCAGAATATATCAAGGGTCTAGCTGCTAAGCGAGCTGCAGAATTGCCTATTCAAACTCAACAAATATTAGATAACCATGCCAAACGACAAGCTGCTTTATGAGCCGCTGCTGCATCTGCTGAGAATCAGCAGAAAATTGACATTGAGGCAGAGTGCCTAGCCATTCGGAGAGCCGTCGAATCGCCTACACAGACTCTGCAAAAGTTAGATGACCAGGCCGGACGTCAAGCTTCAAGCAAGCAAACGTCGGCAAAACATTTGGAATATACGGAGATACATTTGGTCTACATTTAATGACGGTGCGTTTAATGATGATTCCTTGATCAACTACAAAGATCATAGGCTTATTGTTATCGGACTCATAGAAAACCCGTGCCAATAATTGTAGTGCTATAAAATGGAAAGATGAGACTGTGCTGTTCCAATGGAAAAGTGTCCTTTCCTTTGCTTGGCGAGCCGGAAGAACCTCTGAAAACTCTGTATTCATATGACGCCAATAACACGACGTCTTTTAAATAGAATCAGGAAGTATAACTCCTTTTTCCAAATGACATTATTTGGAGTAGACAGGGAGATAATCATGCCCGGATTGGAATATATTTGGAGATGTCCAGTGTTATATGTATTCGATTGAATAGCAGAAACGAGGGCTACCACATGTCATCATCATCATCCAAAAGACGTCCACTGCTGAACATAGGCCTCCCCATTTAACCTCCATACTGAACGACAGCCTGCGTTTTTCATCCACTGGATGCTAGCAACTCTCACAATGTCGATGTGCCACATGTAAATATTTATCATCACCATCATCAGCCAGAAGACGTCCACTGCTGAACATAGGCCTCCCCCTTTAACCTCCACACTGAACGACAGCTTGCCTTTTTCATCCTCTGGATGCCAACAACTCTCACAATGTCGATGTGCCACATGTAAATATTCATCATCACCCAGAAGACGTCCACTGCTGAACATAGGCCTCCCCCTTTAACCTCCACACTGAACGACAGCCTGCCTTTTTCATCCTCTGGATGCCAGCAACTCTCACAATGTCGATGTGCCACACGTTATTCATCATCACCATCATCAGCCAGAAGACGTTCACTGCTGAACACTGCTGAACCTACATATTGTTATATTGTCATTCAAAATTTATATATTGTCATTCAAAAATATTGATACCCTAATGACGAAACCTATTGTTTTCCCTCAAACTACGCGGGTGAAGCTAGTATAATATAATTTCAACAAATTCCTGTAAAAACATGTCAACATAAAATTAGTATATAAAAATTGACATCATATTCATCGGCTGTTTCCCATTGGTCAGTTAAGCTTTCACAATAAGTCAAAAACACTTTCGTTACAGTTTTCTAATTATCACAAATAATATCAAAATCAGTGTTGGCGGAAAGGAGTGCATTAAAGTGGCGGCGGGCGCGAATCAGCGGATACATGGAGCGCGCCACAGCACGCCTGTGAACCACGTGGAAAAACTTGTGCAATTTTCCACGCCTAATAACCGCCTATATGGGTCAAGTCAAGTCATGTCCTAGTGAAGTGTTGGAAACTTGACTAATGGAGTTATGGAAGCAACAATGCAATTGAAATGATTGAATAATTGCTAATTTTATGATAATAAATTTCTATTTTATTGCTTTAATATTTTGCAAGTATATTATTTATATACATTACCCAATTGTGAAATTTACCTGTAAACATAAATGTTTAATAATAAAACCGGCCAAGTGCGAGTCGGGCTCGCAGACTGAGGGTTCCGCCAACGCTGACGTCTGTCAAGGGTAAATGAAGGTTAATCATATTTAATCAAAAGTATTTGTTATTAGCGCTTATATTTTTAATGAAAATTTATGTGTAGTGTCCACCCACAAGATGGCCGGACGACCTAAAAGAGACCGCAGGGAAACGCTGGATGCAGACCGCTTCCAACCGGCCTTTTTGGAGATCGATGGGGGAGGCCTATGTCCAGCAGTGGACGTCCTACGGCTGAAATGATGATGATGATGATGTGTAGTGAAAGTCTTTTGCTCGGAATGGTTTTGTAATTACAATCTATAAAAAAATATAAACAATCCCCATTGGTGCACCAGTAAATCAAATATCAGGCTGCACACGTTTAGCTGCAGTTGTGTAGCTGTCTATCGAATGGGCAGGAAATATTCCTTTCTTTTATTTAAATCGTCTATTTAATAAAGCTCTCATTATTGGGTTATAAATAAACGTTATAATATCTGCAACGATGTCATGCATATTTATGTAGCTGATAAAACATTTCTCGTAAATTAAGCGCCTTTGTTTGGTTTGTCGCATATAATTAAGTATGAAAATTTAATCCCTCTCACAGAATAACTAAAAAAGTTGATAAAGTCGTGATTCCATCGGATAAAGTTTGCATCGGATATTGATTTTTTTGCTCATTTTGTTTATATTACACACTGTTTTTTTTTGTCTTTATATTTTTTCACCTGCGCGATGTTAGAATTCGGTTCCATGCAGTCGATGCATTTGATAACTTCAACATGGTTTGAAGTCTTTTTTCTTAGTAAATTATTCGTTGATTTATTCTTATTATGAACTTCACTGTACCTACTGGAGTGTAACACTTTTAGAGTAGTTTCAGCTAGGTAGGTGCTCAAATTTGACTACCAAAGAAACAATTAAAAAAATCTTACAAGACAGCATAGTCTAAAAACTTTAGCCTGGCCCACTGGGCCAGGTATAAAATAAAGAGTACACTTTTTTCAAATTATTTTGACTACCCCAAATTCAGAGAAAATTGAATGAGATATTTTTGAGTAGCACGAGTTATTTTTGGTATAAAAATCGGGCTATGACCTATTTCACAGCGCACAGTAATTTTCATAAATACTAATTAGTCAATAGTAAGCAGTGTAAACTATTTCTACCAAATGGGAGTTATTAAAATCAATAAAATAGTGACAACAGTAAAAAGTGAAATAAATAAAAAAACAATTTTTATTACTACCGCCGCTCTTTTTTTTGTTATATTTTTTTTTCATGACCATAGATACAAAGTCCTTCAGTCGTAATATTAAACAAGTTTACATAGTCTTAAATAGCGTCATTCAAGTCATAGTCACAGTCAGAGTCAAGCAAAGTAAGTCACGTTCAAGTAAAACTCATGCCCCAGTAAAGTGGTGGCGGCTTTACAAGAGGCTTCTATGTAGTTTATGAAACAACATGAAAAATGTTTCACCTCGTCCCATCACTTGCCCACACTCGAGTACGTTCACGAGCACTTAATAAACATCATTATTACACATTAAAACTCGAAAATACACAAGTTTAGGAAAATAATACAACAAGCCAACATGTTTTTTTTTCACGATGGCGCCAAAACTCCGCCGCTGTTTTCGTCCCATCGAAATTGCAAGTATACCTACTCTTCAACGGGCTACCGTAAGCAATTAGTCGTACAAAATAGTTTTTCTCCGCTCGGGAAACATAACCAATGCTGCTCACGAACGCACATTGAAATTAGGGCTTTAACTTATTTATGGAAAATTCTAGAGTAGCTTTGACGGGAACGTGAGGTGAAGTATTTGGGAGAAGTTTTGTTGCCTGTTATTGTGGAAACGTTCCAGCATTGTACAGTCTAATTTTTAAGTTTTGAAGACTCGTTTGATGGCTGATGTTTGAATTAAAAACATCTTTAATTATAGGTTGAAAAGGCCCGTAAAATTAAAAATCGTCTATGTTCGACATTTAAACGGTTTTATTTAAATAAGCCAAGTACTTTGCCTAAAAAAATAATATTGCCTTCTTCCCCGTTTGGTGTGGGGAAACTTTGCCATAGATAGCAATATGTGTCAATTAAGGGGACAGTAAAGAAGAAGTTCTAATTTTTCATGCACACTAAGAAATTTGTAGCTACACCAAAGAATAAATAACTAAACAAAGAACTAACTAATAGTCTACATCCAAAACACAGGGCAACAAGGTCATCTGCTATGTAAATACGACTAAAGTCATCAAGCCTGATTTAAGCCAGATGCGTTCACACCCACCACGCCACACTACCATATCTCCCTTGTTTGCCTGATAAGTAGATAGCTCTAGCGGATTAAATGGATTGTAAGTGAGGCAAGTACCATCAAAAAATTCCACCAAAGCATTGGTTGCTCAAAAGTTCTAAAACCAGGAAATAGCATTTTTGCTACCTACAGATTCGAACGCTGTTACCGACGTAAAGTTTTCAATAACGCCAATATTGCGACACACTCTCACACACTCGTTGAGGTGAGACGGCTTCGCGGTTTGCATAAATATGACGTTTCCAGTGATATCCGATTCGATTCCCGGTCGGCATTCCGATGTCATGCATTTTTCATATGCACCGCCTTTGACTTCTAGAGTGAACAGTTGTGATTTCCTATTGAAAATGGTTTATAGTGATCTATATGAAATCCTTGAATTCATTTATTATCGAGCAGAGATCAAAATATTTCCTTATTTACAAACAAATTCCACATCATTTATGAAAGAAGTCAGGATTACCAATGAATTGTGAAAATAATTACAAGCAAATCGCGGATTTACAGGATTTTTCGAGGAATTACAAAAAATAGTTGCGGGCATCCAGTGGATGCAGATGTCTTTCAGTGTGGAGTTCTAAGGAGAGGCCTATGTTCAGCAGTGGACGTCTTCTGGCCGATGATGATGATTATTATTATTTATCATAATGTTAAATTTTTCTTGTAGAATTTTAAACAGATTTCTTTATCATGTGAGATATTAGATTTTTTTTGCCCCTTTTAATTCTTTCCTTCACTCAGTCCCTCCCTGCAAATTTTGAGAAGCCCTAAAGCCCTTCGGGCTGTCTAATGATTCTGACACTAGGGCCACTTGGCCCATATTTGATCACATCTTCGATTGCGTAATTTACTGCGACAGAGCCGTACTTTTCAGATTTTCTACCAATGTTGTTTTTCTCTGACAGTTGTATGTTTTCTTTAGCTATTTGTTCGGGATGAGAAAACATAGGTGATTCCAAAACATAAAGGCAGACAAATGTTTACTTTTTTTTATTCCATCTGTTTGAATCAATATTTTATTTTGTCTGTGGGAGAAGTTATCATACTAAGCCGTGTATCTTTGATAACATTTGCCACCTTAAAGACTGAGGTCTCAGATGATATAACCACGTCTCGCCTGGAATTAGCACTAGGTTTATTAATGCTATATGTGGCAAACAAGCAGACGAGCTGTCTAATGGTAAGCAATCACCGTCGCCTATGGATACTTATTTTTGCATCGGACTACGCTAACGTTTGACCGCGATCTCGCCTGATGGAAAGCGATGATGCGGTCGAAGATGGAGCACGTTTGCTCAGTAATAACCCATTAACCCTAGACTTGTAGCATCAAAGGCATCACAAACACGTTACCGACCCTTTAAGAATCTATTAAAACCCATATTCTAGCTTCTCGAAAACACCGCAGAAGGTAGCTCATCGGTTCTAAAGAATGGCTGCCGGAATATAAAACAGAGACTGCAGCTTTTTCTAGCTAGCTGAGCATCATTGATCTTAATCCGCATCAAAGTTGCTAACTCAATGCTAGCTGATTTCGAATGACTGACGTTTCGTTTATATAGGGGCAACTGGCTACAACAAATTTCTTACAAAATGACTTGACAGAGTAGTAGTACTAATAAAAAAAAAACTTTTCTGTGATTCTAAGGCTACTCCACGTTTATTATAAGGGGGGAAAGTATTTTAAAATATTAAGCCAGTTTGTAATCTTTATGTTCAATTATATCTATAACGTGACAATTTAGTAAATTATGTTTTCTGACATTTTTGTTCGTCATAATTATGTTCCCAATTCAAATATACAATAGTTTAGTGGTGCAAATCGATATAAAAATAAAAAAACTGGCGTATTAGGTCTATCAAGCCTCCATATAAAAAATATTCAAACCTCTTTGTTAGTTTGTTTGTCAAAAAAAAGGGCTTGATATCATTCCGTTTACCTACGAGTATATAGCCAAGCTTTAGCCAAATTATAAAATATACAATCTCATAAAGCGCTTTTATGATTTTTGTTTGTATACAAATAATTTTCCGAATGACTGGATCTATTTTCAATTAAATCTTCATAAGCGGTGTCCGCTTTATTTCACTCATGGTCGACGAAATGGAAAATTACTTACTTTACATTGTACAAATTCATTTTGATTTTACTTCATTATAGAATCGATGGAAAGCAAATCATTCAAAATTAAGCCAAACATGTACTTTGGCAGAGAAATTGATAAAATGAAATCATGTTTTGTTTGGTAACAATTTAATGATTGAACGGGTCTGTTGAGATAAATTTACTTTGCTCTTGCGACCTTTCACGAGGATTGTAAATTTTAATGGGATTGTATTATTTCCTAATGGAAATTAATTAAGGACCGTTGGTTATTATTATTATTATTATTCACGTTATTAAGGCCCAAAATATGGCGCACCGCAATCACATTGCACATATTTTTTTTTATATAAAATTATTGTTTACTTTTGAAAAATTTACTGTGGTCATTTTGCCAAGTTAATATTTCAAAATAACCAGTTTGGTTAGAACATTTTTTATAATAACAAAAAAAAAAATGGTTGGATACCAAGACACATTTTGGATTGCTGCGTCAGCATAAACAAGCTAACACCTTTCGTAAGGCTGACAGTCTTTAATTACTAAACTGACAATGTCAGCGTTCTAAGCAAGTTTAATTTAAGTATTACGGCCTTACTTAAAAACGTTACTTAAGTTAAGCAATGCTTAATATTGCTCTGTCTCGTTTTCACCTGTGACAATTTCCGTCAACGAGAACATGACTGAGCAATTTTATGCATTGTTTAACTAAAATAACGTTTATTAGTAAGGCCGCTAGTCTCTAACTTAGATACTCTAAGAATGTAGTAGGATAATATATGGCCTGATACATCTATAACAGACGAAAACAGACGAACAGTATCTGGGGTATGCAAAGGAACAAAAAAAAAAAAAAAAAAAGAACGGCCTGAATGTAGTAGTGAGTTAGAAAAAAATATCTTCTTTGATCCTCGTTGCTTTGGTACCAGAGACGATCTTCTTTGATCCTCGTTGCTTTGGTACCAGAGACGCTTAGTTTTCGCAGCTGGTTGGGACAGGCTCCTTCCTTCTTTGGACATTGACCCCACTACGCTTTTGTTTCTGGGGTTAATTGGGATATTTATGGCCTTTATAAAAGCAAACCTAAGTTATTGTCCTGCTTTATAATATGTTCGTGTCATACCATCGGAATGTCGAGTTCAGAATCAGTTTTTTTCTAATTGGTGCATTGAGGCTAATCATTATATTTGTATAGATTGACATGACCTGAAATATAAGTTTCTGACCTTAGAATAACTATATACAGAAACCAAGTACATTCGCAAAATTTAAGCCGTTCAAACGGAGCCATATATGGCACCGTACGACGCTCGCGCAGTCAGTGCTCTTAATCAGGTGATAGTCAAGTGATAGTGTAAACAGCTTGTAAACAGCTCCCAAAAAATATATATAAAATGTCAATTTACGCGGTGAAATCGTGCCATAACAAATCAGAAAAGCAGAATAAGAGTTATGGTGTGACATTCCACAGGTAATCCATTAATTTTATTGCTTAAATCGTCTAAAATACCGAAAATTGTGAAAACAAATCATTCACTCTTAGTGTTTTTTTTTTGTTAAAATTTTCATGGCCGTGGATTCAATGTCCTTTAGTCGTAATCTTAAACAGTTTACATAGTCTTAATAGCGTCAAACAAGTCATAGTCACAGTCAGAGTCAAACTAAGTAAGTCACGGTCAAGTCAAACTCATGCCCCTGTAAAGTGGTGGAGACTATACTTTACAAGAGGCTCCTATGGAGTTTTGGAAACAACACGAAAAGACACGTTTCACCTCGTTATATCACTTGCCCACACTCAAGCACGTTTACGAGCACTAATAATAATTCACCATTTAATACACATTAACACTCGAAAATACACAAGTTTAGGAAAATAATGCAACGAGCTGACATGTTTTTTTTCCACGTTGGCGCCAAAACTTATTCACTCTTAGTTCGGGCAGAGTGTGGCAGCTTTGTATGAAATTATTCCAGTTGTGTACGTTACTTACTTAGGTATGATATTTATTTTTATATTACACAACTGCACAAAAAAGGAGTATTATTTTTTCAGGGTTCATGTATATTATAAAATAAGAAAAAAAAATACCTCATAAGACTAGTCACATGTTTGTCTGTACGTACTACCTATACCTACTATCACAGCTATTGTTTTCGGAAACAACGTAAAGTAAGATTTTGATTTTGGCACAGTGTTTGATATTGGAAGTATTGTCTGTCTATCTGCATATCCTTACTTTTAAATCAATGTATGGAACCTATTTTACCAATCAACCAATTACCCAACAGAGCCCGCGCAGACAGAGAGCGGTCAGAGTTCTGCGTTCTAGTGACCGTTGACCGCCCAAGAGTTCCAACGCACACAAGCGGCGTGCAAATTCTCGCGTTCTAGTTTCGTTTGGGTCTTTGCACATGCAACATGTCACTAGAAAGTTCGTCATCCGATGAAGAATTATTGCTCTTGTGAAGCTCAGCAGCTTCTAAGAAGAAAAGGAAGTATTGGGTGCACCCAATTAACACAACGCGAGAAGAACAAGGCGAATTCAGTAATATTTTTCAGGATTTACTTAAAGATGAACAACGATTCTATATTTATTTTCGAATGTCGATTAATAGTTTTAATGAATTGTACAACTTCATAAAACCTGATATCGAAAAACAAAATACTAACTGGAGGAAATGTATTTCATCAAAAGAAAGGCTGGCTATATTTTTAAGGTATGTATTTATTTATTAAGGATAAGAAAATACATAGTAAGAGTATTTAGTAAGAATATTTTACTCCTTTCCCTAACCAATTCAATTAACTTTTCCGTTATTCCAAACTCAGACATCGCAGCGTTCCGGCGTTCTCTGTCTTGACGGGAAAAGAACTCTTGGAACGCGACGTTCCGCTTTGACCGCCGCGGTCAGACTGCCCGCTGTGTGCGTTGTTGTTATAGACTCAGTATATTCTAATGAACGCCGAACGCGGAACTCGGAACTCGTAACACCTGACCGCTTTCTGTCTGCGCTCTGTCGGGAAAAAACATTTCAACCGGCCACATAATTTTTGCGTATATGTGCGTGACGAGGCAAGTAAACACAGCACACGTAGCGAATTCGTAGCTTAAGTTTTAGAAGTCTTTGTTTGGAAACTTACCATCTCTGTGTAGCTAATCTAAGTTTCTGACCTTATCTAAGCGTGTAACTGGCTTACTTTGGTTCTACATGGTTTGTATAATTCTTTACAGCGTTAGACTCATAAAAAAGATAAAGTCAAAGCTAGCTAAAGGTCACAAGCCTTACAAAGAAACAGTAAAAGTTGAATGCACCATTAACATCAACACCTTTTGCCATATCGTTTCGCATCCTTTGAAACGAGAGCTTGTTTTATTATAATTTTAATCCACCCCATCGTGTGAGAAGCAATTTGGAATGGTCGCTATGGGAACAGTTTGGAAGGAGTATATCGATTTCTGAAGTCAGAGGTCTGAATTTTTGTGGCCAATACTGGCAACTTTATCCTTTTGAATGATAAATTGGAGTTTTGGCGCCAACGCGGAAAAAACATGTCGGCTCGTTGGATTATTTTCTTAAACTTGTGTATTTTCGAGTGTTAATGTGTACTAAATGGGGAATTATTATTCATTACGTGCTCGTAAACGTGCTCGAGTGTGGAGAAGTGATATAACGAGGTGAAACGTGTCTTTTCATCTTGTTTCCAAAACTCCATAGGAGCCTCTTGTAAAGTATAGTCTCCACCACTTTACAGGGGCTTGAGTTTGACTTGACCGTGACTTACTTAGCTCGACTCTGACTGTGACTATGACTTATTTGACGCTATTAAGACCAAGTAAACTGGTTAATATTACGACTAAAGGACATTGAATCAACAGTCAAAAAAAAAAATCTTTCACACGATTCAGCTATATGAAAAACTTGATACGCCTGTAGGCAGATAAACATGTAGGTTTAAAATCTGCAGTTTGCTCTGTAGGTTTAAAATCTGCAGTTTGCTGTGACAAGAAGTATCTTGGGCACTATTTAATTAGACAGGACAAAGGACAGTGTCCATTCAAGTCCTGGGAACAAGTTCAGAAGAAAACAATTCAACTGCTAGTATCTATTTGCTTTGGATCCAAACATCCATACTTACAAAATGGCCGGTGTCTACAGCAAGGACAGTTCTGCCGTTTAATCGCAAACGTAACAAACGCAAATACTGTATTTGCATTTATAGCTTCGACCAAAATAAAATGAATGGACGGGCCCTGAATAAGCGCATTTTGGAAGATTACATAATGAGCGCCGGCGCTCACTTCGTTTCAGTCGGTCTCTAGCCGTAGGAAGTGCGACACAAGACTATTCATGATAACAAAATATCTGACAAAATTATGTCTTCATGTGCTTTCCCGAAGTGTAAAAACACAACGAAAAACCGCTATCTATTTTTTGCAACAAATGTACTGTACATGGTTATAATTAGGTGTTGAAGTATATGTCCGACGGTTTTGACTCGTTTTTACTGAGCAAGTTCAATGGTGATAGCCCGTCCAGTCATTTTATTTTGGTCAAAGTTTATAGTAAGTTTTAAGGACTACTGCATACCGGCTAAGTAACGTCCAATTCAACCAAATGGAACATGCTGGGTTTAGACAATATTGCACTATGAATAATTTCGCCGCATCGAACAATAAACATAATATTAGCGATAATGCAGGAAATGATAATATCCTATTTACTATGCATAGGACGGGAGCTCGCTCCGTATTTAGATGTTTAGCATACAGAGATTTCTTTTATTTCGATTGTGGAAGATTTACGCTCATCTTTTTATGCAGGTAATCAAGAATCTTGATTGTTCTTTTTTCTCTGTCCGTGGATTGTTTTGTTTACGGTTGTTGGATTTGCTAGCAAAATGAAGCTTCAATTGAATAAAATTTACTTATTTGACTAGAAGTAAAGTGTGGTGAACGACTTTTTACAATTACGAGGTGGTAAGTAATGTTTCGAATAAACCTTGCGTCTGTTTGTAGGGATGTATTTGTCATCATCTGCATAACAATTAAATGGTTTAAGTATGTATGTAGCTTATAATTACACAAAAGTAACTTTATATAATCAATAGTGTTGATCATATAGGGTCGCGAGTATTACGTTCTTTCGGTAAAAAGTGTTTTGGCTAATAATTTTTTCGTTCAACAATTTTTCGGCGAACCGTTCTTTCTGTGTACGGTTGTAACGTTGAAAGGTGTTTCGGCGAATCGTACGTGACTCATTAGTTAGGCGCAGTAAGAGAGATAAAAAGTTTCTAGTACTTAGCTACATTTAGAAACCAAAATCCTTCCCGTATTTCATTTGAAGCCACTTTTTAATCAAAAGTCTGACTTTACTAATCGTGAATTTGAATTGTTTTGCAAACGAAGTTGAGTTCAATGTTTGGTGCGTACAGCACCTATTAAAACATTGCGAATCCTAAACAAACACACGAATTGCGTGTGTTAAACCATTTTCTATATAGGTAAGCCGTGTCGAGTTTGCAAGGTATATTATCTTTAATCTTTGACATTTAAAAGAACATGGTTGGAATAGGCATGTATCCTCATGTTTAATTTATTACAAATAACCGGATTAGCGAAGAATATAACTAAATACATTACACATACTAAAAAAATAATTTAAATTGGCTGATAAATCTCTGAGATATGAGCGTTTAAAGTTTTAGGTGTGGATAGGGATGTGGGGGGATGCTCTATCCCTTTCTCACAAAGCGTGTGTTAGTATAGCATTTGTATGGCGCTCCTGAGCCGTGACGTCACGGCTCAGTATAGTGCGCTCTCTGTCTAACATGAAATTTAAATGCTTATATCTTATTTATTTTTGAACTAATTTTAATTTTGTTTTCGTTGATGGGCTCTATTTGTGATCAGCTTTTTTATGAGGTAATAAAAAAATATTAGTCATCATGCCTATTATACCAGACAAAAATATCAAAATTAGCTATACCAAAAAGTTTTTTTTTTCTTCTTTCCCGTATTGGGGCTTTTGGCTCCGCGTGATTGACGCAGTTGCCATATACAAGTCGTTTAAGTTTTTGTTTTAGAATTTAAAGGTAGGGAAACGATACTTACGCGGAAATAGGGTATTTGACTGTATTGAAAATATAATGCCAATTGACATAACGACGCAAATACGACTGATATCCAGAAAATATAAATGCAGTATACATTAAATTATATCAGGCAATAATGTGCAATAGTTTCCCAAAAGTAGTCAAATACCCTATTAGGATATAGGAAGGATTAGGATGTGATTAGGATGGACGAAAAAAAAAGAAAAAAAAGTTAGTTCTGTCTTATTATAATGCCTGCCAGAATTTTGACATATTAATTTTGTCTTCCACTCGCTTGTTTTATCAGAGGACCTACTATAACCGCTTTCTCTTGTCTCTTTATTTTGTACTAGTGGTCCGCCCCAGCTTCGCACGGGTATAGATTATAGCCCATGTCACCCGGGGATAGTGTAGCTTCCCAACAATGAAAGAATTTTTCAAATCGGTTCAGTAGTTCGGAGCCTATTCAATGCAAACAAACAAACAAACAATCAAATCTTTCCTTTTTATAATATTAGTATAGATATATTCTTTTGTATCTTTCTTGTTTCAATCGTAACCTTCGCAACTTGATATATGGGCCAAAAGTCATTTAGGTAGTGGGAGGTGGTAGTAGGTTGTAGAAACTGATGAAGAACCGAGTCATACCAAGCAAACGCTGGTCTAATGACCTCGATGCTTTCCTGGAGGACTTTTCGGATCTGGTGGGGTGAACGTATAATTTGGAAGGAGTCGCTTTTTGCCCCGTAGTCGGACAATCATCATCATCAGCCAGAAGACGTCCACTGATGAACATAGGCCTTATAGCCATAGGCCATATTTTCCCCTTAGACCTTCACACTGAACGACCGACTGCCTGTCATGGGGGGGGGGGGGGATGCAACAAACAATAATCCCCACGCTTGGCAGACGGTTTGGAGATCACAGAGCGTTCCACCGTGCAGTAGGAGGATGCTGCTGCCCATCTTCCGATGTTTTTTTTTGGTTGCTGTAGTTATTCTACGACTTAGGTCCATATCGGACAATATCGCTAAGTAAAAAAACTCAATATTACTCTACTTTTCTCTCGCTATCTCTATAGTAGAAATTAATTTCAATGTAAGGTTGAAATAATAATTTTGGCCCTCCCTAAACTTCATAAGAAGAAAGTTGTACCAACAAATGTTACCCCAAAAGACGAAGTTAACAATCAATATGCTCGTTAGCTCCAATGAGTACACGAACATAATGATAGGCTGTCATGTCGTTAAAGCTTTTAGAGACTGACACTTCCCGTTTAAATTTTCCATCGTATTTATGGTTCCTGATAGCAAAGTTACATCCGCTGTAAACTTTTAATCAACGACCAAATTTCTGCGCTACTGCAAGGGATACTAGTTCATTAAAACATGTTTTAATATAGAATAGAATAACTAGCAGCTGGTAGTACAAGCTGCCAAGATGTCAAAATTTTAGGGTTCCGTACCCAAAGAGTGTAAACGGGACCCTATTACTAAGCCTATGCTTCTGTCTGTCCGTTCTACCTTTTAACTGATCTTTTAAGCCGTAATAGATAGCAGGTTGAAATTTTCAAAGAATATGTAATGTTACGGCGGATTAACTAAGAAATAATAATAAAGTAAAAAAATAAAACCGAAAGGGTGCTATCTATTAGGGTTTGAAAGATATAGCCATTTAAAGGTAGGACTGACAGACAGACAGACATCGCAGGCTAAGTAATAGGGTCCCGTTTTTATCCTTTGGGTACGGAACCCTAAAAACAATAAAACTAGTCCGATGTTATATTTTTGATCTATCATAAATACAGTACATTCTTCACCAAAATTATACATTGCAATTTTGCATTGTACTGGTGTCACAGAAGACATAATAGTGCACTAGTGTTTAGCAAAGTCTAGGTACTGACCAAGTCTATCGTCAATACGGACGAGTCCTTTGCTACTGTCAATATTAATTATCTTCTGAGAGCTCCATTAACGTCGCTCTTTTTAAAAGAGGATATTGAAGTCCGCTGAGCTAATAAAAACGATGAGGCCTGTCTCAGTCAACTTTATTATTAAAGGTGAATTTATGAATAATGTAAAACTGGAGAATTATTCGGGTGTTATAATGGTCTTAATGATTGGAGGAGTTTTCACGGAAAATTGTACGGGTGATGCTTAATTTAGCGGAGCGTAATTGGATCGTTAGTGATTTAAAGTCTTATTTTGATGGATGGAAAAGCATTTTTGGAGTTGGTTATTTTTTTTATGATTTCTTTATAAATACAGAATAATTGATTAATAATAATCACAGATACACAAAGAAAGGTGAATTTATGAATAATGTAAAACTGGAGAATTATTCGGGTGTTATAATGGTCTTAATGATTGGAGGAGTTTTCACGGAAAATTGTACGGGTGATGCTTAATTTAGCGGAGTGTAATTGGATCGTTAGTGATTTAAAGTCTTATTTTGATGGATGGAAAAGCATTTTTGGAGTTGGTTATTGTTTATGATTTCTTTATAAATACAGAATAATTGATTAATAATGGAGTTGGTTATTTTTTTATGATTTCTTTATAAATACAGAATAATTGATTAATAATGGGAAATTACACATCTAAATGGATGACTGTTCCAAGTGGAGTTCCTCAAGGATCACTATTAGGCCCTCTCCTTTTTTTAATCTTTGTAGCCGACATTGACATCTGTTTCCAAAATTCTATTTTGCTGAGTTTTGCTGATGACATGAAGATTTTCAAAGTAATTAATAGTCAAGCTGATGCCCTATCACTTCAACATGACCTTGCTAGACTTGACAATTACTGTCTTGTCAATAAACTCGATTTAAATGTCTCGAAATGCTCAGTAATGACGTT
The DNA here is from genome assembly GCA_914767915.1 of Agriopis aurantiaria. Classification (NCBI taxonomy): domain Eukaryota; kingdom Metazoa; phylum Arthropoda; class Insecta; order Lepidoptera; family Geometridae; genus Agriopis; species Agriopis aurantiaria. The sequence continues at coordinate 4,320,603 of OU612001.1, read as the reverse complement.
TTCGCGTAAATTGTTACCATTACCCTTCGACTATTCTATTAAAAATCAAGCTTTAACACGTGTGTCGGTTATGAGAGACTTGGGAGTTATTCACGATTCCAAATTGATATTTGATAAGCATATTTCAGCTATAGTGAATAAGGCTTCTAAAGCCCTTGGTTTCATTATCAGATCAACAAAGGATTTTAAATCCGCTAAATCTATAAAAATTCTCTATAGTACCTATGTGCGCTGCCACTTGGAATATGCGTCTCAGATTTGGAACCCTAGGTATGATGTTTATATTAACCGATTAGAAAGTATTCAAAAGAAATTCATACGTTACTTAAATTACAAAACTAAAACTAGAGCTGTTGATCATTTTGATTCTTGTGCAAAACATCATTTTCTTCCATTAATCAATCGCCGTGAAATATCTGATGTAATTTTCCTTAAAAAGATTGTCACATCTAGCATTGACTGCCCTGATCTTCTTAGTAAAATTAATCTTTATGTCCCAACTGGATTATTTCGGAAATATAAACCGCTCTTCAGACCATCTGTCTCATTAACGATGTTTATATTAACCGATTAGAAAGTATTCAAAAGAAATTCATACGTTACTTAAATTACAAAACTAAAACTAGAGCTGTTGATCATTTTGATTCTTGTGCAAAACATCATTTTCTTCCATTAATCAATCGCCGTGAAATATCTGATGTAATTTTCCTTAAAAAGATTGTCACATCTAGCATTGACTGCCCTGATCTTCTTAGTAAAATTAATCTTTATGTCCCAACTGGATTATTTCGGAAATATAAACCGCTCTTCAGACCATCTGTCTCATTAACTAACTATCGGCAAAATAGCTTTATCGTTCGTGCGTGTGGAACCTATAATAGGTTACGTAAATATAGTCTAGGTATGGATATATTTGTCTCTAGTATTTCATCCATAAGGAAGTGGTTAAGTGACAACTTTTTCAATAATTATGTGTGAAAATTTTGGTACTATTTTGTCTTAAATATTATTAAATGTATTTCTTATCTTGTTAAGTGCACATCTTAGTTTGTCTTAGTTTATTTAGAGTCTATTGCTTTTTTCTTTGTTCTAGTAATATTATACATCTATTTTTTTTATTTACATGTTTTAGCGTTCATATAATGTACTCTGTTTTTATAAGTAGAAACTTCTAAATGGCCTCTTTGTCTCTAGCTAATTATTAACTCTGTTAATTAAGACCGTTAGTTTCTCTAAGATAATAAAAAATAAAATAAAATAATAATCACAGATACACAAAGAAAGGTGAATTTATGAATAATGTAAAACTGGAGAATTATTCGGGTGTTATAATGGTCTTAATGATTGGAGGAGTTTTCACGGAAAATTGTACGGGTGATGCTTAATTTAGCGGAGCGTAATTGGATCGTTAGTGATTTAAAGTCTTATTTTGATGGATGGAAAAGCATTTTTGGAGTTGGTGATTTTTTATGATTTCTTTATAAGTACAGAATAATAGATTAATAATCACAGAGACACAAATAATTGTAAGTAACAATTTAATATTAGTAACATCGTTTAGTTTTTAATAGGCGGTAGTTCGACCTTTTTGCTATCGTTAACTGACCTGCTTGGTCGCCGCTGGTCGAAAGGAAGAAATACTTCATTTGAGGTCTGTCAGTCGGAGACTCAACGTTTTTTTTTTCTTCCAATGAATTCAACAAGAATTCAACACGATTTTTTTTATTTGTTGATATTTATCAAAGAAATTAATATACCATATAGGCAATGACGTCATACCATATAGGCAAAGATTTTCTATAGGTCAATGATATTTATAAGCCGTATTCGTTGTGTATAATAATTATTTTGGTTTTCTGGTGTTGTCACACATTTACTTATTCTGTTGGGTAAGGCATTTGTAGTGTAGAACAATCCTTCGACCAAAATAAAATGAATGGACAGGCCCAGTAGAAGCGCATTTTTGAAGATAGCAAAATGAGCGCCGGCTCTCATTTCGTTTCAGTTGGTCTCTAGCCGTAGGAAGTACAACACGTGTCTATTCATATCACTGGTCTTACAATACGTTTTCCTTTCATAATGTCTATATTTATGAATAAATTAAGCTGGCTTCTACTTTATTTCTGGTATATTCTGTGTACTTATCTGAGGCTCAGAGGAAATAGAAGTAGCCTCAGGTGTTAGAATTCAGCATAACGAGGTATCAGTGAAATGCAGCTATTAAAACCGCGGTCAAACTTCGCAGCAACTCTGGCATGGTGGAGTCAAAGTTGGTTAACTCTCGGTTAGTTTATCGCCAATTTGCTTGAAGGCAAAAGTCGGCGTGCTGGACGTACATTTCTGACAGTCTATACCAAAGGTCTATGGTTTAGTCTCTAGATAGGCTTAAAGGCGATGTAGCATATTTTTAATTTGCTGCGACGATTCTTATATCAAATGTATTTTTCCATGTTTAGTTCCGGCTGCTAGTCGGCTTCCGTGACTGCCATTGCGGATTCCGATTCCCGCACTTTCTGTTGTTGCTTCCTATGTCTTTACAATTGGCTAGTTTAGAGTTTTATATTTTACAATCATACTAATATTATAAATGCGAAAAGTTTGTTGGTTTGTTTGTTACTCTTTCACGCAGCAACAGAGCAACGGATCGACCTGATTTTTTGCACGGGTATTGTTCAAAGGCTGGCGAGTGACATAGACTTTTCATCATCATCATCATCATCATAATCACTATTTTTCATCACTACGCGGGTGACACCGCGGGGCGCAGCTAGTTTAGATTTAATTTATAGTTAGATTCTATTTTGTAAGGACAGTCAATTGTTTTCATTCCCGCTGTGAAAGTAGTTGATGAGACATATTTATTCCATCAATTGCTCTTCCAGTAGAGATCGCTAGTCGGTGTTTGTGTGCTTCTGCTGTTGTGTATCATGGTAGTGAAATATGACTATTTTGGGAGGTCTATGTGATTTCTAAGGGACCTGTACTTATTACAGAAGTGTCGCGATTTCCTTGCCTTTCTTATTAGCGCCGTATTGTCCACTTTTTGAGACGCGTAGTGCACTGGGCTGGAGAGTCGGATGAAGGAGTTAAAGTGAAATTGTATAGAGAGTTCGATGCTTGGGGATTCCCGGAATATCTAGGTGTGCAAGTATCCTGTTGAGATGTCTAGAGGGAGTGGATATGTCCCGCTACGCCACCACGTTTCTGTTTGTATGCCGCCATAAATGTATCATATTTTCTAACCAAAGTTAGACTAAAACCGTCTCATAAAACGCAAAAAATGGACGAAATTGATTGTATCCTAAATCAAATATTATTATGGCGATGATTGTCGGTATTTCTATGCATCTTAAGATTGTACTTATCTACGTTTTTATTGAGGTAAAAATTCCCGCACACATTCTTGATTGATTGATTAACCCTTTATTGTTCAAACCGTAAAATTTGATAAAATTTATAAAATACATACATTCTTCGTCAAGTTAATTTCACGGATTTTATCGTGTGTATTGTACATTATTTTATTACCTGTTTCAAACAATTTGCAGTGTCCATGATCATGGAAAGAATCGTGAAAACCTAAACATTCATTACTTTGTCGTGCATTTTGTACTGTACTCAACATCGATGTTCTTATAATCTTTTGTTTTGCCATCCGTGATTTGGCAAATATTTCCATGTTAGATTGTTGTCCTACATGTTTTATAGCTACGTAAGTATCCGATATTTAGTTTTGCAAAATAAAAAGGTGGAGTGTACGCATGGACTGGGACGGATCGCATGTAACCCAGCAGTCTTTGGGGATATATTCTTCCGCGGTGAATTGGATGCTTCTTTCAAGGTTCCGTATCAGTACGGCAAACAATCATCATCATCATCATCATCATCATCATCAGCCAGAAGACGTCCACTGCTGAACATAGGCCTCCCCCTTTAACCTCCACACTGTACGACAGCCTGCCTTTTGCATCCACTGGATGCCCGCGACTCTCACAATGTCGTCGGTCCATCTAGTGGGAGGCCTATCTACGCTGCGTCTTCCGGTTCGTGGTCTCCACTCAAGAACCTTTCTTACCCATCGGTTGTCGGTTCTTCGAGCGATGTGGCCTGCACGATGCCACTTCAACTTGCAAATTTTAAGAGCTATGTCGGTGACTCTGGTTTTTTGGCGAATATCCATGTTCCGGATTCTATCGCGCAAAGAAACTCCGAGCATAGCTCTCTCCATTGCCCGCTGTGTGACTCTGAGTTTTTCAAAAAGGCCAACAGTTAAGGACCACGTCTCAGTACCATATGTCATCACTGGCAACACACAAACAATAGCAAACGGCAAACAATAGTAATATAATATTATCGTGGATCACACCGGTTAATTCTGAATCTGTGTGATTTATCTGATATGAAATTTGTATGTTTTTTCCGTTAGCCATCCAAGTACCGACCGCGCCGGACGTTATAGGGCCCATCATCTCTCTGAGAGAAACCCTGTGTCTCAGCAGTGGGAACATGATAGGATGAAATGATGATGATGATGATGATGATATTTCTAATTTGAACAATTTTTATACATGGGTGATTAAAAGATACCAAAACAATAATTTGAATCGAGTCGCCTATGGTCGCCTAGGTGCAGGTGATCAAAGGATACTCAAATAATAATTTAAATGGAGTCGCCTATTATCACCCAGGTGATTATATTCCCAGGAGATCAAAGTCGACTAAAGAGTCGACTTTTAGCACCCAGGTGATATCACCCATGTGATTAAAGTGGAATAGACCTACTTAACTTGGTAGTGAACAGAAATTTATCACCGACTCACACTTGGCAATTTTTATTATTTGTTGTTATACTTTAGAGTATGTACTATAATCATGCCAAGTTTGACGCTTGTAAGTGTTACCATTTTTACATTAGAGCAATACAAAATTACGTTTAAAAATACGTTTGTTGTATGGGGTAAGTACTAAGTACCCTTTAGTTTTTTATTTTTCATTTATTATCATTTCTAAGCTATTCTGTAACATTACATGTTTTGTGAAAATGTCAACTGGCTAATCTATTAATACGGTTTGAAAGATACAGCCGTTAAAGGGTAGGACGGACGGACGGACAGACGGACAGCGTAGCCGTAGTAATAGGTTTTCGTTTTCACTCTTTGGGTACGAAACCCTATAAATGACAAATGGTTCAGCCGTTTTCAAGTGATGTGCTTACCAAAGAACAGCATACAAAGTGGATTATAATTTTTTCTGTTTTTTTTTAAACTTCTACTTAACTGTCAAACTTGTCGTAACATCTTGTTACTACACGGTGTGAGTAGCACTAGGTGCCAACCTGCGCATGTAAAAAGAAGATTAGGGTTGCCAACTTTTTTTTTGGCCTAAATATAAAAGACAAATTGATGAAACGAGCAAGAAATACGTTTTTTTTTTGCCACGACAAAAAATGTTTTCTGTGGCGTATGACTTTCGTCATCGTCGCACGTTTCGGTGACTGTTGTTTTTGGGATTTTTCAGGTACTACTGGTGGAGCAAAGTTGGGCACAACAACCTTATCCAGCACAAATGCGGGAGCGAAGAAAGCACGCAATATTTTAAGGTTTTTAAGCTATCTTAGGTCAGATTAAGTAAAGTAAAGGTAATTAAATTCATCCAAAGGGTTCAAGCGATGGGTAAAGCGATGGGCTGGTCCTTATTTTAAAGTCCGACAATTTTGAGGGCGAAGCCTTTTTTTCTTCCCTCCTGGGAGGATTTTGGCTTTATACGTATTGTGCATTTGTCAGTGTCAAGTATTTATATATATTATTTTTAAGCTTTGGTAGGAGTTTAGGCGCGTCAACGTGAAAATAATATATCGCCTCATTGTATTTTTTTAAACCTTGTATCGTCCAGAAGGTTGGTCCTATTTTGGCGTTTGAGGTGTCAGCTGGCAGATCTTGGATTTAAGAACAAGGTGAATATGGCATTTTTTTTGCAAAATAAATGCGTTTCCCAAAATTTTTAAGAAAATCCGACAGACCGACAGTTATTTTCTAATTGAGCAATAGCATCTATGCATGTAACAATTGTTTTTTTCGATTTAAACATGGTGTAGTTGCAATGACTCCGACCGCTCTTTTTCTGTTTAGCTGAGAACGTTTAAAAATAATCTAAATTTTGATTGGCTACCGCTTCTTGATTTTTATTGAGCTTGCCGTTCCAATTTTCTGCTGTATTAATAGTGCAATGAATAATATAACATGAAATGTGTTTCTTTTCAATTCAGTTCAATTGAATTTCAATTCAATTCAATTATTTATGAAGTTGCATTTTTTTTCCAAAGTAGGTATCTATATACATAATACACGCATGTGGCTTTAGTGACTTTAGTGGCTTTAGCCTGCCCAGTAATGGGCGAATAAAAAAAGAAGATTGTTCAAATTTCAGTTTATTACTTACAAAAGTTATATGATTATTTACGGGATAATAATGATAATAACTTTAGTGAACAACCGTGATAGTTTAAAACAGTGTTTTATTACTTACAGTATAATTTTCATTTCCTCGCAATTAAAGTGAAACAAAACCCATTTTATCATCGACTTAAGTATCTGCCCTCGCCTACGGCTCGGGCTGATAAATATCCCGGCTAAAATTGCATGTTTTGTGGTATCATTGTACAATCTACTACATATTTACTCATTTATAAAGTCTATTGATATTTTATTCAAATTTTTATTAGATATTTTCGGCACTGAGCGTGTTACTTGATGTTACTCGGTTTACTTTGACACATTTTTTTTATTGTAAAATTACCCGCATATGCAACGCAACACAACACCCACAAGCACCCACAGATCCAAATTTCCCAATATATTTTTTTGGTAAAAAAAAAAAACAGTTGCATAAATGGAAAAGCACCAAAAAAACACCTTTTACATAGTAGTAGAATGATATGTTTGCTAAACATGAAAATACGAGACAAGTCTTGTTCCGATGGGACATTTGAATTTATGGTAAAAGTACGAGACGTCCCGGGATATACGGTACGATTGGCAACCCTATGGAGTAGTCATAAATTGAAATTCTAAGGATTCCAGGGATGTGGGTAATTTCTTTTTGTAAACGGCTTCCTTGCGGTACACATGTACTCGTACATTCAGGTTTGTGCCAGTAGATTTATCGATAGCTCAATTTGAGCAGGTATTTTGTGGCTTCACTAACAAGTTCAGTAATCTTGGAGACATTTGCGTAAAATTCTATTCGTATATCTATTTTGTCGGAATCTTGGAAGTCTTTCACATTACTCCAACATATTTTTTTCGTTATAACAAGTGGTGGAGGCTAGTGCGATGGTAATACCGCGACGCCGGCATCAGATCAAACAGTTCTTTAGAACACTCCCCGTTGTAAATGCAACTGGACTAGATAATGATAAAGGACGATAAAGATCCCGAACTGAAAGACAGAAAACACATTTTTTGGGCGCGGAACCTTCGGTGCGCATTGCGCAAGTTTGTCTCGCACTTGGCTGGTTTTATTTGAGTTGTCTCTCTCTCTACAATATCCACATCCAATTTAATCCCTTAATTTTATTTGAATGTGTTCTGACTAAAGAGTATATTATAACAATATTAATTACTTTGTTCTACGTTCCTTGGTTCCATGTAAATATGTAGCACATAAGAAAAAAAAAAGTGTCAAATCGTGAATCTCTTTCGTCGCTTGTTACGTCGGTTAAATGCAATGAAAATGTAATTTTTTTCTCATTTTTACAAATAACTTGATAATGCAATATTTCTCGATTATTCTCGCGAGACAGTCATACACAAAGTCTACAATACAAAGAGAAAAGATTGAAAATAAAACCAAACAATCTTATGAAAGTTGTATGTAAACATACGACCGTGAAGCGTAATAAAACAAAAGGTCCTGTACAATGGAGTTTTATGTATTCCTGTCGATATTGAAAACAAGGATCGGGATAAAATTGCTTATCCGCAATTTTTACTTTTCTTCAATATTTTTAGCAATCGGAACTTAAACTGGGGTGGAATTTGATGGAATATAGGTATGAGATAGATTAGAAAAATATAGCGAAATCTGTCATTTGTCTGTTTGTTGATTTAGTTGTTGTCGAGTTATGTTTAATGCCAAGAACATGATACTATGACCATGGTTAATGCTGACTTACTAATCCTTATTTTGTGATGCTGACGATATTTACAAAAACTTTTTTAAAATCTTTCATTATGAAAGGATTTTGGCTTCCCACGTCTTGTGCATTTATTTGCTAGTGTTAAGTATTGAAAGGAGGCCTATGTCCAGCAGTGGACGTCCTACGGTTGAAATGATGAATAATGATGATGATCACTCACTATGTTGCTGCGTGAAATAAGAACAAACAAACCAACCATAAATAAACTTTCGTATCTATAACATTAGTATGATGTATGTATAATTAGATTATATAAAATTATAAAATTATAGTAGAGGTATTATCTTTATCATCAGCAGGTGGTTTTACTGCAGGTATAATAACTTGATAAGAATGCTGTATTTAAACCCCGACTTTAATTTTATTTGGTTTAGAACTAACCATACAATTTTAGAGTCATTGACCTGCAGCATAAGAGGTCGTCCACCTACGAGATGGACAGACGATCTAAAAGAGACCGTAGGGAAACGCTGCTGGATGCAGGCCGCTTCTAACCGGCCCTTTTGGAGATTGATGGGGGAGGCCTATGTCCAGATGATGATCATGATAAGAGATCGCGGTTTAGGTCAGATCCCGATTACACAGGATTCATTTAAAAAAAAAACAACTGAATACTCACTCACAGCATTACATAACAACAATAATACAGATCACAATTGCGACCCATATCGAATCAATGGTCCCACCTCTGGAATGGCACACCGGAATACCAGCTGCAGCCTCTTGATTCCACCAGGAGCCTCTTGATTCTTGGTTTCTGCTTACCACCAGGCGGAACGCATGCTTGTTTGCCGCTCTTTTTATAAAAGTAAATAAATAAAAATACGAGGATGCTTTGAGTAGAAAAAAGTAAGCAATCGTATAATTTGTCTTCTTATTTCTTATTAATATACTAGAAGTCTGCAAAAAATCATTAAAAGTAGGCTTCTGTCGGTAGAAAGGTAAGGCTTGAAACAAACTACCGGTGGGAGAGGTACCTACCTCGTAAAAATTTAAATATGTGGTCTGAGAAGGTGTTTAATGTTTTAAGGTAAAAAACGGACACTTGATAGGCATTGGTGGGACCGAAGCCAACAACAAGAGGCCATAGTTGGGTATAAAATAGTTAAAAAATAGTTATATATGTCGGAGGACACCCGGTACTAGGATGTTTTTTTGAGCTGAGACGTCATTAGTGCTGATGATACTGTTTCCATCACTGGGTTCTACCATTTGGAGATAAAACCTTAACTGGCAGAACTACTCTCTTCTAAGCAACTGTAGTTTTTAGGCTGTACCAAACTGACTTATTCACGGGGTAGGTCAAAGAAACACATTGAAAGTTCTCCTTGTTCTTTTATTTCTGCATAGACCCTAAGAAGGTGCTCTATGCTAATGCTAATTTACCGCCACGTTCGTAAAACCCTAGACGCTTATAGAAGAAGGGCAAGAAACTACAGCGCCATCACTTTATTACAATTATTACAGAATAACACTTTTCATAACACTTATTGAGCAATAAATAGTAGTTAACAAAATAGTAACAGCACTCTAAGTGCACCGGATATCGCTTCAAGCAAGACTGCCTGTTTCTGCACTTTGTACTGTGCTCGATGAATGCCTCAAACAGACTGAGCCTGGCTCCACAACAGCTCGCCATTTTATAACAAAGATGGCGTCATGTCGTTGTGAAGTCATAACACTGTTCATTAAAGATCTACATATAACCTACTTTACAGTAGTTTATAACATGTTAAATTATCTTAACTATTTACAGAACTTAGCTCTTATTAACACTTAAGCTAAACATTTAAATAATCGAAATAAGGCGCCATGTTATTCGTTTTGTAAATCGAATATCAAATCAGCTGTCTTTTAATGTAATCATTAACTAATGATTTTAAACCTAATGTTTATCGTCTACAAATCAAGACATGAATTTAGCAATAGTTAACTTTACATTTAACTAAAGATTAAATAGTCTTGTGTCATTGTTTCCTGTCCGGAAAGAGAACAAAACATATTTTTACACTTTAGTTTTCCACAGTTAACTTTACGCTTAAATAAGTAAACTAATTACATCAATCAGTTTGTAAACCTTTCTGGTCTTCATTTTAACGGACATTGTTGAATTCGACGTTATTATTTAGAAGCTTATATTGGTCTTGCGCCGACACGGCCATTCTGACAGGTGGTGCGTGCTCTGCACCAGCCACATCAGTCTGTTGTTAGTATTCTTGAGAAACTTGCTGCTGGTACTTAGGGGTGGATAAAGATTTGGTATTGGAATTTTCTAGAATGTTCTTGAAGTGTATAAGGTATTTCAGGGGTCTCGATGTGTTTAGAAAATTTTAGTACTGTACTGTCGGAGAGTGTTGGAGTATCGGAGTGAGTAGAAATGAAATGAAATTAAAATTAATCTGGGTGGTTCTCGGAGTGTTTTGATGTGTCTCGGAGTGTGTCGGAGGTTCTCGAAGTGTATCGGCGTGTCTCGGAGGTTCTCGGAGTGTAACGGAGGGTCTCGGAGGGTCTCGAAGTATCTAAAAATTAAAACAAGTTTCTCTGAGCTAGGTATCCATTCATAAGCACACTAACCGCTAACTTATTTGTGGTCGGTATTTCAGTTGTTTCAAAATAAGAAACTCAGCCTGATTTCTATTGAATATCTTTTAATGATAACCGATTCCGATTATCAGTTATCAGCGGATATTTTTCACATTTCGACAATCATAAATGAATCAAGTTTAAAGTTTATGGAGGTAGGTAGAAGTTTACTGTACATGGAGAAGTAAGCGAAGATGTTGTAGTTAATGATTTTCTTATCGATAGGAACGATTTTATAATCTGCTATTGTTTGCATATTCAGCAGCTGGGCAATAGTTTTCTGTTGTGTCTACAGCCACTCGATGTCATGAATCATCGTCATCATTATTATTATACGAAAAGAATTCTGAAGGTACATCACCAGATTGTAATAGCTGCACCAGGTCCGCTGCAGGTCCACTCGTCACTGTGCATGGTGTAGACACGTCTTAACTTGTCGCACCAGGCATCAATTGGTTTGATTTGGGGGAATCCATCCACGAGCATTAACACTGTTCTCGTGGGCGTGACTAGGATAATCTGAAACATAATAAACAGACAGAAGGATCATTGGATTCTATCCCACTTCTGATGTCGGAGGACACCCGGTACTAGGATGTTTTTTTGAGCTGAGACGTCATTAGTGCTGATGATACTGTTTCCATCACTGGGTTCTACCATTTGGAGATAAAACCTTAACTGGCAGAACTACTCTCTTCTAAGCAACTGTAGTTTTTAGGCTGTACCAAACTGACTTATTCACGGGGTAGGTCAAAGAAACACATTGAAAGTTCTCCTTGTTCTTTTATTTCTGCATAGACCCTAAGAAGGTGCTCTATGCTAATGCTAATTTACCGCCACGTTCGTAAAACCCTAGACGCTTATAGAAGAAGGGCAAGAAACTACAGCGCCATCACTTTATTACAATTATTACAGAATAACACTTTTCATAACACTTATTGAGCAATAAATAGTAGTTAACAAAATAGTAACAGCACTCTAAGTGCACCGGATATCGCTTCAAGCAAGACTGCCTGTTTCTGCACTTTGTACTGTGCTCGATGAATGCCTCAAACAGACTGAGCCTGGCTCCACAACAGCTCGCCATTTTATAACAAAGATGGCGTCATGTCGTTGTGAAGTCATAACACTGTTCATTAAAGATCTACATATAACCTACTTTACAGTAGTTTATAACATGTTAAATTATCTTAACTATTTACAGAACTTAGCTCTTATTAACACTTAAGCTAAACATTTAAATAATCGAAATAAGGCGCCATGTTATTCGTTTTGTAAATCGAATATCAAATCAGCTGTCTTTTAATGTAATCATTAACTAATGATTTTAAACCTAATGTTTATCGTCTACAAATCAAGACATGAATTTAGCAATAGTTAACTTTACATTTAACTAAAGATTAAATAGTCTTGTGTCATTGTTTCCTGTCCGGAAAGAGAACAAAACATATTTTTACACTTTAGTTTTCCACAGTTAACTTTACGCTTAAATAAGTAAACTAATTACATCAATCAGTTTGTAAACCTTTCTGGTCTTCATTTTAACGGACATTGTTGAATTCGACGTTATTATTTAGAAGCTTATATTGGTCTTGCGCCGACATATACATAAAATTAGTTATAAAATAATTAAAAAATAGTTGGGTATAAAATACAATAATAGGATATGTGTGAATAAGAATTATGAAATCTGGGCTATTGTGGTAAATTATTGATGGTGTTGAACTATTTTATGGGATGAGGTACGGAGCCAGCCAATCATGCCTCATTTCAAGATATTGTGGCGGGTGATGACTTGCCACCCACTAAATGGGCCCCCATAAAGGCTGCCGCTAATTGGTGCCGGAAGGTCAACATTGACGTGGGTGGGTAAGGGTGTCGAGAAGTGTGCTGCACTTTCATTAAACGCTACTCGAGACGTTATGCTCTTTAACACTTCCACCCTGGTAGTTAAGTTCTGAGCTCTTGCGGTTTCCACCCCCAGACGGCCAGTGAAGGCAAGCTAGGGGTTGGGGTCTCATTTAGCCCCATGGAATCGGGGTACACGGTGTTGCCACTTACCGACGGCTTGCCACAAAGCTGCCCCTACGTATTTATTATTATTAAATTAAATGATAAGTATAACCTGATGACGGTATTTATCTTTGCCCTAATGATCGACAGTGGTGACAATCGTGCTCGCGTTCCACTAGTTTTTAAGAGAAATCTGTTCACACGTCCTCGAGATTGGAGACGAGATAACAGAGATACAAATTAAAACGCTATGACGTACCCCTACCGTGTTACGATTTAATGGTTTATTTATCTGTTTAATTAGAGTAAATAATGATTAATGTCTAGGTAAAATCATAAAATTAAATGATGTTTTAATGCTTAAGTATACAGAGCAAAATCCATTTAAGTGATTATATTTTAAGAGCTAATTAGATGTGCGTATGTATTTGTGTGTAATAATTTTATATTTTAGCACCCAAGGGCTGAATATAGTGCTAAAATTAATTACATTTAAGACCTGTACTCTGTAACTACCTATATTCCAGCAAATAAATTAGTTTGCATTTGAATTTGCCCTGTGGTTTTACCCCGTTTTTCCGAACTTTCCCTTATTTTTCAGGAATGATAAGTATCTTATATATCAGCATCGATTTAGTAATAGTCTAAATCGATGTATATCGGCCCTTATATCAGTATAGTACATATTACTTCCTAGTCAAATTTAATCAATATCTGTTAGGCCATGAAGACTTGTAAAGGTAAGAAACAGACACAAGGACAGATAACACAGTTAATTATATTGGTATACTTTATTTTGTGAGAGCCGCGAGCATCCAGTGGGTGCAGATGGCAGGCTGTCGTTCAGAGTAGAGGTTAAAGGGGGATGCCTACGTTCTGCAGTGGACGTCTTCTGGCTGGATGATGATGATGATGATGAATATAATTATGTTTGGCTTGCTTACTAATACTGGTAAAACAAGTGCAAAACTAGACTCTGTTTTAAGCCGGCTACTTAATGAAGGGTAGTGTTTTTCGGGCGTATGTATGTTTGTATTTTTTTATAAGTAGAAAAGTTAAATTGAATTTTAAAAATAGATAGCGAGAGAGAATGTATAGGTTGAGAAGCCATCTCGTAAATGTTAGGTCCATTTCTAGCTCAACATTTACTAAATTTGTAGGAAAAGAAAACGGTGCTGATCTTTCTGATGATGCTTTAAATCTGTGTCCCTCCTTAATTCTTACCACACCATTGATGCAAGGGTATTTCTCTCAAAACTTTGGAGGGACTTCAAGTAACTAACGATTTGCCAGTCAATTCATTGAATTATATTACTTCCTTTATCCATCTTCTTGAGATATGTTCTAAAATCGCTAATAAACAACAACTTGTTTACAAAGGACTGGACTTGTTATTCCCGCTACCGGAAAACCCCAAGTTGCTTCTTTAAGTTTAGAGCCAATTCAAATGTGGTACTTTCTTTGAATTGTTATTTAACAATATGATTCTTGCTAAGTTTCTATACTATGAGGAAGTTGAGAAAATTGCTCTATATCCTTTAATTAATCAAATGCGAATAACACTTTACCTACTAGATGAACCGACGACATTGTGAGAGTCGCGGGCATCCAGTGGATGCAAAAGGCACGCTGTCGTTCAGTGCGGAGGTTAAAGGAGGAGGCCTATGTTCAGCAGTGGACGTCTGCTGGCTGATGATGATGATGAATAATACAAACTTACTCTTTGAATCTTTGTCTCTATTTTCATTTATCATCCTGTTTAACGTTTCAGAGTTTGTAAAGCTTCCATATGATCATTTGACTGCCAACTCGCTTGATGTTAAGCAATGATGCGGTCTACGGTGGAGCACGTTTGTCTAGAAGAAATCGATTCACTCGTGATTTGAAGACACCCAAATTGTAGCTGTCGGTGAACGTATTCAGGAAGCGCATTCCACAGACTAGCAGTTCGCAAAATAAAAGTGGAACCAAAATATAGGGTGGTATGGGTTTTCGGAATATTAACCATAAAGCGGTGTCGATTTTTTGTGCTCGCTCTGGCAGTCCGATAGAAAAATGGACAGGAGGGAAATTATATAACTTATATAGATCTTATCTTGTTACTCCTAATAATTTAGCTACTTGAGGATTAGTTATATCCTAGTAGGAATTACTCAATGATCTATCTTGCTTCTATTTTTTTCTTGCTTATCTTTTGTTCTTCTGAACTTTAGTTCAGTAAACTTAATATTTAACCTGTACATGTCCTCCACTGGCTCCACTGAATTTACAGGATCAACTGCCATAATCTCCTTGTTTGGTGAACTACTAACTTGTCGTGTTGGTTTTCCACAAGCATTTCTCTCGGCCATGAGGCCATAAAGATTGCAGCTGTATTTCGGCAACGTCTATGATCACATGATCAGAGATAACAAGCTCTTTACATATTTTACAATTTCTATTTACAATGTATCATCTTAAAGCTAAGGCTGACTTTACTACATACAAATGTTGCATTACAATAATATGCATTCGCAACACCGTTTTAATCTAGGATTTTCTAAAAACAGGGGCATTGATAAATAATTAAGTATGTATTTAAAATAAAAAAATGACGTATATTATTAGTCTCTGGCAGCCATGGTACGAGCTTTGCATAGTCAAAAATGTCCCGAATATCTAAACAAGCTGCGGCACGTAGTTTCACCCGCGTAGATTACTCGTTATATCCTCAGCTATCTGCTAGTGAAAGTCTCTTCAAAACCGGTCCAGCCATTTTGGAGTACATAGAGAACATACATACATACACTATCGCCTTTCATATATAAGAAAGATGACAGATAGGTTTACTTACAGTGAACGTAAAACACCAACACATTCTGCAATTTCAACACAAGTAGGGGAGGCCGGGGTTCAAAGTGCCGGGGGCAGGTTGTTCCGATTGAAATAGCTCCGCGAAGAAAAGAGATAGCAATAAGTGTGAAGTGCATCGCGAAACGTCATATCATCGCGCCATTGTGTCAGTCATTTTAGTGACGGTCTGCCCGCGTGTTAGCGTGGTAGTCGATTGGTGACACTCAAACATCACGTAAGTAAATTTTTTCGTCATCATACTTGTTGGTCTATTTCAATCAATTTTCTAGCTATTTGTGTGTTACTTGCTATTATCTGTCGAGCAAACTACAGTGATTAACTTTTTAATATCGTTTTTGGCTTTTTCAAACATATTCTATCATAATTGGATGTTACTTTAGAAAATGGAATTTGGGGTTCAAAGTTCCTCTGGTGGGGGGCTAGTTGTTCCGCGAAACAACCTGCCCCGTAACGAACACGTAAATAAGAGACCATGGAATGGTATTGTCTAATATGTTGCGATTTATATTCCAACTCACGACCAGGTGAACAATGGATTGAATGCGTCATGTGTAAGAATTGGGCTCATTCAAAATGCCTGAAATCTGAAAATGTTCATTCTTATGTTTGTCAAAATTGTAATTCTGACGACGACTCTGAATATTTTTTTTTAAGTTACTGAAATGAATCTGTTTTTACAGAGTAGGTTATAAGTTTAGATTATTGATCTCAGTAAAGTCATTGCTATAAGACTGAATTAAGAAACTATAACTCGAAATGTTAAAATTTGTTATTTTTTGTGTTTTCATTAAAAAAAAAAAAATTTGTTTTTTTTGACAAGCAAACGTTTGTCAAAGTTGATTGAGTAATATTAAAAATGTTTATTATTCTTAAATCTATTAATTAGGTTGTACTACACCATTAACTGGTAGTTAATGCTTGTTATTATTTTATGTTTGCAGTTATGTTCATTACATTTTTTAATTTAGTTGAAATGTTTGTAAAAAACATTAAGATTTTGTACTTTTCTAAATAAAACTAATAAATATTCAATTACATATACCTAATTTATTTTATATAATACCTTTCCAACTAATACTACATTATTAGGGACTGGAGTTGATAAGCGGAACAACTTACCTCAGCTGAGGAACAACCAGCCCCTTTGTGGGGCGAGTTGTTCCTTGTCGACTTTTTACAGAAAAAATATCCTGAGCAATAATATATGCTTATTTCAAAGAACTTAAGTTTACAATTTGAAACAAGGATAAATTATGCACCATTTTATATAGGAATCGTTGATTTTAAACATTTCTATTACATTTATATTGCCTCCGACTCCAAAATCGGAACGTCGAACCCCGGCCTCCCCTACTTCAAATATCAGTACTGTGTTTTAAACATCATAAAACATAATTTTCAAAATACAATAGAAAAAATCACTAGTATTTAATTTTCTTATATATAGTCATGTCTTCTTCGGTCACGTGCTTGTAATTGTTTACATGGGATTCATTATCACTTTAGTCTATCTTTTTTTTTGCTGTCTCATATAATTTCATAGAATGTAGAGGTATTAAATATAGACAGCCACCAGTTCACTACACAGTTCAGCTCTTTACCTATAAGAGAATCATTCATACAGAGGTCATTCTAGAAGTGTTTATTTACTGTTTATAAAATGTTGTTGATAAAAAGTGTGGTGGTTTTAGTAGCTTTAGTAGTGAATCTAGTCCGTGGTTATAAAATACTGCTCTTTTTCCCGTTTCCAGGGATAAGTCATACTATTTTGAGTGAGGGTTATGTAAGGAATTTAGTACGGGTTGGCCATAATGTAAGTAAACTATTTACTTATTTAGGTATTAGTTATATGATTATTTACGGGATATTTACCGTGGTAAGGTTGTGGAATGAGCTCCAGAACAGTTAACTTTTAACTTTAGTGAACATCCGTGATAGTTTAAAACAGGATATTTACCGTGGTAAGGTTGTGGAATGAGCTCCAGAACAGTTAACTTTTAACTTTAGTGAACATCCGTGATAGTTTAAAACAGGATATTTACCGTGGTAAGGTTGTGGAATGAGCTCCAGAACAGTTAACTTTTAACTTTAGTGAACATCCGTGATAGTTTAAAACAGGATATTTACCGTGGTAAGGTTGTGGAATGAGCTCCAGAACAGTTAACTTTTAACTTTAGTGAACATCCGTGATAGTTTAAAATAGGATATTTACCGTGGTAATGTTGTGGAATGAGCTCCAGAACAGTTAACTTTTAACTTTAGTGAACATCCGTGATAGTTTAAAACAGGATATTTACTGTGGTAAGGTTGTGGAATGAGCTCCAGAACAGTTAACTTTTAACTTTAGTGAACATCCGTGATAGTTTAAAACAGAATATTTACCGTGGTAAGGTTGTGGAATGAGCTCCAGAACTGTTGACTTTTAACTTTAGTGAACATCCGTGATAGTTTAAAACAGGATATTTACCGTGGTAAGGTTGTGGAATGAGCTCCAGAACAGTTAACTTTTAACTTTAGTGAACATCCGTGATAGTTTAAAACAGTGTTTTATTTAGGTATTTTTTTGTGAATTGACTTGTGCCAAAGAAGGCAATGATTTGAAGATCCAACGACTTGTCACGCTATGTAACTGTGTAAATAACATACACGAATAAGTTCATTGGTAACTATAGCAATTTTTGTATTTTTAACACGTTTTTCTTTTAATTGAAAAGACGATTCTTTTAATGCAAATCAATATTGTGCAAATAGTTTGCCATACTCAGGCTAAATATCTAATAATATTTAATTTCATTAATTTATTTATATTTTTAGGTAACCTATGTGTCGCCGATTCCAGTATCTTGTAATCCACCTAACCTTCGACAGATAGATGTGTCATCAAATTTTGACCATTTTAAATTTGGTGAGTATCTTCAGGGTTATCGTATTCTTGCTAACAGTTTAACTATTTATTTTAGAGTACCTGGTAAGATATAAACTACGCAGGCAAGATATTTTGACAGCCAAGATGTATGTGAGAGCGAGCAGGATGGCATTATTTGTAATACAGTATTAAAAAAAAAAAACACTGATAGACAACGCATACCCTAAAGTGCCTAAACGGTTGGTCTTGAAGCATGGTATTTTGCACAAATGTTCCATAAATACCGTAGGCGAGCAGGAAAAACATTTTTTTTGTTATGTTTATTGGCGACGACAAAAACATTCCGAATAATAGTAGCACTGACACTATCACAAGTCGGCACATATATACACGAATCTGGTGAATCCTTATTTTGGTTGTAGCTAAAAACATAACATATAACATATCATTGCTTAAGATCAGGCGAGATGGAGGCCAAGCGCAAGCCTATCTATAAATAAAGTGCACCTTTCTTATATATGTATATCAAGTATTTCACTGCATTGTAATCCAAATACCGTAGATGTAGCATGCTTGAATACCACCACTAGTAGATAATTTTATTATCACTGAAGATACGTATCTACTTTGACATCTGTAAGCTCTTCAGGTTCTGGTTCATGGTCACGGTTGGTCACAATTTTGCTCCTTTTCTCAGCTGGCAGATGATCCACCCTAGAACCTTAGATGCTATGCGGTTTAATGTAGTATTTTTAACCGACGAATAATATTTATTTTTCGTATGTTTGTTACGCGATTATTCCGCTTATGAATTGATTTTGATGATTATTTTTTATTAATTGGTAGGTAATATTCAGAGGTAATCTCATATAAATTTTATCGTAATTGTTTCAGCGCTTTTTGAAAAATCAACACATACAATAATATATTATACCTTTAGTTCTTCTTCTGAAATATACACAGATGACGTTTTGGTTGATTTAAAAACTTATCTACTCTAGTTTAATTTTGTCCATATAGGTATAGTCTTAAAGACAGTTTTTTTTTTTTTCTAAAATTGTTTTGTTTATATATCACATAATTTTTTTGTAATTTTTTTTGGTATAAGTATAGTAATTTAGTTTATAATCAGAGAAAGTAAGTAAAACTAAAAATTCACTTAGTTGAATAAATAGCCACCGTGCGGCATGCATGGGGCCCTAGAATGCTGGCAAAAAAGCATTTCTTAAAATAACGAGATGAGGATAGTATATAATAGGTAAAAGAATTTACGTCGCCTTTAGCTAGAACATAGTTATTACAATACAATACAATACGATTCTTTATTAATAGCTCCATAGTTACATGTCAAACTTCTCCAGTACACTTTCTACAACGATGTATATAAACTTATATAAACAGTATATGTTAATAATATGATGTATACATAATTCAAATTAAATAATAACTTATACAATTAAAAATATAAAAAAAATTATAAAAATAGTATGAGCACATATTGTAGGTATAGTAAGTAACCTCACCACAAACACTCGACAAAACCCTCATGAGGTTTATTCGATATTAAACTGTATGAATTGAAACACAGCCATCCCCTTCCCCTGGCGCAAATAAGGACTAAGTTAGATGATTTTTCGAAAGTATTTGTGCTAGAAGTGAACTGATATCGATCGTCGCCTATGGCTGTTGACTTTTTGTAGTTAGGTATGGCATAAACAAGGAATGTGCGCTGTAAATGTCACAGTTGTTGCCGGGAGTCCTCTACTATACTATTCGCATGTATAATAGGTTTTAAGAGCCCGCTTTGTGGCTCAATCTAGTATCTAGGTCTGCATTATTGATAAAGGAAAACACTCAAGCGCACAGAAGCCGATTTTGACATGCTTTCACTGGTAGATAAGAGTAATCCACGTGGTTGGAAACACGGGGCGCAGCTAGTAGCTTATAAAAAAGTATTTGGATAGCACCGATTTTGCTACTGCTTAATAAAACATTGATACACTTGTTTAATTCAATGTTTCCTTTTAGGAGAGTCATTGAATCTAGAAAAACTGTTGAATAAAGAGGTTGATATTGGCGGCGTGGAATCATTCTATAAAGGAATGCATGAAATGGCGGAGATCGCTTTGAAACATGAAAAAGTACAAGAATTATTTCTAGATACGAATGAAGAATTTGATGTTTGTATTGTGCATTGGCTGTACAGCGATCTTAATGCAGGGTAATTACCTAACTATGTAAAAAACCTTCTTACAAAATGTTATTGATGTTATTATTTATAATATTGTATGGGAAAAATAAGCTGGACAGAAAAAAGAAATATTACATATTGTCGATCAGAAAATAAGGATACTGGCAAGTATAGAGACTAGGAAAGGCAAGTTTTTTGGTCACCTGACATGGAGTGACATGACCAATTAATGAAAACCAGGGAAAGGTAGAATGACAGAGAGGGCCGGGTAGACCAAGAAGAGTATTCTTAGACAAATCAAACAAAAGGCAAATGTTATGTCGTACAGGGAGGTGAAAGCGCTGGCAGAAGCTCGTCAAGCCTGGAAGTTACTCCACCGACGAGAACTACGCTCTTTAATGTTGAATGAATGAATATTTATAATTGAAATAAGCTATAACTAGTATCGCTCGAAGAACCGATAACCGATGGGGAAGAAAGGTTCTTGAGTGGAGACCACGAACCGGAAGACGCAGCGTAGGTAAGCCTCCCACTAGATGGACCGACGACATAGTGAGAGTCGTTGCATCCAGTGGATGCAAAAGGCAGGCTGTCGTTCATTGTGGAGGTTAAAGGGGGAGGCCTATGTTCAGCAGTGGACGTCTTCTGGCTGATGATGATAATAACTGGTATGAACAAGTAATATGAAAAAAACTTGCTGCAGATGTGCAACCTTGCACATCTTTCTATGTCTTTCCACGTTTCCTTATCTTTAGCCAGTTCCGGCCAATGTTAGATATTAAGTTAGAAATCTGTAACAATAACAAATTTAATTCAATAAAAAAAAAACATTGTTCTTCCAGAATTGGAACAGTGTTCAAGTGCCCGATGATTTGGTCGTCAACCATGGACCCGCATCCGATGGTGTTGAGGCTCATCGACGAGATTCCGAACCCGACGTACATTCCAGATCACAGGTCTCCGGTCAGCCCCCCGCTGTCTTTCACAGAAAGAGCTGTGGAGATGTGGAACGTGCTCAATGTCTTTAAAATAAGATGGTAAGTATTTAAGGTGGAACGTTTCACCTATGGGTGGAAATCTCAGAACAAAATATTGAGAGTGTTATACCTACAATTTCTCCTTTAGCACTTACTTTTACTTTGGATTTAAAAACATTATGACACTATTTGTGAATTGTTAATCAAAAACTGACATAATGTGGATATTTGTGACAAATACTGAAAAAGTTGATCAAAGACACTAAGTTCTTTTCTAGGGATTTAGCTGCTGAAGAGAGTAGAGTGTTTAAAGAGGCGTATGGCCCAGCAATTCGGAAGAGAGGCCTTAAGATGCCGTGCATCCACCAAGTCAAATATAACGCATCACTCATGTTCGGAAACTCCCATGTTTCTTCGGGGCTGCCCTTGCGACTACCACAGAACTATATACCGATTGCTGGATATCATATCAAAGAAGAAGTCCCGCCTTTGCCTGAGGTTTGTAAAACTTCTGTTTCTGTTCTGTTTGACTGTACCGATGTAATTGTATTATAGGAATAAGAAGTCACTGTAGGTACTATGCGTACTCCTCAAAACCATCCAAATCAAATGAAAATATATATTCAGAATAATTAAATAAACATGTTTTTTTATATACCTTGCAAATAAAACTGTTTTGCGCGCATTGTTTTACTGTGCTGCACGTGACATTGCATTATTGTTTATGCAAATTAGTAACGAGACTAGAAGGTTACTTGCCTGATGGCTAGCATCACGCTTACTCATAACAGTTCAGTGCCACCAAAATCTCTGAACTTCAATATTTTAAAATTCTGAACGGAAATGCATTGCGATCGTCACTTGAGATATTAATTACATCTCTTTATTGTGTTTTGACTTTGATATTTTTTCTAATATGGAAATGAATTTATTTTTGTACTTGGGTGAATTTTGACCTGATTTAACTATCATCATCATCATCATCAGCCTGTAAACGTCCACTGCTGAACAAAGGCCTCCCTCGTAGAGAGGGGTGTTGCCATAATCCCCACGATTTAACTATACTTGAAGTAAATGTTTTTTTTTCTTCTTTCTTCTAAATCTGTTATTGTTTCACAAAACCTGCAAAATAATGTAGAAATACTCACAAATTTTTGTGTTCCAATCAGGATTTGCAGCAAATTATGGACAACGCAACGAATGGTGTTATCTACTTCAGTCTGGGGTCTATGATGAAAGGAAAGACGATGCCTGCAGAAATAAAGCAAGGGTTGTTAAAAATGTTCAGCGGGCTAAAGCAGGTTGTCATCTGGAAACTGGAAGAGCCACAGCCAAATGTGCCAATCAATGTTCACATTGTTGAATGGGCTCCTCAGGCGAGCATCTTAGGTTTGTAATTTTTAATAAATTGTAACAAAACTAATTTTTTATTTACTGGAAATAGATCCTTGTTTGGCCACCAAATCACATCACAACCGAAGATGGAACACATCGATAAGAATGTTTTTGCTCTAGCCTTGAAGTCTAAATATAATTCCTAATCGTTGCGTATTGCAAAGTTAGGTTTTTCAATATTTTAAAAAAATGTGACAAAACACAGTTATTGGATATAGATTTCTTTTTGACCACAGTCAATCTGATGTTACGTGACGGTGTGGTTGAAGCTGGTGGTTGTCGAAGACGCCTATCCTGAATGGGAACTGGCTCTCAAGTGATGCTGCCAAAACACACCGTTAGGTGCTTGGCGATTCAAAGTAACTAGCCAGCCGAGCAATAAAAAGTGCCACCACCATGCTATGGTTCCCTTGGCAGCTCGTCGTTGGGATCATATTTACAGTAATATGAGTATATGATACCTGATAAGATAATAATTTCTCCAAATTTATGTTAAAATTTGTCTTTACAGTAGTAAGTAATAGTAGTTACAGATAGGTGAATAAATATTATAAGCGTTAAATGATGAATGTTACTTTTTGATAGGTACGCAAAAATAGCGAAAAGACCCGAGATGCGTTGAGGTTAACTATCCCGGCACACTACTTATCAAAATCAAAAAAGTGAGCGCGGGGGTGCTCAATTATTTAATGATTTGCCCATGTTTATACAAAAAGTGAAGTCTTTAACTATATATAAGAAGAAACTCAAGTTATTTTTAACTGATATGGCACCATATACCCTCAAGGAGTTCGTTCCAAACATTGAATAACATCTTATACAGCACAACACTTGTACATAATAAAAACAACACTTGTACAGCACAAGTGTTGTTTTTATTTATTCTGATTATTTGTTTTTTTTACCTATTTTATTGTACCGATTTTTTTCCTTTTATTTTTAATAATTAAATTATTTTTATGACCTACTTTAATGTAATTTGATTAACTTGACATGTAAGTTTTATGATTATGAATATCAATATCAATATCAAATCTCGTAATGTTATGACGGTTGAGAGACGCGAACATTATATTTATGTAATACATGTTTGAAAGTTTCAAGCCCTTGTTTTGATTCCTGAGAGTAATTTAAGTGGACTAAAAACGGTGTTTATTAAAAAGTATATTATAATTTTAGCTCATCGTAACACCATCCTGTTCATCACTCACGGAGGCCTGCTCTCGACCACTGAGACTCTGCATTATGGAGTTCCAGTCATCGGCATACCGCTGTTTGCCGACCAATTCCTCAACATCAAGCGAGCTGTCACTAGAGGCTTTGGAATGCATGTTCCTCTTTCATTCAACCTTCCTTTCGAACTGAAAGCAGCTATTGAAGAGATCCTAGGCAATCCCAAGTAAGTTGATGGTTATTTTTTGAAAAATATTTTCAGTTAATACATTTATTTTTCCGTAATAAGTGTTATAGGGGCGAGCGATGGTGGCCGGGAAGTAGTATGTACGCTTTACAATCTGATGGCACCCGGTTCGAACCTCGGCCCTGCACCAATGACTTATTTATTATTTAACAAATTATGCGTAGTTATAATGCCATCGCTCAACAAAGGCGAAGGAAAACGTCGTAAGGAAACCGGTATGTCCAAGTTGTAAGACATAATGATATTCATCAACATGTACAGAACCAGCTTGATGGATAAGGACTTGAGGAAGGGCAGTGGACGATGATGGGCTGATAACGATGATGATGAAGTGTTAGATAAAAAAGTACTAATATTCTGACAGGGTTGCTACGTCGGATGGTGTTTTTTTGGCATTTGCACGTGCTTTAAGGAAACGGATCACGGTATCGGTGGATACAACTCGCCCGGATCCGTGGCTAATAAAACCGATACCGGGATCCGTGGATACAAACCCTCTGATTCAGATCACCAGTTCATCAAACGTTTTGTCAAGATGTTTTATGCATCTAAGTCACGACAATATTATTAATTTCAGATACAAAGAGAGGGTTAAGGAACTTCAGTTTATATACCACGACCGGCCAATTTCTCCAGTGAAGGCAATGATACACTGGGTGGAACACGTCGCCAAGACTCGAGGCGCCAAACATCTACGCTCCTTAGCACTCGTGATGCCTTGGTACCAGAAATATTGTGTTGATATCTTTGCACTTATGCTAGTCAGCTTAGTTGCTGTTGTTATAATTATCAAGCAGTCTTTTCCTATTATTAAAAAGTTTGCCATTGAACTGCTTAAGACATATTTGTCGAATTCAAGCAAGAAATTGAGTGAAAAAGTTAATTAAAAATATTGTTATTTGCAGTGTGCATGCAGTAGTCAAATCTCTATGTATGAATAAAGCGGTTTGACGGCTCTATTATTTAGTTTTGATGATACGAGCATGGACCTCAGTATTTGTATGATATAAAAAAATCGGATTATTGTAATTTTGTTACAAAAATAATAATACAATACTATATAATAGCCATTTAATTCAATAAGATTTCATCTTATAAATTAAATAAATTTAAATCTTAAAGTTAGTGGGTTGTTTATTTTTGGACATAGGCCTCCTCCATCCGCTTTCCACTTTTGCCTATCGTTGGCCAGGTGCCTCTAATTGACCCAACCTAGCGGCGTCGGCGCGGGAACCGTGACGGGTGACGCATCTTGCGTCTTCTCTTTTACTCGTGTAGTTAACCACTTGTTATTGGCTTCATAACTGACGTGAAGTACCAGCTTACGGAAAGAAAAGCAAGTGTTCCCAGCTATTTTTAGAGTTTTTACCAATACAGCTTTAATGGTGTGGGAGAAAGCTGTGGCGACAGAGAGGTGGGTATTAAAAAAATTTTTTTTCTGGCGTTGGCATCTCCGGGAATACGTTTTAAACTTAGTTTGTTAATTTTGTAATAGGCCAAAGGTTTATGGCATTTCCCTTGGTGAATTTTCAAACATCTCTGTCATTTAAAAAACTGATCTTGGGAACACTCGGGGCATCTTACCAGATTTTCCTGTGACACAACTGCCCGGTCAAAATTGATCGCGTTCTCTCGTGCTCATCGTGGCGTATCCATCATCCTAATAAGAATGTACAAAAACACAAGATAAAAAAAAAAAAAAAAAACATTGACAGTAACTTGCAGGCTGATTGATGTCTTTGCTCTTCTAATGGCATTCACACGCACGCGCAGTTCTGCTGCTTGCTCCGCAGTTGCAGTATTTGACGTGGACCAAGGCTTGGTGCCATGGTTGCCAAGGCGGTAGAAAAGGTGAAAAGTGAAAAATTTCAAAACACAATGTACTCCCAGATCACAAAGTCGAATAACAGCTGAATTTGATAATAAATTGCTGTGCGCACGTCATGCAAAAAATTTAATTGATTTTAAAATGTCATTCAACGCTCAAATATATAAAATACTAGTGGCATGCCCCGGCTTCGCACGGGTATTTAGTAAAAAAAAATAAAAAAAATAAACACAATACACACACATAAACCGTTATATTTGCGTCAGGTTACAAAAACACTTTTCCAGAAGCTCAGCAGATACCATAAGGTTCATCGGCCTTTTTAAAGAGAAAAAAAAAGAGTTAATCAATCAATCAATCAATCAATCTTTTTTTGGCAGACCACTTAGAGCAGATCTTATTCTGATCTTATCTTAGCAGTATAATCAATCTGTGGAACGTGTCTGAAAGCTGATCTGTTACTGTGAGCTAAAACTCGATTACGAACTCTAGTCGTTGACGTCTGTTGTCTTTCTCTTTGATCTCGTAGGCGTTGGGAACGCTCAGATCTTGTTTTCCCTAGTGCGGGTTTGTATATTTCTAATATTTTGCTCTTCTAGCCGCTGCAAACGCTTTGTACTCGACGGTAACGCGCGGACTTGGGAAGTTCTCAAATTTTGTTCAGCAAGCCGCTGCAAACGCTCGATACTCTACTCTCGCATCCGTACTTGAGAGGCTCTCAAATTTTGTTGAGCAAGCCGCTGCGAACGCTCGATACTCTACTCTCGCATCCGTACTTGAGAGGCTCTCAAATTTTGTTGAGCAAGCCGCTGCGCACGATCTATACTCTACTCTCGCATCCGTACTTGAGAGGCTCTCAAATTTTGTTGAGCAAGCCGCTGCGAACGCTCGATACTCTACTCTCGCGCCCGTACTTGAGAGGTTCTCAAATTTTGTTGAGCAAGCCGCTGCGCACGATCTATACTCTACTCTCGCGCCCGTACTTGAGAGGTTCTCAAATTTTGTTGAGCAAGCCGCTGCGCACGATCTATACTCTACTCTCGCGCCCGTACTTGAGAGGCTCTCAAATTTTGTTGAGCAAGCCGCTGCGAACGCTCGATACTCTACTCTCGCGCCCGTACTTGAGAGGTTCTCAAATTTTGTTGAGCAAGCCGCTGCGCACGATCTATACTCTACTCTCGCATCCGTACTTGAGAGGCTCTCAAATTTTGTTGAGCAAGCCGCTGCGCACGATCTATACTCTACTCTCGCATCCGTACTTGAGAGGCTCTCAAATTTTGTTGAGCAAGCCGCTGCGAACGCTCGATACTCTACTCTCGCGCCCGTACTTGAGAGGCTCTCAAATTTTGTTGAGCAAGCCGCTGCGAACGCTCGATACTCTACTCTCGCGCCCGTACTTGAGAGGTTCTCAAATTTTGTTGAGCAAGCCGCTGCGCACGATCTATACTCTACTCTCGCGCCCGTACTTGAGAGGTTCTCAAATTTTGTTGAGCAAGCCGCTGCGCACGATCTATACTCTACTCTCGCGCCCGTACTTGAGAGGCTCTCAAATTTTGTTGAGCAAGCCGCTGCGAACGCTCGATACTCTACTCTCGCGCCCGTACTTGAGAGGTTCTCAAATTTTGTTGAGCAAGCCGCTGCGCACGATCTATACTCTACTCTCGCATCCGTACTTGAGAGGCTCTCAAATTTTGTTGAGCAAGCCGCTGCGCACGATCTATACTCTACTCTCGCATCCGTACTTGAGAGGCTCTCAAATTTTGTTGAGCAAGCCGCTGCGAACGCTCGATACTCTACTCTCGCGCCCGTACTTGAGAGGTTCTCAAATTTTGTTGAGCAAGCCGCTGCGCACGATCTATACTCTACTCTCGCGCCCGTACTTGAGAGGTTCTCAAATTTTGTTGAGCAAGCCGCTGCGCACGATCTATACTCTACTCTCGCGCCCGTACTTGAGAGGCTCTCAAATTTTGTTGAGCAAGCCGCTGCGAACGCTCGATACTCTACTCTCGCGCCCGTACTAGAGAGGTTCTCAAATTTTGTTGAGCAAGCCGCTGCGCACGATCTATACTCTACTCTCGCATCCGTACTTGAGAGGCTCTCAAATTTTGTTGAGCAAGCCGCTGCGAACGCTCGATACTCTACTCTCGCGCCCGTACTTGAGAGGTTCTCAAATTTTGTTGAGCAAGCCGCTGCGCACGATCTATACTCTACTCTCGCATCCGTACTTGAGAGGCTCTCAAATTTTGTTGAGCAAGCCGCTGCGAACGCTCGATACTCTACTCTCGCGCCCGTACTTGAGAGGTTCTCAAATTTTGTTGAGCAAGCCGCTGCGCACGATCTATACTCTACTCTCGCGCCCGTACTCGAGATGTTCTCAAATTTTGTTGAGCAAGCCGCTGGGAACGATCTATACTCTACTCTCGCGCCCGTACTCGAGATGTTCTCAAATTTTGTTCAGCAAGCCGCTGTAAACGCTCGATACTCTACTCTCGCGCCCGTACTCGAGATGTTCTCAAATTTTGTTGAGCAAGCCGCTGCGAACGATCTATACTCTACTCTCGCGCCCGTACTCGAGATGTTCTCAAATTTTGTTGAGCAAGCCGCTGCGAACGATCTATACTCTACTCTCGCGCCCGTACTCGAGATGTTCTCAAATTTTGTTGAGCAAGCCGCTGCGAACGATCTATACTCTACTCTCGCGCCCGTACTCGAGATGTTCTCAAATTTTGTTGAGCAAGCCGCTGCGAACGATCTATACTCTACTCTCGCGCCCGTACTCGAGATGTTCTCAAATTTTGTTCAGCAAGCCGTTACGAAAGCTCGATACTCGACTCGGCACGCAAGTGCGACGCGTATTTTCTCCGACTTGCAAGACAATTTTCAGTTTCCGATGAAGATTCTTCATTACGAGGTATTTTTGATGCCCTCGCCCTGGGAACTATTTCTAGAAAGTTGAGATATTGAACTATTGGTCATTTTAAAATGATAAAAAAAATTAAACTGCCTTTGTACTAAATTATTTGCTAACTGTTGAACAAGAATTACCTATATAAAAATGTGATTGAAAAATTATAAGAACTACTAAGTCACTAAGCTGTCTGGATAGTTAAATTACAATATATATTTATTATCAGTGCCTACTTACTAAAAAATATAGGTTTATATCTGAAAATAACTTTTATTTAGTTCTAGAAAGAACTTTTTTGTTGAGTTTAATTAACTACTAAGCGAATGGTAAATATTTTTGAGATAGAATTACTCGATTCCGCACATGACAGCTGTGTAGGGAGCCGGCCACCGCGCGGCACTTCATTTCTTGAAATTGACTCCCCTCCTGTACGGCCCGTACCCCAGTGACGCCTACATTGTTATATATTTGTTATATTGTTATATGTTAATACTTTTTTTCTGGGGCAAGTGCCTTTATTAACTAAACAAAATACAAGTGAATACTAACATTTTTTTGTTAATGAGGTGAGCGGGAGCTCACCTCATTAACAAAAAACCAAGGGTACAATGTCTCGACCCCAAACGCCTCAAATATGATGTAACCACTGCCAAAGTGAGCATATTTGCGTCGCTTGTGCTGCTCTGTCGAATTGGCAGCCGCACCAGCCCTACCTTGTGTCTCAGGACGATGTGACGGTGCCAAAGTATCGACACAAGTTTCGTTTTGTTAACCCCACAAATGCGTTACGCACTGCATGTCGGCGTAAGCGAAAAGTGCTCCGACGCGCGTATTGTGTGTAAGAAGATTTATACACAATACCAATGGTATATAACATTATGCAGGTATTTTATAATTAAAAAAAAAATATGTGAAAAGTATGTGAAATTCCACATTTTAGCCATAAAAAAACTCTTTCGCTCGCATTCGACGGGTAGTTGTTTGTAAGTGAAATATAATATCATCTTTTTCAAAACCAAATTTTAGTCATGTTAGTTGTTTTTAAGTGATTTATATCATCTCGAGGAGGCTACGGTACTGAATTATGCAATTCGCAGAAAATAAAATAAAAAACATAATCATTTGAATAGTAACAGATATTTATATCAACACAATAACTTATTTGTACGTGTATTACGACTCGGGGCTATTAGAAAAGGTAGATTCCAATATAATTTGATTACAATTTTATTGTAGCCTAATTTTAATTTTGGCATCATTAATATCACCTAAATCTTCGAGAAAATTATCCACTAACGATGCGTTCTCATTAGTTTTAAATATTCTCAGTTAGCCATTCAAAAACAAGTTAAGTTTACAAAGCGGAATCTTAATTTAAGACTGAAATATGACCAAAACAGTTTCACAGTTTTTGTTGCCACTTCTCTGGTTTATAATTATGGCGCTTTCTCCTTGTTCTTAATTATTTTCTGTTTTACTTAACAATAGTGTTTGTTTTGCTGAGATTGAAACAACAATTTTCAACAATTTAGGGAACAATAATGCTTTTACGTTTCACGTTATAATTAAATAAGATTTTTAAAATTTAAAAATGTTTTTAATACTAATATTATATTATAATACGATAGATATTCGTCACATTATTCATTAATAAAAAAAAACATTTTTATTTTGTTTAGTTAATAAAACCACTTGCCTAATTTTATATTTAAATCAAATTGTTTAAAACATAATTTCAATCGTATTAGGTTTATCTAACATATTATTTATTTACGCATGAAAAGTGTAGTCTGAAAAATTGCCCACCTACTCAAATAACGCCGACAAAGTGACACGAAAATGCGGAGTTTTCTAGAATCAGGACGTGAGCTCGTCTCTTGACAAGGGTACTACCACCAGGAATAATATATTAATGTCACTTTCATATATTTTTTTATAGCGGGATCCTGTCGCGGATCAAGCTTCAAGCTTTTCGTGTTTTAAATTGGGCTTGTATGTTAGGTAAGTTAGAAAATTCTTCTTTGATTAGTTGTTACCTTTTGTCGGCGAAATAGTGACGGCTAGAAACAAGTATATGATCATGATACCTACACAAATTATGAAGGTGGATATAAATGATAATTTGTATCCTGAGCGAATGCAGATAACAGGAAAATTGCAGGCAAAATGACAGACACAGCAGTTAATAATTTTTATTTATAAGAAAACTGGTCTACACACTCCATTTCTCCAATCATGACCATATTCTCAAACTCTGAACATCACTCCTTCCATTTTCCACGTAACCAATTTGCTAAACAAAAATAGAGCAAACCGCACGATTAATTAGAACACGAGAGTACAGATGCGAACATAAGTTTCGCCTACGGCGGCGAGAACTTTGTTTGCTCCAGTAATGAATGCGACCGCGGCACTTGTTTTGTTCAGCATACATATTGTTAAACGAGTAATGTTAGACAGTTAGTAACATTAAACGGTTTGACGAATTGTCAGATGATTATGATTATGAATGGCAAAAAAAACCTCATTCCGGCGAGATAGCATAGACAAAAACATAGTGGCGATATAGGCAGATAAAATTACATATTGGCCAGATAATAAAGGCAGAAAAATTTACACAACGGAAACATTATATTGGCAAAAAATCTTCATACCAGCACAGAAGACATAATAGACAGCGAGACAACACCACATGATACCAGCGAGATAACTTAGGCAGAATAAAACAGCGGCGACATAATAATTATAGGCAGAAAATAATTATATCTGGGGATAATAAAGGCAAAAAAATGTACATACCGGTGACATAATATAGGTAGAAAAATCTTCATACCGACGAGATAATATAGGCAGAAAAAAATGCACACCGGCAAGATAACATAGGCAGAATTTACGCCCGAGTAACAGCTACGCTACGGTCTCTTTCTTGTCGAACTTAAAATGTTTGACCTGTCTTTGCAACCAATCTAATCGTTGCTATTATATAGATCGAAACCTTTTATTGTGTACACCAGAAATAAAAATACAAACAGATACATAACGCTTACGAGCTAGTGCCACAAGTACCGGCCTTATGGCTAAAGGAAATCTCTTCCAGTCAACCAGTAGATGGTAAGAATTTACGTAACAACATAGAAGGGGATTGCTAAAACAATTTTAATGATACCATTAAATAAATACTATCAATTGATATAGATAATATATAATTAATATTATAATACCAACGCAATAAGTAGGTCCATACTATATACTAATAAGTCTGAGTACTTTTGCATTATGCCAAAC
Organism: Agriopis aurantiaria; assembly: GCA_914767915.1. Lineage (NCBI taxonomy): Eukaryota > Metazoa > Arthropoda > Insecta > Lepidoptera > Geometridae > Agriopis > Agriopis aurantiaria. The sequence goes on along the minus strand of OU612001.1, from coordinate 4,288,087 downwards.
TGCCAATATAGTACCTACTACAGTAACATATATTCAGACATAATTATATCATTATGAGCACACAGTAATTATAAAGGCAGCAAGGAACACTCACAGTGACAGGGTAAATAACTACCAACATGAATTAGGAGCAATAACTATGTCCAAAACTCTCTTCCAACAGAAAATAACAGTTCTTAACTTGAGAAAAGTAAAAATCTGTCACTCTAGCCTTGAAAATGCCCACAATATTATATGCCTTTAATAATGTTCGACTTTCGATACTGGTTACTCAGTATATATACAGTACAATTCGTTTGAGGTTACCATATTTGCTTTGGAGATAAAGTTTTTGTTAGTTGCCTTTAGAGTGGTCACTGCTTTATAGGCCGACGTTGGTTTCAATAAACAATGAGTTCTAGTTTCATACGAAGTTGGATAAAAGCCTAAATATTACAAAAGCGAAAGTAGCTCAGACTCTGTGTGTTTGTTCATTTTCGCGACTAAACGGGAGGGTTGGAAGACTACTGCGTTGAGCTAGAAACACAGCGTCATTTTGGTCACGCGTCGTATAAACCAGGCACGCTCACAGATTTTTTTAAATGAGGTGAGATGTCCCCTTTGTCCCCAATGTCTCGACCACAAACGGCTCAAATTTGTTATCACTGCCGAGGTTAGCATATTTGCGCCGCTTGTGCTGCTCTACCGAATTGGCAGTCGCACCAGCCCTACCTTGTGTCTCAGGAAGAAGTGACGGCGCCAAAGTATTAACACAAGTCGCGTTCCATAAAAGGGGTCATCACAACCTCCAGGGAACAAGTGTCATACTGTCAGGCTTCTTTCTATCGTCACACGCAAGACCACTTGGTTCGAGCACAGAATCAAGCCGCCGGCTATGTGTGACATGGCGGTGGAAAACGCCTTGCGTACTTACTATACCTTGGTAGATAAATTTATAAATAAATATTATAAAGAGGAAAGATTTGATTGTTTGTTTGTTTGTTTGCATTGAATAGGCTCCGAAACTACTGAACCGATTTGAAAAATTCTTTCACTGTTGGGAAGCTACACTATCACCTTCTACCTCTACCTTCAAGTAAAATTTTCGTCAAAATGTGTGTTACCATGTATGTGGCACCAAAATATTTATACTTTACAAGTTTTTGTAAATTAGACGCTGAGTTGCCACTTTAAAATGTGTTAACACGGGACCAGCACAGTGTATCAACAATTTTCCAGTTTCAGCGTACGTTCACTAACTTCTCCAACTGAATCAGCGACACAGTAATTGCATCACGGGAGCTCTGGCTCAACACAGTTACTGTGAAATTATTACAACGATGTTAGCCATCGTTGTACTTTTTTCTGAACAGCCTTTTTTCTGTTACTTTTATAAGGTATCTAACTAAATATTCGAACTTACCCGAAAATTTAGGTCTACTTTTTCAATATAAAAATAAGTGGTATTCGAAAAATTGACAGAACCCTCAAACTGTATATCAAACTACACACACTATCCTTTAAACCATAAATGCGCTGGATGTGGGATCCGTGGGAATAAACATTCTTCAATCAGTTAAAGTTTAAAGTCATAAACGCCCAACCACATACTTAGCGCACCGAGTAGGACATCCTTACAGAGCTAGACCTCAGCTAAGACTTAAAATGATAGCCACCGATAGATATTTTTTAGGGTTACGTACTCAAAAGGTGTAAACGGGACCCTATTAATGAAACGGTAATACGTACAAGCGTCAAACTTGACATGATGGCAAGCAACGTTGGCCTGGGCGTTATTTTGTCATTTTGCACTACTTGTTTGTATTTCAGTTGTTTTTTTTTTTAATTAATAATAAGCCTGCGTTTGACCGCCAACTCGCCTGATGTAAAGCGATTATGCGGTCTACGATGATAGCACTAGAAGAAACCGATTCACTCGTGATTTGAAGACACCCAGATTGTAACTATCGGGGAACACCCATTCAGGCAGCGCATTCTACAGACTAGTAGTTCGCATAATAAAAGTGGAATCAAAGCGCTTCGTACGGGTTTTCGGAATACGGAACCCTCAAAGCGCGAGCCCGTTTCACACTTTGCCGGTTTTTTACATAGCCGTTACCCATATACTTACACGTTCTTTCATATAGTTGCCGAACCCGGCTGGCACAACCGTTTATGGCTACCGAAAATATAACCGTGTTCGAAAGCTGTGTATTTCTCCCAGACTAGAGCTATTTTTTTGAAATGATTTTCTACTCTGCTCAACGGCCGCGTATTACCCTTTATGTCTGAAGTTGTCCGACGCCCGACTGAATATGAATGAACGCTAACTTGTTAGCCTCACACTTGACCGTTCTTGAATATCGTATGAGCTTTCAACTTCGGCGCAGACAGCATTGTGATTTAAAGGTGTTCCGTGAGCGCTTTGGCTAAACGTGTGCGATTCGGTAAAGTTAACTGGCCACTTTTCAGCTAAACTGAGACGTCGTTAGGTACCTAAAACGTCATTCAGACGTCTGCTTCTTTTCGTCCATGCAGTCTGAATTCGTTGCAGAAAAGAGACTGACTGATAATAGCAGGCAGACCGCAACCGGAAGACGCAGCGTAGGTAGGCCTCCCACTAGATGGACCGACGACATTGTGAAAGTCGCGGGCATCCAGTGGATGCAAAAGGCAGGCTATCGTTCAGTGTGGAGGTTAAGGGGGGAGGCCTATGTTATGGATGTCTTCTGGCTGATGATGATGATGATAGCAGGCAGGCATATACCCCACTCGGTTGATTACAGAATCGGTTTATCAAAGTACAACCTTCTTTTTATGCCATAGGCATAGAATACGAGTACAGAAGATTCACTGCGCAAAATCATTTAAATAAGTAGTAACTCTTGCTACTACACAATAAAGTGCAATTCAGGACGTGCGAGCGCTAACTACATACATCTATATTACCTTAGATATTGTATCTCTATCTATCGCATAATACTTGTCGTGTTATCTCTGTCTATCGCGCAGCAGTGGGCGCGGCAGGTTCGACAAGTCGGCTACTTGTAGCTTCATACCTAAAGTGCGGAGTGCGCCAGGCCTGCCATTAGGTAGCAAACAAGTTAACTATACCACAGAAGACATAATAGCCTATACCACCAGGAGCATCACAGTTACGCTGCCAACCTTTAAAGACTTTATTAACAGCCCTTTAGAAGAACCCCGTGATATAGCTACTTGGAAATGCCGCAAGATAGCTCATTCTACATATTGCAGGTGTGAGGCTAAAAAGATCGCGTAAAACGCAGTGTGCAATTTTCACAGATCTATGATAATGGGGATGAGCTTACAGGTGGTGGTGGCAAGTGCTATGATAAAACCGTGACACCAGCATCAGATCAAACTGTTCTTCAGAACAACCGTTGTAAATGTTCTTCTTCAACTATTTTCAGCGCTTAAAATAATATTTCTATATATTACTGCAAGCTATTTATTCCTAGCCTAGAATTAAATCTAGCAATTTTATTCTACAACCCTTGAAAGAGAGAAATATTTTCTCTGTGAATTCGATACAAATTTTGCAGCAATGAGCTGACGGGTCAAGGGCAGTATTCTCCGCAGTAATATTTGGAAGATTGCTCCCATTCGGGGTTGATCGAGACGAGAAGTACCAAAATGGCAGTTTTGAGCATGTTGAGCAAAACATAATAATAATAAAATGGGTATATTTATCTTCTTTATTCTATTTACGTCAAATAAAAAAAGCCTAAAATTATCATTATGACAGTGTCATTGTGAATTGATTACCTAAACTCACATTTTGCAACTATAGCATGAACGTACGTTTAGTGGAGAAATTAACTAAATTTTACTATTTCTGTAATAAGCTTATAATCAATATAATGCGATATGATTCGACAATAATTCATAATGAGGCGTTTACGCCGCCTCTGAATATAAATCAAATACTCGACCGACAAATGAAAATTCAGAACATAACATAATTTCACAGACTTTGCTGGTCAAGCCATGGTTGTGTACACACAAATTTCACAGACTGTTGTCTGTGAAACCACCTAACCACCGAACCAGACTATTGTCTGTGAAATTAGTGATCATTTTGGCTGCAATTTTATTTTAATATTTTGCATTAGTGATGGCCGATTACCACGGCTGTCAAGGCATTTTTGTAAGTCAGTTGCACCCATATAAACAAAACGTCAGTCATTCGAAATCAGTTAGCAACTGTGATGCGGAGTTCGAAGCGTTGATTTAAATAAGAATATTCAATCAAGGTTCACTAATAACGCCTGGTAACAACCTGGTAACAGATTTTCCTTCTCATATCCGTTCTATTTACTTCTCTTCTCTATGCCAGTTCCGATGAAATTTTATTTCAGTATTTTGCATTATCTTTCACTTAAATGATGGCCGGTACCAGCCTTCCTCATTTTCAATGCTTTTTATAAATTTTAAATTAAACTCTTTCTTACGAAAAGTTCGGAATGTCCCCTTGACCCGAAAACTTTTCAAATAACGGGTTAGACTAATTAAATCTCGAAGTTTCTGAACGGAATTAGCGGCATGATTTGTTGAATTTTTAATATTTCCTCATTAACTGGCATCCTTGTCTGTTTAATAAGCAAAACTTATTTTAATCAAAAGTCTGAGATAACTTTTCAGTGGTATGCGGCAGCGGTTTAATTATTTTCTGGAAGAGGCTAGAATTTTGACACACTGATAAAGTATTTTATTAATATTTTGTTATAATTTAAAGTTTGAAGGAAAAACAACAACATCAATTAACAACAACAACTATCATTCTGATGACTTAGACTTGACCGTGATACTTATTTTGCTTGAATTTAACTGTGACTTGATTGACGATATTTACTGAAATTTTAAATTTTAAACTTGGACTGACGACATTGTGAGAGTCGCGGCATCCAGTGTATGCAGATGGCAGGCTCTCGTGCATTGTGGAGGTCTAAGAGGTCTATTTTAAGCAGTGGACGTCTGCTGACTCATAATAATGAGCTTTGTGTCGCTCTCTCGGCTGATTAGAGAGAACAAGACAAAATTCAATGTAAGATTAAAATAAGAACTTTTTTTAGGTTGTGGTAAGCGCCCAGGGGCCTTACGGCTACATGTTTTAAGCAATTCTGTTTAGGTGATGCGAAAACTTGCATGCCCATATACCGTATCTCGGTGCGTAAGGATTTTCTGCACTGCGCAGTTTCGAGCCTGCGTAAGAGGTAGCCTTAAGGCGCCTGATGTTATGTAAGATTTCTACTAGCTCACAACGCCTAGATTTCCAAGTTGAAGTACAGTAACAATACAGCACAAGTGTCACTCAGCTGGCTTCCAGAACTATTTTGCTTTGTTTGTAGATTTTACATCCACGTTAGCTTGCAAGGAAGGAGTTTGTTCCCGAGTTGAGAGGAATTTTAAGAGGGTGTCGTACACACTTCGGCATCTCATCCTTTACAAGTGTAGGTGCGTACTTTATATTTAGATATAGGGTTACGTTTGTTTTGAGGATTCAATGGCCCTGTCCATCGAAGATAATTATGGCTGCGAATGTACTACTTACTTAATTGATTAACTCATAATTAAACTTCATAATGTTGGTAAAGTTAGTTGAGTAAAGTTTTAACAGAGTGGTGGCCGAGGCAAGGTAAGCGGAGCGTTGGTCGTCCAGCTGCAAGATGGGTCGACGATATTATCACTATCGCGGGTCGAACCTGGCCCCCGATTCTACTAAACAAATTGTCATTAAATTCTAATTGTTGCAATTTTAATTGTCAAATAATTCGTCTCAAAGTTGACAGTTTAAATATTTTTTTCACACTATGTTATAATATTAGGTGGATGTATTTTTCGAGTGAAAAAAATTATTTAAAACTGTCACTTTTGAGGCAGTTATTTAACAATTAAAATAGCAACAATTACAATTTAAAGACAATTTCTTTAGTAGAATCGGGGCCCTGGACTCGATTAGCACAGGACCGAGGAAGATGGCAAAGCAAAAGAGAGGCCTATACCCAGCAGTGGGATAAGGAAGGCTGTGGATGATGATAATGATGTTGATATTCAAATACCAGCTCGTAATGATTGTTTGTGAGCTGTACAATGCAGTAACTAATGCTAGGTGCGTCAGTAACTTTTTAGACAATAATTGGACATATTTTTTGGATACCTAATAAATTACTCAGCAATTTGTTTTCTCCCTCGATTTCCTTAAAATTCTAACTATTATTAAAACAAAACGTCCATTTTAGTATCAGTCATGCTTTTTCTTATCACTTGTGTTATTTTTAGAAAATAATCTTTTTACAGTTAAAACTACGATTAATATGGAAAAAAGTATTAACGCTAAAAGATCGAGGTATAGTTTCTGGTACCAGGGCACCAGAAGACCGACGGAGCGTAGATGGAGAGCGCCTCGAGTCGCAGCCACGTGTTCCACCCAGTGAACCAACTCGTCGCCCGGTAAAACTGGACGGTCGTGGTATACCAATGACAACTCTTTCACCTTTTGGCGATACCTTTAAAAAACAAAATAAATAAATAATATAATAGGAATAATTAAAAGTTTTATTTTAGCACATAAGCCCATATTTGATACAAAAATATATTTAAATAAAATGAAAAAAAAAGTAACTGCTATTATATAAAATAACTATTTTGGTCCCGGCTAACATGCGCACCGCGACAAAATTTCGTCGACTCTTTTACTCTCTTTTGTCGTATACGAAGCCGTAGGCGCCTTGTCGCGTTCTCGATCGTCAAAGTGACGGCAAGATTTTGTCGTGGTGCGCATGTTAGCCCATCTGGAAGAGATCGCTTATATCGCGATAAGAATATAGCGATAGGGCCGCCAATTGTTTAACTACTGCTTCTTTTTTAAATAGTAATAGGCTTGCGTTTGACCGCCAACTCGCCTGATGTTTAGCGATGATGATGTTCTTCTTTCAAAAGGACATGATCCGAGATCAAACAACTGCAAATAAATCAGGAACCCGAGCATCAAAGAACGTGCGACGCGCTGCAGAATCTGGGCTTTCCTATAAAGATGCAAAATGCATCCCTTGTGATGCAATATTTCGAGTAAAAAAAATACGTTTTTGCTATCTATATAATATAAAAATGAATCCCTATTTACCTTAGTCACGCCATAACTTTACCGATTTAATTCTTTTTTTTTTTCAAATACGTTGTAGAATGTTCTTAAGGAAAGAAAAATAAAAAAAAATGCGCAGAAAATTGGAAATTTTCTAATAATTTAACGACTTGCAGGTGAAATCGTGGGGGCGCATCTAGTTTATTATAAAATGTGCTATTGCCCGCGACTTTGAATGCGTACACTTTTATTAAACGTTTAACCCTATTTTGCCACAATATTACTTGTTGAAACATGATTGCGATCATTATACTACGGTTTTCCCGGTTGATTGCCTGGCTTTCAGACGGCCTAGAAACTCTCATATCACTGGCCACTCGACATCGAACGTATCACGTTTTTAGTATAATCGTAAGTTGATAAATAGATATTATGATAAAGAAGTCGATTTTTTATCTGTCTGTCGTATCGGTTTTTACTAAGCGTGGTCAGCTCATGACCACGGCCATTGTCATCATCATCATCATCATCATCAGCCAGAAGACGTCCACTGCTGAACATAGGCCTCCCCCTTTAACCTCCACACTGAACGACAGCCTGCCTTTTGCATCCACTGGATGCCAGCGACTCTTACTATGTCGTCGGTCCATCTAGTGGGAGGTCTACCTACGCTGCGTCTTCCGGTTCGTGGTCTCCACTCAAGAACCTTCAGCCATTTTTCGGCCTTTCGGCCATTGTAACATGGTCGAAATGTCGAGCGAAAGGTACATATTTTTACCTAAATTAAATAATACGTGATGAGCCCCGATAAACATTTAAAACACGGTTTTTACTGTCTTGCCATTGAATTAGAGACTTTAAATCCTAACTAATATTATAAAAGTGAAAGTAACTCTGTCTCTCTGTCTGTTTGTTCGCTTTTCATGACTAAACAGTTAGGCCGATCTTAATGAAATTTCTCAGGAAGATAATTATGCATGAGGACAGACATGGGGTACTTTTCCTCCCAGAAATTTGGAAAAAATGGAGAATCGCTAGTAGAGATTCAGCTAGTTTTAAACATTGTTTAGAGCTGGATGAAAATTTACCGTCTTACCACAAAAGATTTAAGCACGCTTTAGACAAGTGTTTAGCATATTTTTCACAGTGAAAAGACGGTTAATGTTTACATCTATCTAATTCAAAAGCAAAATACCACTTCGCTCATTCTCTGACCTAAGTGATTTAGCAGGCAGGGGGCAAAAAGGGGTTGAAAATTTATATTATGTAAGTCTATACGTACGAAGTCACGGGCAACAGTTAAAAGAAACTACTCACGTTGGCTCCGTAAGGATTTCTTCAATTGCTGCTTTTAGTTCAATAGGCGAATCGTATGACAAAGGGACATGCATTCCAAAACCTTTGTTCACGGCTCGCTTTATGTTGAGGAACTGGTCAGCAAACAGCGGTATGCCAATTACTGGGACTCCATAGTGCAGGGTCTCGGTGGTCGAAAGCAAGCCTCCGTGAGTGATGAACAGTACGGTCTTAGGATGCGCTGGGGATAACGTTCAAATCAAATTTTGTCAGAATCTCATTGACTATCATATTGATCAGCTAATATTTAATAATTGACGTAACACCAAAGAATAGAAAAAGTAATATAATAATCATTGTAAAAATAAAAAAAATACGAAAAAGCACTCTTTAGGTACTCGTTAAAACAAACCAAAAAACATGAAACACTTTCGAGTTCGGGATTTTACAAGGTTACAATAAAATGGAATGGATGGATTACAATAAAAAAACCACTTACCTAATATGCTCTGCTGAGGAGCCCACTTGACAATGTGAACATTTTTAGGTAAATTTGGCAACTGCTCTTCCAGTTTCCAAATTACGACCTGCTTTAATTCACTGAATGTTTTTAAGAATCCAGTTTTCAATTCCTGGGGCATGGTCTTTCCTTTCATCATTGTTCCCAAACTGAAGTAGATTACTCCATGCTGTGCGCTCTCTATTATTTGCTTCAAGTTCTAAACAATGAAGAAAAAAGATTAGAACAATATTAATGCTTCTAAGGTCTGTGACTTCTACGATAACGATACGTGTATTTAAATAATGTTAGTATGCACAACTTACAAATCAGAGAATTCACAAAAACGTAAAATATTAACTAAAAACTTAAACTTAAAATAACTAAATAAAATCTTAAACTAAAATTCCATTATTGGCGAGAAAGGTCTCCTGAATACTGGCGGCATTCCTACGTTGAATGGCAATGCTCAATTTCAGTGCGGAATAAAAGCCAGCATTCTGGACACCCGACGCCTTCACCAAACACCTGGTCAAGTCCCGATAAAGGTCCAAAGCAGCGGTCCCCCACGGGCCCATCGTCTCCACCCCAAACGGAGCAAACATTTACAGGTAAAGGTGTGCATATTTGCGCCGTTTGAGGTTTCCTGCTTGAGCGGTTTCGTTATTTTAGTAATCTAAAACGACCTTATGGTTCTAGCTGAACTTTGGTTTGTAGGTCATCATCATCATCATCATCATCAGCCCTGAGTGATCCACTGCTGGGTATAGGCCTCTTTTTGTTTATGCCACTCTCCCCAGTCTCTCGCTATTCGATATTCGATTTGTAGGTTAGTTTACACAAAACGTTTCTTCAAACCTCTGGTAAAGGCGGAATTTCCTTCTTGATGTGGTATCCAGCGATTGGTATATAGTTCTGTGGCAGGCGTACGGCTAGCCCAAATGATACATGAGAGTTTCCTAACATCATTGACGCGTTGAACTTTACTTCCTCGAAAGAAGGAATACTGCGGCCTCTCTTTGCGAACGCTGGTCCATACGCTTCATTAAATGCTCTCGTTTCTATGCTAGTTCGGCCCCTGAAAGCAAATATGAAAAGCTTTACATAATACTTGTAATGACAGCTTCAATATAATAAAAATACGATTTAAGAATAATCATAATTTCTCTGCATAATTTAGTGAGGTTTCAATATTTATTTCAGTAGTTTTCTGTACATTCGCCCTCTTTTTATTCTTTTTTACACACATAAATTTAAATTATTTAGGCTATGATCTTCGCCAATAGGATGGAATCAAATACTGATTGGGAATGGGTTCGCTGCCTGAATGGGTGTTCCACGTCAGTTACAATCTGGGTGTCTTCAAGTCGAGTGTGAATCGGTTTCTTCTAGGCAAGCGTCTCCATCGTAGACTGCATCGTCGCTTAACATCAGGCGAGATGGCGGCCATGCGCAAGCCTATCTATTATTTTAAAACAAACTATGTGATGATGACATAGATAGAAATTCAATTATTAACCTAATAACCCAAATTTTAAAGAAAATAATATCATAGTCTATTGATTACCATGATAGAACTTACCATCTGATTCTAAACGTTAAGATAAGGTTCCATAGTTCTGATACTCTTTGGTTAAAGGTTAGAGGTGGGACCACAGGGGAAGAAAAATCCGGGACATAAGCAGGGTTTGGAACCTCATCTATGAGCCTCAACACCATTGGGTGAGGTTCTATGGAAGACGACCAAATGTATGGGCAGTTGAATAGAGCTGGAACCCTGCAAAATGAAAAAATATACCTTATTGTCTTAAAATAAATTTATGGTTAATTTTTTTTAAAAATAAGTTTGTATAATGCGTGTACCCTTCGACCAACATAAAATGAATGGACGGGCCATAACTTTTGAACTGGCTGAGTAAAAACGAGGTAAAACCGTCGGATATAATACTTCAACACCTAATTATAACCATGTACAGTAAATTTGTTAAAAAAAATAGATAGCGGTTTTTTGTTGTGTATTTACACTTCGGGAAAGCACACGAAGGCATAATTTTGTCAGATGTTTTGTTATCATATAACAATAGTCTTGTGTTGCACTTCCTACGGCTAGAGACCGACTGAAACGAAGTAAGCGCCGGCGTTCATTTTGTAATCGTCAAAAACGCGCTTCTTCTGAGCCCAATTTATTTTATTTTGGTCAAAGCGTGTACCTACGATACATGTTTTCGTGTCATTTCGGTTTCTGTTGGCTAGTAAATGAAAGTGCGGATCGTAGCTACTTTATAAATAAAACTTAATCTTACCCAGAATACAGTTCACTGTACAGCCATTCCACTATGGCTACATCAAACTCTTCGTTTGTGTCTAGTAGTAATTTTTGTACTTTCTCATGCTTAATAGAAATTTCAGCAATATCATGTAATGAATCATATAAAGCGTTCAAGTCTGTGATGTCGATTTCCTTGTCCAGTACTTTTTTGATATCCAGATTATGCTCTGAAAAATTTACATAAAATCGAGACTAGATACTAGGAAAAAATTAAATAATTATAATAACTTATATGGGCAGTAATTAACATTTAATTAAGGTATAAAATACTAAAAACTAAACCAAAATATGATTTTAGCAATATTCTTACGTACTTAGACATAATTTAGTTGATGGGATGTTGTCTTTTTACTTTAGTAGCTAAGAAGTTCCCGACTGGTTTCATATATATAAGACAACAAAAAAGAATCGGTTCAGTAGCCAATATAACCAAGACACAGCGGACGTGGAAGTGACGTGTCACCTCGTCCACTATCTCTTCGAAATAAGAGTTGCTAATGTATTCTAGTTTCAAATCTCCACAAACTTAAATACACAATGTAGTAGGAATATACATACCTAAAGCAAAGTTGTTCAAATTTGACGCAACATCAATCTGTCGAAGATTTGGCGCCGAAGTTTTGATAGGTATTGGAGTAACGTACGTCACCTAAAACGAGGATAAAAAAATGCTGAGTCAAATTGTAACAATTTAATCCATGTAATCGTGCAAAAGTATTATCGTTTAGGCAGGTGCCCCGCAGCCGGCGGGTACGATACAGGATATCCAAGGAGAAGGGAATCTGGTATAAAACCATTGAACCGCACCCTCTAAGGAAAACCGAGTTGAGTAGATGTGACATGGTTTCCGTTCTCAGGCTGCATTCCGGACACACTACAACCAACAAATAACGCATTTTTAATGCGCCAAGTTCCATCTCCTAACTGTCCCCCGACTGTGGAGTCGTAGAGGACACTTACCACATCTTCATGGCGTGTATGCGGAACGATGCCTTTTGAGGAACCACTTCACATCGATCCTTGAAAAGTTGGAGAATGTAACAGTATCATGGCTTATATCGGATAGAGCCAGGATACTGTATAAACTAAGTAGACTTTAAGGTATGTTCTTTAATAATATTAGTTTTCTTTCTTATTTAAATTAAGTGATTATTGTATAGTTTGTAATTACTTATAAGAATGCGATTAACGGCAACGATACATATCTGGAAAAAAAAAGTTTTTGGCAATTTTTCCAGCTAAAGACACATACAGATACCGTTTTAACCACATATTCAAATGCACCACACCACACGTCACTTCCCTGATCGGTGATGACGTGCTGATGATGAGACTATAGGTGTATGTACATATAAAACACACACATACAGACGTTAATGGTACAATTCCAAATTCTTATTTAGTACTTTCGAAGTTTTGAGCCAGTAGTTTCGCAGTAAAGTGCGTCGCAGTACCACAACATAGCAGTTCTGTTCTTTCGTGGTCTTTGGTTTTCGCGGTAAAGTGCGTTGCAATGACATTATTTGCAGTAACGTAAGTACAGTTTTAATAATATATACCGCCAATTATAATATTCTAAAACGGAATTGTCACGTGAGAGACACAAGCCTACGTCATCGATGTTTAATATATTAAATTTGTGTTTAACTTATGCTTCGTTTGAGCGGACATTAAATATGACCATTGAAGTGCTCTTTGTATTTTATTTCATAGATTATTAACAGATTTGTTTTCCAATTTCTGTGTTTGTTGCAATGCAGTGGGAACTGGACAGTGACGTAGGCTTGTGTCATTTTCGGAATAGCAGACCTTGTTTCAGAACATGATCATAAATAGGTGACCATGTTACGTATGTTTATCTACAATGCGATTGAAATAAGAATAGGATCGGTCTAGCGCGTTTTTGTGACGCCAAGACAGTTTTTGTGTTTTTGTGACGTCAAGACGGTTTTTGTGACGTCAAGACGGTTTTAGTGACGTCCAGATGGTTTTTGTGACCCCAAGACGAGTAACATATTGAGGTCACAAAATGGCGCTAGACCGATCCTATTTTTATTTTAATCGCATTGTATGTCTTACGATTTACTATATTTTTTACGATGACGTCTCGATGACGTGGCCGTGTGTGACGGAAACAGACGCGTATGGCCGGCGAGTTGGCTACCGGGAAGCCAGTGGTTGGATACCTACCTTATTAGATAAAATGTTGACATATAGTTAGTCACTAACCAGTTTATTACCTACTGCGTCTGGTACTGATAAAGTTTGTGTGATTTCATCATTTTTATCGATAAAGAATACACTTTTTTGATGTGTAATGGTTTGTAATGGTTTTTTATTTTATTATTACTTGGTAGATAATTTATGTCAATAAGTTTTTATCCAATATTCTTGGAAATAGAACGCAGCGTGCTTAGTATCAAAAGAAAGGAGAGAGTCTGCTCCATAACTGGTGTGGTCGACGTTGGTCAAAAAGCCAGTTTAAAATGAGATGTATCCCGACCGATGGGGCAGGATTGACACACAGTGGGTGCCTGATGGACGACGCAGTCAAGGAAGGCCTAAGAAACGCTGTCATGAAGATCTTGACTCATTCCGGATAGGTTGGCAAGATAGGTTGGAGGCGGAGGACCGGGATTTTTGGAAGCAAATGGGGAAAAACTTTTTCCAGCAGTGGGACAGTATAGATTTAAAAAAACTTGAATATTTGATCATTTATAGATCATTGATTTGACAATCTTTGAAATGAATTGTATTTTCTGTACTGGTCAAATAAGCGCAAGCAGAGGCCGGTACATTTATTATGGAAATCCTAATCTATCGTTATTAGTAGGCCGAATAAATTACTATGAGAACCGTTTTATTATATGCCTTTAAATAGCCTCTATAAAAATTGAATAATTCTAAAAAAAAAACTAAACATATCCTTGTTAATGTTGTTAACTTTGTAATATACAAAGTTAACAACATTAACAATGGAGGCCTACGTTTACTTACTTACCTTTTCTTATATTATTGTGAGGTACCAGAAATGTTTTATTTTATGCCATTAAATAGCCTCCATAAAATTGTGGAATAATTGTAAATTGGAACTTCCTACCCTTATTCTTTTCCTTACATCTCTATCCCATATTATGCAACAAAAATCAAAGGATAGACGTAATTTTTAACCTACTTCTAAAAGAGGGTTCTCATTTTGGTTGTTTTTTCTCCTTCTTAATGTTTGTTACCTCAGAACCCCTTAATATATGAACCGATTTAGAAAATGATTATTTTAATTGAAAGAATTTATTTTCAAATTGGTCCTTGGGAATTTCATCAAAATCGGTGTAGTAGTTTTCTCGGATTTTAAATCAAAATAGCTGGACAATTCCTTGGTTACTTAGATGACAATAATTGTTATGTCATAACCTCTATAACCTCTATATGTCATAACATTGCGTATTTTACTAATTTGTGAAGTCGGTTTTTTTAATTATGGTTTCAATCTAGTTGGAGGGCCGGAGAGTGACATTTTATCCAGAAAAATGTATCTCTAAAATACAGATGGCTGGTTAACAGCCGGCATTATGCTGAGTTGGCGCCGATTTGTGACCTTATATACCTTGTGTCTTTAAACTGTTTAAAAAAACGTAATGGTCACAAATAAACTTTTTCTTTCTTTCTGTCTTTCTTCAGATGTTAAAATTAAATAAAACAGGCAATCTGATCAAACTTACATTGTGGCCGGCATTTACTAAATGCCTCACGTATCCTTCTCCCAAAATCGTGTGACTTTTCCCGGGATACGGGAAAAATAATAAAACTTTGTAACCACAAACTAAGTTAACTGCTAACGTAACTAAAATCACGGCACACTTTAACGCAATCATATTTTTTTAAATAACTTTATTGTAATAATTTAATTAGTTTACTTAACGGACATTGATTAATAATAATAAAAATATTGAACGTTAGTTATATTAATATTTTTCTTCATATATGTTTATTATGTACGTGCGGTTGCTTTTATATAAAGTCAATAGAATTCACGTTGTCACCGCATTTGTATGACGCACCGATCAACAGGTGCCGATGGCGACGCGCGACTGGCTGATTATCAATAACAAGTAGCATCCCGCGGTTTCACTTGCTATTCTACAGGAAAATATAATTATTAACAATAAAAAAAAAAAAATGTATATACTGGATACAGGGTTACGCGGAAATAATGTACGTACTAAGCCGAAAGAGAGAAAGGTTCTGGAGTGGAGACCACGAACCAGAAGACGCAGCGTAGGTAGGCCTCCCACTAGATGGATCGACGACATTGTGAGAGTCGCAGGCATCCAGTGGATGCAAAAGGCAGGCTGTCGTTCAGTGTGGAGGTTAATGGGGGAGGCCTATGTTCAGCAGTGGACGTCTTCTGGCTGATGAGGAAGCCGAAAGGGGTCCAAAGTACTCATCATTATGACCCTAAAATCGCAAAAAATATATCAGCTGTTCCACACATTTTGTCAAGTGTGCATGATAGTTTTCTATGGAATAGCTGAAAAACCAGCTATTCCATAGAAAACTATCATGCACACTTGACAAAATGTGTGGAACAGCTGATATATTTTTTGCGATTTTAGGGTTGGTCCATAGTCATAGTTATTCATTATGACGGGTACTATGGATCCCTTTTGGCTAAGTACACCCTTTCCACGTAACTCAGTAGGCATTTACAAAGTACCATCACCAAAAAACCCGTAAAATTTCACTCTATTTAATCTTTAACCCCTTCCCAATTACGTTGTTCATTTTTGTTTGTTACCTCTGAACTATGTCAATCATAAACCGATTTAAAAATATATTTTTTTATTTGAAAGGATATTCTTTCAGATTATTTCCTAATATATTTTATCATAATAGGGTAAATAGTTTGGTTTTTAAATCCAAATAACTGCAAAAAATGTAACATCCAGGTAAAAGAAATTGCGTATTTATTGATAATTTGGAAGTCACTTTAAAACAAAAATACAATTTGTTTATATTTAACAAAAAATTTATAATATTTTTATTTAAATAAAACTGGAGTAAATAATTAATGCCTAATTATAATTAGCATGACATTTTTATTCACTTTATTTATTTTAGGTCTTAATTTTTAAGTTTTTTACATCTAATAAATAATTTAAAAAAATACATAAAAAACATAAAAAACTTAAAAACTAGGGTGCCGCCGGCAGCGGGGCAGGGCCCAAGCTACCGGTGGTTAGGGCTGCAGAGTGAGGAACCTCCTGACAATGCGAGCCGTGTCAAGGATTACTGCCTTCTGCATCTGACCCTTGACCCAACCGTCTAGCGAGAGCCTCTTAAGGTGTTGGTCGAGGCTCTTCGCTATAAGACCGTTCACCGAAACGACTATCGGGACAATGATCGTCGAGTCAACATCCCACATGGCGGTAACCTCGTGAGCCAAGTCAAGGTACTTGCTGAGTTTGTCCTTCTCGGCCTTCACGAGGTTCTCGTCATGCGGGATGGTGATGTCAACGAGCACTGCCCGGCGCTGGGACCGGTCGACCAACACGATATCAGGCTTATTGGCGACAATAGTCCTGTCCGTGATGATAGAGCGGTCCCAATAGAGCAAAGCACGACCATTTTCAAGAACTGGCGCTGGTGCGTACTTATAGTACGGCACCTCAGACTCGACAAGGCCGTATCGAAGGGCAAGTTGCTGGTGGATGATCCTGGCCACCTGGTTGTGCCTGTGCAAGTACTCGCCGTTAGCAAGATGCGAACAACCGGAAATTATATGTCGGAGAGACTCTCCAGGACGGTGGCATGCCCGACAGATGTCGACCGTACCGTCCTTTATGATATATTTCCGATAGTTGTTCGTCTTGATAACTTCATCCGCAATCGCACAGGCAAAACCCTCGGTTTCCCCAAAGAGGTCACCGAACCGTAACCAGTTCACCGACGAAAGCAGGTCCACATCGGGCCCTGTTAAGGCCCGATAGAACCGCCCGTGCAGCTCCTTGCCTTTCCATACGTCCCTGCGGTCTTCGATGCTCAGCACCGATGGTTTGCGCCAATTCTCGTTTGCCAAGGAGAGCGGCGTGAGGCCCCTGTCAACTGCCACAACATCACGATGCATCCCACTCTCGCTGTTACGGAAAAAATCCCTGAGACTGCACACTTCGCGGTTGTGTAGGTTCTTGGCATTTAAAAAGCCTCGACCCCCCCACTTCCGCGGAATGTACAGTCTCATAACAGACGAGCGTGGGTGTAGCATGCGATGTGATGTGAGCAGTTGACGGACCCTCCTGTCCAGGGCGTCCAGCTCAGTTTGAGTCCACCTCAATATGCCAAAGGAGTATATCAATAAAGGCATCACCCAACCGTTGAAGGCACGCACCTTGTTGCCGCCAGACAAAAGACTGTTAAGTACTTTTGTAAGGCGACAAAAGAAGCGTTCCTTCACCGATTTTTTTATGTTCTCTACCGATATACCCAAAGACTCTGACATACCGAGGTACTTATATGTCTCGGCCTCGGAGAGAGATCTGAGAGTCATCACCTCAGAGAGCTGTAAATTCGGAGAATTCACAACTTTCCCTTGCTGTACATGCATGACCGCACACTTGTCTACACCGAACTCCATCCTGATGGCGCTGCTAAAAACATCTGTGATTTTTAGCAGCTCCACCAAGTCTTGGCGTTTCGGTGTGAACAGCTTGAGATCGTCCATGTACAGTAGGTGGGAGATGACTTGACCATCTCTTCGAAGTCGATAGCCTAGTCCTGAATCCCTCAGCAGAGTGCTGAGAGGGTTCAGAGCCAGGCAAAACCACAATGGACTAAAACTGTCACCCTGGAATATGCCTCGCTCAATCCTTATCAAGTCCTGCGGGCCAGAGGTGCCGTCCCCACCACCTGGTTGACGAAGGACTGTGGTCCATTGCCTCATACATGCGCATAAGAATGATTTTAGAGTTGTATCAATTTTATACAACTCTAAAACCCTCTCTAGCCATGAATGAGGCACTGAATCATAGGCCTTCTTATAGTCAATCCAGGCAGCGGAGAGGGCTCCTCTGTTTCGTCGGACTTGTTGGCTAATGGCCGTGTCGATGAGGAGGAGCTCCTTAGTACCACGGGACCCAACCCTACATCCATTTTGAGCATGGGCCAAAACGTTGTTCGCAACGATGTGTGCGTTAATTTTATTTCTCAAAATGGATGTAAGGAGCTTGTAGATGGTAGGCAAGCACGTGATGGGTCTGTAGTTTTTGGCTTCCGTGGTACTACCGGACTTATGGAGCAGGAAGGTGACACCGGTGGTCATGAAGCTGGGAAGCGAACCGAGCTCAAGGGCTTCTTGGAATTGTGTCGCCAAGCGGTCATGCGAGCATCGAATCCATTTTATCCAGAAGTTGTGCAACCCGTCTGGCCCAGGACTTTTCCAGTTCTGTGCCATACGGATCGCACAACTAACGTCAACGGGGTCTATTAAAATAGACCCCATGGGTTCGATGGACTCGCATTCCCGCTCGACAACACGCATCCAATCACCCTCCGTGTGATTGACGGGCATCGACCAGATACCGCGCCAGAAATTAATCATGGCGTTTGCACCCGGTCGCTGCCCGTCACTCACACGTTGGTCAGTTTCCTCCCAGCCTCGGTACACCTTCCTTTGGTCACTTTGGAAGAGGCGATTTTGCCAGTATCTATCCACACGCTCTCTGTAGCGGCGAATACGGTTTGCCCATGCATAGACTTTCTGCTTCAGATAGTCGATGCGTTCCGTGACATTGGCTAGATAGTGCTGGGGCCTGATATCGGTCCCAGCGAATGCCTGAGTCACGAAACGCATTACTCGGGGGCGATTATTCCCCCGCCTGAAGCAGATTAGCTTTGCAATGAGAGTCCTGAACGTGTTGATACGCCGCTCGATCCGCACTTGCCATGCGGGCACACCCCCGGCGGTTCGCGGTGCACGGTTAGTGTCCGGGAACTTAACACGTGCAACGCGACACGCCGCGATGGCACCGCAGTACAAGATCGAGTGGGTATCAACTAAATCTTCGCTAGCCCTCAAATATGGAGCTAGCAAAGCATTCAGGGCTCCCATTAACGCCAAGTTACGCCTATGGGTGGGCAAACGTGGTAATCGCGGCCTAGAATCGGATGTGAACCGATACTGTGAAATCGCGTCTTCCAAAGCCCCCCTCAATTGCTCTTTTACCTGGTCGGAGACACCACTCGCCAAATCTTCCTCGTCGACTGCGGTATCAGCCAATGCCGCTAGTGTCCCCACCGACGCCGGCACTGACGCCAATGTCGGGGCAGACGACGCGACGGGCGGATTCCGCGTCGAGGCAGGGGTCGGGCGAGTACGTACTTCTTCCAGGCGGAGCCGATCAAGCACAGACTGATCCAACATATTGCACCGTTGGATAGCCCGCACTTGATCCGATAATCGCTGGGCGGAAACGGTGATGGTTGGTTGAAGAGCCTGAAACAAAGGCAGCATCCTGGCACAATACAATACATTTTTATTATTATTATTATTTTGTTTTAGTATTAAAATTTCTATGATGTATGTTTTCATGTATTTTTAAATGTTGACATGTAATTATTATTATGAATAAAATTATCATTATCATTCTAATATATTATATTTCGACGCGTGTGTCGAGGGGGCGCCGGTCGATCTGCATCAGAATATCGTGGTTCTACGGCGTGAGTATCGCTATACTCACGCCGTAGGAGGAGAATGAGACATCGTACGTACATCGTACGTACACACAATTTTTATTCCGTAGCACTAAGATTAATAATTACAATATCAAATTTCTTGGGGACAAGGTGTTCCGCCTTGTAACGAACGCTGCCACATTCAACCCACAATCCAAATTCAAACCCCAAAGTAAAGTGAGCTCCACTGAGCCTCGCGTATCCGCACGCCCTTACTAGCGCCTCTACTGGACGGTATACTAACTTGCTAAACGCTGTACGAGTGGTCGCCAACTACACATCCTTAAACAACTTCAGCAGAGTAAGTTACCAAAGTGATGGCGCCACTTCCATCACTAGTCCACCAAAACTAAGCTAGGTGACGCCTAACTAAATAATCCAACGGTAGTTGCGCCCGAGTACCGAAACGTCAACGCGTCGACAACTCGACATATATATATTAGTAATTTTTAAACTTTCGCGATTTGAACACATGTTTTAAACGTTTATGGGGACTTATCACGTATTATTTAATTTAGGTAAAAAATATGTACCTTTCGCTCGACGTTTCGACCATGTTACAATGGCCGTGGTCACGACATAAAAAACATATATATATTTTATTACAAACAAATCGAGATTTTCAGCATTGCTTTTTTTTTAATACAAACTGGGATTTCGCATTTCTCTCCCAAGAAGTGGAATTTCGCAAAATCAGCTGTGTTGTTGTTTACCTAGAATATTTGAGGAACATTGCGTATAATTGAATTTCTCGCGTTTATCATCAGCGGTTTGGTTTGTGCGTATTCCTAGATAAACGCTGATTCTTTTATGTATATATAGAATTTGTCATGTTAACGGATTACCTATCAGTATTTTTCGTAACGCTTAATATGTTGAGTAGAGAACCTAGCTGCGTTATCACTATGACAAGCAATTTCTATTACGTTCTAACTGAAGCGTCTAGGTATTATAATTACATTATCACTGGTTCTAGAAGCCATTCCTGGACATAGGCTCAGAAAATTGGTAAGAATGATAAAATGTTAAGTGCGTGTCAAGACACGTTCATGGCAGAGTTCCTTAGCTATTATGTTAGAACTAAATGGACATTATATCATAGGCAAAGTTCTTAGCTGGCCATCATCTTTATATTTATACTTCATCGCTACGTCGCTTAAATTTAGTAGGTATATAGTTTTTTTTAACTATGTTTTTTTCGGATACATTATCATCTCGAAGTATATGGTCTATTCATAAATATAGAGTTTCAAAAATCAGGGAGCTACTTAGTATTTTTTTAATTTATTGCGGATAAGTCCGCGTTTGACCACCAACTCGCCTGCTGGTAAGCGACGATGTGGTCGAAAATGAAGCACGGAGACTTAAAAGATACCTATTCACTCTGGCCTTGAAAAAGCCCAGATTATAATAATAATAAATAATAAAAATTTATTTGCCAGTATTAATATTCAGTACAATATTTAGTTTTAACATTAATTAAAATATGATGTACAAAAAATGTATGAATTATAATTAAAATTAACATGCTTACTATAACTAATTACAGTCGCTAGTTATCGCTTTAGGATTCCCTGTGTCGCGATAACTAGTGCTCTTCAATGGTGATAATTAAAGATAATATATTATAAAATTTTAATTAAGTTTAGATAATAAGAAATTAAATGAAATTAAAATGGAACAAAAAATAAAAAAATAATTAAAATTGTTTTGTTGCGCTTGAATTGATTGATTGAATCAAATTGCATTTCATTCAATTTTATATTTGATTAAATTATTGGTAGTTCTTAAATTAATGTTTTAGATTTATAGATTATATTACTTAGCACAACAATACTTATGGATAATTTATTAGATTATTACAGTAAGATTCATATACGATTATCAATTCACTCCATTGATAGGTGTGGTTAATATATTTTATTTATACTTGCTTAATTATGTGTATAGATATGTTTGGTTTGTGTGTTTGTTTATGATAATGAGTTTATTAGATTATTAGATACGAGTACGTACGGGACAGAAGACAATCCGCAACAACTCCTCCGTTTCATTTACGTTAAGACTATTTAAATATGTTTTGATTTTACTTTTGCAGATAAATTTAGAATTTTGAATTATGTCCAATTTTTTATTTAATTTCGAATATATGAAGCTTCCACGAAAACTGTAGCTTCTTTGACCACTCAGAATTTTTGTTCTTATTACAGGCCAGTGAGGTGCTCGTTGGTGTCTCGATCTCTCGCCAGAGGCACCAACTTGCGTAGTGAGTGCAGTCCGGTGAAACCGTAGTGCCGTCGCCATAACATATATTTGTCTCACTGACAGGTGCTTCGTCTCTTTGTAGAGTAGGTTGCTTGAGAATCTGTATGGTTTATTATAGGCTACTTTTAACACAGCCCTTTGGGCTCGTTCTAACTGCAGAATGTGGGTAGTGCAGACTGAACCCCAGGATACAACACAGTAATTTAACAGTGATAGACAGAGTGAGGTATAGACCATGGTTATTACCTCATTGTTAGCAACAGCCCTAAGTTTCTTGAAGACAAATATCAGCTTTCTAATTCGACCTCTTAGGATATGTATCTGCTTGGTCCAAGATAGTAGCTCATCAATGTGAATGCCAAGGTATTTGATATCTTTTTCTTGGCCTAGTTTTGAGCATTCACATTGTGTTAGATTTGTATTAGGACATGTGTGGAGTTTTATGCACGGATCATATCTCTTAGGAAAGAAGAAAGCTGGCAGGTTCTTCTAATCCTTGGCCGTACATATTAGAAACGTACATTCATCGTGCGTGAACGTAGATACGTCGTGCGTGAACGTAGATTTTCGTGATTTCGTTTTTTTGTAATATTTTTCCATACAAAAGTATGGAAAAATATTAGCATTGTAAGGAAACTTTAAGTACTTATTTTGTTTTTGTTGATAAAAGCGTGCGAAGCGCTTTGATCCACTTTTATTGAGCTAACTGCTAGTCTGTGGAATATGCTCCTTGAATGGGTGTTCCCCGATAGCTACAATCTGGGTATCTTGAAATCAACGAATCCTTAGTTCGGAATAAGTTCCTTAATCTTGAGCATCGACGTAAAGTTGCTAGTGTATTAGTTTTTATCGGATACATTTCGGAGACTTCATCGGATCTGCACGATCTAATTCTGCCTATTTTTCTATTGGACTGCCATAAAGGGCACGAAAAATCGTCACCGCTTTATGGTTGATATTCCGAAAACCCGTACGAAGCGCTTTGATTCCACATTTATTTTGCGAACTGCTAATCTGTGGAATGCGCTGCCTGAATGGGTGTTCCCCGATGGTTACAATCTGGATGTCTTCAAATCACTAGTGAATCGGTTTCTTCTAGGCGAGCATGCTCCATCGTAGACCGCATTATCGCTTAACATCACGCGAGGTGGCGGTCAAACGCAAGCCTAGTATTAAATAATAAAAAAGCAGTTGTTAAAAAAATGCAGCAAAAAAGAAATGAGGAACAAAAATGGGAAACTTAGTCTATATTTCCTCACAACACTACAGATGCTTATAAATCTGTATAATGTTATGGCACTAAAGGCGAAATGAGAACATTTCTTGGCTTCTTTTCTCGAGTTATTTTCACTTAGTTTTACCTTCTCACGTCTGTTTCGTAGAAAGTGCGGGCGCGATGCTCATTATTTATTAGGAAGGATAAGTGTTTTGGCCACTGGAGCTATTTAGAAATAAGTTGTTAAACTGAACACGCTCGTTTTTGAAGGTGTTGTTTTGCGACCGCTTTTTGGACAATTTCAGTTAAAATCCGTGGCGCTCACTATCAGCTGTTATTACTTATCATTTAATTGTATAAATTAATTTTTTTCCTTGGACTCTAACCTTTGACATTATGATCTTATTACGATCATCCTTGAAGTTTGTTTTGTTTATTTCGGATTGTTACGTTTTCAGTCCTCGAATTAGATAAAAATTATTTAGAATATAAAAAACAACGTATGTGAGTTTGTTGTGAGCCCGAATTGATCTTGTGATACACTCGCGTTGGCTACTGTGCACAGAAAATTATCCTGCATACTGCGGTGCAAAGACGGAAAGGTGATAACTTATAATTGGTTGCAAAAAAAGACTATGTACAGAAAACTAAGATATTTTTGTAACTCAACTCGAGCTCACAATAAAACGATACCTAATATAAAGCTCACAATAGAACACAGGCATCTAGGCCCTATTACAAATCGAACTAGGAATCGAACCCACGCCCCCAAGTATATAATAATATATAGTGTATTATCTATGCCCCAAGCGCAGAAGGCAGGTTTCCTACCGACTGGGCCAACTGGGCTCAACCAACTGGCTATATATATTTGCACCAAAAAGTTATTTATTATATTGAAGAAATAAATATCAATAAAAACTTTGTTCCTTCATAATAAATTATTGAATATATAATAAAATAAAATACTCATCATCATCATCATTTCAGCCATAGGACGTACACTGCTGGACATAGACCTCCCCCATCGATCTCCAAAAGGGCCGGATGGAAGCGGCCTGCATCCAGCGTTTCCCTGCGGTCTCTTTTAGGTCGTCTGTCCATCTGGTGGGCGGACGTCCTACGCTGCGCTTACCGGAATAAAATACTGCATAGATTTAATTGATTTAAATTCTTAAATTGTTTGACTTTAGATTTTCTAAAACATTTTCCTGCTTACAAAGGAAGATATTTCAGATCCCTAAGCTGTTCGACTTTGTCCAAAACTTTAAAGATTCCTTAACTTTTCGAAACTTTTCTAAAGGGTATGAAAAATTCACTGAGATCGCTTACGCTTTGCAAGGGTTGAAATAACAGGAATAAATTTTGTAATTAAACATCTAAGCTCACAAGGTAGCCATATTTAGTGGACACTGGACGTCAAGATTGTCGTACCATTTATTCTATGCTGAACTGAATTTAACAGCTCTAAAATTCTTGGCATCTCTTACTTGCATTGTAAAGAAGAGTAGTGCAGATAATTTCAGTTGAGTCTCATTTTTTTATTCTAGATATTTGCAGATACATTAGAATTAATACCAGTTATATTGTTTCTATTCATTTTATACACTGGTTACTACCTTGGTTGCTCCGTAACTTCTGTCAAGTGTCTGCTAAACCACACAGAGGTTATGCGTGTAAATAAACCCAAGTAGAATTACAAAACGTGAAAAGTTAACCTTTCAAATTTTGGCGAATCGAAAGCTGTAAGGAAATTAGGCGCTAATAGTTAAAGCCTGAATAGTATATGAGATAAAGAGACGTTAGCGCAAATTGCGTCATCTGTTGAACACTAAACACTATTAAGTACAGCCTAGAACTTAATATAATACATTTTAACTGGAAATAAACTGTCAAGATAATGATGCAACGTCTTGAAACAACAATAATTACAGAGCAATTTCTACAAACGCAAACGTCAAAGACGCTCACTTGGAGGTTATAATAATTTGTATTTCGTGTGTCAAGGCTTAAGAAATTACGATTTTATTTTGGATATGGCAATCTAAAATATTTTTGTTATCCCAAAGATTATATTATATTTTACTTGCATTATTTTATAGATCATTATAAATCAAATATTTATGTAACAACGTACAAATATGAAATTATAATAAATGTTTGAATAACTATGTACTATATTACAACAATTTTACTAGAGTTACTAAATAAAAAACCTAACTGTATTAGAACATAATTAGACTGTCTACCCAAACTTTAAATAATATTTATGTCAACGTCGCTTACCATCAGGCGAGTTGGTAGCCAAACGCAGATCTATTCTATATGTCGGCGCGTGTGAGGGGTGGGGGTGGGGGGGGGGGGGGCAATCTGCATCAGATATCGTGATTCTACGGCGTGAGTATAGCGGCCGAGGAGAAGAGACATCGCACGTACATTGACACAGTTTTTATTCTGTAGCACTATGATTAATAATTACCATATCAAATTACTTGAAAATTACTTGAGGACAAGGTGTTCCGCCTTGTAACGAACGCTGCCACCCTCCAACCAACAACTCCAAATTCAAAATACAAAGTATAGTGAGGTCCACCTAGTGTCCGCGCGTGTCCGCGCGCCCTCACTAGCGCCTCTGCTGGATGGTATGCCAACTTGCTAAACGCTGATTGCCAACGACAAATCCGTAAAGAACTTCAGCAGAGTAAGTTTTTGCAGCGTTACACCAGTGACAGCGCCACCTCCATCACTAGTCCACCAAAACTTAACTATGTAGCGCCTAACTAAATAATCTTAGCCTTAAAAACTATCCGACGGTAGTTGCGCCCGAGTGCTGAAACGTCAATGCGCCGACATATATATAAAAAAATGCATACTTAAAATTAATATCAGTTATTTACAACCTAGCACTATTATACAAGCTAAACTGCATATTGATTGCAATACTGACGCGTTGAGGCTCAACTTATTTCTTGACTTTGCTGGCTTCATTCATGTCTACTTGGTACACCAAATACTCATTTGTGTATTTTGGCTCAAATTTAATCAAATATTTCATTAAGTACATTGGTATTAGCTCAACAGGTTACCGGACAGGTGTTTGACTTGTTAAAAATAACAGGCTTTGTGAAAAAAAGAATTAAATGTAATACAACTACAGAAGAAATTAAATTGGCTAGTCAAGTTCTGAGATAATTATATCCATTAAAGTTTTTGTTTTAGGAAGGCATGCTTTGTCCCTTTCCTGCAAAGCAAATGTTACGATTCACCTTTTGCATCTGAACCTTGATCCATCCGTCTACCGAGAGCCTCTTAGGGTGTTGGTTGAGGCTCTTTGCTCACCGAAACGGATCTACCAGGACAATGATCGTCAAGTCAACATCCCACATGGCGGTAACCTCGTGAGTCAAATCAAGGTACTTGCTGAGTTTGTCCTTCTCGGCCTTCATGAGGTTCTTTTCATATTGACTAGTATTATTATTTACTTATTTATTTAGTGACATAATTTTTTAGTTTTTTACACAAAATATAATCATAAAAACTATCTAATTATAGCGGTGTACGGTTAGTGTTCGGAAATTTAACACGTGCAACGCGACACGCCGCGATGGTACTGCAGTACAGAATTGAGTGGGTATCAACTAAATCTTCGCTAGCCCGCAAATAGGAAGTTAGCAAAGCGTTCAGGGCTTCCATTAACGCTAGATTGCGTCTATGGGTGAGCAAACGTGGTAGTCGCGGCCTAGAGTCGGGTGCGAACCGATATTGCGAGATCGCGCCTTCCAAAGCCCCCCTTAGTTGCTCTCTCACCTGGTCGGAGACGTTATCACTCGCCAAATTACCCTCGTCAACTACGGGATCAGCTGGTGCCACTAGTGTTACCACCGACACTGGCATTGACGCTAATGTCTGGGCGGACGACGCGGGTGACGGATGATGGGCAGATCATGCGTCGAGGCAGGAATCGGGTGAGCACGTAGTTCTTACTGGTGGAGCCGATAAAGCACAAAGTCATCCAGTAGTTTACACTGGTGGTCGCACTTGATCTGACAGTCGCTGGGTAGGTACGGTGACGGTTGTTTCAAGAGCCTGAAATAAAGGCAACATCCTGGCACAGTAGGCACTCAAGTTTGTGCCACCCTCTGTGGCCCGTAATAGGCGCGCTTGCAGTTCTCATTCACGGTTGGAGACCACTGCATGCGACGCAATACACCACCGGTGTATAGGGCAGGGTGTGAGGTAGAATGCCCCACGGGCCTCAAGCGTGCTGGCAGCGGGGGACGTCCCCGCCACGCCGTGGACATGGCGGCGATGTTCCAGGCCCACTTGCGTCGCTCGACAAGCTGTTTATCTCATGGGTGGTGTAGCAATCATCTTCACCCGACGAGGTGCTCGGAGACGACGACGAAGCGGACGGTGGTGAAAGTCGTGTGCTATTAGTGTTTGCTAGTTGTCTGGTCCGTGATCTTGTGATAATTATTTATTATTACTATAACTCTTTATTTCAATTTATACACGAGTCTAACCTGGACCTTTGAGAAGCATTGGTGGGGCCGAAGCCAACACCATTCATAAATTAAATGTGCAATAAAACTATCAATGGGTTTAAAACATTTTAATTTGGTTTTTGTCAACGGGTTCTATTGCAATAAAAAAATATTTCTCTGCTTATCGTAAGATATGGTTTGCAGTTAACACAGATGAGTGGCGGCAGCAAGGCAGTGGCAGTCTCTTTTTTTATAAACAAGGACGTTATTTTTTTTATTGAAATTCTGTAAAATATGTTGCGCTCGGTACATATAGGTCGTTGTGCGCTCGCCTCTTTTTTTGCAAACCAGGTATTTTTTTATAGACAACATTTGTAAAGTGACTAATATTATTTTATAATCTGCAAGTGCATGCGTTTTTAAATGGGTATGATTTACTCGTATTATTAAAAAAAAAAAAACTTTTATCTTGATAAAGTGACTAGTATTGTTTTAACACCTCTACTGTTCATGCGTTTTTAAATGTGTGATGCTTGTGCCTTGGTTAAACAAATTATCTTAATATTAACCCGCCTAAATCTCTATTTCGGAGTGGGTGTATTTCACAATTCGTCTTTGTCTTGGGCTTTTCCCTTATCACTTCACTTTCAGTCTACTTCAACCTACCACATCCATATTTTCCCATCTCCTCATCGTAATAAGACGGCAGATGGCTCATGAATAATCAATTGAGACATATAACCATATGTTCTCACGTGCCTAGGATTCGGGGAGATATTGAACGCTTTTTGCACGTAATTCTGAACAAATGTGGGCCTTTTCAAGACCTGTAATGAATAATGAATTTATATAAGCCTTCTAAATTATAGAAACCAAGAAAAAAATACCGGACAAGTATGAGTAGGACTCGCGCTCTGAAGGTTCCGTTAGCCAGAACCATCAGAGGCGAGTACAAACAAAAAAAAAAGTTGAAATATTGAAAGACAAACTTAACTTTGTAGTGGACAGTAAGGTTTTTCCATACATACCAATTACAAATATACGTTTGTAATCACAAAACAATACTTATTTTAAATGATGTAACTACAAATTACCGGTTTTCGGAACTTCCTCTTTATATGTGCTGAAGTCAACGGGAAGTACCCTATACCTAGGTTTTGATTCCCTTGAGAAATCCCAAAATATGTGAAAATATGCGACATAAACGGTCATATCTTTTGATCACGTTGACTTACAAGTTTGATTTTTTCACGGCTGAAAGAAAACTTAGACCCGAGTAATTGATATAAATTTCAAGTTGATACCTGTACGTGTTTCTGAAAAAAGAGTCTTGACCGATAGACATACAGACAGACGGACAACAAAGTGATGCTATAAGGGTTCCGTTTTTTCATTTTGAGGTGCGGAACCGTAATACTAGAATGATGATCGTCATCATCATAAATCTATATTCGTCCTATTGAACATAGGTCTCTTCCAAGACACTTCACTCATCCTGATCCCCAGATTTACTTATCACTCGGTAACTTTCCTTACGTAAGTACTTCAATATCGTCACTTCATCTTGTCGCACACCGCAAGCCGCTTTTGATTTAAAAAAAAATAATGTTTTTTTTTATTGATTTTTTTCAATTGATCATCGGAACTGCGGCAGATATGACTAACCTACTGCTCCTTAATCTTGTTAAAATACATTGTCTATTCTTACACTGTGCTGCTAATACAATGAGCTATCCACTCGTGTGTACACGGTCGTATACAGAGATACTATTTTTCATCATCACCATCATCATCATTTCAGCCATAGGACGTCAACTGCTGAACATAGGCCTGCATCTAGTGTTTAACTAGCGTAGCAACTCATGCCAGCGTTGGCCTGTATCTAGCGTTTCCCTGCGGTCTCTTTTAGGTCGTGCGTCCATCTTGTGGGTGGACGTCCTGCACTGCGCTTACCGGTACGTGCGGAAACGTGGTCTCCATTTGAGTTACTATTTTTAGAGTGAGTAAATTTTTATCACGAAATTAGCATCAGCAATGAAATTATTGCAACATATTTTACGGAAAATAAACTTTTTTATGAGTCTGCAGAATAGATAAGACATGAAATGAAATGTATTCACTAAAAATAGAATTTACACTGACCTTAGGTATTTAATTAAGGATAAGAGTACAATTTCCGGTAACTGATAGGAGGGTAGGAGAGACGCGCGTGGGGTGCAGCGTGGCCAGCGCGTTCCAGGGGACTTTGACATTTTTGTTACCAAAAAGGGTGAAACAATACGGGTCTTTTTATTTTCAATGAGTATATGAAAAAACGTTACCATGTATTTTTTTATATTTTTTATAAACATTAGGCTTGCGTTTGACCACCATCTCGCCTGATGTTAAGCAACGATGTGGTCTACGATGGAGCACGCTTGCCTAGAAGAAACCGATTCACTCGTGATTTGAAGACATCCAGATTGTAACCATCGGGGAAAACCCAGTCAGGCAACGCATTCCACAGATTAGCAGTTCGCAAAATAAATGTGGAATCAAAGCGCTTCGTACGGATTTTCGGAATATCAACCATAAAGCGGTGACAATTTTTCGTGCCCTTTTTGGCAATCCGATAGAAAAATGGGCAGGAAGGAATTAGATCGCGCAGATCCGATGCAAACTCTTCGAAATGTATCCGATAAAAAACCAATAGACTAGCAACTTTACGTCGATGCTCAAGATTAAGGAGCTTATTCCGAACTAAGGATTCGTTGCTGATGAGCTTTTTGGAACGTTTCTCTATAGACTCCAATGCCTCAAGCTGGTACTTAGCTGATCCATCCCAAAGGTGAATAATTAAAAGACGGGATTGAGCATCCGGTAACAAAACCAGACAGTTTTTCAATATTTTTGTTAAACTTGACTATGTCGTGAAACAAGTCCGCGCAGCCAACAGCTTACAGAGTAGGAGTGGCTATGCCGGTAACCATGTTTCTCAATAGTAAAACAAAGTCCTTATTTTACGTTAATGATCTTAAAAGGCATTTATAAAAGAAGTCATGTTTCCAACATCATCGTAGGCGGCAAAAGGCAGTCTCATTAAAGTTAACGCAAAAGTTATTATTCGTCTAATAAGGAAAATGACTTAAATGGGTCAAAAGATGTCGATTCTTTTAAGATTTTCTCGTTCAGGAGAAAATGGCATAATTAATTAACATTATTATGGAAATGTTATGTTTTCTAAGACAAACTCGGTTTTCGGATAAGGATATTTAAATAAATGAGTCTACCATATTATCTAACATTAAAACAATAAAGATTAGTCATCGTACTTACCATAGTAGATAATTATTAACACTTTTTAGGGTTCCGTACCTCAAAAGGAAAAAACGGAACCCTTATAGGATCACTTTGTTGTCCGTCTGTCTGCCCGTCTGTCTGTCCGTCTGTCTGTCCGTCCGTCTGTCAAGACCCTTTTTCTCAAGAACGCGTAAAGGTATCAAGTTGAAACTTATACTAAATACTTGGGTCAACGGTTTCTTTCGGCTGTAAAAAAATAAAAGTTGTAAGTCAACGCAATCAACAGATATGAACGTAATATTGCCATCACCTTTATTTATTTTAGATCACCTCATTTTAGTACCGTTTTATGGCGACCCTGTTAATCCCGGACGTTTTCCGCATTTTTGTCCAGTCACGGGCCCCTTCAGCAATATCGGCCAATCCATCGAGTGAGGCGACATTTCGTAGGAACAACCGACTCATGGCAGGTTAATTCGATGATAAACGATCCCAGAAATAACTTCCTGTGAAACTGGTTTACAGAGGTAGCGCCATGGCTTGAAATACTAGATTGTATGACAATAGCGGCTATGCAAAGAGGATAGTTGTTTTTAGGGTTCCGTATCCAAAGGGTGTAAACGGGACCCTATTACTAAGCTTACGCTGTCTGTCTGTCTGCCTGACCTACTTTTAAACAGCTGTATCATTCGAACCGCAATAGATAGCCAGTTGAAATTTTTACAGAATATGTAATGTTACGGATTAACTAAGAAATAATAATACAGTCAAAAAGTAAAAACTAAAAAGGGTTGAAACCTTAGAATAACTACACAAAGAAACCAAGTACATTCGCAAAATTTAAGCCATTCAAATGGTGTCATATATGACACCAAAAAATATATAAATTTTTTACTATGACAATTTGCGCGGTGAAATCGTACCACAACAAATCAGAAAAGCAGCATAAGAGTTATGGTGTGACATTCCACAGGTAATCCATTAATTTTCTTGCTTAAATCGTTTAAAATGCCAATCGAAACGTTAGCTACAATGCGAATTTGTAGCTTACGTTTTGAGAAGGCGTTGTTTGGAAACTTACCTTCTCTGAGTAGTTATTCTAAGGTTGAAACCCTTTAGTTTTTTCTGTTTGCCATACAACAAAGGATTTTTTAAAGGTATTTTTGTATTTGTAAAAACGATAATACGTACAAGCGTCGAAATTGACATGATTGACACTCGTAAAGTAAAACAACATATAATAAATACTGGCCGAGTGCAAAGACAGCCGTTGCCCATTTGGGAGACCGCTAGACTTGAAAAAGCGTGAGGTCGCGGGTTCAAACCCCGGGCCCGTACCAATGAGCTCTTTGGAGCTTATGTACGGATTTTCATACCACTGGCTTTTCGGTGAAACCTGCATACGTATATACGGAGAAGGAATTCAATGGCGTATCTGAATCCACCAACCCGCACTAGACCAGCGTGGTGGATTTGGCCCAATCACAGTTTCGGGGGTAGGCTAAAAGTCCAGATTATGGTGAAGTTCAATTTGGTGACAAATTTCTGTTCTGTCGTACGATAACCGAAGTTAAGCAAAGTCGGGCGCGGTCGGTACTTGGATGATTGATGATTGAACAGGGGCATGATGTCTCATTGCACACGTTTTTTGTACTTTAGTAGCAACAATGTCAAAAAAATTATGGTAATGTTGTATTTTTTTATTTCCTATTTTATTGAAGCTTTGATTTTTGAGCGACATTTGGCATAATTTTATATAACACAAACAATGTTTTATTTGAAATAATCTTTCCGAGAGAGGGTTTTTTTTTTGTGCCCCTCCAGTGGGAACGTAGGCTGATAGCGATATATCTTTCATTTATTTAAACTCTACGCAAGAGACCCGAGAATTTCTTGGTCAGCCATCTGCATAATTAACTTCAAAATGGTGGCTGAACAAAAACAACTTTTCCGCAAGAAAACTCCGCCTCTGTTCACTGACGCTGACCGAAGATTTAATATTCATATTGAAAATCTTGGCAAAAATTGTGTCTCTGGAGTTTTTTACTCAATACACCAAAAATTGTGTATGTAGATCAAAAACTGGTCATTTCAATGAAATAAAGTTCTATTACATAATACAACAATGAAGGTGAAAACGTGCGCTGTTCCAATCTTATATCCATTGAACAAATCCATTCGTGGATTTGATTCTACTTTTTCTTCGACTATAATTCATCGATGGATTTGATTTTACTTTTTATTCCGCTTTAATTTATAAATGAATTTTATTGGAACACAGCTCTTAAAATTAATAAAATCTCAAGCCCAGCTTAGGACTGCATGATCTCTGGACAGTGTGTGCGACTATACAGCGTTCATAAGACTATAAAAGTATTGGCAGCATACTTATAAATAATTTCGTAACATTTCTAAAAACATTCGTCAACTAGTCTACCTCTGACCCTACACTGCAAATTATTCGAAACGTTAGGAATTAAAATAGCATACACTCGATTAAATCGGTTAAAAAAGTTTTTATATAAATTAATAATTGGCTTGCGTTTGCCAACTCGCCTGATGTTAAGCGATGATGCGGTCTACGGCGGAGCACGCTTGCTTAGAAGAAATCGATTCACTCGTGATTTGAAGATACCCAGATTGTAACTATCGGGGAACACCCATTCAGGCAGCGCATTGCACAGACTGGTAGTTTAGCTTTATCTAACCTAAATACTTAATTTTCTTACTGATATAACTACTAAACGTATCGATAAAATAGGACAGCAGAGTTTAGTGCTTGTATTTAGTTAGTATTTTCTGCGATAGATAAACAAATAGGTTGATGAATTATGTAGAGCACGAAGGTAAAACAGAAGCTAGAATAGCGTGCGTAAGGCCTATACTTCATCTGCATACTTCCTTGAAACTGCTTCCTATCTAGTACTTTAAATAAGGTATTATCTTACAAACGACTGTGTACAGCTAGCCTCATTCATCATCATCATGATTTCAGCTGTAGGACGGCCACTGCTGGACATAGGCCTCCCCCATCGATCTCCAAAAGGGCCAGTTGAAAGCGGCCTGCATCTAGCGTTTCCCTGCGGTCTCTTTTAGGTCGTCTGTCCATCTTGTGGACGTCCTACGCTGCGCTTACCGGTCTGTGGTCTCTATTCCAGAACCTTTCGGCCCCAATCGCCCATCTGTTCTGCGTGCTATATGCCCTGCCCATTGCCACTTCAACTTGCTAATTCGGTGGGTTATGTCGGTAGCCTTCGTTCGGCTACGGATCTCCTCATTGCCTCACAGCTAGCCTTATTATTGTAGCATATACAACCAATCAAAATAGACGAAATGTTTTTCCATCTAATTCCTTTACCTAAAAAATATAGTACGGGTTTCTTGAAAAGGGCTGCTAATAGAGTCTTTAAGAGTCGGCGAAGTATCGCCCCTGATGTTACAGGTATCTATAGGTAATGGTGATCGCTTACCATCAGGAGGCCAGTTAACTTGTTTGCCAGCAATGACATTAAAAAACATCTACAAAGTACACATAAAACCTACTTAGCTCATATAGAAATTTTAAAATTTTTGCGATTTGAACATGTTCTTTAAATCACTGTTTTAAACTATCACGGTTGTTCACTAAAGTTATATGATTATTTACGGGATATTTACCGTGGTAAGGTTGTGGAATGAGCTCCCGATATTTCGGCGCAGTTACATGCACCATGTTCACGGGAAGACTGAAGAATGCGGGTGGTTGGAGAACAGTTAAAAAGTTAGGTGCAGACATAACGATCTACCCTCTTTCTTAGTCTAAAAACGGGATATTACCACGGTAAATATCCCGTAAATAATCATATAACTTTTGTTCTTTAAATGTTTATCGGGACTTATTACGTATTATTTTATTTAGGTAAGTTAGGTTTTTTAGTTGCAAAATGATTGAATAGACTTAGAATTTTCTGCATGTGACGTCCTGAAATTAACGTTTAAAATACATGTCATTTTACAGTAATATGATCATTAACTTTTTTAATAAATAAATTTTGTAATGTTTTTTTCTAGATATTTAACTTTGAAAATACGTTGCTAAAAATATTAAGCCAAAATGGAGGACACAATTTTTAGGGTATTGTATTCAAAAGGTGTCAACGGAATCCTATTACTAAGCCTACGCTGTCCGTCTATCCGTCTGTCTGTACGTCCGTCCTAAATTTTAACGACTGTATCTTTCGAACCGTAATAATAAAAATATTCACAGAATATGTAGGTAATGTAACGGCGGATTAACTAAGAAATTAATAAAGTCAATAAGTAAAAACTATAACCCTATACAACAAACG
The DNA here is from genome assembly GCA_914767915.1 of Agriopis aurantiaria. Lineage (NCBI taxonomy): Eukaryota > Metazoa > Arthropoda > Insecta > Lepidoptera > Geometridae > Agriopis > Agriopis aurantiaria. The sequence continues at coordinate 4,252,577 of OU612001.1, read as the reverse complement.
TTTTTTTAAACGTATTTTAATATTTGCTCTCATGTAAAAACGGTAAATACCTACAAGCGTCAAACTTGGGATGATTATAGTAAACACTCTAAAGTATAAGAAATAATAAATAATGGCTAAGTGCGAGTCAGTGATGAATTTCTGTTCACCACCAAGTTAAGCAACGTCGGTCACGGTCGGTACTTGGATGGGTGACCAACTGGGCGTGATGTTGTCTTTTTACACAACTTATGTATTTTGTGGTGGTACGGAACCCTCAGTGTGCGAGTCCTACTCGCACTTGGCTAGTTTTTGCTTTTATTGTAACATGCAAACTGTGACGTTGAAATAAAACACAGATAAACGAAAGCCAAATGCATGTATTCCTGTCGATAGCGACTACGTTTCCGATAATGGACATTTAAACCAAACAAACTCTTGGAATGGGAAGTTTCGCTCGTAAATTCCAATCTCGAAACGGGCATGCAAATTAATAATACAATAACGCGATGTTCTGATTCATAAATTAAGATTTTTGGCGCAGTATAAACAAGTTTTGTAGATTGTTTTAATTACAAGCTTGTATTTAACTTGCCTTGTTAGTATGTTTGTATGTGTGGGACAAGTCTTGCAACTGAATTTTAGACCAGTTATCCTCAACCGATTGAGCTGCTATTTAGCAGATATATTTAAAGTTATATGATTATTTACGGGATATTTACCGTGATAAGATTGCGGAATGAGCTCCCAATATTTCGGCGCAGTTACATGCACCATGTTCACGGAAAGACTGAAGAATGCGGGTGGTTGGTCGAACAGTTAAAAATTTAGGCGCAGACATAACGATCTACCCTCTTTCTTAGTCTTTTGCTACGGATATCACTGGAACTCGAACCTAAGTCCCGACAAAACACACTCTACTTTACTGCAGTAAAGTCCAAAATCATGGAAATCATGATTTCCATACCAGGCTAAACGTTTGGTGTTTTTCAATAAACTTTGGTCGCTTGGACACAATTTTCAAGCTATTTTCCTATTCTCAGTAACTGAGAACCAAATTTAAATGCAAACATTTTCCCGACAGAATTGGCCTACTGCCTGTATTTTAAATACTTACTGCTACTTCAGAACCCGCACTGTTGGAATCCGGCCAAAATGAACTAAAGCCTAAAAACTCATTTTGTCGGCGCCTGTCCGCTGGTATTTTAAGGTAATTTTTAGCCGTACTAAATTAAAGTTTTCAACGTAAATTTATGTGACGTGAAGTATCCAAAATTCTTTAGAATGTCTTGAAACTTATTTCTCGAATGATAACTAAGTTTTATTTTATTTTATTTTTTATTTTTACACTATTCGGAAAACAAACAGCTGAAACTAACTAATTATAGTAGATAGATAGTAGACAAAAGCCATAAAAAGTTTTCACTTATAAAATCGAAAGATGTTTACGGTCCAGATCCCAAGACAGAGATGTAAAAATAATAGCTAAACGGTAATTACTATGTATACATAATTACATTGATATAATACATGAAAAGAAGCCACATCAGCCCACCGAGGTTTATAATAGTAATAAAAAATAATGTAGAAAATTAGTAATGGTTTATGTACTAGTTTCGAAGAAAGCGGCACATGCATACTGTTTGAAGAAATTCCTTTTAGCGGTAAATAAGTCAACATGCTCGGTATACTTAGCATTAAAGGTATTGCAAATTCGAATAAAGTACGAATTGTATCTGTAGTTTGTCGAACACAAGTCAGCGCGGAGTTTAAGACATTTGCGCCTAGTGTTGATACGACTGGGTACTGTGATGGAATACCTAGTCGGGATAATTTTTTTGTTTTGTCTGCACAAATATAAGCACTATTGACATTCCGCTTTCGTGACGATAATTTCTCACGGAAATACTATGATACATGTGCAAGCCATAAAACTTTCTAAGTGTTCGCCTTACCAGAACTGCAACTAATGGGAGTTTTAATTTCTTTATCCTAAGATTGCCCTAACTATGAAAAAACCCTAGCCTGCACAATTTCTAAGATTTTGGCGTCATAAACATGTCAAACGGACCTAGTGGATATTAATTCTAAAGATAAAATGTAGCACGCTGAGTTGCGTAGAACTTAAGTGTCGAACGAATGTGTCAAAAGAACTCAGAACAAAAAGGGACCATTAATTTACTTGGAATATGTATAACAGATGTACGCGTCCTCTCAGGACCGAACGCCAAAATTAGGCGCACAGTGAGTTATCGAGTGAGCGAGTGTAGACGTGTTTACCTATCTAATAATATTGCAAATGGTAAGATTGTTCCATTGCAAGTGAGCTGTTAAAGAGTGTTATAATCAGTGAAGTTCCGGTAAGGACGCCTGTCGGTAAAGTACTGATATTCTATTCCTTACACTCAAGTCTGATCAAACTAATATCAAAAGATAATTAGTAACCTATGCTCAAATGGCCTAGAAGGACCCCATGTGACGGGACCTGACTCCTACCTAAGTCCATGCTATGCAAAGCGTATCACCTGGTGCTGGATCTTAATTGCGTGCGCCATATGGCCCGCTATGTATATTGTATATAGAATCATGAAAGTCTTTTTAAAGCGGTGCTTCACACCTAGAGTCGCTATAGACGTGGTACTGCTGCCGCATTGTGCAAATAGAAACGAGCTAAACGAATCAACGCACTCAGAATAATTAATTGATTCATTACGACTGGAAATAAATGAACTTAGAGAGACAAGTAGATTCATTATTCTAATCCAGTCATGTTATCAAGTCTAAATGAAGGGCTTTTGGCCGAATGTATATATCTCTTGCTCACTCAATTCTTGTTGAATTAGAGGCCAATGATTTTATAATGTGCCGCATTTACTTATAATGTATGACTCTCATCTTTTACCTGGTTCCTTTAGAGCAGTAATAACTAATATGACCTTGGAAAGAATGGATGAAAAAGTCACTGTACTTAAGTTCTCCTGGTCGCTATCTCCTGGAATTTTGTATTACCAGTGAGTAAATACAGTACTGATATTGCTACGAGCGTATGACCACAAGGGAGTCTACTTCATTTGATGGGTGCCAACCAATTATAACAGCATCGCTGTTACCTATATAAATTATGCTCTAAATAAACTAGCGTCACTGATGTCTCTTTATTGTATTACTTGATATAATGTGTGTGTAATTTTCTGATAATTAATGTGTTGTTTTGGTATTTTACGATAAAACTTCCGTACCTTGGCCGTGGCAATTAACTATCAAGATTGGGTACTTCATAGTACATTTTAGCTTAATAATAATTCACATCTGACCAAGTTTCACAATGTAGCCAATAACAGTCAAAACCCATTAAATCTAATCTTCTTATCAAATTATATTTCAGAAAAATTAATTCTAATAACATTGTGAGAAATCTCTATAAATTATTATAAATCACTACCAAACAGTATTTGATCTAATAATCAATTAATAAACACCTAGGAACGGAGACTAATATAGCTTAATATAGGCTCAATTAAATAATAATTAGTAAAGAGAAGGGCGAACGCGATTTCATTCCTAAGGATTAGACATGTCATTTTCCTCCAGTTTTCGCTTCGGATACTCGCTTTCTGGAAAGGAAAATTACCATATCTTAATGCTAGCCGTTTAGTCGAGTGTCCTGCATTCCGTATTCCACATCTGGGATACGGGGCGTATAAATATACTATGATTAAGTTTATTGCAAAAGACGAACAGATTGCATTATTTTCTAACAATAGACGTTAATTACATGATCAAAGTCTTAATAAACCCTTATATCGCCCAAATGATTTGTTTAATTTGCATATTTTATTCTACGAACCCTAACACCTTGATAGGCAGGCAGGGTCTGGCATATAGTATCCCCACAAACGAAGGCCGGTTCAGCTAAACATAAACTAAGGGAAGCTATTCCCAAGGACAACGAGTAACTTGTAACGTATACGGACGTTTCCCGAGTCATTCGATCGTAGTGATACTAATATGCCATTCTCACCTCTACAGATCTAAATCTAGGTATTTCTGATAGACTTCATTCTATTAACGTTCGTACAAGGACGAGCCTAGGTTATCTCTATCTAGAACGCTACGTGCTGCGGCTGGACATCGGCGACTCCGTGCGACGATCGACCACCAAATCTCTAGAACATACTTGTGGTGGGTATTGAATAAGTATCAAATATATTGAACTATTACTTGCACTATAGATAGGGTCCACTATGGCATGTCACCGCTTACCTGATGAGCAGAGACAACGGCGAATGGTAGCTAGACCATAAACATTAAGAGCTCCTGCTCAGAGTCACCGAGTGTCAGTGCCTTAAGCCGCCTTAGTGACTAATAATATGGATATTTCATCTAGTTAGATAAATGTTATTAAATATGCCAACATTGTTTCCCGTGAAGATCTGATAAAGCCATTAACGAACTAAATATCATTAACGTCATCTTGTTTTGGAAGAGTAATGTATCGACTAGGATTTACGGTATCTTGGTCGGTTGGGATAATCATAATATCCCTACGAGGCATAAAGAGTTTCTATGCTCCTTATTAACGTATCTTTAGGTCGGTAATACCGACTCAGCAGGTCTAAATCTTCCGTGCCGGTTTTCTTGTGGCTCTGGCTCGCATTTCACACATCTCACAATGACACATGCTAAGCTACGTGTCGCGGACGTAAGTTGACTTCGGTGGCCACCGAAATTTGCTTTTTAAATCCGGTACTTGTACGTATGGCGTACGAGAAGGCCGTACCCTAATGGTGCCGTCTTGTAAGGCGCGCTCGCCAAACTAACGATCCGCAGAAGCAGTGCTCAGCACTCTCCTTTTAAGGATATAGGCTAGATCGAGCAGAGTGAGCCAATTAAAATGTCAGTTACAGATTTGCACAATGTACCACAAGTCAGTTACTTGTCTGGATAATTATAATACCGCGCTAATTACTGAATTCAGCTAATCTTTAACTAAATTGAAGCTCTAGACTTTCAACGCTATCCTTCAAAGCTATTCTCAGCCGACAAGCCTGAATGTATACTTGTGCAATCGAGTAAAAGCCGTGGAGTTCCCGCTACTAAAGATATGGAATACTAATTATAATTATGTTTAAATGTGCTCATCCTTACAAAGGAATCACCACCTTTAACTGGATCTGTGTCGATACAATACAATAACCTTAATCACTTAAAGAAAAAAAAGACGATCACTTAAGAAGAGGTAGATTCTGGCGAACCACTAGAATCAGGTATAGACGAATGTCGTTTACCATTACAGAAATTGGCATGCCGCGATCAGGATATCATACCAAATAATGGTACTATGGGCCTGAGTAGGTCATAAATATTGGCCTTTCACAGACCAGAGATATGGTCAATACTCTGGCTTCGAGGCTGGGAAAATTAATATGGGAAAGAACCGCTGGCCAATGTATGGGCTAGAAATTACTCCTGCGACACAAGATCTTAAATTAATAACTGGCTTAACTGGGGGCCAGAAATTGGTGCTTGTGATCAAATTTTAGTTACGTGTTAGACAGACATAGCACGACTAAATTCAAGAAAGAGAAAAAAAAAAACACAACGTAGAAATATAGGGTCCTCACGGGTTATTGTTATGATGCATGTACATGCTTTTCAGAGATCCAACCATGGAAAGGAGAGTCTGCGAGATAATAAAAAGACTTCATACTGTTTTACAATTTATTTAATTGTGTACGCCTTTACAGGACGTCTGATGACGGCGCCCTTATACGAAGACACGGGCATTAGCGAAAACTAACGTCTTAGTATTGTTTGTATAAGGCTAGAAATAAGCTAGGATAATAAATTCATAGTTTTGTATTGTTTCTATACGTTTAGGTATAGACTAGACTAACTCTTGGTCGAGGTTTCGTTTAAATTTAATATCAATTGTATATTAACAGATAAATGTAGGATAGGGTTTAGTCCCATTTATGTAATGTTCTGATGCTAGATACTAGGGTAACTAGGTCCGATTGACAATTACATTATAAACAAATAAGGCATAAATTAATACAACTTAAATTCAATCTACCATAGATGTGCAGAGGCTAATCACACTCCCCCGAGCCTGAAAGTAAAATTCAGACGGTCATTCTGGTGTAACTTCGGTAGTCTCGTGACGTCACGATGACAGGTAGAGTTAGAGTTAGTAGGCGTGGAAAGGGGCGGTCTCCAAAGATTGTCGAAACGGTCAAAGAAGACAACAGGTTAGGAACGGAATCGGATACAGCGACTAAAATCGTTCAGGGAGCTCCCATCCCTATTTCAGAAAATAGAATATTAGAGCAAGTTTTGGAACGGTTAGACGAGTTTGAGAGGAAATTGCAAAGGATTAGTACAAGTAATAATCCTGCAAGTGGAAATAGTTCGGTCGGTGGAAACGTCTCGGAGTCGCCTTCCACCTCACAGCAAGGCACTTTAAGTAACGAACCACTAATTCTTGACAGGGACTCGTTTGCGTCAGGTAGTAATGGATCACAGAATATATATGTAATTCAGCCGACTGTTAGTAAGCCATCGTTCGATGGTAGGACAACTGCGAACCCCATATCGTTCCTGAAGAGATTAAAGAAATACATCAACTCTTTGAACGCGCCAAACCGTTCCATGGATATAGCGTTGGAATGTGTAACGGGACATGCACGCAGGATGTTAGAGATGTATTCGGATAAGTGGGTCAGTTTTGCGGATTTCGAATCCGATTTCCGGGGTAATTATTGGACAGAGCAGATTCAGGAGTCAGTTAAACATAGACTAATGAATGCGGTATACTCTAGTACTTCGGGAATGTCATTGTCGGAACACTTCGCTAGCCAAATCGATTCACTTCAATCGCTGACAATACCGTTTAGTGAACGGGATTTAGTTAACTCAATAATGAGACATTACCCGTTAGATATACAACAGTTGTGGTTCACACAGGTAGATAATCCTACAGTTATTAGAGGGGCTTCTTTTCTTAGAAACTTAGAACAAAATATAGTAACGGTACGGCGCGGGATACTGGGTAATAATAATAACTCGCATGGACCCAATAGGCGCGATAAGTTTAGAGAGACGCGCGGATCTAACGTAGTTAGGCCGTTAGCTGCTATTATGACCGCTGATTCTAGGCGAGGTATGGGCGGATTTGGTCGTGGAAGGGGAGGTCGACGCGGACGTGGAAGTTATAGATCAAATAATTACAACCAAGTGGCGTCACCCGCGATTGAATGGGAACGGTCCGAAGTTAGTACAACCCCGAACCATAGGGCAGGGTTAGGTAACAACGCGGAAAAGGAGACTGTAGTAAACATCAGTCAGACAAAAAACTAACATTACATACACAAATCCATCCCGTGTGTATGGCTTTAGAAACTAATAGGGATGTTGGGAGTAACAGTATTGAGAATTTTGCATATCGTTTAATGGTTAATATGGGTTGGAAACCGGGACAGGGCCTAGGGGGAAACCAAACCGGAATCAAGATACCTATTAAAGCCAACCCAGGTACAAATCAAACGCAAACTGTACAGTTATTATCTACTGCCGGGATATTGTTGACTAGTCGGTTTTATGATACTGAGGTATACGAAGATGGCGCGTCGGGCTGCAATCATTGCAATGTGAGAGGTAGGGAAGTATGCACGATGTTCCACGAATTGGATGAGTTATACGATGACGGTGGGCATTTCTCATTACCTAAGTTACCGGAAGTAACAGTTACTCTATACGGAAGAAAGGTTTTTGCCTTGCTAGACACCGGAAGTCAGATTAGTGGGATAACTTGCGAGTTACACGAGTCCATTAAGTCGTTATCGGGTACGTTATCCGAGATTCCGATTCCCACCGTAAATGTGCAAGGAGCGTTTGGGACGCGAAGCGAAAGCGCAAATCGATTAGTTTTGATAGACGTTGCTTTGGGGAGCGTTCACGTAGAAACACCTGTACTAGTGTTACGGCGACTACCTAGGTCGATGATATTAGGTTACGACTGGCTAGAGCGTGTCAAAGGTGAAATAAAATGCGGGAAAGAAAGAATATTATCCATAGAGTATCAAGGAGTACAGACTCAGGTTGAAATTAATTCACTACGTGCGGTTGTTAGTTCACTGAACTTAGGGACATCAAGCGAGGCACGCGTTGATACGAAGGACAATGCCGGAGCGTCAGTAGGCATGGAAGCGTGTCCACGAGATAAACTCACTTTTAAGTGCGACAAGGATATCGAAATCGGAGAATCCTTGGGCGTGTCCAACTTGTCCGAGGAACAGAGGGTTTTGTTGATATCAGTACTACGAAAACATAAAGAAGTGTTCGCTGACAGACTAGGACTTACCGATAAATACGTACATACAATAAAATTAGTCGACGAAACACCCTTCGTAAAACGTAGTTATCCGGTGCCATTTGCACATAGAAAACAAGTAAGCGAAAAATTGGACGAATTAGAGCGACTCAGGGTAATAAAACGGGAGTCCACTCCCTATTGTAGTCCGCTGACGTACACTCGGAAAAGGGACGGCTCAATAAGATTGCTATTGGACGCGCGCGAACCTAATAAGAAAATGATAGGTGACTCAGAAGCGCCTCCGATCACTTCGGAAATCCTTCAATTATTTCATGGCGTGGATTACATCACTTTAATCGATCTAAAAAAAATGCATAATTCCAAATTCCATTACATCCTGATTCAACAAAGTACACGGGCTTCTCTTTTATGGGGAAAACGTACACGTACAAAGTCTTACCACAAGGTTTAAAGACGTCGGTTGCGGGTTTCTCAAGGGCTATGGATATTATACTGGAGGGAGTTAGGGAGTTCTGTGTGAACTATCTCGATGATATAATTATTTATACGGTGGGGGGGTTATACTTGCATATAAAGCATATTGAGCAAGTTTAATTAGACTGAAGTGTGCGAACCTAACGGGAAGTGTAGAAAAGTGTAGATTCTTGTGCGTGGAAGTAAACCTATTGGGCCATGTGGTAAACACCACGAGTATAAAAATGGACCCAGATAGGACTAAGGCTATTAGAGACTTCCCAATCCCACGTACTGTCAGGCAGCTTCGTGCTTTTCTGGGGCTCATTAACTATTTCCGACGATTTGTTGCGAAATTCGCGGAAGAGACTAAGCCGTTGTACAATTTGTTAAAACAAGGTACCAGATGGACGTGGTCAGACGAAATAAACCTGTGTTTCGAGAAGGTGAAAGGACTGTTTCTAGATACCATTTTATTGATGCATCCTGATCCTGATAAGACCTATTATTTACAAACGGACAGTAGCAATCTTGGAGTTTCGGGTTATGTTTATCAATTAACAGATACTCGCGAAGAACAGGTGATAGGGTTCTGTAGTAAAGCGTTCACAGATACTGAACGGAGATGGATGGTTACCGAACAAGAGCTATGGGCTATAATATACAGTCTATCGAAATTCGAGAAAAGGAATTCACTATATGAAAGGAATCATAAGATCATTCAATTCGAGATAGGAGATTGCGTTAAGCTTAAGACTTTCCCACAATCTTGCGCAGATAAGAAAGTTACGCGGAAATTCATGAGGGTGTTTGAGGGACCTTACTTGGTAGGTGCAATTCCATACGAAAATGTTTACACGTTGGTGCATCCAGATACAGGTGCGATCAGGGGAAACTATAATATCATTCATCTGTTCCGGTATTATGTTGCGAACACAAAAGAGTAGCGTGGGAAGCCTCTCTCTTTCATTAACGATAGTAAACACGGACAGATTAGCGCGTGCGGTGGCTAGGTGACCGAAGCACAATAGGACATTAGTATAATGGTGTTGAGGGCTCGAGGGTGTTGGGGTTTTTTTTTTTGTTGTTGTTGTTTGTTTATGGTTTAAATGAGGCGCCTATGCACAATAGACTTTTGTTTTTTTATAAGAAGGGTTTTATGGTCTTACTTGAAGTTTTATTATGGTTGTTAAGGGTATAAGCTCACCAAGCGGCATCCCTTACAGCAGTATTACACCACTTAGATTACTGTTTTAGTATTTGGGAAATATTACAAACAAATGAACAGTTTTCTTTGTCTGAAATATTTGGGGGAATATATGTGATGGAATACCTAGTCGGGATAATTTTTTTGTTTTGTCTGCACAAATATAAGCACTATTGACATTCCGCTTTCGTGACGATAATTTCTCACGGAAATACTATGATACATGTGCAAGCCATAAAACTTTCTAAGTGTTCGCCTTACCAGAACTGCAACTAATGGGAGTTTTAATTTCTTTATCCTAAGATTGCCCTAACTATGAAAAAACCCTAGCCTGCACAATTTCTAAGATTTTGGCGTCATAAACATGTCAAACGGACCTAGTGGATATTAATTCTAAAGATAAAATGTAGCACGCTGAGTTGCGTAGAACTTAAGTGTCGAACGAATGTGTCAAAAGAACTCAGAACAAAAAGGGACCATTAATTTACTTGGAATATGTATAACAGATGTACGCGTCCTCTCAGGACCGAACGCCAAAATTAGGCGCACAGTGAGTTATCGAGTGAGCGAGTGTAGACGTGTTTACCTATCTAATAATATTGCAAATGGTAAGATTGTTCCATTGCAAGTGAGCTGTTAAAGAGTGTTATAATCAGTGAAGTTCCGGTAAGGACGCCTGTCGGTAAAGTACTGATATTCTATTCCTTACACTCAAGTCTGATCAAACTAATATCAAAAGATAATTAGTAACCTATGCTCAAATGGCCTAGAAGGACCCCATGTGACGGGACCTGACTCCTACCTAAGTCCATGCTATGCAAAGCGTATCACCTGGTGCTGGATCTTAATTGCGTGCGCCATATGGCCCGCTATGTATATTGTATATAGAATCATGAAAGTCTTTTTAAAGCGGTGCTTCACACCTAGAGTCGCTATAGACGTGGTACTGCTGCCGCATTGTGCAAATAGAAACGAGCTAAACGAATCAACGCACTCAGAATAATTAATTGATTCATTACGACTGGAAATAAATGAACTTAGAGAGACAAGTAGATTCATTATTCTAATCCAGTCATGTTATCAAGTCTAAATGAAGGGCTTTTGGCCGAATGTATATATCTCTTGCTCACTCAATTCTTGTTGAATTAGAGGCCAATGATTTTATAATGTGCCGCATTTACTTATAATGTATGACTCTCATCTTTTACCTGGTTCCTTTAGAGCAGTAATAACTAATATGACCTTGGAAAGAATGGATGAAAAAGTCACTGTACTTAAGTTCTCCTGGTCGCTATCTCCTGGAATTTTGTATTACCAGTGAGTAAATACAGTACTGATATTGCTACGAGCGTATGACCACAAGGGAGTCTACTTCATTTGATGGGTGCCAACCAATTATAACAGCATCGCTGTTACCTATATAAATTATGCTCTAAATAAACTAGCGTCACTGATGTCTCTTTATTGTATTACTTGATATAATGTGTGTGTAATTTTCTGATAATTAATGTGTTGTTTTGGTATTTTACGATAAAACTTCCGTACCTTGGCCGTGGCAATTAACTATCAAGATTGGGTACTTCATAGTACATTTTAGCTTAATAATAATTCACATCTGACCAAGTTTCACAATGTAGCCAATAACAGTCAAAACCCATTAAATCTAATCTTCTTATCAAATTATATTTCAGAAAAATTAATTCTAATAACATTGTGAGAAATCTCTATAAATTATTATAAATCACTACCAAACAGTATTTGATCTAATAATCAATTAATAAACACCTAGGAACGGAGACTAATATAGCTTAATATAGGCTCAATTAAATAATAATTAGTAAAGAGAAGGGCGAACGCGATTTCATTCCTAAGGATTAGACATGTCATTTTCCTCCAGTTTTCGCTTCGGATACTCGCTTTCTGGAAAGGAAAATTACCATATCTTAATGCTAGCCGTTTAGTCGAGTGTCCTGCATTCCGTATTCCACATCTGGGATACGGGGCGTATAAATATACTATGATTAAGTTTATTGCAAAAGACGAACAGATTGCATTATTTTCTAACAATAGACGTTAATTACATGATCAAAGTCTTAATAAACCCTTATATCGCCCAAATGATTTGTTTAATTTGCATATTTTATTCTACGAACCCTAACACCTTGATAGGCAGGCAGGGTCTGGCATATAGTATCCCCACAAACGAAGGCCGGTTCAGCTAAACATAAACTAAGGGAAGCTATTCCCAAGGACAACGAGTAACTTGTAACGTATACGGACGTTTCCCGAGTCATTCGATCGTAGTGATACTAATATGCCATTCTCACCTCTACAGATCTAAATCTAGGTATTTCTGATAGACTTCATTCTATTAACGTTCGTACAAGGACGAGCCTAGGTTATCTCTATCTAGAACGCTACGTGCTGCGGCTGGACATCGGCGACTCCGTGCGACGATCGACCACCAAATCTCTAGAACATACTTGTGGTGGGTATTGAATAAGTATCAAATATATTGAACTATTACTTGCACTATAGATAGGGTCCACTATGGCATGTCACCGCTTACCTGATGAGCAGAGACAACGGCGAATGGTAGCTAGACCATAAACATTAAGAGCTCCTGCTCAGAGTCACCGAGTGTCAGTGCCTTAAGCCGCCTTAGTGACTAATAATATGGATATTTCATCTAGTTAGATAAATGTTATTAAATATGCCAACATTGTTTCCCGTGAAGATCTGATAAAGCCATTAACGAACTAAATATCATTAACGTCATCTTGTTTTGGAAGAGTAATGTATCGACTAGGATTTACGGTATCTTGGTCGGTTGGGATAATCATAATATCCCTACGAGGCATAAAGAGTTTCTATGCTCCTTATTAACGTATCTTTAGGTCGGTAATACCGACTCAGCAGGTCTAAATCTTCCGTGCCGGTTTTCTTGTGGCTCTGGCTCGCATTTCACACATCTCACAATGACACATGCTAAGCTACGTGTCGCGGACGTAAGTTGACTTCGGTGGCCACCGAAATTTGCTTTTTAAATCCGGTACTTGTACGTATGGCGTACGAGAAGGCCGTACCCTAATGGTGCCGTCTTGTAAGGCGCGCTCGCCAAACTAACGATCCGCAGAAGCAGTGCTCAGCACTCTCCTTTTAAGGATATAGGCTAGATCGAGCAGAGTGAGCCAATTAAAATGTCAGTTACAGATTTGCACAATGTACCACAAGTCAGTTACTTGTCTGGATAATTATAATACCGCGCTAATTACTGAATTCAGCTAATCTTTAACTAAATTGAAGCTCTAGACTTTCAACGCTATCCTTCAAAGCTATTCTCAGCCGACAAGCCTGAATGTATACTTGTGCAATCGAGTAAAAGCCGTGGAGTTCCCGCTACTAAAGATATGGAATACTAATTATAATTATGTTTAAATGTGCTCATCCTTACAAAGGAATCACCACCTTTAACTGGATCTGTGTCGATACAATACAATAACCTTAATCACTTAAAGAAAAAAAAGACGATCACTTAAGAAGAGGTAGATTCTGGCGAACCACTAGAATCAGGTATAGACGAATGTCGTTTACCATTACAGTACTTGTAGGTTTACTAAAGTAGTTTGTAGGTAACTAAAGGAAGTAGATGGTGGTGTTTACAACTGTATTCATAGCTGTGTTTTGTTTAGGCTTTAAGGAATTCTTTAAACCTAATTTAGATTATCTATAACAACGGTGGCATGTTAATAGTTCAAACAATCCCTAATTTCAAGCAAAGCGCCCAAAATGCTGGCCGCATTGCCTTGCTGGATTGCGAGGCTAACTTTCTGAATATTTTTTTAAAATTCAGAACAGTTAAAACACAATAATTATTATAAAATAGATTTGTGAATGAGTTTATAGCTTATTATCTTTCATTCCGAGGTTTAAACCTTTTTTTATTTATTATTATTATCATCTTCAGCCAGAACCCGTCCATTGCCGAACATAGGCATCTCCCTTGGAACTCCACACTGAACGACAGCTTGCCATCTGCATCCACTGGATGCCCGCGACTCTCACGATGTCGTCAGTTCATCTAGTGGGAGGCCTACCTACGCTGCATCTTCCGGTTCGTGGTCTCCTCTCAAGAACCTTTCTTCCTCATCGGTTATTGGTTCTTCGAGCAATGTGGCCTGCCCAATGCTATATTTCAACTTGCAAATTTTAATAGCTATGTCAGCGACTCTGGTTCTCCGGCGTATTTCCACGTTCCGCATTATATTGCGCGAAGAAACTACGACCACTTATTTGACTGGAAACGAACTTTTAAATAATATTTCATTTTACGACGTTGTAATTACAGACGATGTTGATATTACAGACTGTACACTAGCTTCCCTGTTCTAAATTTCCTGTCGTTTACCTAACTCAGCTCAGGTTGCCTGCCCGACGAGATTGTATTTTTAATATTCAAAACAGGAGGTAAATTTTCTTATAAAACTGTAGCAGAACTACTGCATTATTCATCAGCGTTAACGTATAATGTTTTAGAGAAATGTACCTCGTAAATAAAAGTAAGCTAAATTTATTTTTTGTGAAGTGTTTAGTACATTTCTAAGTTTAGGCGCTTATGACATCTTATCAAGAAATGAAGTTGCGATATTTGCGGTATTTTATAAAACGAGAATTTTGTAGGAAATGTTTTTTTTTAAAGATCTCTTGAACATGAAATAAAACAAGCTGTCTATAAGTGTCACAATAGTATTTCTTAAAGTACTTTCAATGACTTTATGTGTGAAATATAATTATGTATAATTTCGGCCAAATCGCTGTTACAGCTCTATAATTCTATTTATATTACATTTTATATTTACAACATATATTTTTTTTTACATTTGCTTGAGGCGGATCCGGTCACTGGATTAAGCTTCATGATCCGAAGGTCCTCTCCACTAAACGACATAATTTTTCAAGACTGGTTCTCGAAGCGGTTGAAATTAGAAAACATCGCACCGGGAAGAAGGATCATGGAATCCCATATTGGTCAAGTGTTCTAACTGCGGTGTAGGTACTAGGACATCTACCGATACAGTCAGTGTTGTGTGTCGTAGTGACAACCCTGCAATTTTTCAAGATCATGTTCTCGCCGGTCTCACTCGGAGTTTTCAGTCAACTCGTGACCACGGCCATTGTAATATGGTCGAAACATCGAGCCTAAAGCTAGGTATAAAATATCTTTATTTCAATAGAATAATGCACAATAAAGCCCTGTTAAGGATTTCAAACATGTGTTTAAATCGTGAAACGTCAAAAGTTATTATTGTAATTTTTTAAATCGCAAATAACTCCGCGTTTGTCTACCAACTCGTCTGTTAGTAAGCAAAGATGTGGTTGAAGATGAAACCGTAAACTTAGAAGATTAACTCTGACCTTGAAAAGGCCCAAATTTTATCTCTCAGAAAACAAGGAAGCCGGCAGGTTGTTCCAATCCTTGGCCGTATGGATTAGGAACGTAGAATCAAAAAGTTTGGCACGTATCTGAAGTAAGTCGTTCCGTAGTTTTTCTCGAAGTTAATTACTTCGGTGTACCGTGTATACTTTGTCTATTAACTTTTTTAAATTGACACTGCATCGCATTTGTGTACACAACAATTTAAAACAAACCCAAATATTTATCTTTCAATATTTTATTTAAAAAACATCTTATCACAATAATTGTACATAATTATGTTAATTATTACATATTATAACTATTGTGTAAATTACAAGTAAATGTTAATTAACAGTCAACAAAAGCACCGATGTAAGAAATATATACTACCTATTAGAGTCGCAACTCAGCTCACAATTTTGACCCGAAAAAACTAGAAAAGAGTAGAGAATACATAAATAAGTTGTTGTTTAAAATGTTATCGAAGAACTGATAACATTCAAATGTTTGAACATATTTTCTTGAATTATAGTTAAGAATACTAAGATATACGATCAAGTCATCTTTCAAATAAACAATAAACTAAATCAAAATCAGTTCAACCGTTTGGGAGATGTGATGCTACAGACAAAGTGCTTAGTCGTTCTGGTTAGATTTTACATATTATGTATATATTATGCACATTCAATCATTTTGTGTCTCTCATCATCAGCCCTGAATGACTACTGGGTATAGGCCTCCCCATTTCTATGTCACTCTCTGCGGTTTTATCTACAGGTATAAATTGATTGATTGTTTTTTAAACCCCCGGTGAAAGAGCTGATTATCTTGAAACGACCAAACAGATTTTCTTGAAACTTAGCTAAGGACATTGGGCCCTTGGGAACCGGGGGCTCACATCATTTTCAAAAATCTTTCAGAGCGACTGGTTAATGCGACGCGTGACCAAAATGCTGGCGTGTTTCTGGTTCAACGCATAAGCATTGCCATTCAACGTGGTAATGCCGCCAGCATGCTGGGTACGCTGCCAACTGGTAGTGGGCTTGAGTATTTAGATTGTCTTTAACCCTTCAACGGTCTATGGTCAGTCTAACTGTATTTGTAGTGTTAGTTTTAGCTTGTATTTTGTTAAGAACAATCTATCAAGGTCACCTTTCAAACAAATAAAATATCTAAATCAATATCAGTTACTTATTTACAGTTAAAAACCCAATTTTTTGCATCGGGATCATCATTATCATCATCAGCCAGAAGACGTCCACTGCTGAACATAGGCCTCCCCCTTTAACCTCCACACTGAACGACAGCCTGCCTTTTGCATCCACTGGATGCCAGCGACTCTTACTATGTCGTCGGTCCATCTAGTGGGAGGCCTACCTACGCTGCGTCTTCCGGTTCGTGGTCTCCACTCAAGAACCTTTCTTCCCCATCGGTTATCGGTTCTCCGAGCGATGTGGCCTGCCCATTGCCACTTCAACTTGCAAATTTTAACAGATATGTCGGTGACTCTGGTTCTTTGGCGAATATCCACGTTTCGGATTCTATCGCGCAAAGAAACTCCGAGCATAGCTCTCTCCATTGCCCGCTGTGTGACTCTGAGTTTTCCAAAAGGCCAACAGTTAAGGACCACGTCTCAGTACCATATGTCATCACTGCATTGGGGATAGAAATGTTAAAATGTCCGAGACAGATAGCGCACGAAGCATAGACTATAGCTGGCTCTTATTAGTGTGAAAGTCTGCTTTTCTAGTTTTGACAGCTCTTAGTAGTGTGAAACTTAGGCTCTGACAATATAACATAATTTATAAGGTAACATTTTGGCGCTAATAATCTATTAAACTTCTTTAAACAATAGTACCTATCTACTTAAAATCTTTTATAAAGAAATTACGAGGTACCTATATGCCAATAAATTATTATTTGAATAGATAAAATATGTAGCATAATTTATTTTGATATGCACTAAAACTGATTTATTACATGTATGTAGGTAGGTTCTTACAATTAGTGTAAATATTTTATTTATGTTCGTTATTTAATTTAACCTATCTATTTATCTAGTGCATAAAGAAGTATCTGAGTGTTCCATAAAACAATAATTTATTTACAGTAAAGTGCATTAGATGGTACAGAATAGTTGTATGTATCTATAAATGAAAATATTCAAAGTATATATTGATATTTAAAGAGATATGCTACAGTTAGTGTGGATAATTTAAGCTTGTTATACCTAAACTTAGTATGTACCATTTATCCACGTGATATGAATTTATTCGTATCCATAGACATTCAATATATCTAAATACTTTTTTTTACAGTCGTATGCAGAGTAAATATATTTTTAGATAGGTACATCATAAAAACCAATGACCAAATGATATAGGCGTCTTTTTTTAGTTTTTTCGCGGCCGTTTATTTGGTAATTAGATGCAGAATATTATGACAGACAATAGTTATCAAAGCCACGGACCGGTAAGCGCAGCGTAGGATGTCCACCCACAAGATGGACAGACGACCTAAAAGAGACCGTAGGGAAACGCTGGATGCAGGCCGCATCCAGCCGGCCCTTTTGGAGTACGATGGGAGAGGTCTATGTCCAGCAGTGGACATCCTACGGCTGAAATAATTAGATACATTATTTAGATCTATAAACTCAGAGCAAATAAAAATACAGAGGGACTACCGCGAACACGAAAAGTGAAGCCACTTTTTGAAACATGTGTGCGTAGTCGAAGTTCGTGTCGTGTAATTCATCAAAATAAATGATAATATAAATACTTAAGCGTGGAAATATTCCATCCTTCTTCTTATTACTTTTGTGTTGTTTTTACAGTTCTTAACACAGCAAGAAATCATTGTTTCTTTTTAAAACGGATGTTTTCAGTACGACGTTCTGACAAGAAATTCACGTAGTTTTGAATGCGTATGTGTGTCTGAGTCGTGTATTTATAGGGAATTCACGTAGTTTTGGAAGCGATTTTGGCGTCACTTTGGCAGTGCGCCGTAGGGACTCTGTATTTTTATTTGCTCTGAGTGTATAAAGTCAAATATCTCATCTCTGTTTGCAGAAAAAGTATTTATCAATTCATTATTCTAATAGTCTTTTCCAACATGGACCACGGTTTCAACGATAGCTACGGAATACAACCAAATGAGCCACATCCGATAATAATTTGGTCATTGTTTTTTAGTGTCATTAATACGTGTTCAGTAAAATTTCATAAATTATAGTAATGTTAATGTTAAAACAATCACTTTATAGAGTTTTTAACTGTACATTTATATATTTTTTACGTACCGTACAAATTTGTACAAACTATATGTACAATCTCACTAATGGTCCTAAAAGATCCTTGGACGGTATTCAGGTTCATGTCAGGATCTCTGATTATGAAAACTAGATTAGCAAAGTTTTTTTAAAATTTACTAAGGATGTAACAATAAGTACTTACAATGAAATGTAATATGAAGAAATACTATTATATTTTATAATCCAACTGTGAAAAAAAAAACATTTCTCAATTTTGTCTGTATTTTTCCTTACCCATAAGAGTAGTACTGACTTTGTTTCAGATTTTTTTTGTTTACTCGTTTGTTCACACACAGCTGCCAATATATATATTTATGCAAGGTATTAATGTTTTGAGTTTTCTCTTAGTCTGTACCGTGTTGTTAGGGTTAATATTGAGATAATTAGAAAATATTAAAAACACAATTTGAATGCTGGCTTCAATCCTGTTAATTGAACGTTTCTCTAACTACTGAACGTAAATATTCTTGGTAACAAGTCTGAAATTGCTAACATAAAAAATTACTTTCAATTGAAGGCTCTTACAAAATTAAATTCGTTGAAATATTATTAAATAACTCCGCTATGTAGGTGATAGGTACTTATTGATGTAGATTGAGTACATACTACATATTTACTGATATTCAATTGATATTTCATTACTAGAAATAATATTTTATATAAGATCATACTTAATATATAAACGGAATATCACGGAATATCTTTGTACCTATATATGTACAGCTAAAATAGTACTAAATGATAGCAATTTATAAAAATGTTACATAAAATTTGGGATGTAGCGACATACCTAGTATCGGAACAATGGTGCTCCCAAAGTAGAAACATTGTTAAAGAACACAAACAAGTAAACAATTATGACTTTAATACAATAGCAAACATTGGCTTGTTTGTATTATTTTGATAGTAATCTAGTAAATTTTAAAACTTGCTAATCCCAGTTTAAATCGTCCTCTAAGTACTCTAAGTAGGTCACCTTACATCATTGAACCAGCTTCCTAATGCTATCAGCAGAGTGGTCAGGAGAAGACTCAGGTAGCTGGTCGTTGTCTTCACTCCACTTTGAAGTTCTGCTAAGCTTGAACCTGTTGATGGATAATTTGTATTTGTATTTGTTTATTAAATTAGCTCGGCTTTACACCAATTACACTAATTACATACATTAATATTAAATAAAGATAAAAAAGAATACAATTTAAAAATAGAAATTATGTCCAAAAAAAATTGTCAAATTAATAAAAATTAATAAAATGTTAAACATAATTAAAACATAAATGTAAAGTCTAATTTAATATAATAATAATAATATAATATTAGATTCAGTCTCATTTGCCTTAATTTTATTAGGCCGTGTTTTCTAAAATACCGACATAATCATCATCGGAAACCAGCCCGTGGAGCATAGGCCTTCAATTGCAATTACTACATTGCAATTTTTGTCAAACATTTCTATTTCCCGCTATATAATTTAGTTGGTAATTTAGGTGGTAGTAGAAACATTGAATATTCTGTAACCAATCGGTTAGAACTTTGATACTTGTCCATCATTATGGGCATTTGAAAGACTTTGGTCAATGTTTTCGTAATTTTAACAGGTTTAAATTGTCATTTGCAGTCATCATTATCAGCCTATGATGTTCCCACTGCTGGGACATAGGCTTTCTCCCAGTGAAAGAGGTTCGGTTCGGAGGAAATTTTCCTTCACCGTAGTTGAGCAATGGCATCGAAATTACACATAATTTATTTGAGTACTAAATTAGTAATTGGTGCAGCGCCAAGGATCAAACTGGGTGCCGTCCCAATCACTCAATAATCATCATCATCATTTGCAATGAGACAGGCACCCAATAGTAAGCCGTTCAAGAATTAACTGAACCTCACGTTTCTGCTCGTTGATATTTTATTATTTCGTTCTAGAAAAATACACGTTGAGCATAGCCTGGGGAGCTATTTCAATAATACTTCGTGTGATATAAAACTCAAATGTTAGTTTAACGGTAAACGTTCTAGTATTCTCCTGTTCCAGTTTCATTTGATTCGTTTCTGGTTAAACTAAAACTAGTTTTTATTGAAATGTGTCTCGTTTCCTGGTTCGTTTGCTCTGGATAGGCTATGGTCCGCGAGTCTGAATTGGATTGTTTGTTTTTATGTTATGTTTAAGTTTGTTTGCGATATTTTCGGATTGTACGTAGATAAATACTAAATGCACCTACAATCTCTACATATATCTACATATCTCTTATCTACATAGTGTAATTAAAGTAACTTTCCGCGTGTGTCTGTATGGCCGCTAACTCCTACTAAACCATGCAACAGATTTTGATACGGTTTTTCACCATCAGTTAGATAATTTTTCATGGAAGGTTTATATATATAACAAGCGACCCGCCCCGGCTTCGCACGTAAATTACACCCGTGCGAAGCCGGGCGGGCGGGTCGCTAGTTAAATATAATTATGCACCTGGAATTGCATAGTAAAATTATATGTATGCTGTGTTTTAAGCGATTCTGTTTAGGTGTTTGAGAAAAATCACGCAAAACGTGATTTTTAACGTGAACGCACCTTACTTGGTCAGTTTGGTCACCACACATTTTATTTACATGACACTGGAATTACTCACGTATGATTAAGCAGGTCACTCCGACTATTATAGTTTCAACCGCATTCGGTGGTCATTTTCAAGGTGAGTGGGCGCGCGCGATTCCTTCTCGATTGGCACTGCGGGTCCCCCTTACGAAGTCGCGATGCGCACGTGATGACAACGGCTGCTGATCGGGTGCAGGGGTGGGGTCGCGTAGAGAAATATGTTGCGCCGGCGCACACTGGAGCTCATCCTCACTAGAATCTTCCTGTGTGTCGGGAATACCGGGAATAGTCCAGTACGAGGAGCTCACCGCGTCACCACCAGTCTCACGGTTGAAACTATAGTCGGAGTAACCTAAATAAAATTTAATTATTGTTGACTTGCCTTGCAAAACGTGTACCCTAGCTATGGCTCGCATTTGTATAGGGGCTTCCAATGCGCATGTGTAGTTACCAGCATCGTCCATTTTCAGTCTGGCCACCTGTGAAAAAAATTATAATTTTCGATCTCATCCATAGACAGACAGACTAGACAGATACACTATAGTATTTATATTGCCGACTAAGTATCAACAAAGTTTATCCTTTTAACGTGTTTTTTTGGTACCAACGTAAAAAAAACATATACTTAGGCTTATTTATTTTATTTCTCTAAGCTTGTGTATTTTCTAGTGCTAATGTGTAATAATGGTAGATTATTATTTATTAAGTGCTCGTGAACGTGCTCGAGTGTGGTATAACGAGTTGAAACATGTCTTTTCGTGTTGTTTCCAAAACTCTAGAGAAGCCTCTTGTAAAGCCTCCACCACTTTATTGGGGCATTAGTTTGACTTTACTGTGACTTACTTTGCTTGACTCTCACTGTGACTACACGTTACTTGTTTGACGTTATTTAATAATATGCAAACTTGTTTAATATTACGACTGAAGGAATTCGTACCCATGGTAATGAAAAAAAAAAACAACAAAATACTTTTTTTTTTATAGGTAAGTGAAGATTTATTTACAAATAAGATAGACAAGACATGTATATTTTTTAATACGGATTTGCCTTATTCTCTTTTTTTCTTTTCTTCGAAAGTATTTTTTTATTTTTTAGCAATTCATGTATCATGTATTCATCATCATAATCAGCCTTTTAACAGTCCACTACTGGAGTTTTAGCCTACCCTCGAAAAGGTGATTGGGCCTTATCCACCACGCTGGCCCAGTGCGGGTTGATGGATTCACATACGCCATTGAATTCCTTCTCCGTAAGTATGCAGGTTTCCTCACGATGTTTTCCTTCACCGAAAAGCCAGTGGTATGAAAATCCGTACATAAACTCCAAAGAGTTCATTGGTACGGGCCCAGGGTTTGAACCCGCTACCTCACGCTTTCAAGTCTAGCGGTCTCCCAAATAGGCTACCACGGCTCATGTATCATGTATTCATGTATAGGTACAAATGACGATTTACACTTTTACGTCTACATCAACTACGATAAATAACATGGACTTTCAATATCGTTTATAACGAACAGAGGATTGCCTTGACAGTATACCGATAGTACTAAAAAAATCCAAAAAGCTTACACATGTGATGGGACCAACATTTTTTTTTTTTTTTTTAAATCTTCATGAGCGTGGATTCAATGTCCTTTACTCGTAATATTAAACAGTTTACTTTGTCTTAATAGCGTCAAACAAGTCATAGTCACAGTCAAAGTCAAGCTAAGTAAGTCACGGTCAAGTCGAACTCATGCCCCTGTAAAGCGGTGGAGACTTTACAAGAGGCTCCTATGGAGTTTTGGAAACAACACGAAAAGACACGTTTCACCTCGTTATATCACTTGACCACACTCGAGCACGCTTACGAGCACATAATGAATAATAATTCACCATTTAGTACACATCAAAACTCGAAAATACACAAGTTTAGGAAAATAATCCAACGAGCCGACATGTTTTTTCCGCGTTGGCGCCAAAAACCGTTGGGACCAAAATTTTTTTTTTTTTGTTAAAATCTTCATGAGCTTTGATTCAATGTCCTTTACTCGTAATATTAAACAGTTTACTTTGTCTTAATAGCGTCTAACAAGCCATAGTCACAGTCATAGTCAAGCTAAGTAAGTCACGGTCAAGTCGAACTCATGCCCCTGTAAAGCGGTGGAGACTTTACAAGAGGCTCCTATGGAGTTTTGGAAACAACACGAAAAGACACGTTTCACCTCGTTATATCACTTTCCCACACTCGAGCATGTTTACGAGCACTTAATGAATAATAATTCACCATTTAGTACACATTAACACTCGAAAATACACAAGTTTAGGAAAATAATCCAACGAGCCGACATGTTTTTTCCGCGTTGGCGCCAAAAACTCCGATGGGACCAACAGTATACAATATGTTGCCAGATAACATCACTAATTCTCCGAGCCTAAGTTGCTTTAAAGTTCGCCTAAAACGCTGGCTTATCGAGCAAACTTTTTATGACTTTGACATATTTTTGACGCACAAAATTAAAATTAATTTATGTTATTATTCAATAATATTATCCATTTAATTTTAATTGTTTTTTCTTTGACTTATTTTTTTTGACACCTTACAATTATTTAAAAAATATTCAATGCTTTTTGTTATTTCAATTTGATATTGGTATAAATTGATTGTTTTTTTTCTTGATTTGTATAATTATTTTTATTAAAATGTAATTACGTGCTTAGTTAAATATTTATAGTAATCATTATATTAAGTTCATTTTTAACCTGTATTTCACATGTATCTTTCTGATATTAATAAAATAACTATGAACTATAAAGGGACTCAGTGAGAGTGCACTTTACCATTTTAAAATAAAAACACGTATGTTATGAGAGAGTTGTGTTATTTTTATTGGATTGTAACGAAGACATGTTCCGATTAACTATGGAATAAATATCCAGCAAATGGCCCCACGGCTCTGATGACAGGCCTTTATTATTTTCACGAAAATTTCCATGACTTTTAGACAGAGATATGGCTGTATCTCACAGATGACGCGTTGGGTCTCTGATTTGAGCTCTGGAATTGTTTGACAATATCGTTGACCCATCTTGCAGCTGGACGACCAACGCTCCAAGATTCATCATCATCAGCCAGAAGACGTCCACTGCTGAACATAGGCCTCCCCCTTTAACCTCCCCACTGAACGACAGCTGCCATCTGCATCCACTGGATGCCGGCGACTCTCACAATGTCGTCGTTCCACGCTCCACGGCTCCAAGATTGCTTTGTTATAAATACCTTAACCTTCAGCTTACGTTGAGACAAGCTCAGCCATATTTTATAACATCACGGGCCAAGTTCGGTTACGTTAATGAGGGGTCCATTATCTTTTGTACGGATTGCATTTTTTCAAGCTCTTAGCAAGAGGCGGGAATATTTAAGTCGCCACTTACACCGCCCGCAAATATATTACGGTAATTTAGACCTAGAGAGGGGTGGAGGGGGAAATTAGTGGGCCTAGTGGTACTGAGTAGAACATTTTTAAAGAAACGGCTTCGAGAGCGTAGGTTTGCTTTTCCATGAGAGATTTGTAAGGATGTCACCATCGAGATACAATTCCTATAGAATCTCTCAGTGAAAACAGTATAAAAACGTCCAAGCGTCATTGTACATTATATTGTGTCAATTATATACTTCAAAATGCCACATTTACTCCAACTTAGACGTTATTTCGCTTGCATAGTGTTCAACGTTAGTTGTCCGCTATGTCATCGTAGCCCTGGCATCGCGCGGCGTTGTAGTCAGATCGAGGCTACCTTGTAACTAACCAAAATGTCTGCGCCATTCGTAACGTGCGCCGAGTTTTGATTCGGTTTTTTTTTTGGCATGATTGTTACTCTATATGTATTGTATTTCGATGGATGCTACTGCATTCACACATTGCTGAGCACACAGTGAAGTGTCTATACTATTGCGCTCTTAATAGAAGCTGTTTCTTTGCACATTTTTTACTCTGTTCTAGAAGGTTTTAGTTTCAGGTGCGGAGGCTGGTGAGATTTACTGGAGTTTATAGTAAAACATAAGTGGCTTAGAATGAGAAGTGGTTTTACTTTACGCATGGATTAATGTCTGGTACCTACATGGATTACTCAATACGTCTTCAACGGGAGCGTCGTAGACATTTTAAGTGTTAATTTTCTGGATAAAGCTAATTTCAAATAATTATATAAGGGCACTTTTACTATAGGTACATACGTAGCTTATGTGTTTGTCGTAAAAAAAATATTCGAATTTGGGGGCTAATAATGTATATGAGACCTATGGCTTGCCTTTACCGGCTGTCTAAGGTTGGAAACTGCAAGACCTAAGAACCTAAGCTAACATAATAAAATTGTTAACGGCATAAAGCCGCGAGTAGCATTTAGTGAAAGTGCAGCATACCTCTCGATACCCACGCTAATTTTGCCCCTCTGACGCCAATATAGGGCAGTCTTTATGGAGGGCCCATTTTGTGGGTGGAAAGTCATTACCCGCCACAAATATTGACGTGAAGCGTAATTGGCGGTTGTACTCATAATATAGACCAGCTCAACACTATCACTAACTCATCACAATAGCCCAGAATTTTTCAATACTATTTATATTTCCTTTATATACACATTCAATACTTAATTGTATTTCATATTCAACAGGGCCTCTTGGTGTTGGCTTTCGCCCCACCAATGCCTCTCAAATGTCCAAACTAGACCCGAGAACAATATAAGAAAAACATAAAAAACCTGTCTCAACCTCACCAATGTCTTGTTTTCACAAGATATTATGTAAAATAAAAACAGTTTAGTACGCATGGAAAAAAACGCACTTATCACGTTTGCCAAATACATACCAGTTAGAAGCAGCCTACATAAAATTGATTTTTAATTTGGCGAGCGAGATTGCTATTAATCTAAAAATCGCGTCAAAGGCATATTTACATATATTTACTATATTTACGTATATTTACATATTTACCACTACGTGTTAAAATTTTGACATTTTTGGGCATCTAAATGTCTTTTTCCTGGAAATTAACTGCGCACACAAACTGTTGTAAATAGCGTGGTCGGAGTCAGGCGACAGTTGAGACAAAATAAAGACACAGATGGATAAATCCAATGAAATCAGCTTGACAATTGGAACACAATCCGATGTGATCTGGGAAGATCCCATGTGGAGCACGGTACCTATCTGGACAGATGATGATAATAGTATGGATGATCAAGAAGACTGGAATGCAGCTCCTCAACAAAAACGCGCGAGGCCAGCGGCGGTGGAGCCTCGCCAGGGAATATTTGAAAACTATAATTCTACCCCATCCACATCTACGGGGTCTGGAAGGGCATATCCTACCCCATCCACATCTGCTAGGTTTGGAAGTGCCTATGAAAGAAATTTTGTAGGCAAGTAAGTAGTTCAAGTAAATATATTTTTTAGGTTCGTATATGAGTTAATCCGATGCAGGGGTTGTAAAGATACTAAAATAATGTCAGTATGAAGTGAATTGTCAGTTGATTATCGTATTAACTTTCATACTTTTAAATCAAGATCATGGTAAGTAGGAAAACAATGGAGCGGGTGTACCTAAGTGTAGAAGAAGTAAAAGCTTTTAAAAATGCAAAATTCCGAGGTCTCAGTTCAGAGCAAACCAATAATATAATAAAACTAAATTTACCCACCGTGTGTTAGGTAAAGTGCACGGTAAAGGAGAGGGAAGGGAGATAGTGTTTGCAACCACTTTAGTTATACTTCTGTCTGTAGTTGAGCTACGCCAAGGTCAGACAGGTGGGATTAGGGTTGGCGCGAGCCGTTTACTCGAACTTTTTTTAACACTACGTAAAACTTTTTTGGTTTAACTTACTAATGCAAGTTGATACGGGTCTAGTTGAAGTTTTAGATTGACATTGGAACATTTTGGATTGAAAGTTTTTGTCAACAAATACAAGGGCACTGTTTAAAAATAGCGCAAGCTAAAATAACAAAATATTTACAATATTAATTACATTTTCATACTGTGTGAGTTTGGAAATAGTGTAGTTACAGAAAAAAAACCATCTTTTTCAATTAAATTTAACTTTCACATCGTTTCATTTCAAATAATAATTAATAATGTATCTATTGATTTGTACTTAAGTAGAAACTTAAAATATCACGAATATATTATAGGCACCACTAAAACGTTCACTACCAAAAAATCAGTTGGTATAATGATATCTTATATTTCCTGATTAATGAAGCGAGGCAACCCTAATGCTCAGGATGATAAGTTAGTTTTTGTCGGGTCAGGTGAAGTTAGTTTGGCTATTTGAGCCTGATGAGTAGAAATGTGGAAGTTAAGCTCTAGCTAGGAGTTAGTTTGGTCACCTTAATCGACATAATTGATACTTTTGTGTAATTTGGTCTATGTTTTAGGACCCTATGGAATCTATACCTAGAAAACTACTTTTTATTCACAGTGTAATCATATTTTTTCTTAAAGAACAATGCTTTCACGCAGAACCGACAAGACGTTTTTTTCGCAGCTTAATGCCGTGTACAGAAAAAGCGAACGCACTTGATTGAGCGCGACATCATGCGAGCGAACAGGTTGGTTTAGACTTATTAGCGAAAGAGTACGAAAAATTTGCTTGCGTGGGCAGTGCTCGCCGATTTTTGGTATGTTGCGATCGAGAAAGCAATTAACTGTATTTTATAGACACAATAGCGATGGTGAACAAGCGTGCTGCGTCTAGTAGCGCAAGCTTACGTTTAGCCCTATGCGCATGCTCGCGTTCGTATGCATTCATTTACTAGATCTGTACACAGCCAAGTACAATTCAGGACGTGCGAGCGCTAACTACCTACTCTCTGTCTATCGCGTAGCTTTTGTCACGTTATCTTGTTTATCGCGCGGCACCGGGCGTAGCAGGTCCGACAAGTCGGCTATTCGGCTTCATACCTAAAGTGCGGAGTGCACCAGGGCGTGTTAGACGGCCCACACTCTCGATCTACAACGATGCGCTAAAGCAATGTTTTTTCTCGTGAATTCAAGTTAATAGAATATACCTGCAAATGACTTGTAAGAGTTAGATGGTCCGTTTCAATGAGCACCCCGCCTCGGATCTCATCCAATGACGTGGTGGTGTTTCCCCTAAACCAGTGCAATACTGGCTCCGTGTCCCCTGGATGGAGGTGGAGAACCAAACATTTGAGGGACAGCGTAGTTCCCGTCTCTAGGAACGCTTCTTTCGCCATTTTTATTGATGGTGCTGGAAAAAAGTTTTTATTTATAATAGTGGTTGGTAAAAAAAAAAACAAGTAGAATTCAGACTGAAGTGAAGTCGAAATGAGAATATTAATGACTAATCTTCAACTTGAGGATAGTTGCTAGCTCGGTCAATTACCTAGCTTAATGAAGAGTATGAGCATCAAAAAGTGAGATAAAATAAGAGCACAAGTAGAGATTTTTGCTCTGATTTCCTTTCCATGTTTTTCGTCACCAAATGCTCAACCTCTGAGCTGGGATTTGAATCCACTTACTGCGGCGGAAGATTGCCTTGTATGCAATGTTCTTGGACATATTATGTCAGGATAGGAACTCTAGTCTCTTTAGTAACAAGTAGTAGCGTTGTATAACGGGGCTGGCATAAACACATAGTGACTAAAGCTCAAAACAAAAACAAATATCATCACCATCAGCCGGAAGTCGTACGCTGTTGAATGTAGGCCTTCCCCCTCAGAACTCTATTCAGAACGATAGGATGCCCGCGACTCTCACGATGTCGTCGGTCCATCTAGTGGGAGGCCTATCTACGCTGTGTCTTCCGGTCCGTGGTTTCCACTCAAGAACCTTTCTTCCCCATCGGTTCTTCGAACGATGTAGCTCGCCCATTGCCACTTCAACTTGTAAATCTGAGTAACTATGTCAGTTGTTTTTCGGTGAATATCCTCCTTCTGAATCCTATCGGGCAAACAAACTCCGAGCATTGCTCTCTCCATTGCCCGCCGTGCAACTTGTGAGTTTGGCCAAACAAAAGGCCTGCAGTTAAGGATCACGCTATTTTAGATGTACTCGCATTTAACTTGGAATGAACGTGGTCAACACAAGAGTAAGTAAGTATATTTACTTA
This sequence comes from Agriopis aurantiaria, assembly GCA_914767915.1. Lineage (NCBI taxonomy): Eukaryota > Metazoa > Arthropoda > Insecta > Lepidoptera > Geometridae > Agriopis > Agriopis aurantiaria. The sequence goes on along the minus strand of OU612001.1, from coordinate 4,223,183 downwards.
ATATATGTGAAGTTAGTACACTTCATAAAACAACACTGCATATTAAGCTCCTTTCATAAAAACTAAATACACATTTACAACGTAACAACGACACCGAGGTGCCATCAGCGGCTCACCATGCTTGTTTTCAAGTTCCTTGAAACAATCGTAAAAGTCGATGGGCATTTGCAACAGCAAAAGTTAAAGAGTTTCAAAAAGGGTCCCTTGTTAGGCTGGTTATGGTTTCATCTCACGTTTGTCTTGTTTGGCCTTCGTTGGAAAGAAATTATAAAGTTGGCCCAATCGTTGTGCGATGGCTGCTTGTTTTTGATACATTGATGGGGGTCTCGTATAAAGTTAGGATTTTGGTGTTCCTTGTTTATTTCCATACTTAGCTTATGTTTTCTATATAAGTGAAAATTGTATACTGTTCGTTGGTAAACGCATTACTGAAAAACGGCTGAACCAATTTGGCTATTTTTAGTGTTCGTAGTATGAATAAGGTTTTAAAGGGAAGAAAAATTTAAAAAGTAGCCCGATAAATTTGGGGAAAAAATGCTTGGAGAGGGTTCTCAATTCAGTTTTCTTTAAACGTTTTTTTCCTCATCTATAAACCGATTTGGAATAACCTTTTTTATTTACTATGTACTTAGCATGGCGATACTCATATTTGTTACTGTATCAATGTGCTTCTACAGAAGCACAATAGTTAGTTGTTGTTAGAACTTTAATTAACATGCCATCTTAGACTAAATAATACGAAAACAACTTGAAAAAATACAAACAAACTAGTACCCAAATATAAAACTAAACTAATCTAATAAACCACTGCCAGCAGGCATCGTATCCAAAATGCTGGCCGCATTGCCGCGTTGAATTGCAATGCTAATACGTTGTGCAAGATATCGGCCAACATTTTGGTCACGAGATGCTTCGACCAGACGGGTTGATAAATCTTTAAAAATATTTTTAGCGCCCGGCCCCCCGGACCTAAAGTTTCAACCTTTGGGCTCAAATATATACCCACTGTCTAGGCTACTATATTTGCGCCTTTTGAACTTTAATTAACTTTTGTATTTATATAGCAGCAACCATTTTGTAAGCTATACTATTTCCTCTGAGAAGCTATCTAAAAATATAGGTAATTAGGTAGGTACGACCCAAAAGGCATGTGCCTACACCAAGCCTACACAGTAAGCTTGTGTAGGTACAAAAAAATAACGCACAAATGGATAAAGTTTCGTCGCTAAATCGTTGAGTGGCGCTGCTTTCCATAATTCCATGAATTTAGCACAAGAGTGCACTCTATTCCTTTTTTACAATATTATCTATGCTAAACACGTAATTTTTCTGTTCACAAACTTTACACGAAAAACTTTTTGGTCTTTAAATCATGTCAGTCAAAAAAATAAAAGTTTTCGTTTTCTTTTTTTTGAGTTGTTGTTTGACAGAAGATAAGCAAAATGTCTCTTTGACTTTGGCTTTCATCGAGTCTTTGTTGCTAGTTTTTTTTTCTTCTGTGAATATATTTTATTGAATTTGTATAGAATTCATATAATTATATTGTATGGTAATCAGTATCCCAACCAGGTTGCCACTGGGAAAGCTTCGCACATCGTTTTTAATACTTGAATTACTGCAAAGATCTATAGGGGAGTAATAGGGAGAATTCAGTGAACTCACATTTTTGCTTACTCACCATGTACAGACAGTTTAAACCGCCTCAGCATCGGTGGATGAGTGGAGACGTGACAGCAGTAGACCCCCGAGTCCTGTGCCTTTGCATCAGCTAACGTTAGTTTCCAGTTCTCTCCCGCTAAGTCCACCCTGTACCTGTACATAGAAAAATGTATGGAAATATGAAAATTGTAATCAAAAACTTACTTTGGAAGAACTAGTCAACAGTTCTACGTATTTGCGTTTGTTGTTTTTAATATTGACTCAACTATTATTTTTGTTGTGATTCTAGTTTATATTTTGTTTCTCGATGCTATTCAAATTAATTTTCAAGTGAATTTGGTAATTAAAGATCTTGAAACAAATTAGCTTTGCCATGAGAGTTCTGAACATGCTGATACGTCGCTTAATCCGCACTTGCCGTACTGGATATGGCCTTCTTTTTAATCGTTTTCATTTCAAGGTCGTCGCTAGTTGGAAGAGTTATTTATTACTCTATTCATTATGCTTTTACGCGTACTCTTGTTCACTTGTTAGGCGTTAAAACTAATCAGATCAGTCAGTGATATTTTTGAAGTCTGTAGATTTTGTTTCTTTAAAAATTATTGCTGTTTCGGCGGATTTTACTACACTTTATTCAAGATTAGTTAACCACGTTTGATCAGCTTACCACTCTTCATTCTGATGTTGTGATGATGAACAAATTTGTTTGCTAATGAATATTATGACGTTTCACTTAATAATATACCCAGTGGGACAAGGCACTGGTGGAAGTCTTTTTTCTGTTCCATATCCCATGAACTGAGAGCCAGAACTCTGGTGTAAAGCAACCGGTGTTACATCGTAGTTAAACAGTGTTAAAAGTTGCTCTGTCAGCGTCTTGCAGAAGAAAGTTGTCATACACCAAACCTCAGGCTTAAGGCGAAATGGTAGAGAACCGTACATTTGTATGACGGTAAAGCGGCGTGCGCGCTTTCAAATATTTATTTTAATAATCTTACGCTTTTACAAAAAACTGCGACCACTAAAGTATTTGAATGATTGTTAGGATAAGAAACAATTTTTTTGATAAAATATCTTCTATAGAAACTGAATAAAGTTGATTCAATCCATTGAAGGAAACGTAAATACGGGTGTTTTTTTAGGAAAGTATACGATTTTTTTCTATCGAGCCAAGTTTCTTAATCGTGTATCGGTGACCACATCCGAATAAAATATTTCAAAAACATTTACTAAACATAAATAAATAATGTCAATTAATCGATTTTAAAGGTCTACTTTTGAATATTCGTGAGGACGAATCGTCAAATTTGAAACATATTTCGTCTTAATGATTCTTATTATTCCACATATTCATATGTTTTTCTTAGATTTTAGTTTCTTTTTAAATACATGTATAAAAACAACGTATTAAAAAGACTAAAGCTCAGGTTGTCGCCAGCAGTGGGGCACCTCACGTTGCCAGTAGTAGACTGACAAACTTCCTGATAATGTGCGCCGTGCCGTGTCGAGGTCTGACCCTTGATCCGATGGTTAGTTTCTTACGGTGTTGGTGGAGACTCTTAGATAAAAGGCCTTCACCATGGCTACTATTGGGACAGTGACATTTTTTTTTAAATTTTTGTTTATAGTACATAGGCTTGCGCTTGGCCGCCATCTCGCCTGATGTTAAGCGACGATGCGGTCTACGATGGAGCACGCTTGCCTAGAAGAAACTGATTCACTCTCGACTTGAAGACACCCAGATTGTAACTGTCGGGGAAAACACATTCAGGCAGCGAATTCCACAGACTAGCAGTTCGCACAATAAATGTGGAATCAAAGCGCTTCGTACGGGTTGTCAGTTTTTTATTGTTATTATTCTAGCCATGATTATTCCACGGCACGGCAATGGCTTCTATTCTCTTTTTCCTTTTTATGCATTATTTAAGGTTGTCCAAATTTTGCAAAGAGACGATTATGCCGTACAATCCGTACATATTAACATCTGCATAAACAACAGTGTCGTCTTATTTAAAGTATTAATTCTTACCTTGTATCTGCTGCGTGTGTGTCTAAATTCACTGTGAGCAGCTCGAAGTTTTTATCCTCAAATATTCTGAGCCAAGATACCTATAACAATTGATATAATTAAAATTAAAAAAAAATCCGGACAAGTACGAAAAAAAAACTGAAGTAGAAATATTGAAAGACAAACTTAAGTTTGTAGTTGACAATAAGGTTCTTCCATACACTCTAACTACAAAATGTAAGTTTGTTATAGCAAAATAATTATTTTTAAATGATATAACTTCATATTTATAACTTTCGGATTTATTCCTATATACCTACGTGCTATGAGACCTTGTCTCTTGTCAAATTTCATGATTCTAGGTCAACCGAAAGTACCCTATAGGTTTTGGTTCCCCTGTGAAATCGCAAAATATGCGACATAAACGTTCATATCCTTTGATTGCGTTGACTTACAACTTAAATTTTTTTACAGCCGAAAGAAACCATAGACCCATGTATTTAGTATAAATTTCAACTTGATATCTTTACGCGTTCTTGAGAAAAAAGGTCTTAACAGACGGACAGACAGACGGACAACGAAGTGATCCTATAAGGGTTCCGTTTTTTCCTTTTGAGGTACGGAACCCTAAAAAAGGTAATGGTAGGCCCTATGTATGTGTATCTTTAGAAGTAGACGGCATTTTTTGGTTAAGCGGCCGAACCAATTTTGATGATAATTAATCATCATCATCAGCCAGAGGATATTCACTGCTGAACATAGGCCTCCCCCTTTAAACTCTACACTGAACGACAGCCTGCCTTTAGCATTCACTGGATGCAAGCGACTCTCACAATGTCGTCGGTTCATCTAGTGGGAGGCCTATCTACGCAGCATCTACCGGCTCGTGGTCTCTCACTCAAGAACCTTTCTTCCCCATCGGTTGTTGGTTCTTCGAGCGATGTGGCCTACCCATTGCCACTTCAACTTGCAAATTTTAACAGCTATGTCGGTGACTCTGGATCCACGTTTCGGATAAATAATAGATAATAAATAGCCTGACTCAATGCCAACCCAAAGTGAATATCCCATAAAAATAATTATAGCCAAGCCTTTTGTAAAGGCCGCTTATAGAGAGAGATTCTTCTGTAATTATATTATTATATATTCTGTATTAGTAATGCATACTTTCTACTCCAGAAAATATGTGAATACTGAAGAATTTCATAAACTAAAAGCTATCTTTAAAATAATTTCGTTTATACATATTATGTATCGTTTTATTTCGTTTCAGTTTTAGATTATTTAGTCTATTACTTACCGTTTTGTCCCTTAAAGCAGTGACTTTACATTCAAACAGTACCGTTGCTCCCGAGTCTGCGTCTAATATGGTCTCTTCTGAAGTCAAGTCTTCGAAGGATGGCGGTCGAAAACTGGAACAAGAACACCTTATTACGTTTCACAATAAAAAAACCCGGACTAATGTGAATACAACTCGCACCCTGAGGGTTCCGTACAAACTTAATAAATATGTACGTAGATCCATCCCAAAAATGGAGACGAAAAAAGGTTAAAAAGATTGAAATATTGAATGACAATCTTAACTTTGTAGTTGGCATACATACCAACTACAAAATTTATCTTTGTAATAGCAAAAACATTTTTTTATGTGATGTAATATCAAATTAACAAATTACGGATTTTTTTGATGTGCTGTGAGACTTTGCTTCTTGCCAAATTTCACGAATCTAGGTCAAAGGGAAGTACTATAGGTTTCGATTCCTTGTGATATCGCAAAATATGCGAAAATATGCGACATAAACGGTCATATCTTTTGATGGTGTTGACTTACAAGTTTGATTTTTATACAGCTAAAAGAAACTGTAGACTTAAATATTCGATATAAATTTGAACTTGATACCTCAACGCGTTCTTGAGAAAAAAGGTCTTGACAGACGGACAAAAAAGTGATCCTAAAAGGGTTCCGTTATTCTTTTTGCGCGTACCTCAAAAAGGTGATACTATAAGGGTCCCGTTTTTTCTTCTTGAGGTACGGAACCCTAAAAATGGATTCTGTAGGCTCTAATAATTAATATTAGCGGATAAGATTACCTAGGTGAATTGATTCCGAAGTGAATAAAGTGGAATAAATCATACGAGATTGATAAGTATTTGGACTGATGTCGTGTTCCCACAACTGCATCTTTACTTTGCGGTTATATAATTTACCACTATGCAAGTTTTGGTAGACGATATTATTACCTTCGCTTAAAAATAAATAATTCACTTAAATTTAAATTTTGTTAAGGACTGACGTCATCATCATCAGCCGGAAGACGTCCACTGCTGAACATAGCCTGCCTTTTGCATCCACTGGATGTTAAGGCCTGTAGTTTCCATTTATTTATTCTTTCATGTCTCTAATTTATCAGACCTAAACGCCAATCCAAATCAATCCTAATTCAGGTCGAGTTTCGCAATTCGCTTGCAGTTAACACGATGGCCCTCCGTTTTGTCCCCATAAAAAAACATTACGAATTCAGTGTGTCGGTTTTCCAGATTTCCTCCGGGCTGTTCGTTTGCACTTCGCAGGCCAGTTCTCTAAGTTGTTTACCGCCCTTAAGGGCCCTTTTCTTGCCCTCGAGGTGACATAAAAGTGAGTTTAGTGCGGCAGACTGCGGAGAGGTTTCCAGTGAATGTTTCAACCACTGTATTGCTAGGTAAATATGAATGAATGTTGGGTTCCGTAGCTTTAAAATAACAATTCGCTCTAGGCTTATAAAATGTGTGAAATTCAAATATATGAAAATCATATTTTAGAACTGATTTCGAATTGGTTTTGTTGGATTTTTTATGTCCCATAATTTGTTACTGCAATCGAATAGAAGAAATGGTAGGCGTATCTTCGTAGATTGAACATTCTGTACTTAGAAACTTCATTTATTTTTACGCTCAATTTTTTTATTTTAGCATGACAGTAAACAAGTAAGCTACTAAAAAGTATATCACGGTCAATGTGACCGTCTCGTGACTTTGTGCTCGTCACCCGACTTTGTATTTCATCATAGCGAAGTTACGTACGTTATTAGGGTATCTTCAAGTGTAACTAATGACTAATGTACCGATATGTCACACTTATTTGTTGTCAAATTAAAGCAAAAAAATATACTTGATTAACTGTCTGTTTTTTTTTTTTTTTTTTTATTCTTTTCAGTTGAAATTTATTAAATATAGACTTTCTTTGTAATATTTCTTCCAACACTGGAAACATTTTTAGGAGGTTGTATATTTCTTTTCATAAAATAGGCACTATCAATGATCTTGCTTTCGCGTCTTTTTCTTTGAACTGTTTTTCCACCTTCACAATATCAAGGAGAACTTTTTCTTCCAAAATTATTTGGAGTACAAACTTCCCGTTTTGGAAATTTGTACCATCCTTTAAATACGGAAAAGCTTCGTATTTTCTTTCGATTTATATGTTTCAATATTTTATTTTGACCGCAGTTTTTTTTTGTTTTTAATTTGTATCAACGTTTTTTCAAATTATTTTCATTATAAAATGTTCAATGTTCACTGCGTATTTTCTATTGCTATCTTTTTTTATGCCATGGGTGGCAAACAAGCAGGCCAGCCGCCTGATGTTAAGCTTTCAGCGTCGCCTATGGATACTTGTAACTACTTAAGGACTCTATTAACTTGCCTTTTGATGTTATCTAGCTTACTTTTTTAAATTAGCCCATAATATTTTAGATAAGCCTATTGTAAAATTGAAATATTGATATAAGATTTTCTCTTTATGGGCCAACCAACTCAATCATTGCTAATCGTACCGAACAACCATAGAGTCCTTCAAATGGACTACATACGCTACTCCAATAATCGAGGTTTTACTCAGCTTAAATAACTTGTAGTAGTACGTGAATTTTTATAGACGTACCAATGTCTATAATACATGCTATTCATCATCAGCCTGAATAACCAACGGCATAAGATTATTTTTGGTTATGCCACAGTTATGATGTTTTAAAGCTTATTTTTAACTCTGAGTTAGTAGGTTTAGCTACCTAAATGTTGTCTAGCTTCTAAGGTACTGGCAACTACCTAAATATTTATCTTACCTGATCTCATCTTTCAATCTTCATGCTAGAAATCACAACAAATTATAGTAGCCCAAAAGTAGTTCTACGTCTAGAAAAAATAACATCCCTAAGTTTTTCCCTCAAGCATATCACCAGGTTCCTCGAGGCCAAAAGCAAGTGGTTCAATCTTTCACGTTGTCTTAATCCCGCTCCAAGTTTTGTAATGAAAATCAGAATTTTATTGGGCAATTCCTTTGTTTAACGTAGAGTTAACCAGATTCTCAGCCGGATAGACTGTGTACAAGCGAAAATTTAAGTAAAGAAAAAGCGACGCGACACTTAAATTTACGAAATGGATGCCTAGGGTTTCTCTGCTGTGATAAAAGTCTATTACTTTCTAGATTGAGTTTGAATATTTTCCATGTTAATGCTGTTTTTATTTTGTGCAACTCTGTTCCTTTTATTTCTGTTTTTGTCGTCACATAAAAGTGGCTTTAATAGGTAACAGACACTCTATTAGCATCAAAGCGAAACTGTTTCATGAATTTACAATGGTCATCTATGCAACCAATGGATCCAGGGTTTTGTACAAATGCGTTTTATCAGGCGCAAATTATACTGGTGATCCACTAAAATGTTGCGAAGGCTCCTATCCTATGACATTTATTATTGGTTTCCCACCAGACTGTCACAAGTATTTGGCTCTTTGATATTTGGCTATTTGACAAGCTCCACTGGTGGAGTCAGGCGGTGGATACAAGTGGCCCGGAGGGTACACTTCGGTGTTTGTCAGGGTTAGTGGGTGAAAAATGACTTGATCATCCCTAAGAATTCAATAGTAGTCTTGAATCCTACGACAAAGTGTTGAGAGAATCCAGTGCTACGCAAAACTACAACAAACTCAGGCATAAACAGAAAAATGTATGCTAGAATAGGAAGGATTTTGGACTTGTAACACACCTATGGAACTTTTATGTCAACCCTCACGAATGAGGTACCGAATCTTTGGCCTTTTTGTCAGTCAAAGTCAGTTTATGCAGTAGAAAGGGTTCTATTTTTCTGTTAGACTAGTTACCCAATGGTCAAGTTGATGATAGCGATATTTATGTCTTTATTCCAAACACAAACCTGCTGCAAAATGTAGGTAACTAAACTACGGTTTCATTTAAAATGGGTTTCGTTATGGTCTTAAGCGACCAAGGTCAGAAGCTTATTAAGGTTAATTGAAATTTGTCTTCCCTCAAGCGACCATTAAGCCTCATTTCTAATAGGACAGTCTCAATTTTAAAGTCTGTTTCTTTTTTTTACAGCGACTTAGTTTTTTCAAGAATTGATAGTGTTTTTTTAACCGACTTTAGAATGAGGTTATCAATTCGACTGTAGGTATATTTATTTTGTATGTTTGTAACGCGATTACTCCGCCTACCTATAATTATGTCCGTTAATATGTACCTATTCTTAAAGAAAACTATACTTTATTGTTGGAAAGATTACGCAACCGTGTCATTTCTGTTTAAGCTTTCTCATCGTGTGGGGTAGATTTAAAAGCCTATCTACTTTTTAGTTTACGTTTGTACATGAAGGTATACATAGTATTGAAATCGGTTATTGTTTTTTATAAAAATTTATTATTATATCTATGTCTTTTTAAAGTCTACGCTTAGTTTGTTTTGACATGAGAATCTTTAGTGTATTGCAATACATATACTTTATTTGTTTGTGTTTGTATGTGTTTACTCTAAAAGACAGTCAGCACAGTTATTCAGAAATGGGACGTCTCCAATTCTTCCTTAATTACTATAATGACACAAAAATATGTCTCACAATTTTCCGGGGATTACGAAATGTCTTTAGACCTTGACCTGGATAGTGTAGATATACAGAAAACTGTCTACACAATATTGTGCTTGAATATTCCAAACTTAAGCCAGACTGAGATAACTTCAGTGGGTTAATGGGGGACGTGATTTTGCAACACTTGCGTCGAAACTTTACCACGCCACTAATATGTGTAGATCACTTCCTTTCTGTGAAGTAGAGATTGTGTAGTAAATATTATTTAGATCTTTTTTAAAGTGTTTAGAAAGCTGGTTTGAATGAATATCATTTATAGAGGCTGGGAAGTATTTTGAAAAGCATTTAAAAAAAACTCAACTACTGTTTTATTTTTAACTTCTGGATGCATGTAATTTTAACATTTTTTGTACTTAGGGATACATATTAATGTTAAACTTATTTTGGCCCAATATTTTTTCACGGCTATATTATGTCCATTAAAATAAAGTACTTAGATAAGATAACGATGTTGCCCAAATGCCCAGTAAACTTTACGATGATACCCATTGTTTTACGAGAGACCGCCCTAAAACAGTGTTTAGTCACAGTAGATTTATTTCAAAGAAAGGTTGCATAATTTATTTTAAAAAAAACGGAATATTTTAGTAATTTTTATGTGGTCAAGTTTCACGAGAGGCTGTATCAGTGTGGAAATTTTAGTCATTATTTTAGTCTAGTTTTTGGGAAATGTTCAATTCTAACATACGATTATGATTGTAAGGCTAGGCGTTTGACCACAACTCACCTGATATTAAGAGATGGTGTGGTCAAACTGTTGGTTTTAATAGCTGGTCTTTTGGAAAATAAATTCACACAGCGGGCAATGGAAGAGAATTATAATCTGGAACGTGGATATTCGCCAAAGAACCAGAGTCACCACATAGCTATTAAAATTTGCAAGAAGTTGCAATGGACAGGCCACACCACTCGAGAACCGATAACTGATGGGGAAGGAAGGTTCTTGAGTGGAGACCACGAACCTGAAGACTCAGCGTAGGTAGCCCTCCCACTAAATAGACAGATGACATTGTGAGAGTCACGAGCATCCAGTGGATACAGATGGCAAGTTGTCGTTCAGTGTGGAGTTCTAAAGGGGAAACTTATGTTCAGCAGTGGACATTTTCTGGCTGATAATGATGATAATTAGAAAAAAGCTTTTGATTGGGAGAGTTGGATATTGAACGCGCTAATCACAAATATAATATCATAAATGCACAAACTTGTTGATTTACTATACATGAAAATGATGTCAACACTACCTTTATTGGCTCGCTTATACCTTCACATTCTGTATGATAATTAAATACTTGTATTCAACGCCGTGCAAAGACATTGTCTACTTTTGGTAAAAGAATACTTTGCAAATAAACACAATTTCTCAAGCGAGAAACAGTTTCCCATAATAGTTAATTACAGCAGCCAATCAAGCGGATCATTCAAGCTGCTGGCATGTAAGCTCAAACAGAAACTAATTTCGCTTGATAGGAACCCGCGATATCTCATTTGTCGGTCTAATGAAGATCCTTTTCACACTGCCACGGGCCTAACGCTTGCTCGGCCGGTTTTACACCGGAATGATTAGATCATTTTTCTATGTGGTATTTCAATAGGTGAAAAAACATTATCAGTTTTGCGGTAATTTTTTCGGGTAACCTTTGTTTTTTGTTTTGAATGTGCATTTTTTACTTAAAAAAACGTTTTAAATACGTATTTCTATTTACTTATGACATAAATTTTACAAAGTTTTTCAGAGTTCCATTTAGATATTTAACGCAATAAAAATGTTCACATCATCAGAATCGCAAAAGGATTCATTATAAATTATTATAAAAACGGCTTACGCTCACAATTTTTGTAGTAATTAATAAAAAAAAACATTATTAATCGACTTCAGGACGAGGTTATCGATTCGAAAGTGTTTTTTTTTTGTATGTTTGTTATGCTATTACTCCGCCAATTATGAATTGATTTTGATGATTCTTTTTTTGTTGGTAGGTCCTCAAAGGTGGTCCCAAATACATGTTATCGAAGTTGATTTAGCACTTTTTGAGGAATCAATATTAAAAAAATAATATACCTACACCTATAGTTCTTTTTCTGAGATTTACACAGATGACGTTTTGGTTTGTGGTTACCTTGAGCAAAAGTTTTGATGTGGACTGTCAATCACTGTTTGAACTCTCATCACAGAAACATTAGAAAAAAGGAGATTGTATGTATTTGTAAGGAAGCATCATAATAATTATACCTATAATTATGTCCGTTAATATGTACCTATTCTTAAAGAAAACTACTTTATTGTTGGAAAGATTACGCAACCGTGTCATTTCTGTTAAAACTTTCTCATCGTGTGGGGTCGATTTAAAAGCCTATCTACTTTTTAGTTTAAGTTTGTATAAGTAGGTATATTCTTGAAGTCGGTCATATTTTTTTTCAAAATCAAAATCAAAATATATTTATTGCAGTTTGTTGGTAAACCTAGATGTAATACAGACATAATCTGTTCTTAAGAGCTCCGAAAACAAACTTGTCTCTAAATGGACGTGCAATATTAGCACTGGCATTCATAACTCACTAATTATAAGTTATTAGTATTGTTAGTTTACAAAGGAAATGTCTTAGTATAGTAGTTATGTCAAGTTAAATAGGTACGATGTCTACAATATTATAATGTCATTATTAGTTAGTCAATGTTAGTATTCCAATTTAATCTCTTATCATTAATAAATTCTTTTACGGTGTAATAGCACTTAGTCAGTAGAATTTTTTTCAATTTTATTTTTTTCTAAGAACTATTTATTATTATATCAAGTACATTAACAATACAAATGATTTGTCAATATTATTCAACGTTCAGTACGGTGTGACAGCCTGCCTCGTAATTTTCATCCGCATCACGTCTATACAAGAGTTCCCAGTTTGAATAAAACGGGCCTCGTTGGGGTCACACTTTTTCTTTTTGTGAAAAAAATATGCTTTTCCTCAACATATGTTTGAGATGTTCTTTTTATAAATTAGACTCGGAATAATATCATTACTCTGCTCCTTTTATTATCCCTCGTATATCTTTCGTCCTTGTTTATGGTAAGTTAGTTTTAAATGAGAAAAAGTTCTAACTTGTTTCTAGAAAACTAAATGAATATTTCATGAGATCTTATGAAAGTTAATGTTCGGCTGACACTTGACGAAATTCCAGCACTGTATTACTTTTTTGTGCTTTTATATTTTTTCGTACTTGTCACTTAATTTTTTTTCTCTGCAGTTTTTTTTTCACACGGTCATCTGACCTCAAACTAAGCAAAGCTTGTGATATGGCTGCCAGAGACTGATATACATACATATATAGTTTTAAATACATACTTAAATATATATTAACAACCAGATATAGAACAAACACAAATGTTCATCACATAAATGTTTGTCCTAGGTGGGAATCGAACCCATGCCCCCAAGCTCAGAAGGTAGGTTCACTACCAACTGGACCAACGGGCTATCTAAAGATTCAAAGTCAATTGCTTTGAACCTGCAAAGTCAACATTGAAAAACTGCGAGAAGACTGTTAAATAACGCAAAAACATCGTAGCATACCAATTAGGTACATTTAAAAATCAGTTGACAGCTTTTATACCATTCTTCTTCTTTTAATATGTAAATGTACCGCATTAGGAGAGATTGTCATTTCGAATAAAATAACTTGAAACGCGTCTCTAGGCTGTGAAGCAGACTATAAAAATTCACAATAAGCGCCGCTTGCGAACTCTGCAAGTCTTTAAACTTAATACCACCATCGGATAAAGCTCAACACGGACGTAGTTCAGGGTAATCTTTCGAGGGTCCTATTCAGGCCATAACAATTAAATTACGGAAAGAAAACACTTATTATATTTATAATTATATATAAATCAAAGTCGTGTTAGTAACACGATTTATAACTAACTAGCAGACCTGACAGAGGTTGTCCTGTCTTAGAAATGTCAAACACACAAAGTCAAAATTGAAAATCTATTTTTTTTACACCTTGGGTTACATTATTGGAGTTTTAGTAAAGATCCCTATTAAAAAAAAAAAAATATACCCTATTTTACCCGGGGATAGTGTAGCTTCCCAACAGTGAAAGAATTTTTCAAATCGGTTCAGTAGTTTCGGAGCCTATTGAATGCAAACAAACAAACAATCAAATCTTTTCTCTTTATAATATTAGTATAGAAGAACGACTGGACCGATTTTCATGCTCTTTGTTTTTATTCCTCTCCGTTCCGAATAGCAAAATAAGTATTAAAATAATTTTCGGAATCGGAAAAAATCACGATTTTTTAAGATTATGAATAAAATTCATATACTCATACATTTTATATGGAATGGCAAGAATTGAAGTATATACATTATACATTGATATATTACATCATAGAAAAAATATATCTTTGTCATCTAAGTCAAAGGAGGTGGCTGTCGCTACCGAGGAGGTTGCTTCAATGAAGTATATAACGCGAGTGAAACCGCGGGGTGCAGCTGTTGTTATAACTATTTATGCATTTAAGTTAATGAAATCCTGCAATATTTTTGGTTTTGGTTTAAATTTGTATACGTTGACTGTTCTGGTTTCATTTCAGGTATATTGAAGAAGAAAAAAACGAGCTTTTGTCTATGAAAATTTAATTGGATTTAGAAAGTTGTGCGACTTGTTGAAATCAGGTTTTTTCGGGACATTTTTTTGAATACACGGTCATCTGACCCCAAACTAAGCAAAGCTTGTGATATGGCTGCCAGAGACTGATATATATGCATATATAGTGTTAAATACATACTTAAATAGATATTAACACCCAGACATAGAACAAATACAAATGTTCATCACATAAATGTTTGTCCTCGGTGGGAATCAATCTCACACCCCCAAGGTCAGAAGGTAGGTTCACTACCAACTGGACGAACGGGCTATCTAGTTGGTCGACATTAGCCCGTTTTTTCACTAGTTTGAAGCTTGGTAAAAAATCTTAGCTAGCTTACTTCCCCCTTCCCCCTTACCTTCCCCTTACCCTTCTGAATCAGACCCTGGTTCCGCTCATGGCGCCCATCATGCTAATTTTATATATTCTTATTGCTTTACTTTATTACTTCCTACTCATTCCACTGAAATCATTCATGAATGCAAATGTTTTTATTTCGCTTAATTTTCCGCTTCTGAAATTATGATTTCATGGACGTGGTGAGTTTTTAATTGACTTCAAAAAGGTCTGGTTTTACGAAGAGGCGGTCGTAGTCTGACCCTTTTTTAAGGGACATCATAAAACATGCATAGCTACTGACAATTTGGTCGCTATGAAAATAAATAAATACAAAATTAATAATAGCTAACCGTGTACCACACTTCTTTCAGGATGATAGGTAACTATGTAAGATTACTGAAAAATGTATGCAAGTGATCAAAGACACAAAACGACAATACGACAACGATACAACGACAACAACGATGACAAACGACAACACGAAACAAAAAACTAAAAACACAAACAATAAAAAAAAAAAAAAATTACATTAAAATCCATACAAACAAACATCAGGTGCTTACGATTAAGCGAGTGAATAGACCTCATCATTCACGTGTATAAGAATCTATGTAATAAAGTCATCACCAAGAACTTCTTTAACCTATAAAACTATCATATTGCACGAGGTACGCTCTCTTACTGAATGTATAATGTGATAAAATGCTAGGTAATTTCCCCGGTCGTTTATTATACTGCAGCTTTCGTTGCAAACACAAGTTTCAGAGTATCTTTCATCTTTACGTGGAAGACCTT
This sequence comes from Agriopis aurantiaria, assembly GCA_914767915.1. Classification (NCBI taxonomy): domain Eukaryota; kingdom Metazoa; phylum Arthropoda; class Insecta; order Lepidoptera; family Geometridae; genus Agriopis; species Agriopis aurantiaria. The sequence goes on along the minus strand of OU612001.1, from coordinate 4,207,821 downwards.
TTAGGGGCTCGGGGGTTTCCCGTCCTAGTTTCAGTTTACTGCTTTCGCCCCATTTATCTTCTTTCATCAATCTTTTTTACTTTAAGGGTTAACTCACACATTCACATTGGCACGTTGGAGTGCGATTGTGCCACTGAATACGTGTCGCACTCTTAATATAAGGCACTGTAACTTTTTCTTTGCGTGGGAATGTAAGGACTATGAAGTATCACAATGAATTCATTTGGATTGTGGTCCAAGTTTTAATACAATACGATGCCAAAGTATTAAATGCATGACTCTATGAGCAAAGTAGACGTATAGTCATAGTTTTTCCATTTATTTTCAGTTCTGTTCTGTTGTTTGTCATTTCTGACGAACAATAAAGAATTATCTACCTATTTGCTGGCATACGTGATAAAAAAAAAATAAAAAAAAAAACATACAATCTAGTTGATGACCTCCTCCTTTTCGAAGTCGGTTAAAAAAGGACAAGTTATTGGCAAACTTTAAATAAAATAAACTGTTAATGCAACGATATCATGCACCGGTGTGACGTGAAATATACGGAACAACAACAAAAAAGGTACTAAAGTTATATGATTATTTACGGGATATTTACCGTGGTAAGGTTGTGGAATGAGCTCGCGATATTTCGGCGCAATTACATGCACCATGTTCACGGGAAGACTGAAGAGTGCGGGTGGTTGGTCGAACAGTTAAAAAGTTAGGTGCAGACATAAAGATCTACCCTCTTTCTTAGTCTTAGGTCTAACAAAAAAGGTACTGGCACGCAGATAAGTCAACATCATCATCAGATGATTTATATGGCGTCCGAAACACACGGGTTGACACACTGGATTTATTAAGTTTAGTTGGATATATTTTGAGTTGCAGTCACGTCTGCCACTCAGAGCTGAAGCAGGCCTGGCGCACTCCGCACTTTAGGTATAAAGCTACAAGTAGCCGACTTGTCGTACCTCGCACGTCCTGAATTGCACTTTATTGTGTAGTAGCAAGAGTCGCTACTTATATAAACGATTTTGCGGAGCGAATCTTCTGTACTTCTACATTTGTCTTCTGTGGCTGAAGTGACCTCTTCTTGGACGCTGCATGGCCTTGGACGCGATTTATGTAACAAAGTTTGCCCAGATCTTTCCCTCTCACCTAACTAGCAGAAATATTAGGCTTAAGATAAGTAAAGCATACAAAAGAGAGCAATTTAATTTTAGCGTGAACCTGTACCAACATACATTCTTGGCCGCTTCGATTTAATTGCGGCTTATAAATTTAGAAACATACGTATTTATTACAAAGAAACATCAGAAAAGAGATCGGAATATTTTTAAAAGTGCGTAGTCTGACCTTGCCTTAACTATAATCTGATCTTGCTAAGTAAGTTCCTGGGATTTGGCACCAAAACTCAATAGCGGATCGAGTAGGTCGTCCTATTCTCACCCAAGCGACGACATTTCTATTCAACCCGAGCAACCAAAGGAAAAATCATGAATATATTCGTTGGGCATTTCATCAGCTTCACTCGCATTTTCCTTGGAGACCTTACGATTACGCATGTTTGTTTTAGGTAAAGATGTGTACACAAAGCCATGCAGTTATTAAAGTAAAATGGTATTTTTAGGGTTACGTACCCAAAGGGTAAAAACGGGACTGTATTACTAAACCTACGATGTCTGTCTGTCTGTCCGTCTGTCCTACCTATTAACAGCTGTATCTTTCGAACCGTAATAGATAGCCAGTTGAAATTTTTACAGAATATATAATGTTACGGCGGATAAACTAAATAATAATAAAAAAGTCGAAATGTAAAAACAAAAGGGGGGTCCCGTACAACAAACGTAATTTTTCACGGTTTTTTTTATTAGCTCTAATGTCAAAACAGTAATACGCACAAGCGTCAAACTAGATGTGATTATAGTATACATTTTAAAATATAACAACAAAATAATAAATAATGGCCATGTGCGAGTTGGTGACAAATTTCTGTTCATTACCAAGTTATAACTGGTATTTTCGTCATTGAATTTTGTGGTGTACGGAACCCTCAGTGCACGAGCCCGACTCACACTTGGCCTGTTTATTTTAATACCACGTGATCTTAAGTTGGACTTTAAATATTACTCGACCTTACAATTACGTATAATGTTTATTTTAGGCAAAGAAACAAAAAGGTAAACAAAAAAAGGGAAAGGTAAGGTTTGTAAAGGTATACAAAGGCCACGAAGTTATTAAAGAGTTATGGTATTTTTTACTAATACCGTGTTACTTATGTTGAACTTTGATATCACACACATATCACTACTTATCACACAATGTATTCGTGTATGCGAAAGTAGCTTGTCTTTTTGACTGTTACCGTTTTACGGCAAAACGGCGGAACCATTCTATATAGAATTATGAAACAGTTGTTACACAGGAGACAACTAATTCTGGCAAGTAGTCTGCATCATGAGAAAGAGTCGTAATCTCAAACTTTATCGTGCAGACGGTTTAAATTGTCAAGGAATATACCCACCGTCTTCATTGTCTTTTGTGCCGTTACTAAGTTTGTCTTGAAATTTTATTTCTAAACTGAGTCATATACTCATTAATGATTATAGATGTCGGCCTATGACGCTATGACTCAGCTGTACACTGGTGAACAATAAATATACTTGTGATTAAAACTGAGTAGGTATATACTATCAAAAAGTTCCATTAGCCAGGTCCGTACGAAGTTATATTTAATTTATGTTACCAAGTTTAACTTTGCACAAAGGATAACTTATCTTCTTCCTCCTATATTTATAGAAACGATGTACAAACTATATATATTAACTTTCAGCGCTAAGTTAAGTGATAAATATGTTTAAAGTGGTAACTTGAGTTTATCTGAGAAGGAAGTAAATTGCCTGATTTTATCAGTTTAAGCGCGAATAGAAATATTATAATCTACTGATTCAAACTTTATCTTTGTAACTTTTGTCACAGCTTTTGTATGCTTGGTTTTTATATGACTTTTTAATTGGACTGTATTTATTTTAAATGTTTATCGGGACTTATCAAGCATTATTTTATTTAGGTAAAAATAGGTAACTTTCACTCGACGTTTCGAGCAAGTTACAATGGCCGTGGTCACGAGCCGACTGTCAACCGTGCTGTCTGTGGTCGACTGTATTTTTTGTGTGTGTACAATAAATTCGATGCCAATTGATGCCCCTTTGATGCCCGTTTAGTTTTGGAGTCAAATGATGAATGCAATTAACTTACTTGTCATGAAAATGTTTATTGCTCGTAGCATAAGAGTCGAAGATGTAGTTCAGCATTGGTGAGTCGGACTTCCCTCGCACGTGTGTCCGCCGGGGTTTCATCGTCACCCTCGGGTTGCGGAAGACAGTAGGTGGTGATGACATGGTGATGTACCGCGTTACCGCCTCAGTGGTTGGAGGTGCTGCGGACAAGTTAGTTGTGTTACTCAATATTCTATAAGTATTTTTTTCCTTGTAATTTTTTTTAACAGAACAGATTCATTAAATCATCAATCAAAACACTAATTATACAAAATTTAATTGTGATATAATCTGGGTCAGGGATCTTAGGAAGGAAGATTGCTGTTTGATACCATAATCCCTTCCACGGATCTAAAGCTAAACTATCTTATACACAATTATAAATATTCGATATTGAAACTAAAACTTGAAATAACAAAAAAGTATTTACAACTTAATCTAATCCATTAGTGGAAGGAAAGGTCCCCAGAAAGCTGGCGGCTTACCTACGTTGAATGGCAATGCTCAATTTTTGTGTGAAATAAAAGTAAGCACTCTGGACATTGACGCTTCCATCAATTGCCTGAGCAAGTCACGATACACCGCCAAAGTGGCCGGCCCCCACGGACCCATCGTCCCCAAACAGCGCAAACATATACACCAGGTCAATGTATATGTGCGCCATTTGAGGTTTTCGGTTTTAGCGGCGGCATCGCTGGCCTGAATTGATGTTGCAGGAAGCTGATACGGAGCCATTGTGTCTACGCATGTTGCATCCCATTTCAATGGCTGTCCCACCTTCCAAGGTATGAGAGTCATCCTGTCCGGTCTTTTGCCGTCGTTCGTATCAATCCATTAGGTTCCAAGACTGACAGGACGCCGGAACTGGCGAAAGCTCGACGAATGACGTCATTCAGGCTAGCGTGCTGCGGTTTTTCATACAATACATGCCGTGGTGGCCGAGGCGATCGACAGTATCTACAAAGTTGCAGCGATGGGGGACTTTATATATATATTAGCATATATTTACTAGGGAAGCTTATGTTCTACAGCAGGCTTAGCACGGGCCGTGGACAAATTGTCTTTCCTTCGTTTTTATCCACGCATAGACGCGCCAAAGCTAGAATATGGATATGTTTGTCTCTTTCTCGCGGGATAAAAACGGTGGAAAGACAATTTATCTACGGCCTGTGCTAGGCCTGCTGTTTTACACGTGAATTCAAGTTTTCTTCATAACCTTTCTGAGATAATGTTCTATACAATTGAATTCGTATTGTATCTCGAATCACAATCAAGACAATCTGTCCCCACATCAAATTAGAAATCTTCCAGTATCATATCATATTGCAGAATATTCTTAAATAAAATATTGTCATTTAAAACTGGGCGAGTTTTGCTTAGTAATTGGTATGCATAATTTAAATCTGACATACGGGTTCATGGCAGGGTTGTAATTATGTATATGGATAAAATCTGTGCCCGTGTGTGTTGCGGGGAAAAAACTACTTGTGCTTCCAATGGCAGTCAAAGAGGTATAAGTAAATTGGCATAATATATGACATACACACTTAAGTAACTTTGTACTGTGCAGCAGCCTTATTAATATTAAGGAAGTCCGCTTTTAATTCTGATACCTCTAATTATAATAATTCTGACTTACCTATTTACATGGCCATTTAAATATTAACGTTTAGTTCAATTTAAAAGCAGTTATTCTAGTAATTCTTGGTTAATATGTTCCTTATTAAGTATATTTGCTAAAGCATTTGATATTTGAGCTAAACTTCAAGAGCGTTTCGAAACCAGTGAATTTAGATTTTCATTTCAAATACAGGGTACGTGCATTTGACGTCAATTGCAAGCGGTCGTTCTCGGAGCTAAATTAGGTCACCAAGACTGAGTTCAGACTCCGGTATAATTCAGAAGATACAAAAAGAAAATATGGAAGTTTCATTTATTGATTCGCCTAATGTAGATATTCCTACTTGAGAATTCCGTACGCATTTGAGGAAAATGACGACGCACATGAAATATATTCCGTCTTGCTAACTTAGTTTGAAGGTTGCCTTTTCTTTTTATTGGAATGTGAGTTAGAATGAGATGTTTTTGGGGTATGTACTGCTGCCAGAAGTTTGTGTGATATGCAGATATACCTATAATATACAAAGATACAGCAAAGCTCAGAAATAAAAGTACAATACCCTACCTTTTAGCTGACCAAAAAGTAACCGTACAAGAATTAGCGTAGCTCAAGGCATTCGTTGTAGCTATTGTTTAGAAACTGATTGATAGAACGGACGGGTAGCGTAAATTGCAGTATTGCTGCCCAGCTAAAATGACTCATAGGAAATTGTGTAGACTCCTATATAAGATCTTAGTTTTGCTAGCTTCTTGCATTTGATCGTATCTAATTATACATAGTGGACCATAGTGGTAGTGTACTGGACCTCTCAGGTTAAACATTTACAAATTCCCTTTTCGCTGAATCTTCTTTGACGAAACTCTTGTATTAACAGAGTTTCGTCAAAGAAAAGAGTAAGAAAAAGAGAGATAGAGAGAGAGTCTCATCTTGGTCGCGGAAAATAGATATCATTTCTTCAAATATCACTTAGTCCCGCATGATATTTTCCTGGCAATTACTTACTAGATAGAAATCGCAGTTTTTGTCTTGATTTCATGGTTGATATTCCAGAAACCTGCACGAAGCGATTTGGGACTCTTTTTATTGTGTTAACTGTTAGTCTATAAAATACGTTGCCTGAATAGGTGTTCCCTGATAGTTACAATCTGTGCTCAAGTTGTCTTGTCAAGCATTTGAGATGATGACACGTCATCATTCTTCAATTAATTATTTGATTAAAAAAAACTTCACAAGCAATATTTTGATTGAAAGAAATAGAGCGAGCGAGAGTGAGGAGATTGAGGTTCATACATGGGATATGGTGTTACCTGTGAAGGTGGAGTGAGGCGCGATGGTCGGCGAGAGCACCGCCATGAGGAGCAATATGCGCTGCATGCCGCCGCATCCTACCCGTCAAGCGCCCACTCTGGAACAAGCACAATTGTTTTTTTTAATATGTTTATGTCTTAGATTTATTTATTTGGAATGCATATAAAAAAATCGTTTTCCTTTAATTAACATTTCATACTGATACAGTAGGTACTACTTAGAGAGTATGAAATTACTTAAATGTGACATTTTGTGAGTGTGACATTTTGCGAGTGTCACATTGAGCCAATGTGACATCGTGCGAGAGAAAAAATAAATATGACGTGCTAATGTGACATTTTAGGAACGTAACATTGTACGCCGAGACGCTCTGTGCCATATGAATTGAGGGCCAATATGAAATTACGTTTTTGAGGTGGTTTCTGAAGCTTGGTAATACAATGGCTGGCTGGCTAATACAACCACAAAGTAAGATTCTTTTCAAGACTAAGATTGTTTTTGGCAACGCCTGTTTAATTCCCCCAATTTAAATGTTTAATTAAATTTATATTTTTTACGTTTGCCATATTCCGCTATATTGTAGGGCTGGTATAAATTTAAATTATTTATTGATAATAAAAACAGACAAATTCCACTACTATTTATTTCACAAACTGTTAAGCTCAAATAGATTTCCTAGTAAAAATAGGAGTAACATAAAACTAACATAATAAAGAAGTTAAAGGTGGCATGTAATTTAAATTACTTATGTGAGAAATTAAATTAATTAAGTTACACAATTATAATAAACACGACAAATTGCTGTAAAATAAGTCAAAAATGTCATAAAAATTGTCATCATAGTCATCGGCTTTTTTGTCCCTGTCCCATTGGTCAGTTTTCACAATAAATCAAAAACACTTTTGTTATATTTTGCCAATTGTCACAAATAATATCAAAATCAGTGTTGGCGGAAAGGATTGCATTGAATTGGCGGCGGGCGCGAATCAGCGATGACATGGAGCGCGACACTGCGGCTTTGATTCACGTGGAAAAACTTAGGCAATTTTCTACGCCTATTAGTCGGAAAATCGGGTTTTTCTAGCACGAACAAAATACAAAATAAATTGAGGTTTTCCGCCTTAGTGCGGCAGCTCCAGCCTGTAAAGTTGTCCCAGGAAGATGAGACGGCGTTAATGTATCGACGCATGTAGCGTCCCAAATTAGAGAGGCCAAATGTGCTTCCATAATTTCATAATTATTATTGACATTTGCGCAGAATATGAAATGGCAGCAAGCTGCCATTTCATTTTGAAATTTGAAAAAAAATGAAATTTTAATGGTTGCCGTGTGGGTATTTGGAATTTAATGATCTCAAATAAAATGGTGTAAGCAGACTTCGACATGTGGGTCATCAGTGAGTAGATAACTAAAAAAAAGGTTACTTTTAGTTTGTGAACTATATTGGCATCAGCACAAATAACATACATTTGCTTGTACGGTCCAGGACAGCTTCAAAATGTGCCATCCCCAAAGCAGTGTTTAAGTTTTGGAGTTCTTTTTTTTACTGAAAAAACAATAACCCGTAAACCATCTTTATCGTCATAATCACCTAATACCATATCATAGAACTTTGGAGATATTTCTATGTTTTCAGTCCTATCAAAAGTAACTTTGGTGTTCTTTATTTCTTGCTTTGTTAAACGCATTTTTTACTCTTTTGAAATTCTTCTACTAGGTTTATACCTTCATCTTTAAGTATCTTCTCCGTGTTTAGGGTTCCGTACCCGAAGGGAGAAAATGGGACTCTATTACGACTATTACTAAGCCTACACTGTCTGTCTGTCCGTCTGTCCTACTTTTTAACGGCTGTGTCTTTTGAACCGTAGTATAGCCAGTTGACATTTTCACAGTAAATGTAATGTTACGGCGGATTTCTAAGAAACAATAATATAGACAAATAAAGTTTAAAGTTTTTTTTTATTTGCTCTAATTTTAAAACTTTAATACGTACAAGCGTCAAGCCCGACTTGCACTTGGCCGGTTTACTATTATGTAGGTCGTCTTCCTTACACGTGCCTAGACTTATGTATGAGAATGGATGCGATATATTATTCGCATTCATTCTCACACATAAATACGATGTGACAGACAAAATCTTTTTGACTGAATAAACTCTGTAGTAGTGGATGCGTCACAAATGTCACGAAGTTTCTCTAACAAAATACAGAAGTTGAATGGTACGGGTATCTCCACGAGGTAGAGCAGCTCTCAGAAGCAAGTCGACTGAGAAGTTTGGAACAGCTGCATATAAACGATGCTATTGATTTTCCATAAAAGTAATATAGAGGATCTCTTATGGACCTACGCTATTCCTAGACTGGTGTGTTTGTTGACTGATGTATGGAATTTTGTTGTTTTTTTAGAAGAAAGATCAAATATAGGTTGCGCATTAAAATTTTAACAAGATTCATCACCATTTCATGCATAGGACGTCCACTGCTGGACATAGGAAAAGGGCCGGTTGGAAGCGGCTTGCATCCAGCGTTTTCCTGCGGTCTCTTTTAGGTCGTCTGTCTATCTTGTGGTAGAACCTACGCTGCGTTACTGGTCTGTGGCCTCCATTTGAGAACTTTTTCGCCCCAATGGCCATCTGATCTGCGTACTATGTGCCCTGTCCACTGCCATTTCAACTTGCTAATACGGTTGGCTATGTCAGTAACTTTCCAACGAGTTTTTTTTAATGTGGCTTTGAAACTTATTTTCTTTTTTTGTAGCTTTGATAAGATAACTACAATAGCCATCAGTCAATGCCATTAGACCTTTTTCTGATACTCGTACTTAGCTGCTTGCAAGTTTTTGCGAGTATCTCACAAAGTATCACTCATCTCAAGTTTGTAACGATCGCCGCAACTTATTTGGCAAATAGACAAGGTCTCAGTCGACCTCAATTACCACAATCCTGTTTGGAGCGGGAATTGAATTGACCGGACCCAGTGCCAGAGTGGAATGAACAAACGAGCCACAATCTATTTATTTATTGTGTATACAGTAGTTTAGATCAGACTTCTGTGCATCATCTTTGTCAGTGATGGCTGCCAAGGTGACGTCCAACTTGCCCCACTAATTATAACGATTGGCTCCAACGTGAAAAAATCATGTCGCCGCATAAAATGCGGCAATTTTTAAAACTTGTTTTTAATGTGTATTAAATATCATCATCATGAGCTGGAAGTCGTCCACTGACGAACATAGGTCTTCGCCTTAGACCTCCACACTGAATGACAGCCATCTGTATCCACTGGATGCCCGTGATTCTCACGATGTCGTCGGTCCATCTCTTTACCTTCGCTGCGTCTTCTGATTCGTGATCTCCACTCAAGAACTTTTCTTGGCCAGTGCCGGACCCGGGTATGTCCTAAAACTGCGACCAGAACCACCAAAGAATAGGCAGCAGCATCCTCCTAGTGCACCGTGGAACGCTCTGCGATCCCCAAGCCACCTGCCAAGCGTGGGGATAGATTATTACATATAATGGCGGATTATTATTTATTACGATTTAACGCGCACGAGTGAGCAAGTGATTATAATAAAGTGAAATATGTCTTTACGTTTTGTTTTTTCCTTGAAGTCTTGTAAAGTTTCGCCCACATTACTGCATGACTTTGATTTACGATACTTTGACTTCTTTTCCGATATATTTTACACAAGCATAAAACAATTAAACACTTTACAGGCGAGTTGGCGGTCAAACACAAGCCTATTATGACATTTGTCCGTGGCATAAGATGTGTGACGCCAAAATCATCTCAGGAGCAAAAAAGATAAACAATTACTTGACGACTCAGAGTTTTATTTCGCTGCGACTCACACCAAAAATTATTGTGACGCAGGTCAAGCGCCAGCTTTCTTTTGGTTATTTTTAGAGTGGAGGCTGGCTTCGGGAGGCTCAGTGAGTTACATTAAAATCTGATCTGAAGTGTTGATAATTATTTGAATTGGTAACATAAGTATTGTCTATGTTAAGTTATACGTTATTAAAATTAGAATGGGATATTATTTACTGGTTTCCACTGTACCAAAACCTTTTAGGTGAAGGATCCAAACTCATTTCACTCCGGTTGTTGGTAATTACCTAATTTCTTATAAAATTAAAAAATAAAGCGGTATTTGGTTTCTTTACCAGTTTAGTGTGCAGTTTGTTGTTGTGTTCAATTATTAACCGTTTTAAGCTTTGCGAGCTCGCTCTTTACACCAAATCTCACTTGACAGATAGACGGTTGAAAAACAAATTTCAATTTGAGGTCGGTGAGCAAAATAGCCAAGTAAGCAAGTCCGTGGTAATGGTAAATTAAAATTGTTTCGGGTTAAAGAACTTTATTTCAAAACAAGAAAATACAATTTCGCTTACGAGCGAAATTAATTGATGTAGTAGGTAGGTACCTAATTATCCTTCGTCATTTCAAAGATATAGGCTTGTGCTTGACCGCCATCGCGATAATGAAAACTATGATGGAGAATGCTTGCCTAAAAGGAACCGATTCACTCGCAACCTAAAGAAGTATGAAATTAAAATAAAATAAAAAAATAACAGAAATTGGCCGCAAAATACGAGTCAATGGTGGTGACTTTCGCTCTTACTGGTTCGTTCCTGGTGCAAAGATTGGCCATTGCTATTCAGCGTGGGAATGCTATGTATTATGTATCACGTATTATGGGCACTTTTGCACTAGGAACAGTGTGGGCAGTTTTTAAAATAAAAAAAATGCCCTAGGTGGCAAACAAGCAGACGGGCTGCCTGATGGTAAGCAGTCACCGTCGCCTATGGATACTAGTAACACCAGAGGCATCACAAATACGTTGCCGACCCTTTAGGACTCGATTAACTCGCCTTTTGAAGAACCCCATGTTGTAGCTTCTTTGACTTGACGTGAATTTACATAATTTGAATTAGTTTGTGACATAGTATATCATAATTTTATTTAGTTACGAATTAAATGTTTTTGCTAGATGCAGGCCGCTTCCAACCGGTCCTTTTGGAGATCGATGATCGACGGCTGAAATGATGATGATGATCAATGTATGAGTGATTTCCTGTGTTCCATAATAAATTATTACTGTAATACATCATAACGCTGATTTGTAAAACGTCGGAACTTCCAAACAAGATAAGGTTCCGCAAAGTTTCGGTGCTAGGAGACACGAGTATATCGGTATCAAACTTTATCCAAACAATATTACTTTCCTCTGGTCACAGTCTGCAAACTAGCGTGAGCATTTTTGTATATATTTTTATTACTTTTGCAAATAACTAAACTAGTAACGTCATAAATAGTTTTTTTTTTATGTTTTTCATTTTTCAAAAGGAAAAAAGAACCCTTGTAGGACCACTTCGTTATCCGCCTGTTTGTCAAGACCTTTTTTCTTAAGAACGCGTAGACCACAATGATCATTTCACAACAGACGAGATGGTGCTCAAGCACGAGCCTATTTTGAATGAACAATATTTTCATAAATGTCACAATAATTCAGCAAATTTTTGGTTTTTTAGTTCATATTCTTGTCTTATACAAACATATCTACAACATCATCATCATCATGTGCCAGAAGACATACACTGCTGAACATAGTGCTTCTCTTTAGGCCACAATAGTTTCTTCAAAATGTTTAACTCTTATTTACAACAAATAGTCTCTGGTTTCTTATCGTATAATTTTTTTTATTTTATTTAAAACCCATAGTACGTTACATTTCAAGTTAGTAAGTTGTCTTAAAATCAAAAATATAAATAAAATGGTGGTAATATTAATATGGTGTATATACAGGATGTAAGAGGAACACTCTCGAAGCCAAAAGAAGGTAATTGTACTCATCATTATGAACAACTTTTACTATGGGACCAACCCTAAAATCACGAAAAAAATATCAGCTGTTCTATAGAAATTAATTAATTGTGTTATAGTGTTAATTTAACTTTTTTATTTCATATTAATATGTATTTAATTATTAAGAAACAAGTAATGCATGCTGTGCTTCCTTTAAAAGGTAACACATTTAGCTAAGTTCATTTATAAGATTTCAGTGTATGTAACAATGTAGTTATCAATGTGAAGCCTTAATAAAATAAAAAATAAAAAAAACGGTCATTGACACTCGACAAAATGTATGGAACAGCTGATGATTAAGCATCATCGCTTAATGTCAGGCGAGTTGGCGGTCAAACACAAGCGTATTATTACATCAAAAAAAATTGCAATGCCGCGGTCTAGGACGGAACACGTTTGTCCAGATGGAACCTGTTTACTCTCGATTTGAAAACTTATATAGTTTTTTGGGAAACATATTTTGGCACGGAGTTCCACCTAGCTTTGCATTACAAAAACTGTGGACTCGAAGTGCTTTGTCATTATGTCGTTTATGCCCAATAAAAGAAAGGGGCAAATGAAATAATGTTGTTAAATTTCCATGATAGATCTTTTTTTACTTTAGTTGCCTGGAAGATATTGCTTATAGCGATCAGGCCGCCAATAGTCTCACTAGTTTCAAGTTATTATTGTTTTATGTATGTCAATTCTGGTGTGAACACTAAATAGTTATCTAACTATCTAACTTTGTATTTCTAAAATGTTTTCTATATGTGTTTGCTATGAGCAAGCAAGAGTTGTCTATCTGTCAAGCGTTGAACTGTGCCAAGGCGTGATCAGACAGTATTCTCTTGGGATAACACAACAAGTTTGCACGCCTCGTAGTGTTAATAACACGGAAACATGTTTGGTGCTCATATTGATTAGTGTATGTTGTTAGACGAAGTGAAGGAAAACGCTACTTGCTTGTATTAACTTTTATTTTATTTTATCTTTAACATATTATGTAGACGTTTATTTGTTTCACTAAAATTAAGTATACCAAATAAAACTTGGAAAAATATAATAAATCTATCACATATGAATGAAATCATGGTCCCACTGCTGGGACTCAGGCCTTCTCTCAGAGAGAGAGAGAGAGAGAAAGAGAGAGAGGATGCGCCCTAATCCATGTTGGTGAATGTCATATATCTTTGAAGTTTTGAGGTTCTTGCACCGGCTTCCTCAAGATGTTTTCCTTCACAGCTTTTAAGCGATGGCATCGAAACTGCACACGATTTATTTAGGTACTAAATAAATCACGGCCACCTTCTCGAATTCATAGTAATATTGTAAAATTAATGCAGAGTGGTGTGGTAAACTATAGATATAATATTCCGACAGAACATCCCGCGCATTAACGTATGCACGCGGTAAGTGTAAAGTTGGAGAGAAAGTCAGAGAACTCATTTGGGATTCATCTAAAGCTCAGCATTCTGTAGTATTAATGTTAATGGAAATTTGTGATTGCTGTTTGCAATGTCTTCCAACAGATAGAATGAATTTTACATGATGCTAAATAGAAATAATATATACATTTATATAACTGGTAAGTGCTTTTATTAACTAAACTAAATACAAACTAACACTAATACTAAGAAAACAATTAGACTGTCCAATTGTCCATAGACGGTTGAAGGTCTAAAAACGTATCAAATTTTCAGGTCTTTAAATAAAATAAATGAGCCTGCATGGTGTATGGTGGGTTCTCTCTCTCTCTCTCTCTCTCTCTCTCTCTCTCTCTCTCTGAGGGAAGATCTGTGTCATAGCAGTAGGAACATCATATGCTGATGATGAGAGTTTTACTCGAACTGGTCTCCAGCTCTTGATTCCAGTCCAGTTAGCCCCCAGCCCAGGGCATTTTGTGTATTTAAAATAAAAATAAAAATTAATAGTATGTGGAAGGTCTGTAAGTTAAAACAAATCAAATCGCCTTAATTGAAATTTTTGAACTACTATTTTTCTTTCACGAAAATCGAATAGCCATAATTAATGAGGACATAAACGACCAGAGAATGGCCGTTAGCTCCACTAAACGAATACTCTGATACGTCGCTGGCCGAAAAACGCAATTTTCTGCCTTTTAAATGGTAAATTGGATCATTCATTTACATTTACACTTGGGATACGGTTGGTGTCCGGCCACTTTTTGATTCAGGCTTCCGGAAATATTGTAATTTGTTTCATAAACTGATAACCAATGGTGTATAGGAGTATCAAGCCTTAGGTTAGCATTTGCTTAAAGAAATTCGCGAAATACTCCGACCAACTCCAACTGGAACATCTTCGAAGAAACCACCGTGAGTAATGGAAATTAGACAGTAGAATGAGTGAATTGATTAAATATTCCGGACCTGGCGTCCGCTTTTTTTTTAATTATGATTACTAACTGGACAAATTATAATTAAAATCGTAATTCAATTATATGAAATGCATAATTTTTTACGCTGATAATAATCTATATGCACATAGGTAATGTTCATCCGGCTAAAATATAGCTCTAACTTGTACGTATGTTTATCCGGCAAAATTCCAACCCTAATTTGTACGTCTGTTAGGTACATTCGCATAATTGAAGGTTTTTATTACCAACGTTTTGTTGTCACGTAACGTAGGTGCGGCAATCCCGGGGGTTATTAGTATAATGTGTTTTCTGTGACGGCCCAAAAAGGTTTCACTCGTGTACGCCGAGAATACATATTTTGGATAGGAATGAAAATTCTGTTCAAAATGAAATCAAGAAAAATGCGAACGTAATACTAGTTTGTTAAAACAGACAGTTAAAGCTTTCGACCAAAATAAAATGAATGGACGAGACATAACCATGGAATTTGCTCAGTAAAAACGAGTCAAAGCGTAGGACATTTACTTCAACACCTAATTATAACCATATACAGTACATTTGTTACAAAAAATATATAGCTGTTTATTGTCTTATGATATTCTGATGATATGATAGTCATATGATAGCTTATTATAGCTTTTTCCCATCCATTTATTTTGATTTGGTCGAAGGTTAAAGCATATAAATAATATATTTTGTTCTACATTGAATATTCTGTAGTTATACGACTTCCCGTACACTTCTTTTTAATCTCAAGCGAAATCATTATAACGGCTGTCTGATGTTGTTTTAGAGTAAGTTATGCAGGTAAGAGAATGCTGTTGTGATATTAATTTTAAAAACGAGCTTCGATAAAATTATAAATAATACTATAATTTTTTATTTGATTTTGAATTTTTGGTGCTTATTGCATTCTTTTCATGACAAGGCTGTAATGCTGCTTCCAAAATAAATATAAACATTTATTTATTTAAGGTAAGAGATCGCTTATTGCGATAAGGCCGCCAATTGTTTAATTAGTTTTAAGTTGTTTTTGTCTTCAATTCAATTCATTTATTTCGGGTCTTAGGTATAACTAATATACACTTGACGATGTCATTTACAGGATAAAAATTACAATTTAAAATTAAATTAAATTTAAATTTTTGTCTTATGTATGTAATTTCTGGTGTGAACAACAAAGAGTTATCTATCTATCTATTTAAGTAGTAGACTCGGAGAAGTTTGCTTTGACTATTCAATAATAAGGTGAGTTCAACTTACCCGTTGAAAATGCGTGTCATAAAATTTTGGTTGATATGTCTTGATCGATATCAAACTGAATTCGCTGTGGGCTATGTAAAATACTATAAAAATATCGTTATCATATAATGAAAACTTATTTATTCTCTTCAACAGTGAGGTCTCAGCTTTATAACGTTCCGTTTTACGCATGATTCTATTAAGCTGACTCTGTGCCACTCAGAGCTGGCGCTTGGGCTTTGTTCGATTGTGTTTGTGTTTTTACAAAAACGCCGTTTTAAGGGCCGTTTGATTTATCTTGTTTTTTTTTGTAGCAAATCAGCAAATAAAGGTTCTAAGAATGGTCGTGATGGCAAGATTAATGTAGGTTTATTTTAAAAATAATGTACTTTTTTAATTTATTAAAAATATGTGCTTGTTATTCTAAATAATAGAATGCAGTAAAACGTGTCTTTTCGTGTTGTTTCCGATTTAACATAGACGCTGGTAGTAAAATGTTTACCACTTTACTGTGGCGTGACTTGCACATGATCGTGTTGATGCTTGACTTTGACCGTGACTATGACTTATTGAAGATATATTCTAAAATAAGTATCAATAGACTATTTGAAAATCCTACTAATATTGTAAATGCGAAAGTTTGTATGTATGGATGTTTGTTCCTCTTTCACGCTGCAACGAAACAACGGATCGACCTGATTTTTTGCATGGGTTATAGTTCAAGAGCCAGACAGTGACATAGGTTACTTTTCATCATTATCATCACTATTTTTCATCACTAAGCGGGTGAAATCGTGGGGCGCAGCTAGTACTATTATAATCGTACTTGACACTAGCTAAATATACAAGGTAGCTTGAGCCAAAACCATCAAAAAAGATGTCAGACAGCAGCTAGAGTTTTTGTATAAACCACATTGTAATTTTCGATGTTTAAAATTATAAATTTCGAGAATTCAACATATTGAGTAATTAAAGAGAAAGGAATTAATTTTATACCATTTATATTTTCTTAACCAGAGAAAAAAATCTTTATAAACCTTAACCTTACGTAAATACGAAAAAAGTTCTTAATGTTGGAAGATGTTTTATGTCAACAATGAAAACTTATGCAAAAGTACCTGCTACGTTTTCTGTTCGCTACAAAAGTTACATAATTGCCTTCAGAATACGGAAAAAAGATTTTGCAAATTGTCAGAAGTTCTCAAACAAACTTGGACTTTATTTTCCTAAACATGTTAAAAATAATATTTGTGCACAAATATTTTATCTCAATGATCATAAATTTGAATAAACATCATTTAATTTAATAAACATGGCGGGCGAAAACAGAATTTCATTTAATAATGATAATATTAAAGGAAATTTATTAATGCTTCCGCAAACTTACTTCCAACAATTATAATAGAAATAAATTATGTTCTTAATCTATAGGGACCTTAGTTAAACACAATTTAGATGTTAAGATTCTTTGAGCAGCTAGTAATAAGTTATTGTGTTTGGTAAAGTTAAACAAAAAGCCTGTCCTAATAAGATAACTCCTTTGAAAGTTCATACATGAAATTAAATATGCTTACTCACACCATTCTACTTTCTATGTTACACACCTAAGATCGACAAACAGAGGAGATATGGTGAGGTGGCGTGGTGGGTGAGAACGCATCTGGCCTAAATCAGGCTTGATGCTTTTTATTTAAAATATTTATAACTAGCTGTGCCCCCCGGGTTTCACCCGCGTAGTGATGAACAATGGTGATGATGATGATACAAAGTAGTCGATCTCCGGCCATTGAAAAAATGCAAAAAAATTTGGTCGATTCGATGCTTTGTTGCTGCGTGAAAGAGGAACAAACAAACCAACAAACTTTTCGCATTTATAATATTAAGTATGACGCTTTTATAATATTAAGTATGATAACCCGTTGATGCTACGCGCCATGCTACGGTCGTGCTACGAAACACGCTACGCATCAGTAGTCGGAGTAGTTGGAGTAGTCGTGCAAAACAACGTGTACAACTACATAAATAATTATAATAAATATAAAAATATAATACTTAACATTATAATAATTATACATATAAGTGTACATAAATAATTCTTTTTATTAATGTATATACGGAAATATACCTTTAAACTACGACCCTTTCGCCTACTCACACGGAAAGTTAATAGAAAACTTATGTTGACGAAGGTAGACTAGGTAAACCGATGGCGAAGTATTTAGCTTTTCAACGTCCCGGGTTGAAGTTTGTCACCAAAATAAAGTTGACCTGCGTCAACTAGTTTAAATTTTAATTTAGATAGCATTCAGGCGAAAATCGGCTTCGTCGAATTACATTATATAAATTGCTTAAAACGCTACTTTGAGTTACTACATTGATAGCCCGTTGGTCCAGTTAGTAATGAACCTGCCTTCTGAGCTTGGGGGCGTGGGTTCGATCCGCACCTAGGACAAACATTTATGTGATGAACATTTGTGTTTGTTCTATATCTGGTTGTTAATATCTATTTAAGTATTTATTTAAAACTATATATGTATGTATACCAGTCTCTGGCAGCCATATCACAAGCTTTGCTTAGTTTGGGGTCAGATGACCGTGTGTGAAAAATGTCCCGAATATTTATTTTATTTATTTATTTATTGAGTCTACGAAAATTTGCATTTTAAGTTATTTATTATGATGTTGTTTACATTAATCGCTTTTCCGTAATGTAAATTCGCCTAAAAGTAAATAAATTCGTCTGAAAGAACTTCTGAAAAACTGAAATTAACGCTTGATGTGCATGTTTAAAATCATATTCGAAATGAAAACGGCATTAAAGAAAAAAAAACACATTCACGGGTCTAGCCCGGACCTTCGAGTGGCATTGGTGGGGCCGAAGCCAACACCAAGAAGCCCAGTTGAGTACAAAATACAATTATGGAGTGGTTACAAAATGGTATGTAAAACTATTGTACAGTATAGGATTTAAAAAATCTGGGCTATTGAAGGGAACAATAATAATTGTGGAAGGCATAACAGATCTATAGGGTGAGAAATGGCACCTGCCGTATCCTGTCTCATCTCAAAATACATTTAGGCAGGTGATTACTTGTCATCCACTGAATGGGCGCCCCATAAAGGCTGCCGCATATTGGCACTGGCAACATTGGCGTGGGTGGCTTAGGGTGTCGAGAGGTGTGCTGCACTTTCCCTAAAAGCTACTCGCGGTGTTATGCCCTTTAACACCCTGGAGCTCAGGTTCTTAGCTCTTGCGGTTTCCACCCCCAGACGGCCGGTTAAGGCAAGCCAGGGGTCGGGGGTCTCACAGCCCCGTGGAATCGGGGTAAACGGAGCCGCCACTCACCGACGACTTATTTATTTATTATTATGAATGCGCAAGCTTGCAGCGCATATGCACAGCACCAATTTTAGCAATTGATCCCAAATCAAGGTGTTATCGATATCAAGACGTAAACCTTACTCGCCATCCCAAAGGAAACGCAACCCTTTTAACTTTATTTATCAGAAATGGAACGCCACAGTCCCCAGAGCATGCTTCGTTTTACACGACACTCCGTTTTTCCAAGGTTGGCGCTAGATAAATATACTTTTTATACCTACTGTACGAACGGAAATGTATTTTGTTACAAGTTTTATGTTTTTGGGTATTTTTATCACAAGCGAGCTGTAGAGCTTATTGCTTATTGTAATTTTAAATACCCAATTTTCGACGAAATGTTTTATTTTTACTTTTTTATTCATACCTTTAATTTAAAAAAATGAGAACAACATCAAAAAGAAACATACTAAAAACAAAAAAGCAATAACAGACAGCTAGACCAAGTACATCATCATCATCATCATCATCAGCCAGAAGACGTCCACTGCTGAACATAGGCCTCCCCCTTTAACCTCCACACTGAACATGTCTGACCAAGTACAACCTTGGGCAAAACTCTACATAATAAACTACGGGTATAATCAAAATAAAATAAAATCGGCCAAGTGCGAGTAGGGCACCACCACAAAATACAATATTTAACAATTTAAACAACCGACTTAAAAATTTGTAAAATATGGTGGCATTTAATGCCATCTTGGATAAAAAGTAGAATAATGCAAAAAATAATTATGATGCCAGCAGAAATATTATATTGTCATAGGAAACCAGACTGGTTGGTATCGCGCACATTTAAAATGAAAAAAAAAAAAAAATCGTAAACAATAATCAGTGTTTTTTTTTTAATTCGATTCGGTATCTTTAGCACGCGCCCGACTCGCACGTGGTCAGTAATTATTATTGTTGTTTAATTTAATTGTAATTATTATTGTCAAATTGGCATGATTATAGTAAACACATAGAGAGTTTACTATAATCATGCCAATTTGACAATAATAATTACAATTACGATTTGACATTTGTACATATTGTTACTGTTTTTACACTAGAGCAAAGAAAAAATATGTAATAAATAAATAACTTTGATTGCCAATAGATTTCTCACACATTAATATATAAATAATATAAATGCCTAGGCCAACATAGATTATCACTTTTTTCTTATACATTACATTATTCTACAAACATTTCAACTAGCTATCTGTTACGGTTTAAAGGATACATCCGTTAAGAGCTAGTACAGACAGATAGACAGCGTAGGCTAAGTCGTGGTGTACCGTTGACACTCTTAGAGTACGGAACCCTAAAAACCACGCCTTTTCTAAATATCTACACTTAACACACAAAAATATTACTGTTGAAAAGCAATTATAATTGCATGACGTATAAATTCCCCGTACTGCTCGACTGACAGACTAATGGTGGAAAATATATTAATGTTGCTTGTAGTAATTTCTTAGTATTCACCAGTACAGTTATTTAACGACAGTTATTTATTAACAAAATAACTGACGCAAAAAGAGGGGTATTATAAGTTTAACATCTGTATCTGTATTTTGTGTATCGGGAGTTTTGGCGCCAACGCGGAAAAATCATGTCGGCTCGTTGGATTATTTTCCTAAACTTGTGTATTTTCGAGTGTTAATGTGTACTAAATGGTGAATTATTATTCATTAAGTGCTTGTAAACGTGCTCGAGTGTGGGCAAGTGATATAATGAGGTGAAACGTGTCTTTTCGTGTTGTTTCCAAAACTCCATAGGAGCCTCTTGTAAAGTCTTCACCACTTTACAGGGGCATGAGTTCGACTTGACCGTGACTTACTTAGCTTGACTCTGACGGTTACTATGACTTGTTTGACGCTAATAAGACAAAATGAACTGTTTAATATTACGAGTAAAGGACATTGAATCCACGCTCATGAAAATTTTAACAAAAAAAAAAAAAAATTGTGTATCGGTGTGTCTGTCTGTGGTATCGTAGCTTGTAATATAATAGACGGTCCCGGCTTTGCTTACCATCAGCAGGCCTGAGCTAGAAACATGTCCACTACACCCAGATACCAGGAAAAGTAGCCCCGCAACTGAATGATGGCTAAGCGAGGGTCCTCCTGAAAGAACTTGCCAACTTCTTCAAGTATCTTTCAGACTACTTTACGACCGCTCTGTTCTAGAGTCTCTCATTGACTCAATTATATCAGTATATTGTTGTTTTTTTTGCCTTCTAGGTTCATAAAATAATAGAGGAGTGGCTCCTGTAAACAAAGAGGTAAAATTTAAATTTAATTCAAATTAAATAAGGTTGAATGACAGATTATGATGGTGATGATATACTATAAAATCCCAAACGTCTAAACCAATTTTTGATTTGGCTGGATCTCCTCGTTTTTGATCCGATCTCATAGAGAAACCCCTCTCTATAGTTCCTATAATTAGCCAAAGTATAATTTTACTTTAACCACACATTTTTGAACTATAAATAGGTAACGACAAGCTTTTGGCCAATTTTATTTCCATTGCTTTGCAAATCCGATTACTGCAACGTATTCGCTGTGGGAAGAGATTCTTATTTTATTTTTCTGAGAGGAATATTCGAAAATATTTCTCATTTTAGAATAATTAATGCCATTCTACAGCAGGATAATTACATAGCGCAAAACGGGGATGTTAAATTTACCTTGATTAAACATAAAGTTTGCCAAGCATATGCATGCGAACAGTAAGAGCATTACTATCCAGAAGTACTTATCTCAAAAAATATCTTTTCAAGCATTGATGACACTCATAAAGTACATAAAACTACAAAAAGATGAGATTTTTTGTATGAAGAAAAAAAACTTGACTATGCTGAAAATTTCCCCTGACAATCTCTGACTATCCTAGTCCACTTTTTGCTTCCCTGACTTTGCCTTGATTTTACAGAAAGTGAACATCCCGAAACCCCTAATGATCTTTTAGATTTTTTATTTTATTTTTATTTAGGACCGACGGCAAAAAAAAAAAAACAATACAATAAGATTAATTATTAAGTACAGCCATTAACAGGTCTTAATTAGTGATAGTAACAATATCGTAGACAATCACTACTTAAAAAACATAAATTGCAAACTAAGCAGGTGATGTTGAGAACTAGATGTTGAGGTGTCAGTCTATCTAGGCCTGCAGCTGACCCACTCAGAAAAAATGTAACAGCCGCTGCAATCTCTTGTTATGTGGTTTCAATGGCAAAGTTACCATGTTGTGGTGCATCGAGGAGTAGCAGCGCTCACAGAACTGCTACAACGTTTGAGCCGGAAATTTGAGCAGAATAGTGGTGATTTTTGAGAGCTCTTTTCATTCTTCTTCTTTTGATTTTTGGCTTTGAAATATCCGTCCTGGGCACTATGAAAAAGGATTTACAGACTACCCCTAACCCCACAGACCCTTATAGGAATCCAGAGCACCAGGACGGCAGAAAAGTCTCCAAAGTCGCTCAATCTGAAAAAATAAGGCCCGAAAATGTCTTGTCGACATTAGTTGACAAGAACTTTTTTTAAAGATAAACGTTGAGGCGTTTCATCTGCTTACATTTCTGTAATTACTTTTCAGTAAAACGTTGACGTAATTTTATTTATAGATAAGATTTATTCGTCATTGAATCATCTGTTACCTTGTCACTATTCTTTCTGTTACCTTTTCACGACTTTGCAGCTGAAATGATTTGATAAAATTTGCCATGGAATATAACGCAAGTCTTTTGTCTTACATTCTAAATTAAACTAATGATGCATATTCATGCGTATTTTATGTATCATGCTAAAGCTGATTATGGAATACTTTTCAGTTTTTACAACGTTTTATAAAAGAAAACCACAAACAAGTAGGCAGTGGTGGTAATAAGTCAACCCCGGTTAGAGACAACTGGCACCACTTGTGCTACCACCACACCAAAAGCCTTACTTATACTTCTCGACGTAATGGATTGGTGGTTGTAAGTCTCCACAAGGGGGAATATTATGTTGTTCTTTTTTACTCACAATAAAAAAGGGAGTCAAGAGAAGGCTAGTAGAAGATCAGAGAACTCACCTGTCCTGGTTATCGGCGGCGGCGTGGTCCGTAACGCGACCACGCCGCCGTTTCGCAAGCCGGCCGGCTTCTATAGTTTTGATTGTCACAGGTGGGTGGATTATCAGACGTTTCTTTCACTTCAGTTTTCTTTTGGAGTTTTAAGTAGTACGCGGTATGGATTTGGCGGACAACGACGAATTATTTATGTTTAATATGGTTTTTAAGTGGTGTCGATGAACGACGCGGGAGCAGTAATGGCGTCTCTTTCTTTTAGTAGAGACGAAGCGACGTACTCGTCGCTTTGACGTTGACAGTTGTGTTCCACGCACCTTGCCAGGCTATTCATCCTCATCTCTCTCTAACTGGCCATAAAGTAGGGGATAGAGATAATAACAGATTAGCGGCATAAGCGCGCGAACAAGGATTTTGCTGCGTTATTTATCTGGAATGATACTGGTAAAACCATAGGGCGCAGTTAGTTTTAATCTGACTCTCTTAGATTGTCTTATAAATTCCCACTTAGGTCGTGTCAGTATGTCCGTACTCTTGTACAAAATGGAATCCTTACTGTTTAACTTAAAACTCGTCGGTGCTTGCTTACGCGGCTTAATTTACTAACTTAATAACATTAGAATGGGGATCGCAAGTTAAATGTTAAGATTTCACTCTTATAACTTCCTCTTTAAGAGCAGGCTTTCTGAGCTTTAATTAGTGTGCATTTTATATTTTGTTGTATTTTAGAAAGATTAAGGAAAAACCATTTTAATATGTTGAAGTTTTAGTTTTGGTGTAATTTATTACTTTATTATGCACAACTTAAAAAACAAAAAATTACCGAAAACTTAAATAAATAACTAAAAACTAAAACTTAAAATAACTAAATACAAACTAAAAACTTAAACTAAAAAACCATTAGTGGAGGGAAAGGTCCCCAGAATGCTGGCAGCATTGCCACCTTTAATGGCAATGCTCAATTTGTTGGCGAAATAGAAGCCAGCATTCTGGCCACCCGACGCCTCCACCAATCGCCTGGCCAAGGCCTGATAAAGGCACATAGCCGCCGGCCCCCACGAACCCACCGTCTCCACCCCAAACGGAGCGAACATGTACACCCGGTCAAGGTGTGCATATTTGCGCCGTTTGAGGTTTTCGGCTTGAGCGGCGGCGGCGCCGGCCTGAACTGATGTTGCAGGAAGGTGAGACGGAGCCATTGTGTCTACGCATGTCGCATCCCACACTAATGGCTGCCCCACCTTCCAGGGTATGAGGGTCATCCCGTCGGGTCTTTTGCCGTCGTCTCGCATCAGTCCATTAGGTTCCAGGACTGAAGGGACACCGGCACTGACGAAAGCCCGACGGATGACGTCATTCAGGCTGGCGTGCCGCGGAATGCGCCCAGCACTCTTAATACACGATAAACCGTGGTGGCCGAGGCGATCTACATTATCGCCACAGTTGCAGCGATGGGGGGACTTTTAGTTTTGGTTATTTTTATGAACGTGTAGTTTTTGGGTAATGTTAATCTTTGTACTATTATTATATTTGAATTTTATAGGTTTTACCATTATTTTACAAGCACATTGATGTTGGGTCTAGTCATAATAAGTGACCTGATACTTATATAAATTTATATTTACATTCTAGATTCACTGCCAAACTAAAACAAATTTAATACAAATTACCTTCATACTATGGTTTTAGGCTAATTTTGGTTGGGATATTTTTGACAAATGACCCGATTTCTATAGATTGAAATAATATTTAGGTAACACGGTCTTTTATTCTTGTCAAGTTTTTTGAGAAATGTTCTATTCCAAATAGGTTTTGTACGAAAGCCTTAAAAATGTCTTCTACGTAGGTAGGCTTTAAAAGGTCGAGATCCTACAATTTCTCTGTTTCGCATAATATTAAAATTTACTTTACTTATCGTACATCGTGGAAACCATACAAAATACCTTACTGATGTTACACCTTTGCGTGTTGAATACAAAACACACCTTTTATTTTACCGCTCCCTGGTTCACGTTTGTACAGCTTTCACTGAAGTATTGTTTATAATTTCATAACTTAACCATGATATCATTGTCGTGTTTTTGCGTACTAGGGTTGCGACTAATGAGACCGTTAGGTGCATTTTATGGCTTCATTTCAGTACGTTTAAAGCCTCTACTACACTACTCGCGAAGTTGACCAAAGTTAAGCGAATACGAGTGTAGAAAGGGCACTTCGGTTTTCTTCAAGCAACCTCGTATCGGGCGACTTCGGAACGTTGTCGGTTTTTCCGCCCGAGTCAGAAGACTTGAAGTAGTCGTACGAGTGTGTAGTCACGTACTTCGGACTTCGGTCAACTTCTACCAGTACTTTGTTAAGCAACTTCGCGAGTAGTGTAGTGGAGACTTTACGAAGTTGAGTGACTTTCGTTCCGGTCCCAGTATTTGGAAAGGTGGTCGCAATTGTAAATTTACAACTTAACTCTACCGTTGTTTAAATGACAAGACACTCTTTTTTTGTTTCAGAACGACAACTGCTTAGCCTCATCAAAGGCATTAATTAGATTGGTCTAAAATATAGACTAAGGCTATCCAATTAGCCTATACGACACACGATGTGATGTTTGTGATTGATGATTGATGATTGTGACATGTAATGTTACGATAGACACCATGACATAATTTTGTTACTTTTTGGAAATTCACACTCATTGATTTTATATCTTCAATAATGTGAAAATGTGCGAGCGAGAGAGCTGCAGCTGGGAACAGTCCCCTTAACTGCATATTTTATCAACGACTATCTTGATAGTGACTAGGTAAAGAACCATCTGCAACTCAAAATAAAACCAAAAACCAACGTGTCTTGCATTGTGGTTGAAAAAGAAGAAATGCTTTTTCTATTGCAACAATTTTCCAGCAAAATGTTTGCCTACATCTCAAATCATTTGCTCTGACAAGAAAGACACCACTTTGAGTCCTTTCCCCCAGTTGTACGCATTAAATTGAAAGCGTACTTATCTTTAGTACGAGCGCGAAGACAGGACAATATTTTTTTACGTACAGGGTGGAAACTCACAGAGAGAGAGATGAAAAAGTAGTAATAAAAACACAGTACCTAGACAGACTTATAATGTAGTTTTGGTTTTGGATTTTAGCGGGTGAAACCGCTGCACAGCAAGTTATTCTAGTAACTCAATTAATTTGTGTAAATACAGGGATAATTTTAATGTAAAAAAAAAACTTTTTTTATGCCATAGGTAGCAAACAAGCAGGCGGGCCGCCTGATATACTCTATAAACTCTCGCAAGTAACTTCCCTGCATAATTTAAATTCAAAGTGTGGGTGATAAGATCTGCACTGAAATTCCGCTTGGGGTATATTTTGCATAATTAATAAGTTACCTACATACCTACATAACAACTTGTATTCCATGACTTTTCCACATAACTTTATACATTTCCAAATAAACGTGGTTAAATTTTCTTAGCTTTGTACTTTATAGGTACAAAAGTCGGCCTGTGCTTGGCCTTGGGCCCCAACGTTTCTTCTCATTTGAGACCGCGTGTAAAGTTTGTTTTTTAGATCCCTGTATAAAATTGTATGGAAATAATATAAAATTTTAAATTAACAGCATCAGGTCAACATCATCATCATCATCATCATCATCATCATCATCATCATCATTTCAGCCGTAGGACGTCCACTGCTGGACATAGGCCTCCCCCATCGATCTCCAAAAGGGCCGGTTCGAAGCGGCCTGCATCCAGAGTTTCCCTGTGGTCTCTTTTAGGTCGTCTGTTCATCTTGTCGGTGGACGTCCTACGCTGCGCTTACCAGTCTGTGGTCTTCATTCCAGAACCTTTCGGCCCCATCGGCCATCTGTTCTGCGTGATATGTGCCCTGCCCACTGCCATTTCAACTTACTAATCCGGTGGGCTATGTCGGTGACTTTCGTTCGTCTAAGGATCTCCTCATTTCGGATTCGATCTCGTAGAGAAACCCCAAGCATAGCCCTCTCCATAGCTCGTTGTGCGACTTTGAGCTTGCTTATGAGGCCCATAGTGAGATACCACGTCAGCATCAGGTAGTTTCGGTTAAATATAAGCCACAAAAGCTTCTCAAATAAAACAAAACGTGAGTATAGTAGATTCACTATTTTATTTCTGTGACATAGATTCCGAAGTTAGTTGACACTCTGCCATGTGTCTAGGTCCTGATAAAAGTCCTCCCTGGTGGGTTTTCACTTTCCTTTTATTATTTCTTGTTATTCTTTACACGAATGAATGATATAAAGTCTGCGATGGCCAAGCAATAAGATTGTTATGACACGAAGTAAAATAGTAAACGGTTTGTGATAAAGTACTCAATAAAAATCGCTGTCAAAAGGACGAATGAGTCATGAAAATTCTTAAATAGTACATTAATATTTCAGCAAGCAAAAAAGCCGAGCGATGGTGGTTGAGCGGTAGCATGTGTGTTTTATATTCTGACGGCACCCGGTTCTATCCTCAGCACTGCACCAATGACGTATTAAGTAGGTATTTAAATAAATAATGTGCAGTTTCGATGCCATCGCCCAAAACGAAGGAAAACGTTGTGTCGAAACCGGTATGTCCAAGAACTTTAAAAGTTCAAAGACGTATTACAATCGCCAACATGCACTGGGCCAGCATAGTGGATTAAGGCTTGTCCTCTTTCTCTGAGAGAAGGCCTCTGTCCCAGCATCACTGCTGCATCACTGCTGCATCACTGCTGCATCACTGCTGCATCACTGCTGCTCATGTTCTCACGAACATGAAAGGCTGATGATGATGATGACATTTTTTGTAGCCTTGAGCCTTACTTCGCTAAAAGAAATATATACCAAAAAAAATATATTGATGGTGTAAAAAGTTAAGTAAGTAGCAAAGCTTCTTACTTATATAAGCTTCAAGACAATTAATTTTGCTTCAGTTATACAGAAACTCAGCAAATTATGAAATATGAAGGAATCGAACGAAATTCATAAAACGTAATCTACCTTATATATCATTCTGTTACAAAGTCTATTTTGACAAAATTGGGCCTTATTCCGAGAACTAACATAATGATATCATACCATTCATTGAAAAGCTCTCTATTTAATTTAAATTAAGCTGGGACTTATTCAAGGGACTGTTAACTTAATAGATTAGTATAAATGCGTGGGCATTTCTTCATAGCTTTATTTATCAATGTTTTCTGTAATTTAATCAGTTACCTAATATCTGTAAGCTAGAGGCCTATGATCAGTGGACGTCTTCTAGCTGATGATGGTAAAGGATATTTTGTAAATAGTTTTTGAACTAGCTGATAGAAAAAACTAGCTGATAACTGGTGACTTATGGTACTGAGAAGTGGTCGTTAACAGTTGGCCTTTTGGAAAAACTCAGAGGCACACCGGGCAATAGAGAGAGGTATGCTTGGAGTTTCTTTGCCAGAACCAGTGGCACCGACATAGCTATAAAAAATTGCAAGTTGAAGTGGTAATGGGTAAGCCACATCGCTCGAAGAACCGATAAACGATGGGGAAGAAAAATGCTTGAGTGGAGACTACGAACCGGAAGACGCAGCGTAGGTAGGCTTCCCGCTAGATGGACCGACGACATCATGAAAGTTGCGGGCGTCCAGTGGTTGCAGAAGGCAGGCTGACGTTCAGTGTGGAGGTTAAAGGGGGAGGCCTATGTTCAGCAGTGGACGTCTTCTGGCTGATGATGATGATCGGTGTTTTTCATCTGCAGACCACTAAATATTATTGTTATGATGGGCAAAATACTAGGAAATCGTTATGATTGGAAGGAAAAAGAGATCGTGGCTTCGTAATATCACTGAGTTGTCGGGGACAAATATGGAAGCAAGACTATTCAGTGTTACGTTGGACAAAGAAAATTACACTCTACAAAAAAGGGAGTGACTGTTATAAACGAAAAATCGAAATTGAAAGCTTTTTAAGGCATTTACTTTTCTCTCCAGAGGTTTATTTTCTAAAAGGCTTTAATCGAACAAGATTACTTGCTAAAGAACATTTTTAGAAACCCATTAACGATCGCGCAGACCAGATGATATCTCTAACGGTCGTTAGCGGCTCGTACCGAACCTCGAGAGATCTTGATCATTTGTAAATAGCTCTTTTACCTCGGAGTTCATAGTGTTTATTGCCTGTAATTTGGTTGGTTTCAATGTAGTTTTATTAGTGACTAGCTGACCTGACAGACGTTGTCCTGTCCTAGAACTGTCAAACGCGCAAAGTTAAAATTGTAAAACTTATTTTTTTTACACCTTGGGTTACATTACTGAAGTTTTAGTAAGGATCCCTATTTTTTTGGAAAATAATATATAGCCTATGTTACTCGAGGATAGTGTAGCTTCCCAACAGTGAAAGAATTTTTCAAATCGGTTCAGTAGTTTCGGAGCCTATTCAATGCAAACAAACAAACAATCAAATCTTTCCTCTTTATAATATTAGTATAGATGTATACGTAAGCAAGTACTATCACTGTATTCGTTTATTGAATCAGGCGTTACTTTGCGGAAGTCCATCTTCAAAACTGTTTTCGACACGTGTATCGCCTCTTCACGAGGCTCAAGAGGCATACTCAGGACATGTTGGCGTTGGCGGCGTTCTTCAAGCGTTAGGCCAAGAAACCGAACTCCTCTCAATAGGTAACGTTATTTCAGGTTATGTGAATTTTCTCTTTTATGTATATTTTTTTAATTTCAGGTTAGATTCAAAGTCAAGTTAGGGTAGATTAGCAATATTAAAAATATCTATAGAGTAAATTAATTTATTCCAAATTCCTTATTGTACTTAAAGCGACGTAGAAGCGGAAATACACTCTAGATTCGTTACAAAACAGTTTTTAGGGTAACCAAACCGTAACCAAAGGGTAAAAACAGGACCCTATACAAGTCTACATTGTTTGCCTGTCCGTCCTACCTTTAAATAGCTGTATCTTTCGAACCGTAATAGATAACCAGTTAATATTTTCACAGAATATGTAATGTTATGGCGGTTTAACTAAGAAATAATAAAAAAGTAAAAATGAGAGGTGGTTCCTACACAACAAACGTATTTTTTTACGTATTCTCTAATGGAAAAACCGTAATACGTACAAGCGTCAAATTTGGCAAGAGTACACATTTTATAATATTACAAAAATAATAAATATCGGCCAAGCGCGAGTCAGTGGTCTGTTCATAACCAATTTATAACTGGTAATTTCGTTATTGAATTTTGTTGTGGTACGGAAACCTCAGGGCGCGAGCCCGACTCACACTTGGCTGGTTTATTTAAATTGACAATTATTATGACAAAAGGCACTATTTTTATTAAAAACAAGATCATATGACTTGTAAACTGTGTTATTATTGATTTGATCTAAACACGTTTTTACTAAACTTATAGAGAGGTAAGACGACCAAAAACAAAGTTTGACGACAAGTTACTCGATTAAGCCATTTCTAACCAGAGTTTTCGTGTTTTCGTTCTATCTCGAAGGCTTTGTATTTAGCCAATAATCCAGAATTAAGAGAACTTAACAAACCCTGTCAAGCCAACGAAGCTTGAACAAAATAACCTCTATTATAATCAAAGCCGAGTCTTGTTTAGCATTCAGTCGAGTTCTCATCGGAATTGACTTAGTCAAATACAATTTCAGTAAGACGCACTCACTTTTCAGAAATTGTGTGAGTACGTGATCTGAAATTAGTATATGGGCCTTGTCGAGTAGTTCATAAATAACAATAAGCCCTGGAAGATTTGTGGCTAGTTTTGAGGCTTATGTTAAGGCGTAGAGATAAGTTCTTGGACAATAGAGATATATCGTACTTAGTAACTATCAAGATAAAATCGAGTGCGGAGAGATTAAAGAAGTGGTCCAAATTACAGCGTTACTAAATAAATAATAAATAAATAAATATTACGGGATATTTTTGCACACACGGTCATCTGACCTCAAACTAAGCAAAGCTTGTTGAAAAATAATAATTATAAATAAATTGTAAACATCTTTTGCAAAAGATAAAATATAGACAACTCAACAACTCTTGGCGTACAATTTTGCGCGTTCATAATAAAATGTAATACCTATTCTAATACTTATAGTAAACTGTCAATATTTGTACCGACCCTTCGATCCCCGTATTTTAACACAAACATTTGCTCTACCCATAAAAATTGGATTTCTCTATCAAAATGACACAACAATCGGGCGAGAAAATTATATTCTATATTTTACTAACAAAATAGGGAAAGTCGAGAAAGTGGCGTTGCGTGGTGTGTTTCCTGGTAGTAAAAAATATTATTATGAAGTTTTAAAACTACTACTGGTACTGACTTACTGGTAGGTCAACATTGATCTGATCAAATATACTTTATTTTTATTATATAGAATTGTGAAGAAACAGTTCGACGTTTGATTTTTCAAATTAGATCAATTGAAATAGAAGGGACACCAGTAGTTGCTTTGTAGTGTTAATAGTCGCATATAGTATTATTAGTGATACCATAGCATATATAGCCTTTTAATATTCCACTATTGGACTTAGGCCTACCCCCGAAAGGGCGATTGGGCCATAATCTCCACGCTGGCCCAGTTGCGGGTAGATGGATTAACTTAGGCCATTAATTTCTTCTCCGTACGCATGCAGATTTATTCACGATGATTTCCTTCAATGAAAAGCCAGTCAAGCCGTCATAAACTCCAAAGAGCTCATTGGTAGGATCCTGGGATTTGAACCCGCAAGCTCACGCTTTCAAGTCTAGCGGTTTCCCAAATAGGCTACCGCCTATTGTGTGTTACCATAAAGATTATAAATTGATAATTTGTAGTTAGTAATTGTCGTTACCATCATCGTTTTCGGCTTCTGATTTCGCTCTGCCTATAATGTAGTCGCTCTTCTACGGTCACTTGTCCTGGTAATTTTGGTAAGGTTTTTCTCGTATTTACAGCATCTAGCTACAATACCTTTGGCACAAATGTGCCAAAAAATATCTGAACCAAAACTCGCTGACTTTTTAGTTGTAAGGCAACCGCATTCCAACTACAACGCCGCGCGATGCCAGTGCTGAGATGACATAGCGGATAATCGACGTTGAACACTATGCAAACAACATAACACCTAAATTGGAGTAAATGTGGCGTTGCGAACTATATAATTGATGCCAGTTAGTACGTACAGCGACCATCGGATGATTTTTGACTGTTTTCACTTAGAGATTGTGACTCTATCAATAGTTTCCAATTCAAAATAAAACGTCAGCTACGTAACTATTTCATTACCCAATCTTCGTACTGTTCCAAAACTTTGAGCATAAAAAGGATATCCTATCTTCCAATTCCATAACTGAATGAGAAATGCTGCTTCCGTTTTCACGACGAAAATGGTCGCCATTTTCGTCGCGGCCGTCAAGGGGTCATGTGACACTATCAACTGGCTCCCAGTACCCACCAAAACAGGGCCTGTCGGGGATCGGCCACGGATAAGTACGGTTATTTTCCGGTTCTCCGTTCATTTTTACGGACAAAACGGTGCCTCCCTCGAGAGCGGAAACTGAGAGATAAGAAGTGTTAACATTGACTTTCCTGTTTTGCGTATTTTTTGGGATTGAGCAAAAAAGTCTAAAGAACCTAGTTAATGGAGGGGAATGAACGGAGAATTCGCAATGCGTGAAAATGAAGGCGCCCGTAAAAATGCAATATATTATTGACGATTTGGTTCTTTTATTTGGCTCTATCGCAGGGTAACCAACCGAAAGTGTCGCCACACAATTATTATTAAAAAATAAAAATATTCGGCCATGTGCGAGTCAGGCTCACGCGCTGAGGATTCCGATAAACTGGATTGAGGTACAAACTTAACTTTGCCGTTGGAAAACTGTTGTTCCCATACAGCAACATACGTCGTGGTCAGTTTGCCAACTGTAAATAAGTTTCAAAGAGCGCAAAAAATATATATATATAGATTTAATTATTAATTTATGGTTTTCAGATTTTTACATTTACTTGTGCCCTTGGTTTATACTGTGTTACTAACTCGACTAGGTATCTACCTAGTGACACATTGACTGTCTGTAATGAAATAAAATATTGTGTGAATGTTACTAGTTTCTAAGTATATTAAATAATTGTGGGATTCTATTGACCACATACTTTTGTCATCAATTTCATTGCTCACACGCGCGCACACAACGTTCTCGCCTTCTCGCCACGTTCTCGTTCTCGCTTCTTGTTTAATTTTCTGTCTCGCTTTGTCACTCTTTCTTTCACATATCTCGTATGTTTCTATCGTTCGTCAGTGTTACCCAAGGACTTTGTATACCTAACTCTAGCTCTACATAGTATAAAATATTGTCGCTTTCCGCGTCTGTCTGTCTGTCTGAAAACTCCTCCTAAACCACGCAACGGATTTTGATGGGGTTTACACCATCAGATAGATAATTTTTCACAGAAGGTTTATATGTATATATATATATATATATATATATAATTTACGTGTGAGGCCGGGCCGGGTCGCTCGTGCGAAGCCGGGGCGGGTCGCTATGTTTATATAATTTTGGAATTACACTAATCTCACTAACGATACACCAAACAAAAGGTTACAATTATGAAATATTTCCTTCATTTTGAATTTTAAATAACGACGATGTATGATGTTGTAACAGACTAGGATGTACGGACATGACGATCTTGAATTCGAAATTACGCATTGACACACGAAATCGAGCACTGAAATACCGAGATTGAACTCAATCTCGGTAAAAGCTTGATTCCCACCAGAAAACAGCAAAGTCTCATTACAGGTATTTTTTTCAGACAATTGCGTTAATGTATTTTTCAAGCCATTTCCGACATTTTCAATCCATTTTCTTATTCCCCAGAGAATTGAACCACCCCTAACAAAGGTTGGTTACAGAATGCTCTAAAATATAGCATGGAAACAATTCAATGCGACGACGTTCGCGGAAATTCAATCTTCTGAACAGTGTTGCCGTTCTAAAATCACAGTACCTGAACTAAAACTTTATTTAAGTTATTGTCACAACACAATATGATTGAATTAATTTTATAGATTTTTCTAAGGTTTTTTTTGTTCTATTTTTACCTTTCTTGCAGTAATATATAAAATCTATTCATTCGTTTCTCTCTATTTCGTCCTCTTAGAACTCTAGTATGCCACAGCCTGCGTCATCTACAGAACGTTCACTGCTGGACATATGCCTGCTATCGATCTCCAAAAAGGCCGGTTGGAAGCGGCCTGCATACAACGGCTTTGTATAGTTATTTCATAGGTTAGAAAATTAGTTTCTCCATTTTCGGGAAAAAATTGATGATGGCAACATTACTTGCAACTGGCTCTATCCACTTGGGTCATTTTTATCCGGCTCACATTCAAAGTGTTAAATTGTTTTGTATCTCTTTGCAGTTTGTTTCGGTACCATTTTGCACTTTGTGCTGGTCGTTTGAAAAGATTTAGGTGTCGAGGCGCCAAACAGTGTTTGTTATCTTACCCGAAATTTTAACTGTATTACTTTTTATATCAACTAGCCGGTTTAAATGGATCGGCGATGATTCGGTCAGTCTTCGGTTAATCTTCGGCGTCATTTAAAATCATGCGATTCCGTAGACATGACAGGAAATTTCCTTTATTTTTTATTTCTAATTAGGAGATAGGCTTGCGCTTGGCCGCCATCTCACCTGATGTTAATAGTACATTAGTGTAGAACGTGGTTGTTTCAATCAAACCTTCTTTTCTCAAACGGGTTTTTTAATGTGTCTATTAATCGGAGAATACGCATCTACCAAAATTGGACCCGGGCCTCGACTGTTTCTGTTGCCGGCAAGAAGCATTTGCATCTATTGCCGGCTGTTGCAGTAATGATTGTAGGCTTTTTGACACAAATTAATGCTCTTGACAAAGACAAGAAGAAGAAGGCGCACGGGAAGTACATGCTGGTTTTGTGGTTGTTTTTAATTCTTTAGTGTTTTCATTATTCATAACTTTTTATGATTTACTAAATGTTTCGTCAAAATAATATTAAAAAATATTTTGTAATACTTTCGATAGTTTTAAATGTTTATCGGGACTTATCACGTATTATTTTATTTAGGTAAAGGAGGGAATTACGCTCCTCGTGATGCACACTATCTTCCTGCCAAATTTCTTTAAGATCAGCTTAGCCATAATTTTTTTACAGCCATTTACAGCTTAGTCGAGAAAAGCGAGCGAAGAGACAGAGACAGACCTATTTTCGCTTTTATATTATTTGTAGGGATATATCGTATGGCGGCTATTTGACCTAAACAAACTAACAAACATTGGGTCGAGAGATTTGGCCCTTGCAGACCTAGAGTTCATCCCATTTTCAAAAATCTTTCACAGCGCCTGGTAAATGCCAGTGACCAAAATGCTGGGGTGTTCCTGGCACAACGCATAAGCATTGCCATTCAGCGTGGTAATGCCGCCAGCACGCTGGGTACGCTGCCAATTGATAGTGGGCTTGAGCGTTTGGACTGTCTTTAACCCTTCAACGGTCTATGTGCAGTCTAACTGTTTTTGTTGTGTTAGTTTTAGCTAGTATTTTGTTTGGTTAAAAAAGGCACACAAACAAATCATCATCATCATCATCATTTCAGCCGTAGGACGTCCACTGCTGGACATAGGCCTCCCCCATCGATCTCCAAAAGGGCTGGTTGGAAGCGGCCTGCATCCAGCGTTTCCCTGCGGTCTCTTTTAGGTCGTCTGTCCATCTTGTGGGTGGACGTCCTACGCTGCGCTTACCAGTCCGTGGTCTCCATTCCAGAACCTTTCGGCCCCATCGACCATCTGTTCTGCGTGATATGTGCCCTGCCCACTGCCATTTCAACTTACAAATAAACAACAACAAAACAAATATTGAAGTTAAATAAAAGCATTAAACATCTTCCGTTACGTTACCGTTTAATAAAGAAGTATTTTACTAGTGCTCACTACGTATGTTCCTACTAGCTATTTAATTTTCGCTACGAAATGAAACTACAATTTAACAAAAGAATGGGGTTCAGTAGGTACATCATTATTTTCATGAGATATCTCGCATCATTTAGGAAACAAAAGAGAGCAAATGTAGAGCTGAAAATATGAAAAACATAAAATTATTTCTCTGTGCGAATGAAGTTTCCACTCTAGCTATTATGTAAAAGCTTTTGAAATGAATAGTGTAAAATTGTATGTTGCGAAACTACGACCGCTTAATAGTAAATTGATTTTACGTTGACATATTAGTTGATAGATTAGCAGGAAGGTAGTACGAGCGGCTTTAATTTTGCTTCATTTTTTGCGATGAAAAGAAGTTTGGTTTAATTAGAAATAACTGGCCAAGAGCGTGTTGTGACACGCACGTGGTAGTGTTCCGTAATCAAAGCCATACAATTGTGGGCACGTTCATAGTTCAGACATTTGTGGTTATAGAAAAATTCGTAAGAACGAAGCTCTGTGGACTTAGCCAAATTTCAGATATGTATTATCTCGACATAATAGTATACTTTTTATGGTTTAGTCAAAAAGGAAATTACATAAGAAACATTCCTTGCTTACATATAGGAAAAGGTAAACACTTTTTGAGCTGGAACGTCTTGAATTTATGTTTTATCGGTAACTCAAAATAAGTATGGTTAGTTACATGTTTCTGTCTAATAATTGAGAAATGCATCAATTAACTTTTTGCCGCTTTGGCGGGCCATATTTCGCAAATGATATACATATTTTAAAATACCTATTTAATGATACCATAAATGAAAAAAATCCCCATTTCACATGAGTATCAGAGCCACCCCAAAAATTCAAAATGATATTATTGAAATTAGAAATATACCTTTAAAATTGCGATCTATACATAAACTGTAATACAAGTAGTGAAACGTTTCATACGCTTGTCTTAATAAATACGATATACAGACGGACATACAGACAGACAGACAGATGGACAGACGGACGGACAGAACGATTTTATAAAGGTTTCTTGTACTACGTAACCCTAAAAAGAGATCTTGGATATTTTGGAAAACTAAAAACTATCGTTATACAATAGAAAGATTTAAAAAAATCTAATTGCTTAAAATTAGTTTTTTCCCGCAACTATGAAGCTTCTGCACTAATAATGACTGAGTAAGAAAAAAAAATCCTACTCAGCCATCACCCGCACAAAATGCCCGAGTAAAGGTTACTGAAGACGTTAACGTCTTCAGATGTTTCGACTTCTTTGGCATATATTATTATTTTTATTCATTATCATCATCATTTCAGCGATAAGGACGTCCACTGCTGGACATAGGCCTAAAGATCCCCAAAAGGGCCGGTTGGAAGCGGCTTGCATCCAGCATTTTCCTGTGGTCTCTTTTAGGTCGTCTGTACATCTAGTAGGTGGACGTCCTACGCTGCGCTCACCGGACCGTGGTTTTCATTCCAGAACCTTGATTAGAATTATTTTTATTAATAATTAATATTTAGTAGAAAATTATAAAAACGTAATTCAGGCGTAATTTTGCGCGATAGAATCCGAAACGTGGATATTCGCCAAAGAACCAGAGTCACCGACATAGCTGTTAAAATTTGCAAGTTGAAGTGGCAATGGGCAGGCCACATCGCTCGAAGAACCGTTAACCGATGGGGAAGAAAGTTTCTGGAGTGGAGACCACGAACCGGAAGACGCAGTGTAGGTAGGCCTCCCACTAGATGGACCAACGACATTGTGAGAGTCGCGGGCATCCAGTGAATGCAAAAGGCAGGCTGTCGTTCAGTGTGGAGGTTAAAGGGGGAGCCTATGTTCAGCAGTGGACGTCTTCTGGCTGCTGATGATGATGATGATGAATTCAGGCAACAATGATTATGGGAAATGGTCATTTATTTGGTTGCAACGAAGTCCATAGCTTGAGAACTTTGACATTAAAATAAAGCTAGCCAGTTTATATGAGAGAGAAAGAAAACACGAACAAAGTTGCTACAAAGACAAACTTTAACGCAGGATGCAAAGATTCCAATCCCATTCATAACTGTCGAAGAGGATCTAACACCTAACATTTTCGTACCCTAGGAACAGTTTCATAACAAATCCTACCAAACTAGATTTACAGTTCGCAGTTGTACAAATGGAAGTGTCAGAGCTACCTCGTTGGGGAGGCACTATTTGTTGAGATGTTGTCGGGGTATTGTTTAGTATTGACGTGTTTTGGTTGTTGATGTTTCTATTCAGTATTTGTTTGAGTAGGACTGTTGTAGAGATATGAGCTCAGGGACATTCAGCGCAGTCACAATATGACTGACTCTTTAGGTAACTGTAGTGCTTAAAAGACATTATTTAGAAGTAAATAGTACCCAGACTTTAGACATAGTATTTGTTATCTTAGATAACTAGGCAAGAGCGTGGTCTAGACACGCATATTTATGGTAGGGTTCCGTTTTTTTATATACAGTATAGGCTTGCGTTTGACCCCATCTCGCCTGATGTTAAGCGATGGAGTTGTTGTTTTGTTGATAAAAATAGTATACAACAAAATTTAAAACTAAAGAAGTATACAGAAAAATAACTAGTTGAGATACAAGCATCGTTGACCACGGATAAATAATAGATAATTATTTATCATATCATATCGCCGGGATAGTGCAATACCGCGAAACTAACACAGGTAAATAACGCATATCTACACTTAACTTCACTTTACAGGAAGGACAAAAAACTGCCTAGTTTCGTAATTTTTGGGTCTAAGAACCACATATCTCGTTTTCTATTGGTCAATTTTATTATTTTGTAATATAGGGAGGAGCCAGCGAAATCGTTGTGTGCGTTGGTACAAAAAAAATTATTTGGCTACATACGTAGTTACGCGGTATTGACCGACGCTACTTACGCGGTATTGCACTATCCCCGACGATATGAATATGACGCAAGGAAGAAATCCTATTTTAGAGTTAAAGAAGTTCGAAAATTCTGAGCGGACCATGCCTGGGGCGTATACAGGATGACTGGTTAGAGTCTAACCAGTTAACCAGTCTAACCTTGTATATTTCCACTGTCTTACCATTAGACAGTGGAAACATTCAAGGATATCGTTGTAGTCATCATTATGAACAACTTGTACTATTGGACCAACCTTGAAATTGCGAAACTGCTGTTTTTCGTCAAGTGACAGCTTTTTGTATGGAACAGCTGATTTTGTTCGTGATTTCAGGGTTGGTTCCGTAGTAAAAGTTGTTCACAATGGTGACAATGATATCCCCGAATATTTCCACTGTCTAACCAAGACCGCGGTGCGATGTCGAGCGGTAGAATGTGCGCTTTATCTATCTGACACCATCCGATTCGATCTTCGGCCCACCCAAGGCAATTTGGTACCTATAAATAAATTATGTGCTGTTTCGATGATCGCTCAAAAATGTTGATTGAAAACATCGTGAGGAAACCGGTATGTCCAAGAACCACAAAATTTCTAAGGCATATTAATTATGATGCCAACTATTCACGAACATGCATTGGGTCAGCATGATGGATTAAGGCCCATCCTCTCGCTCTGAGAGAAGGCCTGTGTTTCAGCAGTGGGGACATGATAGGCTGATGATGATGATGATGATGAAATGATGACCCAAGTCTTCAATTATATCAAACAAATTATCTGCAAAAAAACGGTTTTTTTAATCGCAACATTTCTTGCTTTTCTATCCATATTTGCCAAAGTGAAATTCACCGCATTGCGATATGTCAAGTCAACGTATGCAATTTTCCGATCTAGCATGTCAATCACACCAGCTAGACAACATGGGAGCTATTGTACAAAATATTGCTGTCTGCATTTGCCAACTATAGAAAAATGCACCAACCGCCAGCGCTACGGTAAAACCATGAACTTATTTTTAGGAAAATAATTGTTTTTATGGTTTCGTACCCAAAGTGTAAAAAGGCTACGGCCCTAAGGCCCATTGACCTACGATGTCGGTCTGTCTGTCTGTCCATCTGTCCTACCTATCAACGGCCGTATCTTTCGAACCGTAAAAGATAGCCAATTGAAATTTTTACAGAATATGTAATGTTACACCGGATTACTTAAGAAATAATTAAAAAGTTAAAAAGTAAAAATCAAATGGCGTTCCTCATACAATAAACATATTTTTGTATTGGCTCTATTGTAATACGTACAAGCGTCAAACTTGCCATGATTATAGTACACACTTTAAAGTATAACAACATAAATAATAAATAATGGCCAAGTGCGAGTCGGTGACCAATTTCTGTTCATTACCAAGTAACTGGTTCGTTATTGAATTTTGTGGTGGTACCCTCAATGCGCGAGCCTGACTCGCATATGGCCGGTTTATTTTAAGTGAAGTGTAGATATTACGTTTTTCTATAAAATAGTGGTACCTCGCCCCCATTTTTTATTAATTGCCTTTTTAAGAAATTTGTAAGTATAAAGAACGCCATAATTAATCAAATTAATTAAGAGAGGCTGCATTGGACGTTTTTAGACGTTTTAAATTACGTCCTATCAAGAGCTTTTTATCTTCTTTCGCCAGAAAAAGAGGTATTGTGTTTTTCTACCCTGTCAACCTCAAGGGAATTTTATGAAGATAGTGCTTTTCTTCCGGGAAATCGTGAAATACGCGGGAAATTTTACGGAAAAACACAAAATTTTGAAGTAAAGCTGCGCAAAGATACCAGTCTTATAAACCTGTCAACTACGTTTATTATGTACCATTTAACGATAAGATTAGGTTTTTTTATATTAATATATAATTAATTTAGCGATAGAAGGTGGTGTACAGCAGTAGCCGCGTGGTGGCCGAGACTAGGTTGGCGGAACCCAGGCCGACCGAGGATGAGGTGGACTGACGACATCAGAAATACTGTCGGGAACGAGTGGATGCGAATAGCGAGAGACCGGGGAGAGTGGCATAAACAAAGGGAGGCCTATACCCAGCAGTGGGTCACTCAGGGCTGATGATGATGATGATAATAATAATAAATTTATTTCCAAAAAAGAGCACATAAAAATTAACAATAGAAATACACATTGTGAAAAACCCAAATGAAAAAAATCGCAACTAAGCTAAGCCTATCTTATCTATCTTATCTAGGTTGACGATAACCTAATCGTCAACCTAGATAAGATACAGGCTTTAAGCGACTACACACGACCCTAAAATCACTGGCGATATCGGGACAGCGGTAGTGGGGATGAAATCGGCTACTACTCTACACACGTCCACTCCTGCCAGTGAGTACGAAACCGACCGTGCAACAGACTGCTCGTTGTTCCGAGATGCCGCCGACACTCACAAAACAGCAGAAAATAGGCATTGTTTTGGCACTTACTACGGTGCCACCTAACCAGAGACGAAAAAGGAAGACCTGGGTTAAAAACTGGTTGATGAAACGTCATGAACTTAGCCACATGAACGTGATGAGACATTTAGAAGCAAATGATTTTAGAAACTTTTTAAGAATGGATTTTGAGTGTTTTGAAGAGCTCCTTAATATGGTTAGCCTAGTTTGGGGCCCACCGATTTTTTTTTATTTGGGTTTTTCATAATGTGTATTTCTATTGTTAATTTTTATGTGCTCTTAGGTCTAATACCTAACCACGGACCAGTAAGCGCAGCGAAGGACGTCCACTCACAAAATGGAGACCGCAGGGAAACGCTGGATGCAGGCCGCTTCCAACCGGCCCTTTAGGAGATCGATGAGGGAGACCTATGTCAGCAGTGGACGTTCTATAGCTGAAATGATGATGAATACCTAACTTAATCGTAAAATTATTGTTCTTTGTTTATCTCTTTGTTATTTAATCGCTAAATATATTTATGAACTGCTATATAAACCAGTAAAACAAAAGTTTTTTAATTAAACAATTTTCAGACTTACGAATCACCAAAATTACCAAGAATTTTGTACATTTTACATTTTGTAAACCTAGACATTGTATGGTTAAAAACTATTTCTAGCAACATTGTAGTTTGGTAACTGTTCACTCTACAAATTTATAAATATACTGAAACTTTAAGCTTACCTACGAGTAGTGATAAGTGATAACTGTGATGTGACTCCCAGTTTTAGGTTTTATACAGTTAGTTTTTTTTTGAATAATGTATATGCTTGTGCTTTGCCGGCATCTCGCGATGATGTGGTCTACGGTGGAGCACGCTTGCCTAGAAGAAACCTATTCATTCTCAACTTGAAGACACTAATAAGAAGAAGTACAATATTATAAATGCAAAAGCGTGTTTGTTGGTTTGTTTGTCCTTCTTTCATGTTAGTAATAAAGCAACAGATTAACATGTCTTTTTGCATAGATATAGTTCAAGACAGGATACTTATTATCGCTGATAAAAATATGTGTGCTGAAGGGTTGCCAATGCAAGTGAAACCGTAGCGGGCGCAGCTAATTATTTATAAATAATTACATTAAGTTTTACACATACTGCATTGTATTTTATGACTCCAATTCTGTGGCACTGGAGTCAACATACAATACCTAACTTTACATGAATATTCATTATAATTAGTAAACTGGAGTACCTAACTACAATATACGTACTCTACTTTTTATTCGTAC
Source organism: Agriopis aurantiaria (assembly GCA_914767915.1). NCBI lineage: Eukaryota > Metazoa > Arthropoda > Insecta > Lepidoptera > Geometridae > Agriopis > Agriopis aurantiaria. The sequence goes on along the minus strand of OU612001.1, from coordinate 4,165,138 downwards.
AGATTTTTAAACCCATTCAAAATAAAGACATTTTTGTGAGTTTTATTCAATAGAAACAGATTTTTGCAAAGCGATTTAATTAGTGACAAAAATTCCAATTAACAGCTATGAATAAAGGACAAAACTCTCTGAATGGGTCTTTTCTTTTTTATGCAGTCTCATTAAGGGTTGAGGAAGTCGTTTGTATTATACACAGGGTTGTGAAAAAAGAAAACGAGGAACAGGTCTGCTGATGGCATTTCAGTTGATAAGATAATGGAATCAGATATTATAAGAACGATTATAGTAGAAATACTTAAGAAAAATGAGCAAATTCTTTTTTAGGTTTCTTGGGTTCCGTACCCAAAGGGTGAAAACAGGACTTTATTACTGAAGTCCCATTTTCACCCTACGCTGTTTGTTTGTCCGTCCTACTTTTAACAGCTGTATCTTTCGAATCGTAATAGATAGCCAGTTGAAATTTTCACAGAAAATGTAATATTACGGCAGATTAACTTTTAAAAAAGTCAAAAAGTAAAAATTTTATGGGGGTCCCCATACAACAAACATATTTTTGTATTTGCTGTAATGTAAAAACGGTAATACGTATAAGCGTCAAACTTGGCATGATTATAGTACACACTCTAAGGAATAGATGGAATTTAAGTCGGTGCCAAATTTCAGCTCATTACCAAGTTAAGCAACGTAAGGCGCGGTCGATACTTGGATGGTTGACCGCATGGGCGTGATTTTGTCTTTTTGCACAACTTTTTGGATTTTGCGGTGGTACGAAACCCTCAGTGCGCGAGCCCGACCCGCACTTGGCTGGTTATTTTTTTAAATATTTTGTTAAACAAAACAAAAAAATCAGGTATAGTTTGTATATGTTAATCGGGACTTATCATTTAAAACACGTGTTCAAATCGCGAAAGTTTAAAAATTACTATAGTTTGTATAATATGCAATTCCAGCCAGCTAACATGGCTTCGAAAACTTTTTTTTTTTTGAATCCTTGGTAATGTGTTTGCTTTTGACCACCAACTCGCCTGATGGAATGAACAAGCAAAAAATAGCCTAAAGTTTCTGTGGTACATTCTAAAAATATTATATTTTTTATATTGAATAAATAATATTTTATGTATCGTATGGCCACCAGCTCGCCCGAAGGTATCTCGTCATGTACTGTATCTAATCTACTGTATCTATTATATCTATACTTCTATACTAATATTATAAAGAGGAAAGATTTGATTGTTTGTTTGTTTGTTTGAATTGAATAGGCTCCGAAACTACTGAACCGATATGAAAAATTCTTTCACTGTTGGGAAGTTACACTATCCCCGGTTGACATAGGCTATATATCTATACCCGTGCGAAGCCGGGGTGGCCCACTATATATTATAAAGAGGAAAGATTTGATTGTTTGTTTGTTTGCATTAAATAGGATCCGAAACTACTGAACTGATTTGAAAAATTCTTTCACTGTAATTTTGGGAAGCTACACTATCCCCGGGTAACATAGGCTATAGGTTTAATATTTTCAAAAAAATAGGGATCCTTACTAAAAATCCAATAATGTAACCCAAGGTGTAAAAAAATAAGATTTACAATTTTAACTTTGCGTGTTTGACAGTTCTAGGACAACGTCTGTCAGGTCAGCTAGTACTGTAAAAAATATGATGTTTATCTCTTTAATTTGAAATATCTAGTGATATTGAACTGTGTGCTTTAACGTCTAGGTAAAAACAAAATTGAATAGAAAAATGTTACGCATTTTTCTTTACCTTTATTTACAAAATGTGTGGTATTTTAATAATTTATAGACGTGGGCTTAATTTTGTCAAAAAAAAATGAACGCTATTTGTGTTGGTGTAGAGTAAATATTAGGTACATTAGTTAAAGACAAAAATACATTAAATTGCTACATTACGGTACATCAAAGTAAAAGAAACAAAACTTAAAGTATGTTTACCCTCAAAGACAAATATAATCTAATTCTTTTCACAAATTAAATTATACTAACAACTTAATTCAGTAAAAAAACACAAACAAAACAAACAACTTGAGAGAGCTGAAATTCCATAGCTTTTTTCATCTCATTAAAAAGGACCATTTTTTTACCCAAGACGAGAGATCATCCAGATCCATAGTAAATTCGTTTATCTTGCTACTTGGGCGATTCTACCTCAAAAAGGTGAGGCTAAGATTTATTTCGTTCTCTTGATATTTTATACGAGTTTTTTCGTCTCTTGTGACAGTTCCGTAATGAGAGACTTTTTTTTCAAGTCTTTGAGAAAATAGGACCGGAAAGAAAAATAGGAGAGCAAGGCTTAACAAGACATCTGTCACTCAAACGTTATCTTTGGGAGTTTTACGATTTTAGGTGCACTAAAAATGCGAATAGCACCTTGTACTGCTGTAAAGAGATTAGGCTGTTTTTTTCTTGTTTCTTTTTGGTAATGATTTTGGCATCGCACGTCTTATGCATTTTTATCTTCCCTGGATTTTACTTTACAAAGTTGGTTCCATAATATTTTACCAAACTTAATATAATTATAATTCACAAAAATATTATAATGTTGAGACCACATAAAATGTAGGCCTTAACTAATGTTCCTGGCTGAGAATTAAAAAACGCTGTGAATTTAAAAATAAACGGATAAGTACTAGAAAATCGCGCTTTGAGGGTTCCGTTGAAAGGAATACTCAAAGCGCAAGTCCAAACAAAAAAAAATATAGGTTGAAATATTGAGACAAATTTAACTTTGTAGAGGACAATAGGCTTCTTTCATACATACCAACTACAAAATGTAAGTATGTAATCGCAAAACAATGTTTTTTTTTTTAAATATAATATGACTTCAAATTAACAACTTTCGTTTTTTTTCCCTTTATATGTGCTGTAAGACCTTGCCTCTTGCTAAATTTCACTATTCTAGGTCAACGGAAAGTACCCTATAGGTTTTGATTCCCTTGTGAAATCGAAAAATATGCGAAAATATGCGACATAAACAATTATATTTTTGATCGCGTTGACTTATAAGTTTGTTTTTTCACAGATGAAAGAGACCGTAGACTCGAGTATTTGTTTAAATTTAAACTTGATACCACTACGTAATCCGATAAAAAAAAACGATCTTCACAGACAAACAGACATACGTACGACGTACATACGTACAACAAAGTGACACTTTAAGGGGTCCGTTTTTTCCTTTTAAGGTACGGAACCCTAAAAATGAATCATTAAGTCATGAAACTATTATACAACTAATAAACTAGTATAAACTATACTATAAGTATTTAATACGGCGCAGAGAAGCTGCCTCAAAAGAGTTTCTGTTTTATTAAAAATAACTCCGAATGATTTTATTGATAAACAGTTTCCGGTAGAATAATTTTATATCGGTCGAGATGTTACACGTAAACCTATTTCCAATTATCATCCTATTTGGCAATTAAATAATATACAATACAAAGAGGACCTAGGTTAACATTCTTTTCTTTCCAGATAATGCGGAAAAAACTAGAAAATCATGAGTGAAACCGTGAGGCGTACCTAATTTCAAATATAAATTAATTGATGTTTTCAAAGATTAATCACTTTTAGTGATAGAATAATAGTAAACGGCCTCACCAACTTCTGTAAATATTCAATTGGAAACAGTTCTTTTCTCAAAATACTAATTGACTAACACACAAAAAACAGTCGAGTTGAGAACCTCCTTTTTTGAAGTCGTTTTAATGGGTTCATTCGCAAATTAGTCTTTTATTTTTAAGAATAAGTATCTTTAAGAGTAAATAGTTTTAAGAATAGGTCTTTTTAAGAATAAATTATTTTCTTTGTACGAATAGGGTATTTCCCAAACAAGGCATATTGCGAACAGGTTCTATGGTTATAGGTCATTTTGCGAATAGGTTCAATATCGACTGAACCCATTTAAAGGTCTCTGTAGGTATCAGGTGTAAGTTTATTTTCTCTTCTCTTACAAGTACTTCTAGATATCATAAAAAGATATAGCTCAATAAAGTATACGACCAATATTTGCGTTTCATTTTGTAAATAGAGTTCGTATGCCTACAAAGTGATAAAACCGTTTGGCCTTTTTATTAAAAACGTTTTGATAGACGTGTTTATAAGAAAGTCTGACTTTTACTATATGCTAGTAGAAATGTATTATTTACGTATGTGTATGTTTTCTAATTAGACCAATTTTTTTACAATCATTTCTCGAAACATTATATCTCGGTAGCGGGTCTAAACTATCGGTAGTTATAGCTTCACCATATTTGGACAATGAAGTAACGTATGCTTTTGCATCACTTCTGTTATGTCTAGATTAAATAAATACCATTGGAGATAAATAAATATAAATATAATAAATAAATAAATATTTTTGGGACATTTTTGCACACACGGTCATCTGACCCCAAACTAAGCAAAGCTTGTGATATGGCTGCTAGAGACTGATATACATACATATATATTTTTTAAATACATACTTAAATAGATATTAACAACCAGATATAGAACAAACACAAATGTAACAAATGTTCATCACACAAATGTTTGTCCTACATGGGAATCGAACCCACACCCTCAGGCTCAGAAGGTAGGTTCACTACGAACTGGACCAACGGGCTATCAATATAGCTAGATTGTAGAATATTTATCTCCAATGTCCTCCAATTTTTGATTGCTATTTGCATGTAAATTTTCAAATGAAAAAAAAAGTTTCAGCAAATGCAGTATTTTATATATTTTTTAATAATCTAGTTACTAGATTAATCATGGTGCATGCATTTTTAAGTGTGTATGATTTACTCGTGTTTTGTGGATATAAAATGATATTATCTATAAGTAAAATTTGTTTTATCAGTTAACAAACCAGTTAAATCTTAGATCTTTAAAGAACGTTTCTAAGTAAAGTCGCGTTTATCTATTGAATACACAAAGAATTAAAATATAACATTAAAATTCAAATATTTAAATAATGTCTAATGTAAGTAAAAATAAAGGAAAGATAGAGAAGCGCACTTTTCTGAAGGAAACGATAAAGTATATTGCAATATGACTTGCATTTTTACAGAAAAAGCCATTAGTTTCACGGAGGTTCTACACTTTCTTCATTTTTCTTACGCTTGCTGTGAAATAAATTCAAGCTTTTTCTAGTATTATATAGTAGTTTCATTGTTCTCAAATTGAAACATATTTAAGTATATTTAAAAGGTTAACCAAATTATTCTAACACGGGAACTTCCACCAGATGTAAATTCGAGCACAAGCGAGCAAAAAAAAATTAAATAAAAAAAAAAAAACATTGGAAACCTTACAGATAAAAACAAAAAAATTAAAGGCCAATTACAAGTGTTTTTTTTCAAACAATATTTGAAAGGAAACAGATATTTATAATGTCATTTGTGCTGACTGAATTAACATTAAATTATGCACCACTTAAAAACAGACAATTCAAGAAAACTTAAATTTTAACTACACACTAAAACATAATTAATTTATTCATTGTAATTTTTTGACAGAAATAATTTAAACAATTTGATATAATTATATCAAATGTACTTACCAACAAGCAAGTTGGTGGTCAAACGCGGACTTATTTGCGATACAAAACTTGTATGAAAAAACTCCCGAATTTTATTTACATATTTATTATTATTATATATTTTATTTACTTAATTATATATTTATTTTAATTCCTGACGTTTCAAACACTTTTGGTCACAAGTAGACTAGATGACTGATGTCTATAGAAATTTTATGAATTTATTTACAAGTACTGCCGATTATTTTCCATCAAAACGTCTTCTATGCACGCAATGGTGGCTCGTGGTGTCCAGAGGTCTTGCGATTCTGCGCCGGGTTTGAGATTTTATGAGATTGATGACTGGATCCCAAGCAGTTGATACTTGCCAATCATCCTCTCTACTAACATTAGGATGTTGATGAAATCTGCTAAAAGTATTTAGTTTCAATATGTAATAATCGCGAAAACTTAAGAAATAATTGTTTATTATATGTTTTTCATTTCAGCCGTAGGACGTCCACTGCTGGACATAAGCCTCGCATCGATCTCCGAAAGGGGACGGCCTGCATCCAGCGTTTCCCATGCGGTCCTTTTTAGGTCATCAGTCCATCTTGTTGTCCACAGATATATTATATGTTACATATTAATACATTTTCGACCGGACGATACTTGACTATGAATGTAATATTATGAAAATTGGACATATTTTTTGACCAAACACGACCCTTGCAGGGTCTGAGAATTTTTACACTATCATAACCTAGCCAGTAACAAACCACAACAAGAAAGGTATGCCGAGCCAATATTACCTAACGACTCAACAAAAAATAAGAAAATTCTAAGATAAAAAACATCACACAATTACAAAGTGACGAAGTCTCAAGAAAATAAAGCACCAAGTGAAGCTATGAATATATTATTCCTTTTACATATTTATCTAGTTTTAAAAAATCGATTGACAGTAAAATTCGATTTCTGTGATTTTATACGTTTTGTTACATTAGTTATAAAATACATAAAATAACAGCATAGCATAAAACGGGAAAAACTCTATGATATTCACTGGATTATATAACTTATCAAAATTATTATAATTTTTTTCTATATATTTTTGTCCTAAAAGGGTTGGTAATTATACGATTAAGTTAGTTTTGTCTTCGGGAAATTAAATCCGACCATTTAATTTCTTGTTTATAATTTTAATGAGCAAGAATTCCCGTTTTAGTGGTTCGTGGGTTCGATTCCCACCTAGGACAAACATTTATGCGATGAACATTTGTGTTTATTCTATATCTGGTTGTTAATATCTATTTAAGTATGTATTTAAAACTATTTATGTATGTATATCAGTCTCTGGCAGCCATATCACAAGCTTTGCTTAGTTTGGGGTCAGATGACCGTGTGTGCAAAAATGTCCCGAATATTAGATTCAGATTTTTTACTCAATACTCAATAGTTTATTGCAGACCTAATATGTAGGTACATGAAGTTCTTAAATTAACATGTTTAAATATAAAGTAATAAATATGACCCTATTTGGGTATGGCAATAGTCGGAACGGAACGATCTATGTAGGTACCTACATTTCGTCAAAATTGTCATTGAAAAATTCTTCTAAGTTGTAATAACATTTGGATTCTAAAATACCTTAAAAGTTATTAATGAAAGTTACTTCTTCTTTTATTTACCTTATACCAATGGTTCGATGGTTCTTATTTAATTACCGTCTTACTACAAACGATTTAAAAACGCTTTAGACATGTGTTTAACATATTTTTCACAGTGAAACAACTGCTAAACACATGTCTAAACCGTTCTTAAATCTTTTGTAGTAAGACGGATAATGTTTATCACTGTTTCGATCCGTTACATCGAATTATTGTAATCAGTGCAACCCCTAGGTTTTAATTTAATTACCTGAACTTGGAAACGCCTCTGTGGTGCGTCTTAATACACAAACGTCAAAAAACTGTTGTCTAAACATCACTTGTCATAACCACAAAAAATCACAACTCACTAATTCAAAAACTGCATTCTAATTAACATAATGTTAGCAAAATTCCGATGGAAACGCGAAAAATTTCATCGCGTGTGTAATATTGAAAGTTCGAAGGCGAAAATCGCCTCTGTCTACGCCACGTCTGCTCAAGCCGAAAGCCAAAGCTGTACTGAACTGAAAGCTACGCCTCCCTTTTGTCCGATGCAACCTGAAGAAAAATTCGCTGAATGAAGCGTACATTGAAGCGTTTTTATCGATGCTCGGAGCATTAGAGCTAGTTATACGAGCGATTTGTACTTATTATCCCGCTTTGAATTGCGTTTGGTCGTTAGCTTACTCGATCAAGTGGAAATGCAGATAAAAAGCTGAGAGATTCGTTGGAAATGTTTATTTATTACATTTTTGAGATTGAGATTTTCCATCTAAATTAACATTATCGTCAGCCAGTACCAACTCTTAAATAATATAGTCAAAATAAAAATACAAAATTTGGATAGCGCTCGATCCTTTAGTAATAAAATGGGGCCTTTTTACGTAAAAAAAACTTTATCTGACCTATTCTTGGGTAAAATATTCCTCTTCATTTCACCCACAGCTGCTGAAAGCGTTTTCTTTTGATAAAAGCTAAATTCAAAAAGTGTTTTTGTCTGGAGAGAGATAAAATGCCTACACCGCGTAAGATAAACAAAGTCTAGATACAGTTTTTAACCTAGGTTTTATAAAACACTCATGGACGATGACTATGTGCATTTATTGTAAAGAGTTGATTTTATTTTTAAGTCATTTTATATCCTAAAAGGTATGATTACCTACTATGAATAATATAAAAAATTGGATATCAAATATTTTTTTATTTACCCGTCTTACTATGAAAATAAACAAACAAACAGCGAGTCGGGAGTTCGTACTGAGGATTCCGTACCACCAATTGTAATTACTAAAGTAAAACTAAGTAGTGCAAAAATATTACACCACACCCAGGCGGTCACCCATCCAAGCATCGCACGGGCCCGACGTTGCTTACCTTCGGTGAACAGAAATTTGTCACCGACTCGCACTTCGCAGTATTTATTATTCAAGTTTGAGGCTTTTACTTATTATCGATTTAACATTACAGCAATTACATTAATTAAATACGTTTGTTGTATGAGGACCCCCTGAATTTTTTACTTCTTTTATTATTTCATAATTAATCTGCCGTAACATTACATATTATGTGAAAATTTCAACTGGCTATCTATTACGGCTCGAAAGACACAGCCGTTTACAGACCGACAGCGTTGGCTTAGTAATAGGGTCCCGTTTACATCCTTTAGGTACAGAACCCTAAAAATGAAAAATGTTTTGCTCACGCTTACAACTAAATAAGTAAGTAGCTAAGTAAGTCGGTTCTTCAGTGTCCCGTGTTAATCTACAAGGATCAGATGAACATAAATTTTGAAAGCGTCGCGTTGTAACACGCTTGGGTAAAACACGAGGATGCCGTGAACTGCTTGTACCTGCGTTTTTTCTGAGGATTAAAGACATTAAGGTAATCGTACACGACGCTACGGAAGTCCACAGAAGAAAGTGACGAGTCATTACTATTTTAGGTCATTCCGACCTGTCCCCCACATGTTGGAAGTTTACTATGGGTATATTATATGGATTGTTAAATGGTACATCATGTGTCATTTTCAAGAAAGCTGCTAGACTTAGTACCCTCTCTTCGACATTGGTACTGTGACATGCCTGCTGCAGCAATGCCGAATGAAAGCACAATCCAGTCTGGCAGCAATCATCGCCAGGACGGCGTTGGAACTGGCCTGCACTCTGCACACCAAGGACGCGCCTCGCGCTCGCCAGCTTGATTGATTGATTAACTCTTTATTCTTCACACCATAAAATTGTATACAGAGGACATACAACTCTTAATAAAAAGTGTAACAACTGGCAGTCTTATCGCTAAAAGCGATCTCTTCCAGGCTACCAAGCAAGACAAGGCTTGCATGGTCATGTGGAAACAATCAGTTCACAACATGCCCGAGGTGCTGCAGAACCGGGGTAGCCCCATCTCCGCCCTGAAGGCACAGTTTTACTGTGCTGAACTAAAATAATGTTGTAAAAATTACCAAAAAATTCATGAAACCGAGTCAAAAAATCATGAAACAACGGTTTAACTCAACACTTTGCAAAAATGCCTACCTACCTACCAACTTTAATTATTTCATTTCAGAGTAGCCAGCTTGACAAAACGGCACTATGATAGGTATAACTTTAATTCAGACCTGCGTCCATTTTGTCAATACACATATAATGCGAGAAAACCGCGGCCCACGCCGGGCTCCGCCGCACAAATCACCAAATTACTAAGGCAGGAAAGGCACAGTAAATTCCTACCACTGAATGCCCCTAATCCACAAAGTAAATCACCTAACGTGGGTGAACTAAGGTTGGAAAGGTGAGTTCGTGGTCCACGTAGTCGTACAATTATGTCAAGCTATCATCATCTGGCCCCTTTTCTTAAATAGAGATTGGCGATCCGCTCAGCAACCTTTTTTTTAAAATTTGAACTGGTGAGCCTGTAAAAGTAAAATAGCGGTTCAAAACTGGCGCCACTCGTTCATTCTCGCACGTTTCGCAACTAAGAATTTATTCTTCTGCCAGCGCGTCATCATCATCAGCTAGAAGACGTCCACTGCTGAACATAAGCCTTCCCCTTTAACCTCCACACTGAATGACAGCCTGCTTTTTGCATCCACTGGATGCCAGCGGCTCTCACAATGGCGTCGGCCCATCTAGTGGGAGGCCTACCTACGCTGCGTCTTCCGGTTCGTGGACTCCACTCAAGAACCTTTCTTCCCCATCGGTTATCTGTTCTTCGAGCGATGTGGCCTGCCCATTGCCACAAATTGTGTCGGTGACTCAGGTTCTTTGGAGAATATCCATGTTTCGGATTCTATTGCGCATAGAAACTCCAAGCATAGCTCTCTCCATTGCCTGCTGTGTGACTCTGAGTTTTTCTAAAAGGCCAACGGTTAAGGACCACGTCTCAGTGGCAGCGCGTTGTTTTTCTGCAATTATGCTCATCATGACAAGTTAGAGAAGTATTTCTCATAATCGCAGTACATGCTCTAGAATCTTTAATGTTCTTATACATCATCTCTATTCAAAAGCTATCAGTTATTGACAATGCGTTATTAAACACCATCCTCAGCTAATACGGAAAAAAATTAGCAATATTTGAGGTTTTTTTTGCAACTTGTACCTAACAATATGTAAAATGTTTTTTGATTCTAATCTAGGGAGTGGCAGATGGTGTAATTAACTTTGATGGGGAACACAATACGTTGATGGGTTTGTTTGATGTGATTGACATTAATCCAACACAGGTTGGGCTGGATTGTTATTCAGTTGAGAGGTATTAATACAATGTGTGGAGGTAATAGGATTTATTGCAGGTATTTGCTTCAAATTGCTTGCTAACTCTCTATTTGAAACGCACAAAAAAAACAGTTTTATACAGAACTCTCCAGCAAAACTAACTTAAATTTACGTATATAAGTCAAACATGATCTATTTTCACTTTAAAAAAAACCCGAAAGAGATCGTACGATACGATTGAATCATAGTTTGGTTATCTTGCATAATATTTTCGGTATGATTTCCCGATTCATATGTCGTCGCAATTGTCTTGTGGCTCTAGGCTGCCACACATAATTGTAAATCAAGCCACTTCTTAAAATAAAGTAAAAAAATATTAATTCAGTAAGTTTGATAAAAGGTAGTGTTGTTCAAACTGAAATGGCGATTTTAGATTAGGTTCACATAAGTATAAAGAAGTGTTAGTCCCTAATAATGAAGTTAGTACTAAATTATCCAGCAGTGAAACATTTTCTGGTTTAGATGATGCTTTGCATTGCTTTAACAATTCAATGCAAAACCAATTTCTCTTAAAATATTCTTAGCCTTAACTATGTTACGTTACGTATTCTTAGCCTTAAGTAAGGCTAAGAATATTTTAAGAGAAATTGGTTTTGCATTGAATTGTTAAAGCAATGCAAAACATCATCTAAACCAGAAAATGTTTCACTTAACTATGTTACGTTACGTATTATAATACGTAACGTAACATAGTTAAGGCTAAGTATATTTTAAGAGAAATTGGTTTTGCATTGAATTGTTAAAGCAATGCAAAACATCATCTAAACCAGAAAATGTTTCACTTCGCAATGCTATAGCATTGCGTAGAAATTATTAATTTTTAATAATTGGTTTAACCAAAACGCACAGCTTTTTAGAAATCTTTGATCGGATTTCCAAAATGTACTTAGTGTGTGCGTGTTACCATTTCTATATTTCCTTTTCTTATTTTTCCATAACTATTTATTTGCATACACTTATTTCCATTAAAAATATCTGTACTCATGTCACCCCTAATACGTACAAATATTTCATTTCTATGGTTGGCTATCATTTCTATATTTATATTTCTCAGATTTACCATTTATGAACTCACTATCATGAAAACATATAAAATATGTACGCCTGATTAAGATCCTGAATACGTCCCCAGCCCTAGGTAATAATGTTAGGGAATTTACGAGGCGTACAGGTAGGGATATAGGATGGCATTTGCCCTACTATGCATAAATAGTTACCGCCATTCCGCTTAGCTTGATGACATAGCGCCACTAGGTGTTAAATGATTAAAATTATGATCTAAGATGAAATTTTTGATTTACTGCTTGTAAAAGGAGTGATTTTGAGAAAAAAACTGTAAAGGTTTATTAGCCAAATTCACGATATATCAACTCTTAAGGGTCCTATCACATTTTTTGACGAAAAAAGCATTGACAATTGGATTTTTGGTATAATTTTTCTTTCAACTAATAAGATCTGTAGAAAATTCATTTGCTGTATTAAATAGATTTGTAGTTTTTATTGGATGTAGCGGCTTCAGATTTTGGTAAAACTCAACATATCCATTTCTTACCTCCAATTTACAAAAGTAATTTTTCGTAAAACTTTAGGAGGGTAAGTTTGAGAATGGATTCCGTTAAATTACTGTCATAAAATAAACATTTTTATGTTATCATCATCATCATAATCAGCCTTTTAACAGTCCACTGCTGGACTTTTAGCCTACCCACGAAAGGGTGATTGGGCCATATCCACTCGCTGGTCCAGTGCGGATTGGTAGATTCACATACGCCATTGAATTCCTTCTCCGTACGTATGCAGGTTTCCTCACGATGTTTTCCTTCACCGATTTTTTTAATGTTATGGTTTACTTGTTTTATATTTGTCTTGAAAATTACGGTTTTATTTGTTCGTTTTATGCCCGAAAATACAAATACTTAAAATTTAACGCTTCATTTTGTACTACGCCTCTTAAGTATTTTTCTACAAACATGATTAAGAGAATTGAATGAAACGACTATTATGTGGACATTGTTGTCTCCGCAATTAATGGCGGTAAATAAAGATTTCAATGGTGTCTATTTTTCTCAACGTCTTGCTTTAAAATGCTTCAAAGTGCTAAATCCTGAGAACGTACATGATTGCACGTTCGCCATAAACGATTGCATTCTTTGTAGCAATGGACATAGTTTTTTAATTGCTATAGATTCTGTTCATGTTTATTGCTTCTATAATGCTTTCATTAATTTGATTGGCTTTTGTGTACATTTATTTATTTAATTCATAAAGAAAAACCAACAGTACACATATTAAATAATACAAATAACAATTATTTATAATTAATACAGTTTTGATATATGCACCCTTAACAGGTGTTTACAACGTTCAAAATTAAAAGTGGAAAGACCAAAAATATGAGATATAAATAAATTATATATAGGTGTGATGTGAATACAATATATATTTTACTAAAACATTGAATATTAATTATATATATAATACATAATTATATTATAACATAGATAATAAAAATAAGACAATTAAATCTTTAAAAAATTAGCATGTATGATTAATGATAGTGGCACGGAAAAATCTAATTTGTATTTTGAGGATGTCAGAATATTATTAATTTGAGTTGTTTTTTCCATTCATATAGGTTACCACCTATACATACATACATACATACCTATACATACGTTTAGGTCAGTTAACTTTTAATCAGCAGCAGCGTATTTTCTTTTCTTGTTACTTTTTTGGTAAGGATTGCTAAAAAAATGTCTATGGGAGAACTTAGCACACAGTTAGCATTTCTGGTTTTCAGCAATGTAGTTTTTTTTGCGATATTAATATTCTATCCAGTATTACGGGGTTCCTGTTTTTTATTGGTCTTGATTGTAATTTTAATCGAGGCAACCTAAATATCGCTGTACCCAAAGCCAAATTTTAAAATATATTATATTATTTATTAAGCCATTTTTAATCAATTTTTGTCATTTATTGAATTTGAACATAATTATTATTCATTATATTTGTATTACACGGGAATTACTCACGTATGATGAAATCACGATATCACGAAAACATGAAACGCAAAGCGAAAGCGAGACGCAGCCGCGCGCGTGCATTCACCTTGAAAAAGACTGCCTAATGCGGTTGAAACTATAGTCGGAGTGACCGGCTTAATCACACGTGAGTAATTCCCGTGTAATAAAAATTAAATGTGTAAAAACCACGCCAGTTTCCATAATATAATTGCCCGTTGGTCTAGTTGGTAGTGAACCTGCCTTCTGAGCTTGGGGGCGTGGGTTCGATTCCCACCTAGGACAAACATTTATGTGATGAACATTTGTGTTTGTTCTATATCTGGTTGTTAATATCTATTTAAGTATGTATTTAAAACTATATATGTATATCAGTCTCTGGCAGCCATATCACAAGCTTTGCTTAGTTTGGGGTCAGATGACCGTTTGTACAAAATGTCCCGAATATTTATTATTATTTATAATTAATATTTTTAAGGAAAAGTCAACCAAATTTTAAAATAAAAATTCCAACAGATGTCCCGGAAAAGTAATAACGGCCTCTACTTTGCTCAAAGGGTGAGCATGGCCATACAACGTGTTAATGGGTCTGCCTTTTGGGAACAATTCCCACTGGTAGCGGATTAATCGATTAGTTTATTATTTAGGTTTAAATTAGTTTTTTTTAAACCTATGATTTTGAAATTGGGATTTATTATGGGATGTAGGTAGACATATACTGAGAAAACATTTAACTAAAGATGCGAATTATGGGGTTGAAATTTTATATCGATGTCTACGCATACGAAGTCGCGGACAATATCTAGTAAAATTCTAAGCGTACATTTTGTTGATTGATGAATATAATATAGTATCCCACTGAATACAAACGATACAATCAACGTTATAATCAAAGCGGCGTTGGACACGTGTTTAGACAAGTAAACACCACGAGCAATTGGACACATATCGATTTCACTCCAATGCTGTTTGCTTTCCACCATCTATTTAATTTATATACCTGCGGTAAACATGGAATACTGTTGGTGGCCAAATATGTTTTTGTTTAGTTATTTCTTTGTAGGAATTACAATAGATTTGTATACATTGGTTTTTACCAAATCTATATACATAAAAATGAATCCCTATTTACCTTGGTCAAGCCATAACTTGAGAATGACTACCGTTTTTTTTTTTCATGGGCCTTTATTAACTAAACAAAATACAAGCTAAGGCTAGCACTACAATGACAGTTAGACTGCCCATAGACTGTTGAAGGTCTAAAGACAATCGAAATGCTCAAGCCACTACCAGTTGGCAGCGTACCCGGCATGCTGGCGGCATTACCACGCTGAATAGCAATGCTTATGCGTTGAGCCAGAAACACGCCAGTATTTTTGTCACGCGTCGCATTAACTAATTGCCGATTTATTTATGTTTTTTTTTTAGATTTCAAATACTTTGTAGAAGGTTATTACGGAAAGAAAAATTAAGAAAATTGCACAGGAAATTGGAAAATTTCAAAAAACTTAATGACGATTTTTACTTCGTGCGTTTGACTAAGACAGGGCAACGTCTGTCGGGTCAACTAGTGTAAAATAGATTTGCCCACTAATGTATGGAGGTTTGGGTCCAGACTGGAGAAATACAAGCAGTTCATTTGTTTTCTTCTGATTTTTTTGTTTGAGCCTGGATTTGAAACTGGCTTTTTATGAGGCTGTGTTAGTATTTTAGGCTTAACTTTAGCCTAACTAAGTGTTTGTAAGAATTTTACATTAGTGGATGTTTCTTGAAAGTAGAACAAACATTACTTAACGGCACGGCGTTCTGGATATCTGGATGTTCTTTTTATTAATCGTACAAGTATTTTTTTTCAAAAACTGCTTGTTTAATTGTTATGTAACTTGGCAAAATCAATTTAACTATTTGAGTTTTACTCGAACTTAAGAAAAAGCCTAATCGATACCCAAGAAATCAAGAATATTAAATTTGATTTTCCATTAAAATTGAAGTTAAATATTTTTTTGACAGCCGTTTTTTTCTGATTTCAGGGCTGGTTCCTTAGTAAACGTTTGAATAGATAATGAGTACAATGAGCTCTTTTCGGCATATTTCCCCCGTTCCGTGTAATCCTACTAAAGGTGTTGGTTATCAATGTTACATTACCGATACCAGTAATGGTGTTAACGACATTTCCCCTCTATCCCCTACATCGATCACCCTTACCCTCGATATACGACACCTTCTTACTTATCTTAATGCACGAGTCTTTGTGTGTTGTACGTGTCGTTGTATTGATTCCAAGAGAGTTTATCTGATGTGAGGATCGAGCACGCTATCACATTTCTATTTATCTTCTTTGAAAGCTTCGTATTCATGACATTAATGTTACTGAACTAGCGCAACAATATTGTTGTACATTTACTTAAAATATCTCGTCTAGTAGTACAGTAATGTTTAAGTAACCTTGTAAACCTAACCTTTGTTAACCTTTGTAACGCTGGATGCAGGCTTCCAACCGACCCTTTTGGAGATCTATGGGGGAGGCCTATGTCCAGCAGTAGACGTCCTATGGCTGAAATGATGATGATGATGATGAACCATGTAAAGCTTAAATAAACAACTGTATTATCGATATACAATTCCTATAGAGTCACAATCTCTCAGTGAAAAGAGTAAAAAAAAACGTCCGAGCGATACTTACATTGTATCAATTATATACTTCACAATGTCGCATTTACTGAAATTGAGACGTTATGTCTCTTGCATAATATTCATCGACAGTTGTTCGCTATGTCATCGTAGCTCTGGCATCGCGCAGCGTTCAATCCGTGACCCTTTTTTTCTAGTTTCTGAAACTTATGTTCTTCCCGTTCGTACTGTTCACACCTCGTATATTTAGTCAAGCTCATTGGTATGATCAAAATATAACAGATGAATTTTATATATTTACATATACTGGGTTGGCACTTGGCACGTTAACTCTTAAGTGGGTTTTGTTCTCTGACAATAGGCATGATGACAATTTTTTTTATTACCTCATAAAAAAGCTGATGATAAATAGAGCACATCAACGAAACAAAATAAAAATTAGTTCAAAAATAAATAAGTCATAAGCATTTTAATTTCATGCTTGACAAAGAGCACACTATACTGAGCCGTGACGTCACGCCTCAGGAGCGCCATTCAAATGTTATACTAAACACACTTTGCGAGAAAGGGATAGAGCAATTTGTAGGGAATTTTCACTGTATTTTTTGGCACTGGTCATTTGTTTACTCGTGTCGTTTGTTCAACAATCGGTAGTCGGCAATGTCAATTTGGCTTTGACAGGATTACCCGGGATCTCATTATGGAATCGTTTTCCCGATTGCGATTGCGAATGCATACCAATGCGTGCTTTTTGTGTTCAATTTGTACCATTGTGGCTCTTAATGACAAATTTAATGTAGTTGTAGTGGACCCGAAATAGTTCCATGTCCATACATGCTGTCAAAAAATATGTTCATATAATGTGCTTGCATCGAAAAAAGGTGCTTGTCTAGCACCCTTTTTTCATGACTGCCGTGAAAGTATTTTTTTATTTAATTCTACATTTGTAGTGAAGCAGACGGCTCTGGCTGCGCCTACCACCAGGCTAGACCTACCTGAGCCAGGAGCATGTCTGTCACACCCAGTTTCAAGGAAAGTAGCTGTCTAGGACCCTACCTATCCTTGTGAGTGCCAAAAGAAAAACACCACTGTACAGACCACTTTTAATTTTAAACGTTCTTTAGATTGTCTCACACTCCTAAAAGAATTATAACACACTGGTGCACACATGGATAAACTGGATTAGTGGTTTAAGTTTGAAGGCAAGAGCGATACTTATAACTGGCCAGGTTCCTCTGAGGTTTATTGTTTAACAGAATCAAGGGTTCAAGGTTCGAGGTGCAAGGTTCAAAGATCAAGGTGCGGCCAACCGAGGTTCCTCCTGTGAGAAGAATCTTGCTGACTTCTTCAAATAACCAGCTCTTGCTGACTTTTTCAAGTAGTACATTCAGAATTTTTCATAATTACAAGACTTTTTAAAATGTCCTCTCTCTTTTCGAGCCTCTCATGGAATCCCTCCCTCTCATCTGTGGATATTTGTTTCCCGATATCTAATTTAAAAAAATATCGAATAGAGTACAGTGGCCTGTGTAACAAAAAGAGTTTAGATTAAATTAAAAATAAGGTTTAATGAAAGATGATGATGATGATGATGATATTAAAGATATAATACACATTAAAGACACGAAAAGAGCCAAAAGGAAGTTCTTTGCTGGCAAGCAAGACACACAGGTTACATAACGTAATTTGCTTTCCAAGAAGCAATAAGGACGCGCTGGTATAGTGTGGAACCATAGCTGGTACTGCTGGTAGTTAATCATGTCAAGCTGTGTACAAAGACTGAGGACTTAGTATTCGCTTGAAGCCTAGGGTGGTCCTGAATTCGTAAGTTACGGCCTCTACTATGAGTACGAACTTAGTTATTTAACTTTGAGTGCCTACTTTATACCTCGTCATAGTATTTTTTTTTTTTTGTTTTAATATAAATTTTAAGCTGTAACGATTTGACCAAAATAAAATGAATGGACGGGCCATAATCATCGCGCTCAATAAAAACTAGTCAAAACTGTCGGACATATACTTCAACACCTAATTATAACCATGTACAGTACATTAGTTACAAAAAATAGATAGCGGTTTTTTGTTGTGTTTTTACACTTCGGGAAAGCACACGAAGGCATAATTATGTCAGATGTTTCGTTATCATGTGACAATAGTCGCGTGTCGCACTTCCTACGGCTAGAGACCGACTGAAACGAAGTGAGCGCCGGCGCTCATTTTTTTAATGATGAAATGGGCTTGGTTTTGACCACAAATCACCTGTTGGTAAGTGACGATGCAGTCTAAGATGAGGCACGCTTGCCTATGAGGTGCCTATTCACTCTTGTCTTGAAGAGACCCAGGTTGAGACCCAGGTAATCTTCAAAAATGCGCTTCTTCTGGGCCCGTCCATTCATTTTATTTTGGTCGAAGCCTTAACGAAGACTTAATACGCTGTACGAAAATATGTATAAAAAAATGGTTAAATAACTTATAATCTTCAAAAGAATGCGTATTTAAAAAAAATATGCTAAGAACACTCTCGATCACGTGACCTCTCAAACAAACAAAAAACTAAATCACACTCGGTTCAGCGGTTTGGGAGCTACGCGATGCTACAGACCACAGAAAAGAGACGATTTTTTTTTCTCTTCTGTGCTACAGACATGCACGAATATTGACAGATACACGTACAGATATACGTTCAATTTATAACAACTGTTTGCGTTAAAATATTTTTAATTTCTTTAGCTTCCAAAAGATTGCGTAGGAGATGCAATACAATATTGTGGGTAAATTTGTATAAGCTGTCTATGTTGAAACACGCATTTTAAAAACGAATTCGATTATACTTAATTGTTTTCTTGGACCAATATCATGATTTATGCTCATAATTCGGTAATTTCCAAGTTTTAAGTCGTCAAAAAGATGTCAATATTTTATTCAGTGAAACTGGTTCACCAGACTTGAAAAATACATTTATTTTCCATTTTCACACGGTATTACTGAACTCGGAAAATTAACTTTAACGCTGGTTGAGAACATTTAAAACTTGACTATAAAAGATGAAAACAATCAGTTTTCATAAAATTCTGGTGTTTTTGTTTTTTAAATGCTTGCTTATAATTTCAGATCAAGGAAACAAGGTAGATATTATGCCTAAGTACAATTACTGTTCATGTGTCTAGTTTATTTATTTCAATGTATCTATTTTTCGTTAAAAAAAAAACCACTTTACCGCTCAACCGTTTAACGCAAAAATTGTCAAGTATGGCTTACTTACTAATTTTTACGCACACTAAGAAACTTGTCCACATACAAAAAGCGCGGCAAGGTAGTCTGCTGGGTGAGTTCGACTTAACTCATGAATGTATATTTGTTTGTTTCACGTGGCTTATATATTATAAAGATAAATAAATAATACAATTTAACCATAAAATACATGTCAAAAGAGTTTTTTTTTCAAATTATAATAATGGCAATCTTATTCCTAAAGTCAAATTTGATAGTGTCATTTATGCATTCTTCTCACAAAACTTCAAGCATTCAGACAATATCACCTTCAACACATCTCAGCTTGGATTGGCATTCAGAAGGGCATTGAGTGCGGTGAGTAAGCAGTATTGAGTACCTCGAGAGAGCAACAGTTCAATTTACAGAGGTTGGAAACAGCTTGCAATGTCTACATCGGTTGTAATTGTCGGGAACATACAGACGACACAGTTCTCTACTTAGACCAGGTGCATCAATATTACCTTGTAAGCCTGATTTAGACCAGATGCGTTCTCCAAGCCACTACACCATATCTCCCTTGTTTGTCTGATCTGTGCTTATAATTTACTAAAATCATCATCATCATCATCAGCCAGAAGACGTCCACTGCTGAATATAGGCCTCCCCCTATAACCTCCACAATGAACGACAGCCTGCCTTTTGCATTCACTGGATGCTAGTGACAATTGCCCAGGGGCAATGGGCAGGCCACATCGCTCGAAGGACCGATAACCGTGAAACGTACCCCAAGTGATGCTTGGGTTATGTCCTACCTAGCAGTGGGCAGGCGCTTCAAAGAAAGATTCTATGAGAGTATAAGTTAAAATTTAATCAAGAAAAAGGTGAAGTTACATGCGAGTTAGACTGAGGGTCGTGAGCTCGGAAGGTGGTGAGAAAATATGTTGGTCTCTTGTTAGGAGACTTAGCTTTAAGAGCGTAGGCGCCGATCGCCGCGTGGCTCGACGCGGCTCGTGGCACGTAGTAAGCTCAGCTGGGCAGCGCGTGCGGCTGGCGAGGATCAGCGTGCTGGGAGCGAGGGTCAGTAGCACTCGGAGGGCAGCCGGTGTATGGTCAGCGTGGCGGCAGCGAGAGTCAGTAGCACTCGGAGGGCAGCCGGTGTATGGTCAGCGTCGCGGCAGCGAGAGTCAGTAGTACTCGGAGGCAGCCAGAGTATGGCCAGCGTGGAGCACGGGCAATGTTGCGATGCCGGGAGAAAAACCCTGGAATGCGTTAAAGACTACGCATCAGGAGTGGCACAATAAGAGCCGCTCGGTCCAGCCGCGTGAGTTCCACGAAGGTAGTGGCAGATCGGGACAGGCGCCCATAAGTCTCACGGCGTGGTACCGGCGTTGCAAACATAATTTTGATCGGAAGGATCCTAGATACAGAATAATGCTTGAAGAGCTAATAACACAAGACGAAGAAAGAATGTGGTACAGAAAATTACTAAGAAATATATTTTACACTTTTAAAACACAAAACCTAAACACTTCAACAAAAAAAACTCACCCGATTATCTGCAATTCGGGGTTCGAAATTAAATTAGGTTCAGATATAAATTTGCGACTTCCACTTGGAAACGTAGCGGCGGCAATCGCAGAATTTATGGCCGGAGGCCTTTATATAAACTAATCCTTCTCGAAGGTACGATTTCCCAAGTTTTTAATATTATTTTGTTATTAAATGAGGGTTGATATTTGTTTCGTTTAAAGGTGAAAGCGATCTGACATTACGTCAGTCACTTTCATTCTGTCAACGATCTTTATGTCAACGTGGTGACTTTTTTATTCGTTAAGTTTGACTGCTAGCGTATGTGGCATTTGCCATGAACGGAAGATATTTTTAGAACCGTTACATACCCCCTTTTTCAGTTAAGAATTTTTGCTCATGAAAATTCGCTGACCTACTTGCATCCTAGTTATAAAATTACACCTTCCCTGTCCAGGGCTGAGTTTAACATATTATCATTAGGAAGACTCGAGTGTAAAATCAATGAAATCAGGATGCTATGGTCTGAAGTTCCCAATATGACTTGTGGCGTACTTTGAAGAGTCCGGTATCGCTGTATAAATGCTTTAGTGGGCACCTATAACAGACGGCAAGAATACCGGTGGGTTCTTTCTTTTGCTGTTAAGAATGTTAGATACAATACTTAAAAGCAGCAAAATAAAAGAAAAACTAACAAAATAAGGAACTATTTTGCTAGTTAGTACGTCGTCGAGAGTAGAGTAGTGGTATGCAAGTATAAGACCATAAGTTTGTTGGTAGCGATGTATAGTCTAGGTGACTGTATGAGAAGCTATCGGGGTATAGATACAGTTTTGTTTTTATTTAAAAGAGATTTAGTTTACAGCGAGTAGTATTTTCTAGTTGAGTTTCTCCGAGGAGGGAAACCATAAGCGCTTAGTGTTGCTAGATCTCTGTAGACGACTGACTTGAGTTACCTAGTATAGTAAAGGTTATTTTAATTAATATTTCGTGTTTTGGGCTTTTTGATCGGAGTTCACGAGACCGCTCCTTGCATTTTCAGAGGCTTATTTTTAAAGAGTTTGCAATAACCGCTCTTAGTGAGAAGGCTTTAGTTTCAGAGTTCACTATCCGCTCTATTCGATATTTAATAGACATACATAAATAGATATTATATGATATATGTAAATAAAAATATTCTAAGTTTTCTTATCAAGTCAGTTTTTATTTTTTTTATTTTGAGTTGCAAGGTCGAATTTAGATGCAAGATTAATTAATTTTTCTTCAGAGGGAAGCTATAGTGTTAAAAATAAATAAAAGTTTTTAGTTAAGTTGAGGGTATGGTTTTTTCTTTTAAAAGCTTTATAGTTATTTTTGCGAGTCATCCTAACACATTATTGTCAGGTGTATATGATTTAGATTTAAGTAAGCCAGTTCATTTTTAGTATTAATGTTTAGAGTTGAAGTTTTTAAGATATCGGGCAAGTTTCCGTTGAAGTAAGTTTTACAATAGAATACAAGTATAGATGTTCCGAGTCTAAGTTGGGTGGTAAGTTTAGTTTAACTAAATTGAGTTTAAAGCAAGTGATTTTAAGCGTGTTCAAGTAAGACAAGTAAAGAATGAGTTTATTTTTCTATAGTATAAAAAAAATATCAAGTAAAAAGGATATTATAGTGCGTAGAAGACGCGGACAGAAGGCGTTACTTCTGTAGGTGTTACCTTCGTTTCCCTTAGTCGGCTCTTACGACATGCATGGGAGACAACAGCTGGGGTATTCTTCACCAAAGGGCTCCCGCACCAGCACAGGGCCTTCCCATCCAACTTACAGAAGGACAACACAATTTTACAAAAAGTGCCGTGTGCAGACCACGCCAAAGAGATCAACACGTTTTTTTCCACCTTCCTGCTGTAATACCTGGGCGCCACTGAAACGTACCCCAAGTGATGCTTGGGTTATGTCCTACCTAGCAGTGGGCAGGCGCTTCAAAGAAAGATTCTATGAGAGTATAAGTTAAAATTTAATCAAGAAAAAGGTGAAGTTACATGCGAGTTAGACTGAGGGTCGTGAGCTCGGAAGGTGGTGAGAAAATATGTTGGTCTCTTGTTAGGAGACTTAGCTTTAAGAGCGTAGGCGCCGATCGCCGCGTGGCTCGACGCGGCTCGTGGCACGTAGTAAGCTCAGCTGGGCAGCGTGTGCGGCTGGCGAGGATCAGCGTGCTGGGAGCGAGGGTCAGTAGCACTCGGAGGGCAGCCGGTGTATGGTCAGCGTGGCGGCAGCGAGAGTCAGTAGCACTCGGAGGGCAGCCGGTGTATGGTCAGCGTCGCGGCAGCGAGAGTCAGTAGTACTCGGAGGCAGCCAGAGTATGGCCAGCGTGGAGCACGGGCAATGTTGCGATGCCGGGAGAAAAACCCTGGAATGCGTTAAAGACTACGCATCAGGAGTGGCACAATAAGAGCCGCTCGGTCCAGCCGCGTGAGTTCCACGAAGGTAGTGGCAGATCGGGACAGGCGCCCATAAGTCTCACGGCGTGGTACCGGCGTTGCAAACATAATTTTGATCGGAAGGATCCTAGATACAGAATAATGCTTGAAGAGCTAATAACACAAGACGAAGAAAGAATGTGGTACAGAAAATTACTAAGAAATATATTTTACACTTTTAAAACACAAAACCTAAACACTTCAACAAAAAAAACTCACCCGATTATCTGCAATTCGGGGTTCGAAATTAAATTAGGTTCAGATATAAATTTGCGACTTCCACTTGGAAACGTAGCGGCGGCAATCGCAGAATTTATGGCCGGAGGCCTTTATATAAACTAATCCTTCTCGAAGGTACGATTTCCCAAGTTTTTAATATTATTTTGTTATTAAATGAGGGTTGATATTTGTTTCGTTTAAAGGTGAAAGCGATCTGACATTACGTCAGTCACTTTCATTCTGTCAACGATCTTTATGTCAACGTGGTGACTTTTTTATTCGTTAAGTTTGACTGCTAGCGTATGTGGCATTTGCCATGAACGGAAGATATTTTTAGAACCGTTACAACCGATGGGGAAGAAAGGTTCTTGAGTGGAGACCACGAACCGCAAGACGCAGCGTAGGTAGGCCTCCCACTAGATGGACCGACGACATTTTGTGATTTACTAGAGTAGTATTTATACATTGAATTCTATTTTCTCCTCCTCAGTTCGTTTGCTCAATGCTGAGTGTCGTGATGCTCCCGATCTTTTGTAATTTGGCGACCAATCTGCTTTCATCTCTGACGATCTCCAGCCTGGTACATCGCGTCAAAGATGATTCTATTTACTGGGTGAGAAACTCATAGTACGGGACAAGACCAAAAATTAAATTTGTCCCACACAACAGGACAGGAATATTCCAAGACGTCCAACTTAGTCTGCGTCGTTGTTGTTGGTAGAGAATTCAATTCAGAAGCACACCGAATATTTTTCCACTTACCATTTTACCTAATAAATTATTATTAAAGATAAATATTTTTATAGAGATTAATATGCCGAACTCACCCGGACGGGTGGGCGAAGGTTTCCACAGAGTGGGTGCCACTGAATAGTCAACTCTTAGGTTGCCCCTAGATCCGATAGCATTACGAACTTTGGAGGTTTAAAAATATTGGTCGGCACTGGCCCAGGACAGAGACCAGTGGAAGGAGTTAGGGGAGACTTTTCCCCAGCAGTAGGATAATACAGGGTAACATAAAAAGCATTTTGTAAAAATAAAGGAATACTAAAACTGAAATTCAAAATCTTTTTGGTAAATTTTTTGCAAAATTATGGCAATTGAAGTCTAAGTCTAATGAATTTTTTATTAACAAGTATAAAATTGTTTTTTTTTTAAACCCCGGTGAAAGCGGATTGTCTTTAAACGTCTGAGCAGATTTTCTTGAATTACTACTAAGAAGAATCTCGATCAAGTCACTTTTCACACAAAAACTACAGGAAATATTTGATTGTTTGTTTGCATTGACTAGGCTTCGAAACTACTAAACCGATTTGAAAAATTCTTTCACTTTTGGGAAACTACACTATCCCTGGAAGACATAGGCTATATTACACTTTAAAAAAATGGGGATCCTTTCTAAAACTCCAATAATGTAACCCAAGGTGTAAACAAATAGATTTACAATTATGACTTTGCATGTTTGACAGTTCTAAGACAGGACAACGTCTGTCAGGTCAGCTAGTTACTCATATTTTTATTCTGACGCCTCTGGAGCTCTGTTGTCCTAGCTTTTAATATTACTAGACTAGACAGTGCTATGTATTTTTTTTTATCTGTAACTGTAGAAAGGGACGTTTCTAAAGTACTGTTCAATACAATAACTCTTTATTAAAATATCTATTGTATTTATTTTATTTTAATAAAAAGCCGTCATATCAATAGCTGTAAAAAAATACACCATCATAGGCATAGGCACCACTTATGATTTATGGCCTACCTAATAAAAAAAGAATCATCAAAATCAATTCTATATTGGTGGAGTAATCGCGTAACAAACATACAAAAAAAAAAACACGTACAGTCGAATTGATAACCACCATAATTTCCCCTTCGTATGTTTTGAAATAATCTCTTTGGGTGTCTATTTTTATCTCATTTTTAATGTCATTCAGCCCGTTTACTTTTGGTTTTGTTTACATCCAACATAAATTATTTACTGTAGTTACCTAAAGACGTATAAATTGAACATCAAATGAAACGCGATATTAATTATATTTATGAGAACGCTAACAAATTAATTGAATGTTTGTTTAATTAATTTTTACCTTAATTATAGGCTTTCTAATGGACCGAAAGTGAGTCTCGAAGGTATTACAAAATATATGTTGCATAGTTGGGGAACTAAAACACGGTCCTAATTAAATGACCCACCTCTAAAATAAACATGACAGTCTAATTGTACTCATTTGGTAGTTTGTAGATGTAGATAGACTGGGCCTACTGTACAGTGAGAATTCTGCGTTCAGAGTTCTTTGTAATGTTTTCGATGTTTTAGCACCGTACACAAAGAATAGCCGCCAGACTGCAACGGTCTCTGAAGATGCTTGCAAGAACTTAGAAGTCAAGACTGCTCCCTATATGAGCGATGCCTATTCTCCTTCATAGTAAAAATATATCTGAACTGGATGAGTATTGAGTAGCGAGGCTAGACGTCCTCGTGTTAGAATTTTCAGTTCAGCCAAAGGCCTCCGACAGGGTTTAAAAATGGGTGTTCAAAAAACCTGCATTTTTACGAGTCGTCTGACCTACGGTCATAGCGCTCAATACTAAATACAGTTCCCGGTCATATAACTGAAGGCTGGTCAAATCGCCTATGGCTTAACTTAGGTATCTGCTAGTTAAGCCACACAAAGTAGTCTGTGTATTTAAGCAGACCCGGCTTTGCTTACCACCAAGTCAGTCCTACTTAGCAGGAGACACGCCTAGCACCCACTTACTAGGGAAACTAACAGTGCAGGTCCTACCTGTGCTAGACTTCGATCTTGTACTGAAAATACAATTTTAAGAAAGACATTTTTTATTCTACTGCAGACGAAATATGGTAACGCTGAGAATCCGAGAATTTAGAGAGCACAAAAAAATTTAGGCCATTAAGGAGCACAAACAACCATTAAGGAGTACAAAGAAAATATATTCAGTACGATACGCTGTTTGGCGACGCAACTGCGGCCTTTAGCGGCCAGCACGAAAGCTCATCAAGGTTACGAGTCATAATATATATCAGTAGGACAGTAGGGTCACTATTCTTATATACGCCCATTGCACAGCACGGCGAATACACGTCGTTACAGAGTACGAAGTCGGTTCTAGAACAAAAATTACTATTTTCACAAACTTTTCCAGATCTTTCGAACGCTTAAATCGAGAATGTTGCCACCTTTCACAAACCTAGAGAACAGTACAAAGAATCGGTACTATTACTTATCTGCATTCAAAACATTATTCCTTGAAAGTACCATTCTCAATTTCACCAGTCAGTTCAGTTCAGTTATCGGAAACTCTTGACATCTCAACATCTGTGAAATTGATGCGATGCAAGCAAGTGCAAGTCAGGCGTAACGATCTTATACGGCACCGCTTGCAGCTGACGTACGTTTTAAGATATGCAGTACAAGGTGCAAGTGATAAGATAAAAAAAGCGTGTTGTTATTATTTTAGTTCTGACTGCTTCCACGTAAAAACCAGTTGGGAAATACTCTCTTCGTCTCTCTCTTCGTCGTACTCATGAATCTCGCACTTATTGACATGTTTCATTGATAATACGCAGCGAAGCAAGTGGCATAATAATTTACGCCTGCTCTCGTATGATGTGAGGAAGCTGGCCAGTTCTTCTTGTTCATGCGATATTGTTTTGTGTCCCCGTCGCACTTACGTCAATCCAAACGAGATTGGCAGTGACAAAAACGAATATCGCTGGCCCGTGATTAACCCACCTGGTAGACTTTTTGCCAGTTCTCACGCCCATGTAGATTAACCATTTCGTTGCTTACAATGACCTATTCAAACCCCAGGCCCCCGATTCTACTAAAGAAATTGTTAAAATTAAATCGCAACAATTACAATTTAAAGACAATTTGTTTAGTAGAATCGGGGGGCTGATTTGATGTTGTTCGTCATCATAATTTATATTTCAGATGATAAATCAGGCTACTAGAAGACCTACCGGCCTACCTATTGGGACTCAAGTAAAGCTGTTGAAGTACACTGCCCCAGTGAAATAGCGACAGACTTTCAACTTGAGTGTGATCACTAGTAAGCCCATAATATTGTGGTTTTGTTTATTAGGAGCCAAAACTCGAGCCAAGTTTATACACTGTGAAACGGGCTAAATAATAATTGAACTATCATTGTTTGAAACATTCAACAAAATTCATCACAAATCATTGCTTCCATCACTTAGGCCAGTGCCATAAGCTCCAGTTAAACTGAAATAATGAAGCTGATTGAACTTACCCACGGCCCTGATTAAAGAGCAAGTTAGACGTGCACCGCTGCACGACATGCGACACTTGAGATGTTCGTGACAATTCTGCCGCACTCGACATTGTTTCTGCTCTATCACTCTCATGTTCGTCTAGTAATGAGAGTGACAGGAGATAGAAGATTTATTGCCTGGGAATAGCACCCCTGATACTGACTATAGGGGACGCTATTCCAGGCCAATAGATGTGCAAATCTAAAGTGTATCAATCAGTGACTGGTTTTGCCAATCAGCTAATTAAAGCCATCGTGCTGAATATAAAGTTGAAACATTTGAAAAACTCCACTCCATTTTTTTATATTGAAAGTAGGAATATCATCTGAATATATAGTTGGCAAAAATATTTGTTTCTTCCGAGAGACCGAGTACCTTTTTGCAATAACATATTTATAATTATTTTGTTGTCAAACCTTTGTACTCTGTAGAACTGCTTAAAACCTCTGTAGTTTTTAGCAGTTTCATCAAGGGTTTTGTTGTGAAAGATTGAGATCATCCATGTACAGCAGGTGAGAAATGACTTGACCATCTCTTCGTAGCCGATAGTCTAGCCCTGAATCTTTAAAAAAACTGCTGAGAGGATTCGGAGCTAGGCAATACCACAACGGACTCAGACTGTCGCTCTAGAAGATGCCTCGCTCAATCTTTATTAAGTCTTGCGTGCTAAAGGCGCCGTTTCCACCACCTGATTGACGAAGGACTCTGGTCCATTGCCTCATACATGCGCCTAAGAATGATTTTATGTTGTATCGATTTTATACAACTCTAAAATCTTGTGAAGCAGGAAGGTGACACCAGTGGTCATAAAGCAGGGAAAGGAACCGAGTTCAAGAGCTTCTTGAAATGGAGTCGCAAAACAGTCATGTGAGCACCGAATCCATTTTATCCAGAAGTTGTGCAACCCATCCAGCCCAAGACCTTTCCAGTTCTGTGCCATACGGATCGCGCAATTAACGTCTACGGAGTCTATTAAAATAGACCCCATAAGTTTGATAGGGATAGACTCACATTCTCACCTCGCCAGCACGCATCCAATCACTCTCCGTGTGTACGACTGGAACCGACCAGATACCGTGCCGGAAATTATTCATTGCGCTTGCATCTGGTAGCAGCCCGTCACTCACACGCTGGTCAAGTCCTTTCAGCTTCGGTACATCTTTACACTTTCTTCTGGTTACTTTGGGACATGCGATTTTAGTAGTATCAATCCACACGAAACGTTCTCTTTAGCGATGAATACTGTTTGCCCAGGCATAGACGTTCTGCGTTAGATAGTCAATACGTTCCGTGAGTTTGCAAGGTAGTCGTAGGGCCTGATACCAGTGCCAGCAAATGCCCGAGTAACTAAACGTATGACTCGAATTATTATTTTCTAATTTATTGCTTTTTCGTATTTTTATCGAAAGGTTGGCTTTGTGACAATGCTTCAAAGCTTTCCTTGTTTAATTTTTTAAGAATAATTCCTTGGGAGTATTTCCAGCCCTTCCGATCTTCAGCCAGTATTTTGACTTCCTCGCACGACTTGACGTCCACCCTTTCCATGTGGACTGTAAATGCTCTCCTTGATCAGCCAGGACCTCTCTTTTTGCCAATTTTTTTTCCATTCTAACATAACCTTTCTCCATAATTGTTGGATTTTACGTATTATATTTGGGTGAATCTATTCTTAATTACTGTGATGTATATGTATGTGCATGGAGAGAAAGAGAGCTAAGGCACTCTAACTGGTTTCGGCTTTAACCGCACTTTCACTAACGAGTTGCATTCACTCGTTGAAATTAAAGCATGATTCATATTACACCTACCCGTGCCGGACCACACTGAACAGATTAATAATGTTTTTTATGCCATAGGTGGCAAACAAACTGACGGGCCGCCTGATGGTAAGCGATCACCGTCGCCTTTGGATACTTGCAACACTAGGGGTATCACAGATACATAGCCGACCCTTAAAGACTCTAATAACAGCCCTTTTGAAGAACCCCATGTTATAGCTACTCGGAAATGCCGCAAGATAAATGTAAAAATGTGACATAGTTGTGCTCCTTGGCTGTACATTCTACTTCTATAGTTTGGACTTTTTACGTAGACGCACACCATCATACATTTTAGTTTAACGTGCATCTTTTGTAAATTTTTCGGACTATAAGGTTTCGGGCACTCTCGCAGAGTGTAGGTACATCCGGAGTAACGGACAATCAAATTTTAAGTTTCAACCACGTAACTCGCATCAAAAAAGAAGAAAGCGTCGTGCATTAGGAGTTGCAGGAGATGATTGCATTTGAAATTGTGCTGAGCGTGACAAGGGCAACATTTGTGAACGACATTTAAAAGGCTTCTACAGACTAAAAGCAGTTGCAACAGCAGCGCAGCTTGAATACGGGCCCACACATTTTGTAATAGAAGGAACTGTATGAAACACTACATACCAAATATGGCAACACGCACGCAGCCGGTAGCTATCTGTATTGTGTATAGTGAATAGTGATACATTCATTTTATTTTTATTATAAGACACATAACCCCGCAGTCTTGCTATGCTGCTACTAACACGTGATTGGTTAGGTAAGGTATTTTTTTATTTTCTTATACGTAAAGCGGCACCGTTCCAGTGTGATATGAATCTACCTTTACGGCTACGCCTATACCTAAGCATATTTGTTCATACCTTTCATTTCGAATGGTTTAAATGGAAATTTGTCCGAAAAACAAATTGGGACGGCAATTGAAACTGGCTTTTAGGGCTTAAGTTCCCCAAATGCGGCCTCAAGTCGTTGGCTTCAAAGTTTTAGAATTTAAAACGTTTTCTTTAGTTGAAATGGCACCCTAAATTACTTTTGTTGGCTCGTTTTTATTTGGGACTCATTTTAATTGATCATTTTCGAAGTTGGTAGGATTTTGTAACATATTATTATACCCTCAAGTTTTTGTATTAAATGTCACTTAGCTTTATTTTCTGTCATACGTCTGTTATACGTATAGAACAACAAACAAAGAATTTAAAGTATATTTTTTAAGAGCATATTAATCTTGGACTTTAATGCCTCGACCGTTTCTATAGTAATTAATTGATGGCCATTTTTTGTTTCCTCTGATTATTGTGTACTGTGGTATAATATTTCAATGTATAAAGAGGTTTGATACGTTTTTCTACTAAAAAGAGGCGAATTAAAATTGGTTAGGTTAGAATTCTCAAAAATAAAAAAATGCGGATCGAATTGAGAACTTTCCTCCTCTTTAAAGTCGGTTAAAAACTAATTGTCATTTCCAAGTGGTATCCTGTGATTGGCTCA
Source organism: Agriopis aurantiaria (assembly GCA_914767915.1). NCBI lineage: Eukaryota > Metazoa > Arthropoda > Insecta > Lepidoptera > Geometridae > Agriopis > Agriopis aurantiaria. The sequence goes on along the minus strand of OU612001.1, from coordinate 4,133,533 downwards.
TAGCACAAGCTATAGCCACTAGGGGTCGTATCGTTACCTGTATTAAGCGATTTAGTTTAGGTAATTGCGAAAAATAACGTGAACGTGAACCTTAATGCACCGAGATACGGTTGCGATCACGGGACATTTCGTAATCACCTGGCCCCTGGACATGTTTTTTTTTCTATTGTGGTTGCTAGTTGCTTAGCATGATTATGTTAATGTAACCCCAACATATTTATGCATAATGCTGCAGTACTATATTATTTTAATTTATTTAGCGTTCATTTTGTTCAAATGAACAGGAGTAAATAATAGAAGGAAGAGTAAGTAGAAATTGTGGGTTCATTGGTTAATAATTTTCATTGAATATTTTTTTGTTTTATTCGTCATTGGAAAGTAGTAAAACCGTATGACTGACTTTTGTACTAATAATGTCATCATCATCATCATTTCAGCCATAGGACGTCCACAGCTGGACATAAGCTCCCCCATCTATCTCCAAAATGGCCGGTTGGAAGCGGCCTGCATCCAGCGTTTCCCTTCGGTATATTTTAGGCCGTCTGGCCATCTTGTATGGACGTCCTACGCTGCGCTTACCGGTCCGTGGTCTCCATTCCAGAACCTTTCGGCCCCATTGGCCCCATCGGCCATCTGTTTTGCGTGATATGTGCCCTGGCCACTGCCACTTCAACTTGCTAATCCGGTGGGTTATATCGGTGACTTTCGTTTGTCTATACGGATCTCCTCATTTCTGATTCGATCTCGTTGAGAAACCCCGAGCATAGCCCTCTAATAATGTATGTTATTATAATTACAATAATTATGTAATAATCATTAAATTACGATAGCTAAATTACTGTCATAGTTATTTCAATTACTAATTATTTGAGCAATCAACTATTCTTATTTTTATTTATTTTTCTGGAGAAATTTCTTAATGAAAGATTTGGGTATACCTTTATTGTTCTAGTCTAGAAAAGTTAAACAACGTCAAATAAGCGACTTCCCTAGAGTGTAACGCCCAAACACGGCGCTGAAACAAAGCAGACGAAATATAAACAACAGTAAACAGCGCGTAACTGACTCATTAATATTAACTACCACTAGTCTAAAGGCTTTTACACTTACCGACACTTCGCCTTGACGCCACCTGCAAAAGTTTTCTTGAAAAGTTGTATGCACTACCAAGCAGAGATTGTGATTTTCTAGATAATAATAACGCATATAATATTTCACTTCAAAGAATTAACGTGGTCATGAAATAGTAGATTACTTTACGCGGGGCTAAGCAGATTTTTAACGCAGGTTAAATTTGCGGCATGAGCATCGTGAGGGCTGAAATTTAACCTGAGTTTAAAACCTGTAGTTTCCCTTAAATGATGTACAATATATGTTTTATGTTATCCTTGTTTTGTGGTATTTTAATAAAGAGTTTTGTATTTGTATTTGTATTTGTATTTGTACAATGCTTTTGGCTATATCAACGAGGAAATGGTACGACTTTAATAAATTTTCTGCATATTCTTAAACTAGCGGCCCGTCCCGGCATCGCACGGGTGGACATTCATTTTTTTAACATTTTGGCAGAAACGTACAGTAAATGCAGGACATACCTAACCTTATTTTTTTCTTGCAATAAAATAGCCTATATTAATGTGATAATGTAGCATTCAAATGGTGAAAGAATTTTTAAAATCGGTCCAGTACATTTTGAGCCAATTTGTTACAAACATACTTACATACAAATCTTTCCTTTTTATAATATTAGTATAGACTATCACGGTTGTTCAGTAGAGTTATTATGTTTATTAACAGGATATTTATTTTACCGTGATAATGTTGTAGATGGAACTCCCGATATTTCGGCGTTGTATAATTAGACCCTCCTAATATCACAAAACAAGTCGATTTCTTAGGTTTTTATTATGTACTTTAGTTTATAGTTTGTTTTTAAAGGGAAATATAATACCGATTATTGAAGAAAAATATTAACCTTAAATGAATCCTTAGATGAAACTTTCTAAAGAGGTTGAGTTGGCTGAGTTTTTATATTATAATCAAAGAGTTCGTAGCTCGTTGATCGCAATATGGTATGGTTTCATCACCCATCCCTTGACTGCTAATATTATAGATTGTAGATGAAATATTATGATTATTTATTTATTCAAACCATAAATTTTCTTACTTCTAAATCATCTCTTAGATAATAAATAGCTTTGTTCTCACTTTTTCAAGTAATGAAGTACCTCTTTTAGTGTTTTTTTTAAATAAAAAAACCTAAATGTTATCTGTTAAAGTCGTTAACAAATTTTGTTGTACAGTCCGCCTTGTAGTGTGGCAGTTTCTGTACAATATTGTTGTGAAGTACCAAAAAAGCCGAAGAGAAACTCTCCGCCAAATGTTACACATTTGGTGTCGTAGTTACTACTCAATAATGCTAATTAATTCTATTTATAAGGTAAACTTCTACTTCCGCGGTAGAAGAACGTATTTACCAGATTCAGCTGTTCAACCAACGTGACAAACTCTGTACGGTTGGAACCGTAGACTTGGTCTTGATTTTGGCCACCCTAAAACAGTCTTTACTAAAACTACGAATGTGGAAGGATTTATGGTATGTATATAATTTGTATGGGAACCAGTGATCGTCGGATATAAATCTTCCTTTGTCGCGGATAGCTAATATCTTATTCATTCTATTTGAATCGTATCGTCAACGTTGTTTGTTGGTTAACTCGTTCATCTGTTTTAGCAATTTAAATGTAATGGTGTTATCTAATTGTTAAAGTTGTTCAGTTGGAATTGAGGGTCTGGAGCTTTGTTGGAATTTTCATCATCATCATCACTGCTGGACATAGGTCTCCACCATCAATCTCCAAAAGGGCCGGTTGGAAGCGGCCTGCATCCAGCGTTTCCCTGCGGTCTCTTTTAGGTCGTCTGTCCATCTTGTGGCATCTTACGCTGCGCTTACCGGTCCGTGGTCTTCATTCGAGAACCTTTTGGCCCCATCTGCCATTTGTTCTGCTTGCTATGTGCCCGGCCCACTGCCCCTTCAGCTTGCTAATCTGGTGGGCTATGTCGGTAACTTTCGTTAATCTACGGATCTCATTTCGGATTCGATCTCGTAGGGAAACTCTGAGCATAGCCCCCTCCATAGGAGTTTTGGCGCCAACGTGGAAAAACATGTCATGTCGGTTTGTTGTATTATTTTCCTAAACTTGTGTATTTTCGAGTGTTAATGTGTACTAATGGCGGATTATTTATTAGTGCTCGTGAACGTGCTCGAGTGTTGGGAACTGATATAACGAGGTGAAGCATGTCTTTTCGTGTTGTTTCCATAACTCCATATAAACCTCTTGTAAAGCCTCCACCACTGTTCTGGGGCATGAGTTTGACTTGACCGTGGCTTACTTAGCTTGACTCTGGCCGTGACTATGACTATTTTGATGCTATTTAAGACTAAGTAAACGTGTATTATATTACGACTTTGTATCAATGGCCAGGAAATAAATATATTACAAAAACCTTTTCCATAGCTGTTACTTTGAGTGAGCTTGATTAATTTGCTCATAGTGAGATACCACGTTCCAGTGGCGTATGTCATCACTGGCAACATGCATTACTAAGTAAGAAATACGAAATACGTAGTTACGTACGAAATGCAGTGACATCTAAATTTATTTTATTTTGAAAGATGGCTGTCCACGACCGCCCCCCTTACATTGTAAATTTTCTTTGTATACTGTTGGACACTTGCAGCTGTCATAGGGGTGCTAGCGGGCGCGCGGGTCTTTACTGTGGCCGTGGCTACATCGTCTAATTGCACCGTTTTCTTGGCATCATAGAGTGCATTTCATGAAAGAAGTCCCGCAGACGCGGCGCTGTCATCGCGTATCAATCACTATCAGTATCATTTCTCGAGTAGAACCTTTTGGCATCGTACACGACTCGTTAACGATGGAAAATTAATAAAAATCTCACTAGCGTCCAAACACAGTAACAACACCTGACAACTACAACATGGAAATTTAGTTCCGCTGTTTGCCACTTCTTACATGAAAAGAACTCTACAGGCGCGCATTGTTCTTTGTTTTCATATCTTATATTTTACCAATTATACCAGAGGCTCGATTTTGAATCGCTCGTACAAAATAGGTCAAAAAGTGTAAAGTAGGTAATATAGGTACGAGATTTTTGTACCTTCCGGTTATCACATACCTATGACACGTATGCTCTGAAGCAATCTGCATGATTAATTATATTATAATTATAGTTTAAAACAGGTTTATTCATGTATGCCAACCTTAATTGCAACAGAGATCAGCGGGACCGTAGTGTCGGTGCAGTTGGGACCAATATCTCTTCAACAGACATTCGCTAACAGAGAAAGGTATAAAAACTTTTGTATTAGGTTAGATTAAAAATAAAGAATAATTTCCATACTCAAGGGCTTACTTCTTAATTATAGTTAAGTTAATTACTTAAAGCTACTTTGTCAAGTTCTTGCTTACGGGAAATGTCACGTGCAAAACAAACAAAAGCAAACGTTTGTTTAGTTAACGCACGTTTTTGACATTATCATCATCATAATCAGCCCATCTTAGTCTACTGTTGGACACAATAATTATAGACTACGAACGTAAGACACTACGAACAACGAACGTTAGGGAAGATAACGTCACTCCATCGAATCTCAGGGTATCCAACCCTACGGTTGCCGATCGGTGGGTCCACTCAGAGAACACGTTTACTCCAACGGCGGTTATCGCGTCCGCAATAAATATGACTAGCCCTCTGTAATTTCAGCTTACAGCAGGTCTAGCATGGGCTGTCGATAAACTGTCTTTTCTCCGTTTTAATCCACGCATAAAAGCGACAAAGCTAGAATATGGATATGGCGTTTGTCCTTTCTTGGGGAATGTTCTGAAGAACTGTTCGATCTGATGCCAGGATCACGGTTTTATCATCGCACTAGCCGCCACCGTTTGGAAGTTCAGCCACATATCATAGATCGGTGGAAATCACACACGGTGCGTTTACGCGATCTTTTTTGCCTGCAATTTGTGAAATGAGCTCTGAACCTGTGGCGTTTCCGAATAGCTATAACATGCGGTTCTTCAAAAGGCCTGTTAATAGAGTCTTTAAGGGTCGGCAACGTATCTGAGATGCTCTTGGTGTTGCAGGTATCCATAGGCGACGGTGATTGCTTACCATCAGGCGGCCCGTCAGCTTGTTTGCCACCGATGGCACAAAAAAAAACGGTGGAAAGACATTTTATCCACGGCCCGTGCTAGGCCTGCTGAGACGCCAAGCTATATAGGCGACTTTGGTTCTCTGACGATTTACTTCGTTCCGGACACGAACCCTCAGAGAAACGTCGAACATAGCTCTTTCCATAGCTTTCCAATTCTCTCAGAACAATTCTACCTGTTTTATGTCTATCATCAGTGTGGTTCGGACTTGGCTAATTTCCCCGTCTGTTTATCTAGCACCCGTACATTCGAAGTTTCTCTTCTCTTTTACTTTACACCTTATAACCTTAATGTCAAGGATCATTTTTGTTTAAATTATATCAAAGTTTACCCAACACCACGTTAAGTATTCAGATTGTTCCAGCAGAGGGATGTTTACAGTGATGCTGTAACTTAATGGAATATGGATTATAATTAGCGTTTGTTTGATGTGCATTATTGAGTTAAAAATTTTGTTTGGATTTTAATTTTGTTTTATTTGTGTTCCCGATCAATTATTGTTATAATCATGTAACATACATTGAATTTAATAGAATAAAGATGAGGCACTAATATACAAATAAATTCGAAATTTTCCAATGATATTACAAACTCAGTGGTGCTTGCAAGTATACTGCGCACCAATATGCAGTTATGCAGTCAATTGCTCGCCGAATACGTTAATAGTTGTAGGGCATTGCGCGCGGTAGATACACTTAGACCGTGGAGGCCGAGTGCTTTCGAAATATTTAAGGATTTGTCGGGGAGACTGGAATCTGTTCTTGACCGAAATGCCGGCCTTTATTTTGAGCAGAAAGTTTGCCTCGCAAACCAAAGCACGGCCAGCATTTTAGGCAGATTGTCTGAAATTAGAGATCGATTGGATTGGCCTTCGTTGCCTGTTATCTCTACTAAATTAAAGTCGCTTTCCGCGTCTGTCTCTCTGTATAACCGCTTACTCTTCCTAAACCACGCAACGGATTTTGACGCAGTTTTCACCATCAATTAGATAATTTTTCACGAAATATATATATATAAAAATAACTAGCGACCCGCCCCGGCTTCGCACGTCATTTACACCCGTGTGAAATCGGGGCGGGTCGCTAGTAATATTTATACTTTATTTTTATTTTTATTATGAACTACGTTTGGCCGCCAACTCGTCTGATGTTAAGCGATGGTGCGGTCTACGTAATATATATAGTTTTGAAGTTTGATGTTTTGTTCGTAGCCAGGTATAATAATAATTAGTAATAATTCGTTCTTTCTTTTTCCATAATATTAGTATATTTTTAAATAAATCTTATTAAAACTTGCTATTTAATTTTCTATAATCTGTACGAAAGTAAGAATTCCTGAGTACAACAGCTAAATCTTATACCACTTAGCACTTTTTATCCGAAATAGCGCTGAACAGATTTCTTGCGAGCTCTGAGAATAACGTAACGAACGACCCGCACCCGTTACTTGTACAGAAAATTAATTAAATTTCTTTTAGAACCTTTTTGCTAGGGTTTAATTTGTAGCTAAAAGACAATTTTACTTAATATTTAGCAATAAACTCATTTTTATAAGGGCATGGGCAACAGAAAAATACGTTTTCTGGATCTTGTAGGATAGCAGGCGTTAACTGTAACATGAAAAATATAATACGTTTTTTGTTTTATTTTATTACGATCACACGATCACGCGATCACGCGATCACGCGATCACACGATCACACGATCACACGATCACACGATCACACGATCACACGATCACACGATCACACGATCACACGATCACACGATCACACGATCACACGATCACACGATCACACGATCACACGATCACACGATCACACGATCACACGATCACACGATCACACGATCACACGATCACACGATCACACGATCACACGATCACACGATCACACGATCACACGATCACACGATCACACGATCACACGATCACACGATCATACGATCACACGATCACACGATAACATGATAACACGATCACACTATCACACGAATCACAATATCAAACACTTACACTGTCACACTAACTCAAAAATAAAAATTTGACATAAAACGAGACCCTTAAGGCGACCGTGGTGGTAGCTCGCGCGACGCGGCTGCGGTCGCCGGTTGCGGTCACTAGCAGTAGTCGCCGATATCGGAATTCTACCTTTACATTTACATAATCTGAACAGACTAACTCGATTTTATTGAAATTCGATTCGAGATCAAATCTGCCAAAACCAAGTTATCGTAATAAAATTATCAATTACCACAAACTTCCATTACCGCCTCACAGCACGGTAACATATGGTAACATAGTGATTCCAAGTTGCGAGTACGTAGAATTTATAAGGCAAGTTTGCGTCGGGAAGTTTTCTTTGTTTAATATAGTTTAGAAGTTTGCTTGCATGTTACGCAGCCCTGATAGTATCTTGTAACTTTAGAAACAACATTAGATGCCTGATACCGTACCGTTGATACCGTAGTGGACTTGCGTAGGTGGCGCTGTCTGACTAGTTGAAATGTATCTAATTGTTAATTGTAATTTTAGCAAATGGCTAGTGTCAGGTATTTGGAACGCACTGAAACTTATACGTACCTAACGTAGAAAACGCACGTGAAAATAGATTTCAGCGACGATAGCCATCTGTCTCGTTCTTTCAGAAAAGCTTGCTAGAAAGAGACAGTAGTGTCAAGTAGTCTAGTATTGATAATATTTTCAAGTTGTATTACATATCGTCAAACAAGTCACGAGTCATGGAGTTTTGTAGAAATCACTAAAAGACAATATTTTTCACCTCGTTATATCACTTTTGCCCATGTCGAGTTAGTCGAACATGTTCACGGACACTCAATAAATGATCATTATGACCAATTAAAAATAATTTTATTTATATTACAGGGGAATTGCTCACGTAAGACCGACCGACTTGGAGACCGTGTCTTCATGGAGTTCGTAGTGGCGTTCGTGGTAGTGACGTGGTGAGCTCCGCGTGCTGGAGTATAACCCGACACACAGGAAGATTCTAGTGAGAAATAGTTCTAGTGGGTGACGGCGCAGCATATATCTCTACGCACCCCCGCACCCGATCAGCTGCCGTTGTCATCACGTCCGCGCCGCGCGGCGGCCCGTGGTGCCAAGCGAGACGCAGCCGCGCGCGTGCATTTACCTTGAAAAAGACCGCCTAATGCGGTTGAAACTATAGTTGGAGTGACCAGCTTAATCTTACATGAGTAATTCCCGTGTAATATAAATAAAATGTGTGAAAACCACGTCAGTTTCTATAATAAAACTAAAAATCAAAAACTAATTTTTTGCTTTCAGTTGCAGTTAATGAGTTGCCATACTAAAATTTTAGGCTCAGACTAACTAAGACGAGCAAAAGAGACTAAAGTTGAAATTAAGTGAGGCTCCGTTGAATAAATTACTCAGGAATATGTTAACTTTGACTGTTTTCTATGAAGCCACGAAGTTCGTAGCGCTGTGGAAACTAACACACTTCGTAGAAAGGGTAGGTAATTTAAATTTTCCGCTACTGGTAAATTCTAATTTCCTTCTGCACTTCCTTGAAATCCGACGATAATATTGGCATTGCCTGTGACGTGATATTTCTGAGTTCTGTAATGAGTCGTACCTTGTTATGCAAATCTAATTATCGGTAGAGAATGCCAGTTATCACAGTATAACACGATCACATGATCACACGATCCCACGATCACACGATCACAATATCACACGATCACACTATCACATGATCACACGATCTCACGATCATGCTATCACGCTATTACACGATCACACTATCACACTATCACACTATCACACGATCACACTATCAGACGAATCACAATATCACACTTTCACACTAATATTATAAATGCGAAACTTTGTGTCCGCACAAGTCCGCACAACTCTGTAACAGCTGAAAGGATTTGAAGATTTGAATGAAATTTAGTGAAATTTAGTATTGAGATAGCATATACCCTGTATAGGCTACTTTTTATCCCAGAAAAATAATGGATGTAGGATAGCGGGTAAAACTGCAGGCATCGTTTGTTTTTTATAAAATGTCGAGGAAAAGTAAAATAAGTTGGAATTTATTTAATTACGCAAATAAATTGTATACTAGCAAAAACATTGTCATGGTTACAATTTAATATCTTTGAACTAAAACATACAGTAGACATCATCTGACCCTTTTTCTTCAGGAAGGATGTTCTCAATTCAGCCCGTTTATTTGAATTTTTATGTTTTTACACATTTACTCTGACCCTGTATATGTACAGTGCTATAACTCTGCAAATTCATACAAACGTGGTTATTATTTCAAATCTACCTACACGTCTAATTTTAAAATCCTACTAATATTATAAACGTGAAAGTTTGTATGTATGGATGTTTGTTCCTCTTACACGCAAAAACTACCCAATGGATTTTAATGAAATTTTACAATAATATAGCTTATACATTAGAATAACACATAGGCTATAAAGGGTTGTAGTAGCGGGGCCGAAGGCCGAGCCCTACGTGTACGAAGTAGCGAGTTTCAGCTAGTCTTAAAATATGCCAGTGTCCTCAAAGTATCAAATACCTGTATGTTAAATTTAAAACTACAATAAACGTGCTCTTAATACTTTTCACAAATCGGTTTTAACCAATTTTGAGCTTGAGGAGTCCTCTGAACTGCGCCAGGCCAGGCTCGTTTGCTTTCTTGGCATACTCTTCCTGAGAACACTTCTCCAGCCAAGCCGATAGGTTTGGGTACCTGAAATAATTCCATTTTAGTTTCAACGCTAACTGCAGAATATAAGCGATGTCGCGGTGGACTAGCAGCTGTAGAAAAGTAAACTATTTTCTGTTTACGTTAGGATCAAAATTGTATGACATTTACTTTTTAGGGTTCCGGACCCAAAGGGTTAAAACGGGACCCTTTTACTAAGCCTGCGATGTCTGTATGTCTGTCTGTCTGTCCGTCTATCCGTCTCTCCGTCTGTCCTACATTCAAACAGCTGTATCTTACGAACCGTAATAGATAGCTAGTTGAAACTTTAAGCAGAATTTGTAATGTTACAGCAAATTAACAATTTTTCAAAATGACAAAAAGTAGAAACGAAAAGGGGGGTATTTTTTTAGTGTATTTTTGTATTAGCTTTACTGGAAAAACTGTAATACGTACATACGTAAAATTTGGTACGATTATAGTACACACTATAAAATATAATAAAAAATAAAAAATAATGGCCAAATGCAAGTCGGTGACAAGTTTCTGTTCATTACCAAGTTATAACTGGTAATTTTGTAGTAGTATTTTGTGGTGGTACGGAACCCTCAGTGCACGAGCCCGACTCGCACTTGGCTGGTTTATTTTTAAATGGCTTGCGTTAACATTTTAGAACAGTCGAGGCGCAGAAGCGTAATGCGACGTGGCGCAGACAATTTTAAACCTACGGATAACCGGGAAGAGTTGATTCTTCCACGGCTGCTTGTTCGTCACGATGATGCCACCGTGAATCTCTTATATAGAGGCTTTACGGCTCCCTTTTAACGCAGGCTTGAAACAACGCAGTGCGTCAAATCACGCAAACGTGAACCTTAACGCGCCGAGATACGGTTTGCGGTCGCGCAACCTCCGTAATCACCTAAACAGAAATGCTTAAAACAGGCAAGGTCTCAGTAAACAATAGACAATATTTTATTTGTGTCAAAATCCACTACTGGGTCTCCCCCATAAATATACTTTACAGAAGTGAAATTTATTGTAGACCGCAAGTAAGTGGTCAGCCACAACAAAAGCCTTGGATATAAAACTGAGTATCAAATAGCAAAAACTATAGTACACTTAGTAGATTTGCCCATGAACTACTGCGTTGTGGATTTTTATTTAATGAGTACAAAACTTTTTCAATGGATTATGCAGAATAGTGCATATAGTGATTTTATTGTTTTATGAGAGACTAGCTGACCTGACAGACGTTGTCCTGTCTTAGAATGTCAAAGTCAAAATTTCGAAGATTCCTAGATAAAACGTTCAATTTTGATATGTCACCGTTTTTATAATTTTAGGTTAACCATGGAAGTAGACACACTTAAACTAGAAAAAAAGATCCCTCTTTTCCGACTTTTAGCAATTTTGGTAATTCTAGTTTAAGTGTGTCTACTTCCATGGTTAACCTAAAATTATAAAAACGTGAAAAGTTATGTTCACCAATTTCAGATATTGAAAAGAAAAAGTAAAACACTGTTTATTTAGACTATCATGTTTACTGTGCATGCAGTTATATGATTATTTACGGCATCTTTAACGTGATTAGACTGTGCTGAAATATTGGGAGCTCCAACCTAACCTGATCACGGTATCCTGTAAATAATTATATACCTGAAGAATAAAGTAATCTATACTAATATTATAAAGAGGAAATATTTGATTGTTCGTTTGTTTGTTTGCTTGCATTGAATAGGCTCCGAAACTACTGAACCGATTTGAAAAATTCTTTCACTGTTGGGAAGCTACACTATCCCCGGGTGACATAGGCTATAATCTATACCCGTACAAAGCTGGGGCGGACCCCTAGTATAAAATAACGGGGTACTTACAAGGCTGTATCGATCGGGAGGATCTCGTTCATAGAAGACAGCGTACTGAGACAGCAGATGTCAGCCAGTGTAAACTCGTCTCCGGCCATCCAGGTGTTGGTTAGAAACTTCTCTGAGAAACCGTAAGCCTTTTGGATTTTGGCCAGGTTTTCAGGGCGGAGTGCTTTCTCACCCAAAAATAATACTGGCTCCTAAGATATAAAAAAAAATTATAATCGCCTTGATCACACGTGGCAGTGTCATAGTTAGTTTTGCTTATTAAAAGAGTTACGCAAAAAAGACTTGTTAGGCTGAAAGAAGTTATGCTCATTTTTATGAAAACTTTCACTACGGGAACAACTCTAAAAATGCAATAAAAACAGCTGTTGCAAATGTCGATTGTAGATTCTATCCGTTTTCTATGGAACAGTAGAACACCACCGTAAAGTAGCGAGTATGTCAATTTTCTACAGGATTCATTTCGGAGAATGTGCATCAAAGCTACATGACCTTATCCTGCCATCCCCTTTCTACTACAGGACAAGTAGGAAAACGGCCCACTACCACCCATACATAGTGGATTTTCCTTAGATACGTACCAAACGTTTCGATTCAACGTTTCTAATCCGTACGGCCAAAGATTTGAACAACCTGCTAGCTTCCTGCAGAGATATAACCTGGGCCTTTTCAAGGCCAGAGTGAATAGGTATCTTCTAAGTCTGCGTGCTTCATCTTCGACCACATCGTCGCTTACCAACAGGCGAATTGGTGGTCAAACGCGGACATATTCGCGTTAAAAAAAAGCTGATATTTTTTGCGCAATTTCTGGGTTGGTACCAAAATAAAAGTTATACGCGAACCCCTTTTGGCTTAATACATCCTTTCCACGTATCCCGATATAAATAAAATGTGTGAAATCCACGTCAGTTTTCATAATTGAAACTCAGGTTGTTCATTCTTGCATTATTTAAAAAAAATATCAAAGACACAAAAAAAAATCGGAAGAAACTACACCTGTAGGTAAAAGAATAAGTATAATAATCAATTTAAAAAACTTCACAAAATTAGCAATATACGCAATTTCGCTACCCTCTCCCCATCGATCTCTAAAAGAGCCGGTTGGAAGCGGCCTGCATCCAGCGTTTCCCTGCGGTCTCTTTTAGATCGTCTGTCCATCTTGTGGGTGGATGTCCTACGCTGCGCTTACCGATCCGTGGTTTCCAGTCGAGAACCTTTCGGCTCCAACGGCCATCTGTTTTGCGTGCTATGTGCCCTGCCCACTGCCACTTCAACTTGCTAATCCGATGGGATATATCGGTAACTTTTGTTCGTCTACGTATCTCCTCATTTCTGATTTAATCTCGTAGAGAAACCCCGAGCATAGCCCTCTCCATAGCTCGTTGTGCGACTTTGAACTTGCTTATGAGGCCCATAGTGAGATACCACGTTTCAGTTCCGTATGTCATCACTCATGTATGTCAAATATACGGTATATGCGGTATATATACGGTATATCCAAATAACCGAATTTTCCAGTTATTTTGTTTAATGGCAAATTACTAAACCGAATTTAATGAAATTGGAACCAAACTAAAAGTTATATCGTTTTAATAAAAAATATTATTTTCCAAATCAGTTCATAAATGATGGAGTACTGAAGTACGACATAAAAATATAATAAAATATAACAACCGACGGAAACTCTTCTTTTTGAAGTCGGTTAAAAATGTGACTCACCACAGTGCCTCTCAGGGCCGGGAATAGAATTCCGCTGTCGAAATGAAGTCTTTGGTCTATCACGGCCCGTTTTTTAGGATCAGCAGGATAGAGAGAGTCATTGTGACCATATTTGGTCAATAAGTAGACTGCAATGGCGTGGCTGTAAGAAAAATGTAATTAATATCTAATTCTTTAAACGTAAAATTATTGCATACAGGGTTACTGGTTATTAGTTAGCACTTTCTTAAGCCACCCACTTTTATTAAGCATACGTCAGAACAAACAACTTCTGTTCTACGACTTATCAAAATACGCTGTTATCAAAAATCTGGTGTGTCATATATTTTGTCGCGGGTAAATGATATTTTTGTATGGAAACGCTGTTTTTTTTCGCGAATATCGAAAAGTCTTATAACAAAGATTGTTTGTTTTGATGGACTGAGGTAGCCCTTACGAGGATGTTGTTTAGTTTTATTTCGCGTATCTCGGAAACCGTTCTAACGATTTGTATAACATTGTATCTAGGTAAGGTGTGGCTTTTTATGTTGTAATTGTTATTAGAGTTGTATTTCTTGTAAAAACCGAGTAAAACTCGGTAGCTCAGATTCAGCACTATCTAAACCTAATTAGTACTATAAAAAACATTTTTAAAACAGGAAATACCAAATCGATCCAGCCGTTCTCAAAAGATGCGCTTACCAAAGAACAGCATTAAATTTTGATTTATATAGTTAAAAGGTCAGTCTGTCGACTGATTCATCTCTAGATATATCTGTTTTAATACATGATGGTAGAAATTCTGATATTGTTAACGTGTTTATTGACTAATTACTGGAGCCTACCTAATCCCCAGTTCAAAGCGACAGTGCATTAATCTATTACACGAAGATTAATCTCTTGGATATTCCAAGAACTATATCCATAGTAGATACATTACGTCTTATGGTAGAGTATGGTTACTAGATGATTTTGATATAAGTTAAGGTGCTTATCCTCTATTAGACGTAGTTATATCGCCAATGGATACTATGGACCCATTAATACAACCTTTCCGCGTAACCCTGTAGGCAATTCAAAAGTCACCAATGATTAGATTGGTTGCAAAGACAGCTTAAATATCTGGAGGCTGACAGAAAAGCTACCACAGGTTAGTGAATAGAGCGGTCGGGACGTAAACCAGGATGGCGCAGGTTCGATTCCTGCCCAATGGGCAGGAATCGAACCTGCGCCACATTTTTGAATTGTCTGTGTGACGTTTAAATATGTTAAATAATTAGTATATTTAACATATTTACAATTATCTTTGAGTACATAATTTAACATATTACCTATCCCAAATACAAAAGTCGTCATCTTTCAGCAAAGGAATAGTGTGCTGAGGGTTCATCTGCAAGAAAGATTTTTTATATATATTTTTTTAGTACAATCATTGTAGACTACCAGGCGACGGGCCAGCTCATGGTAAGTAGTCACCGTCGCCTATGGACACCTACAATACCCGGGCCATTTTTTCTTTAGTAAATTTTCCATTACTATTATATATTCTTTAACTAACTGTTTTTGTCACCTTTCTATATTATACTCAATTCTGTCTTATACTCTTTTTATTCTTTTAATTGCATATTTTTTTGCTTTTGTTCTTTTTCTTATATTAAATTTTTGTACACAGAGCTAAGTATATATTCATATTAAATTTTCTCTTTCCTACCATCAAACTGCCCTGGGTCGAGTAACTTGTAGAAATCTACTTGTGATTAAAAATATGTCACGTCATTGTCATTTTGTGTCCCTGCAAATGCAGGCCTCTTATCAATTTTAGCAATAAGGTCGTCAATCATCAGAAAAGGCTTAAAACTTTGACATCGCGGATCACAGACTCGGTCTGCATGAACTTTTTTACCATCAAACCATCATTTAGCCATAATTTTTTGATTCCAACTGGTACACTATGGAATGAGCTGCCTGAATGGTGTTCCCCGATAGTTACAAACTGGGTGTCTTCAAGTCGTGAGTGAATCGGTTTCTTCTTGGAAAGCGTCCTCCATCGACGACTGCGTCATTGCTTAGCATCAGGCAAGACAGTAAATAAAACGCAAGCCTATTAAATAATACTTTAAAAAAAACAAGTGATGGCCTATCTGATGGCAAGCCACCGCCACAATTAGTTAATCTGGTAGGTATTTAAATTCAATAATTATGTAATATTGTCTGTCATTAGTGTAATTGGTGTTTGAACCGTGATAGTTGAATAAATAAATACAAATACCGCCTGTGGACACCTACAATACCCGGAGCATTAGCGGTGCGTTGGCGTTGCGGTGCGTTGAGGACTCTATTCACTTGTATGTACTCGTACAAATGCAATTACTATACCTTAATATACTCCTCCTTCATATGGGCACCTTCGAGCAAATTGACGTCGACGTATTCCACATCATTGAGTCCTAGGGCTTCAATGAGCATCATAACTGATCGCACTGGCGGACTGGCGTCGAGCTTGTACAGAGTCAGAACCATGATGGAAGATTACCTATAAAAATACATAATGACTGTTTAAACATCTATATTTTAGTTTTCCGCATATTATTGTGCATAATATTACTTCTTTTCCTAATTTTACCACGATTATTGTAACAGTTTATAAATCCGTGAAAAGGTAACAGACCAAAGAATTTCATAGTACCTTTACCTAGTCAATGTACCAGACATAAATGAAGTGAAAGAGATATAATATTTAAAGCTTTGGCTCAAAACTAAAAACAAGGTTGATTTTGGATTCATAAGTAGGCATGTTGAAGCCACAGATGTACCAGGGTTGTTTCAAAAGCGTACATGATATACTGCACTTGCTATGGGTGACTGGGATGCTATCAAACACCATCTTATTCACATTGATACTTCGTACGTAACAGAATCGGTTAATTTTGTGAGATGAATTCTGTCAACAAAAACTGATTTTGGTAAACCGTAAAAAGTGCGTACTACAAAGCATACATTTATTGAAGAGAATTTTGGTTTACCAGAGCTTCTTTGTATTATGAAGCCGTAGTGTGCTCATAAATGCTCAAATGGATATCAGATCCAAGATCGTTTGAGAAGAGCATCTATTGGGCTCTATCTACATTCAATAGGTAGGGGTTATTGCACAAAGTTGCTTCAATATTGCTAAACCCATTTGATTGGAAACAAACGGTAGATGCAGTTCTGTTTATCAGAGCCAGTGGTCGTAGGATCAAGTTTGGAATGGAATACTCAAGCTAAAGTTCAGTTAGATATTATTGGCAGGTTGTTATTATTACTTTAGCTACGTTCTGTTTTACAATCTCACCCACGTAGACAATTGGTACAAACCTATAGAAATTGCACAATTTTTTCATGAAGGCCTTGAGAGAAAAAATAGGTAAAAAATTGCTTGCGGATTCATTTCAATTTCCATCTATGATGAAATGAAGAAAAGTTCACAGGCCTAAAATAATTAACTGTACCTACTCGTGGAGCCCACTGAAATGTAAACATTATGCATGGGACAAGTTAAAACCCGAAATATAAAATGGATAATTTCACTGTAATCATTTGCTCAGAGCATAATTTAACTAGAACAAGTGAATCAATCCATGCCAGTAGTCGTTGGGAACGATTCTCTCGAAGTTGTTGACCATCACACCTATCTTGATATACTGTTCAGTTAGATAAGTGCAACATAGGCAAAAAGTTTGCCTGAAAAATCCAACTCAGATGGATAGCGTTCGGGAAATTACGTAACATCTTCTCGTCCAAAAGAAAAGGGTATTTGACCTGTGTGTATTGCCAGTGATGACATAAATGATACGGAGAAGTGGTCCTTAACAGCTGTAGCTGGCCTTATGAAAAAAAATCAGAGTCACACAGCAAGCAATGGAGAGAGCTATGCTCGGAGTTTCTTTGCGCGATACAACCCGGAACGTGGATATTCGCCAAAGAACCAGAATCACCAACATAGCTATAAAAATTGTAAGTTGAAATGTCAATGGGCAGGCCACATTGCTCGAAGAACCGATAACCGATAAAAGGTTCTTGAGTGGAGACCATGAACCAGAAGAGGCAGCGTGAAAGTCGCGGGCATCAGTGGATGCGGATGGCGAGATGTCGTTCAGTGTGGGGTCTAAGGGGGAGGCTTATGTTAAGCAGTAGACGTCTTCTGGATGATGATGATGATGCAATAAATCAAAATGGACGCAAAAT
Source organism: Agriopis aurantiaria (assembly GCA_914767915.1). Classification (NCBI taxonomy): domain Eukaryota; kingdom Metazoa; phylum Arthropoda; class Insecta; order Lepidoptera; family Geometridae; genus Agriopis; species Agriopis aurantiaria. The sequence goes on along the minus strand of OU612001.1, from coordinate 4,115,804 downwards.
AATCCTGTATTCAAAGTAAGACTTTAGAACTAATCAAACTAATCTAAATGCAAAACGAGAAGGTAGTACTAACAAGACCGTTGAGTCGTTACCATTGGACAAATTGCTTCTACCGTCCGCTCACAACATTATTCACTTTGATTGAATAAACGCAGTCACCATAACTGGCGCCATTCCAAACTTTAGCTGCTTACCTACTGGCTTTCATTACAGTATTGTAAATAATATTTTGTTTTTAATCTTCTACCCATATACTGGGTAACACGGAAAGGGTATACTAAGCCGAAAGGAGTCCATAGTACCCATTATTATGAATAATTTTTACTATGGAAACAACGCTAAAGTCAAAAAAAATCAGTTGTTCTAGACATTTTATCACATCATCAGCCAGTGAACGAACTGCTGAACAAAGGCTTCCCTATTATAGGGGGATGTTGCCATAATTCCCTATGCTTGGCAGGCAGCTTGGGGATTGTAGCACGTTCACCGTGTACTAATAGGACGCTGCTGCCCATTCTCCGGTGGTTCTGGTGGCAGTTTTAGCACAATCATACCATTCATACAAGTAGTATCTATTATTGGAAAATTTGGTAACTTTCAAATGTCTCTTTTGAGTTACATTTTGTTTTTATCTCTATTATCTGCTGTTAATTTTTCTAATATTTCATTTTTTTTTAAATTAAATCACATAAAATTATAATAACTAATAGGATAATTGTACCACAGATCTCAAATCTAAATGTATTAAAAGTATAATTTATTGTTATTTGAATTATTAGAAAAACAATCGGGAGTTACCTACTTATTTAGAATCATCCGGACACAATGAGTTTTTTTTTTAGTTCTCAACACTTCTGAATTTTTAAATACCTGAGTGAGAGGCGAAACGAGTTCAATAATGATTTTCTGTGAGTTATTTATAGCGTTATTTAATTCAATGAAATATAATATGTTGTTATTCACTTTGACTTTGAACGAATGTTTTAAGGAAGTCATAACATGATTTGTAATATTTTGTTCGGAGGTAAAAAATCTTGAACATGAGTGTGCTAAAATTTTTGTGACTTTTTATCATTCCTATTCATCAACATCTTCTAATTTGCTAAGAGATAATACCCAAATAACATTTTTTATTATCTCATTAAAAAACTGATCATAAATAGGGGCTTTATGATCAACTATTTAATGAGATAAATCAACTAGAACAAAAAATAAAATCAAAATTAGACAGAGAGCATACTATGGTGAGTTATGCTTATGACGTCACGCCTCAGGTGCGCCATACAAATGCTGTACATTAACACGCTTTGCGAAAAGGGGACACAGTATCCCCTCTCTAACCCCACCTAAAACTTTAAACGCTTATATCTCCGAGATTTATGAGCCATATTTTTTCAGTATGTGTAATGTCTTTAGTTATATTCATCGCTAAGCCTATTAATAATTATTGTAATAAATTAAACATTAGTTTAACATTCCTATTGTCTCGAAGACCTAGTAATCTATCGAGCTCAGTTTTTGTACATACGGGTGTAACATATAGGTAGGTGTGATAGAAAATGTTGACCTACCTGTCAAAGTAACAAATTGTAGATGTTTTCTGAATTCGAGTTTTTTTATTTATCTAAATTACAACTGTCATTACAGGATTACTAAGTCCTCATACAAAATGGATCATGATCGGTCATTTTGTATGAAAACACAACTTTATGACACCCCGGATATGACTTGAGTGAAAAATTAATTAAAAACCGTCAAAATCAGATTTTACGCACGTTTTCTCAGTTTGTACTTCAACCACAGAAGACATTATGGATCATCGCACACTTCAACGTGGTGGCAACGCTAATTACAAACTGGATTAGTCTTTAAGTTTGCGAAGTTACGAACGATGTTTGTTTCGACACGTACGCTAATTTTATGATTAAATGTCACCTTTGTATTCTATGATTACATGATTATCAATAAAAACCGACTTGAAATAATAATATACATACTTAGAATAACTACTCAGAGAAGGTAAGTTTCCAAACAACGCCTTCTCAAAACATAAGCTACAAATTCGCTTTGTAGCTTACGTTTCGATTGGTATTTTAAACGATTTAAGCAAGAAAATTAATGGATTAGCTGTGGAATGTCACACCATAACGCTTATGCTGCTTGTCTGATTTGTTGTGGTAAGATTTCACCGCGCAAATTGTTTAGTAAAATTTTTATAAATATTTTGGAGCCATATATGACACCATTTAAATGGCTTAAATTTTGCGAATGTACTTGGTTTCTTTGTGTAGTTATTCTAAGTATACATAATAATATCCAAACACCGGAATTTTCGAGTTGTTTTGATTTAAAAGCCAAACTACTAAACCGATTTTAATGAAATTTCAATGGAACCAATCTTATGGTATATATTCTTTCTGTGGTGTTTTTATCATATTCTGATAATGTGGGTAGGTCTCGCAGTTTGTTCGACCTACAACCATTAGCAAATAAACAGGGCTATTTTAATTTGATACTTAGTTGATCAGTAATGTAAACAAAAAAAACAGTCGAATTGATAACCTCTTCCATTTGAAGGCAGTTAAAATGAGTCGTATCATGCTATAGATATTTAAAAAAATTAAATCAAATATTTATGGTGTTAACCAGCAAAAAAAACATATACTTGAATAGTTTATCTCGATTTGATAGTCCATCAACAAATGTAATATTGGTTGATAAAATACCGGCCTACTAACCTTAGATAAACAAAAGTTTGACCATAAATCGCTCAAAGATATAGTTATAAATAAACACAATGTAAATCACCATATTTCTTTTGATTTTTTTACAAGGAAAATCAATAGAAATGAAGTTTTCGTTAAAATTATTAGAGAAGATGACGTACCTTATGCTGCGAGACGTATTCACTGTATGTTAACCCACGCAGTTGTGGGGCAGAACCTGCTTTTGCTGTTATTTGTACCGTTACGATCTAAGAATGATTTGGACTCTTTGGATAAGGCATAAATAAACGGCTCGAGTCATCGTATTTTTTATTTGTACCTAGGTAATTTATGAAACTTGTCTGTTTAGGTGACGCGCATAAGATTAGATACGTTTTATGTTTACTCATGGAGATTCATCGTGCAGTGTGTGCGATAATTGTCTATATTTTTTGCTCGCATAGCTACGAGTCACTCATAATTATATTATTTTGTTCGTATATTACATACCTTTGTTTGTACATTCGTTGGATTTTAAGGTGGTCCGTATTTTTTTCATGTCATACTTATAACTATTGATTTATTTTGTTATCATAGTACTTGTACTGATGATTTAGTTATAATAATTATAATTAGTTATACGGGGTTACACATAACGGCAGTACTAAGCCGAAAGCAGGTTATTGCAATCATTATGAGCATCTTTTTTAAAAGACCAACCTAGATGCCAAAAAATTTGCTGTTCCATAAAATATGGTATTAAAAAGGCAATGAAATGTATGGAACGTTCTTTTTCAAAATTTCAGGGTTCCATAATAAAATTAGTTTATTATGATGAGTACCTATAGTGACCTCCTTTCGGGTTAGTACCACTGTTTCGTGTAGCCCTGCAGCATAATAATATAAGCATAATCAGCCTTTTAATAGTCCACTGCTGTACTTAAGCCTACCCCCGAAAGGGCGACTGAGGCATATCTAGTATATCCACGTCACGTTGGCCCAGTTGCGTGTTGGTGGTAAACCTTCATAATAATTCACAAGAAATATTGGCAAGAAAATTGTGTCATCAATTTTTTCGTACTTTCAAGTCATTGAATTGTCCGACTACCTAGACCTAGATCATTTGTCAGGCGTACACATGACAGAGTAATCACATGTTTCTAAGGCTACTTTTGTTTATACAACCATAAAGTTATGTTCCCATAACTATGTGTGCTAAACAAAGTTAACATTAACCAACTCTCCTAATGGAGTTATAATTTCACTCGAGACAGAATGAAGGATAATATTATATTAAACAATCCAATCTATCAAATTATAAAGGAAACGTGAATATAGTTTTAAGAAGCGCATCGAAAATTTATCTAAGTAAATTTGAGTCTGTAGCATTGCTCATTTTGTTAAATTTCAAGATTACCCAATGTCTATTTCAGATTCAGATTATATTTATTGTTCAACTGTGTTACATGTCAGGTCTTAATTAATGCTTATAAGTATCAACAGTCAAGTTCATTGCGAACATTTATTTTCACAATAAATAGATCTAATTTTAGAAAGTTGAAGTGTATGGTTGAGGCTTTATGCCCTGAACTGGGTAGAATTATAAATAAATAAATATTTGGGACATTTTTGCATACAAGGTCATCTGACCCCAAACTAAGCAAAGCTTGTGATATGGCTGCCAGAGACTGATATACATACATATTATATAGTTTTAAATACATACTTAAATAGATATTAGCACGCAGATATAGAAGAAACACAAATATTAATCACATGAATGTTTGTCCTAGGTGGGAATCGATCCCACGCCCCCAAGCGCAGAAGGCAGGGTCACTACCAACTAGACCAACGCGTTGGTCTAGTTGGTAGTGACCCTGCCTTCTGTGTGTAATGTCTTTTTGTGTTTCTTCTATATCTGCGTGCTAACGGGCTATCAAAATTTTGCCTAAGACACAGAAGGCATAATTATAAAATTACAGAAGATTCACTACATGATGATTCTACTACACAATAAAGTGTAATTCAGGACGTGCGAACGCTAACTACCTACAGCTATATTAATCTAGAAGTTGCCTCTCTGTCTATCGCGTAACTATTGTCGCGTTATCTCTGTCTATCGCGCAGCAACGGGCGCGGAAGGTTCGACAAGTCGGCTCTTTCTAGCTTCTTACCTAAAGTGCGGAGTGCGCCAGGCCTGCCTAAGTTTGAATTGAGCTGCCAATTTTCAATTCTATTTCTTATCTGAAATCAAGAACGTACCTAAGCATAATAACTTTTTCCTGGTGTAAGTTCCCAAAGTAAATCCAACTGCAATTTAAATCTGAACAGTTTAACTTCTGTTTGTCCAATTTTGAACTAACTTTGGAGTCATTAACGGATCCTTCCGCCGGGAGTTAATTGGTTTGGAAATTTAATCAATTTTGTAAGTCTGTTATTTGTAATCTAATCGTATAGAGTAAATAACTTGAAAACAAGTTAAACCAATTTTGAGCTTTTCATGCGGTGTAGAGTACCAAGTGATTTTAAAATAATATGACAAAAGACTAGTTAATGAGCGGCCTCCGGGGTTGTCATTATTTAGGAAAAACAGCATTTTTATGTGTATAAAAAATTGCCAGTACCTACAATAAAAATCTCCCTTATGGAATGTTTCGTAGAAGACTCAAAACAAGGTTGATGGAGAATTTTTTTAATAGCTGAGATAAATTTTTAAAAGTATTATGTAAAATATCCTAAAATGAGGACATTTCCACATGCCAGCAATTGGCTACATAGATGGGACATTGTACATAATAATACCATCGTTATGTGGACTCTATTTATATTGGAATAAAATTAATTTCAAAATTATAATTTTGTTTATTCATCATTAGCTTGCGTTTTTCCACATGATGCTTATTGGATGCAAAAAAAAAAATATATATATAAATTTCGTGCACAAAACACTTCAGCATCAACATCATAAAATACATAACAATACAATGAAAGAGAAGATATTAACATGTTCAGTAGACATAGTGTCCAGTGCTACAAAAAATGTCAGTGTTCAGCGATAGAGCTGGAGATATAATCTCTGCAAACAAAGACGTGGACCAAGGGGTCTAGACAAGAGCCATACACTGTTAACGTTCACGCCTGCGGAAAGATGAAATTGTATGAAAATGACATTAGCCTCAGATAATTTATCTCATGCTAATGACATTGTCAATGTCATTTTCATACAATTTCATCTTCCCGCAGGCGTGAACGCTAACAGTGTGTGGCTCTTGTCTAGACCCCCTGTATAGAGCACGCTTGCCTAGAATGAACCTGTTTATTTTGATTGTAGTACCTGGCAAACAACTTGGGCAAAAAATTGCTTAGATGGCAAAAGTTAGCACATGTACCAATACCTACTTACACATCTTCCTTTTGAGGTTAGTAATATTGAAGTAGGAATTAAGAAGTATATTCGTTTTATATCTATACTAATATTATAAAGAGGAAAGATTTGATTGTTTGTTTGTATTAAATAGGCTCCAAAACTACAGAACCGATTTGAAAAATTCTTTCACTGTTGGAAAATACACTACCCGGGTAACATAGGCTATATTATATTTTCAAAAAAAAAAAAAAAATAGGGTTCCTTACTAAAACTCCAATAATGTAAACCAAGGTGTAAATAAGATTTACGTGTCTGACAGTTCTAAGACTGGACAACGTCTGTCAGGTCAGCTAGTATAGTATAAATAAATAAATAAATATTTGGGACATTTTTGCACACACGGTCATCTGACCCCAAATTAAGCAAAGCTTGTGATATGGCTGCCAGAGACTGATATAAATACATATTATATAGCTTTAAATACATACTTAGATATTAACACCCAGATATACAACAAACACAAATGTTCATCACACAAAGTAGTATAGTTCAGTATAGATATACAAATACAAATACAAATATTTATTAATAACACCTATGTTACATGTCAATAAACTGTAGATTCTGTCTTATTATAATTACATTGAATTCATTCCTTAAAATAATTGTAAAATTGGCTTTTTTTGGCTACCAACTCGCATGATGGTAAGCGCTAGTGTAGCCGAGGATGGAACACGTTAACGTAGAAGAAATCTAATCAATCTAGCTTTCAAGATGCCAAGATTGTAGTTCTTAGGAAACAAGGAGGATGGCAGAGAGCTCTATCCTTGGGCAGTACGCATCATTAAAAAAAACGTTCGTCCCACTCCGACTCCCTCCCCGTGGAAATTCCACCAGCCAATTAGTGTGCAGTCCTTCTTGTGTAGTTAACTACATTTGACTACAGGTTGCGGATAAATACAACAATAACTCGAAAGTGCATTTTTTTAAGTCATTCCACATTTTTACGCCCGCATTAACCACTTACAGGCGAACGGTGCGCTGCGTCCTAGAGTAATAAATTTCGCTCTTAATCTGATATTCTCTGACCATTGGACCGCACTGAAACACCCTATATACTGAAAAATGTACGTTAAAATGGGAATTGCCAGGTTTTACGTCGCCATAAATTCTCTGATAGTAGGTTTTGTATCTACCTAAAATCAGAAAATCAATATATTTGTATTGGTTGCTACGAGTACCTATATCAATCCATGACCCCTCTACGTAAAAAAGCGATTCATTGTTTTCATCACTCAGAAAACGTTCACAGATAAACATAAGCCTCCCCTTTAGAACTTCCACTGAACGACAGCTTGCCATTTGCATCCCTCGGATGCTCGTGACTGTCATTATGGCGTCGGTCTATCTAGTCAGCTACCTATTATACGCTGTGTCTTCCGGTTCGTGGTCTCCACAAGCTTTCTTTCCTATCAGTTATCGGTTCTTCGAGCGATGTAGCATGCCTATTACAATTTCAACTGCAAATTTTAATAGCTATGTCGGTGACACTGGTTCTTTGGCGATCCTCGTTCCAGATTCTATCGTGAAAAAAATCTCCGAGCATAGCTCTTTTGTATTGCCCGGTGTGTGATTTTGAGTTTTCCAAAACGCCAATGAAATGTTATAATGGTAAGATTCCTTAACAGAAGAAGTGGGGTAGACTGATTTGTTATTTATGATTAATTAAAAACACAATTAATAATTACTTACAAATATAATTGACATAATTGGCCAACATTTTTATCAATTAGTTTGTTTTCTTTTCCCCTGCTTTACTTTTCGCGAACACAGTTCTCACGTATTTATATCCACGTTTTAAAATCACTACTACGAGGGCGATAAGAAGAGCGAAATCAAGGTATATTTTGTGGTACCAGGGCACCAGAAGTGCTGGGGAGCGTAGATGTGGAGCTCCTTTAGTTTTGATCACGTGTTCTACCCAGTGCACCATCTCTGCGCCTGGTTTGATGGGACGGTCGTGATGGATGAAGGAAAGGTACTTGGCTCGCTCTGTGAATCTGAAATATAAAACAAGATTGAATAATTACAATGTTCCAAATTTGAAACAGTTTTTAGCAATGAGAGAGTAAAATTTGGATCTTTATAAGGACAACTTCTATTAGAAATAAACTTTGTAGACTACATTGTTTTGAAACTCAGTTATAAATGCTAATCCTAAATGAATTGAAAAATTAACTAAAATAGATTTGTATGAAATGAACATTTTGCTGAACATTCTTAATGTTGTTTTCTGTCAATAATCATCATCACCAGCCAGAAGACGTCTTCTGCTGAACATAGGCCTCCTCCCCCTTTAACCTCCACACTGAACGACAGTCTGCAACCTGCATCCACTAGATGCCCGCAACTCTCACAATGTCGTTGGTCTATCTAGTGGGAGGCCTATCTACACTGCGTCTTCAGGTTCGTGGCCTCCACTCAAGAACCTTTCTTCCCCATCGGTTATCGGTATTTATCTTTCAATAATACAATGGCTTTATTAGTATGTGAAACTGTTGAATTATATATAGTACATAGGTGTCAAAACAGTTGTAAGTGCTCGAGCTTCTTCTGCCTAGAAATGGTATACAGGCATCATGATGACTATGACAACTAAAAAACACTTACAATAACATAAGTCAAATGAGTATACAATAACAAATGAATAAACAAATACATACTAATGTCAAACATAAACAAATGTCACTCATATTCTTATCGTTTAAAAACATATTCACAGTGTAGTATTCATTAATTGGTAATTAAATTGACGAATAGCGGTGATTTCCTTACGCACCGCTCCGGTGTCTAACGCGCGTCGAGCACTTTTTGCTTACGCCGACATGCGGTGCGTAACACATTTAACGGGTTAAAGATATTTATGTCGTCTTTACTTCGAATTGCTGCTGGTACCTTATGTAAATGATTGATGTTTTACAAAATACACTCTTATTTAAAAATACATTTTATAGTACGCATACAGCTTACATTTTTACATAATAGAGGACTCAAAATATATTTGCTCTTAAAGTCCTCTTTTTCCGACTTTTAGCAATTTTGGTCAGTCTAGTTTAAGTGTGTCTACTTCCATGGCTAGCTTAAAAATATAAAAACAGTGTCATATGAAAATTGTTTGTTGTAATAAAAAATGTTTTATCTAGGAAAGGCCGAATCACGATTAAAGACATTTCGCTATAAAGAAGAAAAAAAAAATTAAAGTAACGCTTATTTGCACTTTTCTTCCTGTTTTTTTATTTTTTGGATTCATTTAAATATTTTTTTTTTTATTATATCTGCGATATATTAATATACAGATTTCATAATTATGAAGGTAACCGCGAAGGTACATTTTACATTACAGCTATACTTTTCGAAAAATAAATCTCAAAAATAGAAGTAGCGAAACGCACGAATGTGTGTAAGCGCCATGGTTTTGCTCGGCTAAATGCGACTTTAATACAATAAACTAAGCCTGTATGAAGGTCATCTGTAGTAATAAGCGATGCTTAAAAGTGGTAAAAGCGTTTTGTATAATAGTCAAAAGGCTATACTTACGCTGGATTACCCAAGATTTCCTTAATAGCATCCTTCAGTTTTCCAGCCATGTCGTATGACAGCTGCACTTTTAGGGCGAAGCCCCTGCTGACTGCTCTAGCGACGTTGACGAACTGGTCAGTCAAGACCGGGATACCAATTATTGGTTTCCCGGCATAGATAGTTTCGGTTGTGGACAGCAAACCTCCGTGTGTAATGAATAAAAGCACATTGGGGTGAGCTGTAAAAGAAACGCTAGTGTAATAAGCTAAGTAGAAAGCAAAAAAAATATGACCTTGGCTTTTTTATCACGTTTCAATACTAATACGTAATACCATGATACATAAAGTGTACAAAAAGTAAGTAACCTAGAGAACTTTTTTGAAAAACTCTGTAAAATAAAAAAAACATCATTCATCGTCATAATTTCAGTCTATCATGGTCTCACTACTGGGATTAATCCACCATTCTGGTCCAGTACATGTTGGTTTTGAGGTTCTTGGACATACGTTATAGTCTGAAAAGATTCCTATTTTATTCTGCGACAGTTTTTCTCTTAACCGAGTCGATGTTCCGTGAATTAGTTATATATTAAGTTTTGGACCAGAATTTGGCCACCAATGTTTTTTTTTTTTTTTTTTTTTAATAATTAATAGGCTTGCGTTTGACCACCATCACACACTTTCAGTAGTACGACTGTGAGATTGTCTATCCTTCTCCACAGATGATGATGGTGAGGAGCCTCCACCAACCGTATGCCATCAGTATAACCACTATCATTCTGATAAGTACTAAAAGGAACTTACCCAAAATACTTTGCTGAGGCGCCCACTCTAAAATATGAACATTTTTCGGCAAATTTGGTATCTGCTCTTCAAATTTCCACAAAACGGTCTGCTTCAGTGAACTAAAGACTTCTAAAATTTCCTTTTTAATTATTTCTGGCAACTCTTTGCTTTTTAAGTTTGATCCCATGCTGAAGTAAATTACTCCGTGCTTAGCGTCTTCTATAATTTTCTTCAAATTCTGAAACAATTTTTTTTATTTAATATGGTATTTCATGAAGATTTCATTACTAAATTTGTTCAATTTTTTTTTAAATTCCAATATCTAAGGATAATATATAAATGAATAGCTATTCAAATCAAAACAATATATTTTTAACACAGTATTGCCTCTTGATAGCATAGAATATCTCGTTTATATTATATTAAAAAAAAAAATAGGGATCCATACTAAAACTCCAATAATGTAACCCAAGGTGTAAAAAAATAAGATTTACAATTTTGACTTTGCGTGTTTGACAGTTCTAGGACAACGTCTGTCAGGTCAGCTAGTAATGTATAAATGACATCGCTTAGGTGGCAAAAATAGTTTTCTTTGGGTATACTTGAGAAATACAGCAATTGGAAATGACAGTTTAATGTTCGTTACGAATATAATTATTAATTCACTAATTACGAATATACTGTTTTTTTTTTATCAGACAATAGGCTTGCTTTTGACCACCACCTCGCGATGATGCAATCTACGATGGAGCACGCTTACCTAGAAGAAACCAATTCACTCGATATTTAAATACACCCAGATTTTAATATTACAATTCACAGACTAGCAGTTCGCTTAAATAAAGTGGAATCAAAGCACTTTGGGCTTTTAGAATATCAACCATGAAACAGTGTGCCTTTTCGTATTATTTTCAATAGAAAAAGATTTCGGTAGCAAAATACCGATACCCATTGAGATGGAGTCAATGGTCCAATTAGACCTTTTTATCTATTAGTCCTGTTACCAAAATTACCTACAAGTTAAAACATCCTATACATTAAAAGACCCATAAGGAAGTCGTCCTGCTAGCAAAATATCTATCATGCTCCTAATATCAAAAGGACATGAGAGTTTACATGATCTAACTTATGCTAAGTAAAAATAAATGAAAGTGTTATACCTACAGTTTCACCTTAAGCACTGCCATTTGGTTGTCAATTTGATGTAATTTTGATCATTTCGTTTGCAGTTGTGTGCCACTCAATATTGAAATGTGCGTTTTTAGAACTATTAAGAATGTCAGTTTGTGCAATACCTGTTTACCTTGCCCCTTAATTTTTTGTGCAGACTTTTCGCAAACCGTATCTGGGCGCGATAAGGTTCACGTTCGCGTGATTTTCCAACTGAGCGGATTAGGTGCCGCAATTAGCTGTTGTCCGTTAGGCCCCAGCTCGAGTTTAAGACAAATCCAAGCTATATAAATGATCAAAGAACTTACGCCAGACAGAGGTATTGTTTTCTCCTCGATGTGGTAGCCACCAATATTGATGTAGTTTTGCGGTAATTTCCTAGCTTCTCCCATGGACACGTGAGAATTTCCAAGTACAAGTGATGCATTGTATTGTAGCTCTACAAAATAAGGTGGTATTCTCCCTCGTGCCTCGATATGTGGTGCAATGAGGCGGTTGTACGATCTCCAGTCCAGAAAACGACCGATTCTGCAATGAGAAACAATAAGTTTGTACGTTTTTTCGTATATGATAGGTCACTGACACTCGACGAAAACAGGGTGCAAATGTGGGCCGAGGCGTAGGTGAGTTTTTTAATCGATCGTATGATATTTCGCACGAAAATATCTTGACTGAGTGATTAAAGCTGACTTTTGAACGAAATCCCAGTCTGTTATTTGCAGTAACATCTCAAGGTGGCAACTCAGGGCCAACAATTTTGACCCACCTCCTGTTTTTAGGGTTCCGTACCCAAGGGGTAAAAACAAGACCTTATTACTGAGCCTTATACCTTGTCTGTCTGTCCGTCTCTGTATATTTCGAACCGTAATAGATACCCAGTTGAAATTTTCACGAAATAAGTAAAGTTACGGCGGATTAACTAACAAATAATAAAAAAGTTAAAAAGAAAAGAGTCCCAAAAGTATTTTTTAACGTAATTTTGTATTAGCGCTAATGTAAAAACAGTAATACTTACAACCGTTAAACTTGGCATGATTATAGTACACACATTAAAATATAACAAAAAATAATAAATAATAGCCAAGTTCGAGTCGGTGACAAGTTTCTGTTCAATACCAAGTTATAACTGGTAATTTCGTTATTGAATTTTGTGGTGGTACGGAACCTTCAGTGCACGAGCCCGACTCGCACTTGGCCGGTTTAAGACAAGTTTCTAATTCCATGGTTCAACTTACGTGTGTTTTATAGCAGTCTGTTTAATAGTAAACCAAAGCTCTTGTACTCTCTGGCCGAAGGTGAATGGAGGTTTTTCAGTGACGTCATATCCGTTATAGGCAGGGTTCAAACCTTCGTCGATCAAACTCAGGATCATCCAATGGGGCTCAATGGTGGACAACCAAATGAAAGGGGCATTGTAGATGGCTCCAATACTGAAACATTTTGTTATTCATTGACTAACTGTTACCCGTGTCTTCGTGCGCGTGCAGCATTGTTTAAACTTTATGCTCAACCACCACAACCGTCTTTACATGAACAAAACTTTTGATTTTCGATCAATGTTTTATTTTTATTTACATACATACATACGCACAACCGGAAGACGCAGCGTAGGTAGGCCTCCCACTAGATGGACCGACGACATAGTAAGAGTCGCTGGCATCCAGTGGATGCAAAAGGCAGGCTGTTGTTCAGTGTGGAGGTTAAAGGGGGAGGCCTATGTTCAGCAGTGGACGTCTTCTGGCTGATGATGATGATGATGATAATACGCACAACAATTAAAAGATACAATACATTAACTTAAATATTTCACCTTAACTAGCGTGGTAAATCAACATAACAAAAAAGAGAGTAAAATAGTAAGCTTGCGCACTAGAATGACCCGTGTCGAGAACTACAGACTGCAGTCCGCCTATCCCACTACACTACAACGTCACTTCCATGTGACATTGATTATTCTATAAAAATAAAATATTTGACTTACGAGCTCATCAATTCATTGAAAAACCACTCCGCGATCACCACGTCAAAATGTTGGTTTTTATCAGCAATAAATTCCTGGAAATTTTTGTCTTCCATTATCGACGATGAAATTCTATTTCCCATAATCCAAAGGAAATTTTTCATCGAATCGTATGACGTCAAACCAACCAGTAGGTTTTTTAGGCTCATAATCTTTTCTGAAATATTTTGCAGTAGGTTAAATAGGATAATAATAGGTAATTTGTCTACTGAGTTGGGAAAAATTATGCAGAAACTAACCCCCATCTATATCCATACATCTATATCTATACTAATATTATAAAGAGGAAAGATTTGATTGTTTGTTTGTTTGCATTGAATAGGGTCCGAAACTACTAAACCGATTCGAAACATTATTTCACTGTTGGGAAGCTACACTAACCCGGGTGACATAGGCTATAATCTATACCCGTGCGAAGCTGGGGCGGACCGCTAGTATTATATAAAATTAATCCCTATTAACCTTGGTCACGCCATAAATTGAAAATGAATTTACCGATTTCATTCACCTTTTTTTTCAAAGTTTTTTAATACTTTGGAGAAGGTTCTTACGGAAAGAAAAATTAAGAAAATTGCGCAGAAAATTGGAAAATTTCAGAAAACTTACGAGGATTTTAACTTGGCGCGTTTGACAGTTCTAAAACCATACAGCGGTGACGATTTTTGGTGCCTGTTCTGGCAGTCCGATAGTAAAATGGGCTGGAGGGAAATAGAATTGTGTATATCCTAAAGGATTATGATAGGGATATAACGGATGGAGATGTAACGGGCAGACAGAGATCGTAGGCTTAGTAATAGGATCCCTTTTTTACCCTTTGGGTACGGAATCCTAAAAAATACGATCAAACAGCTGGCTGGAGACGGCCGGAGGATCGTCTTGACCGCTAAACATAATTGTGATTGTAAGCCGTTGTTATAGTAATTTATAGCAGCTAATGACGATATAACATAGCAGCGGATTGTGATGATCGCATTTAAATAGTTTTCCCAGAAGAAGAAGGTATTAAACTTACTCATTTGTTCCTGCATAGGCGCTGTGCCATTGCTGACATCGACCATGTGCAACAGTGGGTTTGTATTGTTCTTCGGAAAAGCTGTCATTAATGTAACCTGAAAATGAAAACAAATTATGTTAGGTTTAATTATGAAGCTGCTTTCACAGCTGTGCTCCCGCACAGCTGAGTGCGGGTCGCCCGTAGTACGGGAGACTGGATCTGCACGGAGGCAAGTCCCGTGTGGAACAATTCGCATCGCAGTGAAACGATAATTGTTCTAACTTCTAACGCCTCACGTATGTCTCCGCTCCGGGCCCGTACGAGAGCCCGCGCGGGTCTCTCGTACAGCTGTGAAACCAGCGTTTTAGGTGTTTATTTGGTTTCTTAATCTTTGAGTGAGTAGTGCGAGCCAGGCTTGAACACCTAGGGTTACCTGCCCAAAAAATGTGTACAATGAGGCCTATTCTGTCATACCACTCACTAAACTAAACCAATCTGACAGGTCTAAAATTATCTGCCTCTCTTTTAATTTTAATACGTGAGAGAAGGATGGCATCAATTTTAGAGCTGTCAAATTTAGTTTAGTTTAGTTTAGAGTGCATCAGAATCGATGCCATTGTCTATGTCCGTCCTTATGATGTACACTATTATCCTACCAAATTTCGTTATGATCGGCTTAGCTGTTTAGTCATAAAAAGCGAACAAAAAGACAAAGTTACTTTCGCTTTTATAGTATTAAGGATAATTATAGGTAATATTATAAAACTTCGCGCTAATTTCAGCGCGAAGTTGCGGGCTAAATGGATTTGGATAAAATTTGGAATAAAGATAGGATTCCTTCAGCTGAAACTGTGGTATGCAACTAGTATAAAATAAAACATGCTCCACTATTAGATCTAGTAAGAATATTTACCTCATGTCCAGCATTCAGAAGATGTCTGACGATTCCATCTCCAAGAATCTTGTGACTCCTAGCTGGCATAGGGAATATCACGAGAATTTTGTGACCATGACATGCACTAATTGCTGCTAAAACACCGAGCAGGACCAGAATTACCTTAACCATTTTGAACTTTATCTTCACTCACATAAAATTTAATTTACGAATTTTGCTATTCAATAATGTTATTTTATTTATTCGTTGTTAATGAACTGTATGAATGTATTTTTTTAAACTATTGGTATCAAGCATCACTGATAACAGTTGTAATCAAACTTTATTTGTTGCTTTATTTGAACAAGCACGTACGATCAAATGAATGCGTCTTGCTGTTTGATACTTCAATAACAAACTAATCGTATTGAGACTCAGTCCAAGGTTACAAATAAAATTATACGTTTCTGTCATTTTTACAGCTATTTATGTACTCTTCAAGTTATCGTGATTGCTGATGAAAGAATATCACAGTGTTGGTAGGTAAGATTAGTTAGTATTTAACTAAAGTCTGGCAGGATATGGATAATAGTATTTGTACAGTGGTTTATTACCAGGCAAGTGCGAGCTGGGCTCGTGCACTGAGGTTCTGTTCCATTGCAAAATACAGAACCTGTATCTGGTGTACCGTTTGCGAAATAAGGCTCTAAGCCCCCCTAAATTTCTAAACTATTTGACAATATAAATTGTTCATTCACATTATGATAAATTGAAATAGCGTTCTCGGGCTATTAATCGATTTAATATATTTAAAAAAAAATTACACGTGTTTTAATCTTACTTCGTTGTCACTACTAGTTATCAACAAATTTCAATTCAATCCATAATTTGTTTAACTCTAGGTTTTTGCTATTTTCTAGTTAGTTTTCTTTGTATTACTCAGTTTCTTTGATAAAAATAATTTTTTGATAAGCTTATAAAGAAATATTATGAGTAATGCTATTAAAATTAAGACTACAGCAAGATCGAGGTACATTTTCTGGTACCAGGGTACCAGAAGTGCAGGAGAGCGCAGATGTGGTGCGCCATTTGTTTTAATCACGTGCTCTGACCAGTGCACGATCTCTTTACCAGGCTTCACAGGCCGATCGTGGTGTATGAAAGACAACTCTTTGGCTTTCACTGCGTATCTGAAATGGAAAATTAAAATGACGAGAGAGAAATAATAAAACGAATTTTTCAAGGATAATTTGGAGGATGTACAATTAGACCGTTCCGCTCTTACTTTTGCCATACCCTAATAGGATAATAATGTACTACATGTCATTCGAGATGTTAATCATGTTATTTAAGATCTGCATGAAATTATGTCGCAATAAACATTATTAAGTATTGAGGATGTAGTCATCATTATCAGCCAGAAGACGTCCACTGCTGAACATAGGCCTCCCCCTTTAACCTCCACACTGAACGACAGCCTGTCTTTTGCATGCACTGGATGCCCGCGACTTTTACAATGTCGTCGGTCCATCTAGTGGGAGGCCTACCTACGCTGCGTCTTCCGGTTCGTGGTCTCCACTCCAGAACCTTTCTTCCCCATGGAGGATGTAGTATTCCATCACATTTCTCTATATCTTTCGACATATCTTCATACACTCCCCCTTTCAGTTAAAAAATCACAAGCTCGGATATCTAATTCTAACCCGTTGAACTTTCAAAAATCCTGCCTTAGTGCTCGCCTTAGTTGTATCAGGAAATTTTTTGCTGCTAGATCCAGCAGCTTTGGCTGTGCATTGTCTGTCAGTAAATGAGTTAAGTTAAATAAGTAACATTATTCACCAATTATCTTGTTATACGGAAAAATATTATACTCACTTTGGGTCGTTCAATATATCTTCAATAGCGACTTTAAGCTCATCGGGTAAGGAATAAGATAAATTCACTTTTCTTCCAAAGCCCCTGTTTACAGCTCTGGCAATGTTGGAGAACTGGTCAGCGAACACAGGGATTCCGATAATGGGTTTCCCGGTGTAGATAGCTTCTGTCGTGGATAGCAGACCACCATGAGTTACGAACATAAGGACATTAGGATGTGCTGAAAACCAATATTGATATCATTGTTGAGTTTTTTTTTTTGTGTTTAAGCGCAAACTTCGTTTAGCGGCATTGAGCAGTTATGAGAGAGTTTAAAAAAGATGGCCAAAATTATGGGTTCGCGTCACTGACATGGCTGTCATGACTGGCATGTGATAGCGTCAACAACATGCTAATGTTTTTTTTTTCACTTCTGTCGGCATTCCCCAAGAATCTGTGCCATGAATATTTTATTTGTTATTTTTTATAGTTTATAGATAAAAGAGAAAGAAAGAAAAGACAAGAGAGAAGATATTTATGGTGTTTGTTTAAAATATATTCCTAACTACACTCATCAAAGTTAATGGAAGTTTGACTCATTTTGACAGCCGTAAAATTAATAACGGAGTAAATTTAATAATACATATTATTAGAAAGAACTTACCTAAAATACCCTGTTGAGGAGCCCATTTCAGGATATGAACGTTATTGGGTTTGTCAGGCAAATCTTCTTCAAACTTCCAAATGACAGTCTGTTTCAGTGTTGCGAATAACTGCAACAGTCCCGTCTTAATTTCTAAAGGAATATCCTTACTACTAAGATTTGATCCCATACTGAAGTAGATAACGCCATGCTTTGCCTCTTCTATAATTTTTTTCAAATCCTTAAAAAAATACATTTAATCTCAAAGTATAGCTCCTGAAAAAAGTGGACAGGTGATCATCATCATCATCCACAGCCTTCCTTATCTCACTGTTGGTTATAGGCCTCTCACTAGCTATGCTGTTTGTCTCGGTCTTATGCTAATCGAGTCCAGATTCGATGATGACAATATCGTTGACTAATTTTTCAGCTAAACGACCAATGTAAGTTAATGTAATAAATTTATTATTAGTCTTTCTAAACTTACTTCTGGCAATGGAGTAACATTATCATCAATATGGAAGCCTCCAACTGGTATGTAATTTTGTGGGAGTCTTGTAGCTTGCCCCATAGACACGTGTGAATTTCCAAACACCAAAGATGCATTGTATCTTAGCTCTTGGAAAGAAGGTGCGATTTTCCATCTGGCGTCAATATGGGGAACTATCAATCGATAGTGTTCTTCATAGGTCATGTATAGCACGACTCTGAAAAAGTAACTTTGCGATTAAAATTGCCTTGATATTAAAGGTAAATAAACAATACAAAAATAGGTTATAATCTTTCAATAGGTCCAACTAGTTCAAAAGGTTAAATGACATGTTCTACGTTGACTATAAGTGCCACTGAATCAAATTTGAAGAGTACAGAACCAGATACTTACGTTTCTCGCAAAACTGTTTGCTTTATTGTGAACCAAAGCTCTCTAACCCTTTGTGTGAAAGTGAGAGGAGGCAACTCTTCTACATCGTAAGTGTTATACGCAGGATTCAAGTATTCGTCGATGGTGCTAAGGATTATCCAGTGAGGTTCAATGGAAAGGAACCAGATTAAAGGAGCGTCATAAATTTTGGCAATTCTGCAAATAGGAAATAATTTATATTTAAAAAAACTAAACAAGAACTTTTAGAGTTGTTACAATAAACCACAGCACAAATTCAATGATTTATTACACACGGTGACGCGTGCGCGCACGGGAAGGTGAGGACAATAGAAGGGGTCCAGGTGGCGTGCCCCATTGTAGCACCTTATGGGTCGTTCTTGCTTGGATCTCTCGCGACACCGAGCCGCGCAAGATGCTTGGCGTCTTTCCCGCAAGATGGCTCTGTCAGTGAGATTCACAACATTGAAGAGTTTCACTATCCACCTCTTATCTCCATTTTTAGACCAGTACCATTGAGATATCAAAGTTTTAAATCGATACTAAAATCATAAGTAACTTAAAAACGTCTTCCAATGGTTGATTACAATATTAGTTCATTAGTTAGAAGTGAAGCTAATTAAAGCGTACTAAGAGAGGAAAGACCCTTGAAGTACGAGATTTTGTGTTAATAAATAAACAGTAAAAGTTCTGACTAACCATGTCTACTATGATGCATGCCGCTAATTTTTTTCCCGATAAAACCTACGTGTTAAGGTACATAACACATACATCGGTTACATTCCGGCGAGTGTGCGCTAGAGATTCATGACCTTATTCCACCCTCCCCCTTTTACTACAGGACAAGTAGAAGGACTGCACACTACCACCCTTTCCTCGTAGAAATTCCAAAAATTCGTACTCAACGATTTGGGTCGTAATTTATGATACGTACTGCCCAAAAATGGAACTCCCTGCCGTCCTCCTTGTTTCCTAAGAACTACAATCTAGGCATCTTCAAGGCTAGAGTAACAAAAAAATTCCTAGATTGACGTGTTCCATCCTCAGTCGCAACATCGCTTTCCATCAGGCGATTTGTACGTCAAACATAGATCTATTCTAGATTTGAAAAAGAACGAAAAAATACACAGTACTAAATTAGTATGGTACCTATGATTATTTTATTTTGGCTGACAGCTACAAGACGTTATTTACCCTGCATAAAGCTCTGAAAACATCCATTCTGCAATAACCAAGTCAAACTCCTGATTATGGTCTGCAAGCAACTTCTGGAAGTTCTCATGTTCTAAGCTCTTTCTAGCAAACATTAGGCCCATGAAAAATAGGTAATTCTTCATCCAATCGTTGTTCTGGTTGAGCATTATGTTTGTAATATTCATACGGCCTTCTACAAGAGATGATATTATATATTAATGATGATATTAATATTTGTATTTGTATTTAAATTAGTACAATTATTAAAAAAGGGGAACTTTGCACTCTGTGCAAGGAGTCGATAAACAAGTCCACCTTTAATTAGTCATGATCAAATGAGTTTATTCAACGGTTATGCAGTTTTTAAGGCGAGTTTAAAGGTTAGGTTATACTACGAAAAAGAATGCTCACTATAACAAAAAAAAAAAAACTCTTTCTATTGTTTCTTTTCTATTATGAACAGGACTATAAATATGTCTTTGTCCAATTAACTTAAATAAAAGACAGGGATGATTAACATCCGTTGAGGTGTGGTCCAACGCCAAGCCTGTCATGCATATTAATGGTATAATAAATTATAATTTGGCTGGCCACGGTCAATATTATGAATACAACTTGTTATTCAAACATCTTAGATGACTTTTGCGAGAAAAAACAATATTTCTTTGAAATAACTTTTAGCAGGTCCAAGTTGTGTGAAATTTAGACCTTGGATTGCCATCTCAAGGTTATATTATACGCATACCTTTACAAATTGAATTCATACTTACTTGGCATCATATCTGCGTTGGAACTGAGATCAACTTCATGGTATTTTGGGTTTGTTTCATGTTTTGGATAAGGAGTAACGTATGTAACCTGGGAAAAGTACAAATTAATTTTACGAAATCCAGGTCATCCCGTTTTAGGCATAGCAAAGCATAGAAGTAATTTTTGCATAGAAAGCCAAGGAGGGATACAATTAAGGTCAAGCCTGAAAAGAAAGCCGTATTCTAAGATCTTTCCATAGCTTACTGAGAGATCATGATCTAATTAATCTCTCCAATCGTAAGTGTCCAAGTATCAGCACCGTATGTAATGTTAGATAGAACGCATTGGTTAAAGACGTCACCGTAGTCATTTTTTTTTAATATATTAGTACTGACCTCATGTCCGGCATTTGTCAGATGTCGGACAACTCCATTTCCCAGGTTATTGTGACTTCTTGCAGGCAATGGGAATATTACTAGTACCTTGTAAGCATTGCTGACATTTGCTACAACTATGATGATCAATAACACAACAGCAAATTTTACCATTATCCTTATCAAATATATTTCTTGGATTGTCACAAAAAATATTTGCTTCAACTTTCAATAAAAATTAATTGAAAAATACCACAATGTGTTATTGTATTGATTCAAACTCAAACTTATCTTTATTTATCTTGCTACGATAAAAAAATAAACACACGTTGTCTGTTCTTTATCGAGGTTACTACGATTAACTGAATTAGTACTCGTACTGCAATGTAGAGATAATCACGATTAAACATATTTATTTAACTCATTGGAAATCTATTTGTACATGACGACATGTTATTCCGCTGCTACATCTTTTCAAGTATAATAAGGGTTTCTATCATTGGAAATCGTTTATTATGTTAATTTTATACATATTTTTTAATTTTGTTTTGATGTCGTTGGTTATTAAATATTAACATAAACAATTAATGGGGCTTAGTTCATGCTTCATTTATTTTATTCTGTTAATTGAATGCATCTTGAGTAAGATGTTAAAACATTTGCAGGGCATACTTAATTTTTACCATCTTATGCATAAATGTGTCGCTTTTACGCGAGTCAATTCTAGTCAGCCAGAAATTGACAGAATTTTTTAAAGGATAGATAAATTAATCAAACGTTTATGCATAAGTGGGTAAGTATCCAAATTAAACGTAACTAGCCTAAGGTTCCCAACATTTTGGTATTTTTTAGCTTTGGCGGGCCATATTTCACAAAATATACACTTTATAAAAATCTATGTATGAAATCTTACATTCATTTTAAAAGACCTATTCAACGATAACGAACACAATGGAGTGCAGCGCATAAAATAATTTCACCCCATTTCACATGTACCAGAGCCACCCCAAAAAAAGCAAAATTTATATTCTTTTTAATTCTTTTAAATTTGAGATCTATAGTAAAACTATAACTGAGCAAAGTTTCATGCACTTGACTCAATAACTATAGAAGGTAGGTTCTAAAAATTGGGACGGACGGAGGGACAGACAGACGGACGGACGGACAGACAAACAGACAGACGGACGGACGGACAGAACAAACTTATAAGGGATCCTTGTAGAACTACTGAACTCTAAAAAGGTGAATCGTAAACAACAATGACAATTTGTATTATCTTTGGTAAACAAGGACCTGAATATAAAATAATGTTCATTTTTAATTTGTTATTATATTAAAGAAAAAGTAGCTATTACTAGTTTAGCTTTCTGCAAGTCATTGTGATCTTGAAAATTGGTAGACTTACAAGATAACGTAATGTATGATAAGGAATTGTTCACATAGATACGCGCTGCATCATACTAATATGTATTCTGTGCTAATACCAGTAAATGGCGGAACAGGATCATTGATAGCAAATAAGGTTTCTATCAAAATGTCCTGTAACACGTTAACGGTATCATTCTTTTCATAAAAATTAATTATTGTAGAATAAACCGGCTAAGTGCAATTCGGACTCGCGCACTGAAACCGTTCCGTACGACCACAAAATACACAAAATAGTGCAAAAAGAGAACGACTCGCCCATCCAAGTATCCATCCAACCACATCTGGCGTTGCTTAACTTGGTGGTGAACAGAAATTTGTCACTGACTCGCAATTGGCCATTATTGATTATTTGATACTTTAGAGTGTGTACTATAATCATGCCAAGTTTGACGACCACCACATCCTCTAAAACCACATCATCGCGTTACCCGGACGACCCCATCGCCGTCGTCACCGCGGCGGCGCTGGGCTCGCCCGATCCGACTGCTCCTAGCAATAGGAAATATTCAGTTTTTGGTACAGGCGTCGGTTACCAGAGGCACACACACACAAAGCGATCCCGCCGGCAGGATCGTAGACCCACAGGATCTGTTAGAAGATCGGTTAGATTCTCTCCAAATAATCATTCAGTTCAACAAACCGTTAGGGCTCCAGGGCACACCCCCTCTGGGGTGCCTGGACAAGTCTGATTCCCACTCCCGGCGACGGCCCAAGCCGAGGTTCGTACCTTCGAGGTGCCCTTTTGCTAGTCGCCTATAAACTTAACCACCAAGTTATGCCGAACGCACTCTGCGTTCGCTAACTAGTCCGGTCAAGCTGTAGAGGCCAAAAGGCCAACAGTACAAGTCAATATCAAAAAAAAAAAAAACACGTCATCGCGTAACACCAGGTGAGTTGGCGGTCAATTGCAAACATAATAATAATAGCATTTTCGTCTAGTAGGTTATGCGTACTATGAACTTTAAAACTTACCCCATTTAACATAAATATTAAATTGACTAAATTTAAATAAAATGCAGATTAAAAATTCAAGTTGAAAAACAACATTGCATTGTTAAAATTGTAAAGGAAGCTAAGTCGAATTAATTTACGGAAGCCGACAATTTATCTCTAAAATTTTACTTGGTAGGTCCACTTTTCGGGGTCGAAGCACTCAAATGAACAAATTGGGGGCCAAGTTCAGGACGAAATTGTTCAATTTGCTACACAATGATTGTAATTTATAACGGTTTGCTTTTACCCGTAAACCTTATTTCTCCTGTAACGAGAAGAATTGTTCGCGGACAGTTTATGAGTGGGTATATTTGTTAAAGACGACAAAGTGGCATCAATCTTTCTTTTGCTACCGAGCACCGTTTCTTTTGTATAATTTCGTCGATTTTGAATAAATGTATTATACTAATACATTTCACTGAAATCTGGTCTACATTTTACTCATGAACCCGGTTATGACTATTTGTATAGATTACTTATATTTTTTTATTAGTTACTAGCTGAATCCCGCTACTTCGTACGCGTAGAGCTCGGCCTTCGGCCTCGCTACTAAACCTATATGCTATAAACCTCACGGAGCCCGAGACCTTTCCAACGAATGCAAAACCGTGGAAATCGGTTCGTGCGTTCTGGAGTTATAGCGTCAGGAAGGAAAACCCGACTTATTTTTATATAGTAGAAGATTATTAGTAATACAAGAATTCACGTGCACGCAATTCACGTTTGTAAGCTTACCCCTTAGAATAACTACTCAGAGAAGGTAGGTTTCCAAACAACGCCTTCTCAAAACGTAAGCTACAAATTCGCTTTGTAGCTTACGTTTCGATTGGTATTTTAAACGACTTAAGCAAGAAAATTAATGGATTACCTGTGGAATGTCACACCATAACTCTTATGCTGCTTTTCTGATTTGTTGAGGTACGATTTCACCGCGCAAATTGTCATAGTAAATTTTTTTTTTTTTATGGAGCCATATATGACACCATTTGAATGGCTTAAATATTGCGAATGTACTTGGTTTCTTTGTGTAGTTATTCTAAGGCTTACCCACTATTATAATTAAACAGCTTTAAACAGCTATGCGTAAGATTCCAGGGGCCTTACAGCTACCTCTTAACGCGGGCTCGAAACAGTGCAGTGCAGATAATCACGCGAACGTTAACCTTAACGCGCCGATATACGAATTGCAGTCGCGCAACTTTTTGCAATCACCTACACAAAATTGCTTAGAAACAGGTAGCCGTAAGACCCCTGAAATGACAATGGGCTGGTCATGTCTATCTCAGGGCTGACTATCCACTGAATACAAGGAAACAGGAATAAATAAATCTTGAGGATGGATACTAAAACAAGAAAGGTTCCGGATAAAACAGGGAACTGCAGTTAATGTATATTTTTAAAAATTTATCCCTATTTACCTTGGTCACGCCATAACTTGAGAACGACAACCGATTTTATTCATCTTTTTAGGGTTCCGTACCTCAAAAGGAAAAAACGGAACCTTTATAGGATCACTTCGTTGTCCGTCTGTCTGTCCGTCTGTCTGTCAGTCAAGATCCTTTTTCACAAGAATGCGTAAAGGTAGCAAGTTGAAATTTAAACTAAATACTTGGCTCTACGGTTTCTTTCGGCTGTAAAAAAATAAAAGTTGTAAGTCAACGCAATCAAAAGATATGAACGTTTATGTCGCATATTTTGCGATTTCACAGGGGAACCAAAACCTATAGGGTACTTCCCGTTGACCTAGAATCATGAAATTTGGCAAAAAGCAAGGTCTCATAGCACATATATAGGAATAAATCTGAAAGATACAAATTTGAAGTTATATCATTTAAAAATAATTATTTTGCTATTACAAACTTACATTTAGTAGTTGGAATGTAAAGAAGAACCTTATAGTCAACTACAAAGTTAAGTTTGTCTTTCAATATTTCAACTTTAGTTTTTTTTTTTGGACTTGCGCTCTGAGGGTTCTGTCCAACGGAACCCTTAGAGCACGAGTCCTACTCGTACTTGTCCGGTTTAAAAAAAAAAGTTTTTGTAATACTTTGTAAAAATTACGTATATATACGTAACATATATACGTAATTTTTCTTTCCGTACAAAGTATTACAAAAACTTTTTTAAACTTTTTAAAGTTTTCTGAAAATTTTCCGCGCTTTTCCAATTTTCTGAGCTATCGCAGAAAATTGGAAAATATCAGAAAACTTAACGACGATTTTAGCTTTGCGCGTTTGACATTTCTAAGACAGGACGTCTGTCGGGTCAACTAGTTGTAAATAAAATTCTGTATTTAGATGTTTCACGTAGGTACCTTCGATAAAGAACTAGAAACGAAATTCACATCATTAGAGAATCAAATAAGTGCAAAGTGAAATATTGATAACTTAATATTGACACCAAATTTTGTTTGAATGTTCGCCCTTCGTAAAAATAAATATCCATTCGCGAGGTAATTTTTCCGTGTCTAAATAATAAAAGCTCTTTCTGTTAATGGTATTAGAAACCGATACTTTTATGGCCAAGTACTTTTATTAACAACCAAATAAATACGGTTAACTATCTACTACTACATAAAATTGTATATTGCGAGACTACAAGACATAATAGACATCAGAAGTCTTAATGACTTTAGATAGTGTTTATATTACTTGTAATTTTTAACCGACTTCAGGAGGAGGTTATCAATTCGACTGTATGTTTTTTTTTTTGTATGTATGTTACGCGATTACTTCGCCAATTTAAAATTGTTTTTGATGATTCTTTTTTGGTTGGTAGGTCATATCTCATAGGTGGTCCCATATAAATTTTATCGACATTGATACAGCGCTTTCAAAAAAATCTACAAAACCATGACAGTGAGCAACGAATTCAATGTACATTTGTACATGTACAGTGCCACCAACTTAGCTGTTAAGGTGGGCAAAATTGGAACTACAGTTATTTCTTGGTGAATTTCATACTTTGTTTTCCACTAGCGACGCTGTCAACTGAACAGCAAACATAGAGGAACTGTTCCTAGAACAGAACATCAAAAAAACAAAGAAGTGTCTCCATGGCGACCGGGCTCTGTTGTTTTTCGTAAAAAAAATCATAACCATGGATACAAAGTATTTCAGTCGTAATATTAAACAATTTTATGTAGTTCAATAGCGTAAATATTTTCTACTTTTTAGTTTCAGTTTGTAAATGAAAGTATAGTCATGAAGTCGGTTATTTTTTTTTTTACTAAAAATTATTATATCGAATGAAATGCTTACCAGTTAAGTATATCTATACTAATATTATAAAGAGGAAAGATTTGATTGTTTGTTTGTTTGTTTGTTTGCATTGAATAGGCTCCGAAACTAATGAACCAATTTGAAAAATTCTTTCACTGTTGGGTAGCTACACTATCCCCGAGTAACATAGGCGATATATGATATTAAAAAAAATAGGGATTCTTACTAAAACTCCAATAATGTAACCCAAGGTGTAAAAAAATAATATTTACGATTTTAACTTTGCGTGTTTGACAGTTCTAAGACAGGACAACGTCTGTCAGGTCAGCTAGTCTATACTAATATTATAAAGAGGAAAGATTTGATTGTTTGTTTGTTTGTTTGCATTGAATAGGCTCCGAAACTACTGAACCGATTTGAAAAATTCTTTCACTGTTGGGAAGCTACACTATCCCCGGGTAACATAGGAGGTCATATTTTAAAAAAAATAGGGATCCTTACTAAAACTCCAATAATGTAACCCAAGGTGTAAAAAAATAAGATTTTCAATTTTGACTTTGCGTGTTTGACATTTCTAATACAGGACAACGTCTGTCAGGTCTGCTAGTCAATACTAATATTATAAAGAGGAAAGATTTGATTGTTTGTTTGTTTGTGTGTTTGCATTGAATAGGCTCCGAAACTACTGAACCGATTTGAAAAATTCTTTCACTGTTGGGAAGCTACACTATCCCCGGGTAACATTGGTGGTCATATTTAAAAAAAAAATAGGGATCCTTACTAAAACTCCAATAATGTAACCCAAGGTGTAAAAAAATAAGATTTTCAATTTTGACTTTGCGTGTTTGACAGTTCTATGACAGGACAAGGACGGACAGGTCAGCTAGTTGATAAAGTTATCATCTGTAGGTAGGTATGTATTTTTGGCATTTTTATCAAGTGGTCAAGCGAATTTTATTGATGACTGACTTTTAAAACTAAACCATATACATTTGATCTAACTCACTTTCCTATCCCAGTATTGTGTATAGCGTAAATTAATTTAGGTATAACAATAATCACGGAACCCGGTGCCCGAGGAGTTGCTTGAAAATCTGAAACAACAATAATTTTGTTTGTAATGCCAAACCAAATACTGTATTGAAAATTATTTAAATTTAAATTAAATTAAATTTAAATTGTATTTATTGAAATTTAACACGGTCAAGCCAATTACATTAGTATCTCACAAATTATTAATTATGCATAACAATAAAAAATAAGAAAGGAATTAAATTAATTACAAAAACAAGCTCACAAAAAATAAAATAAAACTAGCTCACAAAATCTTGAAAAAAATTATAATCACGTTGTGTATACATTTAGGAATATGGGTTAGTTCAATATTGTATACTCTACTAGTTTTAAATTGTATTGACTATATTTGGTTTTGTGTGCCAATAAACTAAACAAACAAATAAATAAATACTGAAAAAATATTATTTGTGTCTTCTAAATTCAGCCTCTCAGTAAAGCAATTTAAGTTTGGAGAAGCTTACGTAATCCCATACCTAAGCTCTGTTTATTGAACACGGATTATTTCGGTTCCAAGCAAATCGACGATCGAAAGAAAAATAGTTGACTAGTTTCGGTTCATGTAGTTGTGTTAGTATACAATGAAAATAAAAATAACAGCTCTGGACTTCAAGCCAAATCCCGTTAAAAATTCTATTATGCAACAAAATATTCAAGAATAGTGCCAAAACGCTGAAAACTTGCTAACGGATTTGCTGTGTTGAAGTGATATTCACCAGTACATGAGATTTTGATTCTGCCTACTTCGTGACATTGCAGAGTGCAAGTCTATGTAACTCAGCACACACACTAAGATAATTTGGCTTATCAAGAGAAAACTTACACTGGCATTAAAACTAGAATAAGTTACAAGTAGAAAAAAAAATTTAAAGCTTTTTTTAGCTTTAGCAGCAAAATGTGGAATGAGCTACTTTCCACGGTGTTTCTGAGAAGCTACAACATGGGGTTCTTCAAAAAGCGAGTTAATTGAGTCCTAAAGGGTCAGCACCGTATGTGTGATTCCTCTGGTGTTACAAATATCCATAGACGACGGTGACGGCTTACCATCAGGCAGCCCGTCTGCTTGTCTGCCATCTATATAGCATAAAAAAATCGTTGTCTAATTTTCAAGCCCTTTCATTTGATAACCATATTATCAGAGTTGACAAAAATATACTAGTACTAGTAAAAATATACTACCATAGTCAAGAGCCAGAGAGTGACATAGGCTACTTTTCATCATCATCATCATCATCATCATTTTTCATCACTACGCGGGTGAAACCGCGGGGCGCAGCTAGTATTTAATAAAAATCGAATGAGGTAGTGGAATCGCTGATTGATGAAACAATTAAGAACATTAAAACACAATTGTCAATGCTTTTAGGCTTTATAACTGCATTCTCCTACACAAGCGATGCATCGGATAGGCGGGCCACGTCGTGTTCTGTTCTATTTCCACAAAACGTTCCCGATTGCACTCTCTCGTTAGCTATTTGATTTTACGGATATGGTTTGTGGCAGTATGTAATTTAGTGGCCAGTCAAGTTTATTTGAGGTAATTGCAGTAGAAATTTTGAAATTTTATAAAACTTTTTGTTTATGTGCACATGTTATACTGATATTTTGAGTTTAAAAAATATATTGTATATTATATTGAACACATGTTTTACTCTGACCTCTGCAGAAATCATTGTTAGCTGACCTGAAAATAAAATAAAAATATATTTTAGCCAAGCCACTCAATGCGTAGCTTTATGTGTCTAGTGATTTAAAGGTACTTGATCGCACCAACGTACGGCCAATCTCCATAAATTTTGGCCAAGTGGAGTATTGGAATTTTTATGGGTACAATAAGGTGAAAATGGGCAAGGTCTTTTTATTTTGGCGAAAATAAATACATGTCTAAAAAACTGTGACATTAAATATGAGGTCTTCGGACACCGTGCAATTTTATAGCTTTGTTACATGTATGTAGTTCACCATATAATGAGGGTTTTTATCAGACGTAACTATCATTTAACAACGTCGTGTACGCTCATGATCGATTAATACGTTTATAATTAGTGATCTAATATTTTTTATTACCTCATAGAAAAGCTGATCATAAATAGAGCACATCAACCAAAACAAAATTAAAATTAGTTCAAAAATAAATAAGATATAAGCATTTTAATTTCAAGCTAGACAGAGAGCGCACTATACTGAGCCGTGACTTCACACCTCAGGCGCGCCATACAAATGCTATACTAACACACGCTTTGCGAGAAAGGGATAGATCAACCCCTCCCTATCCCCACCTAACTTTAAACGCTCATATCTCAGAGATTTATCAGCCAATTTAATTAATTTTTTCAGTATGTGTAATGTATTTAATTATATTCTTCGCTAAGCCGGTTATTTGTAATAAATTAAACATTAGGACACATGCCTATTATCTTTATCATTCATGACAAAACCCAAGTTATCAAAAACTAAATAGTAAAGATGTGAACCGACGCCTTATCATAGCTAAAATTCTTTGTGGTTGGCTTCCTCTCTGGGAACCTGAGTGGTAGGCCTTCTCGTATAGATTGCACGGTGACAGATCTTGGTTCAACGAACGGGTGACGACGAGTTCGATGCTGCGGGCTCATTATAGAAGTTTAATTGTGATCGAGATTGCATGCCGTCCCGTTCGCATCAACTTACTCGCACCACGCGCGTGAGTGAGATGGCACGCGATCGTGATCACAATCCGAATCACGAACGGACATCCATAATACCATAGCTGGTTCTACTGTAAACTTTGACAGTACCGCTGCAAGATCTGCTAGATACTGCATCTGTTTTAATCGTGCACCTGCAAATAAAATGACCACCTTGTTATAAATTAATTAACTATTTGTACAAGGTCATTCGAGAAGTCACTTTTTTTCAATTAAATAATAGGCTTGCGCTTATTTGCCAAATCGCCTGATGTTATTTTTTTTTAATAAATAACTAGCGACCCGCCCGCCCGGCTTTCCACAAGTGTAATTTACGTGCCAAGTCGGTCGGGTCGCTAGTTATATATATAAATAAACCTTCCGTGAAAAATTATGTAACTGATGGTGAAAACCGCTTCAAAATCCGTTGCGTAGTTTTAAAGATTACATAGGGACGGACAGACAGCGACAGCGACTTTATTTTATACTATGTAGTGATAGTGATAGTGATATTGATGGTGATATTGATGGTGATGGTGATGGTGATGGTGATGGTGATGGTGATGGTGATGGTGATGGTGATGGTGATGGTGATGGTGATGGTGATGGCGATGGTGATGGTGATGGTGATGGTGATGGTGATGGTGATGGTGATGGTGATGGTGATGGTGATGGTGATGGTGATGGTGATGGTGATGGTGATGGTGATGGTGATGGTGATGGTGATGGTGATGGTGATGGTGATGGTGATGGTGATGGTGATGGTGATGGTGATGGTGATGGTGATGGTGATGGTGATGGTGATGGTGATGGTGATGGTGATGGTGATGGTGATGGTGATGGTGATGGTGATGGTGATGGTGATGGTGATGGTGATGGTGATGGTGATGGTGATGGTGATGGTGATGGTGATGGTGATGGTGATGGCGATGGTGATAGTGTTAGTGATAAGCTTGCGTTTCACCACCATCACGCCTGATGTTAAACGATGATGCGGTCTACGTTGGAGCACGCTTGCCTAGAAGAAACCGATTCACTCGTGATTTGAAGACACCCAGATTGTAACCATCGGGGAACACCCATTCAGGTAGCGCATTCCACAGACTAGCAGTTCGCACAATAAATGTGGAATCAAAGCGCTTCGTACGGGTTTTC
Organism: Agriopis aurantiaria; assembly: GCA_914767915.1. Taxonomy (NCBI): domain Eukaryota; kingdom Metazoa; phylum Arthropoda; class Insecta; order Lepidoptera; family Geometridae; genus Agriopis; species Agriopis aurantiaria. The sequence continues at coordinate 4,084,078 of OU612001.1, read as the reverse complement.
GGGATATCAACCATAAAGCGGTGACGATTTTTCGTGCCCGCTCTGGCAGTCCGATAGAAAAATGGGCAGGAGGGAATTAGATCGTGCAGATCCGATGCACACTCTCCGAAATGTATCCGATAAAAAACCGATAGACTAGCAACTTTACGTCGATGCTCAAGACTAAGAAGCTTAGTCCGAACTAAGGATTCGTTGCTGATGAGCTTCTTGGCACGTTTCTCTATAGATTCCAATGCCTGTCCAATCAAGCTGGTACTTAGTTGATCCATCCCAAAGGTGTTAAGCGATGATGTGGTATACGATGGAGCACGCTACTAGAACTGAGATACTTGCATCATGTGCAATTGCCCTAAAGTTAAACTACTTAAAATAGTACGCTCTCCTTGTTATGGAAGTGCAATAATTTCATTTTACTTGCAAATAATTTGAATACGTTCTGAGAAACTCGTGTTTCATCAGCAGTAAAACCTTTTTACATTCAGAACTTTTGACGCGATACATTTGCGGAATTAAATGCAAAGTTGTTTTTTTAAACTTTATTCTCTTTGTGTGAAATGATGTTTCGCTTGAAGAAAGGGGTTTTTTGGTGAAAACCTTTCTCGTAACTCTCGCAATTTTCATATTTTTTGCATTTTTAATTTTAGAGTTTTACTCATCATGAAGCGGAAAATCGTACATACACCATTAGTTAATTAATAATTGTTTTTTCAAATATTTATTTAGTAACTAGCAGCAGCCTGCGGTTTCACCCGCTATCCTATCATCATCATCATCAGCCCTGAGTGACCCACTGCTGGGCTTGCCTTTGTTTTTAAAATAATAATAATTAGGCTTGCGTTTGATCACCATCACTCCTGATGTTAAGCGATGATGCGGTCTACGTTTATGCCACTCTCCCTGGTCTCTCGCTAGTCGCACCCACTCGTTCCCGACAGTATTTTTGATGTCGTCAGTCCACCTCATCCTCGGTCGGCCTGGGTTCCGCCAACCTAGTCTCGCTCTATCCTATGGGAACTGTTTTTTTTCCTTGGATATATAGTAGTAGGTATATGTGTTAATTCAGGATATACGGTACCTATGCTCCTAATACCTCCTATACTCCTAATTTCATCTATTTCCATTCATTGGTCACGGATGTGAGGTTAGGTTGACATTGCTAAATGGTACTTACAAGAGGGTTCTTATGGTGGGATGTTTCAACTATGGCGGGAAATTCAAATTTCAATCAGTTTTTTTGTCTTTGTAGCTAGACTGGGTAACGCTACGCGGCGTTGTAGTCGGATCGCGGTTACCTTGTAAGTCTTGTAACTAACCAAAAAGTCTGCGCAATTCGAAGCACGCGCCGTGTTTAGGTTCGGTAATTTTTTGGCACGATTGTGACAATGTATTGTATCTCGAAAGTCTTCGACCAGTGTGTGTTACCAGTGATGACATACGGCACTGAAACGTGGTCTCTCACTATGGGCCTCATAAGCAAGCTCAAAGTCGCACAACGAGCTATGGAGAGGGCTATGCTCGGGGTTTCTCTACGAGATCGAATCCGAAATGAGGAGATCCCTAGACGAACGAAAGTCACCGACATAGCCCACCGGATTAGTAAGTTGAAATGGCAGTGGGCAGGGCACATATCACGCAGAACAGATGGCCGATGGGGCCGAAAGGTTCTGGAATGGAGACCGCGGACTGGTAAGCGCAGCGTAGGACGTCCACCCACAAGATGGACAGACGACCTAAAAGAGACCGCAGGGAAACGCTGGATGCAGGCCGCTTCCAACCGGCCCTTTTGGAGATCGATGGGGGAGGCCTATGTCCAGCAGTGGACGTCCTACGGCTGAAATGATGATGATGATTGTATCTCGATGGGTTCCTTACCCAAAGGCTGAAAACGGGGCCCTATTATTAAGCCTACGCTATCTGTCTGTCTGTCTTACCTTTTAATGGCTGTATTGTTTTGATTGGAGATGGAATGATTGTTAAACTTCTAAAAGTCGTTGGCTGAACTTGATAAAGTGATTTTTTTATTTACCTATATTAAAATTCGGCATTCGTGTGTTTTTCTTACCGAGATCAGATTAACATAGGTTGTGATAGCATCCAACGAGGAACCTCATTAGAAATTTTGATGAGGAATCTTTAAATATGGGCCACCAAAGCAACCCTTAGTACAGTGCGACTCGGACCACCATAAAAGTGGATGGAGGCATTGTTGGGCGCTGTTATATTGTGTAAGGCCCAGAAAATAACGAGCTGCTATCTCAGTCGCCCACTGGATGTTTTTAGCGTTCCGTACCCAAATGGTAAAAACGGGACCCTATTACTAAGCCTACGATGTCTGTCTATCTATCCGTCTGTTTGGTCGTCTTTTCATAATTTCAACTAAATGGCATTTCATCATCAAATAATGTAAAAAACGTGCAACCGAGATAGTTTGTGGTGAAAAACAAGTTCTTAACACAATAGAGAAAATAAGCCGACAACTGTAGTTCTACTTTTGCCCACGTTCATTGTAAGCCGTGTCGTGCTGTAAGCTAAAGCCATCGTTTCACGGTTATGCACACGCGAATTATTACTTTGAAAGATGGCGATGCGTGGTAATTTATTAGAAAATGCGTGTTTTTCTCTCAACGTCGGGAGTAGGCGCTCTGTTTTTCTTTGTTCGAAAAAGAAAAAATAGCCCTTCGTAATTTGGCAATGACAATAAAGCTCTTAAATTTATCTGAACCCTTATTCAACATCAATAATTTGTAAGTAACTAGAAGAAATCGAACCATAGGTATAATCTTGAACTAAAATCCTGCAGAAGGATAATTAGCAAACAGAAGACAACAGAGATTTACAGATCTGATTCAGGTCAGAGGAACGTGTTTTGACTTTAATTCAAGACGAACTCTAACTTGGTTATACCATTATAGGGAGCAATAGTTTGGCTCAAGCTGTTAATTGGCCAATTAGAGCAGACTAAGTACGGGCTAGATCAACGAGATGGCAGTTTAATTAATGGCTGCAATAATTCGAAACAACTGCGCTGTGAAAAGAAAAGAAAAAAAAAACAAATTGACCATAATTTTTTTCTTCCAATTCTTGTAGATCTTTTTAGATTTTTCATATCACCCAAAGATCTTGAAATAGGTAAAAAAAATACTTGATATGATTATTTACGCGATATATACCGTGACAATTTAAAACAGTGTTTTAGGTAAAAAGACAAAGAAAACTTTGATGATCTTTGGCGTGGTCCGAAAGGATAAATGCAACTGACAAGGGAACGCGCATAGTGGAAGAGTCCTTAGAGATGGATATGTCCATCAAATGGTAATTCAAGGCTGATGGCATAGTGTTACCACTACTGAATTCTACAAACAGTGTAAAGACCAATCATCATATTATGTATTATCATCATATTGTATAGTCATTAGTGATATGTAATATCAGATATAGTTTAAAAAAAATATTTAAAAGTTGACAAAGGGCACGGACCCAGGAGTCCGTGGAGAATCAAAATAAACAATAAAAAAAACTTATTACAATATAAAAAAACTAAAAGACACTCATGTGACTCGTTAAAAGCCGTATTACAAAATGCAATCGTAAAATTTTAGTTATATGGATATTCGTAAAACGATAAAATATTGTTGTAATATTAACGTAATATTAAATATTAACGTTGTTGTCAAGACGAATATAAAACAAGTAAATCATAAAACTATTTTTTTTACTTCATGCATGTAGTTTTTTGAAATTTTCAAACTTTCAAACTTTCCATCCGAGAGTTTTAGGAAAAACTACTTTCGGAGGTAATAAATTGTTATGTTGAGTTTTTCCATATTTTGACGCCGTTTTTTTTTAAAGCAGATGTCATCGCCTACGAATGATTTTGGCACAAATTCGAAATGAGTTTTTTTTTTTTATTAAACATTATTTTACTACAGAGATAAGCCATTATATGCCTCTAATATTTTTAGGGTTCCGTGCCTTAAAAGGAAAAAAACGGAACCCTTATAGGATCACTTCGTTGTCCGTCTGTCTGTCTGTCCGTCTGTCCGTCTGTCAAGACCCTTTTTCTCAAGAACGCGTAAAGGTAGCAAGTTGAAATTTATATTAAATACTTGGGTCTACGGTGTCTTTCGGCTGTAAAAAAATAAAAGTTGTAAGTCAAAGCGATCAAAAGATATGAACGTTTATGTCGTATATTTTGCGATTTCACAGGGGAATCAAAACCTATAGGGTACTTCCCGTTGACCTAGAATCATGAAATTTGGCAAGAGGCAAGATCTCATAGTACATATATAGGAATAAATCCGAAAGTTATAAATTTGAAATTATATCATAAAAATAATTATTTTGCTATTACAAACTTACATTTTGTAGTTGGAATGTATGGAAGAACCTTATTGTCAACTACAAACTTAAGTTTGTCTTTCAATATTTTAACTTCAGTTAGTTTTTTTATTGGTCTCGCGCTCCTGGGGTTCCGTCTAACGGAACCCTCAGAGCACGAGTCCTACTCGTACTTGTCAGGTTTTTTTTGGAAATAGTAGAGTCAAAATAACATCTTCGAACAGTTTTTTTATATCAGTCATCATGCCTTTTTACGCTATACCTGTTGAAAATATTCAGCTGAATTTACATTGAGCTGTAAGCCCTGAAATATCTAATATCAGCCCATCAACTGGTGTCAATGGTGCCAAATTGCTCCGATATCCTTTTAGCCTGAGCTTTAGCAATGCTGTCGTGAAAATCGATGGTTTGTACCAAACTGGCGCTAATCTGGACGCGACTAACGAGATAAGGCTTCGCAATAATTTGAATTTTAAACTCTATCACAATTTTAGAAACTAGTTTTTTACTTCAGTTACATGATTATTAACGGCATATTTACCGTGATAAGGTTGTGGATATAGGTCATAATATTTCGGAGCAGTTACACGCACCATGTTCACGAGATATCGGGAGCTCCATCCACAATCTTGTCACGGTGAATATTGCGTTAGTAATCATATAATTGTAATGATCAACCGTTATAGCTTAACACAAGTTTTTGACTTTTTAATTTACATTGGCTAAGTCACTCGACGATTTTGTCATCATCGCACAAACTGGACTCAATTAGCACAGGAACGAAGCATATGACGATAATGAGGGAAAGAAACAGCAGTGGGATAAGGAAGTTCGAAATATTAACTACTAGCTGCACCCTGCGATTTCACCCGCGTAGTGATGACTATGACACTCCAGCCCAAATCAGGTCGATCTGTTGTTCTGTTGCTGCGTGAAAGAGGAACAAACAAACACACTTTCGCATTTATAATATTAGTATGATATTTATAGCGGTGTCGATTTTTGTGCTCATTCTGGCAGTCTGATAGAAAAACCAAAATTGTCTATATTAAAAAATATTAAAACAAAGCATGGTCTCATAAGTACGGTACCTAGGGATGTAGGCTGAAACAAAGCATGTTCTCATAAGTACGGTACTAAGGGATGTAGGCTGAAACAAAGCATGGTCTCATAAGTACGGTACTTAGGGATGTAGGCTGAAACAAAGCATGGTCTCATAAGTACGGTACTTAGGGATGTAGGCTGAAACAAAGCATGGTCTCATAAGTACGGTACTTAGGGATGTAGGCTGAAACAAAGCATGGTCTCATAAGTACGGTACTTAGGGATGTAGGCTGAAACAAAGCATGGTCTCATAAGTACGGTACTTAGGGATGTAGGCTGCAACAAAGCATGGTCTCATAAGTACGGTACTTAGGGATGTAGGCTGAAACAAAGCATGGTCTTATAAGTACGGTACTTAGGGATGTAGGCTGAAACAAAGCATGGTCTCATAAGTACGGTACTTAGGGATGTAGGCTGAAACAAAGCATGGTCTCATAAGTACGGTACTAAGGGATGTAGGCTGAAACAAAGCATGTTCTCATAAGTACGGTACTAAGGGATGTAGGCTGAAACAAAGCATAGTCTCATAAGTACGGTACTTAGGGATGTAGGCTGAAACAAAGCATGGTCTCATAAGTACGGTACCTAGGGATGTAGGCTGAAACAAAGCATGTTCTCATAAGTACGGTACTAAGGGATGTAGGCTGAAACAAAGCATGGTCTCATAAGTACGGTACTTAGGGATGTAGGCTGAAACAAAGCATGGTCTCATAAGTACGGTACTAAGGGATGTAGGCTGAAACAAAGCATGGTCTCATAAGTACGGTACTTAGGGATGTAGGCTGAAACAAAGCATGGTCTCATAAGTACGGTACTTAGGGATGTAGGCTGAAACAAAGCATGGTCTCATAAGTACGGTACTAAGGGATGTAGGCTGAAACAAAGCATGGTCTCATAAGTACGGTACTAAGGGATGTAGGCTGAAACAAAGCATGGTCTCATAAGTACGGTACTTAGGGATGTAGGCTGAAACAAAGCATGGTCTCATAAGTACGGTACTAAGGGATGTAGGCTGAAACAAAGCATGTTCTCATAAGTACGGTACTAAGGGATGTAGGCTGAAACAAAGCATAGTCTCATAAGTACGGTACTTAGGGATGTAGGCTGAAACAAAGCATGGTCTCATAAGTACGGTACTTAGGGATGTAGGCTGCAACAAAGCATGGTCTCATAAGTACGGTACTAAGGGATGTAGGCTGAAACAAAGCATGTTCTCATAAGTACGGTACTAAGGGATGTAGGCTGAAACAAAGCATAGTCTCATAAGTACGGTACTTAGGGATGTAGGCTGAAACAAAGCATGGTCTCATAAGTACGGTACTTAGGGATGTAGGCTGAAACAAAGCATGGTCTCATAAGTACGGTACCTACTTAGGGATGTAGGCTGAAGTTTATGCACAAAACGTGCAAAGTCAAATTTGATTGAAAATATGGTAAATAGACTTATTTTCGTTCAGTTTACTTATTGTGATAACATTACCATACATTATTCGCGAAAACACGCACCGTGGCATCAAACGAACATACCTTCCCATTTGCACCGTCGTATATTGCAGTTAGCTCGTTTCGCTGCGCGTAGTGCCAAATATTTCAACAATTTCTGTAGTAAGTGAAGCATTTTTCATTTTATTTTGTTTCTTTTTTACCCTCTGTTATATTGTTTAAATATTTTGGAAATTCCTTTAGTGTATTTTACTCGCCTTTTGTTTATTTATGCGGTTATAGTCTAGTTGACAATAAATGTGTCCAGTGAAGGTAATTTTATGAGGATACGATTAAAGACAAGATCTATAAACAAAAAGTAAATTTTTCTTCGTTAAATGTAGAAATGTACTAGAAGTAAATAAATAAAATTGTATTCAAAAATTAAATACAACACGTCTATAATTTTTACTAGTTATTGATTAAAAAGAAACTAAATAATTAAAATCTGAACTATTGTAAAAAAATTTGCTCTGGCTCTTTGGAAATTATGTCCCAAACAAAAAGACAATAAAACGAGTTAATATAAACGTGATTATAACGGAGTATCTAGTAAAGTTTTATTCGGGAACAAAAGTACGGAGTGCAATTGTTAGTTTCGATAATAATAGTAAAATAAATAAATATTTGGTACATTTTTGCACACACGGTCGTCTGACCCCAAACTAAGCAAAGCGTGTCATATGGCTGCCAGAGACTGAACTACATACACATATAGTTTTAAATACATACTTAATAACAACCAGATATTGAACACACTAATGTTCATCACACAAATGTTTGTCCTAGATGGGAATAGAACCCACGGCCCCAAGCTCAGAAGGCAGGTTCACTACTAACTGGACCAACGGGCTAAAAGTTTAACGTTCTTCTAACTGGTCTATAACGATCACTATATTGATCCCAAGCACTAAGCCACACTGCTCTTAAGAGTGCAGTGCTCAGTGCTTGATTTAGTGCTTTAGTCACGCCAGAGCAGTAAGTAGGTAAGCCACCGGTGACCAAGGACACAGAAAGGAACGCGGATTTATCCGAGATAAAAAAAGGTGTTCGAAAGGTTAGCAATTAAAATAATGTAAAATACACGCGATGAATTATGAGTTGAATTTCGTAGTGTAATGAATTCGCAAACATAAATGAAATTATTAAAGAAAAACGAGACATCGATTTTAGGCATAAAATTATTTTGAGTAATTTAAGTAAGGTCTTAAGTTGGTAAGTATATTGGTAAAATTGTAAAATAATGGTCATAAAATCATAGGACCGGGAAAAGTTTATAGTAGCGGTCATGTAAATGTTTTACTCAAATCAAGATCCTTTAGCAGTGTGTTATGTAAGTTACAAGTTTAATTTTTCACAGCCCAAAGTAACCGTAGTCCCAATTATTTAGTATAAATTTTAACTTGATATCTTTACGCGTTCTTGAGAAAAAGGGTCTTGACAGACGGACAGACGGACAGACGGACAGACGGACAGATGGATATATGGACAGACGGACAGACGGACAGACGGACAGACGGACAGACGGACAGACGGACAGACGGACAGACGGACAGACGGACAGACGGACAGACGGACAGACGGACAGACGGACAGACGGACAGACGGACAGACGGACAGACGGACAGACGGACAGACGGACAGACGGACAGACGGACAGACGGACAGACGGACAGACGGACAGACGGACAGACGGACAGACGGACAGACGGACAGACGGACAGACGGACAGACGGACAGACGGACAGACGGACAGACGGACAGACGGACAGACGGACAGACGGACAGACGGACAGACGGACAGACGGACAGACGGACAGACGGACAGACGGACAGACGGACAGCGAAGTGATCCTATAAGGGTTCCGTTTTTTCCTTTTGATGTACGGAACCCTAAAAACATTTCAGCTTAAAACCTTATTAAACTTTTTACTCCGGCCCCTCTCGCCTTTTATTCGATACCTACTAATGTACTCACAATCCTCATTTGGTTCAACCAACCGTGTGACTCCACAATGCACACAGCACAGTGTCTAGTGCCGTGCATGTGAAGCATCATGAAGAACAAAACAAGCGTCCAATAAAGGTCTAGCGCTGATCACGGTTGAGTACACTGCTGGCCAATTTACTAGCCAATTTTACAGATAATAATAAAGCACAGAGACCAAAACATTCAAAATTATTGATATGGGTTAGCGGTCAAAAATATCGGAATGAAAAGACTAAAACCATTCTGACAATTATAATAATCTTATTAATAATATTTATATTAAAATTATTTATTAATAAAAATACTTGAATTGGTTTTTAAGGAAGGAACTCTAATGGCTCCGAAAACGGGCAGGAGTTTGTCTCGACCTATAAAAAACGTGTGTAAACCTTTTTGTCATAGTTTATAATTAATCTTCACGCGAGCTTCATCATTTCAGCTTTAGGACGTGTATTGCTGAACATAAGCCTCCCCCATCGATCTCCAAAAGGGCCGGTTGGAAGCGGAATGCATCCACCGGTTCCCTGCGGTCTCTTTTAGGTCATCTGTCCATCTTGTGGGTGGACATCCTACGCTGCGCTTACTGGTCCGTGGTTTCCATTCCAGAACCTTTCGGCCCCATCGGCCATCTGTTCTGCGTGATATGTGCCCATTAGGTGCAAGCTAAATTAGACACTGAAGTCGATTTCACACAATTTTCTAAACTAATCTATAAAATTGACAGCTCTGTAATTATTGTCATCCATTACTCACATACTTAAATAAAATCGGACGCAGATTTTAGTGCTGTCAGATTAGTTTAGTTAAGAGAGTGGTTTAACAGAATCGATCCCATTGTTATTACGACAAGACTCTAATCAATCTATCAATTTGATTTCCATAAAAAAGTTAGTTAAGTATTCGTTTGGCAGTATTATTAAAAAAAAAAAACAACTTAAAAATCCACATAACACATGTTTTTTTAAAAAGATAATTTATTACTGCCTATTACTGTTGCTGCGTTACGCTGTGCGCTGCCGATGGAGGAGGCCTATGTCCAGCAGTGGACGTCCTATGGCTGAAATGATGATGATGATTATTATTATTGTTGCTGTTTGCTTGTTAACTGCAGAAAGTTCTTAAATATAAGTACCGGTACTTAAACTTAAATTGAATCCTCTCCATCCTAAGGTTGCCTGGAAGAGATCGCTCCTAGCGACAAGACCACCGATTGTTGCACTAGTTTTTAAGCTAGTTTATCGTGTGTATGAAATTTTTGGTGTGAACAATAAAGAGTTTATCTATAAATTTTCAGATTCTCGTAATTTCGTTGAAGTTGTACATCTGACCTTCTAAAATTTGCGACCTAGTATCCGTATCCGAAAATCCGTGTCTGTACTCCGTAACTACAACCGGATACGAATGGGATGACTGTTGAAATTTTATTTACATCCGGCTGCTGGCAGTCGGATATCCGGATCATGTGTGCTATTGACGCATTTGTCCTCGATTTTCCTGTTAATTGTGTAAATAAATAAATCGTTTGGAAATACAGACTATTGTAGTCGGATAGTTTTTAAAATGTTTTTTATTGAATAAATGGCTTGCGTTTTGCCACTAACTCACCTGATGTTAAACAATGATGCGGCCTACGACTGAGCAGGGTTATTTCCGTTTATTCTACTCTTTGTTCTACCAATAGAATAAACGGGAAAAAAAATCCCGTTTGTTCTATTGGTGCCAGCTGTTTATACGCTTGCCTAGAAGAAACCGATTCACTCGTTATTTGAAGACACCCAGATTGTAATTATCGGGGAACATATTAAGACAGCGCATTCCACAGACTAGCAGTTCGCACAATGAAAGTGGAATCAAAGCGCTTCGTACTTCATAGTTGATTGAATCAAGCGTTACTTTGCGGAAGTTCTATCTTCAAAACAGTTTTTTTCTTATTAATCTGTAGTGTATTTGCACTTCTACGTGGCTTTAAGTACAATAAGAGGCGTGCCATTGCAGTGCGCGGCAACATGCAATCTCGGTACAGGCCAATCTCGGTCACGTCCATACTCTGCAAGACTATGGAACGTGTCCTCAACAACAGGCTCCTGGCGTATCTAGAAACTAATGATCTCCTCAGTGATCGGCAATACGGATTCCGCCGAAACCGGTCCACTGGGGATCTTCTAGCGTATGCCACACACATCTGGAGTGAAGCCATCGAGAAATACGGAGACGCGCGCGCCGTTTCCCTCGACATCTCGAAGGCTTTCGACAGAGTTTGGCATGACGGCCTTATTAGCAAGCTCTCCTCGTTTGGCTTATCCGCTGGTTTTATTGCGTGGATATCGGACTTCCTGCGGGATAGATCAATTCGAGTTGTCATTGATGGCTGCTCGTCTGATCGAATGGCAATTAATGCCGGTGTCCCCCAGGGGTCAGTGCTCTCTGCAACGCTATTTCTGCTGCACATCAACGATCTGCTAAAGCCCGGTACTTTTGGGTACGCAGACGACAGCACAGTAGTAGAGAGCTATACATCCAATGCACGAACCAGTGGACCTCAAATCCAGTCTCTCAGAGAGGCCATGGTCGAGCGCATGAACCTGTCCCTTAAGGCAGTCTCCGATTGGGGTGATGCCAACCTGGTCAAGTTCAATGCTGCTAAGACCCAGGCGTGTCTGTTCTCCGCCAAAAGGACGCCATTCCAACTGGCTCCTACTTTCCGGGATGTATCCATTCCGATAACTGACCAGCTTGAGCTTTTGGGCGTTTCTCTGACATGAACCCTCAATTTTGGCTCCTATATTGAGAGCAAGACTCAATTGGCTGCAAAAAAGTTGGGTATCCTATCGAAGGTGCGACGGTACTTCACGTCGGAACAGTTGCTATCACTGTACCAAGCACAAGTTCGGTCGTGCATGGAGTACTGCTCTCACCTTTGGGATGGATCAGCTAAGTACCAACTTGAGGCATTGGAATCTATAGAGAAACGTGCCAAGAAGCTCATCAGCAATGAATCCTTAGTTCGGACTAAGCTTCTTAGTCTTGAGCATCGCCGTAAAGTTGCTAGTCTATCGGTTTTTTATCGGATACATTTCGGTGAGTGTGCATCGGATCTGCACGATCTAATTCCCTCCTGCCCATTTTTCTATCGGACTGCCAGAGCGGGCACGAAAAATCGTCACCGCTTTATGGTTGATATTCCGAAAACCCGTACAAAGCGCTTTGATTCCACATTTATTGTGCGAACTGCTAGTCTGTGGAATGCGCTGCCTGAATGGGTGTTCCCCGATGGTTACAATCTGGGTGTCTTCAAATCACGAGTGAATCGGTTCCTTCTAGGCAAGCGTGCTCCAACGTAGACCGCATCATCGCTTAACATCAGGCGTGATAGTGGTCAAACGCAAGCCTATTAATTATTAAAAAAAAAAAAAAAAAAAAAAAACATGCTGGCTAGGAGATTTAGCCGCTGCAGCGAGGCAGTGAAGACTTAGCTGTTTATCAGTTACTGCACCAGCGTCTACACTGTCGAACTATGGACGAACCACACCAAGGCTGCCATGAGCGAGATGCGCGTGACAATGACGCGTGGCGCGCGATGTTCCGACTGCCTCGTTGGTGTAGCGCGAGCGGCATGTTCGCCGAGGGACGCGCGCCCTGCTGGCAGGCGCTGCTGCGGAGCCGGTCGGCCGCCCCGCGCTAGCCCTGCACCGCTCCGACAACACTCCGGTGGTTGCGGCGTGAAACTGGCACTCTAGTCCCCTGCATCGTACATGGAGAGCAAACCACACGCCCATTACTTAATTTTAATATTTTTATTTGTCATTGCTTACTGTTTAGTTTTTAGTTTCTAAATTAGTTTATACGGATGTAAATCTGGAATAAACACATTTCATTTCATTTCATAAGGAATTTGGGATGAATTGTTGGTTGAGGGTGGTTGGCAAGTACCACGTGCTTGGGATCCAGTCAACATATTAATACAATCTCAAGCCCAGCGCAGAACTGCAAGACCTCTGGACACTGTGAATGACAACTGCGTACATAGAGAACGTTTTGATTAATAAACCGGCCAAGTGCGAGTCGGGCTCGCGCACTGAGGGTTCCATACCACCACAAAGTTCAATAACAAAATTACCAGTTATAACTTGGTAATGCACAAAAACTTGTCACCGATTTGCACTTGGCTATAATTTATTATTTGTAGTTATGTTGTTTGTTGTTTGGAGTGTTAACTATAATAATGTCAAGTTTGACGCTTGTACATATTACCGTTTTTCCAATAGAGCTAATGCAAAAATACGTAAAAAATTACGTTTGTTGTATGGGGACCCCCTTTCGTTTATAAATTTTGGTTTTTTAATTTTATAGTTAATTTGCCGTAATATTACATATTCTGTGAAAATTTCAACTGGCTATCTATTACGGTTCGAAAGATACAGCCATATGTCCTACCTTTAAACAAAAGCAGGACATATGGACAGACAGACAGACACTGGTGATAGACTAATAATAGGGTCCCGTTTTTATCATTTGGGTACGGAACCTTAAAAATCATTGGTGGTAGATACTCCGACATCTAGTTTACTACTGATGCTGTAAAGTGTTCGAAACGTCAGCAATTAAAAGAACATAAAACACACACAATACAATCAGTTGAAAGTGTTTAATTTTAACCTGAACATGTATCAAATTCCGGGTTCTCAAACCACCGCAATAAAGTGTTTTGAAAAATTGGCAAGGAAATGTTTTATTCTAGTTGTATGTCATGCTAGAACGCCGCATGGGTGTCTGATAGGAGCCATGCCGGCCAGATCGTTTATTTTTCGCCCTAAAAATGTAGCTTGCAGGTATTAGTGATGTCTTGAACAAATGTAATGAAACAAATACGTTGTTTTTTTTTTACATCGTACTAGGCTAACCTTTGACCGCGATCTCGCCTGATGGAAAGCGATGATGCGGTCGAAGATGGAGCACGTTTGCCCAGTAATAACCTATTAACACTTGAACACTGCAAGATTGTAATGCTGCGGAAACACAGACAGGGGCAAGGCGTTCCATTGTTTTGCTGTTCTAATTAAGAAAGTGGAGTCAAAACGCTTGGTGTGAATAAATGGCATTTCGACCAAGTAAGGGTGACCCCTTGCCGTTCGTCTGGACGTCCGCTAATGAAAAGGTGATGGGGGAACAAGTTCGTGAAGTTCCTTTGCACACCCTCGTGGAAAATCCTATAAAATACCGACAAGCTTGCGACTTTACGCCGGTGATAAACACGTCAACAAAAAGATAAAAAAAAAAAAAAATATGTAAAATAAAAGAATTGACGATAGGAAAAAATAATGTTTTTTTTTTAATGTAATGCATTATTACTAACACAGTTCTCTATTGGTACCAGAAATAGAATATACCTACATGTCAAATGGGGGCTATAATAGGACTACATAGGATTATGAACCCCTTTTTGACTTGACGAAACGTGTGAAATAGCATATATATTTTTCGCAATTTCAGCGTTTAATAGAAAAACTTTAGATTAGGAACATGTCCATTTGTCAAAGAGTAAAAGTTGCATGTTCATAATGATGAAAATAATGAACCCTTTTCGGCTTAGTACACTCTTTCCGCGTAACCCTATACATGAAAAAGCTCATTAAAACTTGTTTTACTTTTTATTTGGCGCACTATACTTATAGCACTAGCTAGCACTAGCACTTATACCTTTATATAGGTATACCTTTATCTCAACAGTTTCGAAACTACCGAGACTAACGAAACTGGATAATCAAGACGAATAACCGATAGCCGAGCTACCCAGTATTACCCATTACCTGTACCATCAAGATACAATACCTTTAGAGTTACAAACGTGCAAAAAAACCCGAGCAAAACTCGGCGCACGCTACGCATTGCTGACTTGTTTGGTTAGTTGTAAAGCAACCGCGTACCAACTACAAAGCTGCTCGTCGTTGACGCGACGTTTGACACCATGCCAGCGACATAACGTCTAAATTGGAGTAAATGTGGCATTGACAATAGACAGATTTTTATTTATGGGCAAAAACATATTTTGAAAATCTATAACAAGCGCACAAAACACACATTTCAATTTGTTTCCTCACAACCCGCTACCTTATTATGGATGATTCGGATCGTGATCGCGGTCGCGTGCCATCTCACTTACGCGCGTGGTGCGAGTAAATAGATACGAACGGGATGGCATGCAATTTCGATCCCGATCAAAGAATCATAATAAGGCCCCTGGTCCCAACTCAGCATAATGCTGGTTGCGAACAACCAGCGCAGGCATTGCAAACTATATAATTGATGTCTAAGTATGTATATGTACAACGGCGCTGGTACGATTTTTGCTTTCACTTAGAGATTTTGAATCTTGTCTCTTATAGGTAACTAGCGACCCGCCCGCCCGGCTTTGTACGGGTGTAACTAACGTTCGAAGCGGTTCGCTTGTTACATATATAAACCTTTCCTGAAAAATTATCTAATTGATGGTGAAAACCGCATTAAAATCCGTTGCGTAGTTTTATATATCTAAGCATACATAGGGACGGACAGACAGTGGGAAGCGACTTTGTTTTATACTATGTAGTGAAGTGATAGTGATAGTGAAGTGATGATTTAGGGTCGGGTCGGGTGTCCAGAATGCTGGCTTCTATTTCGCCCAGAAATTGAGCATTGCCATTCAACGTGGCAATGCTGCCAGCATTCTGGGGACCTTTCCCTCCACTAATGGTGTTTTAGTTTAAGTTTTTAGTTTGTATTTAGTTATTTTAAGTTTTAGTTTTTAGTTATTTATTTAATTTTTCGTTAATTTTCTGTTTTTTAAGTTGTGCATAATAAAGACTATAGCGGTAATTTAGGTATTTTATCTCAATGCACGATGCCAGTTTCACTCGTAACTTACTAGAACATCCTCCAGTGAACTTCCCATCACTATAGAACCCAGAGTGTGTTACGTTGCATTGAGAATTTTATTCGATAGGGGAAAAATGTTGCACAAAAATACGAGAGCGGGTTGTGATTTACGGTGCTTTGATTGCCGACGGAATTATTCTACTAGTTGAGCTTTAAGGTTTTCCTCGCATACTCTTTTTTAGCATACGAAATTATGAATTACTAGCAACGCATCCCGGCTTCGCACGGGATCGACGACGCAAGTCCTATTTTTTTACACCTTGGGTTAGGTACATTATTGGAGTTTTAGTAAGGATCCCTTGATTTTTTTTGATAGTATATGTCACCCGGGGATAGTGTAGCTTCCCAACAGTGAAACAATTTTTTAAATCGGTTCAGTAGTTTCAGAGGCTATTCAATGCAAACAAATCCTTTTTAAACATTGTTAAAAAGTGCAATTTACTGTGACTTGAAGGGTTTCAGAGTGGTTTAAAAAACAGGCTTTTTGTTCTGTTTCTGAATAATTATTTTAAATAATTAAACACCCATAGAATCTAATACAATACAGCTTCAAATATTATTCGTTAATGACGAAATTAACATAAAATATCAGTCACAGAGTTAAAACAAATAACAATGAAGAAACGATTCGGCCTTCCGCAAAGTTTTGTTTAACGTAGCGACAATGGGTGGCAATTTAGACCAAAGGTTCGGAACACAATGCTATAATATAATGCCGTTATTAGAGTCAAGCCCCGATGAGCCCTGACAGATTGCGATGGCCTCAGAAACTTTGAAACTTCTAGAAAATGACTTTGCTTGGAAGGTTTTTAAAGAGTGTTTTTTAGAGTTCCGTACCTCAAAAGGAAAAAACGGAACCCTTATAGGATCACTTCGTTGTCCGTCTGTCCGTCTGTCTTTCCGTCTGTCGAAAGAGAGAGAGGAGAGATAGAGAGATTTTCTAGGAAATAAAGAAATAAAATATGGTGGTGTCGGAATACTTCCCATTATAACCATACATTTTATAGTTTTGGCTACGGAACCCTACCATAAATGCAAATCTCGACATGTTCTTGGCCAGTTATTTTTTGTTACTTTGAATTACTGATCCAAAATATAAAAAAATAACTATGGGTAAATAGTATTGACAAAGACAAAAATAAATAATGAAATGTGTTTTAGTTACATTTTGATTTAAGGTACGTTAAAATTTACTAAATAAAAAAATAAAAAAATAAAAATTTTTTACTAAATAAAAAAACTGGATTGGAAACTGTAAAGCCAGGCTAACATGATGCACAGCGACAAAATCTTGTCGTCACGGTTTCATTTATATGCCTGTCTCGCTTGTTAGCCCGGCAAGTGGTGTAAGCACCTGGATTGAAAATATTTTTACAAGACAGTCCAGAGTATTATTTTTTTACGAAATAATTTGCCCACTAATAGTAATCACCTTAAACATGTCGAAATATAGCCAAGCAAGGCAATGGTTATGTAGAAACATAGTAAATGCTCCTGATATACCGCAAAAGTAACTTTGTTCGCCACGTCCTTGGCTAATGATAACTAGTCATCATCATCATCATCAGCCGGAAGACGTCCACTGCTGAACATAGGCCTCCCCCTTTAACCTCCACACTGAACGACAGCCTGCCTTTTAAATCCACTGGATGCCTGCGACTCTCACAATGTCGTCGGTCCATCTAGTGGGAGGCCTCCCTACGCTGCGTCTTCCGGTTCGTGGTCTCTACTCAAGAACCTTTCTCCCCTATCGGTTATCGGTTCTTCGAGCGATGTGGCCTGCCCATTGCCACTTCAACTTGCAAATTTTAACAGCTGTGTCGGTGACTCTGGTTCTTTGGCGAATATCCACGTTTCGGATTTTATCGCGCAAAGAAACTCCGAGCATGGCTCTCTCCATTGCCCGCTGTGTGACTCTGAGTTTTTCCAAAAAGCCAACAGTTAAGGACCACGTCTCAGTACCATATGTCATCACTGGCAACACACACTGGTCAAAGACCCTCGTCTTGAGGCACTGTGGTATCTTGGACGAATGATAACTAGTATTTATCTCTAATACAATTAACCCATTATGGGCTGAATTAATTTATGGTCTTACTTTTTAGTCAGTTTTACATATATTATGTAGTAGTTGTGGATCCCTTAGTAGTCATAAAATAGTAGAAAAAAATAAAAAAACTTCACAGCTTTTGGAAAAATGGGTGATGCCGTATGGCACCGCTAGCCACATATGTAGTATTTTCATATTTCTTAAAATAATCAAGTCTCTCATTCTAAAATGTACACACTTAGTATAAGCGTGCCACGACAAGCACTTGACAATTTTTGATTTTCGCCTAATTAAATTAGATTACTTTTAGTTTGTATTAATTTTGTTTAGTTAATTAAGGAAAAAAATATCGTGAATGTTTATGTAGATAAATTCATAGCAACTAACCTTATCTGCTTAAAAAATGTTGCCGATTTGTATTGGGTCACTGCTGATTACCTCGTCAGGCACTAATTAATTTCCTTATTTCTAAAGCACTAGCTGCACCTCGTGGCTTTACTCGCAATTTCGATGTTTTCTGGACAACAAGAATCCTAAAAGTAACTTTTAATCTTTTGTAACTTCAACACATGTTTAAAACCCGCCATTTTTAAAGATCAAGTGAGGGTAGAAGAACAAAACATCCGCTTTTCTTGCCGGAATCAGCCGCAGTTTTTAGTCAGCTTGTGACCACGACCATTGTAACATGGTCGAAACGTCGAGCGAAAGGTACATATTTTTACTCTACTAATAATAATAAATGCGCGATGAGTCCAGATAAAAAAAATTACCAGAATATTGAAGAAATAACACCAAGATGTATTGTGTCCACAATATTGATTATCGGGGGTAGGTAAAACCTGAACCTGATTAGCAAAGAACCAAGGCACAGCAAGAGTGAGTCTATTTAAATGTTACTATAAAAAAAGGCAAAGACTACTAGGCATGCCTTTTAAGTTCTATCGTTTCCATATTTCCCGGCAATTTTGAATTTGGAACTGTTCTACATTCGAATGTGTTTAAATTTTGAATCTCAAAACAGTTGAAAGTATTAGGATTAATGCTATTGTTTAGTCACAGCGTCGATTGGAATCTGGCAGGTTACGTACGAAAATGAATCTTTCTAAGGAAAATGTTCGTGCAATAATTTTTTACAACTTTAGAAGAGTCCTGACACGGCTTCAGTGTTTTTAAGAGCTAACATCTGTGTTTGGTGATGAAGCCCCATGTCTGCGGACTGTCGAACGCTGATATTTAGAATTCCAGCGTGGACATACTAGTGTTAGTGACAAATCTCGCGAAGGACGCCCAAAATCCGCCTTCACTGAAGATAACATCATTGCTGTGAGACAACTAATTCTCGAAGATCGTCATGTGACGTATCGAGAGATAGAGGCTCTATTAGGCATCTCAGGGACAACCATTCAGAAGACTTTGCATAAAGCTCTTGGTGTGAGAAAGCTAGTTTGCCGTTGGATACCGCATCTGCTTTCCGACGATCACAAGGTGACCCGCATTAGTTGGTGTAAGAAAACTCTGCAAAGGTTCAACCGAGGAGAGTCAAATCACGTCTACGCCATCATCAGTGGTGATGAATCTTGGATCTATGCCTATGATCCTGATTCCAAACAACAATCTACAATCTGGGTCTTTCAAGACGAGCCAAAGCCGACTAAAGTTGTTCGTTCTCGAAGCACTTCAAAGAAGATGGTGGCCACGTTCGGATCTGTGTGGTCCCTTTCCCGCAAAGCCTGTATTAGTATAACATTTGTATGGTGCGCGTACGGCTTGACGTCTTAGCGTGCTATAGTGCGTTCTGTCTGGCAAACATTTAAAAACTTATATACTTATGAACGAATTTCAATGTTGGGCTCTATATAAAACCAGCTTTTTAAGAGGTAATAAAATAGGGCACATGCCTATTGTAGGTATATTTAAGAGAAGAGAGAGAGAGAGAGAGAGAGGTGGAAATAAAAAAAGGTTGCCAACCTTTTTTTATTTCCACCTCTCTCTCTCTCTCCACGAAACACAACCGAATGCGGTTTAAACTATATTTGGAATAACTGGCTTAATATTACGTAACTATTGTATAATACAAACAAAAGATTACATTGCCATAATTATTTTTTAGGATTTTTTCAGAGAGATACTAATTATAACTTAACTAAACTAACTAAAATCAAATGTCTAAGGGAAGGATGTGCATTGTTTCTCCAACAATGCACTCTATTTCTATGCGAAATTTCATAGGGATCAGTCAATTGCTAAGTCGTGAAGAAGTGACAAACAAAAATAAGGACATGTTTGATATTGCATTTACAAAATAAATTAATGCGATTAGATTTCGTTAGCTTGCAAAACTATCAATGTATACATGCATAGAGAGAATATAAGCCGCAGCCGACGCAAACGTGACTGTTACTAACAAATCTGGTGTCACTGTGATTCGAAAAGAAGTTAAGCGCAAATACTTAGGAGTGGTACAAAATCCGAAACGAAGAGAAATCGATTTTAGATAAATTTAATGGTATCACATTTGTTCAAAATGCACCAAAATGCAGACAAAACCCAAAGTAGAACACGCTCAGAAGATACATCACTCTTAATTTGAAGAACCTCAGATTATATAAAAAATACTTATCAACTTTTAAGATTCTGATGTGTTAGCTATTTGCGCCCATGTGATGTGGTGAGACTCGGGACAAGAAAAAGAAAACCTAAATATCTCTCTATCAGCTGTGGGACTTCAACTAACAATAACCTGGTCAGAATAAGACACTCTCATTGCTATATGCCTTTACACAACAGTTAGAAAAAGGAAGTTTTAAACCATGAGGGCCGTGTATATTTTTATTTTAACAATGTATTATGTAGGAGTTATCGGGACAATATTGTGTTCTTTACTGGTATTAACAGCATGGTGTTTAATGCCACAGTGGAGATGTCTCCAGAATTATATATGTATGAATCAAGTGATCTTTGGGGCCGTAAATGTCTTATTCTGGTTTAGTTGCAATTATTTTGATAATATTGTGGACATTGATGATAGTTACTATCTTAGAATAATCCTGACACTGGAAGCAATAAGTGTATGTTGGTCTTTAAATGCCATTGTAAGGCTGGTCTTGGTTATAAATGGAAAAATAAGTTACGAAAAGAGAATAGTGACTATGTCTGTGTTGGGAATGACTGCTATTGTAGTAATTTTGGGAGAAATAAATGATTACTTACAATATGGCCATATTTATAATTTCTACGATGTATTCCAAAACACTGTTATACAAAGTTTGATCTTTATTATGTTTGTTTCAGTGCTTTTGTTTGTGAAAATCATTCTCTTAGTAATGTCTTGTTGTAAAAAGAAAATGTCAAATCGAGGGGGGTTTAGCCACGTCAATTCACTTCTTGGCGTTGCTGTTCTTTGTGACCTTAATGTTATAGTTAATCTTATATTTCGTGTCATACTGACTAGTGATTTTGAATTATATAATAATATTTTCTTTTACACATTTCTTATAATGGATACATTTCGTGTTATTCCCCTTACGATTGTGGCTCTCCTAAGTAAGTCGTCAAGAGAGCATTGGAAAAAATATAAGCAAAGAAGAAATAGGTTGGCACTCGTTGAAAGAATATGATTAAGATGAGAATCTGACAAATATTGTAAATATATTGCAAACAATTGCTATTGCTATAATATTCCTAAGCCTGTGATGTCGGTCTTACTTTTTAACGGTTGTATTTGAAGCATAATTAGCATTTGATGCAAATATCAATTTTCAAGAGTAAGCTAGTTTTATTTATGGAAATTGTTTTATTTAGAAAAGTATATAATTATGTGATGCTAGTACTGACTAATGACAATAAAATTAAACTATTAATAAAAATTAAATTAAAATTAAATTTAAATTGTTCAGTTAGGTAAGTCCAACTTAGGCAAAGAGGTCGCCCGAAGAATCTAACTCGGATGGGCAGCGTTCGGGAAATTGCGTGACATCTTCTCGTACAAGATACCACAGTGCCTCAAGACGAGGGTCTTTGACCAGTGTGTATTGCCAGTGATGACATATGGTACTGAGAACTGGTCTTTAACTGTTGCCCTTTTGGAAAAGCTCAGAGTCACACAGCGGGCAATGGAGAGAGCTATGCTCGGAGTTTCTTTGCGCGATAAGATCCGAAACGTGGATATTCGCCAAAGAACTAGAGGCACCGAAATAGCTGTTAAAATTTGCAAGTTGAAGTGGCAATGGGCAGGCCACATCGCTCGAAGAACCGATAACCGATGGGGAAGAAAGGTTCTGGAGTGGAGACCACGAACCGGAAGACGCAGCGTAGGTAGGCTTCCCACTATATGGACCGACGACATTGTGGGAGTCGCTGGCATCCAGTGGATCCAAAAGGCAGGATGTTGTTCAGTGTGGAGGTTAAAGGGGGAGGCCTATGTCCAGCAGGGGGCGTCTTCTGGCTGATGATGATGATGATGATGATGAATAATAAAAAAAATAACTTTAAAAAATAAGCTTTTCATTTCTTCCCAGCAAACCCTTTAATTTGATAACCATGTCATGATGGTTGATAAGAAAATTGTGTCCGCCATCGTGAGGAGTGCGCCGTAGTGTGACGTCGTTTTATTTTCGTATTTTTTTCAGCAAACCTATTCATTTTTATTATTTTATTTATTTAATAATAGGCTTGAGTTTGACCGCCAACAAGCTTGATGTAAAGCGACGATGCGGTGTACGATTGAACACGCTGATGGCATTCTGATAGAAATTTGGGTAGGAGGGAATTAGATCATGCAGATACGATGCACACTCTCTGAAATGTGTTCGATAAAAACCGATAGACTAATTCATTATCATGGAGGTGCATAAAAATAACTAATTCGCCATCTTTGGGAGTCCATTATATTGGATTTTGAATGATTTTATTTAGCTAACCATGCATTGTCATCCAAACAATCACACGAACTTGGGAGACCTATGTTTAACAGTGGACGTCTTCGGGCTGATGATGATGGTTTCATGCTTCCAACCAGTAGCAAATAAATCCTCCCTTTCCCTAATAAAAATCATAGCAGTGCTACAAAAAAAAACGTGAAACTTTATCTTCCGATATCGCATCTCGTTACTCGGTTTGTTATGTAAATGGTCCGAATGGCCTTCCGAATTCGCTCGGTTGATTTCTTCCATCGAAAAACTCGATTATATAAAATTCGATTATATTCTTCGGGATTCAATTGATCGGAGGAACGGCGGTGTTGATTTGTTTGAAGGTTTATAGGTGGCTTTATTGTTTCCGGATAAAGCGGCTTGATGCTTAAATGAAGTGTCAAATACTGACTTATCTGTTCAGTTGAGGAAGTTGATTAACGTCATAAAGAAACAGTCATTCTGCAAGGTGTGAAATTTCCTTCTCTAGCGTTTCAAATGGATGTCTACAATACTCCGAGCTGGCAAAGCACCGTCAACAACGCTAGTGTTGCAGGTGTCCATAGGCAGTTTCTGCTTACCATCAGTAAGACCGCATGCATGCCGCTCTTTTTACAAGCTTTTATTGAATGCTTGTATGTTAGTTTGTTTGTTAGGTCAAAACTTGCAAGCTGAATTAGAACCACTTCCTCTTATCCTACGGAGTTGAATTTTTACATGTTGTTTAAATTTCAATGACAATGCATTTTTACGGTCAACAAGACCTGAATCGATATCCAGGGTTAGTTCCAGATTAAACAACTCTTCAACAGTCAATAGCACAGACATGAAATTTTGTGTACGTATTTTATTATGATAGCAAGTTTTAAGTTTTACAATGACGTGGTTGCTGCACTCAGGGTTGGATCATGACTAGGGAACTTCTCAATGGTTAGCAGCACAGACATAAAATTTTGTATACGTGTTCTTACATCGCTTTACATTGTATACAATTGCAATTAAATTGTATACGCATCGCTCTTAGCGATAAGGCCGCCGATTGTTGCACTATTTTATAAGCTGTTTCATCGTGTGTGTAAAATTTGTGGTGTGAACAATAAAGAGTCTATCTATCTATTATGAAAGCATAAAAGCTTTTAAACATGATTTTTAACTGTTAATTTATTAATTTAATAAAGTTAAGTGTGGTCAGACACCAGTTATATCATTCATCCTAGGGTCACCGCAATAAAATTCCTATCCTTTCCTATATTCTACAACAAAACAACATCACCCTCCTTCTTGGGCAGTCGGATAATAGCATCGCTTCACTTTATATAAAACTGTAGAGGTTTACGACACTCCCAGTTGTCTCTTGTCGTTATTGTAAAAAATTAAACTGGGCTATGGAGAACCATACTTTGTGAGAAAATGAACATCAATAAATCATCTAGAATCTAGATCAACGTGTCCCATCTTCGGCCATACCATCGCTTACCATCAGGTGAGTTGGTAGGCATAAGTAAGCCCATACTACATAATCAAAATAAAAACACACACTATTACATAACTAGCAAGCGTGACGTAACACCATCAGGCAAACGGTTTGCTTGTCTCGTTTCTATAGCAGCATCAAATCACGAGTGAATCGGTTTCTTCTTGACAAGCGTGCTCCACCGTAGACCGCATCACTTTAAATCAGGCGAGTTGGCGGTCAAACAAAAGTCTATAAAAAAAAAAAAAAAAAAAAAAAGCATATCTGCTAAATGAAATTCTTCAATGATTTACCGAACGTAACTCTTGAAGTTTCGCGATTTGAACATGTTTTAAACGTTTATCGGGACTTAACGCATATTTTTTTATTTAGGTAGTAAAAGGAAATTTTGCTGTACGTTTCGATCATGTAACAATGCACTGCGGGTGCGGGTGCGAGGTACAAACAACACTGCGGGTGAATCCGCCGAGAAAAGCAGGCGTTGTGTTCTTCTACCCTCACCCCTAGAATAATCGCAGAGTTATTTAATTCACCAAACGATTTATATTGGCCTCGTTGGTCCAGTTGGTAGTGAACTAGCCTTCTGCGCTTGGGGGAGTGGGTTCGATTCCCACCTTGGATATAGGTACATTCATGTGATGAACATTTATGTTTATTCTATATTTAGGTGTTAACATGTATTTAAGACTGTATTTAAAGATATCATTACCCTCAGCCAGAAGACGCCCACTGCTTAACATAGGCATCCTCTTTTAACCTCCACACTGAACGACATCCTGCCTTTTGGATCCACTGGATGCCAGCGACTCCCACAATGTCGTCGGTCCATATAGTGGGAGGCCTACCTACGCTGCGTATCGGTACTATGTGTGTTTAAAAATATATTTTTATGTATGTATATCAGTCTTTGGCTGATATTACAAGCTTTGCTTAGTTTGGGGTCAGACGACCGTGCGTGCCAATTTATTTAAGTTCCCTAATAATTTTGTACGTAATGAATACGTACGTAAATATGTATTTCTAAATCGTAAGTGGTTAACACAAAATCAAAATTGTTCCCAACGGTGTTGGGACAAAACTTGTCTGTACAAAACCCGAAGGTTCGACAATATTACAACTTTACTGAGCGTTATTGGGGTTCTACAGACCTTGGCTTACTTAGCTGCAGGGCTAGTGATGGTAAATAAGAAGTCTTTTCGTTTAGTGCAAAATAACAGTACCTACCTTCGACCAATTTTTTTATGATATATAGATTTCATAACTATGAAAGAAACCGCAAAGTTACATTTTACATTTTATCTATACTTTTCGAAAAATATGAAAAAACCCTCAATAATAGAAGTGGCGATACTAATGTAAGCGCCAGTATTTTGCTTCGCTAAATGCGACTTCAATACAATAAACCAAGCCTATGGTCACCTGTAGTAAGTGGGAAAACCCCACCTTAAGTGTGCTGTGCTTACAGTTTTGGCGTTGAGCGAGTTAGCGTTATAGTAAATAAACCGGCCAAGTGCGAGTTGGGCTCGCGTACTGAGGGTTCCGTACAACCACAAAATTCAAAACGAAATTCCCAGTTATAACTGGTAATGAACAGAAACTTGTCATTGACTCGCACTTGGCAATTTTTTATTATTTGTTATTATATTGTAGAGTGTGTACTATAATCATGCCAAGTTTGACGTTTGTACGAATTACCGTTTTTAAATTAGAGCTAATACAATAATACGTTAAAAAACACGTTTGTTGTATCGGGACCCCACTTTTCTTTTCACTTTTTGACTTTTTTATTATTTTTTAGTTAATCCACCATAACATTACATATCCTGTGAAAATTTCAACAGGCTATGTATTACGGTTCGAAAGATACAGTCGTTAATATGTTGCACAGACGGACAGACAGACATCATAGGCTTAGTAATAGGATCCCGTTTTTACCCTTTGGGTACGGAACCCTAAAAAGAAGGTGAAACACGGAGACATTCGAACACGAACGGTAATATTTGTACTAAGACATATTCCAAGGCATGTTTTGTTTTCTGATCTGAGTTTCTCAACATTGTTCGAGCTATGTCACTTATTCAATTTTGGATGCCATTTTAAATATGTTGAAGAGTGAGGGATGGAAAATATTACGTCAATTTTCATTTACCGTTCAAGGCGCGTTTAAATAAATATTGTAAGTATACAGTGCGACTACCTTCTGTGAAGGCTAAAAGAAACTAAAAACCTTAGAACAACTACTCAGAGAAGGTAGGTTTCCAAACAACGCCTTCTCAAAACGTAAGCTACAAATTCGCTTTTTAGCTTACGTTTCGATTGGTATTTAAACGATTTAAACAAGAAAATTAATGGATTACCTGTGGAATGTCACACCATAACTCTTATGCTGCTTTTCTGATTTGTTGTGGTACGATTTCACCGCGCAAATTGTCATAGTAAATTTTTTATATATTTTTTGGAACCATATATGACACCATTTGAATGGCTTAAATTTTGCGAATGTACTTGGTTTCTCTGTGTAGTTATTCTAAGCTAAAGAGTAAGTAAGGTGGCTGTGAGATTCGTCAGATAATACGACTGTGGCGCTCTCATTTAACTCTACAATAAGTTGGACGGTCTGTAAGTGTTTCAATGAACATAATAATTATACATAGTACCTACAGGTTTGGATACATTTCGTTGAGCTCTTTGTGGTAAGTTGACACTGGCAGAAATAGACCGAACGTTTACCTTAACGACTGTAAATAAAGTGGAATAAACTGAGTAAGGGCTCTCAACACACTATAAATGGAAAGGCTGGGTATTAACTGCAACAAAAACTTGGACTATTTATACCCACCCTACTTCCGAAAAGGCTAGTAAGTAATGTTATTCGGGTTTATAAGAAGTGTAAACTCTATACAGCGAATTTGAAAAGGTCGAGTGAGGAATGAAGACCGAGAATCAGCAAATGTAGCGTAGGACACCCTGAAACTCAATGGAGTGACGATATACGTAAGATTGCAGTTGGCAGTTGGCAGTGACTGGAAGGGAAAAGCCGAAGAACGGGCTAAGTGGCGTTCCTTGAGTGAGGCCATGTCCAACAGTGAACTAAAGTAGCAGGTAGGTATGATCATGATGTGGTAGGTATTTAATAAACAAAGTTGTTGTAACCAAATATTGCTGTATTTTATTTAAAAAAAAATTACATGAAGATCTCATTATCTACACCATTTCAGCCATAGGACGTCCACTGCTGGACATGAGCCTCCTCCATCAATCCCCAAATAGGCCGGTTGGAAGTGGCCTGCATCCAGCGTTTCCCGCGGTCTCTATTAGGTCGACTGTCCATCTTGTGGGTGGACGTCCTACGCTGCGCCTACCAGTGAAAGAGCTAATTAAGGGGGCCACATGTAGGTTGAAAATGTATATGAAAGAGCACGCGAACGAAGACACGGGAATCATCTAGTACGTTAATAAAATAATAAATCACATAATATTTCAACACTGGTAAGCTTTAAACCTGAGAACTGAAAATAAAACACGTAGTCTAGTTTGTTGAAAACGACTAAAAGCTCCAGTCTATTGCATGAACCATTTTCTTTGGACGAGACGGTTGCATGCAATCTCGTCATCATAAAATATTTCATTTGATAAAAAAAAATAAGCTCTTATTCTAACTAAAATGGAATGAGGTAAGCTTTATGGCAGTGTCCATGAATACTGTGATGGCTGATTAGATAAAAACAAACCCAAAAAATCGATATGACGATATTACCTGACCTACTATTTTTGATTTTTAAATAGTAAGTTAAAATTAAACTTAACCATGGGCGAAATGTCCAACTCTATTCATCACTCCATCAAAACTCGCGTGAGGACACATACTCACTACATGTCACTATCTACTTACTCATCACATTTAGTAAATTTATTTTGAATGTTTTTTTTTAAATAATTTTTACTACATATTATTACTAGCTGAATCCCGCGGTGCTACAGCGATTTTCCAATTTTCCCGCATTTTCTGAGAGAATAAGTACCCTATGTCCGTCCATATGATTTACACTATCATCCTGCCAACATTCGTTAATATCGGCTTAGCGGTTTAGTCGTGAAAAGCGAACAAACATCCAGACAGACAGAGTTACATTATATATAATTTAAAAAAAATATTATAAACAGTCTTACGCTTGGCCGCCAACTCGCCTGATGTTGGGCGATGATGCGGCCTACGATGGAGCACGCTTGCTTAGAAGAAATCTATTCACTCTCGACTTGAAGACACCCAGATTGTAACTATCGGGGAACACCATTCAGGCAGGCATTACACAGACTAGCAGTTCGCATAATAAATGTGTGTCGCTTTTATAATATTAGTAAGGATGTACTATTCCATTATTAGGTCAAAAGTAATGCATGCTGTGCTTCCTTTAAAAGGTAACACATTTAACTAAGTTCATTTATAAGTTTGCAGTGTATGTAGTAATGTAGTTATCCATGTGAAGCCTCAAATAAATAAATACAGTAAACAAATAAGATAAAACATGTTCTTTCATGGTAAAATTTGGTGTGTTGTAATGTGATCCAGTAGCTTCACTTGCGAGCCAGTTCTATCGTTACGATGATAAAACCGCGACGCCAGCATCAGATCAAACAGTTCTTCAGAACACTCCCCGTTGTAAATGCGATAAAAGATATAGAGGATAAAGGTTCGTATTCAGTATTTAAATAATCAATCAGTGTTCCAGGTAATTCGATGAAAACAGGTACATTTACTCGTGTAACCGCAGAGAAACTACAAAATCAACCGGCATTCCAATTTCAGCCCACGCCCGTACCCGACGGGACACGCCGTATAGCCATATACGACTGAATTATTTATATAGATTCCTCTTAAACGCAATGTGAAACAGCGTTTAAGCTTAAAACGCAAGCAAAAGGCATTGTGCTAAAGATGCACATGGTAGTACAAAACGCCCTGAAAAGCAATCGTAAGTACATTTTCTGTATATAGTTATAGTAGTAGTATAGTTATCATCATCAGCCAGAAGTCGCCCACTGTTGTACATGGGCCCTACCTTAGACCCCCACACTGAACGACAGTCTGTCATCTGCATCCACAGATGTCCGCGACACTCACGATGTCGTCGGTCGTCTGTGTCTTCCGGTTCGTGGTTTCCATTCAAAAACCTTTCGGCTATCGGTTTTGCGAGCGATGTGGCCTAATTACTTCCACTTCAATTTGCAAATTTTAATAGCTATGTCAGTGACTCTGCTTTTTTTTGGCGAATATCCTCGTTCTGGGTTCTATCGTGCTAGGAAACTCCGATCATAACTCTCTCCATTAACCGCTGTGTGACTCTGAGTTTTTCGAAAAGTTTTGCAGTTTAGGACCACGTCTCAGTTACTATATGTAATTTCTAGCAACACACAAACACTGTTTAGTGAAAATCTTAAATTGTTTCTTTAATTCATTGACAGGTAACGCAAACGGATGGCGGTGTGTGTTGTGCTCACCCTGGCTGTCCGATGTAAAAGTTTCATCTGTCGATGCAAACCACGGAAGCTTAAGCACCGTACTTGCCAGTACACGGTAACGTGAGTGAACGCTAACGTGGATTTGTGGCCAATACACGAAATGAGGCAGTAATACAGTAACTATGACAAATACGGCGAATTACATTCTGATTCATACACCTTTGCTATGCCGCCGTCGCCAGTACAATAAAGAAAAACATTAAACAATTGTTATTAATTCTATAATGACATAAAGTAACAGTCAGCAAACAGACAGTCAGATAGACGAAAACAAAGTGATCCTGTATCGGTTCCATATTTCATTTCGATGTACGGAGCCTTAAAAATTAACCTTAATAAAATAAACAACTGAAAAGGTTCATCAGTATTAAAACAAGCTAACTAGACTTTCCAAAGATTCTCTATTCTCTATTTGCATATTTTAGCAACTGACAATAATGATTTGGGTATGTGACCCCAAAACCGTGCTTTCTTTTAACAACTTAACTGACAGGCTTCTGAAAGGCAAGGTTTAAATTTGCAGCTAACATATTTATTTATGACTGTTTTATTACCAACTTTTTCTATTCGAATTTCAACCTTATTTATACCAGAGTAAGATAAAGAAGTCGTAGTGAAATTATAAGTGTACCAATCAGAATTTAGCCCAATGTAGAATGTAGTATGTAAGTTCGTATTACGTTACGAATTATGACGCGTTTGAAATGGCCCAGTAGGTGTGTCTAGTAGGTATTAATCATTGCACTATCGTGTTTAATGGGCGATAAAACGTATGATCGGCGACCGGCGGGCTAGCCAGTTGGCGGTAATTCTGTCAGTACTTTTAGAGTACTAGGGCGTTAAGGCCATGCTGAAATTTTAACACTGGCATTTTCCTGAAAAATTATGGGTACCAAATAATTATTTTATTAATATATATAATACTAGCTGCGCCCCACGGTTTCACCCGCGTAGTGATGAAAATGGTGATGATGATGATAATAAAAAGTAGCCTACTCTCCAGCCCATGAACTATACCCATGCAAAAAAATCAGGTCAATTCGTTGCTTTGTTGCTGCGTGAAAGAGGAACAAACAAACCAACAAACTTTTCACATTTATAATTAAGTATGATAATTCTATATATATAGAACGATAGCTAAAATATTAGATAGGTTTATAAAAGTTTGATATACTGATGTCAGTTTAGTTTTATATTTAGAGCAAGTTAATTTTTAAATTGGCAATGGGAATTTATCTTATGGGAAACTATATAAGTTACTAATATTATAAAGAGGAAAGATTTGTTTGTTTGTTTGCCAATGCAAATAGATTACGAAACAACTAGACTGATTTGAAAAATGATTTCACTGTTGGGAAGCTACACTATCCCCGGGAGACATAAGCTTTAATCTATACCCGTGCGAAGCTGGGGCGGACCGCTAGTAAGTTATGAAAAAATTGGTATAAAAATAGTAAATCATATTAGTTTGTTTGTTTATTATTATTAATTTTCATCATCATCAGCCGGAAGACGACCACTGCTGAACATAGGCCTCCACACTCCACACTGAACGACAGTCTGCCTTTTGCATCCACTGGATGCCCGCGACTCTCACAATGTCGTCGATCCATCTAGTCGGAGGCCTTCCTACGCTGCTATTATTCATTTTGCAAATTTAAATTTACTTTCCATTATTTATAAAAATCGGATGAGTCGTTTTAGAAAAATAAAGCTAGAAATTAAATTAAATAAAAGTACGTTTGTATAAAAATGTACCTGACCTCTGGTCTCGCAATAACATCGCAGACTACGCATCTATGAATAAAACATCTTAGATAGACAGAGTATAAAATATCATGATAGCAAATTGCTTTCAACGCTAAGCTTTTACCAACTAAAATAATTCCCGAAGAATATAAATAAAAATGTCCAAAGGTATCTCGTCACCACTCTCTTACAATAAATAAACCGTCGTTTCCAAGAAGAGCTGATGATTTAAGGGTCGTCACAACTTCGCCCTCTGAAATTTAATTATTTTGGGCAGCTAACGATGTCTTTTATTTTAATCACATTTTTCTATTTGGAAAGTAAACGAATAGTGTTTAAATGGGCAAAGATGTGAATGAGCTGCAAATACATATACATTTAATAACACTAATACAACTTTATACGCTTCATACGCTTTTTATTATTAGCTTCATTTATAATTAACGAATAAAATTATTAAAACAAACTAAAAACCTCTTTTAAAAACAAGCTTTTAGGCGATCGCCATATTGAATTTAGTTTGACGTCGGTTTGTCGTATTCGTCTCAGCAAACCCTGTCATTTGATACCCATAATATAGGGGTGCATAACTAGTCCGCCATCTTTGAACGTCCGCCATATTGGATTTAAAATGACGTCACTTAGCTAACCATGCATTGACATCCGAACTAATCTTGATGTTTATGCAAAATTTCAGCTCAATCGGTTGAGAATAACCGTTTTAAAATTAAGTTGCAATATTTGACCCAAACTAACAAGGCAAGTTAAATAATAGGTTGTGTTCAAAACATCAGCGATTAAAATAATGTTAATAATTTTTATTTTTTTTATTGAGATCTGTACTATTTTATACTAAGGTAGTTACTACGGAACCCTAAAAAGTAACCTGGTATGGATGTCAACAAACAAACCATTTTTTTTAAATACCATCGACCCCCCCAGCTTCGCACGAATATAAGTTTTATTATTATAATATAAACCTACGTAGAAAAATTATCTAAATAATGATTAAAACCGCATCAAAATCCGTTGCGTGGAGGAGTTAGCGGATATACAGACAGACATACAGACAGATGCGGAAAGCGACTTTATTTTATACTGCGTAGAGATACTACTATGTTTATTCATAATGATGTATGCGCCTACTCCTATGTATTGGGGACACAGACAGTCTCTAACCACTGAATAGGTTTGTTGAGCGTTTAAATTAGGTTATGTCCGGACTGGAATTGGACTTAGAGGATACTTTGAATACCGAGAATATCCAATTTTCCGTCTTAGTTAGCTCAGCTCCAATCTTAGACTTACTCAACATGAGCACATAGGTATTATCTAGACTGAAACTGTAGCCGGATTTGTACGTGCTAACTCGCCAATGGGACGGCTTAGCCTGTGACCAATTATTTGTTTCAATTATTGAATTAATTGGTAGGATAGAGTTAGTGACTTAGCGGTTTGATTTCCTTCTGTGATGACGATAAATAAAATAAAATAGTTTTATTACTTAAGTTTATAAAACACTAGCTGCACCCGCAGTTTCACCCGCGTAGGGATGAAAAATGGGGATGATGATGATGAAAAGTAGCCTATGTCACTCTTCAACCTTTGAACTATTATACCCATGCAAAAAATCAAGTCGATCCGTTGCTCTGATACTGCGTGAAAGAGGAACAAACAAACCAACAAACTAACAAACCAACAAACTTTTCGCATTTATAATATTAGTATGATTGGCATTCTCTACTCGCATGCATTTATGATATTCTAATTATATTTACCTATTAGGTATTTGAAATAAACCGGCCAAGTTAGTCATTCTCGTGTACTGAGGGTTCCATACCAACCCAAAATATAAAAAAAGGGCAAAAAGAGAACATCACGCCAAGGTGGTCTGCAAAGTACTGAACGCGCCTGGTTTGTTTAACTTGGTGGTGAACAGAAATTTGTCACCAACTCGCACTTGGCCATTATTTATTATGTAGAACAACTTTAGTTTAATCATTTAATGGATAGATGAACTAACAACACCATTATAATGAAACTGTATTGGCGAAGTTCACACGTGTTCGTTGACAGTTGACAGTCTTTTGTCGACTGCCAACGAACACAGTATATAAGTGGCGGTTGCATTGCAATCACTCTCTTTCTTTGCTCGAACCTCGAAGCGATAACAAGTGTAAACGAATTGTGTGTAAAACAGTTTAAAAGGTGATTTCTTGGCTGAAAAGCTAACAAATCAGAATCGGGATTAATAAGTTACAGATGTCTTCTTATTTTCCCATGTCCACAGAGTGTAATTTGTCTTTTGTTAAGTGGTTCAAAACCTGTTTGCTAGTCATGTTTTTTTTTAGAGCCCTAATTAATAGTTATTGTACAAAGTGGCTGTTTTATTCCTTGCGTTTTCTTGATTATAATTTCTTTACTAATGATTAATTTAATACTAATTACTAAATAACTGTGCTCATGTTAAAAGTTCTTCAGATTATATATCCGATTAGTGTACTTATTGTTATATATGCAAATTTCTGCCGCCGATTCTGCGGCTGAGCCTGCTGTCGAGCCTGCCGCTGAGCCTGCTGTCGAGTCTGCGGCTGAGCCTGCTGTCGAGCCTGCGGCTGAGCCTGCTGTCGAGCCTGCCGTCGAGCCTGCGGCTGAGCCTGCTGTCGAGCCTGCGGTCGAGTCTGCGGCGGAGCATACAGCGGAGCCTGCAGTGGAGCCTGCCGCGGAGTCTGCGGCTGAGCCTGCTGTCGAGCCTGCGGCTGAGCCTGCCGTCGAGCCTGCGGCTGAGCCTGCTGTGGAGCCTGCCGCGAAGTCTGCGGCTGAGCCTGCTGTCGAGCCTGCGGCTGAGCCTGCCGTCGAGCCTGCGGCTGAGCCTGCTGTCGAGCCTGCCGTCGAGCCTGCGGCTGAGCCTGCTGTCGAGCCTGCGGCTGAGCCTGCCGTCGAGCCTGCGGCTGAGCCTGCTGTCGAGTCTGCCGTCGAGCCTGCGGCTGAGCCTGCTGTCGAGCCTGCGGTCGAGTCTGCGGCGGAGCATACAGCGGAGCCTGCAGTGGAGCCTGCCGCGGAGTCTGCGGCTGAGCCTGCTGTCGAGCCTGCGGCTGAGCCTGCCGTCGAACCTGCCAGCTGAGCCTGCAGCGGAGCCTCCAGTACGCAGTTACGTAAGAGACATTGTACGCAGTTGCGTAAGATCCGGTGTACGTAGTCGCGTAAGAGCCGATGTACGCAGTTGCGTAAGAGACATTGTACGCAGTTGCGTAAGATCCGGTGTACGTAGTCGCGTAAGAGCCGATGTACGCAGTTGCGTAAGAGACATTGTACGCAGTTGCGTAAGATCCGGTGTACGTAGTCGCGTAAGAGCCGATGTACGCAGTTGCGTAAGAGACATTGTACGCAGTTGCGTAAGATCCGGTGTACGTAGTCGCGTAAGAGCCGATGTACGCAGTTGCGTAAGAGACAGTGTACGCAGTTGCGTACTGACTTAACTAAACCAGATTCGGTTTTAGTCTGATATGATGTGCTTTTCAGTATGCAGTTGCATTCTGATATTATGTAACATAAAACGATAGTATAAGACTTCAAAATAAGATTGTAAAGTACACATTTAATTAACACGTATAACGTCTATTATCATATAATACATGACACGTATACACGAGGACGTGTAATTGAGTCGGATGGCCGAATGTAGAACAACTTTAGTTTAATCATTTAATGGATAGATGAACTAACAACACCATTATAATGAAACTGTATTGGCGAAGTTCACACGTGTTCGTTGACAGTTGACAGTCTTTTGTCGACTGCCAACGAACACAGTATATAAGTGGCGGTTGCATTGCAATCACTCTCTTTCTTTGCTCGAACCTCGAAGCGATAACAAGTCGCTGCCCTAGTGCTTGAATGTCCAACAGACCAATTCCACCCAAAACAACATTTTTGTTTTAAAATTTAGAGAAAAAAATTACACTCTTTACCATATTGATTATTTTATTTTATTTTCAATATTATTCGTACTTTTTGCAAAAATAAAATATCCTATCTCCGTAATTAAAATAGTCTTTAGTGCTTCTTTGGCCTAACTCCATAATTAGCTCAAATGACCGCATCCAAATATCAAGCTCCGTTCTTGTTTGTCCAACCTCCATAGGCCAACCAATCACAGCTAAGTATTTACGCTGTGAGCTGTGACGTTTCGCCGTCTTGTTTGCATAATGTTTGTTTTGTCAATGAGTTAGCAGCGTTTCTAAGCTCCTGTGATAAATGAAAGAGTTTAAGTAGTTAAATAGTTTTTAAATGAGTGCTTGAAAATGTCAGTAACAACTAAAAACCATCAATATAAGCAACCGGAACTGAATTTAGAAAGAAACGTTGGCATTTAATTTGTTTAACAGTGATGGAATGTTGTATGTCACAGACCACAGTATACGTACAGGCTGATTTAAAATCGAATGCATTAAATAGCAGATCATTCATCGCTTAGTCTACGTAAAAATTATCTAAAATATCATATAATATCATTTTTTTTTTTTTTTTTTTGGTTTTTCATTCGACTGTATTTTTTTGTTTTTATGTTACACGATAAATTTAATAATATAATAATTTTCTTTATTATTAATTATACATAATTTTATTAATAATAAGGAAAATTATTTCGTGATTAGGAATATTTAGGAATTAGTATGTGCTAGGGTTACGTTAGATTTTTGATAAGACTACGATATAGATTGCTAGTAATGTATTGTAGATATATTGTGTACTGAACCTTGCGACATAATATGGAACGTTAAAATATACTCATTTGAATAGATTAGAGATAAAACTTGGTTACAGGGATATGTTAGCTTAACTAGCTTAGGGTTCAAACATCGTCTTACGCTAGGTATTAGACTATTATGTGACTATTTTGCTATAGCACTAAATTGCCATGGCAAGTTCATCTATGTAAATATTGCGCCATCTTGCGGCTACCTGTGGGTTCAAACTCAACGGTACATTTTGGCAGGGTGCGTGTAACGGGACCTTACGGGACTCATAAAATGCCCCATCTCCGCTTTCTCGCGAAAGAATTATACCTGGACAGAATAAGTGTCCTATTATCTTTGGGCAAGCATAAACGTTTATTGCCGTTATAACGGGATCGCAGATGTACGGAGTTTGCGTAAGCTTCCAAAGACTTTATCAAAACTCGTATAACCATTAATAATAACACCTATTAATATTATGTACTATAGATCACCTCAATCCACCACTACCACCATCCAGTCACCTCACAAGTCTCAAATTTGAATGCCTACTATACCCAGTTTTTATTTTATTTTATGTATTCATCTAAATTTAGACTTTCTGCAGTCCTGGCCCAAGGGGGACACAAAGTAGTTAAATTCAGTAAAAAGTTGAACATGCTGTATACGTCTTGATGGTAGATAGGACAAACAAGCACTGAACTCTCTAATCATTTTCATGGGCTATCTCCATGTCGTTATGTCCAACCTCCAGTTACATAATTTCTACGGAGGCATTTTGTCCAACCTCCACAAATAAATGAAAAAATATCGGTCTTATGCTTATCATATTAAAATACAATATAGACAATCATATAAATATATACAACATTATTCCTAAATCATCAAATATTTTTATAAATTTTACATACATTAATAACAAACTAAAAAAAACGTCTCCTGTATAATTTGGTAAATGGTTGCTTGGCCATTCAAGCACTAAGGCGGCGAAGTGTAAACGAATTGTGTGTAAAACAGTTTAAAAGGTGATTTCTTGGCTGAAAAGCTAACAATTATTTGTTGTAAAATACTTTAGAGCGTTAACTATAATTATGCCAATTTAGACGATTGTACGTGTTATCGTTTTTACATTAGAGCAAACACAAAAATACGTTAAAAAATACGATTGTTGTATGGGGGTATTTGTTGTTTGTTGTATGTCCTTAGTTTTTATTTATTACTGTATTTTTTTTTGTTAATCCGCCGTAACATTACTTATTACGTGAACATTTTAACTGGATATTTATTATGTGTTGAAAGATACAGCCGTTAAAAGGTAAGACGGACATTAGACAGCGCAGGCTTAGTAGGGTCCCGTTTAAACCCTTTGGGTATGGAACCTTGAAAAAAACATAACTTACAGAGTACCACACTGCGATACGCGCTAGTTTGCGAATGGTTGACGTCAACGTCAGCGTGAAAAGAAAACCTGCCTTGATCAGTCGTAGCAACTCAGCAATGTTATGTCCGGCCGGTCAGTCATTAGAAGGGTGATCGTAAGTACGTCGTACTAAGTAAGTACGTACGTAACAACGGAACTCGTTCACACCGTTACTCGAAAAGCCTTTCACTTCGATGTACGTTTACTCCGAAAGTTTAGAATGCATTTTTATGGTGTACAACGTGTTTTGTTTCAGCATTATTCGCTTTCAAAGAAACGTAATTCGATACGATTTTTTTGATGTTCCAACATTCGGCATTATGAACTTTCTGAGTAGCATACAAAGTAGTAAATTAATCAATAGTATTGTTGGGAAAACGTAATTCGCTGTTTTTGGTACGTATACCTACACCTAGTTACCTATATTGACGATTTCTGAATTATTTTTAAAGTTACAAAAAAGTACTTTCTTAATAGATAATGATGATGGAAGTTATTAAGACCATAAAGCAGTGAAAATTTTCAGCCATATAAGAAAATTGTAACGGTAAGCTAATCTCTAGCCCATCGAGTCAGAACAAAGGAGCTAAATGTAAAAGGGTGCACCTAAAAGCCACCTGCACGTTGTTCCAGCTATAAATCTCAAGTATAGTCGTGCACGGAAGTGTTTCGTGACGTAATTATTTAGTAAAACTGGTCAACATCCTACCGTTTTGTTCAGCTCAGCTTTAGTTGATGTCGGGTGGTAATGTAGTTTTGGTAGCACTATAAACATGAACCTTGATAATCTTTACGTTGTTTAAAATGAAAACGTTTTTAAAAGGTTTCTTTACTACGGCCAGAGTAAGCGAAGAGACGCTTTTGTTTTCGCCAAAAAAAAACCTCGTGACTAAAGTATTGTATCGTTTATTGCTGTATTATATTCTGAAAATATGCCTCAGTACTTTGCCTGTTACTGCATTTATGCCATCGCGTGTCACGTCATTGAGCGGGTAAGGGTTGAAAAAGAGCCTCAAAATTCATTATGCGCGACCAAAGAATTCGCCATAGCTCCGCAACAGAAAGGCAAGAGTTATTTGTGCATCGTCGTGTGAATATTGAGGCGCTTTAAAAGGTTGGCAAAGCAGATAAAAGTTGAGAAAAAAGTTGTACCATGCTAATTTCACGAGAAACGTTTTCATGCAATAAAAATCATGTTCTATAAATTACTTGATTGCAACACGCGGGAGTTTAATATAATATGGTTAATGCCGTTAATGTGACGTTAGCAAACGTCGTCACAAGAAAAAAATCTAAACATACCATACTTTATTCAAACAACAAAAGCCATTGTAACACTCTTAACTGTCCTACCTAGCGATGCAGTGGGAATACAAAAAACACCAAGGAAGTTAACAGATTGCATATCAAAGCTAGAAACTATAAGTAAAATTTGAGGACACTTGTAAATCATGATAAAAAGACAAGAATGAAAAGAACACGGCCAACTACAAGCAAGGTGGTAGCATATACAATGGCCTTAAACAACCAGCATTGTCCAAGATGCGAGTGCAGACTACTGCAGACCAAAGTAGGGCAGTGGGCAGCTGATCTAGGGGTACCGGGTGACGGAGGGGTAGGTCCGTACTTCATTAGGGATGGCATCCCAGCCGGGCAGGTCCACGTGGGGCAGTGGGGCACCGCTTTCAGTAGATGTACAATTGTACACCGTCTATTGCGCGATGACCCTCATCAGGTCGAGCAGCGGCAGGCTGGTACGATTAGTGTACGATTGAACCACGATAGTTTAGCAATACTATCTGATAGGTACCCAGATATTTTTTTACTAAGAATAATAGTCTGCGAAGGACTTTTGCTTGCAACAGTACACACATCCTGGAAATTCAACTCGACAGTGTTGGAAATAGGAACTGACGAGAGGCCATACGCTTGTGAAGCAGTGTTTCATTAAGAGACACAGACATGGTTAATTTATTAGGAAAAGTACTTGGTTGATTAAAGTTTTAGTGATAGATTATTGTTCTCAGCCTGATCTTTGGTTTTTCGCTTCCAGCCACTGCTAGCTTACTTACGTTTATCGTCACTCCATGGAATCCTCTGGGTGGCCTTCGCTAAGTTTGCCGATTCATCATCACAGTTCTAGTTTATTATTTATTTATTAATAGGTTGTGTTTGACCGCAATCTCGTCCGATGTTAAGTGATGATGCGGCCTATGATAGAGCACGCTTGCCTAGAAGAAACTGATTCACTCGCAACTTGAAAACACTCAAATTATATTAATTGTAGAACACCCATGTAGGCA
Organism: Agriopis aurantiaria; assembly: GCA_914767915.1. Lineage (NCBI taxonomy): Eukaryota > Metazoa > Arthropoda > Insecta > Lepidoptera > Geometridae > Agriopis > Agriopis aurantiaria. Next base: position 4,044,087 of record OU612001.1, on the reverse strand, counting down.
GCGCATTCTACATCAGACTAGCGGTTACCAATAAAAGTGGAATCAAAGCACTTCGTATGGATTTTCGGAATATCAATCGTGTAACAGTGTCGCCTTTTTGTGCCCGCATATCCCAGCGGTTGCCAGTTCAGCCCACAGCCATTTCAGTTTGCTAATATCTCAGCTATGTTAAACATGAACATCTCGACTCGACGTCAACAATGTCTTATATGAATCAATCATCATTATCGTTATAATCAGTCTATACAAGTCCACTGCTGGACATAGGCCTCGCCCAAGGCACGCCACTCAGTCCGATCTTCGGTTTTTCTCTTCGAGCTACTGCTAGTTGTTTTACGTATATCGTCACTCCAATGAGTCTTAGGGCGTCTTACGTCTTACTTATTAAATGCAATCATTAATGTTTTTAAGCTTGCTGCATACATAATTCAATCACTTGCGTCGGGTGTGGGGCAAAATGACAAAGCGGTCGCGAGGGGAGTGGGCCGCCGTGACTCCTTTGTCACTTTGCCCTATGTGGCCGGCCTATACTTATCCTGAGCAATCAGTAAAGTGTCGAGATTTGTCTCATAAATTTTACTTACAACTCGTCTAAACTCACCACATCGCAAACTTTAAAAATACGAGCAGTGAACTGCTTATACTTGACCAGCAGTGTCATGCATGTAACGGCAGCTTTCCACTTCTAGCGTTAATGCGCAAAAAACGAGTTTGTAATTATGACGGTAGAACAGTATAATGTAAAATGTTACCATACGGTCCCTTCTATAATTATGAAATCTGTATAATTAAGATTATGGGCAGTCTAACTGTTGTTGTAGTGTAAGTGTTCAGTTATATTTTGTTAAGTTAATTAAGATATCGTAGACATTATTTAGTAATAGGTATTTGAATGAATCCAAAAAAAAAAACAAGCAAAGAGCGCAAATCACTGTTACTTTCATTTGTTTTTTTAGATGGAGCGAAATGTCCTTAATCGTATTTCGGTCTTTACGGTTACCAAGACAAAAGCCTCTTTCTTCTAGAGGCTTCTAAATGATCCCGTTTCCAAGATTTAGCAGTTTTGGTAATTTTAGTTTTAAAATTACTTTTGAGTAAGTTCTTAAGTTTGTTTTTGTAAGTACCTATTTCAACTTACTTTACTATTGTATTTGGTCTCGTAATAAAAAATGGGTGCACTGCAATCGCTTCATTATCAACGCAAATCAATCCACTGTTGGATCTAAGTCTTTCGCGAGAGACGCTTAGCACCAGTCTCCATCAGTTGCCTTCATAATATAACACGAGTAAGCCACGTCGGTCGCGGGGTATCGAATGGCGCTTGTGAGTTGTGATTGGAAACTCAAAAGTAATTCATTCAAGTCAGGCCTAGGATTGGCCCGCTCAAAAAAGAGAATGCTGAAAATTTTGTACCACGCGCGGGGGAAAGGATGAGCATTGGCTCACCCCTATATCCTCAAAATAGATCATAGCTCGTATTAAATATATTGTATTTGACGTTCATAAGTGTACACTAAAGTAGCCATATTTGATGAATAAATGAACTGAACTTTATCATGCCATAAGTAGCCAACAAGCTAACCAGTAACACCAAGGCCATCAGATATATATTGCCGACCGTTTGCCGCTGCCGTTTGTTTCGACTGCATTGCATTTATTTTATAGCAGGAATAAAAACGACGAATGTCCGGAAAAGTACCGAATTTCTTACAGACTCTACCTCTGGCTTACATTGGCTCTTTTCCAACGACACACACGGCAGTTTCTGTCCAGATTAATTGTTACTACTTTTGCCAAATGCACGCTAAAGCCCAAATTTATGATGTGAATTTCACTATGTTTTTACGAAAGATTTTATTTAATTTATCTTGTCAAGCTTTGAAAGATTTATTGCTGCAAAGTTGCCCTTTAATCTAGTAATGTAAAACTGAGGCAAGAAGTTGGTTTACAAAATAGAGAAAGGAAAGTGACTTAGGTACTGATCTTGTTTTCGGGCTTCCGTACCCAAAGGTTAAAAACGGGACTCTATTGCTGAACTTACGTTGTCCGTCCGTCCTACCTTATAACACTTGTATCTTTCGAACTGTAATAGAAAGCCAGCTAAAATTTTCAAAGAATATGTGTAATGTTATGGTGGATTAATTAAAAAATACTAAAAAAGTCTAACAGTAAAAACGATTGTATTGGGAAAAAAAGGGAAGAGATTGTGAGAAAAAGTTTGTGGAAGTATTTTAAAATGCTCGCAGTTAACTGCGTAGCAGCTGAATAGATTTAGATGAAATTTATTATGGAGATAGCTTGTACCCTAGATTGCTATTTTAACTGATGAAAATAGGAGTAGGTTCTCAAGTCTTACTTACACGTAGTTTTTACTATCCTGAAAAAATTCCTTGTTCCTGCAAATTAACGAGTAAAGTCGCAGGGCACTGCCAGTAATAATGCCCTTAAACATTATAGTATCTTAAGTACATACTTTAAGTAAAGAAGAAAAATAAATTATTACAAGCTCGAACACAAATGCACTTATCTAAAGCCCTTGAGCCGAGCTCTCCAATGCGGCGTCATAAAGCTGAATTCACACAAAGGCAACCTCGCGATGTGGCATGCTACAAAATGAGACGTAAACAAATGTGATTCCAAGTGGCGTCAAATTAAAGTCAAATTTATATAATACGGGAATTAATTACGAAATATTAAGCCGGTTATTCCGAGTACAGTTTTAATCGCATTTGGCGGTCATTTTCATGGCGAATGCGCGCACGCGGCTCCATCTCACTTTGCATAAATATACATAATGTGTGAAAGGTTTTCAAAATAAAAGTTTAAAAGCTATATACAGGGTTATAAGGAAAGGGTACCCATACTCTTTCTTTATAAATAACCCTGTACATTAAAATTTAGTAATCTTTTGTACGCACGAATAATTCTTTACGCTTCAATTATGTAGCAGGCCACAACGCCACGTGAAGTTTATTCTTCTGCCTATATTGCGTGTATCCCGGCTCGAAATAAATTAACCGTTTTTATGTGGAGTTTCCTCTGCTTCGCACAGTTGTTAGTGTTGTACATAATTGACATTTATGTCAAATGTCACAACACCAAGCCATTGCCGCCACATTGGCCGGTCTCCGGAGTACTTATATACACTGTTGATCCTTTTCAATTGACTTTCCTGAAGCTTTATTGTTTTACTAAACGTAAATTACTCAAGATTAAACCTGATACTCCGATTATACTAGGAGAGATTCCTGTATCATAAAAACAACATATGTGAAATAACACGTTTCAAATTCAAAATTCTTTATTAACTGATTTTTATAATATACAGGTGATTGGCCTCTCCTGTTAAGTTTTGACAACCTGTGTTAGGAGAGACCGCTCTTTCGTTGTTACATCGTAATTTCACATTAGTATGTATAAAACGTTTATTTCTATGATAAAATTCCTGTAGCTTATCCGCTTCGTCGCGTACTCCGAAATGTTGCCTTGGTGTAATCGTAGCTTAATATTTTATCTCTCAAGATTTTTTATTCAAATATACAGTCACTTTGCATTCTGTTGACTGCAAGTTAATATTTCATAGTTCGTGACAGTTTTTGTTGGTAACAGAATTCTGGGGATAAAATTTGTAGGATAAATACTTGAAGTTTTATTTTCAGCGCAAAATCCCAGATGGTTTCAGGGCTTAAAAAAGATAATCTGTTTTGTTATAATTTATTAACTTATTGCTATACGTCTGACTTTAACGCATCTTTCACATAACAGACGCATTGTACACGCTATACAAAAAAAAACAAACACATTTTTTGTTTAAAAACAATGGTGAAAAAAAAGTTTGTTATGTTCTCGACTATATTTCAATACGGATGCCATTTCATAACCGATGGGGAAGAAAGGTTCTTGAGTGGAGACCACGAACCGGAAGACACAGCGTAGGTAGGCCTTCCACTAGATGGACCGACGACATAGTGAGAGTCGCTGGCATTTTTTTTTTTTTTTTTTTTTTTTTTAAATATAATAGTATACAAACAAGCGACGGGCCACCTGATGGTAAGTGGTCACCGTCGCCTATGGACACCTACAATACCCGGGGCATTGGCGGTGCTTTGCCTACCTTTGAGGACTCTATTCACTCTTCGCTTGAAGCAATTGAGGTTATATTTTGGAGGAAAAACCGAAGGTGGTAAGCCATTCCACAACTTACAGGTGCGTGGTAGAAACAATCGATCAAATCGAACAGTGCGAGACTTCCACGCATCTATAATATGAGGATGGCTTTTCCGGCGATGGCGGCCGGTTCGATAGTAAAACCGCGATGGAGGGATGAGGTCAAAGTGGCATCCAGTGGATGCAAAAGGCAGGCTGTCGTTCAGTGTGGAGGTTAAACGGGGTGGCCTATGTTTAGCAGTGGACGTCTTCTGGCTGATGATGATGATGAATATATTTCAATAGCACAAAAGTTTTTTCAAAACCAAACGCAACATTGCCAAAGTATGCACAGTAGTGTGAATTTGTAATTTTCGTCGGATCACACTAATATTTTATGCAAAAGTTACAATTTGACAGTTTCAGAATGGTGTCATAGAACTTTATATATTACTAGCGGTCTGTCCCGGCTTTGCACGGGTATTGGAGTTTTTGTAAGAATCACTAATTTAAAAAAAATATATATTATAGCCTATGACACCCGGGGCTAGTGTAGCTTCCCAACAGTGAAAGAATTTTTTAAATCGGTTCAGTAGTTTTGGAGCCTATTCAATGCAAACAAACAAACAATCTTTCCTCTTTATAATATTAGTATAGAAGTATAGATATCAAAATCGGTTCTGTAGTTTGGGTTTTAAATCAATACAACTGAAGAAAAAGATGTGTCACCCAAGTGAACGAAACTGCGTATTTATTAATTTTGAAGTCGGTGTATTAAATTGATAACTATTAATGACTAGCTGCGCTCCGCGGTTTCACCCGCGAGTAAAAATCGTCGTTTTCTGATATTTCCGATTATCTGCGCAATTTTCTTTATTTTTCTTTCCGTAAGAACCTTCTACAAAGTATTAGAAAGTATTAAAAAAAGATGATAGAAACCTATAAAGGCGTTCTCAAGTTATGGCGTGACCAAGGTAAATAGAGATTAATTTTTATATATTACTAGCAGACCTGACAGACGATGTCATGTCTTAGAAATGTCAAACACGCAAAGTCAAAATTGAAAATCTTATTTTTTTACCCATTGGGTTACATTATTGGAGTTTTAGTAAGGATCCCAATTTTTTTGAAAATATAATATAGCCTATGTTACCCGGGGATAGTGTAGCTTCCCAACAGTGAAAGAATTTTTCAAATCGGTTCAGTAGTTTCGGAGCCTATTCAATGCAAACAAACAAACAATCAAATCTTTCCTCTTTATAATATTATTATTATATATTATATATATATAGATAAACCTATTATTAAAAAAAAACTACAATACTTATCAAGAATTTTTTTCAAGTTGTAGCCAAAATTAAAAAACGGTTGAAATAAATCGCGTTGTTAATTCAAATATCTCTGACACGTTCTCAGTGGGTAACAAAGCCGTGAAAATCCTGCACACTCCGGGATTTTCAGATTAACCGGGATTATCCGCGCTAGAATCGCGAAAAGTCACTGTTAGTTACGTAAATTTCACGGCTGGACAGTTTTGGTAGATTAGGTGAGATGCGGCGAGAGTTTTTGAGAGCTTTTTGTAGAAAAATTGTACGCGAAAAAGATGTTATTTGGTTTGATCTAGTAGGTGTTGCAGTATAAAAGCTATAGGTACTAACTTTATTACGGAAACTGTATGGTTGTCACACAATCATATTGGCGCTTAAAATTATAGGCTGCTTATTCCTAATAATTTCTTAATTAAAGTTATATGATTATTTACGGGATATTTACCGTGGTAAGGTTGTGGAATGAGCTCCCGATATTTCGGCGCAGTTACATGCACTATGTTCACGGGATGACTGAAAAAATGCGGGTGGTTGGTCGAACAGTAAAAAAATTAGGTGCAGACATAACGATCTACCCTCTTTCTTAGTCTTTTGCTACGGTTATCACTGGAACTCGAACTCTAACCTAAGTTCCGACAAAACACACTCACTGTATCACTGCGTATAGTATTTTGATCACATTTTAAACGCGAACTTTTATTTTTAAGGCAACCTAATACTGGACTCCACGCACTGGCGAGTTGAAAACCAGCACCTCGATTCTTAATTGTTTAATTTCTTAATTATTTCGTGAATAATTTCCGTATAATGTAATCAAAATATTCTCAGTATTTTTGAAGCGAAAATATTATCTTTAAGCACGTTGGACACTTTTTGGGATAGGGTAAAAGCACTGAACTCGCGTGACCATCACGATCATTGAACGCAGCGCCATCTCTTGTGGAATAAGGGAATCACTAGTTAGAAGTTTTCAATGCTGACGTGCAGTTTTTTTTAAATTAAATAATATTCTTGCGTTTGACCACTATCTCGCCTGATGTTAAGCAATGATGCGGTCTACGTTCTACGACTGATTGAGAATCATCATTACATATTTATTTTTGTTTAGTAGTACCATCACTGGCACCTGTAGCACAGTTTAATCACTAGTATGGGTGCCAGCCAATTCCACAGTTCAAAATAACAATCATCTCATTGTATGTCCTATGCCTAGCTTTACAATATTATTGTTACTGTCTATTTTTAAAAACTTATACATATATTTTTTATTTTTTATTTATCACTATATCTCTATACTAGCTACTGTAAACTGAACGGCTTGACAGATACAATCTAGGCATCTTCAAGGCTAGAGTGAATAGACTTCTTCTAGATCAACGTGTTCCATCCTCGGCCGCAACGTCGCTTACCATCAGGCGAGTAGGTGGCCAAACGAAGATCTATTCTGATGAACTGCACAGAAATGGAATGCGCTTGCTGCCTTGGTGTTCCCTATAAAGAACAACCTGGGTCTCTTCAAGACACCTTCACGGCACCTTTCACAGTGTTTCCGAGAAGCTACAACATGGGGTTCTTCAAAAGGCGAGTTAATCGAGTCCTAAAGGGTCGGCAACGTATTTGTGATGCCTCTGTCTAGTCTCAGATTTGATAGTTTTCAAAAACTTTTTTCCTTTTCGTATTGTTTCATACATTTAAAGCGCCTCCAGCGGAAACGTGGAGGAACTAAAATTGGTAGTAATCGGCGGTATAGATTGCTTCACTCTAATAAAAAAAAAGTTTTCGAATACCTTTCAGCCCAGCAATGTATGGAACAATACGTAAACGAAAAAAGTTTTCGAATACTATTAAATCTGGGACTAAGCCTACAGTTATTACAAGCCATAGGCGACGGTGACTGCTTACCATCAGGCAGTCCGTCTGCTTGTTTGCCACCTATGGCATAAAAAAAGACAAATTTCGTTAAGATCGGCCTAGCCATTTAGACGCGAAAAGCGAACAAACATCCAGACAGTGAGACAGAGTTACTGTAGCTTTTATAATATTAGTAAGGAAGTAAGGATTTTGATATAAGAATATATCATCTTGTCACCTATAACAAAAGTGCCTGCAGTGAGATCAACGCTCAAATGACAAAGCCCTACGTGGCACTGCATTGCGCATACCTTATACGATTTCAGAACCCGTATTTTTATTGAATCGTAAAACTAAAAATTCTACCAAACTTTTCAAAATTCAAAAAGGTTTAATAGGATCTAAAATCCAATCTGAACTCTCCACTGTGCTAACGAGGTTAAAATTCACCGAGCACATGAATCAAGTACGCAAAAACGACATTTATCTAGGACAAGTGCACATTTTACGTGCGCACCAGGCTTAATTTCCCAGGATACAGTTTGACCGAGCTAAGTGTGAAAGTTATAAAATAAAAAATAAACTCTTATACCACCTTTTTAATTTACAATAACTGTTGATAAAGTAAGCCAGTAAATTAATATTGTACTGTCCAATAAAATTGCAACCTATAATTAAAGTGTCACGAATTCAGCTCAAAGACAATCAATATTAAAATTTGAACTGAGGTGATAAGTAAAAGCGAGTTAGTAATAAATTTAATAATGTAAAATACTTTTAAAAAACAAACTTTTTCGTGTTTTGCAGGCTGAAGCCATTAAGACCATACCGCCTCATCTTCTGTATTTTACTAACGCTTTTCATTAACTTTATTGACTAAAAATCATAACACATGATAGATATATGGAAAATAATAATAATTAGTTAAAAATGTTGGAATAATAAGGACATTGCAAGGTAATTTCAAATTATATATTTTGTTGCGTTATGTATGGCCACACCTACATAGTGTTGTTCTTCTTTGAGTCACAATGATAAGTCGATCGAGTACCCGATTTCAATTTCAATCTCGATTTTGTTCAAGAGTGCCAAATAACTGTTTATTGGGATTGAAACTGATTGGGATTAGAATTTGATTGAGATTGGAACTGGATTCAAGAGTTAGCCCACTGGTCTAAAATCAGTTGCAAGATTGTTCCATGCTAACAGGGCAAGTTAAATAAAAGCTACTAAAAATGAGGCAATGAAATGAAAATTCAGCTGCTTGAGAACAAAAACAAGCGATTAAAATGCAGTTTTTGTATCTTGTTCTGCTTTTACAGTCTTCTTGTATCTTTAATGTCTAACTTAGAATGTTATGTGTACTATAACACAACAAAATTTGCATTATGTATACCTTCCTATGTAAAAAAGTTGTGCTGCTGGGAAGTAAATTTTATCAAAGTTTTTTTATTTTAAATAATCAATAGCAATAGCAAATCCATGCATTTGACCACCACCTTGCCTGACGTTAAGCGATGATGCGGTCTACGAACACGTTTGCCTAGGAGAAACTGATTCATAAATTTTAATTCTAATTTTTACTAAATTTATCAACGTGATCATGCTGTAATAAAAGAGCTAGCCACGGGTGACCTCCGCTCGCATTATTTTTCATTTAACCGGTGTGCCAGCGTCTCATTTTTAACCACCCGCAATTTTAAAATGGACCTCAGTCTGCTACGGCTTCAGTCAACCAGTGAACAAACTTTGAAATGCTATTGTAGACAGATAGAAGCAAAAATCTGTAGCACATCTATTTTAGTAAAACGTTAAATAACAAACAGAGGGATATTTTCCTATCTACTTTTGAGTTTGAATTTGTACATGTAGGTATAGTCTTGAAGTCGGTTATTGTTTTTTTATAAAAAACTAGCGATTCGCTCAAGCTTCGCACGGGTATAGATTATAGCCTTGTCACCCGGGGATAGTGTAGCTTCCCAACAGTGAATGAATTTTTCAAATCGGTTCAGTGGTTTCGGAGACAACAAACAAAAAATCAATCAAATCTCTTTATTACATTAATATAGATAATTATTTAATAAGTATTTATAATATTGTCGGTGGCTTTCAACCAAACGGCTGAACCGATTTTGATTTTTTTCGACTGAAAATAAATGTGACTTGATTCGAGAGTGTTCTTAGCTATGATTCAAGAAAATCTATCAATCTTTTTGAATATTATCAGCTCTTTTATCGGAGGTAAAAAAAAACTATCTATACCCACTTGTTTTTTTTTTTTTTTTTTTTAAATAATTAATTGCGTTTGACCACCATCACGCCTGATGTTAAGCGATGATGCGGTCTACGTTGGAGCACGCTTACCTATAAGGAACCGATTCACTCGTGATTAAGTTAATAAAGAACTTAGCGTATTCCCTTTTCTATGGCTTTACCATCTAACTCATATTATAACCTGGTGAAGATGAAATACTACTTTCCACTGTCAGTATCCCACTATGGACTCTCGTGTGATAGTAGAAAAGTTTATTAAGAATTTCTACATTTGCTGCATTTGTGGCTACATTGTGTGCGACATTTTTGATAAAGTTGTTTATTAAATTTCAAAAGATAAAAATTTGTGATATTTCAGACAAATATAAAATCTACAATGTACAGATTGGGAAATAGTAAAATTGTGCGAATACATATTTGACACAATCATCACTTCAAAGTAGAACGAACTGACGTGCCATTGCTGGCAAAAGTCCCCAAAATAAATAAAGAATTAAAAAAAAAAAAAAAAGTAGAACGAAAACAGAAGAATAATTTTAGAGCGAAATTCATCTACTCACTCACTCCTCACGAAATCTCGAAAACTACTTGATCTATGAAGCTGAAACTTGCCCGGTAGATTTGACCTTACGAGGTGTAGAGGTCTGCTAAGAAAGGATTTTGCGAAAGTGCTGAAATAAGGGGGCCAAATGAAGGTTGGAAGTTTGTATGACGTTCCTTTGTTTTTGGTGTTAGGGAAATGAAATTGGGTATTCAGGTTAATGGTTTAAAATAAAACGAATACTGTATTATTATTTTCCGAAAAAGATGGATTAAGGGTGGGAAAAGGGGGTTTAATTTTTTTATTGACACTTTTGTAATTACGAAACTGAAATTTGGCAAGTAGATTACTTATGGGGTGTAGAGGTCCGCTAAGAAAGGATTTTGCAAAGCGGTTGAATTAAGGTGGGCAAAAGGGGCTTGAAATATTATATGAAAGTCTGCGCCTATGAAGTCGCGGGCAACAGTTACTTTTAAATAAAAGTATGGATAAAAACACCATTACGTATATACGCAATAGTTAAGGCATTAAGTACTTTTCACATCGACAATACGGAGAAAAACTCTAATAAAAGCTTATTAGTTAGAACAGGAGCTCAATAAGTTTAAAAATAATATGATTGTTTTTTTTTATAAAAAAATTAATATATATGGCAAACTAAAAAAAATCATTCAAAGACAAGTAAAATTCAGAGAGATAAATATATTATTCTCAAAACATACCTTAGTTTTCGTTTTTACACCTGGCCTGTAACGAGCCTGGCATCTGTCAAAGGCTGCCCACAAAGCGTAGTTAATCCGTCTGTCTGTCCTAAACTATACATATTAATAGGCACCTATATTTTCGAGGGCTTGCGGGTATTACAGAATGATTGAAAGCTGAATTAGGCGGTGACATTTAGTTGAAAATGTTTACGATAACAACAAATTATTTTTAAAATCTTTGAAATAAACAGAGATCAAAAAAGTAGAGCCGAGTAGAGACATTATGACTTTTTCTGTTTTCACTCAGCACCATTAGAGTCGGCCAGATAGCTATAGCTTAGGTCTTTCCTTCAAAAACTAAACAGAATCTATAAAATGTAAGAGATTTAGATTGATTTAAAAGACTAAGTTCCAACCTAGACCCGATTTCCACAGGACCGAAGTAGAAGACAGTAAAAGAGAGAGAGAATTTTCAGGTTCTCAAAAATGGAATAATAATAATAATAACGTAGTGCAGGCGTTTTCTGCAACTAAGCCATCCATAGGACCTTTTTGCGTGAATCGGCAGCTAGTTCAACCACCTGGTCGCCTCCAAAAACGCCAGCAGCACGCCGGTGCAGGCTTCCCGGAGCGTCCTCGGCAACCCGAGTATATTAATTCGTTATTCCTCCATGCTGTTGCACTCTAGCAGCAAATGCGTGGCCATTTCTTCAACTTCCATGCAGTAGAAGGGTTTTTACATTCAAGGACTGCTTGTAACCCCAATTTTAAAAAGGTGTTTGTTTAAAAGGCAATGTCTTTTAACGATACCGAAAATTTGCCGGAGCTTGTCACATTTATTAGGGGTCTCCGGAAGTGTCTCGGATATAGACACAGGAAATTAAAGAAAAAGAAAGTAATATACACACAACAAAATAAATAAATCATTAAGTTTGGTCTAAATAACCTTTTGCAGGACGTAGATTCACATCCAAAAACGTTATCTCGAGATACGAGGCTAGAGTCCGTTTCACGAAAGAAGTCCCGCAGACGCGGCGCTGTCATCGCGTATCAATCACTATCAGTATCATTTCTCGAGTAGAACTTTAACAACTTTTGGCATCGTACACGACTCTTTAACGATGGAAAATTAATAAAAATCTCACTAGCGTCCAAACACAGTAACAACACCTGACAACTACAACATGGAAATTTAGTTCCGCTGTTTGCCGTGGGACTTCTTTCATGAATTTTCTTCTTTTGCACTTTACCAGTGATTTATTGTACGTTGTTTTAATGTAAATTAGCTCTCGATTGTCGATCTTGCGTGCCTGATTCCGACACGTTATTATGTTTTGATAAGACTGACTTTGATTGGTTTCTGAACAACTAAGTTTCAGCCAAAATGTTAAGCAAATTTATCGTCTAATTTCTATTATGTTTGAGCAATTTTAAGGCGTTCGTAATAGCGTATGTTGCTCAATGTTATTGTTTCCAGGTTCGGTAACTTTATTATATTAAGGGCTAGTGATCCGTCGTGGTAAGCTCTTAACCTATTTGCCGTAAACCCTTAATGCAAAGGCACAGTGAATGCGGTAGGTCAACTGAAATTTTAGTTATGTTAGGTCTGCAATATTTCACTGTTTTAAACTATCACGGTTGTTCACTAAAGTTATATCATTATTTACGGGATATTTACCACGGTAAATATCCCGTAAATAATGATATAACTTTTTTTGCAATATTTCATATCATCCTTTAAAGAGAATACAAAATGTTTTTGTATTTTGTAAAATTACAATAAAAAATAGGTACATAGCCTTCGTTTTAAACGTGTATCAGAGAGACACTGAAAAAAAAAGGATTGGTCATACAGGGTTACTGGTAATCAGTTAGCAATCTCGGGCGGCTTTTATACCTCGAAACAAACAACTTTTGTTCCACGATTTATCAAATATCACGAAAAAAAACAGAAGTTTCATTCGTAAAAATTTAATGTGAGCCCATATGTTATGTTTATAAGCTGTTGGATTTAGGTATTTCTTTATAGAAGACTCTGAAAGACGGTTTAAGATCTTTGCATAATTGACGAGCAACTCTACTGGACTTTCTGTGACTAGGCTGTCTCATATCGTGGCATCTCTTTAATTAACCTAAACTAAACTTATTAATTCCGTTGGATACACAATGTACGGTTAGTTAGGGTAACCGTAACCATCCCCAAGTTTGATTATAACCTGACCTTGTTTAGGGTTACACCTCTTATGTACTGCGTACTCCGATTACGGTCAGTGAAGTCTTCTCCAGTAAGGGGTTACGGTTTTTAATGTCAGATTTTTTAAGCGGCAGATGTTGTTTTTTTTTTGTTTTTGTTTTTTATAATATGTAGGCTTGCGCTTGGCCACCATCTCGCCTGATGTTAAAATGGTCTTAGATAAGCTTTCTTTTAATTAGTAAGTGATCATATACTCACACGACCGTCGCCAGCTCAAATATCCACGTTCCGGATTCTATCGCACAAAGAAACTTTGAGCATAGCTCTCTCCATTGCCCGTTGAGTGACTCGTGTTTTTTCAAAAGGCCCAATTCGGTTAAGGACCACGTCTTGGTACCAAATGTATTTTTTTTAAATACAAAATACATCTAAGTTTGGCCACCAGCTCGCCTGATGGTAAGCGACGGTGTGGCCGAGGATGTAATACGTTGATCTGGAAGAAATAAGCAAAAAAGCATTTAGTATCATTTAGCAAAAAGTCTTCATTTCAATATATTTATTACGCAGAAACGTGTGTACTTATATTCTGATGGTAAATAAATAGCAACAGATTGCCATGCGTTAGTAAGTCTATGCGTTAAACTTCAAGATCACTTCAATCAAGCATAAAGTTGCAAAAAGTAATAAAGGAACAACATCGAGATACAATTCTTATAGAATCACAATCTCTCAGTGAAAACAGTAAAAAACGTCCGAGGGTCACGTAACGTAAATGTAAACGTTACGCTTGCATAGTGTTCAACGTAAGTTGTCCGTTGTCATTGTAGCTCTGGCACCGCGCGGCGTTGTAGTCGGGTCGAACCAATAAGTCTGCGCAATTCGTAGCGTGCGCCGTGTTTTGGTTCGGGCTTTTTTTGGCACGATTGTGACTATAATGTATTGTATCTCGATGACAAACACATAAAAATTAAATATTGGTGTAAATTGGTTGCAAAGTATTTACTAGCAAACTACTTTTGCTAAATAACTCATTTTAGTGATACCTCATAAAATGGTTTCGCTCAATATTAAAAAGAAAATATGAAAGCATTTTTCACGTAGGAAATTTCATATTAGGTATATAGGAATATTCTCACTTTTATTTGCATGAAACATACTTATGAACACGTGTATTCGTGTAACTCGGGAATATGAGTAAAGTTTTCACGATGCCACATAAACACCTACTAAAGGTACATTATGGTCTCCCACCGGTATTTCTATTTAAGGTTTGTATGCACTGCCATAGGCATGTGTCTTAATGTTGAATTTATTAAAAATAAGAAGCTTATCAATGAATATAACTAAATACATTACACAGACTGAAAAAATAAATCAAATCGGCTGATAAATCTCTGAGATATGAGCGTTAAATTTTTTAGGTGGGGATAGACAGGGGATTATTTTTCCCTTTCTCGCAAAACGTGTGTTAGTATAGCATTTGTATGTCACGCCTGAGGCGTGACGTCATAACTCGGTAGGTATAGTGTGCTCTCTGTCTAGGATGAAATTAAAATACTTATACCTTATTTATTTATGAACTAGTTTTTATTTTGTTTCGTCGATGGTCTTTATTTATGATCAGCTTTTTTATGAGCTTTTTTATGCCTATTGCGGGCGGGTTATTTGATTTAACGTGAATACTTGTAATTTAAATTAGTTTTTGACATGTGTTAATTGATTGATTTGGATAAATAAGTGATTTAATATTAAAGTTAAAAAAAATCCCCGTAAAAAGTTTCTAAGTTAAAGTTTGGCCGTCATACAAATAACACCATTCAAACTCGGTCTAAGCATTTATTTACACTGACAGCTACAATATTATGGTAAAAAGGTGAATGAAAACCACGAATTCTGATCATTTTCACTAGGTTTTTGAACGTAAGATTGTAGCAGGTGCCCGATATACTTATGTGAAATATTAAAAGCAAATGTTTTTCTTCAGCTTTTTACAATGCTACTGCAATTGTTAGAGTAAATAAATGCTTGGACAGAGTTTAACCACTGGTGAGCGCACGGTTTCAACCGCTACCATCAAAACACGGCGAATGGTGCGCTCGGTCACGACTGAGGTCAACAAGCCGGTTTTTTTCGTTTCGAATTTTCTGTCGTATTTTTTTTAGGTTATAGCTTGATTATAAAACTGAGTCTGGCGGCGAGTCTCGGTGCTGTTTAGGTTATTAAATGATTTATTTAACAAGTATTTATGAGTTTTTTGCCACGCGTCGCGATGTTGGCATGACACTAATGTCTAGTCAACAAGATGGCGCGCGCGCTGTATTGGCGTGCATATGAGTAGTTATTAATAATGAAGTTTGAAGTAAGCAATATTCTATTATTATTGGAATCAAGGTTGCATTAGAATGGGCAGCCTAGTGGTTGTAGATAAAACGTGTTATTACAGATTTTTTTACAATTCAATTGACAGTGTATGGCTGGCTTTATTCGCAATTTCAGGTTATTGCTCTTTTGACAATATGTACTATGTTTGGGTAGCATTTTGTTTTACCTTTTGGGGAAACCATAAATTAAAGCTATTGTAAAACGTTTTGAGGTTATTGCTGCTTTAAAGGTAAGGTTTCGGTACCTATTACCAAACGTATTGTGTTTTACATTAAATAATTTCATTGCTCTATTTAAAGAACAGCTTGGAAGCCCTCTAATAGATACCTTTTAAAAAATGCGTGTGCCTTGTATGCCATGGTCTCGGTCGTATTGGATCAGCGTAGGGACTCTGGTCCCTTTTGATTGTGTAAGTTGCTTTGTAAAACGGGGCTAACATAATCGCATAGCCATTAAAGCACCAAACAAAAATTTGATTTAAAAAAAAACAGCTTGTATACAGGGTTACGCGAAAATGGTGTCTTTTATGTTAAAAGTTGAACTAAAAATTACATTAGCTTGAGATAAAATCATTGTCAATGTCATTTTCATACAATTTCATCATTCCGCAGGCGTTAACGTTAACAGAAAGTGGGTCTTGTCTAACCCCCCTGATACGCTTCTACGCTACGAGTTGCTACGTGCTACGCCATATATGGTACATACTACGCCACAAACGCTACAGATATGCAACGAGCTTTACTATAGAGTTTAGTACCAGAATGCAATCAACATAACCCGTAAAGGCTAATTAATATTTATGAAGACTCGGCAATATAGCTTTCAAGGATGATAGATGGAGCCACAATTGTCAGCATCCAACCAAATTAAGCCTATTATCAATACCAAAAACCGTCTGCGTAAATCAAACACCGCTAGCCGTATTCCATGAGTCTAAGACAAACTCTTAGCTTTATAACCTTAGATTAGAAAGTTGCAGACTGATCTATATAATTTAAAAGAAAATTTATTTAAAAAAAAAATTATGATGATGATGACGCTCGGAGTTTCTTTGCGCGATAGAATCTGGAACATGGATATTCGCCAGAGAACCAGAGTCACCGAGCTGTTAAAGTTTGCAAGTTGAAGTGGCAATGGGCAGGCCACATCGCTCGAAGAATCGATAACCGATGGGGAAGAAAGGTTCTTGAGTGGAGACCACGAACCGGAAGACGCAGCGTAGGTAGGCCTGCCACTAGATGGACCGACGATATTGTGAGTGTCGTTGGCGTCCAGTGGATGCAGATGGCAGGCTGTCGTTCAGTGTGGAGGTTAAAGGGGGAGGCCTATGATGATGATGATAAGATTTGTCCGACAGCATTGATACAGTACACGCTCGAAAAAATCCTGTCAGCTCAATTGTTGTTGCCTGAAAGAAGGATAAAAACAAACATACTTTCGAATTAATATTATTAGTAGAAATGAAGTATTTGGCCGTACGAATCAGGAATGCTACCTGCATATCTGATTTGTATGGCCAAAGACGAATTCGGTAATGGCCAATGGGCCAGTTCGTCCCACCAGTAATAATTTTTCTAATTCTAACACTCATTTTTCCAGAACTGGACCCAAAAAGCTTTGAAGCTCAACGTTTAGAAGAAGAATAGAGAGGCATTAACCCAGCAGTGGGACGAAACGGGTATATAAATTAATAAATAGAATTTTCCCAAATACGCGTGCTTCATCTTCAACCACATCGCTGCTTACTATCAGAAAAGTTTGTACTAAAAGTCTTAGCACAGTTAAAAAAATGCGTTTGACTCTTTGTGCTATTTCCGAAGTTTCCAATCTGTGTTTTTGTTAGTTTGCTACACAGTCCTAAATAATTTATCAACTGATTCGGCCAGCATACCAAAGCAGCAACGGGAGTACATACCCAACTATAAGTTATGTGCGGCCGGTCCGGGTTAAAAGACAAGATAATAATGGAATATACCTTATCTACTGCATGATAGGGTGACCATGGCTGTAATAAAGCGCCGAAGTTTGTAACCAATGAATTTTAAATGCTACACAAAATTTTGCATGATCTATTGCAGCTTTTAGAGAGAATTACAGCGAGGACCGAGTATAGATGAAGGTTTTTTTACTCGTAAAAGAATTTTGGCGTCTGACGTCTAGGGCATTTTTCAGTGTCAAGTATTAAACATTTTTGCAAGTTTCACACCTTTTTGAAACACATTGTATATGACACGGGAAATCGACCACCATGTGATGACCGGCTTAATCATACCCGAGTCATTCCCATGTCATCTATACTAATATTATAAAGAGGATAGATTTGTATGTAAGTATGTTTGTAACGAATTGGCACAAAAAGCAGTGGTTTATGGTTTATGGTTCTTTATTCATACCAAATATGTTACACGTTAAAAATGATAATCAATAGAATTAAATGCTTATTAAAATTACATATACTTATTTTAGTAAAATAAGAAATTAAACATGTTATATTAAAATTGGACTGATTAAGAAAATTCTTTCACTGTTGCGAAGCTACACTATCCCCGAGTGACATAAGCTATAATCTATACCCGTGCGAAGCTGAGGCAGACCGCTAGTTTATAAATAAAATGCTTTATTAGAGGTTTCTATGGGGTTTAAGAAAGAACACAAATTGTTCATTTGTCGAAATGTTTCATTTCGTTATATCACTTACCCACACTCGAGCACGTTCACGAATACTTGATGTTACTGTAAATAGTTCACCGTCTTTATAAGTTCAATATAAGATACTTAGAAAACGATCTTACATGATATCGTAAATTAGTTTTTCAGTGTTGAAAGTTCCAACATTGCCCATAAATGCTACGTAACCCTCGATTTTCACCATTAACCTACCCATATCGAAGCAAGAGTCCGTTTTGGTCCTTAAACTGGATTTGTCTAGTTTGAACCGGTTTGCAGCGCCTCGGGTCTAGTTTTGACTTGATATTGGGTTTAGTCCATTACATGTCTAGGAATATCGCTGCGTTTGCCGAGCTGCGAGAAACGTTTAAATACGCTCCAGAGGTTTGATCGCAAGGTTTTGGCTTACAGTATTTTCAGGTATTTGGACAGAAAAAATAAACTTACATTTTTACTTCTCATAAGCTCGCGTGATGACATACACGCAGAACGCAGAACAGATGACTGATGGGGCCGAAAGGTTCTCGAATGGAGACCACGGATCGGTAAGTGCAGCGAAGGATATCTACCCACAAGATGGACAGATGACCTAAAAGAGACCGCAGGGAACCGCTGTATGCATTCCGCTTCCAACCGGCCCTTTTAGAGATCGATGGGGGAGGCTTATGTCCAGCAATAGACGTCCTAAAGCTGAAATGATGAAGCTCGCGTGAAGATTAATTATAAACTATGACAAAAAGGTTTACACACGTTTTTTATAGGTCGAGATAAACTCCCGCCCGTTTTCGGAGCCATTAGAGTTCCTTCCTTAAAAACCAATTCAAGTATGTTTTCTTAATGGCTCCGAAACTGGTCGTGATCTCGTTTCGACCAATAAACTTAACGCGAGTGTAAGCCGTTTTGTCGTAGTTAAAACTTAAATATTACTTCGTAAAGAGAGGGCCAATAGAACTTTTTCAATGGAACCTTTTTTGGGTGTTCCTCGATAGTTATAATCTGGGTGTCTTCAAATCACGAGTGAATCGGTTTCTTCTAGGCTAGCGTGCTCCATCGTAGACCGCATAATCGCTAACTATCAGGTAAGAAGGCGGTCAAACGCAAGCCTATTTGTAAACAAAAAATTACACTGTTTCCGCGTAACCCTGTTAGAACAGGTAGTCTTTAGGCAACACTTCTGAAGTTACATTTAATTTTTACAGATTATGGCAACTATTGACACTCTTTAGCAGCTGGCAGACTGCTAACTGCTGCTGCTGCTGTCTTATTTAAAAAGTTGGTAAAGATTTTTTTTTATTGAATAGGCTTGCGATTAAGTGCCACGTCGCCCAGTGTCTGATACTAAGCAATGATGTGGTATACGATGGAACATGCTTGCTTAGAAGAAACCTCATAATTTCAGCCGTAGGACGTCCACTGCTGGACATAGGCCTCCCCCATCGATCTCCAAAAGGGCCGGTTGGAAGCGGCCTGCATCCAGCGTTTCCCTGCGGTCTCTTTTAGGTCGCCCATCTTGTGGGTTGACGTCCTACGCTGCGCAAAAGAATCCTATTTACTCGCAAAGTAAGTTAATGGCGTCTATTCTGTCATACCACTCACTAAACTAAACCAATCTGACAGGACTAAAATTATCTGCCTCTCTTTTCATTTTAATACGTGAGAAAAGGATGGCAACAATTTTTATGCTGTCAAATTTAGTTTAGTTTAGTATAGAGTGCATCAGAATCGATGCCATTGTTGTATTAAGTAAAGCAATTTTAGCTAAATCAATTTGCAAAATGGCGATGTTAGCTTAGCGGTAGCATGTGCTCTTTACAATCTGGTTGCACCCGGTTTGATCCTCGGCCACAGTAATGACTTGTTTAGTTTTTAAATAAATTACGTACCGTTTTGATGCCATCGCTTAAAAACGGTGATGGTAAACATCGTGAGTAAACCAGTATATCCAAGAACCTCTAATAATTATTCAAAGACATGTGACATTCACCAACATGCACAGCCAGCATGGTGGATTTAGGGCAAATCCTCTTTTTCTGATAAAAGAACAAAGAAGGAAAATAAATTTTATTCGACACCTATACAAAAACTTATATCTAAAGGATATAATCAGTGTCGAATGGGTCCGTCTCGGCATTAATGCTGAAAGTCAATGCCTATCAGCGCCGGTTTTCAGACGAATCCTTGAGTCCTTGTTGTGTTAAAGATCTGTGCCCCACTGCTGTCCCGCTGTGTGAATATGATGAGTTGATACTGACTAAATACTTATATATATCTGTCAACTTTATGCTGAAGGAAATTATTATTTGTGCGAAAGACAAATGTCATAAATTTTGGAAAAATGTCCGCTGACATATTTGTGGTCACCACAATTGCCTACGCCATGCATGCCTAACCCTCCTTAGCATATAAATAATCGAGCTCACAAAAAAGGGACTGGATTTCCAGTGGTATCATTCAGGAATTTGCCAGTGAATTGTCTTGGGCCAATTTTGCTCAAGATTAAGGAAAGTAGAGATCACGGGATAAAGTAACTCGTAAGGAGTTTGATTTTAAAGTATTGGATATATTAGGTATCTTATTATAACCTGGGTAGCTTCAAGCCCAGAGTGAATAAGTACCTTCTAGGTCTACGTACTCCATCTTCGGCCGCAACATCGCTTTCCATCAGGTGAGTTGGTGGGCAAACGTAGACCTATAAAAATGCCATAGTATAAGTAAGGTCACACAGTCAGGTCTCCGTAATTAGTTAAGGCCGCGATCAGCAGCCAGAGCTATTAGCTTTTGAATAATTTCAACATTCTAAAAGAAAAAATAAAACGCTAAATAGGAATGAAAAAATAATGATTAGACATTATTTTTACAATATTGTTGCAAACTTGTTAAGTAATTTAAAAATGATATGTTTTATTTATGGTGAAGGAGATTAAAACCTTACCATATCTCCCTTGTTTATCTGAACTACTACTGAGTCGTCAAAATGAACTTACAGTCATTTTACATCGACAAACACCTAGTCTGTCATAATAATAGGGTATTTGCCTGTATTAAAAATATCATTAATGCAGGTGTAATCCTAGAAGTGAATTATAAAAAAAAATATATAAATAATTAATGCTGGTGTACTCCTAAAAGATTATTATTATTTAAAAAAAACATAAAAATAAAATACAGATTTCCAGAGTAATACAATATAAAAATATGATTTGCATTGATCACGTGACTTGAATGCAAACACTCTATGTAGATCGAATGTCTTTATGACGTCACACAAAAGTAAATAGAGGCAACAATTGCATGGCGAGAAATATTCGTTTGCTTATGAGTGACGTCACTAATGTCACGTGGCCCTATAAATGCCAAAGGGAGTACGCAGTAGTTTAACAATTTGAATTTTGATCTGTCATTTAAAACACAAATACTTAAAAATTATGATAACAAGATTACCTTATTTTATTACTAGTAGGCCGCCCCGGCTCCGCACGGGTATAGATATATAGCCTACGTCAACCGGGGATAGTGTAGCTTCCGAACAGTAAAAGAATTTTTCAAATCGGTTCAGTAGTTTCGGAGCCTATTCAATGCAAACAAATAAACAAACAATCAAATCTTTCCTCTTTATAATATTAGTATAGAAGTATAGATAATAAACAATTTAAGATGGTTTACGTAAAATTAGTCAAATACCCTATTATGCGATTCCATGGGTTCAATTGTTGGTATCACTGCAACTATGGAAACGGCCCTTTACGCAATACAATTTCCCAGTGTATTATTATCCACATATATTTCTAATATATAAGCAATGGTGGCACAAAATCCGCAGATATCAACGAAAACAACTATTTCAGTTACGAGATTCTGGCTGGATTTTAGGGATTGGATCGAATCAGATATGAAAACAACAACAAGTGCTCTCTATAAGCTTTTAAAACAGGAAAAAGCAACGTTTGAACTATTTTTACATGCTTTCCCAAACATTTTTATTTTATTTTAATGCTACTGTAGAATAGATGACTTCCTACAGGATAAATTTTGACATATATAATTATTATTTTTATGTCCAATTTTACTTTAAGTATTGACATAATATTTGATATTATAAAACAACTATTTGTGGTATCTTGTGTGTATTATTATAATAAGTATATCAGAATAGTGTAAAATTAAATAAACAGTAAAATAATTGCTTATGTAAATGTCATAGGGTTTAGGAGCAACCAACTCCCCTCTCGAATTTGTACACCCTTCGTGGTAAAACATGTTGACCGATAATTTTTTTAAGAACTTCACCTGCACACATATTTGGACAAATAAACGTATATTTATTTTTATTTATTTATCCAAATTACAACTATCATGACAGGAATGTCCTAATTCAATAGCGTCTATTAGAAAATTCCACTATCGAACTCTCTACGATCGCATCCGACCTTTACCTATACAGTAGTCTCACCAATCCGGCACTTTAGTATATAGGCACGTCCAGTAGTCCGGCACAATACAGCTATGAGCCCTACTCTCTCCGCCCGCACCTTCCGATTACATCAGCCGCTAAACTCCAAAGAGCTCATTGGTACGGGCCCGGGATTTGATACCCCTACCTCACGCTTTCAAGTCTAGTGGTCTCCCAAATAGGCTATCACGGTTTTCATCATGCATAATGTTAACCAAAGACGCTGTTCCACGCACGCTTACGTAGAAGAAACCAGCTTACTCTCAGTTTTAGTTTATACTTTTCGGGGAACACTGCCTACGGCAGAGAGTTTTACACCCTCGCTGTGCTTTCAACAATGTGGAATTGAAGTGCTTCTTTTTGGAGCGCTGCGTTCTATTTTCTTACCCTGGTAGCCTAGTCAGCAACATTTATTTCATACTCTATTATACGTAGGTTCTTAATAGGTATAGCATATTTATTTAATGTCAGCAATTATTAAGCAATTTACACACGGCAATTAAGGCCGTGGTCGCACTGGCCAAACTTCAATACCGAATTCCCATTCCGAAGTCAAAGTTAAAGCTATTTGGCAAACGATAGCACTTCGCCAAAAATTGGAGCCAATTGTCATAGCACGAATATATGAGCACCGCTTGGCTTAAACGAGCCTTGAACGAATTGGTCCGTTTGTTGAAATTATGAATTCATAGTCGAAATTATGTTTTGTACAGAAAAAAATGAGTGCTTTTTTTAAGTCAGTTTTAACTAAGCTCTAAATTTGAAGCTAGGTAGTGTAGTTTTGGAAGTATTAATAGCATAGCCACTGGGCAAAAAAATAAATTTTTGTGAAGGATGTTAAGATAATGTTTTTCTCGTTGTTTATAATTATGTAGGTAGTACACGTATTTACAATTACTACTTATTTGTTATAACATATTATGGTTTTAGCCCAACTTTCCTCTTACAAACAAGGTCCAATGGCATCAGTGATCCATAGAGGCCCAGGTGCACCGAGACCGTACTATTTAGTAGATACTTTTTATTCCGGAAAATTAACGGTTCTTGAAGGAATGTCTATGCGGTAAAAACCGCGTAGCTTATAACAAATAAAAACGTAGTATTAATTTTTTAATCTATAAAAAAATGGCTTACAACGTAAATATTGATTTGGAGTGAAGTTTTAAAGAGTGCCAGTTTTCTTGTCATGTAAAATTTGCAGATAGTAAAGCAGACTCACAGTAAAATATAACCAGATGTTACCAGAAAATTTCTCACTCCTTTGCTGTTCTTGTCATAAATTAAAAAGTTTAATTTACGTGCAAATTCTTTCCTTTTCTATGACAATGTTGTATCGTAAACTGTTATTTTGTATATCTCCTGTTTACTAAAAAAAGTTTTCTGTTTTAACAACAAAGAAGATCCCAAGCAACTTTGGTTATGTACATTATTAGCTGCATCACGCGGTTTTACCTGCATATTTCCCTTTTCGGCTTTTTCTGTTGGAAAAAGTATTTAATGTCTGACATTGTGACTTACATTACTGGCCTTCCAAATTTTGTAGAGCGCTCGGGGCATGGTATAATAATATACTTCGCCAGGTATAGCCCTCCGAGAAAAAATGTCACGTGGGCTTCCCGCAATGATGTCGTCAATGTCATGGATACACGTACACGTGCATAAGCAAGACCAGAATAAGTAATTTACAACAAGTTCGAGAGAGATGACGATACACGAAACAATGGCGGACTCTCTATGATTTTCTGTGTTAACTGTAGCGTGAAATTATAACTCCCCAATATCCGTATATTACCTGTGGGAATCCAATAAATCAATATGGTTTTGATAAAATTGTGTTTAATATATTTAATTCGTGCTTAACTTGCTTGAGCGGACAAACCAAATGACAATTGAAATGCTTTTTGTATTTTATTTAATAGTATTTTTTTTTAAACCCAGTATCTGTGTTTGTTACAGTAAAGTGGCAACTGGACAGTGACGTCATTGCGGTACATCTCCCAGAGCGTTAGACCTTGTTTTCTTGGATCATGGCTCGGAGCAGATTCGAATCAAGTCGTAAAGTTTTCGAATTGACTATATAACATTAAAATAAAAAGGCATTTTTTGGACTATCATGAAAAGTATGAGCTGATTCAACGCACACATAACTTAAGTTCATCAAATGCTGCTAAGGTTAGTATGTGGGCACATAGTTTTTAAAAAATATAATATTTAGTGTATTAACGAAAATACCGTAATAATAACGATCATTTATCCAATTATGTTTGAGATAAGTTATGAATTTCATTCACAGGTAAATTTGATACAAGTTTTTGAAAACTTTATTAACTCATACAGAGAACTGAGAACCAAAGTTATCTTGAACTCAGTACTTGCCTTAATTCAATAGATATCTCACGAACATTCATTAAGGCGCTGTATATAGTGTAATGTGTATGTAGCGTTTATTAACGATGTCGATTATTAGGATTATATTGAATCCAGGGTTATAAGGAAAGGGTATGCTGAGCCGAAAGGGGCTCTTTATACTCATAATTATGAATAACATTTACTATAGGATCAAACCTGAATCCGGAAAAAAAATCTGCTCACCATACATTTTGTCGAGTGTCAATGACCGTTTTCTATGGAACAGCTGATATTTTTTTGCGATTTTAGGATTTGTCCCATAGTAAAAGTTATTCATACTTATGAATACAATGACCTCCTTTTGGCTTAGCATACCCTTTCCTTATGACCTTGTATATAATGCCGAGCGTGGATTTTTAATCTAAATAATATGTAAAATGCTTCAAACGAACAAGTTCCGCGTTGATTTTCATAATAGTTCCTAAAATAACTGGCAAAAAACAAAAAGCTAGTTACTTTAAGACTGCAAGTTCAGAAATTTCTTATAAAATAATATGGAAAAAAAATTTGGAAAAAAAAATCTATCGAGAATTTTCTGAGGATAATTGTTTATTTGTGTATTTGGAAAACTAAATAAAGAATTGAAGTTATGAATGAAAAACAGTGTCTCGTGGTTTCACCCGCAATTCCACGGGAACAGTATAATATGGGATAAGAATACCCATGTGTTAATCCAAGGTATAAGCTATCTCCATACCAAATTGCGTCGAAATCCATTCAGCCGTTACAAAGTGGAGTGTGGTCAAACATTAATAATATTATAGTTGAAGCAATCTTACAGTTATTGTAAACAATTTACTTAAACGCTACCTATTGCTATATACAGTGCCTTAATATAAACATTCATACAGGGTAGAATTCAGAGTAGAACTTTCCAGTTCAATTCACTTAAACCCAGTTATATCAGACCGCCTTGTTAACTATTGTAACTTTGTAAAGTTTCCTGGGATTTCGAATATCGAAACAAGCTTCGGTGGTCAATTAGTTAATTTGGAACACTAGTTAAAGGAATTGAAACGGTTACTCGTGCGGCAAGGTATGTATATGTGGTATATGAGGTATATAGATACCCTTTGTCACATACATCGTAAGTAGGTAGGTAGTAATTATAATAGTTTATAAAATAATGCAGGGCGGCATCGAGATACAATTCCTAAGAGTCACAATCTTACAGTGAAAGCAGTCAAAAAATGTCCGAACGCCATTGTACATATATTTTATCAATTATAATATACTTCACAATGCCACATTTCCTCCAATTTAGACGTTATATCACTTGCATAGTGTTCAACGTTAGTTGTCCGCTATGTCATCGTAGCTCTGTCATCGCACGGCTTTGTAGTCTGTTCGCGGCCAAAAAGTCTGCGCAATTCGTAGCGTGCGAGTTTTGGTCCAGCCATTTTTTGGCATGATTGTGCCTAAAAACTCTATTTGTATGCAAGGCGAGCCTTCGGCGAGTGACGACACCACGCATCCCGATTCTATGATGCTTAAAACCCCTGACCAGTGACCATCGGCTTAAACAGCCGTTCGGGGTAAAAACCGCAAAAAATTAAAAATCTACGCTTCAGGGTCAAATTCAGAATAGTGTTTTTTATTGCACGCACGCTTGTCTAAAAAAACCCGATTCACTCGTGATTTGAAGGCACCCAGATTGTAACTATCGGGAAACACCCACTCAGGCAGCGCTTTCCACAGACTAGCAGTTCACACAATAAAAATGGAATCAAAGCGCTTCGTACGGGTTTTCGGAATATTAACCATAAAGCGGTGACAATTTTTCGTACCCACTCTAGTAGGTGGTGGTCTCTGGTGTTAAAGGCATAAAGCCGTGGGTAGCGTTTAGTGAGCGCACATCTCGACATCCTAAGCCACCCACGCCAATATTGCCCCTCGGGAGCCAATATAAAGGTAGCCTTTATGAACATGAGGCATTATACATATCTTTAAAGTGTTTAAAAAAAACGTAATTTGGTCACAAATAAACTTTTTCTTTCTTTCTTTCTTTCTATTGGTAGGCGCCGTACCTATACTATAGACCAGCTCAACACCATCAAAAATCACTACAATAACCCATATTTTTTCAATTCTATACTGTATTATAGTTTACATGCCCTTTTATAGACTTTCCATTATTGTATTTTATATTAAAAAGGACTTTGGCGTTGACTTCGGCCCCACCAATGCCTCGCAAATATCTGATTTATATACCCGAGAATAAAAATAAAATAAAAATAAAATTAAATTGTTGGTTAGTTTTTTTAAATGTGAATCATCTATTGGTGCGCCTTGGTAGTAAAACCGACTCGTATGCCGTGACGGCAAATATTATTATGCTCTCTTATTCCGTCATGTTTCACATGTGCCGGGTGCTCCGTGACGGACTTTTGTTATCTGCTAAATACTCTGAAATAGCATTTCCATTCTAAAATGGCATTAAAACACATTGAATTCAATCAGCGTCGGATCAATCCCCAGCTCAATTCGGGCCTGTCGGCATTCTCAATGGCCATTCAGAATAATCCACATAAATAATGCCAGCAATTTCGTGAAAAAATATAGTCGCTTTGAGAGTCATCAACTGAATACACAATTCACTCTTAACATTCATAACAAGACCTTTTAGACTGAGAGATGTTGGCTAATTTTATTTAGCTACGTGAGTCAAGAGCGATGGTAGCCGGGCTACTAACATGGTGCACTTCAATCTGACGGCACCGATCTGCCGATCTTGAAAGTTTGATCCTCAGCCCTACGCAGATAACTTATTTAGTAGTATTTACTTAATTTTTTTTTTGTAGTTTCAATGACATCGCTCCATAACGAAAAAAACATTGTGAGGAAACCGGTATGTCCAGGAACCCCATAAGTGCAAAGATCGAAATGAACCGCAGGAAAATAAACGGTAGTTTTACTCTGTAACTTTAATTTTGTCCCTTTGTAACTGGTTCCGAAACTGTGGTTACAAGGGTGACCTAAGCGAAAACTCAAATTATTTTGTTTATGACAAAAAAAAAAAAAAAAAAAACTCCAAATTTGTATAACACTGTTTTAGACTCTCACGATTGTTCACTAAAGTTATATGATTATTTATCAGGAGCTTATTCCACACCCTTACCACGGTAAATATCCCGTAAATAATCAAATTTGTGTATTTTTTAAACACTTATTAAAAGGTTTTCTTTAGTAAATTGATGAAATAATAGCTCCTCGCATAAATTTCTAAGGACTCTGATTATAATACTTACGGTTGAAAAGCCAAAGACCGTTTTATTGTATTCATCTAAATTAATTTTGTATCTAATATTTAAATTGGTTTTTAGAATATAATCAAAAATTTATGCGGACTGAAACGAAACTTATGTAAGGCGAAATAAACCAATAAAATACTACTAAAATTCTGCTATTTCACCTACGTATTTTTGTATTTTAGACAACACTGACACATCAGATAATCGAATGAGTTTGAAGGAAGAGGTTATGTATATGTTTGTATTTTATTACTATTTTCTCCAAAATGCTGGATTGATTTTAATATACTTATTTATTTGGGTTCCGTAGTAGGTACAACAGGGACCCTAATTCTGTAGAACTTTCTAACTTTAATAATTATTAGGATAAGTGTATGAAATTTTTCTCACTTACAGTTTAATTATAGATTACAATTTCATATCTTTTTATTAATTTTGCACTTTAGGGGTGAAATGGGGATGTTTTTTTAATGTACCTCATCGTATATTTTGTGGTTTATTAGGTTATTTGAAATGAAAGTAAGGTCCCTATATCAAGTGTATTCTTTGCGAAATATAGGACGTCAAAATGGTAAAAGTTGCCCTCTAATGCTTTTGTATTTCTAAATTATTATATATAGGAACTTATAACTTGCCATACTAATAAGGTTATATTAAAAACCTTTATTAATATTTATTTCAAACATTTTGTGATTACAATTTTTGGATACATTATAGCTTAAAAAAAATTATAAATTCAAGACATTTTAGCTCAAAGGTTATTGAAGTTTTCGTAAAATGATATTAACAAAATGAATGATGAAAGTTTCCCAAATACTGCCTTCTTTGGCTAAGCCCTGCGAACATTTCTTAGTCGAAGGCTTAACCGTAAAAAAAAATAAAAAAAATCGGGACATTTTTGCACACACACACATAAAAAAGTATAATGATATGTTGGGATGATAGGGTACATCTTTTAAATTTGTCATGTCCACAGAGCTTTTTCATTAGACTTTTATTTAATTGCCAATTTTTTTACTATTTTTGACCATTATTATTTATTATGGTTTTGGCTACTGAACCCTGCCATATGCACCAAATGTTTCACTATCTACCCCGCGGCTCTATCATCAGTTTCCAAGTCTAATGACCTCCAAATTTGAGCTGTTATTGAGGTTGAATCTTTTAAGCCTTTTTTAAACTGTAATTAGGCAAGGCCAGACTTAATTTTGGACTATGCTTGGAACAATGGGATCATTGCGTTAGCAGAATAAGAAAGGCGTTCTTTCCGACTTCATCTCAAAAGATTTACATATAGTTGAGAGACCTTATTACCCGTAGCTTATTGCGGTTATTTAATATTACCATCACGAACAAACGACCAAAGTTAGCCCGTTATATTCCAAGAACATTACGTTGAAAGTTGCAGTTCGCAAATTGCATTAAACTTGCCTTAATTGACCATTATTGTTGCTAATGAAAAAGTCTCGCCTTATTCTTAGAGTAAAGTTTAAAAATAAAGTTTAAATAAAGTTTTGAAAATGGAAAACAACGATTGTTAAAAGCCTGTACATACGCATGGTAGAGTTTCATAGCCACGCCAAATGATTTTTTTCGCTTGTTTCGGGTTTAATTATTACCTAAATAATGTCATTTTTTAATTTATTTAAATTACCTACATCATTTATTTTTACCATATAAAAATGTCAATTAATAGATATTATTAATATTACATAATTAATACGTCACAAATTAACAAACTACTTAATTCTAATTATAATATAAACTAATCTAGTCAAACAGCCCGCCCCGGATCGTTCCTGGTGCAAAAGTGCCCATAACACTGGCAGCATTCCCACGCTGAATGGCAATGGCCAATCTTTGCACCAGAAACGAGCCAGAGCGGGAGTCGCCACCGTTATCTCGTATTCTGCGGCCCACTTCTGAGATCAAGCTCTTGGCCTCAGTGCCCCAACTGCCCATAGATTCCACGGCAATGGGTACAAAATAATACTGTGGCTCCATTGCCGCGTCCTTCTGCCGCTTTCTACAGGCGGCATCCTCCGCTGCTGCTGCCGGTGTATGGACGGTTCGACTCAGGTGTGTGGCTGCGACAGTGCTGACTAGTGCTTACCTAAATTAAATAAAACTAAAATAATATGGGTTCCTTGTGGTACTACAGAACCCTAAAGAATGAAAGGGAATGCTAAGCCAAAAAGGGTTTTATACCTACTCATCATTATGAATAACTTTTACTATGGGACCAACCCTGAAAGCGGGAAATATATCAGCAGTTCCATAGAAAACAGTTGAATCACACTTAACAAAATGTATGGAACTGCTCATCTATATAATATCATCTATACAGGGTTACACATGTCATATAAATTATACTAAGCCAAAGGAGGTCATTGTACTCATCATTATGAACAACTTTTACAATGGGACCAACCCACATCGATCACATCGAGGGCTTCGATTCCATATTTATGGTGCGAACTGCTAGTCTAGTATTGAAGTTCGCTGCCTGAATAGGTGGTCCCCGATAGTTACAATCTGGGTGTCATCAAGTCGAGAGTGAATCGGTTTCTTCTAAGCAAGCGGGCTCCATCGTAGACTGCATCGTCGCTTACTATCAGGCAAGATGGCGGTCAAACGCAAGCCTATTTTAAAAAAAACTGATAACGCGAAGAAATTATCAGCTGTGTCACATTTTAACGAGTGTCAACGATCATTTTCTAAGCAGCAGCTGTTTTTTTCGCTGGTTCACCTTAGTGTAGAGGCTATACGCGTAACCCTGTATGCCATCATCTACATACCGTTACGACTTATTTTTTAAACAATAGACTGCGTTTTAGCCTTCAGTCTCATCAAGAAACCCACAAGTGGGTTTCTCGTGACTTTTATTATTTTACTAGTCTAAATGACAAAGTAAATTGAAGATCACAAAGTCTCGAATAATAACTCCACTTTATGTTCGTCGCAAGTTTTTTAATATACGATGTTGTGGTAATAACTTGGAAAAGTTTTTATTAGTTACAAAATTGCTCATATTTCCATATTATAGAAAACTTTGTAAAGTAACAATGTTTGAAATTTATTTTCTAGTAAATTAATGAGGTGATTTAGTCATAGATGCTCTGTGATGTTTAATTCAATTTTGGTGTTGAATTGTTGTTCATACTCTTTCTTTGTTGCGGGTTCTTGGCGCTGTCCATTCCTGGTGTTACCATGGTAACTCTTTGTTGTCACATATTATATTTAAATATAATATAATACAATATTATAATTATATAATTAGTATGTCAAAAATGGTGTGTTCCTACTCGTTGATGATGAAATTTTGTAAAGAGAGTAGATGTCTGCCTACAAACTGCTATGCATTTTTGCAGAGTTGTGTAACAATAAAATGTATGTTATTCACTAAGATAAACAATAATTTAAAAAATATATATTTTAAGACACGTCATTAACGATGTGTCGTAACTGTATTGTTATTAACTTACTTGAACTTTATATGAACAAGACATTAAAAGTATATGGTTCGTACGTATTCTATCTCACTCGCGTATTTTAACATAATTATTTGAATATACATAATTATATGAGATTTTTGAGTCGCGAATGAATCGGTTTCTTTTTGGCAAGTGTGCTCCATCATATACAGCATCATCGCTTAACATCATGTGAGGTGTCAGTTAAACACAAGCCTATATAATAATAAAAACAGTGACGTAACACAATGATTCAAAGTAGGCACTTAAGTAAAATCAAAGCTGTAAAAAAAGAAAATAACATATCTAAATAAACAGTAAAATTTTCATTTTAATTCAAAATGTCTAAAAAAAGCTTTTAATGTCATTAATATCTTAACATTAACGTAGTTAGGATTAATGATGATCTAGACATTAATGACATGTTTTAAATATATTGACATTGACGTAATAAGGCCGGGAAAAGGAATGAGAATTGGGTGGTTAGTGAACAAACGTGATAGCTAAAACAGTGTATGACGTAATAAGATTGGCAATTATCAAGAAATTAATGACATGTCATTTAATATCTTGAAATTAACGTACGAGAATTCGAAACAAGAAACCGATAACCGATGGGGAAGAAAGGTTCTTGAGTGGAGACCACGAACCGGAAGACGCAGCGAAGGTAAAGACTACATGGACCGACGACATCCCACTACATGGACTGACGACATTGGGAGAGTCGCTGGCATCCAGTGGATGCAAAAGGCAGGCTGTCGTTCAGTGTGGAGGTTAAAAGGGAAGCCCTATGTTCAGCAGTGGACGTCTTCTGGCCGATGATGATGAACGTACAAGAATCAATAATGATCAAGACATTAATCACATGTCGTTAATCTCGTTAATGTCTCAAAATAAATTTGTGAGTATCTATCAATACATATATCACTCTATTTAAAAAATAAGTTTTAAACATTGGAGAAATCTCACACACAGTTACCGAATGTTGATAAGTAATTAATTACTTAATTTGAGATAAGATGGTAATCTAAAAATAATAATGAATGTAGTTTTAGTATATTGTAGGTACCTAAATATCTATGTATTTAAATTTGTAACGTGCTTGAAACACACACCGTCTTACCACAAAAGATTTAAGAACGCTTTAGACATGTGTTTAGCAATTGTTTCACTGCGAAAAATATGCTAAACACATGTCTAAAGCGTGCTTAAATGTTTTGTGGTAAGACGGACAGTGTTTTCCCAAAAATTTTATAAAAACACAGCGTATAGTCACAATTATCAGATTTTTCTAAAAATCATTACTACCGATACTAGTCCGAGTTTATCATTAATCTAAATGTGACATTTCATATAAATAAATCTTTAATATCATTAAAATTTTCGACTTTGTCTAGCAAAATTTACGTTGACATTTTGATAACTTATTTTAAAACAAGAAAGAAAGAAAGAAAGAAAGAAAATAAATTTTATTCGACACCTTTTCAAAAACTTATATCTACAGGATACAATCAGTGTCGAATGGGTCCGTCTCAGCATTAACCAAGCAACCCGCCCAAGCTTTGCACGGGTATAAGTTTTATTGTTTATATAAACCTTCCGCGAAAAGATATCTAACTGATGGTAAAAACAGCATAAAAATTTATTGCGTGGTTTAGGAGGAGTTAACGAATATGCAGACAGACAGACGCAGAAAGCGACTTTAATTTAAACTATTTAAAGATTAGACATAGAGATGAGATTAGAGATGTGAACGTATTCATGGTACTTATATAAAAATATGTGATGTTTTTTATACAAACGTAACAAAATTTGCAATATAGTTAATAAATAAACTATGTATAGGTATTATTGTTTTGTTTTTTTTTTGGAATTTCTTTGCGCGATAGAATCTGGAACGTGGATATTCGCTGTCGAAGTCACCGACATAGCTATTGAAATTTGAAGTTGTAGTGGCATTGGGCAGGCCACATCACTTGAAGAACCGATAACCGATGAGGAAAAAAGTTCCTGAGAGACCACGTACCGGAGGACGCAGCGTAGGTAGGCCTCCCACTAGATGGACTGACGGCATTGTGAGTCGCGGGTATCCAGTCGATGGAGATGGCAGGCTTGTCTTTCTTTGTCGAGTTCTAAGAGGGAGGCCTATACGTTTAGCAGTGGACGTCTTATGGCTGACGATGATGATGATGATAAACAGTTATTCACGACTACGTACGCGTAGACTTTCATATTAACTTAACTCCATTTGACCCCTTAAACTCACCTCTGTCATAAAATTGTTTCTCAGCAGATATCAGCAGATACCCCCGAAAGGGTGATTGGGCCAAGTCCACCACGCTGGCCCAGTGCGGTTTGGTGGATCTCAGCGGATATACTCATATACTATTTATAGGAATGTATCTACCAAACTACAGCTTTGTTGTAGTTATTAAGTTGATTTTACAGTTAACGCCATAGCTTGTTCCAACCTAAAAGTTTTTTCCCCACGCGCATAGTCGTATCTCTGTTAACCAAGCTGGCTAACTCCTGGCTTCTCGCCAGTGTTCGCATTATTGGAAGATATGACTTAGCTGGTATAATCCCGTTAGTTAGCTTTTAACTGGAAATAACCTGAACCTACAGAAGTAGCTTCTTTATTTATAGTAGCTTAGTGTAGCTTTTTTTTAAGCCTGTTTGGTTATAAATTTGGCATAAATATTTATATTTATTTATATTTATTTTTTTTATTTATTTTTTTGCTTGTGTGAAAAAAACCGGCCAAGTGCAAATCGGGCTCGCGCACTGAGGGCTCCGGACCACCACAAAATACAATAATTATCAGTTTGAAAAAACGATTTGTGCCGACTTAACGCCTACCAAAATAACCAAGCAATAGCTACGCCATGACATAGTTAATATTTTAAGTGACTCTCGGTATAACTTTTAATTAACTGAAATTCGTCACCGACTAGGACTTGGCTATTATTTATTGCCATTTGTTCATATACTTTAGAGTGTGTACTATAATCATGCCAAGTTCTACGCTCGTATACGTATTACAGTTTTTACATTAGAGCTAATACAAAAATACGTTAAAAAAATACATTTGTTGTACCCGTTTTTACTTTTAGACTTTAAATAATTTTTTAGTTAATCCGCCGTAACATTACATATTCTGTGAAAATTTCAACTAGCTATCCATTAAGGTGCGAAAGATACAGCCGTTAATAGGTAGGACAAACGAACAGACATACAGACAGACAGACAGACGTCGCAGGCTTAGTAATAGCGTCCCGTTTTTCCCCAAAAAATGGCCCAAGTAATAAAAATATACATACCGACCGTATAACAAATTTTAGAGTGAAACATTGTTTTGGTATAATTTTTATTGATTAATATTTATTTTGTACTGCATGGCAATCGTTACTATTTTCCGTGATCTTGATATTCACCCGAATAAAAAAAACGTAGTGCAAACGATACATGTCATAGTGAATTCGTCATCATTTTGAAACCCTACACCTATAGAACAAAAATCAAGATAGTTAATCTAAATCATATTAATTACCTAGTCAACAAAATAATCTTATCATAAAACTGTCCCCATTTCCTATAAATATTGGCAATTTTTCCGAAATAACTTATTGTCTATCATTAAAAGATTGTAATGAACATTTGGAAAATGTGGTTGTTGTTGATCTGCATTTATTTTGGACTGGTGCATGGTGAAGATAGATTCGCGTTGAATATTTTGCATTACAACGATTTTCATGCAAGGTAAATACAACACTATTTCACTTATTGTTTTCTGGCAACATTTTGAACTTTAAAATTATGTATATATCACTACGTCCATTTGTCATTCAGCTAAAACATGAGTGATGACAATCAGCACGACCTATTGCGGTATTATGCAACTTTCGCTAATTGCAGTTTACTGACGCATAGATGCTAGCGCCACTGGCGACCGGTGGCAGTAATTGAAAACATTAGAAGCCGCAAGCTGTCAAGTGGGCGATTATCGCTATTTTGATTTTGTTCTCTGTCAATCCAAGGTTAATCTATACTAATATTATAAAGAGGAAAGATTTGATTGTTTGTTTGTTTGTTTGCATTGAATAGGCTCCGAAACTAATGAACCAATTTGAAAAATTATTTCACTGTTAGGAAGCTGCACTATCCCCGGGTGACATAGGCTATAATCTATACCCGTGCAAAGCTGAGGCGGACCGCTAGTCAAAAATATACTAAGCCAAATGGGGGTAAACAGCTGTAAACAGATTTAATAATGCGATAAAAAAAAAAAATACAGTTAAAAATAAATAATAATAAATATTCGGGACATTTTTCACACACGGTCATCTGACCCCAAACTAAGCAAAGCTTGTGATATGGCTGCCAGAGACTGATATACATACATATATAGTTTTAAATACATACTTAAATAGATATTAACAACCAGATATAGAACAAACACAAATGTTCATCACACAAATGTTTGTCCTAGATGGGAATCGAACCCACGCCCCCAAGCTCAGAAGGCAGGTTCACTACCAACTGGACCAACGGGTTATCCTTCACATTATTCGTTGAGTGTAAATTATATTCTTATATGGAACGACAGTTTTTTTTTCGCGATTTTAGTGTTGGTCGCATAGCAAAAGTTGTTCTTTTTGATAAGTACATTGACTTTCTCTCAGCTACCACAGTTATCTCTAACCTTGTTTAAATACAGAGTATAAAGAGTATAGTAATACTTGTATAGGCCAGAGTGAATAGGTATCTTCTAAGTCTGCGTGCTTCATCTTCGACCACATCGTCGCATACCAACAGCCGTGTTGGTGGTCAAACGCGGACTTAACAGCGTTAAAAAAAATACAAAAGGACGAGTTTTCGTTTCATCGTTACTCAAATTCTTGTTTTTTCTTCTTTTTTCTTAACTTTTTAGGTTCGTAGAAACTAGTCCTTGGGGATCTGCCTGCAACCCAGAATCAGCTCTATGCATCGGTGGCTTTGCTCGTCTCACCACCCTGGTCCGAGAACGGCTGACTGCGGAACCTCATTCTTTACTCCTGAATGGCGGAGATAGCTTCCAAGGAACCATTTGGTACAATCTATTGAAATGGAATGTCACTCAGGACTTTATGAACCTGCTGCCTCATGACGCCCATGTAAGTCTTGACCTTGAAATTATATTTACCCGTATTGATATTAGTTGTTGTTGTGTTGCTATTATTTCTTAGGTTTTGGCGATTATAAGACATTGAAATTAAATACTTTTAACTGATTTTGCCACAGTACCTAAAGACAAGGGTCTTTGACTAGTGTGTGTTACCAGTGATGACATATGGTACTGAGACGTGGTTTTTAACTCTTGGCCTTTTGGAAAAACTCAGAGTCACACAATGGGCAATGGAGAGAGCTATGCTCGGAGTTTCTTTGCACGATATAATCCGAAACGTGATTCGCCAAAAAACTAGAATCACCGGCATAGCTATTAAAATTTGCAAGTTGAAGTGGCAATGAGCAGACCACATCACTCGAAGAGATAACGAATGGGGAAGAAGAGTTCTTGAGTGGAGACCACGAATCGGAAGACGCAGCGTAGGGAGGCCTCCCACTAGATGGAACGATGACATTGTGAGAGTCGCGGGCGGGTGAATGCAGATGGCAGGCTGTCATTCAGGGTGGAGGATAAAGGGGAGGCCTATGTACAGCAGTGGACGCCTTCTGGCTGATGAACGGATTTTATCGCGTGTAATTTACATGATAATTCCTGACTTTTCAAACACTTTGCAGTGTCATGGTCAGAGTTAGACTAGATGACGGATGTCTATTGTCTCTATGATATAAAGCAATTAATCATGGTGTGTATTTTTTTATTCACACTCATTGAGTTTAAATCTTCAATAATGTGATAATATGCAATCGAGAGAACTGCAGACGGAAGAGGCCCCTCAAAAATACTTATTTTAAATCTTTTTCATGTAGTTAAATCTGTCGTTTTCTCCTACTCGGCATGGATCATCTCCAATTCCCTCCGTTTCTCTATATCTTCGGCCAGTTTTTTTCGATAGATTGAAAGGCCAAAGTTGGTCGCGCTGGTCGCGCTCCCATTTTGGAGGGCCACTGACCGTCTTGAAATCACGACATGACTTTTAGTTATATATTTATGAAAAAATTCGTTGGTAAAAGAACTTACATTATCTCATTTCGATAATGTATGTATATTATCTTTTTTAGGTCCTTGGCAACCACGAATTTGATGATGGCATAGACGGTGTAGTACCTTACTTACAACATCTGAATGCTCCAGTGGTGACCGCAAACATAGTTGATGACCTAGAACCTTCTATTCAAGGCTTGTACAAGCCCAGCGTTATTGTGGAAAAGAACGGTCGGAAGATTGGGATCATTGGTGTTATTTTAGCTGATACTAAGGTAAATTTGGTGTCTATATTCTACAATTCTATATTATGACTTAAAACTAGCTCAAGCAATTGATAAAATGAATAAATAAAAATAATTAAATAGCTATTTACACCTGCCCTCAAAAAACGTGAGACGTTTTGCTATTAGACGTTTTTATAACGGTCAATATGCGTAGTTGGACGTTTGGCTACTGAAACGTATTGATCATAAAGATAATCTAAAAGATTTTTTACATATCCTAACATAATCCAATAAGCGAAATGTTAACTTGACTAATAAATAACATGTAAAAGCGGTAAGCGTCAGTGATACAGATGTCAAAATGACAGGTCTCTTATAAATATAGTTATTTAATTATTATTTGACGATATGTTTCATAACTATATAAAATCAAATGAAAGCGCCTGAACCCACTTTAACTGTAAGAAACGAAATATGCCTCTGCCTTATTTTAACAAAAAAAATATTTAAAAATTTTCAGAACATTGCGGTCACTGGGAATTTAGAGTTCACTGATGAAGTGGAAACCGTGAAGGCAGAAGCGAAAAAATTGAACGCACAAGGTGTTGACATCATTGTTGTACTGTCACATTGTGGGCTAGATATTGACAGGTATTTAATTAGGCTAATATTTATTCTTATGGTATTGTGGCGTTCATTAAACGCACACTTATTTATATTTATGTAAATTATATAATTAAAGATCAACGGGCTTCGTTTTACTTTGAACCACATTGTCACCTCACCGAAGAAGCGAAATTACGATTAAGAAATGCTTTGCAAATATCTTTCTACTGAGTTATTTTTCATTTTTTGAATTTCGAATTTGAACGTAACTTTCGTCACTTTGTTATTTGCAAACCTAACCTATACTGTCCCACTCATGGGCAAAGGTCTCCCCCATTTCTTTCCAGACAGTTCAATCACCCGCCAAACTGACCACTGTATCTGGCACGTGTCGAGGTCATCGCGCCCTTCGACCAAAGTAAAATGAATGGACGGGTCCAGAAGAACGCTTTTTTAAAAGATTACAAAATGAGCGCCAGCGCTCATTTCGCTTTAGTCGGTCTTTAGCCGTAGGAAGTGCAACACGAGACTTCTGTTACATGACAACGAAACATCTGACAAAATTATGCCTTCGTGTGCTTTTCTGAAGTGTAAATACACAACAAAAAAACAGCTATCTATGTTTTTGTAACAAATGTACTGTACATGGTTATAATTAGGTGTTGAAGTATATGTCCGATGGTTTTGACTCGTTTTTACTGAGCAAGCTCAATGGTTATGGCCCGTCCATTCATTTTATTTTGGTAGAAGATCGCGCCAGCGTTTTCAGGCACCCACTATGTGATCCTCTGGGCCCATCTATCAGGGTGCACGTGACCACGCCACGTTCCCTGGCCACGTGACCACGTATTTGCAATTGATAATAAAGTAAAATAGCAGGCAATTCATGACCACGGCCATATCATAGAAGAAACGTTGGAATAGTTATGTGCACTGTTAAATTAAGTTTCATTAATAATTAAATTTCAATAATAATTAAATTTCAAAAATAATAGTAAATTTCAATAAATTAGTAGGTACAGGTTTTTAAGTGTCATCTATCTTCAACCTTTTACAATTCCTGAAGTTTTAATACTTTAACCAAAGTTGCTCCCACAGTGACTTTTTTCCTTAAGAACAGGTTCAAACGGCATCATAAAAGCACCTAATTGTCTAAAACGCACTTTTCAGTGAATGTACATTTCATTTAAAATCTGTAAATTAAATAAATTTATTTTTGGGACATTTTTGCACACACGGACATCTGACCCCAAACTAAGATAAGCTTGTAAATAGCTGCCAGAGACTGATATACATACATAATATTCCTATACTAATATTATAAAGAGGAAAGATTTGTATGTAAGTATGTTTGTAACGAATTGGCTCAAAAAGTACTGGACCGATTTTAAAAATTCTTTCACTGTTAGGAAGCTACACTATCCCCGGGTGACATAGGCTATAATCTATACCCGTGCGAAGCTAGGGCGGACCGCTAGTTTTTAATACAAATACTGAGATATTAACATCCAGATATAGAATAAACTCAAATGTTCATCACAATGAATGAATCAAATATGAATGATTGTCCTCCTAGGTGGGATTCGAACCCACGCACCCAAGCGCAGAAGCCAGGTTCACTGCCAACTGGGACACAGAGGCAGTCAAATTCAAATTCCAATCAAAATATTTCTTAAGTGAATAGAATATTTCTGAGACCCTTTTCATAGACTTACTGTCTCTAAAGTTTCCATCTTATATAGCAATTGTAAACTTCACAGACAAATAGCGGCAAATGTACCGCACATAGACATTGTAGTTGGAGGCCACAGCCATTCCTTGCTTTTTAATGGAGTACCACCACACAGCGCGTTTATGCCTGAAGGACCTTACCCAGTAGTTGTCAACCAGGGAAATAGAAAAGTAAGTCGGTATGTTGATATATCTATTTAATTTGATTGCGTTTTTGGGGTTCCGCACCCAAAGGGTTTAAACGGGACCCTATTACTAAGCCTACGCTGTCTGTCTGTCCATCCGTCTGTCCTACCGTTTAATGGCTATATTTTTGATCTTTGGAACCGGAATAGATAGCTTGTTGAAATGTTCACAGAATATGTTATGATGCGGTGGATTAACTAAGAGGTAATAATAAAATCAAAAAGTAAAAACCAAAGGGCTTCCAACAAATGTTTTTTTATACGTATTTTTGTATTTGCTCTAGTACAAAAACGGTAATACAATCGTCAAACTTGGCATGGTTATAGAACAAGTTAATTTTTTTAAAGATTTTTTACAATTACAGGTTTTAATAGTGCAGGCTGCTGCTCATACTCAATATCTTGGGGAGATCAAAATGTTCTTTGACGACGCAGGTAACCTACTGGAATGGGTAGGCGATCCTCATTACATTGGAAACGAAGTGGAACAAGGTACGTTATCTTTGGTTCAATTACTATATGAAAAAGTGTCTATAACAAGTATTAATTGAAAATGCTAAAACCCCTGATAATCTTCAAACGGCTCAACACTCAATACTTCTGCGCTAAAAATGCGCTGCCGGAATGGGTGTTCCCCGATGGTTACAATCTGGATGTCTTCAAATCACGAGTGAATCGCTTTCTTCTAGGCAAGCGTGCTCCATCGTAGACAGAATCATAGCCTAACATCAGGCGTGATGGTGGTCAAATGCAAGCGCAAGCCTATTATTTATAAAAAAACACTCAGTAATTTATTGCATAATATGACAAAATTCACATGCAGACCATTATCTCTAGTATATAATCTTTGCCATTATATAGCATGTTTAATATTATAGGTATCATATGATGACACTAATCGGGTATGGCAATAAAGTACGGAGCGGACAGATTTATTCCATAATTGATTTGTCTTCTAAATACTCGTTAAGGCTATGGTAACATTTTGCTAGCAAATGCATTTAATGGTAGCATTTTTTTATTTTTTTTTTGGTTGCGTTTTGTTGCTTTTTGCTAGCAATATGTCATTTAGGGATTTGGAAAATTTATTTTCATTTATCTAAACTGATTTTCATGAATCATAGCTAATAGAACCATTGATCTAGTCACATTTCAAACAAAAAAACGCAATCAAAATTGGTTCCGCCATATCTGCATTAAGGGCACTGTGTGCCAGTAAGGTGCACAAAAAACCTGTGACATTACCACGTTGAATAACTAAATACAATTTTTTGATCAAAATAAGTGCCAGATTTTAGTTCCGCCCATCTACGAGGCGTGTGGACAGCTCTTTAACCATACTTACTCCAAAAGACCGAAAACCACGGTGTCAGGGTTTAATAAATTTGTATGTTTCAGCTGAAGACATATTAGCCAAAATTGATTACTACTTGCCTCAAATAGAAGCAATTGCATCCGAAAAGATAGGGGAGTCGATGGTGCACCTGTCTTCAATATGCAATTGCGGTGAATGTTCATTGGGCAGCTTTATTTGCGACTCTTATTTGGATGCTGTAAGTACTAGAAAGTTAATTTCATTGCTAGCCAACGGTTGTATAATTAGTTGGGTTGTAAACTCTACTGTCAGTTTTAGGTTACCTAAATCTAAACGTTTTCCACCACAGTCTATTTCGTAAACGTGGTTACAACATTTTTGAGGATAAAAAATCACTGTATTGTATATATACAGATATATATATATATATATATATAAACAGGATATTATTGAAATTGTTTTTAAGCAATTTTTCTCATGATATTGTATAAAAATTATAAATTGAGCACCAAGGTGGAAGACCCAACCTCGGTTTTAAGGGGAGGCTGCCATTCTGGCTTTCTTCTATACTTTCATTCGGTTTCGTATTTTTTTTTTTTTTTTTTTGCAGGCAATGGATTTAGCTGAGGATGGAAACTGGCACTATGCTCATATGTGCGTTTTAACCCGAGGTGCAATCAGAGCTGACATACCTCAAGGAAGTAAGCCAAAATAATAATGATATTTATATACGGTAAAAATATACGGCAGCCTTAATGGGTGCCGTACCTCATATCATAGACCAGCTCAACACAATCAAGAATTCATTACAATAGCCCAGATTTTTTTATCCTATGCTGTACAATAGTTTCATAATTCCCATTAAAACTCATCCCATAATTGTATTTTATGTACTTTATACTCAATACGGCCTTTTGGTGTTTGGCTTCGGCCCCACCAATGTATCTCAAATGTCCAGGCTAAGCCTAAGAAAAAAACTAAAGTGATTTCTACATTCTGTGGGTCAGTTAATACCTTACTGTCGCAGCACACAAATACATCAGATACATCTAACGGGATATTAGACTAAAAACAGGGTAGATCGTTTAGTCTGCACCTAGCCTTGAACTGTTCAAAAATCACGTCGTTGCGTTGGTCTGCTTCTACGTGAAAGAGGAACAAACAATCAAACACGATTTCACATTTTACTTGTTACGTGTGTAGCGGGCATTTTCTGCAAATAGACCATACATTGGCCCATTTTGCGTCACCCAGCTGCAGTTAATTCAGCCACCCGGTCTCCTCCAGGAAAGCCAGTAGCTCGCTGATGCCTGCGCAGGCCTCCCAGTGGGGTTAGATAAGACCGGTTATATAAACAGGTTCATTCTAAGCAAGCGTGCTCTATACAGGGGGTCTAGACGAGAACCACTTTCTGTTAGCGTTAACGCCTGCGGAAAGATATGAATTTGTATGAAAATGACATTGACAATGACATTAGCTTGAGAGATATTATCTCAAGTTCACGTTACTTTCATACAATTTGATCTTTCCGCAGGCGTTAACGCTAACAGAAAATGGGTATTGTCTAACCCCCCCAAAACGCCTGGGTGCGAGCGAGCGGTGATCCGAGGATAGTGTTTCGTTATTCTGCTACGCTGCTGCACTCAAGCAGCAAATGTGCTGCCGTTTTTTAACACTTATAATATTAGTATGATAAATTTGATTTCCAGACGTAACCTACGAGTCAGTGGTCAATGCTACTCCATTCGAAAACTACATAGAAGTGTTTGAGCTGAGAGGTGACCACATAATGGAGGTACTGGAGTACGGAGTCGCCAACGACCTTTGGCCGGGCGCTAGAATGAACCAGATTTCAGGTTAGATCTATAGAATAAACGAATAAAGAATAAACTTCAGTGCTGGTCGGTACTTTTAATTTATACTTGTGCCCCGATGTTTTTTACAGTTAAGTAAAACCGCGAGGTATCAATATTAAATTTGTTAGCTATCACTTTTTATCTACTTCATTATAGTCTCTCACTATGAGCCTTACAAGCAAGCTCAAAGTCGCACAACGAGCTATGGAGAGGGCTATGCTCAGGGTTTCTTTACGCGATCGAATCAGAAATGAGGAGAGCTGTAGACGAACGAAAGTCATCGACATAGCCTACCGGATTAACAAGTTGAAGTGGCAGTGGGCAGAACGGATGGCCAATGGGGCCGAAAGGTTCTGGAATGGAGACCACGGACCAGTAAGCGCAGCGTAGGACGTCCACCCACTAAATCGGCAGACGACCTAAAAGAGACCGCAGGGAAATGCTGGATGCAGGCCGCTTCCAACCGGCCTTTTTGGAGATCGATGGGAGAGACCTATGTCCAGCAGTGGACATCCGATGGCTGAAATGATGACTTTTTATCGGCAATTACTTTTCTGTAAAATTGTGAGTTATAAG
Source organism: Agriopis aurantiaria (assembly GCA_914767915.1). NCBI lineage: Eukaryota > Metazoa > Arthropoda > Insecta > Lepidoptera > Geometridae > Agriopis > Agriopis aurantiaria. The sequence goes on along the minus strand of OU612001.1, from coordinate 3,999,773 downwards.
TTTTGATAGAACTTCGATTCCTAATTTAATATTACCTTTAATTCTAGGAATACGTGCCAAATTCGACGGATCCATGCCTCTCAATTCTAGAGTGCTGAACGCTACAGTCCGGTGCATAGATTGTGATGTGCCAAGATATGAACCGTTGGAACTTGACAAGTACTACAGGGTTGTCACGCAAGGTTTCATGGGTGAAGGAGGTGATGGCTTCACGGTGAGATACACTTAGAACCTCTTTACTTCTTTTACAATAACACTACTCCAGCCATCCTAATTTATTCTCATTATTCGCTTCACAATTGATTCTCTTCTCCAGAACCCTTATTATCTATATCTTTCGATCTCTATCTCACATGAGATTTCTTGCCATAAACGCGTGTCCTCATAACATGAAAATGTAATAAAATAATACCAGCCAAGTGCGATACGCACTGAGGGTTCCGTACCACCACAGTATGGCACAGCTAGCCCATAATAGTAAATAATACTGTAAATTTATTGTTAGCAGTGTTCTCATGGAAGTGATGTAATATCTTATATGAGAATAAATGTCTATAAACCTAAACCTAAACCTAATAGGTTAACTTGTTAGAGACAACATCCCATCAACGACCAGGCAGTCACCCATCTAAGTACCGACCGCGACCGAAATTGCTTAACTTTGGTGATCGTACCAGAACCGGAGATGAACAGAAATTTGTCACCGACTCGCACTTGCCAATTATTTATTATTTGTTGTTATACTTTAAAATTTGTACTATAAGTATGCCTGTACGTAATACCATTTGTACTTTAGAGCAAATACAAAAATACGTAAAAAAAATACGTTTGTTGTATGAGGACCCCCCTTTCGTTTTTACTTTTTGACTTTTGAATTATGTCTTATTTAATCCGCTGTAACATTACATATTTTGTGAAAATTTCAACTGGCTACCTTTTACGCCTCGAAAGATACAGCAGGTAATAGGTAAGACGGACAGACAGACAACGTAGGTTTAGTAATAGCGTCCCATTTACATCCTTTGGGTACGGAACCCTAAAAACATCAAATGCGCGAACGAGATCGCTGCACCTGGTATTCTAGCCTTTAATTAATATGGTTTTATAACCTTCAACACATTGTCTGGAGTGATTTCATCAAATAACATGATTAATATCTCGTTTTCAGATGATTGCCGAAAACCGCCGTAACGTGAGAGTAGTAGGCATAGACTACGTTATTTTAATGGACTACATCAAGAAACAGTCTCCAGTCTTCATAGACCTCGATGGACGAATTGACATTGTTAACCCTTGCATGTCCTAGAAGTCTCCGAAAACTGTTCTCTCGTTTTTTTCTTCAAATTAAGACTATTAATAACGACATTTTCAAAATCGCACATCTGTTTTTTAGAATGATGACAATAAAAATTCAAATGAATGTTTTCTGGTTCATGAATTTGGTTAAACCAACCGTAAATATAGAACATACAAGTACTTCATTGGAACCGATGGGGAGAAAGTTTCTTGAGGGGAAACCACGAACCGGAAGAAAGAAAAAGAAAGAAAGAAAATAAATTTTATTCGACACCTTTATAAAAACTTATATCTAAAGGATACAATCAGTGTCGACTGGGTCCGTCTCGGCATTAATGCTGAAAGTCAAGGACTATCAGCGCCGGTTTTCAGACGAACTCTTGAGTTTACACTTACATTACACTTAACACAAATTTACATATATATTATTACGGAAGACGCAGTGTAGCCTCCCACTAGATGGGCCGACGACATCGTGGGAGTTGCGGGCATCCAGTGGATGCAGATGGCAGGCTGTCATTCAGTGTGGAGTCCTATGTTTAGCAGTGGACGTCTTCTGGCTGATAATGATGATGATGAAGAATTACTTTATAAAAAAAAAACCCCTTTTAGTCAAGAATAAAATTATAAGCTTTATTTATTCTTCGTATCTGTGAATATCAACTTGGGCTTGAAAGTAGCAATACGTCCATCTAAACAAATCGTCTAATTAGGAATACGACTAAATAACACAGTTTCCAATGAGCAAAGCGTACAACTATTAAAGTGAATCAGTCAAACAAAAAAAAAATAAGCTGGCTAACGCAAAAAGCAACATATTGACTGGTTGCGAACATCTACCCTCCTCGGACATAAACTGTGCGGTTAATTAGATGTTCACGTCTGAACAGTATGCTTGAGGCTAGAGTATCGCTGTCTCTGTAGATAACTCAGGTCGAAAACCAACCGAAACCAGCTGGGTTTTCAACACTCAACAAGCAGTTTCTCATCAGCGCCTCCAGCTACTTCGCAACAGCACTGTACAGCAACTGTCACACTACACGGTGTACTGTAAAAATCCTCTAATTCCATATTGATCGCAATACATTTTTTTATATGAGCCAATCTTACTTTTTGTGACGTTTATCAAAATTGATTATGCCTTATCAAAATTGTTAACAATACTTACTTGCATATTTATTAGAGGTGTATTAGAGGTGTGTGTAAAAACCAGTCCTTAGTTTGCATGTGTTGTGATAAAAATGTGGTATTTAAAAAGTTTTTTGTTGTTATTTTATATTTCAATAGGCAATGTGGTAGTAGGACAAAGTGATAATAACAGATACGCGTTGAATATACTGCATTATAACGATTTTCATGCAAGGTATGTAACAATAGAGAGCCGTCTATTAATGTTTATTTCTTCCAGATTTTATGCTTCATCATCATCATCATCATTTCATCCATAGGACGTCCACTGCTGGACATATGCCTCCCTCATCGATCTCCAAAAGGGCCGGTTGGAAGCGGCCTGCTTCCAGCGTTTCCCTGCGGTCTCTGTTTGGTCGTTTGTCCATATTGTCGGTGGACATGGACATCCTACGCTATGCTTACCAGTCCGTGGTCTCCATTTGAGAAACTTTCGGCCCCATCGGCCACCTGTTCTGCGTGCTATGTGCCCTGCCCACTGCCACTTCAATTTGCTAATCCGGAAACTTTCGTTCGTCTACGAATCTCCTCAATTCTGATTTAATCTCGTAGAGAAACCCCGAGCATAGCCCTCTCCATAGCTCGTTGTGCGACTTTGAGCTTGCTTGTGAGGTCCATAATGAGAGACCACGTTTCAGTGCCGTAGACCACTATGCTTAACAAATTTTAAAAAACGTTACTATTGCATACCCAATTGTACAGAAATATTTAGCGGTCCACCCAATAAAAAAATTATTGACATTCCGTTCGTTTGACTATCTATATAATTGTTTGACAATTTTTTTTTGTTGACCTAGAAATTATCTATTTTATGTTGTGTTTATCTTCGTCATTATTAATATTACGTTTCACTTTGATTTTTTATTTGTTACAATAAGTTTTAATTATTATTTTTGACATGTAACACATTCTTATGAATAACTATGAAACTATGAACTACGGACATGTCATAGAATATATATTTTTATACCATTACCATTGCGTGTACAATAAATACAAAATTTTTCAACAAAAAAAAAACTTCTTTTCTCCATCATCGAGCAGCAGAAGGAGAAAAAGAAAAGAAAAAAAACTCGTGAAAAAGTACACATAATTATAATTAAATTGTTTAATTTTTATTTGCATTTTTGCCCGTTATACTTACATAGAATAAGATAGCGTTTTACTGATTTGATAAAACCTCTCTTATTTGTCCCTTAAGCCATGTTGGTGAAACCGCAGGTAAAATCTAATAATAGATATAGATTAGTGACATTAGTTTTATTGCTGACAAAGTATCAATTTTATCACTATCGTATTTGAATTAGATTAAATTAATATTACATTTCACACACCTATTTCATGTTCGATGATTTGATAACAAAAACATAATTCATGAACATTTTGATGTCCTATTTGCATTATCTACTCCTATTATAGGTTACTCGGAACGGTGGTATTAAATCGAAAGGAAGTCATTAAACTCATCACTGTGAACAACGTTTACAACGTCTCAACATACGAGACTTATCCTGATATTGCAAAAAAAAACAAAACTGTTTTATAGAAGAAAAAAAAATCACACTTCACTTTAGATTTTTTACGTCATCATAATCATAATCAGCCTTTTAACAGTCCACTGCTAGACTTTTAGCCTACCCTCGAAAGGGTGATTGGGCCATATCCACCACGCTGGCCCAGTGCGGGTTGGTGGATTCACAAACGCCATTGAATTTCTTCTCCGTACGTATGCAGGTTTCCTCACGATGTTTTCCTGCACCGAAAAGCTAGTCGTATGAAATCCGTACATAAACTCCAAAGAGCTCATTGGTACGGGCCCGGGGTTTGAAACCGCGACCTCACGCTTTCAAGTTTAGTATTTTTTTTTAATAAATAATTGGCTTGCATGTGATCGCCATCACGCCTAATGTTAAGCGATGGTGCGGTCTACGCTGGAGCACGCTTGCCTAGAACAAACCGAAAAAAAATTTTTTTTTGGTTATTGTTTTTTTTAATTTTTTATTATGTATTGATTATTACTGGGATTAAAAACGCACAACCTAAGCTTGATCAGTGCCCCCTGGCTCCGTCATCATAATTATATCAGTTCAATAGTTCCAAATTATGCTATTGTCTTTACGTTGCAAAGTTTCAAACTGATACAACTAAAAGTAGGTGAACATTATCTTCCAAGAATTTTTGACACAGTTAAAAGTTTAGCTAATAAAAGCGTAGTAATTAGAAACCATGCATCATAGTGGATTAGGACTCGTCATCCCTCTCCTTGTGTCCAGCAGTGGCAACATGAAAGGCTGATAATGATGATGATGATGATGAAGTAAAAACTAACACTATAATCTCTCATACCGAGAGCAACATGCCACTGCACTGACGCGCCGCCCTGCGCTGCTCCCAGTGTGATGAGTTAGGGGGCGTCCACACCATCATTTCAACAGGACGCCTACTGCTGGATATAGGCTCCCATCGATCTCCAAAAGGGCTGGTTGGAAGCGGCTTGCATCCAGCGTATCCCTGCGGTCCATTAATTACATGAGGTGATTTTGGCGATTTGTCGACCCTTCTCCCTTGGTGAGATGTCGTGAGATTTGAATTGATCCCCCCCCAACACCTCACGTAATTAATGGACGCCCCCTTAGCAGGCAGCACCAGAGCTGCGAACAAAGTAGTTCGTACGCTCGCTCATATTTCGTAGTGGTTCCTTCTCAAAAAAGAAAGGAGAAAAACCCTGGAATGCGTTAAAGGCTACGCATCAGGAGTGGCACAATAAGAGCCGCTCGGTCCAGCCGCGTGAGTTCCACGAAGGTAGTGGCAGATCGGGACAGGCGCCCATAAGTCTCACGGCGTGGTACCGGCGTTGCAAACATAATTTTGATCGGAAGGATCCAAGATACAGAATAATGCTTGAAGAGCTAATAACACAAGACGAAGAAAGAATGTGGTACAGAAAATTACTAAGAAATATATTTTACACTTTTAAAACACAAAACCTAAACACTTCAACAAAAAAACTCACCCGATTATCTGCAATTCGGGGTTCGAAATTAGATTAGGTTGAGAGAGAAATTTGCGACTTCCACTTGGAAACGTAGCGGCACCAATAGACAGAATTTATGGCCGGAGGCCTTTTTATCATCTAATCCTTCTCGAAAGTACGTATTTCCCAAGTTTTTTATATTATTTTGTTATTAAACGAGGGTTGATATTTGTTTCGTTTAAAAGTGAAAGTGATCTGACATTACGTCAGTCACTTTCATTCTGTCAACGATCTTTATGTCAACGTGGTGACTTTTTTATTCGTTAAGTTGGCTGCTAGCGTATGTGCCATTTGCCATGAACGGAAGATATTTTTAGAACCGTTACACGCGCAGACACCCGTTTCAGCTGTGCTGCTCCTGGCATGCGTTTAGTTTGTAAAAACTGGACGCATATATATGAGGCACTGGAGATAAGTTCTGTGTGAATTGGAGCGAAAGAGAGTGTGCTAGATTTCCCGCTGACTGAAAGTTTGCCGTACGAGTATACGATAGCTATTAGGATTTTCTATCGTGAGGATGAGAAAATAAGGTGCAGTGCAGAACGTGAACCTTAACGCGCCTAGATACTGTTTGTGGTCATGCAACTTTTCGCTATCACCTGAACTGAATAGCTTTAAGCAGGTGATGGTACGACCCCTGCATGCTCAAAATGGCATATTTTTCTAAGGTATTTATCGAGTTTGACAGCGTAAACATCACTGGCGTGCCGTAAAGAGAACTCAGATTATGTTATTTTGAAGCGCGTCGTCTCTATAATGATAAAATGGTGGCCGAGCATGTGCACTTCACAACTTTTCGAACAGGGTACCGTAACAGGGTACACCTGTTACGGTACCCTGTTCGATCCTCGGCCCTACACCAATGACCTATTTAGTACTCAAATAAATTATGTGCAGTTTCGATGCCATCGCTTAAAAACTGAAAACATCGTGAGAAAATCTGTATGTCCAAGAATCTTGTTCAAAGAGATTCACCAACATGCACTGGACCAGCATGGTGGATTAGGGCCCATCCTCTCTCTCTCTCTCTCTCTATCTCTCTCTGAGAGAAGGCCTGTGTTTCAGCAGTAAGAACATGATAGGCTGTTAATGATGATGATGCTAAAGTAGCTCTTATTGGAATGCATGCAATGTTATTTTTCTTCTCTGAAACCCCATTAGGTTTGTAGAAACCAGTCCATGGGGAACGATATGTAATCCTGAATCAGCCCCTTGCATCGGCGGGTTTGCTCGCCTCACCACAATGGTTCGCCAGCGAATGGAAGCGGAGCCTCAGTCGTTACTCCTGAATGGAGGAGACAGCTTCCAGGGCACCATCTGGTATAACATCCTCAGATGGAATGTCACGCAGGAGTTTATGAACTTGATACCTCATGATGCTCATGTGAGTTACTAAATAATATGTCTTGATCTTTTGCTCATAATTTTTTCATAGCATGAAACGCTTAGATTGGAAAAATTAATGATACTCCATGGTATTATTCTTTGTTATATGACAATAAAAAATGTACAATAAAAGTATATAGTAATGCGAAAGTAACCGACCCTTTGTCTTCCTGTCTGATAGTTTGTAACCTCTTCACGACTAAATGGGGGAACCAATATTGTTGTTATTTAACAAGGAGATAGAATGCATCATATTATACAAACAGAATACTTTTCACTAAGAAAATTACGAAAATCTCGTGGGCAAAACCACGGGGTGTACCTAGTCTATTATAATGCAAGCTTTATAAAAACATTTAGTCTGTAGATTGTTTTTTAGATAATCAAGTAAGTAAACAAGTGGGATTATTCTGGTATGTCCTTCCCCCGCTATTCTGTCCCCTCGGGAGGACATACAGTAAAAAAAAGCTTGGTTTGTCCCCTTTGTTACCGGCAAGGGAACAGATCGAACTAATTGTGTGGTAGACAGGCAAATAAAATTCAGACCGCAGAAAAGGCTACGTTTGTTTACATTGTTGTACAGATCGTACCCACAGTATTTTGTTAAGAAACATTTTGTATGGTACTTTTTAATCCAACGCTATTAATTTGGTAATCACTAACTTGGATCTTTTACATTTTCAGGTCCTAGGAAATCATGAGTTCGACAATGGTATAGAAGGTGTGGTACCATACTTACAACATTTGAACTCTCCAGTCGTAACAGCTAACATTATAGATGATGAGGAACCAACCATCCAAGGTCTATACCAGCCTAGTATTGTTATTGAACGGAATGGAAGAAGAATTGGCATTATTGGTGTTATCATTGCATCTACTGACGTAAGTTATTTTAAGGGATATCAGCATTTGACTACAAGCAAAAAATTTTTTGTTACTGACAAAATAAAGGAAGAGGTTATAGAGATCGATAGAGAGTCCTAAGTACGCTTGGCGTTTCTCTGAAGGATCGTATGCAGAACAAAGTTATTCGCCAGATCACCAAAGTCACCAACATAGCTCAGTGGCAGTGGGCTGCTCATGTCTGTCGCAGCATTGATAAATAATCATTGGAGTAGACGTGTTCTGGAGTGGATACCACGAATTGGCAAACGTATCGTAGGACACCCTGAGACTCTATGGAGTGTATATATATGTAAGGGAGACTGAAAGCAAAAAGTTGAAAGCCAGGCTGTGTGGCATACCTTGGAAGAAGGCTATGTCTAGCAGAAGACTAAGATAGGCTGATTATGGTGATGATGAAATCCACGTCAGGATAGGACACAAAACCCTCATACTTTTAGACTGGACTACCCGCAATTTTCAGCCAGTTAGTGACCACTTCCGCTAGAAATTCTCTGGTGACCATGGTCACGGGCTCAGTATGTGGTGGTTAGTTTTATATATTTTCCACAAACAGAAAATACTTATATCTATTTCTATAGTTATATCTACATTAGCGCCATACAAACTAATTGTTAAGAAAAAATTGGTTTGGACAATAATGGATTACTATTCATTTACAGACGTTAGCAGCAACTGGAGATCTAAAATTTACTGATGAAGTGGAAACTGTAAGAGCTGAGGCTGAGAAACTAAATGCTGATGGCGTCGACATTATTATCGTTTTGTCTCATTGTGGTTTAGATATTGATAAGTAAGAAATAATTGATAGCTTTATTTTGTTCTTTTTTTGTATATCTTTGATTAAATATTTTTTAGTAATATCTAAGCTTGCGTCTGACGCCTACTCACTTGAGGTTAAGCGATGATGTAGTCAACGATGGAGGACGCTTGTCTAGAAGAAACATTCACTCGCGATTTGAAGACGCCCAGATGCATAGACTTGATTTCCTTTACGTCAATTGCTAACCATAATAATATAGTGCAAACTGCCTCGTCACTGATCATCACCATTGCATTGTGGTGCTTTATAAAACGCAAACCGACGTACTCAATATGTATCAGCAGAATATTGCACAGATATTGAACAGCACAGCAATGGAATGCGATCCCTGCTTTGGTGTTACCTATAAAGTAAAACCTGTGTCTCTTCAAGACAAGAGTGAATAGGCACCTCAAGAAATGTGCCCCATCTTAGACCGCATAGTCACTTACCATCAGGTGAGTTGTTATCAAACGCAAGCCGACTTCATCATAAAAAAATAAGCCCAAAATCGAATTACTTGTTTCTGGTTTCACCATAAATGAAAAGTAGTTATTTGTTTGCTTGTTGCCTTTTCACAAGAAAATGGTAAAACAGAGAAAAACAAGAATGTAGTATGCACCATAAAACGAATATAAGACACATTTTAAAAATACTTTTACGTTTTAGTTTAGATGTATGAAACTGGTAATATCCGAATAAATCTGCAGGGAATTCTATTTCTAACAAAAATATTAGCAGTCTCTTTATAAAAGAACCGTGAAATACTGACGGACACGGTGAAACTATCGTAAAATCAGTACAATATTGACTCAAAAATTGTGTTTTTTTATTCTTTAGATGACAACACTGAATGTAGTCAGTTAAACAATAATTGTGGTTTGTAACTACTTTTTTTACCATGGTTAATCCAAATGTAGCCATTATGAAAAATCCCTTGTGAAAAGATAAACTGGTTTGATTATTTATAAGAGTTACCTAGCTTGCTACGAACCCAAAAAAGCGAACTTAATCAAACTTTATATTTACTTAGCGAGTTCAAATTACATGTAAGATAATTGTCTAAAGACTAATTTAGATTGTTTTATGAAAATTTTCAGCGAGATAGCCCTACACGGAGGCCCTTACATTGACATCATAGTTGGGGGTCACAGCCACACTTTACTGTACAACGACGATATACCGGAGAACAGTGGTTGGACAGCGGAAGGTCCTTACCCTGTTGTGGTAGACCAGCCTGACAGAAAAGTAAGTCATGCACAGAACATTACAGAAACATAACTCTATTAGATTAAATAATTATTAATTGAACAACTTTAAAATTAGAAACTAAGTGCTCAAACAAAATTATTCATACTATAAAAGCTGGTTCAAAAACAAATGAGCTAAATTTAAAGAATTTTTTGTGGAATCACATTTAACGCTTCTTCTATATTATAAAATCTGTCATTTTCAATATACAATGTTTGTAAATCAATGGATAATAAGCCAGAAAGATACAAAATAATGCAGTGCTGTAAGTAAGTAGGGACAAGAGTAGTACGTCTACATGGATTGCTTTGCGAGTAATAGAGCATAATTTCAAAGAAGAGACAAGAGGTACATCAGCAACGAATCCCTAATTCAGACTAAGCTACTTAGTCTTGAGTATCAGTGCAAAGTTGCTAGTCTATCAGTTTTTAATTGGATACATTTCGGAAAGTAGGCATCAGATCAGATCTACATGGTCTAATTTCTCCTGTACATTTTTCTATCAGACTGCCAGAGTGGGCACGAAAAGGTGACACTGCTTCATGGTTGATATTCCGAAAACCCGTACAAACCGTTTTGATCCCTCTTTTATTGTGTGAACTGCTAGTCTGTGGAATGCACTGCCTGAATAGTTGCCTGTTTCCCCAATAGTTATAATCTGGATGTCTTCAAATCGCGAGTGAACCGGTTTCTTCTAGGCAAGCGTGCTCCATCGTAGACCGCATCAGAAGTTACTTGTAAAAGAGAAATCATGAAAAATTACGAATACTAATTTGTTATTATACATTTTCAGGTTCTGATTGTGCAAGCAGCAGCACATACAGCGTATCTTGGCGAAATAAAACTGTATTTTGATGATGCTGGAAATTTACTGGAATGGGAAGGCAGCCCTCATTACATTGGAAATGAAGTTGAACAAGGTGACTTCTATAAATTATTTTTTAACTTGCAGCCCTCCGCGGTTTTAATCGCTATCCTACAAGAACCGATAAATATTTATTTGGGATATTAACAAGTAGCCTATTATCTGACAGGCTGGCTCATCACGATCTTGAATCTTGAAAAATATTTGAGAACCTAGTTTTGACAGCCAGACTCTTCATAGAGTGTATGGGAATTAAGGGTTGCCAATTATGGGAGTTGAGTGTTTTTATGATAGTCTACGAATAAAGTCGCGGTAAACAGGTAGTTTATTATTAATTAGTAGTATAATACCTACGTTTTCACGATCTAAAATTTTAGCTCCGGATATTCTGGAAAGGATCAATTATTACCTGCCGATGATTGAAGAGCTGGCATCCGAAGAGATCGGTCATACCATGGTCCACTTGTCGGGCAGCTGCGCTTGCAGTGAATGCAATCTTGGCAGCTTTATTTGTGACGCTTTTATGCATTCTGTAAGTACTCTTATAAATTTAGGATTGTTTTTTTTCCATTTACGTAACTGTGTGTTTAATAGTTATAGTGGCTTAGCGATGACAAACAGCTGCTTCCTCGATGCCAGCCGCTCCACTGGATGCCAGCACAATTTCTCATGATGTGGTCGGTCTATCTAGTGGGAGGCCTACCTATGCTGCGTTTTCTGGTTCGTGGTCTCCACTCAAGAACCTTTCTTCCCCATCGGTTATCCGATCGGTTTACAGGTTACCAACACTGAATTTTGCTGTTTCAACATTTCGTTTAGTGTGGATAACATTTTTCTATGGCAACACTTTAACAGCTTTTAGCAACAGGTCACCTGATGGTAAGTGGTCACCGTTGCTTACATACACCTATAATGCCTAGGGCATTGTCAGTGCGTTGCCTATCTTTGAAGACTCTATTCACCCTTCGTTTGAAGCAGTCCAAATATATAATAAATAATAATAAATAAATATTTGGGACATTTTTGCACACACGGTCATCTGACCCCAAACTAAGCAAAGCTTGTGATATGGCTGCCAGAGACTGATATACATACATATACATTTTTAAATACATACTTAAATAGATATTAACACCCAGATACAGAACAAACACAAATGTTCATCACATAAATGTTTGTCCTAGTTGGGAATCGAACCCACGCCACCAAGCGCAGAAGGCAGGTTTACTACCAACTGGACCAACGGGCTATCCAAATATTCAGCTGATATTCTATCGCGATTTTAAGGTCACATAGTAATAGTTGTTCATAATGTTGACTGCCATGGCCTCCTTTCGGTTTATTACTACCGATCCATGTAACATTACCCTATTATCAAAAAAAAACTGATCCAATTAATACCTGATAAAAAAAAAAGTCTCGGAAAATAAAAATTTTTTTTTTTTTGCTATCTACATATTTTCATATAATACTGCTCTAAAAACAAAATAGATACTCTTTATAATTCGAAATAATCTTCTCTAAATTATTTCTAGCTAGCTGCGCTCCGCAGTTTTACCCACTATCCTACATATTATATCGTGTGATTTCAGGTATTAGATTGGGCTGAAGGTGACAAGTGGCATTACGCTCACTTCTGTGTCATCAACCAAGGCGGCATCCGAGTTGGCATTGATACTGGTGGTAAGACAAAAACATCAAATGCGCGAGCGAGATCGCTGCACCCGGTATTCTGGCCCCAAGGACCTTATAATTATATACCCAAAGGGGAACTGAAACGTCCTTGTCTGGCCCATATGAAAAAATCCACGCGGGTGAAACCGCGATGCGTACTATCAAAACCGTTTAATTAGCTGACTTAAAAACGTCATCATCATCATCATCATCAGCCAGAAGACGTCCACTGCTGAACATAGGCCTCCCCCTTTAACCTCCACACTGAACGTCAGCCTGCCATCTGTCTGCCCGCGACTCTCACAATGTCGTCGGTCCATCTAGTGGGAGGCCTACCTACGCTGCGTCTTCCGGTTCGTGGTCTCCACTCAAGAACCTTTCTTCCCCATCGGTTATCGGTTCTAAGATCGATGTGCCCATTGCCACTTCAACTTGCAAATTTTAACAGCTATGTCGGCTACTCTGGTTCTTTGGCGAATATCCACGTACCGGATTCTATCGCGCAAAGAAACTCCGAGCATAGTTCTCTCCATTGCTCGCTGTGTGACTCTGAGTTCTGTGATTTCAAAACGTCAATATAACGTAAATTTGCTGTCTCGTTTTCGCTCGTGGTCATTTGTAAAAAAAACGTGAAACAAGAAGACGGAGCTAGTATATCCAATTGTTTCCTATAACTTTCACAATAGCTTCCGATATTGCCATATATTTTAGCATATACCTATATGTAGGAAACGTAAGTTCCATACTACCGGAAAACTACTTACAATAATGGATTCGAAATGGCCTTAAAGGTATTGCATACGATTGGGTTTATCCTCTCTTATTCCTCTTTTAGATTGGAAATGCTTACTTATTTCTCGCGCATTCTAGATAAAATTGTTCAGACTTTTATATGTTTTATTTACCTATTACTGTTATTTTAGTAACATTAAATAAAGAGCAATTATTAATTTATTTGTATTGCAACAAATTAATAACATTTAAAGGCAATCCAATGTAAAAGTTAAAACTTAGAACATGCATATAATTTACTCAATATTTCTAGCTGCAATTGCATTGAATGTAAATTTTTTCTGGTTTGTTTCTTTTTGCCACTACGACTGAAAATATTCGTGTCATTTTATTCGAGAGGCCAGATAGAATCTGATTTACTAGCAACTGGCAGTATGAATGGAATTTTGTTACCGTTTATACCCAACGTTTAAAATATAATAAAAATATTCCATTTGTTTTTCGTTTGCCTTTTGTTCTGTTTGCACTTGGTACTATTAGGGGTAGTTAGGTAATCTATTGCTGTGTGTCCCATGATACAACATTCAACATTCATAAACTTTATGATTTCAGTCATAACATTTGAGTCGACAATTCTCTCAACGCCCTTCGAGAACAACGTAGAAGTGTTCGATCTGAGAGGAGACCATATTCTAGAAATGCTTGAATACTCCGTAGCCAACGATCCTTATGCAGGCGCGAGAATGCTGCAAGTTTCAGGTACTAATATTTTACTATCAGACAAGCGCCCTTATTATTGATGTCTGTTTGTGGTTCAGATTATGACAGTTATCATCATCATCATTTCAACTGTAAGACATCCACTGCTGGACATAGGCTTCCCTCATCGATTTTCAAAAGAACCGGTTGGAAGCTCTTTTAGGTTTATTGTGACAGTAATCTAATGCTATCCTGCTTGCATCAATTTACACAAAACACGTGCTTTCAGCTCTAGCTTACAAAGCAATGGCAAATAGAAAAGTACCATCCAGCTGATCACAATATCAGATGAAGCCGTTGATCTGATCTGATTATCTAAACAGTTTATGATATCATTCAGACCACACTAAATAAATATAACTTAGATCCAAAGTAATCGGATGATGATGTCAGAAGAAAATGTGATCGTCATCGCTGTTGTTGACGTCAACCGATATCGTGATCCGTTGACAAGGGAAGGGCTGGGTCGAAGCTTGCTTGTTTTGCTTTCTTTACTAAATTAAAACTCTACAGTTATTGTTTTCATCAAAAAGGCTTGGGTGCGATGAAGTAGTTAAAACAGCCTATTAAAAAAAAAATTGCATAGCTTGGTTGGTTAGTACAGACTAGGTAGACTAAATGTGTATTAATTTGATCTTGATCCTGTACTTAAAAGCAATATTTTGAGTTATATAGCTCAAGTTATCGTTGGCTATAGTAAAATTAGTCGTGGACAAAACAGGCTGTTCCGTCGACCCCTCCAAGGACCTAGGGGTAAAGAAAAAAAAGTTTTAAGTAGACACCTTTTTATTCCATAGGTAGCTAACAAGCTAATGGGCTGTTTGATGGTAAGCGATCACCGTCACCTATCTGTCATTTTTTTCTTCTGGGCAAGTGCCTTTATTAATTAAACAAAATACAATCTAATAATAACACTATAAATACAGTTAGACTGCCCATAGACTGTTGAAGGTCTAAAGACAATCCAAATGCTGCAGCCCACTACCAGTTGGCAGCGTACCCAGCATGCTGGTGGCACGCTAAATGACAATGCTTATGTGGTGAGCCACAAATTTGGTCACGCGTCGCATTAACCAGGCGCTCTGAAAGATTTTTGAAAGTAAGGTTAGCTCCCGGTCCCCAATGGTCCCAAATGTCTCGCCCCCCCAATGTCTCGACCCCAAACGCCTCAAATATGTTACCACTGCCGAGGTTAGCATATTTGCGCCGCTTGTGCTGCTCTGCCGAAATCTGCCGGCAGCCGAACCAGCCTTACCTTGTGTCTCAGGAAGATGTTATTATCACTATGGGATGAAAATATGATTGTGTTAATTTTACGTTTCTTCTCTACTTTAAGATAAAATTGGAATGCATGGTGACGGTGTAGACTTATTTCATAAAATTTATTGTGAAAAAGTCAACCCTATTTATTAGAGATCAGGTTTCGCAGATTATTCGACTCCTGTAAACTATTCACGTCTATGTAAGCAATGTGTTGTAATTTGTAAACAGACGCTCTCATGCATATTTAAACGTTTTAATTGTATAAACGCAGATTGGAGAAGCATCATGCCTTTGTATCGACAGTCTGTAATCTTACGGTAATTCATCAAATAGATATTTTGAATTAGCAGGCCGATTTCAAACGCTGTCAAGTTCAATTACATTTGTTAAATGAAGCAAGACTCCAGTCAAATGTTATGCTCTATTTACACGTGAAAAGCTCCTGACACCATAACCTTTGGAGTAGACGTGTTCTAGACTTAAAACTGCGCTTTGGTGAAGCTAGCATAGAACGTTCTGTGACTAGTGACGATATACGAAAAGCAATTGGCAATAAGTTGAAGTGAAAAATCCGTAGATCAAGCTGAGTGGCGTTGTTTTATGTAGAAGCCTGTGTTTATCAGTGTTCTGATGTTAGCTGATGATGTCGATGGCCTGAGAATTAGTTTCAAGCAAACTGTCGCTCGTGCCAGTTTTTACCACGTGTATTGATATCCATGTTATCCACCTTATTTTAAGTTCTTTTTCATCAGTCCAATGCGATTGAATGTGACAGTGTTCGTAATCGTTCTGCAGGGTTACGCACAGTGTTCGACGGAGCCCAGCCACTCAACGCTAGGGTTGTCAACTCGACGGTCAGGTGTATTGACTGCGATGTCCCTAGATATGAGCCGTTGCAGCTTGACAAGTACTATAAAGTTGTGTCTCAATCGTTTATTGGCGAAGGAGGAGACGGATTTTCTGTGAGTGGTTACTTTAACACTTTCCACACCCGTTTCACTCCCGACTAAAAGGAAAGCACATTGAAGTGTCTTCCCTAAATTGTATGTATGACACGCTGACAACGCGTTGAATACGCGTTATTCGTTACTTATAAAATGTTACTTTAGGTAGAGTATATTGCTTATATTTCAATAGTTTGCTTTTAGCTTGGCGTGAAACTCGTTTCTTTTTTTGTGAAAAGCCTAACCTTGTCTTCAAGGATAAATCCAATGATATCTTTGAATTACTATTAATTAAAACCTTATGAACCATTCAACTGCATAAATTTGATTAAGTAGATCAGCACAAAAAATAAATAGTTCAAGTTTTTTACTGTTACATGATCTCAAAATATATTTTGCTAGTGGTATCTTTCGGAGCAGTGTTTTTTTTTGCATAAATAGCCTAAACATTTCTCATAAAATCTAGTGTAAAATTTGAGAGCGCAAATAACTATCATAGTGTAGTCAAGAATATCTGCATAAACACGTACCCAATCTACTCCCTACTATGTGAACGGCCTTTGTGAAAATTAATATCGACGATACGACAGACAGCGCAAACAAGCTGTAAATTCTTTAAAAAAATATGACTTCGTTATTGACTTTCATGTTTGACTTTACTCGTTTATGTGTCACTGCTACAATGCACTCCGAGGATTATTGCTTTTTTAGGCCAGGGCTGAGCATGAGTTGAAGCATTTAGACAAAAAAATTACAAAGCTACGTACAGTGATAGACCCAAGTCCTACTGGATAGTTGAGGCGGCGGTTCAGCTTTGCGACACGAACACACGTTGCGTTTTTTTTTCTTGCTTCTTGTCTCGTTTGTCGTACATTTATCGTGTCGCAGACTGTAAATAGGACGACCGTTTAGCTGTTTAATAAAGTAATATCGACTCCACGTACGACAAGCATTAGCATAATATTGTATCCATAATGCGCCCGACGACCTTCGATGGCGTAAATACTTTTTGATACAATTTGTTTTGAAAACTAGCTTTAAACTTGCTTGTAGGTTCATATTTTAAGCAAAAATACATTTTATTTGAAAACCGTAGTAACCTACGTATGTAAAATACACAGAAATTATGTTTCTAACCAGTTAAGCTGGGCGTCGTTCATAGACAAACCTAGTATCAACAATTTAAAAAAGTTTGAGAATGATAAATTAAGGGGTTTTCTTTTTCCGCGAGTGATGAACAGAAACCGTTTCAAATACTTCTCATCTCCAAAAATTTAGACATAGAGTTCTTCAAAAGGCGAGTTGATAGAGTCCTTAAGGTTCGGCAACGTATTTGTGATACCTCTGGTGTTACAAGTATCCATAGTTGACGGTGACTGCTTACCATCAGGCGGCCCGCCTGCTTGTTTGCCACATATGGCATTTTAAAAAAAACCTGACGGCTTGACCACGATTTTAAAATGTAAGGTACTACATTTCGAAATTGTGGTCATGTCGTTATGGCAATTGGGGACCACGTAGAATCGTCTAAACCTACCTACATAGTAGCGACCTACATAATACGTACATCCGAAAAATATACTTTCCAATAAGTCTGTAATAGTTCAAAGGATCGAAGTTTTGATAGCGTTCTTATAATATTTTCTTGGTTGGGGCTTTTTCGTTTCGTTTACTTTTATTATACGTGTTGTCACTTTTACAACAGGCTATGCACCTGTTGCGCTCCTTGTTAGTTTTGTTTGGTTTGTTTTTAATGGTTTTATGGTTCATCGTTTTTATACAAGGTTTTATTTAAATTGCCTTGTTAGTATGAATCAAAGTGAATTTTAAAACAGTTATCGCAAAATTTTAAACGTTACCAATAATTGTGTTCAAACGTAAAAATAATAGTCTAAAACATTCTCCAAAAATATTTCTAAAAATATATTCGCAGAAGATTTTACCACAAAAGTTCTTCTTTTCCAGGAATTCGTACAGTTTTCGATGGATCTAGACTTCTAGGAGATAGAGTGCTCAACGTGTCAATCCGTTGTATTGAATGTAGTGTTCCAAGATACGAGCCTTTGGTCCTAGATAAGTACTATAAAATGGTGTCAACTGATTTCATAGGGCAAGGCGGGGGAGATTATACTGTAAGTTTGTTTTTGTACAACGATAATGCTAATAATGATAATGATAATTTTATTTATAATAATAATAATTACATGTCAACTTTTAATAAATTAATCATATTATTTTTTTTCAAACCTAGTCTAATCAAACAGCCCGCTCCGGATCGTCCCTGGTGCAAAAGTGCCCATAACACTGGCAAATTAAAATAATCATATTAAAACATAACAATTGCTTTAAAAAATGTCTAACTAATTATTATTGGGCATTAATTATTTAATCCAGTTTTCGAATGAATTCCGCTACGCTATAAGACGCTATATCAGTCAGAAAACCTTAAGCTTATTTTTCAATGAATAAAGCGACTTGGCGTCCCTTGTGGATTTAGGCAAGGCGTTAAATAATTTTATGCCAAATATTCGGGTACATTTGTGAGACTTATGAGGTGACCTGTGACTTGTGAGGTTAGCCTTTGTATGGGCATAGTCAAGGTGTCCTTGTTCCTAGTAAATTTTTCGTGGAGTTTCGCCGAGTCTCACGAAGTATGCCAAGTTTTTTATAAACGTACTAGCGGTCCGCCCCCGGCTTTGCACGGGTATAGATTATAGCCTATGTCACCCGAAGATAGTGTAGCTTTCCAACAGTGAAATAATTTTTAAAATCGGTGCAGTACTTTTTGAACCAAGTCGTTCCAAACATACTTACATACAAATCTTTCCTCTATCTCCTATCCTCTATCTCCTATAGATACCGGTGTAGTAAAAGTATAATGCTAGTATAATAACGGTCAACATCAGTGTATATCTGTAATGTACTTCGCGAGAGCTTATTTAGGTATCTCTCGTGAATATGAAGCTAAATTTCAAGAGAAGATGATCGAAAATTGCGTCCCAACAATGTTTTGTATTTGAAAAATTGCGTTGTCTGGCGAAATCTCAACTACGTCGCATCGTAGCATGTATCTGAGGAGCTTATTTTTATTTGCTCTCAAAAAAAGACGTGTGACGTGACGTTTGATTGTCACGTCCTTCCTATTTAAGTCAATTAAGTAGTATCTCATATTAATTTTTAACGAGCAAGTGCCTTTATTAACTAAACTGTAATTTTACTAGATTATCCTGTTTTGTGTACCTTCTAAATAAAATAAAATAAACAAAGTAAAAGCCAACACAAAAAAAAACCGGACAAGTACGAGCGCGAGACCAAAAAAAAACTAACTGAAGTTAAAATATTGAGAGACAAACTTAAGTTTGTAGTTGACAATAAGGTTCTTCCATAAATTCCAACTACAAAATGTAAGTTTGTAATAGCAAAATAATTATTTTTATGATATAATTTCAAATTTATAACTTTCGGATTTATTCCTATATATGTACTATGAGACCTTGCCTCTTGCCAAATTTCATGATTCTAGGTCAACGGGAAGTACCCTATAGGTTTTGATTTCCCTGTGAAATCGCAAAATATACGACATAAACGTTCATATCTTATGATTGCTTTGACTTACAACTTTTATTTTTTTACAGCCGAAAGAAACCGTAGCCCCAAGTATTTAGTATAAATTTCAACTTGCTACCTTTACGCGTTCTTGAGAAAAAGGGTCTTGACAGACGGACAGACAGACAGACAGACGGACAACGAAGTGATCCTATAAGGGTTCCGTTTTTTCCTTTTGAGGTACGTAACCCTAAAAACAGCTAAATCTCGCTTTTAAACATATACATGCATTATTTACCTACCTTTACCTTTCGCTTGACGTTCCTGACGTTTACCTAAATTAAATAATACGTGATAAGTCCCGATAAACATTTAGAACATGTGTTCAAATCGCGAAAATTTAAAAATTACTATACACATGCAGTTTTAAGAATATTCTTAACCTATTTCATTATTATAATTCGTAATATAGTATAGGTTATTGACTGTTGATAATTGATATCATCATGCCTATTGACGGACACAAAAAATAACTAGCTGCGCTCCACGATTTCACCCACGTAGTGATGTAAATGGTGATGATCATGACGATGATGAAAAGTAGCCTATGTTACTCTCCGGCTCTTGAACTATACCCATGCAGAAAATCAGGTCGATCCATTGCTCTGTTGCTGCGTGAAAGAGGAACAAACAAACCCACTTTCGCATTTATAATGATATAGTATTTGCTTACCTTTTTTTTTGAAGTTGATTAAAACATTCTTTCCATGAGCCAGATGTTCCGAACAGTTTCCTTTCCAAAAGGTTTTTACAGTCACTTAATAAAATAAGTCAAGTGAAAAATATATTAGGATTCTTCAAAGGATTTTCATACATCTTTCTTTACCTCTCATTTCACCCCTTTTCAAGACTCTTTTGTCCGAAAATGTGAGACTTTTATACAAACCCTTTTGTGATTTATTCGCAAGATTAACTCGAATTTGCTATTTTTTGACTCCGATACTAGACGGGCAATTTTAAATATCTCCAATTTATGTAATGAAATTCGTTTCTGCACGTGTAAAATTATTGATTGAAATAAGAATGGGTAACAAATCCAAATTATTATTTTTTGAAGGAAAGTGGAAAATGTTTATGCGAAAAAAAATCTAACAAAATATTTTGCGTCTAACAAACTTGTCTAAAATGTTGACTACATAACCCTACAAAATTCTAAAAAAAGATATGCAGATATTCTTGTACTACCATTTTTATTATGAAAGACGGGAATTACTATAGTAAAACTATGCCGAATGAAATGCTTGGAAATGCTAAAAAAACACGTCAGTTTCTACACTAAAATATATTTTGCTCCATCACAAATTATTCAAACTTAGACAAAAGTTTTTTACTAAGAACATGTTGTTACCTACTGCACATTCTTTGCACAAAAATGATCCAGCTGTTCATCGCACGAAGCTCTGAGCCTTTGAGGTCTTTTGAGGAGAAAAAATCTTTAAAATTTTATTTTTCTTACCGTTTCGTTTTTGTTTTTGATGTGTAACATCTATTGACGTGCCTTGGCAGTAAAACCGACACGTATGACATGACGGCAACGGCATACTCTCTTATGCCGTCATGTTCCACAAATGCCGGGCGATCCGTAACTGCATTTTTTTAATAAAATTGGTTAGTAGCTATTACTGGCTAACTCAAGGACCTAAAATAAGTCTTGGTTGCCGTTAAAATGCAACTGACTGTCTTTTTCTGCTTGCGTATACCGTATACTTACTGTATAGCCTGGCTTAAAACTAGAATAAGCCAAGTACTAGCTTAGATTTTTAACGAAAATTTCCAATTTTTCAGATGATATCAAACAACCGCCGTAACGTGGAAGTTGTTGGCGTGGACTACGATATACTGATGAACTACATCCGGCATCAGTCTCCGGTCTTCATGGAAGTTGATGGTCGGGTACAGATTTCTGATCCTTGTGTTATATAGTAATAGAGATCAATATAACGAGGAAAATAATTATATGACTTGTTCTAATGAAAAGGCTTATTTTTATTCTAGCTTAACTGCAATGAAAATGATAGATATATAGATAACTTAAACTTAACTTTAACTTGGTGGGGGTGGCGCACCCCCGCACCCAATCAGCAGCCGTTGTCATCACGTGCGAGCCGCGCGGCGGCCCGTAGTGCAAAGGGAAACGCAGCCGCGCGCGCATTCACCTTGAAAAAGACCGCCTAATGCGGTTGAAACTATAATCGGAGTAACCGGCTTAATTTTACGTGAGTAATTCTCCTGTAATATAAATGAAATGTGTGAAAACCACATAATAACCATAATAAAATTAGATAGATAACTGTATATTGTTCACACCAAATACATAAAAAATTACATAACTTACAAAAACAACTTAAAACTAGTGAAACAATTGGCAGCATTATCGCTATAAGCGACCTCTTCCAGGCAACCTTAAAACTATCGAATAAAATACGATTACGTAGCAAATATTTTAGTTGATTAGTGGGTTGATAATTATTTTGACAATCTGAAAAAGTCCAAACTTGGGTGTCTTCAAATCACGAGTGAATCGGTTACTTCTAGGCAAGCGTGCTCCATTGTAGATTGCATCATCGCCGAGTTGGCAGTCAAAGGCAAGCATGTTATTAAATTTAAAAAAATAGTGTGCGTGTAGAAATGACTCCAGACCATCAACAATGTCCAGTTACTTAATTAGCTAAATTTTTTAAGGTACGCAAATTTTATTCGATCATTAAACCTAGTAACTTCTTATAAATTATTAGTTGTCTCGACGTTTGAAATATAAAACTTTATTAGAGAAAAATTAAAACATTTTACGCATATTAGAAGCTATAACAAAAGTATTTTCTTAATCAAAATATTTTATGCAAAGTTGAAAAAAATTTAACTACGATATCTGAATATTAATTAACTCTTAAAAATCAGTCTATTTTTCCAGCAAAAATTGAATTATTACAGAAACCTAGAATCGGGGTTCATTCGTAATGGGTCGGTACTGGAACGGTTTTTTTGGCATATTTGGTAAACAAACTAACGGGCTGCCTCATGGTAAGCGACCAATGGCGCTTAGGGACCGTCTATTAATCACGTGAGGCTTGAAAGGGGCGGAGGAGGTTTAGCAAAAATCATGAAATATCACAATCAATACACAAACAATAGTCCTAAATCTCACCAAGGGGGAGGGGGGGTTAAAAAATGCAAAAAAAAAAAACATCACGTGATTAATGGACTGCCCCTTAGGAATATCTATAACACAAGAGGCATCACAGGTGCGTTGTCATCCTTTGAAGACTATTAACAGCCCTTTTGAAGAACTCCATGTTATAAAGTTATATGATTATTTAATTGATTCTTAATGATAGGCTTGCGTTTAACCGGCAACTCGCATGGTGTTAAGCGATGATGCGGTCTAAGATGGAGCACACTTGCCTAGAAGAAACCAATTCACTCGTGATTTGAAGACACCCAGATTATAACTATCGAGGGACACCCATTCAGGCAGCACATTCCACTGACTAGCAGTTCACACAAAAATGGAATCAAAGCACTTTATACGGGTTAACGGAACATCAACCATAAAGCGGTGATGATTTTTCGTGCCCACCCTGATAGAAACATGGGCAGGAGGAATTAGATCATGCATCCGATATACGCCCCATGGTGTCATCTCATAGACAGTCCTATAGAAACCGTCATTTTTCCACGATAATACGTAGCCCTATATCTCTTTCCGGTCCTTGAAGTATATCCATGCAAAAATCATATAATATCGGCATCGATTCTGATGTTCTACGTTCGCACTAAACAAAATTGGACAGCTCTAAAATTGTTGCATCCTTCTCTTACATATTAACATGAAAAGAGAGGCAGATATTTTTAATCCTGTCAGAATGGTTTAGTTTAGTGAGTGGTAAGACAGAATCGACGCCATCATCAATCCTTTGGTCTGTTGCTTTATGAAAGAATGACAATTAAAGGTATAACCTCTGATTAGATAACCGAAAGAGATTATGGTAAAATTAAATAAAATTAAAATTAATTAATTAATTAAATAATTAATAAAATTAATTAATTAGTTAAAATTGGTAATCCTACGTAGTTATGAAGAAGGTTGTTGCGACGCACGCTTTTGTGAAAAATTTTTTTGGATGGTGTTCAGCGCGGTGAGCCTTTTAGAGCCCAAAAACGTTGTCGACACTTCCCTGAGAAGAAAGCCGTATTCCGAGGCCGTATGGTTTATTTTCACTCAACAAAAACTCTCAAACAGCAAACACATACCAATCAAGCCTACTAGTTACCGGAGAATCTCATCTGCGCGATTCAGGAATTGAGCCTCCGGTGCTATAATTTCTCGGGAGAACTAAGTAGGTTCGATTAAAAAGGTTCGTATTTTGGCATAATTATGCGTGAAGCGCGCAAACATATGGGTCGTCAATGCGAAAACTTATCGTATCGAATACCAATAGATCGAAAGACACGCACCGACCATTATAACATATGGCCATATTTATATTTTATTTAAGTTATATGTATTTAGGTATCTACCAACTAGAGAAAACATAAAAAAAAAAAAAACTCATTACATAGAAGTGTTATTATGTATTTTTTTATTTATATGTAGAAACAGCTAAATATTATTGTTCCTAAACTTAAAATATATTCTTGATCGAAAATTGTATTTAATAATAACGAAGAAATAATGAAAATGGTCCGCAAGAGCAAACGGCGAGTTAATTGGCACAATAAATTATGCAGTAAAATGATAGCCGTTGAAACGTGACTAAAAGAACTTGAAATTTTCTCAAACTATCTTAACGAAGCTTTACTTAAAATTAAATGTAATTCTTTAAATACTGAAAATCCAAAACTTATTTTTACACAGCAAATTTTGGAGTTTTTTTGGTAGCTATGTGATTCTAACATTTGAAAGATTAACCTACTCGAACTTTAATTTGAAACAGGTCATTTAGTTTGAAAGTCGAATTAGTCAGTAAATTTATCAGACTTATTTGACAAAGGCATAAATGGGCAAGCCCTAATTCTTACCATGGTCCACAAATCATGGTCGTTGCGTGATGTAATGTAATTAGCGTTTGCCGGTGACTCTGCCCCTGTTTTGAACTAATCAACCAATTCAACATCTCTCAGGCGATCTCACTCAAAGATATTTTAGTTTTCTATCAGTAAAATAATTTCCAGTATCGGCAACGGACTAGGCATGCCTTTGATCACAATCTCTCCTGGTGGGAAGTGATGGTGTGGTCGAAGACGTAACACGCTTGGCTAGGAAATATCAATTCACTGTTTTCTTGCATGAACCCCGGATTGTATTTGTTCGGAAAGATAGACGCAGGTAAGTGTAATGTATGAATGGAGGTAGTTGTGGATTTGACAACTACCTCCATTCATACATTACACTAAGTAACACAACACTCGTAACACAAATTAGGCATTTAAATCATTAGTGCAATTATATGAATATCCAAGTTTTGTAGACGCTTTAGTTTCGTAAAACTAGTTTCCCAATGAAATTCCGTTAATTACTAAACAGCGCAGCTTGCCCGTTTTAATTAAGCCGCGGTGCGACCGCAAATTTTGTGACTAAAAGCATTTGACGTGCTTTGAAACTGGTCCCAAATTTAGCAGTAGATTATATGTAATTAATTATTTTTTTTAATATTTCAATCCGAAGATCAGGCCAAATCAATGATGTTGTATATAAACTGTTAGATACGTTTACCAAGTGCAGTTTACGTCTGCACAGCGATACAAACATAAGTTAATTAGCTTGAGTGACCTCAGTCCGTCTTGTGTCTCGCAACGACAAATGCCATGTTATGAGTTTAGAAAATGAAATACTTATACTGGGACGGCTGTAAAGGTTGTAAGGATGTAAAGTTCTATGGGCCCTATGTAGGTAGCTATATTATAGTAAAATACGGCCATGTTTTAGTGTTTTTTAATGAGTACGAGGTGTCTATTGGTAAAACCTCGTTGGGCTAAATGGCCTGTCTTCGATGCTCTTGACTAGAATAGTTTAAAGATGTAGACTAACGATGTTAAGATTATCTTAAGACGTAAAGTCTGCTGCATGCACTACATTTAATTTTATTACCAAGGCTTATGAAGTAGTTTCGAGATAAACCTAGCCCTACCTACCGATGGAGGTTCCTAACGATGAGGAAAAAGAAACCATAGTAAATTATGATATTGATAGAACAATTTAATTATTCAATTATTTATTGAGAATAATAACGGATAATTCCACTAACATTTTGTAAATAAATAAATTAAAAATATTCGGTACATTTTTGGACACACGGTCGTTTGACCCTAAACTAAGCAAAGCTTGTGATATGGCTTCCAGAGACTGATATAATTATATACATATATATTTTACTTACTTTTTTTAAAAACTTAAATAGATATTAACACTCAGATATAGAACAAACACAAATGTTCATCACATGATTGTTTGTCCTAGGTGGGTATCGAACCCACGCCCCCAAGCGGACCATTACCAACGGTCGGTCGGTTGGTATTTTTACAACATTGTACGTCAACATAAAGTTAGTATGTGTCATAAAATTTACATCATAGTCATCGGCTTGTTTGCTTTTGTCCCATTGGTCTGTTAAGTTTTCTCAGTTAAAAACACTTTCGTTACAGTTTTAAATTCATTTATTGGCTTGCTTTTGACCGCCAACTCGCGATGCGGTACACGACGGAGCACTCGTGACTTGAAGACATGTTACCCAAATTGTAACTATCGGGGAATACCCATTCAGGCAGCGCATTCCACAGGCTGGCACGCACAATAATAGTGAAATCAAAGTGCTACGCACGGGTTGGAGTTTTCCAATTGACACATATAATATCAAAATTAGTGTTGGCGGAAAGGAGTGCATTGAAGTGGCGGAGCCACAGCGCGGATGATAAATCTTGGTTCCTGTAAAATATTGGGTGAACCCGCGAGACGCGGCTAGTTTAGGTTTAACATTGTCGATAAACAGCTAAGTAACGGTCCAATAATATAAACTCCTAGCTATCTATTCTGTCAATATCAAATTCAATACAACTTTTTTGATAGACTTTTCAATTGAAAACTACATCGAAAACACAGAATGTTCTGCTATTTCTAACGATGTCAGAATACTCTTGAGTGTAAGAATCTTTGGAGAAATCAAATTGAAATGCATTGGAATCCTAGGCTCTCAGTGACAGTTGAAAAAATAATCCATCTGTAGCAGTAGCATTGAAATCAGTAAATCAACTCCAACCAATTTGATATTTTAGCGTGTCTTTTTGAACATTATACTTATACCAAAGCTGTACGGGTTGTAAATCTACACTTATATTATAAAGACCTTAATCTTGTATTAAATAAAAATTATGTACTATGATCTAATTAGTTTTCGATGATTTTGTACTTAGTTGTATATTATTACGTGATTATTATTTTTCGAATGACTTACAGTAAGTTAGTGGCTTGCTATTGCATAATTTGCTCAGAAAGTTCCATTCCACTACAGTTTATATTCGTAGGCCACGTAAACAGCACGTGATAGGCACGCTATCGTCTATTCTGTCTCAGCAGTGCAAGTACCGTTCTTTATCGATCGTCAAATTCGCTAAAATGCCATAGAATCGATCACAGCGAGTACTGAAAAAATGGCATATATCGAATTTGACGACCTCAACTGTCAATTTGACGATCGATAAAAGAACGGTACTTGCACTGCAGGTTTGTTATTGTTTTGTACCTTTAATGACGATCGTATGACGATACGTGAACACAACTAGCCTGCCGCTATTCGTAGCAGGGGCGGATCCAGGATTTCATTTTTGGGGGGGCATTCTGGATTTTATTTTGGGGGGGGTGGGGCATTCTGGCAAGGTTCGAAGGAATCAAATCGAAAAATTGAGTCGAATGTATGGAATTGCTAGGTGTTTTGGGGAGGGCCATCGCCCCCATGCCCCCCCCCCTGAATCCGCCAATTATTCGTAGCTTGCACACATTCCGATAGCCCGTTGGTCCAGGTTGTTGGTGAACCTGCCTTCTGAGCTTGAGGTTCGATTCCCACCTAGGACAAACATTTATGTGATGATCATTTGAGTTTGTTCTATACCTGGGTGTTAATATCTATTTAATTAAGTATGTATATAAAACTATTTATGTATGTATATCAGTCTCTGTCAGCCATATCACAAGCTTTGCTTAGTTTGGGGTCTGATGACCGTGTGTGCAAAAATGTCCCGAATATTTATTTATTCGTTACATGACGTCACTGTGGACAGTAAGCCTTACGCTTTTTCTAACATGATTTCCTTCACCATCAGAAATATATAGTTATTAAGATAAAAATAATCAAAGTCGATTAACTGGGCCACTGCACCATAGACCCAAGCACCACAATGCAAAGATACGGTCGCGAGAACGAATTCGAGTAAGCATGTGTGTTTGCTCTGGTAATCGTTGCGAAAAGGTTGTTTTAACGTTGTTTTATCTACGTTTACAATTTTAATTAAGTTTGTTTAGGACTATGTTCTCGTTACTTATTTCGTTGACTAAGACTTGCACGTGGTTCTCTCCGCATTGTACTTAATTAAAACAAATTATGTCTGTAGATTTTAAAACATAAAAAGTTTGACTATATACTTAAACGAATTAAACGAGTTTAGAAGGAAGGTTTACCATTTGATCCTTATTTTTTATGCATGTAGGTACACCAATTACTCCGCTATATTTATGAACTGATTTACGTGTTTTTTTTTAAATAATTGTGTAGAGAAAGTTTTCGAGGTGATCCTATAATAATTGAATTGACTTTGGCTAAATGGTTTTAAACCAGTTCGAACATTACAAACAAAAAAACTTTTGTTCGAGCGCCTGTTGATTTGCCAATGTAAATAATTTTGGTAGAAGTCGTTTTTATACAAATATTTTTTGTTGTATTCAATCCTATTTTTTTATATCCTTGTTTTACTTTCATGCTCTCTGACCAATTTATTTTGTCCTTGTTAAAAACCTTTTGTAACGGATACCAACAATTTTGTAACACCCTATAAGGAATCTACCTAAATATGTTTTTTTCTTAGACTAGGCCGTGTTCAAAATTTCTTGATTGGTGAGGAGTGTGGTATTTTGCCTGTATAATATAACAAATTACAATATTCAGCAAAATTTTGTATCATATTCAAACATTTTCTATCCATTGCTGAGTACAGGTCTTCGTCTACAATTTGTATGACATACAAATTTTATGTTGACATATTTTTACAGCAATTTGTTGTATTTATTATATTAGTAATTTTATAATATTATTCCTATTTTTACTAGGAAATCTATTTTAGTTTTAACAGTATGTGAGATAAATGTTAGTGGAATTTGTCCGTTTTTATACTCAATAAATAATTTGAATTTGAATTCTTTTTAGCGCGCTATCTTTTCCAGTCCTGTGCCATTCCTTTCCACTGCTTCATCTAAAGTTTGCAAATATAGATAAAATAGTTATTAAATTTGAGGAGCAGGAGAAGTTAGTCTGGAATCTACAGTTTGATTATTCCCTCTTCCTTACGTTGATTCCCCAAAACTAAGGGTCATGCCCCATTAAGTTATCAATTTCCTCCGTATGTAGTCTGTCATCTATTCCGACTTCTAGCACACCAACTTTGTCTTTTCATTAAAGATAAAATACCCCTATAATATTCAGTAATTGATTCAAACAGACGTCAATTTGTGGGGAGCTCACCATCAAAACTTTTTCATCTTTAATTCGTTTAAAACAGTCTTATTCAGAAATCTTACATTGTATTACAACAAACGGACAGCCAGCTCCTTTTCTTACTAAACGAAGGCGCTTTACGCGTATATGCTTAAGCAATAACCATTAGCGCTTAATTGGAGATTAACCAAGCCCGGGGTCGACATCCTCGTCAAAACAAAATGGGCAGGCCTGAAGGGCAAAAATGTACCGAAATAACGCCGCGGCCCTGTTTCACGTCTTTGACAAGTCTACAATTTACTGTAGAGCATAGGCATTGTAAAGAGTCTTTCCTATGTTGCATGATCGAACTGGATGACTGACACTGATGACACCACAAAAGCTTGACTGCTTCTTATCACCTACGCCACTGAGACTGTGCTAACACCACAGTTTCGCTCCACTATTATAAAGTAGCTAAGTTGGCTCCGGTAGAAGCTGTTATGGGAAAATGCGCAATAAACTACCAATTGTCAGCGTCGGTAGTGACATATCTCGAAAAAGAATACTGAGTCGACAAGTTGTGAACGTTTTGTTGCTTTCTGTTGTTAGTATAGAAAACAATTGAAACATTTTCACTTGGAAAGCATCTTGAATTGCTTCTTCTAATGTTGGTGATATTTTAGGAACACTTAGTCAAGCTACGCCAGGAGCACTAGCTCTAATCGAGATGGATCAAACGATTATTATTGATTCAAACTATAATTAAATCGCTCAATATTTGACTACATTGCAATTTCTCGTGCTGTTATAATGTTATTTTATTTGTTATCGATGTTATTTTGGTCGAAGATTAAAACGAACGCCGAGCTTGGAATGATCTAATGATCTAAGTTTTAAATGAATTCGCAAGAATACGGTTTGGTGCTTTGCAATATATTTTGAAATATACATATTTGGGTAGTAGATAGCAGAACTGATAGAAAGTCGTAGGAATCTATGTAGAAAGTAGAATTAGTTCAGGTTGTTGGTTTTTCTTTTAATAATACTTGTTTTAACCCTATGAATGTGTTACGCACCGCATGTCGGCGTAAGCGAAAAGTGCTCGACGCGCGTTAGGCACCGGAGCGGTGCGTAAGGAAATTACCGCTATTCGTCAATTTATTCCCGCTCGAATGAACGTTCCAAAGACAATGTAAGTTCTTTCGCCTCTAGCTTAATTCAATCACTAGAGAATCGATGCATCCTTACCGTGTCAGGGGGGACCTATATTTTGTGAGTGGGTTTTCCCCGTTTAGACAGTGTTTGACAAACCGACATGGCGGAAACATAACGTAAAAATGGTTCGCGATAAAGTTTTAGTTTTTGAAGTGAATATTGCCTATTAGTGTCAAGTAGTTAGTGTAAAAGTTGCGGAAATAGTGCTCCCTTGTTGTGAAAGTGGTGTGATAGTAATTTCATGTGAAAAAATAGCATATTATTATCAACAAGTGCGTGATGGCGCAAGAAAATTCAAGAATAATAATTGCATCACGAGATTCTGTGAGTATTTAATTTTTTTAAATTAATGGTGAGTACTTAGATATATAATCAATTGAAAATATCATACAACAATTCAAGACAATGAATAATATATATAATATATGAACATACAATGTCAAATTGATAGGAAAAAAAATATTTTTTATTTTACATCCAGTCAGTTTTCGAAAATTCGGTTGGACTCTCGCATTTCTGGCAACCGCGGCTACTCAGCCTCTTGCGCGGTACGGGTTAATTGTTCACTTGTTTTTATACCGAACAGAGGACAAAAACTGGGGACAATTTTGCGACTTGTCGAGAGTTGTGAAATCGGATGTTGAGGGCAAAAATTTAAGGGGATAAGTACCCCATTTCGGATACTTCCCAGATATTATGCCCGTTTGATGTAATCTGATTAATTTAAAAAGGACAGTTCGGATGTGTTCCTTAAGGCTTTAGACTTGAGAGTATGATCTCTTAATCTACAGATTAGGAAATCATGCTTTTAGTTTGT
Organism: Agriopis aurantiaria; assembly: GCA_914767915.1. Taxonomy (NCBI): domain Eukaryota; kingdom Metazoa; phylum Arthropoda; class Insecta; order Lepidoptera; family Geometridae; genus Agriopis; species Agriopis aurantiaria. The sequence goes on along the minus strand of OU612001.1, from coordinate 3,968,358 downwards.
AGTTACAGTACATTATTTGAATACCACTTTAAGGATCATGGGATACCCTTTCTGTGTACATAAAAGCAAAATTTTCAGCATAATCATCAGTCTTTGATAACCTACAGGCCTCCCTTTGATTATGCCATTCGCTTTGGCCTCTTGTCGATCTATTCGCATGCTGCTACCTTTTTAATATCGTCGGACCACCTCATTCTCCACGAGGCCTGGATGCCATCTTCTGGAGGCCATCAACATAGTCTAAGCCACGGATCCTTCACTGTAGAACACCACCTGCCGTCACTACATCAGGCAATATCCTGCCCAGGTTCATTTAAAATTAGCCAATAATTGTTTTGGATGGCGTCAAATCCACGTTTAACCACCGATTTGCCTGTTGGTAAACGTCGTTGTGGTAAAAAATGAAGCACCTAGACTTAGAAGGTCACTTTGACTTTGAAAATACCTAGATATCTACCAAAAGACAAGAAAACCGACAGGTATTTTTATTTCTTGGTTGTATGGATTAGAAAAGTAGAATCAAAACGTTTAGTACGTATCGTATTTCGGTGTTCTGGGCTCGTTTACGCAACTTTAAATCTTTTAACTCGATAAGGTATTAAATATCTTAGCTACCACAATAAACAACATAGTACTGAGACTTGCTCTTTAACAGCTGTTGGCCTTTTGGATAAACCGATAACCAATAGGGAAGAAAGGTTCTTGAGTGGAGGCCACAAGCCGGAAGACGCAGCGTATATATAGGTAGACCGACGACATCGCGAGAGTCGCGGGCATCCAGTAGATTCAGATGGTAGGCAGTCGTTCAGTGTGGAGGCCTTTGTTCAACAGTGGACATCTTCTGGCCGATCATGATGCTGATGCCCACAGTTAAATTATCTACAGTACAGCCCTACCAGCACCTAACTTACTTCTAACAGTTTGTTAGTTAATGTTTCCCCCATTTATCCAAATTTTTCACTTTGAAACTTGCCTAGGTGTCTGTAACGTTTCCCCGCCAACGCTTGCTATTAGTACAGGGGCATAAAGTTTTAACTTCCAATTAAGGCCTAACTGTAGGTAATACGCCGTAGCTCGCCATTGACAGGTTAATCTAGCCTGAATGGAGCGAAATATACGATCTGATAGGGTCTATTAAATTCAGCCAATAAACGATTTCCCGAAGAACCGATAATCGTTGGTACAAGTTCTAGAGCAGAAACTGTAGTTAGGGTGGCAACTGAGCACCTAATTTATTTTATAATTAAGCCATTGTACTTTTTTTTTGTAAAATTTTCATGACCGTGCATTCAATGTTCTTTAGTCGTAATCTTAAACAGCTTACATAGTCTTAATAGCGTCAAACAAGTCATAGTCACAGTCAGAGTCAAGCTAAGTAAGTCACGGTCAAGTCAAACTCATGCCCCTGTAAAGTGGTGGAGACTTTACAAGAGGCTCCTATGGAGTTTTGGAAACAACACGAAAAGACACGTTTTACCTCGTTATATCACTTGTCTACACTCGAGCACGTTTAATAATAATTCACCATTTAGTACACATTAACACTGGAAAATACACCGACATGTTTTTTTCCACGTTGGCACCAAAACTCATGCCATTGTACAATTACAATGTATTGCCAGTTACAAGGCACCCCAATTTACCCAAATTTGACTCGAAACTTGGAAGCATGCCTTTTTTGTTTAAGTTTGTGCCTTACTAGTTTTTCATGGTTAATGATAATTATGCCGTAAACAGAAAATAAAAAGAGTAAGAGTTTTTGAACCGAAAATTTATAATAGGCACGTCGGGAACTTTTTGGGATGGGGATAAGCACTAAACTCGCGTAACCGTCACGCTCAGATACTCAGAGATATATATTAGTCAGCTTTGATGAAGTTTTCACTTCTGTCGAGTGGTCTAAAGCACTTACTTTTTTGTACATTATTTTCCATTTTTTCTTAACTTCATACACCGTATTAAAATTATTCTACCATATATTCTTGTTTGTTATTCTAGTTACTTATAGTTATATATGATTATTTACGGGATATTTATCGTGGTAAGGTTGTGGAATGAGCTCCCGATATTTCGGCGCAGTTACATGCACCATGTTCACGGGAAGACTGAAGAATGCGGGTGGTTGGTCGAACAGTTAAAAAGTTAGGTGCAGGTGTGACATAACGATCTACCCTCTTTCTTAGTATTTTGCTACGGTTATCACTGGAACTTGAACTCGAACCTAAGTCCCGACAAAACACACTCACTGTGTCACTGCGTAATCATATAACTTTAGTGAACAGCCGTGACAGCTTAAAACAGTGTTCTACTTACTTACTTTGGTAGAACAATAAAATAAAACAAAATGGGATAATATTTTTTCAAGCGCAGTTTTATCGCATCGTGTACATCACAAACGCTCTGGGTTTATTTAATTTTTGACTTTATTTCAATAGCTGTGCTGTGGAGGTCCGGCCTAAGAATAGACCTCCCCCTTCTCTTCCCGTGGGTGCCGTAGAAGTCGGCTAAGGGATCAACCAGAAGACGGGCAGCAGCGTCTTCTGAGTATAAAAACACCGACTGCGCTCGCCAACCCGCCTGCCAAGCGTGGCGAGTATTGGCAATCCCCCCCCATTAAATGATGAATACAAAAAGGACCAGGCCCCCAGTCCCCGGCAGCCCCGCTATTCCTGGCTACGGTAGCGGTCATGGTAACGGCGGGGCCAGGGGTGCTAAGAATCCCCGGCAGACGCTCGGCTACCAACCCCAACGACGACGACTGGCCCTGGTAACACACAACATACGCACCATGAGGACTGATGAGAAGATTGTTGAGCTGGAAGAAGAAATGGGTAGGGTACGTTGGGATATCTTGGGTTTATCCGAAGTCCGTAGAGAGGGCGAGGACACGATAACCCTGAAATCCGGTAACCTACTCTACTACCGGGAGGGCGACCAACAGTCCCAAGGTGGTGTCGGCTTTCTCATCCACAAGTCCCTCATTAACAACATTATCACCATCGACAGTGTTTCGAGCAGGGTTGTATACCTAATACTCAGAATATCCAAGAGATATTCGTTGAAGGTCATTCAGGTATACGCACCGACCTCGTCACACCCAGATGATGAAGTGGAGGTTATGTATGAGGACATTAGTAGAGCCATACATACGTCCGAGACCCACTTCACTGTTGTTATGGGGGACTTTAACGCGAAGTTGGGCAAGAGAAGTGATGATGAGTTGAAAGTGGGGAAATTTGGCTGTGGGCAACGGAACCCTAGGGGACAGAGGCTGGCCGACTTTCTGGAGAAAGAGGGACTTTTTATGATGAACTCTTTCTTTCAGAAGCCGCCTCACAGGAAATGGACCTGGATGAGCCCCGATGGTTCTACGAGAAATGAGATAGACTTCATTATGACCACCAAGAGACAAATATTCAATGATGTCTCTGTGATCCACAGGGTGAAAACCGGTAGTGATCACCGAATAGTAAGAGGCACATTGAATATTAACGTTAAAATTGAGAGGTCCCACCTAATGAAGTCCACGCTCCGACCGAACCATGCCCATATTCAAAACCCCGAGAGCTTTCAACTCGAGCTGTCTAATCGCTTTGATTGCCTGGAGAACTTTGCTTCCGTGGATGAGATTAATAACAGGTTAGTGGAAACTGTCCATGCGGTAGGTTCTAAGTTTTTTAGACCTGGCCGGCGCACAGATAGACCTCAAAAATTATCCGACCATACCCGTAACCTCATGGCTGATCGACGCTCGTTACAACTACAATGTTCCGATGACGCTGACTCATATAGGCAGCTCAATAGACAAATTTGGAAGTCATTGCGGCACGACATACGTACCTTTAATACGAACAGTATTAAAGAGACGATTGAGCAAAACAAAGGCTCCAAAGTGTTTGCAAGAGACATGTCTATTGGGCAAAGCCAGCTGACAAAGCTGAAGAGGGAAGATGGTAGTGTAGCGTCGACCAAAGCCGAGGTATTAGGGGAAATCGAAAGGTTCTATGGACAGTTATACACTTCGGTTGCTAAACCTGTGAGCAGCTCGGCCAAAGACCCAAGAGCCAAGCTGAGCCGACACTATACTGAAGATATCCCGGACATCAGCCTGTACGAGATTAGGATGGCCCTGAAACAGCTCAAGAACAACAAGGCGCCGGGGGACGATGGAATCACATCAGAGCTTCTGAAAGCGGGTGGAACACCGGTACTCAGAGTCCTTCAGAAGCTCTTTAATTCTGTCTTACTCGAAGGTATAACGCCAGAAGCATGGAACAGAGGCGTGGTGGTGCTGTTCTTTAAGAAAGGTGACAAAACCTTGCTGAAGAACTACAGACCCATCTCGCTTCTGAGCCATGTTTATAAGCTGTTTTCGAGGGTCATCACGAATCGTCTCGATCGCAGGTTCGATGACTTCCAGCCTATCGAACAAGCCGGTTTCCGAAAAGGCTATAGTACCATAGACCACATCCACACGCTACGCCAAGTTATACAGAAGACCGAAGAATATAACTTGCCACTATGTTTAGCGTTTGTGGACTATGAGAAAGCCTTTGATTCGGTCGAGACATGGGCGGTGCTCGAGTCTCTCCAGCGATGCCGTATTGACTATCGGTATGTCGAAGTGTTGAAGTGTTTGTACAATAACGCCACCATGTCGGTCCGAGTACAGGAGCAGAGTTCGAAGGCAATTCCATTGCGAAGAGGCGTGAGACAGGGAGACGTTATCTCTCCGAAACTGTTCACTGCCACAATGGAAGATGCTTTCAAGCTCCTGGAATGGCAAGGACTCGGCATCAACATCAACGGCGAGTACATCACTCACCTTCGGTTTGCCGACGATATTGTGGTCATGGCAGAATCGATGGAAGATCTCAGCATGATGCTCGAAGGCCTCAATCGAGTCTCCCAACAGGTGGGCCTTAAAATGAACATGGACAAGACAAAGGTTATGTCAAATATCCATGTTGTGCCCGCCCCAGTATCAGTTGGGAACTCAGTTCTTGAAGCTGTTGACGCGTACGTCTACCTAGGACAAACCGTCGAACTAGGTAGGTCCAACTTCAAGAAAGAGGTCAATCGGCGAATCCAACTCGGCTGGGCAGCGTTCGGTAAACTACGCAACGTCTTCTCGTCCAAAATACCTCAGTGCCTTAAGACGAAAGTCTTCGACCAGTGTGTGTTACCAGTGATGACATACGGCACTGAAACGTGGTCTCTCACTATGGGCCTCATAAGCAAGCTCAAAGTCGCACAACGAGCTATGGAGAGGGCTATGCTCGGGGTTTCTCTACGAGATCGAATCCGAAATGAGGAGATCCGTAGACGAACGAAAGTCACCGACATAGCCCACCGGATTAGTAAGTTGAAATGGCAGTGGGCAGGGCACATATCACGCAGAACAGATGGCCGATGGGGCCGAAAGGTTCTGGAATGGAGACCACGGACTGGCAAGCGCAGCGTAGGACGTCCACCCACAAGATGGACAGACGACCTAAAAGAGACCGCAGGGAAACGCTGGATGCAGGCCGCTTCCAACCGGCCCTTTTGGAGATCGATGGGGGAGGCCTATGTCCAGCAGTGGACGTCCTACGGCTGAAATGATGATGATGATGATGATGATTTCAATAGCACTATAGTTTTAAAGCAAACGCAAAATGTATGCTCAGTACTGTCAAAATACACAAAATGCGCGTAAAACAAAACGAGTAAGCAAATAAGATCTTAAGATTGATCGCCATAAAGGCGAAAAAATTAACTCTGCACAAGGAATCAACCAGTGGTTGTCTTAATAAAAATATATTACAATTCAGACTTCTATCACCCCACTACGATGATATGACTGTCTGGGCTGCCTGGAACTCCAAAACTATAAAACTTAAATTTATCTTTTAAACATCTCATGCACGTCGGGGAATCGAACCTGGGACTTTCTGTTAATCAAATGTCCCAAGGCACATTTTTTATGCCATAGGTAGCAAATAAGCTCATGGACCGCCTAATGGTAAGCAATCACCATCATCTATGGATACCTGCAACACCAGGGGCATCACAGATACGTTGCCGACCCTTAAAGACTATTTTGCCATCGCTCTATTTTCAAACAGCCATTTTGAAGAATCCCATGTTATAGCCTACTCGGAAACGCCACAAAGCTCATTCTACAATTGCAGGTATGAGGAAAAAAGATCGCGTAAAACGCAGCGTGTGCATTTTTTACCGATTTATGATATGTGGATGAACTTTCAGGCGGTACCCTAGCACTGTGTGAATTTATTTGACCAAAATTTACTTGATCATGCGATGGCGTAGTTTCAATGTAAAAATCACCAACTGTATCAACGTCCGTGGAAACGCCCACTAAAGCATGTAGGCGTGCCCGTACTAAGTTACTCTTTGTAGCCATCCCCACCCACATTCGACGTTGAGGTCAACAATACAAAACCAAACGGGAAAAGTTTGAGATGAAGTTAATTTCGTCGGCACGTACTAAGGGGCTACTGTTGGAACTCTGGCAGAGCTGTAATAACCAACGAAATAGATTATTGTAGAATAATAATCGTATAATACAAAACCAAAATTACATGCACCATGTTCACGGGAAGACTGAAGAATGCGGGTGGTTGGTCGAACAGTTAAAAAGTTAGGTGCAGGTGTGACATAACGATCTACCCTCTTTCTTAGTATTTTGCCACGGTTATCATGTTGCCATGTTAAAATTTGCAAGTTGAAGTGGCAATGGGCAGGCCACATCGCCCGGAGAACCGATAACTGATGGGGAAGAAAGGTTCTTGAGTGGAGACCACGAACCGGAAGACGCAGCGTAGGTAGGCCTCCCACTAGATGGACCGACGACATAGCAAGAGTCGCTCGCATCCAGTGGATGCAAAAGGCAGGCTGTCGTTCAGTGTGGAGGTTAAAGGGGGAGGCCTATGTTCAGCAGTGGACGTCTTCTGGCTGATGATGATGATGATGATGACAAAACCAAAATATGTCTATATACTGGTTTTGTATTATTGGTTGGTTGGTTTTGGTTTTGTTTTGTAACAGTTAAAATTGCGACCGGGTCCAAAAAGGCGAATAAACATCAAATAAAATCTGGCATAGACAACCAGCGGCAAATGTTTGCGATTATCACGCGATTATCGCATTTTTGACAGCGACGATTGCAATCAGCAACTATACAGCGAAACGATAACCTGGGAATGCCACTATAAAAAATTACCTTTCCCATTCCAGACAGTTTGCTGTTCTTATAATAGACTAAATCAGATTTCCTTGAAGAAAACGCAAAAATCATAGCCTGTTTAATTTAAAACCCTGAACACAGAGTTTAAGAAAATATATATACATGAACTGGAACTCTTTATTCTGTACACCATAAATAAATAAAAACAGATAAACATAATATATAAGCGAGTACCAAAAATGGTAGCCATATCAAGTGTTGAAATTAAACACATAAATAACAGATGATAAAAACCGCGCGCCCCTAAAAATTAACCTAAAATCCTAAACCCTAACCGTGAAACCCTAAGATATTGTTTTGAAAAGTATTATTTGTTTTTTTTTTGTAATGCTAGTTTCACACAATCAAGAATATGATGCAGTGCATTGATCTAAGTAAATAGGCAATAAAATAAATTGTTAAATAAATTGAGACTGAAAATGTACAAAAATTCACAAAAAATTGCGAGTCCTACTTTTCTGTATACGGTATTCAAAGTCAAAGTCAAATCATTTATTGCACATTATGCTAAATAGGTGAAACTTATCTAAACACAATGACCCAATTAGGGTATGGCATTTTATATATTTGTATTTCTTTGTATGTATTTCATTGGTTTTGAACACAAAAGTGTACTCTCCGAGTTTTAGCACATCAAAAGTGCGCTGTGCGCCAGTACTCGCTAACTCGATAAAAAAACCTCGTAGTAGCTCCCAAAAGTACTGACCTAACAAAGTGAGCTCTCTGGTAGTCGGGTACTCTACCTGTTTAATGGCTTCCATACTCTACGTGGGCGAGTGTTTCAGCTTTAAACAAGAAATGTAAGCTTATTGGACTCTGATCTAGAAAAGGAAGGTAAGTTATTGTGAGACTTGTCAGTACTAAGGTTTGTTATTGTGTTTTACTTAGGTTACTCAGGCTTTCTATTTAGAGAACAAACATTAGCGCCGTAAACAAAAATCTGTAACTCTCCACTTAATTTGAGTAAATCTGATTTATTATCTACAAAATAAAGCAAATTTTAATGTCTACAGATTTTCTGTACATATCATTCGAGTAATTGTTAATTTTAGGTCTCTTTAGCGCACCGAAGGAGGTACGAAAGGATATCGAACTTGCGACGAGTAGTAGTGAAATTTAACTAGATGTAAGTATAATTGAATCAGCGGGCTTATTACGTAGGCCGTCACTCGCTATCGCTACCAAGTGATCCCGCACAGTGTCACAAAATTTACTTTTCAGATGTCAGATTTCTGTTGAGTGTAATTTGAAACGATCGTTAGCTATAGTAACAGCCTAAACAACCCCGCAGAAATAGAAATCAATTTGTGGACCGGTTATTATTTTGGATGTGCCTTCACTTCAATGTTTTAGCAACTTTTTTTATTAATGGTATATTTGCGTTTATCCGTGTTGTCGTCGTCCACCCACAAGATGGACAGACGACCTAAAAGAGAACGCAAGGCAACGCTGGATGCAGGCCGCTTTCAACCGGCCATTTTGGAGATCGATGGGGGAGGACTTTGTCCATCAGTGGACGTCCTATGGCTGAAATGATGATTATGATGATGATGATGATGCCACTGGATGATTATATTAGCCCGTAATATTAGCCCGTAACTTGGAGGACAGAATAAACGGGAAAAAACTCTTTATCCCTATTTTAAAGGTCTAAAAAACATTAAAACAAAAATTTGTTCTAAATATTTGAAATTTGTTTTAATTTGTTCTAAATATTTTGAAAAATTTACTTAGGAAAAAGACCGATCCAAATTTTTCATAAGTAGACATAAATAAAAAAAAAAAAAGTGCTTGCTAATTAGTTGCATTCGGTATTCTAGCCCATAATAATACTTTTTTAATTAACAAAAAACGCTTAATTTTACGTACCTTACAAAACAATATAGCTCTGAAGAATACTTATTTTTTTTTACGCCTTATTAAATCCACAGACACGAGTAATAACTTCATCTTTCCCGGAATGACAGCTCTAACGAAACGTAATCCTTAATATTAACGTAACGTTTACGTAAAAAAGGAGTCACGTACGGACCGTAGGACATAGGCACGTATCCGGCCCGGTCATAACGGCCCAACGTGTCTGACCGTTGCATTCGTACGTTGTAGTGATGGGAATAGTGCGTCACTATTAGAACAAGACTGCAATCATGGCTGACCCGACTGCCCAAGAAGGAGGGTAATGTTTTATGGTTGTTTGTATTTTTTTTAATGTTACTATTTTACCTCTTATAGCTTTAAATTTTTTTATGGGCAAGTGCCTTTATTAACTAAATAAAATACAAGCTAATACTAACACTACAAATATAGTTAGACTGCCCATACACCGTTGAAGGTCTGAAGACAGTCCAAATGCTCAAGCCCACTACCAGTAGGCAGCGTACCCAGCATGCATGCGGCATTACCAGGCTAAATGGCAATGCTTATGCGTTGAGCCAGAAACACGCCAGCATTTTGATCACGCGCCTAAACTTACCAGGCGCTCTGAAAGAGTTTTGAAAATGAGGTGAGCTTCCCGGTCCCTAAGGGGCCCAATGACCCCAAACGCCTCAAATATGTAGCGTTAACGGTTTGACTGATTTTGATGTGAAATATGTGTATGGTGTCGTTAGATTTGTCTTCATGCTTAAAAAGTCACAGACTACATTTTTGGTAATAATTTATGTACATCAAATATAAAAAAAAAAACTGTTTTGATTAAAGACAAACTTAAGTTGAATCCTTGGAAGTAGAGTGCCCATAATAATTATGCAACATTAATTATTATTAATTATGCTACGCCGCATGCGCTACAATTTACACAAGTGCTACGACCTACGCCACTAGCATCATTAACTAAGCCATCCGAACTACGACACTAGGCATCACGATCAACTAGAGAGTTGAGGTGGTATCGCGGCGTATGCGCAGTAGAAAAGGTTCAAAGTTCAAGGTTCGCTGTTGGATGAAAATTGTCCCGCTGCCATTTCGCACCGCCTCAGCTGTTCTAAACTCTAGTAAATGTGGTACGATTGAGAAACTAGCGTAAAGCAAATATAGTGGTAGAGCCACTACGCTGCTACGACTCTCTAGTCGGCATTGTACTCAAGAGCTACGCCAAGAGCACTACGTACAGTTTACAGATCGTGTAGCTGCCAAAACCACCACAAAATACGCTAAAAACTCTACTTATAGATTTTCCCTTCAAATCAACCTACAGATTTCCTTAGGATGATAATTATGAAATAAAAAATAAAACTTAGAACTGCCAACAACCTTTTCTTGCCAAAATCCAAGACTGTTTATGGTTACATGCCATACTATTTAACGGAGCACAATATTACAAAAAACTTCCGAAAGGATAAGGATGCAAATACCACACAAATATTTAAAAAGGAGCTGAAAGCTTATGTATTTGACAAATATTACTTACTCATTCTCGGCATCGCGCTCGGAGAGTCAACACGTCCTGAGGATACCCCGTGAAGAGGCGCAACACGTGTCTTCAAGATGCACTGAGGAAACAGGTTAGCTTAAAATTAGCATCACAAATATCTATAGAGAAAAATAATTTATCCCAAAATCCTTATTGTTCTCGAAGCGACGTAGAAGCGGAATTATTATTACACTACCAGCTCGCCCCGGCTTTGCACGGGTATAGATATATAGCCTATGTCACCCGGGGATAGTGTAGCTTCCCAACAGTGAAAGAATTTTTCAAATCGGTTCAGTACTTTCGGAGCCTATTATTGCAAACAAACAATCAAATCTTTCCTCTTTATAATATTAGTATAGACTAGAGATTCGTCATATACAAATAAATATTACTTACTTGATTGGTAACTTACTTCGTTATAATGTCGTTCTCGAACATCTCAAAATGTCCACTGAACACAAACTTCCACTGTAAATTTTAATTAGAAAATCTACCCACACATTAAAGATGCGTGGAAGTGTCGCACTGTATAATTTGACCGATTGTTTCTGCCGCGCACCTGTAAGTTGTCGAATGGCTTACCACCAAAAGTTTTTCCTCCGAAATATGACCTCAATTGCTCCAAACGAAGAGTGAATAGAGTCCTCAAAGGCAGGCAACGCTCCGCCAATGCTCCGAGTATTGTAGGCGTCCATAGGCGGTGACTACTTACCATCACGTGGCCCCCGTTGTTTGTCTAGTATTAATAAAAAAAATAAGGTATCGCTTAAGTTTAGTGATATGTTTTAATGTAATATTATAAAAGATCTTTGAACCTTAGAATAACTACACAAAGAAACCAAGTATATTCGCAAAATTTAAGCCATTCAAATGGTGTCATATATGGCTCCAAAAAAAAAAAAAAATTTTACAATGACAATTTGCGCGGTGGAATCGTACCACAACAAATCAGAAAAGCAGCATAAGAGTTATGGTGTGACATTCCACAGGTAATCCATTAATTTTCTTGCTTAAATCGTTTAAAATACCAATCGAAACGTAAGCTACAAAGCGAATTTGTAGCTTACGTTTTGAGAAGGCGTTGTTTGGAAACCTACCTTCTCTGAGTAGTTATTCTAAGCTTTGAGCAGGGTAGGTATTTTTCACAGTAAGAAAAATACCTACCCTGGTCATTTCCACATAGTAAGCCCAACACTACTAAAATCCTAGAGAACATTACGGCGGCATGACCTCACTGTCCCCACCAGGTGCGATTGAGCGAGTTTTTATGAAAATACGTATTTCCTATAGAATTGCTCAGTTATATTATATCAGTCGGTAATAGAAGTGAAGATATTGACGCGTTCGTTCCGATATTGCCATCGAAGAGATCAGAATACCAATTTCTACGCCTTGGAGGTTTGGAATAGGCATTTCTTTTCATAAATATTACAGACCGATCATCACGTTCTGATGTGGTGGTGGATAGCGCTGTGAATATATTATTTGGGTATTTTTTGGGATTGGATCACTTGACACTGTGCTGGGCTTGTGTTATGCATTGCAGGCCTGTTTAGAGCTACTTGATTCCTGCCTTTTTTCGCGAACTAGACAAACGCGAATAAAGTGTCATTTGTAAATGGTGGACAAACCCCACGTACGCACAAATTGAGTTGATTCCACATTATTTATACGCACGCGCGGGTTCACTTTATGTACCGGAATAGGTGTTCCCCCAAAAAATCCAATAGTGTCTTTTCCAAAAAGCTTTCTACCTATCGATAGCTAAGAACTACCCAAGTTAACTAATAAAATAAATAAATAAAATAAATATTTGGGACATTTTTACACACACGGTCATCTGACCCCAAACTAAGCAAAGCTTGTGATATGGCTGCCAAAGACTGATATACATACATATACATTATTAAATACATACAAAAATAGATATTAACACCCAGATATAGAACAAACTATGTTCATCACATAAATGTTTATCCTAGTTGGGAATCGAACCCACCCACGCCCCCAAGCTTAGAAGGTAGGTTCACTACCAACTAGACCAACGGGCTATCTAAGTACGGGCTATCTAAGTAAGTACTAGGTTGGACCTACGTCTGATGATAGGTACCATCACATGTCACTGTGAGCTAAACAATCACTTCAATCACAAAGTTTGAGCCACAGCCTCTGTGCCGAGGCTGTCTACAGGAAAACGACATAGTGGAACATGTACTACTGCACTGCAAGGCCACAAAAGATATACGATTAGGGTCGGGACTCCTTCAAGAAACTCAAAAACAAGTCTCCAATATAACAACACCTGGCGAAATAAGGGAGAAGAGTTAAGCCAGCGACCCAAAGCTTCCATTATTATAAGGAGCTCAGCTGGTTTGGGCAGGCTGGCATGCAAATGCACAATACACCCCTAGCAGGATGTCAGTGCAGGTCTTATCACCCACCCCCACTTTGAATTAGAATAATTAAAAGGGTGTTTTAAGATCGGGTGTTTAAGGTCCCGGGCATCTAATTAGTGGTTCAATAAATCTCAATTGTGTTTTGTGAACTCATCAAGTACTATATATTCAATCATTTATTGCATTATAGAATTTACACACAGATCTTAGGTGACATGTTTAATATAGGTAAGATCTTAATTGGGTACAGCAACAAAGTGCGGAGCGGATCGATTTGTTGAATACTGGATTTGACTTTAACGGCCTCATATACCAAATTTGACGGTTTTAAAGGAGACAATTTCTTTTGTTTGAAAAATAGGCCACCCACAAATTATAGCATATAGTAATGAAACTCATGTCGATTTGTTCCTCATAATCTCTAGATTCAGTGGTAATATTAACTATATCCGATCTAACCGGAGTATTGAGAAATCAGTTAATGAATCTCACAATAACCTAAAACCTCACAATGAACAATTATATATAAGTAACTTAATTACTTAGGTTCTAGTGATTTACTACCTAATACTAGCGATTGCCTGCGCGATTTGGTTTGTCACAAAAATAAGTGATCATCCCATGAAAACTATGTACCTAGGTTTCCGGGATATAAAGTAGCCTAGTCATTATCAAGATTAAAACTATGTACATATTCAATTTCATCAAAATCTGTTTAGCAGTGAAAGCATAAGGAGACAGAGCTACTTTCGCATTTTTGCATCAGCACTTTTTCTAGCAATTGTGCTGATAATCATTATCAGCACGAGTAATGATTACTTGCGATATTGTATGGCTAGGCGGAATTTAAAAAAAGACATTGTAGGTAACAAAATATTATTATCATAATAATAATTAAATAGGTAACCCACTCAGAAATAGATTCTTTAAACCTTCGTAAAATGACAGCAAAGCTATACATTATCTAGCACATGATGCAATTTCGCGTATCGTAGGTATTGTAAAAACACCAGAGAACATTACTTAGGACATACAGAAATGTTCCTACGTTAGACCCTAATACGGAAAGTAGAAGCAGCACGCTTATAATTATACATAGTAAGTGCTGCTGCTGCCCTGAAAATACCGGGCACAGTAAGAGTAGGCATAGAGGTTGGTTGTGGGATATTCTTGCTGTCTTCAATATCCATAAGTCGAATTGCCACAGCTCTGTTACCATCTCGTAGTCTCTGCCTGCTCACAGTGCTGGAAACTTTCAGCCACCAAGCCATACAGACTTGTTCTTAGCGTTCTATCTGCACAAAAAGGGATGGTTAGTATATAAACGTTTATTTATTGCACTCTATACAGGAGTACCTAGGTACTAAATAGCAAACTAGAAAAAAGATATACTAAACAAAAATACTAGATATACTAGATATACTTAATATCTTTATTTTCAATGATTTCACTAAGAATTTTTGAAATTACCTGATAATTTGAAAACTGCAAAATCAATATTCCTTTCTGCAGAACAAGAACGCTGTGTTTGGTGTGTTCTTAAAATGGAACATCCACATGAAATGTAAATATTTCTATAGGTACCCAAATCTTCTTATTGCATCAGGAGTATGGATATTTTCTTGCAAAATTAATAGTAGCAGTATCTGCAAACTGCTAGTTGATTTAGCTGTAAATAAAAGCAGGTAAGTTAAAACAAACAGGGATAATAAAGTTAGTAATATTATAAGCAACACAAGTACGGATACCAACATGGTTTGAGACGTTTAAATGCATTGTTATCTATACCTCCTTCATCTTTTTCTTATATTTATATATATATATATATATATATATATATATATATATATATATATAAGAGGCGATGTGTGTATGTATGTTCCCTAAAAAAAGGCTGGACAGATTTTGACGGGAGTTTCACTGGCAGATAGCTGATGTCATAAGGAGTGTGTCATTTACGCGGGTGAAACCGCAGGGCGCAGCTAGTAATAAATAAAAATCAAATGGTGTTCTTAAGTAACGGCATAATTTGTGAACGTCTGAACCGATTTGACTTTTTAAAATGTTTGTAACCTTCAGGGAAATAAATATTGTCGAAGCCGAAGGCCGAGTCCTACGCGTACGAAATCGCGGGCATCAGCTAATACATACTTAAATAAAAACTCACCTTGCAAGAAATCCACACACACACAAACGGCACAAATCAAATAGGTAAGATCTTTGAGAAAATCTTCAGTTGTCTCGGCCAGTAATTATGTCTTCGCACAATTGCCTACGCGTTGAAATCTTACTGCACAGTTGACAACAATTTTCTGGAGTAGGCGCTGTACATTGTACATGTTGATTTATTGTAGTTTCATAATGATACGGAAAAAATTGAGAGCACTATCAGACGATCACGCGATTTGAAACAAACGGAAAGTATGAATAGTGATGTGTGGTGCGAGTTATATCACTATTCACATATTATCATGAACGAGTTGACGAGACCAGTTTTGTGCAACTCGAATCAAATCTGTCAACAGTTTGTTACTGCGCCTGACACTGGTGCGAGACTGAGATCGAGTCAACTCAACTCAATAAACTGCTCCGTGTCGGTGCCAGGCCAGCTGGATGCGCTTAGCGATGTGACTGCGCTTAGCTATGTACGAGCGATTTGAGTGGGTTATTTGACCCGAGCGACTGTTCAAACCAATAAAAAAACGAAAGCAGTGCGTGTCACATGTTCCACGGTCCACGTTCAATCAACGGAGTAGTACCAACTAGCAGGACCTATTCGCGTTGACACTTGCATCGAGTTAGTAATCATTCCAGTGTCAACTCATACAAATACTGACGAGACACATCACCAGAACCCACTACCGCCGATTCAAGTTGACTCCAGTTGCAACAACTCGAGTCAATAGCACGAGTTACTTAAGTAATTCGAGTCAGAAAAACTAAAGTATGAGACATCACTAGTATGAAGTAACTTGAAATAAGTCATAACTGCTGTCAATTTCAAACCAACAAACGTCAAGATGGCGGATTTACGTTCCATTCCTCTATCATTTTACGAAACCATAGTATTACGGTTTCGGTAAATCAATATTAGTAAATATTTAAAGCTAGGGTTAAAAATATATTCAAGCCGCTAATTATAAGCGTCTATAATACCATTAGCGACTATTGTATAATTATTTTTACTTAAAAGCCGATTACTATGGCCACTGTTGTAAAATATGGTCTATTTATTTTTGTATATAAATTCCTGAGCATGCATCCTTTTTCGTATTAAAAACGTTCCGGTCAAGTGACTATAAGGGAAATGAATGAATTGTGGCTAAAATCAAAACAACACATTTTATTCTTGATATTATTATTCCGGTTTCATTTTTCCCTTATCTTTCGTCCGAATGGTACAAAAAAAACGACAAATTTTATAGTGCTGGTCCCATCAATATATGCTAAATTAGGTGGGCCTAAGGAAAAAAACTTTGGTGGGCCCAAGAAAAATTGTCTTCTTTATTTTATTCAGTTAAATTACAATATTGGAGCTGGAAAAAAATACATGTCAGAGATACATCTGTGTTTGAGTTTATGATTTGGTTCAAAACACGATAGAATAAACATTCCTCGATCAAAAAAAAATCTGAAACAAAGTCGAGTTAGTTTATTTTTTTCGTTTTATGCTCTAATGAAAGCTCGTAACAACCTGGAAATTGCATGTACTAAAAAGCAATTTTTTTTTTTTTTTTTTTATTTGGATAGATTTTTGACAGTCAATAGTTTCGTTCTTTAGTGGAATTAAAAGCGTAAAAAGGTCGCGAGAATTTGTGCGCGCCGCGTTCAGTACCGCGCCAGGCATCATCGAGGTTGGACCTATGTTCGTTTTTGTCGTTGCACTGCCCCCGCGAGCGTCCTGATTCTTGCGTGGCAAAATACATCGTCGCTATAACTTGGCGGGGGCTGAGGGAGCGTTTTGATGCCTACGCGACTCGGATAACCGGCCGTTAAAGTATGATGCTTAATGTTCATTTGTGTTTTAAGTATAATAAAACATGGTATGGACCCGGGTATATCCTAAAACTGCGGCCAGAACCACCAGAGGATAGGCAGCTGCATTTTATTAGTTCACGGTGAACTTAATGCAATCCCCAAGCCGCCTGCCAAGTGGGGATCATGGCAACACCCCTCATTAAGAGGACGGCCTTTGTTCAGCAGTGGACGTTTACTGGCTGATGATGATGATGATGAAACATGGTAAATATAAAGCAGCAACATTCATAAGTATTTTTTTACGATTGCAGTTTTTTAGTGACCTACATACCATAAAAACATAATCATGTTGTCTCTTTTTTTTCATTGGGAGGCAGTAAGTCGACGGAACCTTACCCAGTGAATAGGTATTTGCGACGAGGCCATCGTTTATCATGATTAAAGACGATGCCGGAAACTGGCTTTAATATCGTGGCATTTTGACTTGAGCTGACGTCTTTCCGCTCAAATACTAATGCAATCAGATTAAAAAGGAAACCGACGAAATATATTTTTGTACTGCCCAAAAAACAAGCATTGTGTAGAGAAGATAAAGAACGGCCACTATCGAAATTGGATTTTTCCTAAGATGAAGGATGTAACTAGATTTGTTTATGAACCGCGATTTCATATAATATGTATAATGTATGATGCTCTGAATATTTTTTTTTAAATTCTCCTATCTTCATTTTCCTGTTTTGGTTAACAATAGCTTTCATTCTTTTGTTCCATTTTCTAAGTCAAACTTTAAACTTTGACAGTTTTTTATTTCTTTTTTTGTATTTTGAACGGTTAACAAATTCAGATTTTAATTAATAAACGTGGAGTAAGATTGGGTGTTATAAAATTTAGTCAGTTCCTTCAAAATATAGGAATAATCACGGAATAAGACATTAGTTCCCGAAACAGTGTTCTGTACTAGTTTAGAGCCAATGAGTTCATAATTATGAAGTTAACCGAAATTTTATTTAATGTCTAATAATCTAATTTGTAATCAGATGACCATGTGTAAAAAAAAAAGATTTTCACTTAATTTTTTTTTTTAATGGAGCAACGAACTTTTTACTTTACTTAAGAATAACTTAATAGTAATTGTTTTACCAATTTACCAGAAGTGTTTGCACCACCCAAACAGAATTATACGTTACCCAATTAATTATTCCGTAGCAACAGGAAAGTGGGGTAAAGTAGGCATGTTCAAGGAAACGTACCCGTAGCCTGTGATGAATTAAGTAGGCACCACGCAATCTCTCTTCCTATTTTGTTACTTATTCATTCTATCGGGATGAAATTTTCACGTGTTTTGTTACCTTTGGCTAGTTACTTGTGTAACACGAATAGTATAACATAACAAAAAGAAACAAATAAAATCAGCTAAGTGCGAATCAGGATCGTGCACTGAGGGTTCCATACCACTACATAAGTTGTTAACTACTAAAGTGCAAAAAGACACCACACCCAGATGACCCATCCAAGTACCGACCGAGCCCGATGTTGCTTCGTATAAGAACCAGTGGTGAGCAGAAATTGGTCAGCGACTCGCACTTAGTCACACACATGTGGTCAAGGAGAAAAATGTTACAAGCTTTGGTTCACATAAACTGCATAGTTCGAAGACATATCGAGATAGTTTAATCGATGGTCAGTGCTTAGTGTTAACGATACGATCGCGTTAAGGCCCTCTTTTCCACTTTATGCAATTATGGTCATTCTTGTTTTAGTTTGTCTACTTTCATGGTAACATTAAAATTATAAAAATAGTATCATATCAAAATTGAATGTTTTATCTAGGAAACCGTATAAATCAAAACACGATTAAGGTTATTTGTCTCAATAGAAATAAAATATGAAAGTAACACCGATTAGCGCTTTTTTCCTTTTTAGGGTCCCGTACCTCAAAAGGAAAAAACGGAACCCTTATAGGATCACTTCATTGTCCGTCTGTCTGTCCGTCTGTCAAGACCCTTTTTCTCAAGAACGCGTCTTTACGCGTTCTTGAGAAAAAGTTCAAGTTGAAATGTATGCTAAATACTTGGGTTTACGGTTTCTTACGGCTGTAAAAAATAATAGTCGTAAGTCAACGCAATCAAAAGATATGAACGTTTATGTCGCATATTTTGCGATTTCACAGGGGAACCAAAACCTATAGGGTACTTCCCGTTGACCTAGAATCATGAATTTTGAAGGCAAGGTATCATAGCAAATATATAGGAATAAATCCGAAAGCCACAAATTTAAAGTTATATCATTTAAAAAAATATATTTTTCTATTACAAACTTACATTTTGTAGTTGGAATTTATGGAAGAACCAACTACAAAGTTAAGTTTGTCTTTCAATATTTCAACTTAGTACTACTTTCAGTTAGTTTTATTTTGGACTCGCGCTCTGAGGAACATTCGAACACTTTACCTAGTACCTAGTACCTTTAACATTCGAACACTTTACCCATACTATTTCTGGGTTCTATCCGAAAATAAAATGCACTTTGCAGAGTGAGATCACAACTTAAAACAGATAGAGTTTCTGTCTATTTTAAGAAAACTGATATAACACTGTTTTAAACTATCACGGTTGTTCACTAAAGTTATATGATTATTTACGGGATATTTACAGTGGTAAAACTGATATATTCACTGACTGATATATGGTAGAAAGTATATTTACTGACTGGACATTTTTTATCGCGACTAATTCCGCGTTTGACCCCCGACTCGCCTGTTAGTAAGCAAAGATGTGGTCGAAGATAAAGCACGCAGACGCCACTTGACCATATCTCTTTTGTCTGATCTGCAGTGCAAGTACCGCTCTTTATCGATCGTCGAATTTGACATTCAAGGTCTTCAAATTCGATAAAATGCCATTTGACGATCGATATAGAACGGTATTTGAATTGCTGAATTGCTAACCAACAGGCGGTAAGGTACTCAAATGCAGACTTATGCGCGATAAAAAAACGATACCTCCACGTGCAACCGTAGGCCCCGTTACTTGTGTACCGAACCCGTGGTTCATGGCCCATATCCCGTGGTCCCTGGTACATGAGCCCATACATTCATGAGATTCAGGTCACAGAGTGACGGGAGCGCAGAGAATAATTCAAGTGGGCCTAACCAATGACACTCTGATTTATATTGGGTAGAGAAAACTCCGACTGATGTGTAGACTTAAAATAATATAGACCTGTAGGCTTGAACTGTGGGATTGTCTCTAGATACGAGTATGGTATCTATAACTGGGGACGAATCGGGAGTAGGAAACGGGACAAAACGAGCGTTTTTCATTCGAAAATTAATAAAAATATTTAGGCCGAAACGGGAATAACATGAGGGCCGAAACAAGAATTTCTAATGCGTAACAAAACTTAACTTTGGGGGATGATTCGGGCATAAATCTTCATTTTTGATGTTATTAGTGTTATAACTGTTTTTACACGTATATACGAAAAGGGATGGTAGGATGAAGTCATGTACATCCAATGCACATACTCTGAAATAAATTCTGTAGAAAATTTAAAGACTTCATACTTTGCTGATACACCTACTTGCAAAGTTTAATCGAGAATCAGGTTAAAATCGACATCTGAGATTTTTTACCATAATTTGTTAGAAACGAAGCTAACGAAAACGTGGCAATAAAAATATACAATGAACCTATTTTTCTCTTTTGCAAATCTCTCATATTCCTCTTTATTACGTGTCCTTTCTGTAACTTCCTTCCATCTACAACCCCTGTACATACATATCAGGAAACGTACGGGCACCTAAACATGATGAATTTATTATTGCGGTTTCATTTATTCACGTCTCTTTTTGCCGCATCCTGTCACCGAAGAAGCGAGTAAGTTAATAGTTATATGCCACGATGAATTAGGGCTCCGTTTGAACTAATATTTACTGGCGGGTTTCAAGTTTTCCCGTATCATACGGTAAAAGTAAAGTTTTTTTTTTATCGCGTAAAATGCCGCTTTTGACCACCATGTTCGTAACCGACAACGTCGACTACGTTAGATGATGCAGACTTAGATGACACCATTCAGTTTTTGTTTTACGGTTCTGCGGTCGTCGGGTTCCGTGCCCTTTGTCAACATATTTTTTTAATGTCAATTATTACTAATATACCATGGTAACTAATGACTTTCCAAAGAAATATACAGTATGCATTGCTTATAGCTATGTTGCGTGTATAAACACCGAGCATTCCAGCTCCGGCAAACAGCAACCGATCGCGAGTTGACGCATGGCGACAAATGAGGGGATGCATAGGAAAAAATCATAGTGTTATCCAAAATTAAGTTTTTTTTTAATGTTGCGATCTATAGTCAAACAAAATAATAAATAACGGCCAAGCGCGAGTCAGGCGCGTGCTATATATCCCGAACGAATTAAAGAAAACACATTTTTATGGGTGCGTAACCCTTGACTCGCAAGTAGCTTTACCTAGTCTGTAAGTAAAACTTTCTTGCTAATAGATGTTAGAAGGTTCTAAAAAATTAGAACGGATTGACAGACAGCTAGATGGACGGACAGAACAAACTTATAAGAAGTACTACGGAACCCTAAAAGGAGGCATGTCGTCTGCAAGACCAGTTCGACTAAACACATCAAGCCTGATTTAGGCCAGATGCGTTCGTATCCGTCACGCAACTGTACCTTATATCTCCTGGTTTATTTGATGTGAGGTTGTAATCGATTATCGGAATTTCCATTAACAGAATGACAGAATTCCGCTAATAAGAAATTTGATAAAAAAATATAACCAAAGAATCAGAGAAGGTAGGTTTCCAAACAACGCCTTCTCAAAACGTAAGCTACAAATTCGCTTTGTAGCTTACGTTTCGATTAGTATTTTAAACGATTTAAGCAAAAAAATTAATGGATTACCTGTGGAATGTCACACCATAACTCTTATGCTGCTTTTCTGATTTGTTGTGGTACGATTTCACCGCGCAAATTGTCATAGTATTTTTTTTTTGATCCGTATATGACACCATTTGAATGGCTTAAATTTTGCGAATGTACTTGGTTTCTTTGTGTAGTTATTCTAAGCTAAGAATAATGTTTATTTTACAAGTCAGACGTCTAACTGACAGCACTATTACCTATCTCTCTTGTTTGTCTGATCTGAAGTTATAATTGATTATTGGAATCTGTATTGATCGAGTCAGCTGGTAATCGATCATCGGAATTCTTATTAACAGAATGACTGAATTCCGCTAATAAGAAATGCGATAAAAATTATAACCAAAGAATACTTATACTTTTCAAGTCAGACGTCTAACTGACAGCACTATTACCTATCTCTCTTGTTTGTCTGATCTGTGGTTATAATCGATTATTAAAATCGATATTGATCGAGTCGGTTGGTAATCGATTATCTGAATTTCTATTAACAAAATGACAGAACTCCGTTAATAGGAATTCCGATAAAAATACAACCAAAAAATACTGTTTATTTTTCAAGCCACTGTCCAACTGACAGCACTATTACCTATTTCGCTTCTTGCCTTAGATTTTTCTAGAAACATTTAGCTTTTCTTACCGCTGATCAGCCCTGAAAGCCACAGGTGCTCGTTTTCTTCGTAAATAGCCATTTGGGAGAGAATGTTAACCTTTTTCAATAAAAAAGGTCGTGTAAAAGGAACATTATTGTATATGAGCGTAACTAACGATAAGTGTGGGAATCTACCTCCCTATAGATGTTTTGCGAATGTATGTTTTATTGTTTTTTGTTCTTGTTTTATCATTAGTATCATTATTGACAGCTCATTCAGCCAACTACAAGACATAAGCCTTCTCCCTCTTTCGCCAATGTTATGTTTAACGCCAGTCTCGTTCATGTATTTCCGCCAATAAGACTTATAAATGCGTTATTTAGAAGGAAACTTCTAAAACTCAAATATTATGGCTATAAAAAGCATTTAAAGTTCTAATAAATATAAAAACTAAGTTATCCTATATCCTATATTCTATACTAATATAATAAAGAGGAAAGATTTGATTGTTTGTTTGTTTGCATTGAATAGGCTCCGAAACTACTGAACCGATTTGAAAAATTCTTTCACCGTTGGGAAGCTACACTATCCCCAGGTGACAGGCTATAATCTATACCCGTGCGAAGCTGGGGCGGACCGCTAGTATTTTATAAAGTAAATTAGCCGTATTATATAGTTTGTCTATGCCATAATATTTGCTAGTTGATCTGATCTTTATACAATACGTGCAAAGGGTGTTTTCAAAACTCGAGGTTAACATATGTAGAATAGGGATATTGACAAAATTTTGCAATGGCCTTTAATTTAAAGAATATGGTGCATATTCACTTTAAAAAATACTTTTACCTCCATTAGTTCATTTATTGAATAATTATTAGCTCTTTTTATTTCAATTTTTAAATGACTCATCAAAACGCGGCAAATCGACGTTGTGACGTCAATATACTTAACTACAGAGTTGCGTTCAAGGCATGCGATAGAATAAAGCACCACCGTTTACAACATCATCGTCAGTGTGAAAAACAACCGAGACACAACTTGGCTGTTACGAGTATTTGAGCGTACACTTCAGTTGCAATTGAACAATAGTGAAATCGATGGTTAAAAAAACACTGATGTTCATCTGTCATTCATTTTCAAATCTCACTCTAGGTGCCCCGAACGCATCTTTCGAACGGAATCTGCCCATTATATTACTCTATGCTGCCCATGTAAATAAACAAACATCTGTCACAGTCGGCCGTGAAATGCTGCCGTTGTTGTTATTTATTTGTAAAATTATTTAGTTGAAAATGGATCGTAAAACTTATCATTGGTGTGTAGTGCCTCAGTGTCCTAATGTTTCGAATGCAATACTTGCGAAATTATTCATAATTGTACCGTCTAAAGCTGAAATACGAAGAAATTGGTTGTGACTTGAAAGAAGATAGAATGCTTCACAAATATTAACAACTTCGTCGATTTACGTTTGTGAAAATCATTTTGAAGTGAGTATCACCATAATAAACTCGTTCTATACTGAGAAATTCAGTAAACTTTTACAGAAAATGGATTTGATTTCGATATGTTTGCTTTGTTTTGTTTTGGTTGTGCTGTCATCACCATATTGACGTCACGCACTGTGATTGGATTTTCGAGTCACGTGACACATAGATAAAAAATCGTGATTTTGAAATCGAAATAATTAAATTTAGGAGTGATTATTATTATTGAAAAAATATTGAAAAAATCTCTTAATATAAAACCTTTCAATATAGCTAGGTTTCATATTTTATTTCCACCAGTGTCAAATACCCTATTGCCGAGCGCAACCGGAAACACGGTATCTGTTGCGTAGCTCGTTTGAGCTCGTTAGCTAATCGGATGACAAGATATTGGAAATTGTTGAGATTATTGATGCAGCTAGCACCCAGTGCTGTGTAGTCTGTGCTATTTACGTTTCGCTGTGCTAAATCAAGGATGTGCATTAAGAATTCCTAAATTGTTCAAAAACTAAGTTTCTTAGTTTTAAGCATCGGCGCAAAGTTGCTAGTCCAACGGTTTATGTTGTATACACATTTCGGAGAGTGTGCATCGGATCTGCATGATCTAATTCTCTCCTTCCCTATTTTCTATCGGACAGCCAAGGCGGCCATGAAAAGGTTACACCGTTTCATGGTTGATAATATTCTAAAACCCATGATTTGATTCCACCTTTACTGTTTGCTAGACAGTGGAATGCACTGTCTGAATGGGTGTTCCCTGAGAGTTACAATTTGGTAGTCTTTAAGTTGCGTATGAATCAGTTTATTCTTGGCAAGCCTGCCCCATTCTAGACCACATCATTGCTTACGCCCGGCGAGGAGGCGGTCAAACACAAGTATATATTTTATTAATAAAAAACTTGGTGCAGTTCTAACGTTTCCCTTAATTTTATTTTGATTTGCCCAGTACTGGAAATGGCCCTTCTTTTTCGCGATTTTTTTTGCAAATGTTATTAATTTTTATTTAACGGCATGTTCTATAAAAGGTAAAACGTCAAGCATAACATTAAAAAAAAAACTGGACTAGTACGAGTCCAAAAAAAAAAAAACTAACTGAAGTTGAAATATTGAAAAACAAACTTAACTTTGTAGTTGACAATAAGGTTCTTCGATACATTCCAACTACAAAACGTAAGTTAGTTTGTAATAGCAAAATAATTATTTTTAAATGATATAACTTCAAATTTATGACTTTCGGATTTATTCCTATATATGTGCTATAAGACCTTGCCTTTCGCCAAATTTCATGATTCTAGATCAACGGGAAGTACCCTATAGGTTTGGTTTCCCTGTGAAATCGCAAAATATGCGACATAAACGTTCATATCTTTTGATTGCGTTAACTTACAACTTTAATTTTTTTACAGCCGAAAGAAACCGTAGACCCAAGTATTTAGTATAAATTTCAACTTGATACCTTTACGCGTTCTTGAGAAAAAGGGTTTTGACAGACGGACAGACGGACAACGAAGTGATCCTATAAAGGTTCCGTTTTTTCCTTTTGATGTACGGAACCCTAAAAACAGGTAAATATTTAAATTTTCAGTTTTTTTCTAAGTTTTCCGCTGACAATATAATTAGTAATACAGTTTGATTGATTACTAGAAATTTATAAATAATCAGCTTAAACAACATTAAACTTCCAACACATAAAATGGAAATACCCCAATCAGGCACAAATATGCTCACCCTAATACCGATGGAATTAGTTTGCGTCGAATCACTGATTGTTCCAACCGCTTTGTTGCCAAGTTCCAACTTAATTAGTAGACAAACAAACGTAACTGCAGACATTTAGTATTGATCTTCATATAAAGTAAGGTATTTAAAACTCGATTAAAGTACATGAAAGGTAAAGTGGGAGAAATATAGAAATTGGGATAAAAAATCAGCTGGTCCATACATTTTGTAGAGTATGTTGTAGAGTGACCGTTTAAAATTGACTTGAAAATAGAGAGTGTTCTCAAATCAGTTGCATGTTTTTATGTTTGTTACCTCTGACCTCCGTTGTTTATAAATCGGTTTTTTATTGAAAGGATATACTTTCAGATTGTTTCCATAGACATTTTATCAAAATCAATTCAGTAGTTTGGGTTTTAAAATCAAAATAACCGGAAAAATTATCATCCAAGTAAAACAAATTTACTAATTTAAAAGTCTTTTTTTCAAATTGATAGTTATCTATGGAACCACATATTTTTTCGCTCTTTCAGAGCTGCTCTCATTGTGAAATGTGTTCATAATGATGGGTACTATGGACCCCTTTCGGCTTAGTACTCCCTTTCTGGGTAACCCAGCATATGCGCGCACCGTATTATTGCACACTCCCGCGTCGCTGGTCGTCAGCTTAGCACTGCGGTGCTTGAAGAAATTCTTACCCGCGACCGATCAGTGACGTCAACGTAAGAGGAATTAAATAAACTTAGAAATGTATTAACTGCAGTAAACATTGCTTTGAGGTTTCATTTAGCCAATGGGCATGATTCCTTTTTTTTTTTTTTTTTTTTATAAACCTTTTTTTTAAAGCAATCTGTCTTTTGAAGACAATAAGCTTTATTTTGAACTGTTGTCTTAAGTGACGCGTCTTGTGTGGAAAACGCCCATTGACGCATCCATCATAATTTTTCTTATTTTGTTAAGTCTTGGGGTATCTTCCTTTTAAGCCTCCTTGGAGGCCTTCTTGACATCAACATCTTTGCTAATTCATTTGGATGATTTTGCAGTCGTTTTTGATAAGTTTGGGCGTTAATTCTTATTTCTTCTTCCACTGTGGGCATTTGCAGGTCCTTGTGTAGGGTTTCATTTGTGACATACCAGGGAGCGTTGGTTATCATTCGTAGCAATTTTGACTGAAAACGTTGCAGAATGCTTAGGTTGGTTTTTGAAGCCGTTCCCCAGAGCTCGATTCCATAAGTCCACACAGGTTTTAGTATAGTTTTGTATATAAGTAGCTTGTTCTCTAAACATAGTTTTGATTGTTTTCCAAGCATCCACTGGTGTTTACGTAGCTTCAGACTAAGTTGCTTTCTTTTTGAGAAAATATGTTTTTGCCAAGTGAGTCTTCTATCTAGATGTATGCCAAGATATTTTGTTTCATCTACTTGTGGGATTTGACTTCCATTCATTTCTACTGGTGGACATGTATTACGCCGTAAAGTAAATGTGACATGTGCTGACTTAGTCTCATTGACCTTGATACGCCATACCTTTAACCAATTCACCACGGAATTTAGGTCAGTTTGCAGTAGCTGCGATGCCGTATTTGGATCTGTATGAGAGGTTAGGATAGCAGTGTCATCTGCATATGTGGCTACCGTTGACGTTTTGTTTATTGGTAGATCAGAGGTAAATAACGTATAAAAGACGGGGCCCACCACACTGCCCTGTGGTACGCCTGACTTGATGATGTAGAGTTTAGTTGTTTCTTCTCCCTGTCTGACTGTAAAATGTCTATCAGTAAGGTATGCTTTGATGACGGTGTAGAAACTGGTTGGTAGTGTAGTTTTAATCTTGTATAGCAGGCCATCGTGCCACACTCTGTCGAAGGCCTGAGTTACGTCCAGAAATACGGCAGAACAGTACTTTTTGCAATCCATATCATCGCGGATCTTTTCAACCAATCTGTGAACTTGCTCAATAGTGGAATGGCTTTGTCGGAACCCAAATTGGTGTGAAGGTATAAGTTGTCTTTCGACTATTACGGGCAGCAGACGTTTTAGGAAGAGCTTCTCAAATAATTTCGAAGTTATAGGTAGGAGGCTTATTGGCCTGTATGAGGACGTTTCTTGTGGTGACTTTCCAGGTTTATTCAGCATTATAATGGTAGCTACTTTCCATTGGGGGGGAAAGAAACTTAATCTTAGTATAGCATTAAAAAGCTGTGTTAAAAACTTTATACCATTTTTTGGCAGTTCGGTTAAGCATTTTGCAGTGATGAGGTCATATCCTGGTGTCTTCTTAAGCTGTAGCAACTTGATCATATTTGCTACCTCTCCTTTTGTGAAAGATTTAATGGGCAAGTCCTGTTGGTTTGGAGCAGCCAGCTCTTCATTAATAAATTTTTCCTCTTCTTCAGTGATTTCTCTACTGTTTGGCGTAAATATTTTACTAAGATGTTTTGCAAAAGTCTCAGCCTTTTCCTTATCACTCCTTGCCCAGCTCTCAGAGCTAGTTCTTATAGGAGGATTATGTTGTACTGTCTTATTAATAGTCGATGTTGCTTTCCAGAGAGAGTATTCTGTGGCAGATGTGGCATCGAGATTCCGTAGATGTTCTTGTGTGATATAGTTATCATGTTCTTTAAGTGCATTCTTGAGTATAGCAATTGCCTTATTCAGTATTCTTTTGTCTTCCGGAGATCTAAGTGTTTGCCATTTTTTGCGAGCAATTCTTTTTCCTGATTCATGATTCCTAATGTTTAATTTATTACAAATAACCGGCTTAGCGATGAATATAACTAAATTAATGTATTTACTGAACACATACTGAAAAAATAATTTGAATTGGCTCATAAATCTCTGAGATATGAGTATTTAAAGTTTTAGGTGGGGATGGAGAAGGGATGTTCTATCCCTTTCTCGCAAAGCGTGTGTTAGTATAGCATTTGTATGGCGCTCCTGAGCCGTGACGTCACGGCTCAGTATAGTGCGCTTCTGTTTAGCATGAAATTAAATTAAATTAAAATGCTTATATCTTATTTATTTTTGAACTAATTTTAATTTTGTATTTGTTGGTGTGCTCTATTTATGATCAGCTTTTTTATGAGGTAATAAAAAAATATTAGTCATCATGCCTATTCCTTTCTCAAAGCATTTAGCAACCTCAGAGTCATGTCATCCAGGCAAACGAGCTAAGTATTAATAAATTAGACAGACAAATAGACAGAACCATGTCAGAAGTATAAGCTACGGAAAATTACCTACTGTTTTATATTCACTTTTTTTTTTACTAATTAGTTTCACTCTGGAACATGGTATCAACTGCGAATGAAGAGATAATAAAATAAAATAAAAAAACGTATGTTTAATTGTTTAAAAAATGGCTAATGGCAAACTTTACTTATATGGTTTTACTCATCAAATTTGTGTCAAAATAGGCGCTAGGTGAAACCTAATCATCATCATCATCATTTCAGCCGTAGGACGTCCACTGCTGGACATAGGCCTCCCCCATCGATCTCCAAAAGGGCCGGTTGGAAGCGGCCTGCATCCAGCGTTTCCCTGCGGTCTCTTTTAGGTCGTCTGTCCATCTTGTGGGTGGACGTCTTACGCTGCGCTTACCAGTCCGTGGTCTCCATTCCAGAACCTTTCGGCCCCATCGGCCATCTGTTCTGCGTGATATGTGCCCTGCCCACTGCCATTTCAACTTACTAATCCGGTGGGCTATGTCGGTGACTTTCGTTCGTCTACGGATCTCCTCATTTCGGATTCGATCTCGTAGAGAAACCCCGAGCATAGCCCTCTCCATAGCTCGTTGTGCGACTTTGAGCTTGCTTATGAGGCCCATAGTGAGAGACCACGTTTCAGTGCCGTATGTCATCACTGGTAACACACACTGGTCGAAGACTTTCGTCTTAAGGCACTGAGGTATTTTGGACGAGAAGACGTTGCGTAGTTTACCGAACGCTGCCCAGCCGAGTTGGATTCGCCGATTGACCTCTTTCTTGAAGTTGGACCTACCTAGTTCGACTGTTTGTCCTAGGTAGACGTACGCGTCAACAGCTTCAAGAACTGAGCTCCCAACTGATACTGGGGTGGGCACAACATGGATATTTGACATGACCTTTGTCTTGTCCATGTTCATTTTAAGGCCCACCTGTTGAGAGACTCGATTGAGGCCTTCGAGCATCATGCTGAGATCCTCCATCGATTCTGCCATGACCACAATATCGTCGGCAAACCGAAGGTGAGTGATGTACTCGCCGTTGATGTTGATGCCGAGTCCTTGCCATTCCAGGAGCTTGAAGGCATCTTCCATTGTGGCAGTGAACAGTTTCGGAGAGATAACGTCTCCCTGTCTCACGCCTCTTCGCAATGGAATTGCCTTCGAACTCTGCTCCTGTACTCGGACCGACATGGTGGCGTTATTGTACAAACACTTCAACACTTCGACATACCGATAGTCAATACGGCATCGCTGGAGAGACTCAAGCACCGCCCATGTCTCGACCGAATCAAAGGCTTTCTCATAGTCCACAAACGCTAAACATAGTGGCAAGTTATATTCTTCGGTCTTCTGTATAACTTGGCGTAGCGTGTGGATGTGGTCTATGGTACTATAGCCTTTTCGGAAACCGGCTTGTTCGATAGGCTGGAAGTCATCGAACCTGCGATCGAGACGATTCGTGATGACCCTCGAAAACAGCTTATAAACATGGCTCAGAAGCGAGATGGGTCTGTAATTCTTCAGCAAGGTTTTGTCACCTTTCTTAAAGAACAGCACCACCACGCCTCTGTTCCATGCTTCTGGCGTTATACCTTCGAGTAAGACAGAATTAAAGAGCTTCTGAAGGACTCTGAGTACCGGTGTTCCACCCGCTTTCAGAAGCTCTGATGTGATTCCATCGTCCCCCGGCGCCTTGTTGTTCTTGAGCTGTTTCAGGGCCATCCTAATCTCGTACAGGCTGATGTCCGGGATATCTTCGGTATAGTGTCGGCTCAGCTTGGCTCTTGGGTCTTTGGCCGAGCTGCTCACAGGTTTAGCAACCGAAGTGTATAGCTGTCCATAGAACCTTTCGATTTCCCCTAAAACCTCAGCTTTGGTCGACGCTACACTACCACCTTCCCTCTTCAGCTTTGTCAGCTGGCTTTGCCCAATAGACATGTCTCTTGCAAACACTTTGGAGCCTTTGTTTTGCTCAATCGTCTCTTTAATACTGTTCGTATTAAAGGTACGTATGTCGTGCCGCAATGACTTCCAAATTTGTCTATTGAGCTGCCTATATGAGTCAGCGTCATCGGAACATTGTAGTTGTAACGAGCGTCGATCAGCCATGAGGTTACGGGTATGGTCGGATAATTTTTGAGGTCTATCTGTGCGCCGGCCAGGTCTAAAAAACTTAGAACCTACCGCATGGACAGTTTCCACTAACCTGTTATTTATCTCTCCACGGAAGCAAAATTCTCCAGGCAATCAAAGCGATTAGACAGCTCGAGTTGAAAGCTCTCGGGGTTTTGAATATGGGCATGGTTCGGTCGGAGCGTGGACTTCATTAGGCGGGACCTCTCAATTTTAACGTTAATATTCAATGTGCCTCTTACTATTCGGTGATCACTACCGGTTTTCACCCTGTGAATCACAGAGACATCATTGAATATTTGTCTCTTGGTGGTCATAATGAAGTCTATCTCATTTCTCGTAGAACCATCGGGGCTCATCCAGGTCCATTTCCTGTGAGGCGGCTTCTGAAAGAAAGAGTTCATCATAAAAAGTTCCTCTTTCTCCAGAAAGTCGGCCAGCCTCTGTCCCCTAGGGTTCCGTTGCCCACAGCCAAATTTCCCCACTTTCAACTCATCATCACTTCTCTTGCCCAACTTAGCGTTAAAGTCCCCCATAACAACAGTGAAGTGGGTCTCGGACGTATGTATGGCTCTACTAATGTCCTCATACATAACCTCCACTTCATCATCTGGGTGTGACGAGGTCGGTGCGTATACCTGAATGACCTTCAACGAATATCTCTTGGATATTCTGAGTATTAGGTATACAACCCTGCTCGAAACACTGTCGATGGTGATAATGTTGTTAATGAGGGACTTGTGGATGAGAAAGCCGACACCACCTTGGGACTGTTGGTCGCCCTCCCGGTAGTAGAGTAGGTTACCGGATTTCAGGGTTATCGTGTCCTTGCCCTCTCTACGGACTTCGGATAAACCCAAGATATCCCAACGTACCCTACCCATTTCTTCTTCCAGCTCAACAATCTTCTCATCAGTCCTCATGGTGCGTATGTTGTGTGTTACCAGGGCCAGTCGTCGTCGTTGGGGTTGGTAGCCGGGCGTCTGCCAGGGATTCTTAGCACCCCTGGCCCCGCCGTTACCATGACCGCTACCGTAGCCAGGAATAGCGGGGCTGCCGGGGACTGGGGGCCTGGTCCTTTTTGTATCTATCATTGAAGGGGGGGATTGCCAATACTCGCCACGCTTGGCAGGCGGGTTGGCGAGCGCAGTCGGTGTTTTTATACTCAGAAGACGCTGCTGCCCGTCTTCTGGTTTATCCCTTAGCCGACTTCTACGGCACCCACGGGAAGAGAAGGGGGAGGTCTATTCTTAGGCCGGACCTCCACAGCACGTAAACCTAATAGGTAGAGACTAAAACAGATGTAATCACCCATCGATTTACTCGTGTTTTATGAAAAAAATAAATTTTTAAGCTTCTTTTAGCCTTGACAATTGGTATTTATAGACTATAGAGCTATACAGGGTCAAAGGTAATTAACGCAACACCTCCTAAGGGCAACTTTGGTGCATCAAGACTAACAACTTTTGTTTTCGAAATTCACGGGAAAAAACCCAAATGTTTCATACATTTGGTCGGGGTGAATGTTTTTTTCGCGTATTTCGAAGTTAATTGTAGAAGTTTCGAGTTGTTAACACTACATGCGGAAAATCTGATAACTAACCGACGTTGATCTGTAATAGTGTTAACACACGTATGGATTGGTTGACAGACCGCCGTCCAACCAACGGGAGAGAAAGAGTGAGAATATCATATTTCCCTCTCTTTCTCTCCCGTTGGTCAGACGGCAGTTGAGGTCAACCAAATCCATACGTGTGTTAACACTATAAGAATCACATTCCTTTGCAACGATTAGAAGTCCACTTGCTTACATTTTAGTAAGCACCTAGAGGCTTGTAGGTATCCCTAATAAGGGATATCTACAAGGTTCATTGCTCGGAAGGTATAGGTATATACGTATCTAACAACTGTTTTAGTCATTGACTTACGTATTACTTATTCGTAAGGACCGAACCAACAGAACTTTTTCATAGATACCGACTAACTGGAACATTTTTTTGGCTCACTAGTGTGAACTCAGTCGCAAACCAATTTCGTTGGTTAGCTATTTTAGTACTCGAGAGCCATGTGATGTTAAAAGAGAACGATGTGACGAAGTTTGTAGAGATTTTGACAGATGGCCCAAATTTTTAATGAAAAGTACCAAAACATAAGCATGGAACCAAATTTGGATGTTGCTTCGGTATTATACCTATCGTAAAATAAAAAGGAATTTTCGGGCTTGTGAGTAAACAGATTTGGAAATCTAATTTCTCATTTATAAGCCCCGGAGAAGAATCGGATCGGTGTGGTGTGGTTTGCTCCGTTGTAGAGAAAAAGAGAGGAAAATGTGCCGAGCATTTTTCGGGAGTGCTTCTGGCAACGTGCTATAGAGTATAGACTATTGTATTAGCATATCCTTACTTTTGAGATCTTTGGATTTAGTCCTTCTAACAAATCTGTTTAACCTTATCCCACATTCTTTTCGGCTAATTCTCCTTTATTAACTCGAACCTACATTCAACCATTAAGGCTCGACTGGCGTCTCTTGTTTGGTATAGGATAGTAGCTGTTACGTCATAAAAAGAAAGCCAAAATCTTTCTTGGAATTTGCAGGTACCAAAAACGGCTGTTACTGAGAACGAAGAAAGAAAGAAGTAGGGTTAGTGTTTATGGTTCTTTACAATAAGCTATTAATTTTTGGTGATAAAAATAATGTGTGATAGCAAATTTTTAGGATAGATAAACAACTTGCCGTCTTACCA
The DNA here is from genome assembly GCA_914767915.1 of Agriopis aurantiaria. NCBI lineage: Eukaryota > Metazoa > Arthropoda > Insecta > Lepidoptera > Geometridae > Agriopis > Agriopis aurantiaria. Next base: position 3,934,507 of record OU612001.1, on the reverse strand, counting down.
CAAAAGATTTAAGAACGCTTTAGACATGTGTTTAGCAATTGTTTCACTGCGAAAAATATGCTAAACACTGGTCTAAAGCGTGTTTAAATCTTTTGTGGTAAGACGGTTGGTGTTTGACAGATAGGTTTTTGCTTTGGAGAAGTTTGTACCTAGTTTTGTCGTTCAAGAGATAATCATCATTGTCATCATCACTATCAGCCTATCATGGTTCCACTGCTAAGACACAGGCCTGGGGCCTTACGGACAACAGATCACGCGACCGCAAACCGTATCAGGGCGCGATAAGGTTCACGTTCGCGTGATTTTCCAACTGAGCGGATTAGGTGCCGCAATTAGCTGTTGTCCGTAAGGCCCCTGCTCTCAAAAAGAGAGGATGGGTCATAACCCACCACACTGCTTGCATACCCAGTGCATGTTGCAAGTTAATAAAAGTGTTGAAATTAAATTTTGTATGTATACTATGGGTAATAAAAGTGGTCAAGATAAATTTAGTTATAATAATTAATCTCTACATAGTATAAATTAAAGTCGTTTTCCGCGTCTGTTTGTCTGTATGGCCGCTAACTCCTCCTAAACCACGCAACGGATTTTGATGTGGTTTTCACCATCAGCTTGATAAACTTTCACGAAAAGTTTATAAATATAGACTAGCAACCCGACCCGGCTCCGCACGTAAATTACACCCGTACGAAGCCGGGCGGGCGGGTTGTTAGTTAGATATAAACCAAAAAGCACCGCTTAAGGTATCCGTGTCGTTAGGCAATGAAGGTAATGGAAACCATATAATTAATATTCAAATCATAACATTTTTATTGTCATTTAGATTGACATAATATTTTCTCTGTTTGAGACATAGAAGACAATATCACTTCAAAGGTGACATCCCTCGCTAATCAGCTCAGTACCATAGCTTCACTAACAAGTATGCTATCTGGATATGCAGACTCTAAAAGATATTCCTAAAACACTGTTTTAAAACACTGTTTTAAACTACCACGGTTGTTCACTAAAGTTATATGATTATTTACGGGATATTTACCGTGGTAAGGTTGTGGAATGAGCTCCCGATATTTCGGCGCAGTTACATGCACCATGTTCACGGGAAGACTGAAGAATGCGGGTGGTTGGAGAACAGTTAAAAAGTTAGGTGCAGACATCTACCCTCCTTCTTAGTCTTTTGCTACGGTTATCACTGGAACTCGCTTATCACTTTTATATTCCTAAAACCTGTACGAAAGGCTTTGATTCCACTTTTATCATGCGAACTGCTAGTCTGTGGAATGCGCTGCCTGAATGGGTGTTCCCCGTTAGTTACAATCTGTGGTGTCTTCAAATCATGAGTGAATCGGTTTCTTCTAGGCAAGCGTGCTCCATCGTAGACCGCATCATTGCTTAACATCAGGCGAAGTGGCGGTTAAATACAAGCCTATAATTAAATTTAAAAAATAATTACGGTGTGTATTTTGTACTAGACCCCACGGTTTTATTACAAATTCGGTTATCGGTTTAAATTTTTCAGGTATCTCAAAGGCGATGCCAAATTTAAAAACTTGATATTGGTTCAGCTTTTTTATCGTGAAATCGTACTAAGCAATTTATTTGTGGTGCCGTAAGCCGTGGTAGCCCATTTGGGAGATCGCTAGACTTGAAATCGTGAGATCGTGGATTCAAAACCCGAGCCCGTACCAATGAGCTCTTTGGAGCGTATGTACGGATTTTCATACCACTAGCTTTTCGGTGAAGGAAAACATCGTGAGGAAACCTGCATACGTACGGAGAAGGAATTCAATGGCGTATGTGAATGCACCAACCCGCACTGGGCCAGTGTGGTGGATATGGCCCAATCACCCTTTCGAGGGTAGGCTAAAAATCCAGCAGTGGACTGTTAAACGGCTGATTATGATGATGATGTTGAATTTATTTGTGTAATCAAGATTTTATACATAGTTATTATTAATGTACTCATATCTGATTTTATTGTATAATATAATGTGTATTTATTGTCATTTATTTTTCTATTGAGTATTTTTCTAATTTTAATATCAAGTATCATAATATTGTGTAACATTGTCTCATTGGTGTAATTGGCGCAAGCCGTACTAATTATACAAATAAATACAAATACAAATAAAATCCACTAAAAATCTATTCCTTCAACTGGTAAAACTCTCATCAAGTATACGTCTATTTCTGACGGTACCAATCTCAAAACAACCAAACTTCACTACCTTGGATCGTAAAAATACTGATGGTTTTCCATCATCTTTTCCCCACGGAACCCTAAATGGAAACGGAGCCGGCGAAACCGCGAAGTACGAATCCCGTCGCGAATAAAGAAAAAGGGAGATTTCTCTGAGTAATGCTTTTTTCTTTTCCCCGACGGTAAAAAGGCTCAAGTTGGAAACTGTTTTGCATAAAACCGGAGCTGTGCAATGCATTTTTATATGGAAAGACAGATGATTTGAATTGTGCATCTATAGAATACTTAAGCAAAAATTATCTAAAGAACAGAGATTATTATAAAAATACTGTTTGTTTGTGCGGTGGCATTGTGGAGCCACAGAAGAAACTAGAATCACCACTAGAGGCACCATTGCCTTCTTCATCCACGTCACCACAACAGCTAGACTTCTTTTCATCATCATTACTTACATTACCATCTACGCCACTGGAGCAACTGTGCCAGCGTACCAGAGCCTCACTCCGATATTCCAAGGAGTTGGGTGCGGCCCGTCTGCTTCTTACTTCTCCTATGCCGATGCAAAAATTTAGATATAATTTACATAAATGGCTTGTAGATAAGTGTTTTTATAATATCAAGGAATTCTTAGGAGATTAAAAGTTATTGACAATTTTCACGCTTTGACATAAATTTGATTATCTTTTTGACACATGTAATGTAATAAATAAATAAATAAATAGTAGATTCACAATAGTAGGACTGCGATACTAGCGCTACGGTAATTTGTAGAACCTTTTCATACATTATCTGACTGCAGCGCTTACGAAAGTTCGAGACAACCTATATAACGCTCAAATTATGGCGCCATCTAAGTTCGTACCGTTTTAAGGCAAATTTCCGAGCTACGCTCTAATGTTCCGCTATTGGCTTTCCTCTTAGTCTTTATCTTTTTTGGTTGAACTCAAGCGTTTGAGTTCCTTTGTGCTTGAAAACTCTCAATTATAGCACTAAAGTGGCTAATTTCGAAATTAGCTCGTCAAGCTTGGATGCCTGCCAAAAATATGAAAGGTTACCGAAACGTTTCCTGAATTTTTATGAGACCTCTTTCAAAGAAGACTTTGAAAACGAGCGTTGTTTTGATGAATGTAAAGTTGATGAAGTTTTTATGAGATGGTTTACTTCAATAACGGATGTAGCGCACAAAGAAAGAACTTTTGAAAATTATTTCTATTGTCGAGGCTGAAATAACGCGACAAGAGTTACGTGATAGACAGAGAGGCAACTTCTAGCTATAGGTAGTTAGCGCTCGCACGACCTGAATTGCACTTTATTATGTAGTAGCAAGAGTCGCTTCTTAATTAAATGATTTTGCAGAGTGAATCTTCTGTACTTGTACTTATATGTATTTTGTGCTAATACATACATACTTGTGGTAATTTTAACATCAAAACGTTTCTTACACAGACAAAACACAAGCTTCAAAATAAAAATAAACATTGCTAGATGGCTATATCTTGTATATCTTGTAAGAACAGGACCGATGGGACTTTTATAATGAGCCAATACAGTGATCTTTTAGTCAGTGAGCCAATACAGGGACTTTGATAATGAGCCAATACAAGGACTTTGATAATGAGCCAATACAGTGATCTTTTAGTCAATGAACCAATACAGGAACTTTGATAATGAGCCAATACAGTGATCTTTTAGTCAGTGAGACAATACAGGGACTTTGATAGTGAGCCAATACAGTGATCTGTTAGTCAGTGAGACAATACAGGGACTTTGATAATGAGCCAATATACCAATATTAAATTTAAAAATACCTATTAACTACTTAATTATAAACTGTTTATACATATTAATGTGAAATTACGATGTAACAACGAAAGAGCAGTCTCTCCGAGGCCAAACACCTGCATATTTATAAAAATCAGTTAATAAAGAATTTTGATATTTGAATTTTTTTACAGTTATACAGTAATCATCTGGAAATATCACTAATGACATGTTATATCTGTAAATTCTAACTGTAGTCACCTCTTTTGTAAAAAAAAAAAAACGTAATGAAACCTCTTTGCTTAATGAAATAATGTTTGACACACGTACAAAATAATTAAAGAAGACAAAATTTAACTACCGACTACTTAAGCAATGGTCGAGATCACAAAGCCCAATTTTCGTCGAAGCGTGTTCTTCAAAGAATGGACGCATCAAGTACCATGTTTGAGAAAACAGTAATATCTGATGCAAAATGTCGTTATTACGCGAAATATTATATTACCATCCATCAATGCGATACATTTGCAATAACAGAAAACATCTCTGCGAAAATGTATTACTCGGTACCCCAAAAAAGTGTATTAACCAGATGACAGAAGATGTCTGCTAACGGCTTACAAGGCATACCGTTCCATAAAAACTTTGGATGCGTTAAATTTTCAGACGTATTACAACGGAGTAAAGGCTACAAAACATACGAATTCTTTAGACAACTGCACTATACATAGAGACAGTGATTTATTAGAGAAGAAATCAATCAAAAAACAGACATTTATCAAGTTAAGCAGGTCACAGTATTACACCTTTGCAGCCAAAAAATCAGGTGTTACTGTACTATTTTGCTATCATCAATCTTTTCAGGCTCAGTTTTTGTATGATTAACTGTGGCTATGGTTTTACTTAAAAAAATTCTAGTTTTATTTTTTGGTTCATAAGTATTTATGAACCCTCCGAAAAAATAGTTGAAAAAAGCAACAAAAACTGGATATTTGGGATTATGATTCTACAAAAAAAGTTAGGTCGAGATAAAAATAAAATTTTGTGATAAATATATTATTATGTGTATTTTTATTAAAAACTAAGCTGACCCGAAATACTTTGTCTTGTCTTAGAACTGTCAAACGTGCGAAGTTAAAATCGTCATTAAGTTTTCTAAAGTTTTCCAAGTTTCTGCGCAATTTTCTTAATTTTTTCTTTCCGTAAGAATCTTCTACAAAGTATTAGAAAACTTTTAAAAAAGACGATTGTATTTGGTAAAGTCGTTTGCAAGTTATGGCGTGACCAAGATAAATAGGGATTCATTTATATATATAGAAGACTAGCAGTCCACCCCGGCTTCACACGGGTATAGATTATAGCCTATGTTTCCCGGGGATAGTGTAGCTTCCCAACAGTGAAAGAATTTTTCAAATCGGTTCAGTAGTTTCGGAGCCTATTCAATGCAAACAAACAAACAAACAATCAAATCTTTCCTATTTATAATATTAGTATAGATAACTGCTTCAGGTTTTGGAAAAACTCAACATATTATCAACTTACCAATTACAATTACAAAATCCAATTTACAAAAGTAGTTTTTCGTAAAACTCAACGAGGGAAAGTTTGAATGGATTTCAATTATTTTAATGTTATGGTTTACTTGTTTTATTTTCGTCTTGACAATTACGGGTTAATTTTTTAGTTTTAAGCCCGAAAATGCAGATAGGTACCTAAAATTTATGAATGCATTTGTAATACGGCTTTTGACACAGTGGCAATGCCCGAACCGACTATATAGTATCATTATCACTGTTTTAGCATCCCCCGTCGATCCTGTTACGTAAATTCTTTCCATCCAATGGTTGCCTAGAAGAGATCGCTTTTAGCAAAAAGGCCTATCTGCTTGTTATTTTGATTTTTCTGGTGCACGCAATAAAGAGTTTCTATATATCTATAGATGTCTCATCAGACATTGCGGCATTGGGTCTCTGAATATATCATAGAGCTTGCCAAGTCATCTATGACGTACGGTGCCGACACATGGACGCTCACCAAGAAGACTGCACAAAATGCGAGTGGCACAACAAGCCATAGAGCGAGCCATGCTGGGCATCATGCTATACGCAACAGAGCTCAAAATACGGAGAACCGAAGAAGGATCAAAGTGAAAGATATCGAATTCCGTATAACTAAACTCTGTAGAGTAGGTCTCTGAAAGAGGCCAACATGGATAGGAATATCAATCATAATGCGGTGTCACCTTTCCGTGCCCACTCTGGCAGTTTTTCTTTGCCACATTTTTTTTGTACACCATTTTTTTATTGTACTTTTTTATTTACAGTTTAAGTCACTAAACCCAAAACCCAATCTACCCATAATATGCTACTTGAAGACAGAAGAACCCAAACCCAACCCCGCAGAAACCAAATATCATCCTACCCATATTTTATTTGCAAAATACAGCATCTGGGGCAGGCACTTACCCACATACTTACTTATTTTAGCTATGAGTACTTGAATGTTTTTCTTGTTTACATATTGCAGGTAAAAAGACCCGGCCTACTTCCAGCGGAAGTACGTTTATGTAAAGTAAGCTAATAAATCTACCCTATGTAAATTAGCAAAAGCTAACTAGTGCAGTATGTTTGTTTCATTATAATGTTAATAAGTACTAAACGAACCTCTTGACCTTTAGAATGTGCACTAGAGATGGGAACACCTAAATATTACTATAGTTATCCGGCCTCTCCGGCCACTTTTGATTTGTGATAATAATGTATTTAATATTTATAAGTTATGCATACACCTGTCAAGCTTTGTACATACCATAAAACCCCAAAACATATGTATGATAAGATGTTAAGCTACTGACAGACATGGTCATAAAATAGCACGCTTAAAATTGGCATGCTCTTCAGCTGTTTACTTTTGAAATTATACACTCAAGCCCGGTGCAGAATTGCATGAACTCTGAATACCGTGACTTTACATAGGGAATGTTTTTGATTGAAAATCATAAGGGATAATCAATATGGACCAACCCTGAAATTACGAAAAAAATTAAATCATCTGAATTTTTGTATTTTTTTTATCGATTCAGGGTTGACCCCATAGTAAAAGTTGTTCATATTGATGGGTATTATGAACTCCGTTCGGTTTAGTACACCCTTTCCGTTTAACCCTGTATAGAGGTCCGTCATCTAGTCTGCCTGTGACCAGTTGATTTTTAACTTGCTAGTAGTGAGAATGCTCATTACTAGCAATCTTGTGATACACATGCTGCTAAGTAGCATTTGCTACATGATAACATGATTTTGGGCTAGAAATAAGAATGTGTCAGTAACTACCTGTATAGTTTGTTATCCATCTCATTTTGCATCTAAAAATATTTTACGGCAAGTAATCCTCTTCATCTTCGTCTTTAATAATAATATGACCAAACCAATATGACAATAAAATTATTGTAAGTACCTCTTATCATTAAAAAGACATTAATGCAACTAAACGCTTCATTTATTTTGCAGAAAAAAACAAATTAGGGTGCCAACAATAAGGGTGCAATACAAGGTAATTTACATAAAATTATAATCATTATCAATATAGAGAATATAGTCATAATCGCGTATGCTGGTGACCCATACAATTTATCAATTACATCGCATTATTTGCAAAACATAGACAATAAAGTACAACATCGAATTGCGTGCAGGCACAAGCAGTTTTTCACAATAATTAAACTGAAATGCAATGGAAAACCTCGGTTGTGTCAAATATATTTAAGAACTGGATATGACGCCATAAAAATTTGCCAGCGTCCGGCCAAAATGCAACCAACCACATTTCTACTCTCCCCTAAACTTCATATAAGATTATCTTATAATTAATTAACATGAACAGGCACGGCTACGATAGGAACCATTCCATTACTGAGATAGATTAGAATTCAGTAGAATTAGTAGGACAAGCGTGTGAAAATTAGCTTACACGGGGTTAACAGAGCTTTGAATTAAAATTACGTTTTGAGGTTAGGGAAGAGTTTAGGGTAATTAGTTTAATAAGCTAGGCGTTAAGGTGTGTTAACAGTGTTAGTTAAGGTACGTTAACGAGCAGTACCATTGTGCGGGCTGTAACTCAAACAAGAGGATCACAGGTTTTTCGTACAACGTACGCGGTACACTAGTTTACAAAACAATTTCACAAAAGTAATTCTATTCGCAAAGATTTCACAAAAAATTTAATCTATAAAAAAAAACATCTGATGAATTTAATTGAAGTGAAGCATAACACTATCAGAAATTAACCAAAGAACTCATTAATACGAACAGAAATGAAAACTCTAAAAATAGAAAATTTCCACAATTAATTTCTTGAGCTGGAACGAAATTCTCCCCGGCTGAACACATAGAAAGTGTTAATTGAAAATATCTCACCGTTCCAGACACATATAATCATTTCTACTCACTGAGACAGAAAAACGTTAATATTACAACCTAATTTTTATTTATGAGTCAGTTCATTTAGTCAAATATTAGGTATACCCACGTAGCACAAGTGGGTGGAAAATAGCACGTAGGTATATTATATATATTTGCATAATTGGGTGAAATATACAACCATCATCAAGTTCTATATAGGTGGAGAGAACCCTCATGCAAACATTACAGAACCACGGGGCGAATAATTGCAGCTTATTTTAGGTTCCAAATGGAATCCATAGCAGTTCTCAAGATCACCATGAGTGGCACATAGAACTACGGGTGTAAGCTGAGCGCAGTGAACGATAGATTGAGCGGTAGACGCGTTCGGTCATTCAACGACATTCAATGTTTGTTTGATAAAGTTGTAGCACTGATCATTATAAAGACAGCACAGACACAAAGCAGATGAATTAGTGGTGCATCTTGAAAAGATCTGTGCAGAATCCTAACTCTACTTGATCTATTGAGATTCTCTACATAATTAGTATTTTGATGTTCTATTCTACTTTGTCAAACCATTTTGGAATGTATCTCGTCTAAACAAAGTCGTAATTTGGTAAAATGTCGACTAAACTTCCACGATACACACACGATTTTAGTACATTCAAGTTTAATATCTTTACTTTTGTGTGTGTCGTTGATGTTTATCTCTATAGCTCATGGTTTAGAATTTGAAATACACCTTTACCACCTTTACCATAGGCTACTATGCTCATGGTTATGCCAGCGCTGTGAATAAAAAACTTTACATTAAAAAGTAATTAAAATAATACAACATTGATTACCCTATTTTTTTGTAATCATCGATATATGTTTTATCTTACCCTTTCATTGCTGGCCACAGGTCTTCCGACTTCCTTTCACAAATCTCTGTTAATCAATTCCTCCTGCTAACCCTCTCGGAATGCATCAGGAACAGCTAGCATTTTCTAAGCATTCCTAGGTTGCATTTAGGTGTTCAGGTTGTGACGATCATAGCCCATTAATTGGGATGCAAAAGTGCCACACGGTTAGCTCAATTTTACGTGTAAATTTACCCAAAATATATGCATCAAATTGAGAAGCTCAGTTGAAACCTCAGAGTTTCTGACATCCAGTGCGTAGCCAACTTTCAGTAACCATCACAAAATAAACTTGTTCTACTTTTGATAGCGAACACGCAAATTGAGTAGTAAATTAAGTAAAAATGCGAGCCTCATCAATCAGAAGCGTGATTTTAATTATGTAGCCCGGAAATGCCGGCCCTATCTAAATTATCATATCAATCTTTAATAATCAAAAGTTTCTAAGCATTTTTTTTCTGTAATTTCATACGCACAAAGCCTGTTAATCTTATTCATCATTAGTCAAAGGACGTCCACTGCTGAACATAGGCCTAAATAAGGCCTAAGGGCATAAGCCTGACATTGTTTACTTTTACTTTTATGGAATTTTAGTTTTTGAATTTATGATTATTGTTTCTAATTATTATTTTTCTTTGTTACTTTGTGAGGTAAATGTAATTGATCAGATCGTTTTTATCTCAATAAACAAATTTAATTTAATTTAATAGGCCTCCTCCTTTAACCTCCACACTGAACGACAGCCTGCCTTTTGCATCCACTGGATGCCCGCGACTCTCACAATGTCGTCGGTCCATCTAGTGGGAGGCCTACCTACGCTGGTCTTCCGGGTCGTGGTATCCACTTCAGAACTTATCTTCCCCATCGGTTATCGGTTCTTCGCGCGATGTAACCTGTCCATTGCCACTTCAACTTGCAAATTTTAATAGCTCTGTCAGTGACTGGGTTTTCGGTGAACATCCTCGTCCCGGAGTCTAACGTGCAAAGAAACTCCAAAAATAGCTCTCTCCATTGCCCGCAACGCGACTGAAAAAGGCCAGCAGTTAGTAACCACATTTCAGTACCATAATTATATCATCACTGGCAACACACGATTAATCCTATTAGTTAAGGAGTTTTTGGCGTCATTCGTGGAAAAAAACATGTCGGCTCGTTGGATTATTTTCCTAAACTTGTGTATTTTCGAGTGTTAATGTGTACTAAATGGTGAATTATTATTCATTAAGTGCTCGTAAACGTGCTTGAGTGTGGGCAAGTTATATAACAAGGTGAAACGTGTATTTTTGCGTTGTTTCCAAAACTCCATAGGAGCCTCTTGTAAAGTCTCCACCACTTTACAGGGGCATGAGTTTGACTTGACCGTGACTTACTTGACTCTGACTATGACTTGTTTGACGCTATTAAGACAATGTAACTGTTTAATATTACGACTAAAGGACATTGAACCCACGGTCATGAAAATTATAATTAAATTATAATTAGTTAAGCATAAATAAATAAAAAGTATTGGTATTGTTTTGTCTATTTTGTTCATTATGATTTATGAAAGTTGTATACAAATTTTATTAGACGTTGGGTTGGCCGTTAAACCCAAAATAATTAATGTACAAACAAGTTGTCCTGAATTTACATTAAGATCACATCATTTGACATCAGGTGAGGTGGCGATCAAACGCAAGCCTATTATTCAATAAAAAATAAAAACTAGCCATGTTCCGAGTCAACTCGCGCACCGAAGGTTACGTACGAACCACACAACTATTTTCTATTTGTTTCGTGATTGTTAGCGCGAGTCCGACTTGCACTTATTCGGGTTTTAGCATTTGTTGCTAAAATTCAAGATAATGAAGATAGATGAGATAGATTACGAGAGTAACAGAAGGGAAACTTTGGCGCATCGAATTAGTTGTTAACTCAAATTATCTCAATAGTTAGTATGGTTTTAGTCTACTTTTGGTTCTGTAAGTTTTGAATTGTAAAGTATATTTTAAGGCAAAGTTTTACCACTTTTAAGTAACGCTTATTACTACAGATGACCATAAGGCTTGCTTTATTGTATTAAAGTTGCATTTAGTGGAGCAAAACCATGGCGCTTACACACAGTCGTGCATCTCACTACTATTTTTGAGGTTTTTCACGTATTTTTCGAAAAGTATAGTTGTAATGTTAAATTGCGCGTGCGGTTTTCTTCATAATTATGAAATCTGTATATTAAGATTTCGAAGAAATTATTTAATAAATGAGTATTTGAATGAATCTAAAAACAGGGAGAAACGAGCAAATAGGTGTTAGTTTCATATATTTTTTTCTATAGAAATTTCCCTAATCGTATTTCGGACTTTGGGGGTTCCTAGATGATACATTCAATATTGATATGATACCATTTTTATAATTTAATTATTATTATTATTAATCATTTATTTCAGACCAGGTCCATATACATTTTGACACAAATTACATAAAAAAAAATAAAGTAAAACAAAATTAGAAATAGGTACATGTCAATAGTAACAATAATTAAAAATGAATTAAATAAAACACAACGAATAAAAATAGCAATGGAAATTATAATGTCAAAAATAATAATAAAATAGCATCAAATGTGAGTGGCTTACTTATTATTAGTATTAACATGTAGCCGCACTGCATGCTTAATGACCGGACAGTCTAAACTAACCATGGAAGTAGGCACACAAGAATTAAACAAGAATGACCAAAATTGCTAATAGTCGGAAAAAGGGACCTTAACGATGTAACATAAATTGAAACATGAAAATCATTTTCAAGACGATGAAAAATCTACAAGAAAATTTGCACCTCATAAAATTCATAAGACGTTTCATTGCTAAATAAAACGTGCTAATAACAGGTTATTATAACGTTGACAGATATAACGAGTTAATAACGGATTTCATTATCTTTTATGATGTTACGTGGCTGGGGAGTTAACGGCGTCAGTTTTCTCATTAACACATTTGTACGAAGAAACGTTGTCTACGTTAGCATTCGCATTAGCACGCTATAACGTTTCATATCCGGCTATAACTGCAGATAACCGGTTATGAAACAATGTTATTAGCGTGCTATTTTGTGATTTGTGATGATGAAGCTACGTGTACAGACCGTAATAAATCTTGGATTTCTATTTAAAGTTTGTGTACTGGGTTACGCATATAGACTGTACTAAGCCGATGTCATTATACTCATCATTATGAACAACTTTTACAATGGGACCAACCCGGAAATCGCGTAAATAATCAGTTGTTCCATACATTTTTTTTGAGTTTTTAATGGAACACTTAATTTTTTTTTCGCGATTTCATATTTTTAGTCCCATCGTAAAATGTGTTCATAATGATGGCTACTGTAGACCTCTTTCGGCTTAATACACCCTTTCCGCGTATCCCTTTATTAGATTTTTTTAAATTTTTTTTTTTTTTTTACTAATAATAGTCTGTTAAAATTTGCAAGTTGAAGTAGCAATGGGCAGGCCACATCGCTCGAAGAAGCGATAACCGATGAGGAAGAAAGGTTCTGGAGTGGAGACCACGAACCGGAAGACTCAGCGTAAGTAAGCCTCCCACTAGACGGACAGACGACATTTGTGAGAGTCGCTTGCATCTAGTGGATGCAAAAGGCAGGCTGTTGTTCAATACGGAGGTTAAAGGGGGAGGTCTATGGTCAGCAGTGGACGTCTTCTAGCTGATGATGATGGTGAGTACTATCTATTTTGTGGTACTATGGACCCTATTTGGCTTAGTACACTCTTTCCGCGTAACTATATAGATTTTTTGCAAGAAAGGTAGAACATCTTGGATAAAACCACGGGATTCTGCTGCAACATCTTTTTCTCTATTCTTTTGTTTAGAATCTTACTCAAGTTATGTATTGTCTGTTAGCCATTATCATCATCATCAACAGCCTTCCTTATCCCACTGCTGGGTATAGGCCTCTCTCTTGCTATGCCATCTGCCTCGGTCCTGTGCTAATCGAGTCCAGGTTCGACCCGCGATAGTAACAATATCGTCGACCCATCTTGCAGCTGGACGACCAATGCTCCGCTTACATTGCCTCGGCCACCACTCTGTTAAACCTTACTCCACCTGTCATCACTGCGCCTAGCAACTGCTAGCCATATAGCCACCCAAATATTTAAAAAAAACTTACAAAGTATAGCAAAACACAAGGTCTTCCAAAGTACAAAAGGTTTCGCCCGCGAAGAAGTATAAAACCCTTTTTATTGCAATTTGTCAACCCCTGTCTAACATCGTTGTTATTAATGCGGTCAGATCGTTTTAGTTGTCACATAAATCTGCGGAGGCCGCAGGCAGACTTTTAGCGCGTAACTTATAGAGATTTCCGTTTGTTATGAATATAGGTAGTTAGTAGGTATGTGCATTTTGTTTTCACCTTTAATATTAAGACCAAAATTGCTAAAAATGGTTTCAAATACGATCAAAATGGTTTTCATACATTTTGTTTACATTCATCATCATCATCAGCCCGATGACGTCCACTGCTGTACATAGGCCTCTCCCATGGCTTGTTTTTATTACACAGAAATTACTCACGTAATAATATGCCATCTCATGAATATTTCTGATACCAACACCGTCTATTGTTCCTATCGCATTCGGTGGTGTTTGTCAGGGTGAGTGCGCGCGCGTCTCTGATCAGACAAACATTATGGTACGGCGGGCGGTGCGATTGTACCAGACCTTAATCCGGCCCATCTTGCAGCTAGACGACCAAGGGTAACCGGGCCAACCTTGCCACCATTCAATCAGAACCTTACTCCACCTGTCATCACCGAAATTGAATTTAGTTCTTCTCCAACACACCATGTAGGCAGAGCTTAGTGATTATCCTACAATTCCTAGTAGCCAAGGTATCTTGAAAGCTTGTTTTTTCTGTAGTCTAAGCCAATTATGACAGCGGTTACACAAAATAGAGTGAATATATAGAGCGGGATATTAGGTCCTTCATAACGATATTTTATAGCCTAGCTCAGCTTTTTGTATGATGTAATTAATTAACTTTCGTTTGTGATTACTGAGTAACCACCGGACAATTGTGTATGAGATCCATTTTTTTTTCAATGGTACCTGCTCTGAGGTTTCAACCACAGAAATTTTTTTTTTTTGTTTGTTTCAACTTATCGATATGACAACTTTGTTGATGAACTGTCATAGTACTGGAGATGATGCGCTTCGATGTAGTCAGTAGAGATTGAGATAGATAGCACTCATGTTTCAAGTACTATCAAATACTGGGAAGCAAATGGGCACATTCATACCTGTGATATCTTTGGAAATAATGCTATAATTTTTGACCACATCTCAGTATTTAGAGTAAGCAATTATCCATCAAGCAATTATCCATCACCAAGACCATTAGCTATCAGCATTTAAAAAAACCCATCGTCTTGGCCTCTTGAAGAGAAGGCCTTTGTCCCAGCAGACATGATAGGCAAATAATGATTTTAAAAAATGGGCCTCCATGGGGATTGCCGTCGAACAGTGTATGTTGCCAGTGATAACACACGGCACTGAAATGTGGTTTCTCACTATGGGCCTCATAAACAAGTTCAAAGTGACACAACGAGCTATGGAGGCTATGCTCTGGGTTTCTCTACGAGATCGAATCAGAAATGAGATCTGTAGACGAATGAAAGTTACTGACGGCCCATCGGATTAGCAAGTTGTAGTAACAGTTGGCTGGGCACATATCACGCAGAATAGATGGCCGATGAGACCAAAAGGTTCTCGAATGGAAACCACGGACCGGTATGCACAGCGTAGGACGTTCACCCACAAGGTAGACGGATGACCTAAGAGACCGCAGGAAAACGCTGGATGCAGGCCGCTTCGCACCGGCCCTTTTGGAGATTGATGGGGGAGGCCCATGTCCAGCAGTGGACGTCCTATGGCTGAAATGATGATGATGATGAAGACAATACAAAATAAATCGCTTGCCGAATGTATTTGACTCTTCACTCTCGCCACCTGCATTAACCAGTGACCGAGTTAGGTGACTCCACAATCCCGATTGCACCAACGAGTCGCCGCCACCGCCCAACAATAAATAAGTAGGATAATTGCGTTCCGAATTCGGAATGGGTGGTACGACCAGGTATATTGTGGTCTACCGTTCGGTCGAATCGGCAATTGGAAACGTCAGTCCATTCACATTTAATGCTGTAGTTAGAAGTTAAAATATTTAAACTTACATAGGATAACTTTGCAATAAGTAATTATGAAATAGTTAATTGTCCAGATTTGCATCCATAACTTATTTAAATACGAAATATACTGATTAGTTCATGGATAGAAAATTTATCATCTTTATCATCATCAGCCATAACACGTCCACTACTGAACATGGGCCTCCCCCTTGGAACGCCACACTGAACGACAGCCTGCCATCTGCATCCACTGGATGCCTGCGACTCATACGATGTCATCGGTCCATCTAGTGAGTGGCTTACCTACGCTGCGTTTTCCGATTCTTGGTCTCCACTCAAGAAACTTTCTTCACCATGGGTTATCGATTCTTCAAGTGATTTGGCCTGCTTTTTGCCACTTCAACTTTCAAAACTTGGCAGCTGTGTCGGTGACTCTGATCTTTCGGTGAATATATTCTTCCCAGATTGTATCAAGCAAATACATTCCGAACATAGCTCTCTCCATTGCCTGTTGGTGACGAGAAAAGAAAGGAACAAATAATTATGTTTAGATAAGGGGTGTAGGTTGGCCTCCCACTAGATGGACCGACGACATTGTGAGAATCGCAGGCACTTAGTGGATGCAGATGGGCAGGCTGTCGTTCAGTGTGGAAGTCAAAGGGGCAGGCCTATGTTCAGCAGTGGACATCTCCTGGCTGATGATGATGAAGGACAATGATTAAGGGGTTACAAAACAGTTACGATGGCAGCCGAAAGGTTTATTTACGCGTTTATATAAACGATAAAAACACGATTACTCACGTAAAAATTTGTATTAATATACTAGTTACATACTGGCTAACATATTTTTAATTATTTATCAAATGTTAATTATGTCTATGCCCTAAGACTTGCACTTGTCAAAATAATTTTACTAAATGGTATAAAAGTTCGACTTAATTTAGTTTATCTAAACTTACCGACTTACTAAACTAACGATTTGGTGAAAGTTTTAAATTAATTCACCGAAAAAGCCTTCTGCTGTTAATTGAAAATGACCTGGCGTTTTCAGTAAATTTTAAGATACAAGTAAGTACCTAGAATTCCTTTGACGAAGAAGAAGATCGAGGCATATGATCTGTCGTAAACTAAAAACGACGTGAAACAGATAGCATTAACTAGCTGGATAGTTAGAATATATGGTGTTTTCAAACTAAGGTTCTAAATAACACTGCACGGACATAACTGAGACAAATATTGCATTTTAATAAAGTTATCAATTGTGATCATATATACAATAACAGAAAAAAAAATAACAAGGAAAACATACAGCTGCTAATAATTAATACAGTAGATATGATATAAACAGTTACACAAAAGCCAAAAACATGTTTTCACTAATAAAAACTAGAAATAGTGTTAATGCCCCGCTGCAACACCAACTAGATGGATAAATAGTAATTGGAAAACAAAAATTTGAAGTCTTTACATAAGAGATAATAAATTAGTTCCTAGAAAGAAAAAATAAATAAATAACACACAAATTACAAATATATAAAACCTATATATTTTTTTTTTAATTTTTTTTTTTTTTTAATTTATATTACGTACACGGGAATTACTCACGTAAGATTAAGCCGGTAACCCCAACTATAGTTTGACAATTCCCGTGTAATATAAATAAAATGTGTGAAAACCACGTCAGTTTCTATAATATATATTTTTTTTTTTTAAATATAATTTTAGACAAAATGAAATCATATACTAACCTCAAAAATATGTAGGTACCAGACGGACGAAAACAAATACGGAAGAAACAGACACGGTTAGGATACGGGCTTACAGAGGAAAACTAACTAAATCCTTCTACTACAATTAAAAAAAAAGTCGGTTAAAAAGTCAATAAAATAAGCTACTAGTGGGAATCGATTCCCAGCCTTTTGGCTAAGATCAAAGTGTAGTAGGATAGATCTTAAAATGGAGACCACTATTACCACATTGTATTGCTCATCCTTTTACCAAAGTTACGCATTAACAAAATAAAAATGAAAATCAACTAAATTTAAATTTATCAATTAATATGATGAAAACAAACATAATTTTAAACTTCTGGACAGCTTTTGACTATACATACTATATTGAAATATTTTATACAATATTCTATTTATTTAATAATAATAAATAAAAGAATATTCGGGAAATTTTTGCACACACTTTCATCTGACCCCAAACTAAGCAAAGCTTGTGATATGGCTGCCAGAGACTGATATACATACTAATAATATATAATATATATTAGATAATTTTAATAGATAATTTTATTTTTATGATACACATACATATATAGTTTTAAATACATAGTATACTTAAATAGATATTAACAATCAGATATAGAACAAACACAAATGTTCATCACATAAATGTTTGTCCTAGGTGGGAATCGAACCCACGCCCCCAAGTAGAAGGCAGATTCACTACCAACTGGACCAACGGGCTATCTAATAATGCGATTTTTTCGGCATAATTTAATACCAATACCGAAAAAATCGCTATATTAGTTATGTGACAGTTTGTCCCATAACTAGCTATTGCCCGCGATTTCGTATCCGTAAATTTAGTATACCTTCAAACACCTTTTGCCCTCATTAATTCCGCCCTTTCGCAAAATTATTTCTTAGCTAATCTCTTCACCCTATAAGGAATCTACCTGGCAAACTTCAGTCTTGTAGTTAAGAAGTTTTTGGGATATTGTGATGAGTCAAGTCAGTGATTGAGTTGTATTTTGCTTTCATGAATGTATAATTATTATGTGTCGTCATCATCTCCATCATCATCAGCCATTAAACGTACACTGCTGAACAAAGGCCTCCTTCTTGGTTGTTGCCATAATCACCACGCTTGGCAGACGGCTTGGGGATTGCAGGACATTCACCGTATACTAGTAGGATGCTGTTGTCCATCATGCGGTGGTTTTGGTTGCATTTTTAAGACATACTCGGTTCCAAACTAATTTCTAAAAATATTTACTCAAATGAACGCTTTCCAGACCCCTGAATCTGGCAATTTATTGTACTTGGTTTCAGCTAAGTCAAGTTGGTTGTTAATTCAGACAAATCTTAACAGACAGAACAAAAAGTTGACTCCAAGAGACGGGTTTAAAATTAATTAAGCCTTCAACAGTTGACAGCGAGTTACCAAGTTGTCAGCTAAGAAGTTCGTTTAACCGCGCAAGTTGCTCTTTGAATCAAGTTGCAACAACTATTCATTAATTATGCTGAATCTACGGTTAACATTATTTAGGACCCGGTGTAATCTAGTAATTTTAAAAGAACTTTGAAAAGAACTCCAAACCTATACTTTTTAAAGTTACGTGCATAGAGTGTCACTATAATACTAAGCCTATGCTGTGTTGTCTGTTTTACTTTTTAACAGCTGTATCTTACGATTCCCAATAGATGGCTCGTTGATATTGTCACAGAATATGTAGGTAATGTTACAGCGGATTAACTAAATATGTTATGATATTTTAGTAAAATACAAAAATAAGAAATAAAGAGTCCAGATATAAATATCATACGTAATTTTGTTATGGTCTACTGTAAAAACAGTGATACGTAAGCGTCAAACTTGGCATGGTTATAGAACATATGGTACTCTAAAATAAATAAATAAAAATAACACCGGCCAAATGTGAGCTGGGCGTAAGCCAAAGATCCATCTATACATTTTTTGGTTGTGAAAACATATAGGTGCGCGAGTCGGACAACACAAAAAAAATTCTCCGTTAGCTGAAAATTTATAAAACATTTACCAACAAAAAATCAAGCGGAAACGTGCTAATAGTGCTAAGTTATCAAAATTATTTTCAAATTAGTTATATATCGCTGTATGTTTCCTAAATTAAAATTAAAATTAAATCAAAAAAATACTGAAAATACAGTACATGTTTTCCAGTGAATTAATAGAGTAAGAAAAAAGATTTACTTTCAGTTTTTGGCAGGTTAAAATTATGCGATAATTAAGAGCTGAAATGTCCTAATTTGGCCAATTACCGGGACGGCTGTCCAATCTTCCGGACGTCCAATTCTTTGAACTAGGAAGATAGAGCAAAAAATATTAAAAAAGAAACCTTGTGAAATATGGAAATTTTTGGAATAGTATAAAAAGCTAATTTTCAAAAGGCTCGAATTTTATTACAAAACCTGGCAATTATCAGACACGAGAAGCCCTAAATAAATTGAGGGCACCTACAGAACATTGATCAAAGTATTTACTTCGTGGATTTGATAAAACAATTGAAACTAAAAATGTATTTTAACATTTTAGAATTGTTGCATTGTCTATAAGGCGTTAAAAGTAAATAACCGTAGTTATTTTACGTCCTTAGCACACCGACTCCATTCAAACATATTTTACGATTTACATTTTTATAAGAACGTCGCAATAAAATTGCTAAAGACAGTGGTATGCTAAGGGAGTTATCCACAATCAGATAACCCAAAACTACCTTGCTAAGTAGGCGGGTGTTCTCAATCGTAGCAATTAATCACGTTTCGGCTAATATCCGCCTACTGAGGGCACTTACGTACTAGAGCCAGGGTAATCAATTCATCAGACACACTGGAGTATCTCAAGGTAACGCCTTCGGACGGGTGTCATTCAGTATATACCTACGTATCTTGATTCGAAGTATATGTCATATGAAAAAATTAGATAATTTAGTTTACTACAACTTAATGCTTTTATTAACTAAACAAAATACAAGCTTAATACTACTACAAAAACAGTTACACTATCCATAGACCATTGAAAATCTAAAGACAATCCAATGCTCAAGCCCTCTAACAGTTGGCAGCGTACCCAGCATGATGGTGGCATTACCACGCTGAATGGCAACGTATGAGCCTGAAACAATCTAGCATTTCTGTCACGCATCGCATTAACCAGGCGTTCTGAATGTTTTTTTTTAATGTCTCAAATATGTAACCACTCCCAAGATAAGCATATTTGTGCCGTACCATGTGTCTCAGGAAAATGTGACATACAACAGGACGCCCCGTCTTAATGATGATTGAAATAATTCCAGGCTAGAAGTAATTCCAGAGAAATTAGAGGGAACAGGATAGCAGAAAAGGCAAATTTTATGCTTACAATAAAAAGGTCAACTCTGCAATTTTCTTTCACGTTCAGGGTCACTGAAACCGCACAGTAAATTACCACTAACGACACTCCAATATCATTTTGGCAATTCTCAAAAACCATTTTAACTAAAAACCATGAACTCTCAACTTTAGCACAAAGAGATAGGTATGAAATTCAAACAAAAAATAAAGAACGTAATTCATGGATGCCTGAAGAGCACTCTTATGAAATATAGTACTTTAGCTTCGAAAAAATGACAAATTCGCGTTTTTGTTGACTCATGTAAAAAAAATTATTAAAGTTTCCCGATCCTTGTTAAATGAGCCATGAATGCGAAAGATTGCGTAACCGTTTTTAGGGTTCTGTACCCAAAAGGTAAAAACAAGACCCTATTAATAAGCCTACGATGTCTTGTCTGTCTGTCCGTACTATTTTTAACGTATTTTTGTATTAGCTCTAATATAAAAACGGTAATACGTACAAACGTTAAATACCGTCAAATTTGGTATGATTATAGTAACACGCACACACACGCAAATTTCAAATTTCTGTTCTTTACCAAGTTATAACTCAATTCGGTTGTATATTTTATGGTTGTTATCACAGAATTTCGTCATCTATATATATTTTTATTTGAGAGGATATACTTTCAGATTGTTCCCATAGAAATTTCATCGAAATTGGTTCAGTAGCTTTTTAAATCAAAATAACTGGAAAATTCGTTTACTTGAATGACAATCTTAAGTAAACAAAAATACGTATTTTACTAAGTTTGAAGTAAGTTTTGTAAATTAATAATTATTGATATAAAGCTTTGACTCATTGCAGAATGTCGTGATACGTGAACGGCAACTTCCGCGATAATTTGTCACCATTTATGCTTATCTATTTTTCAGGCTTCCCCTTGATCTTTTCCCCTCCACATTTCCCGTTATTATCAGCTTTTCAAGATTGTCCGCTGGATTATCTCGTAATATGCCCAAAACACTGCAGAATCTATTACACAGCTACATATGACTTGCAACTGTAAAATCACTGTATTTTTTTATATAATAGATAGGCTTGCGCTTGGCCTTCATCTTGCCTCATGTTAAGCGATGATGCGCTCTACGATAGAGCACGCTTGCCTAGAAGAAACCGATTCACTATCGACTTAATAAGACACCCAAGTAATGTTAACAACTTCAGTTAATAATTTATTATGCACTTTAAAACACGACTGTATATATAAATAAGGAATAAAATTCATAATCAAGGCATTTAGACGCGTCCGCACGCTAGCGAAAGTTGGGCCATACTAGTTTGAAATATGCCCTCACTTCTGTTCGTGGTCATTTTTTTCCACATTTTTCAGACTTTTAGAGTAAGTACTGGGTTTTATTTTCTATCTGTTTTTGTGACCTACCATTTTATCCTATAAACTACTGTTGGGGAACACCCCTCCACGTCGACAAACAGCCTGCCTGTCAACCATAAATATCGAGCGGACCGGCTAGCATTGCTTGGCCACAAGGTACACCCCTTCTGGGGTGTCAGGGCAAGTCTTATCCCGCTCCCAGCGACGACCCAAGCTGAGGTCCGGACTTTTGAGGTGCCTTTGAGGTAATCGCCAAAAACAAGTTAGGCCCAACGCCATCTGCGTTTGCCAACTGCACGAGGCTAAACTGTGGCTAAGCATTGCCATTGTCTTCACTGTACTCGTAGCGAACGGACGTCTACCAGAATCACTGGCGATTGTTTTAAAGGTCACGTGAGTCTTCTTATTTCTAAATTATTGTTGATTCGAAAGTGTGAAATCGTTACTTTGTAGTGATTTAGGTTTTACGAATAAGTGAGTGCCTTGTTTACATATAAATTCTTGTTAAAATTGTAATAAACAGATTCCATGTCCAATTTTTTTTTACTAATTCCATTACTGATTCCTGAAATTAAATTATATGAGAATACAACACAGTGGTTCAAACTAGGCATTAACTTTTCTTCTCAATTCAACATTTTTTGTGCGGTAAAACTTGGCATCTGAACATAAAAGTTTTTGTCTGGATTAATACTCCAGATTCTATTTAACGACTTTTTCTTACAAAGTAGCTCTAATTAGATCTTTTAACGTAAAGTAAATGGATTTTTATTCAGTAATCCACAAGTTTTTATAGGCAGAGTGATTCTCAAAGTTTTTATACCACCTGATAACGATCGAGATTTCTTTTAGGAGCATTTTATGGAGCACTTTGAGAAACACAGGTAATAATGAGAAAAGATTTAACGTTGTAAGGTAAAATGTGGTAAGGGCGTGTCTGACCTTGCGAAACTATTTTTTTTGTAAATATATTATAATCCATTAGAATGTACCGTAGCTACTTTACTATAGAGAAAAGTTTTGCAACAACATAGCATTAGGGAATAACTTAATGGGCCTTTATAAAATAACTAAATGCATCACGACTGTTACAACCAAAAATAGCTGTGGTGTATTCGCCTCTATATTATATAATATATTATTATATATTTAATCATCATCATCATCATTTCAGCCATAGGACTTCCACTGCTGGACATAGGCCTCTCCCATCGATCTCCAAAAGGGCCGGTTGGAAGCTGCCTGCATCCAGCGTTTCCCCGGTCTCTTTTAGGTCGTCTGTCCATCTTGTGGGTGGACATCCTACGCTGCGCTTACTGGTCCGTGGTTTCCATTCCAGAACCTTTCGGCCCCATCTGCCATCTGTTTTGCGTAATATGTGCCCTGCCCACTGCCACTTCAACTTGCTAATCCGGTAAAACATTATATTTTATGGTAGTTACAAAATTTATCTTAACAGCGTTTTTGGAAAATAATAATACGACATATATAGTTTAAACATACCAGAAGATATCTTGAAAAATTTTCACATGACGATGCAAGTCAATTTCAGGTCTCTATAACAGACCGACTGGGTACGAGAAGATTTTGACCGCCTGACTCCGCTCGATTGGTTGTAGTATGTGTATGACACAACGTTTTTTGCCAAAGATAATATTGTCATTGTTTTTTGCTCAAGATTCTAACTGCATGATCTCTAAACAAAATAATATATGGAAGAAGAATTTCTGGTCGGTGGCGTGACAAAATTTCTGATATTTATTTTAAAGAAACGTTTTTTGATGTATGTATTGCACAATGTAGCTTGAGAGTTATGGTTTTGTTTTGTTACTAATACCGTCTCAATACTTGCTGCCAATAAGTCAAGTAAATAAAAAAAATCCGGACAAGTACGAGTAGGACTCGTGCTCTGAGGGTTCTGTTGGACGGAACCTTAAGAGCGCATGTCCAAAAAAAAACTAACTTAAGTTGAAATATTGTAAGACAAACTTAACTTTGTAGTTGACAATAAGGTTCTTCCATACATTCCAACTACAAAATGTAAATTTGTAATAACAAAATAATTATTTTTAAATGATATAACTTCAAATTAATGACTTTCAGATTTATTCCTTTATGTGCTATGAGATCTTGCTTTTTGCCAAATTTCATGATTCTAGGTCAACGGGAAGTACCCTATAGGTTTTGGTTCCCCTGTGAAATCGCAAAATATGCGACATAAACGTTCATATCTTTTGATAGCGTTGACTTGCAAGTTGTATTTTTTCACAGCTTAAATAAAGCGTAGACCCTAGTTTTTAGTATAAATTTCAACTTCATACCTTTATGCGTTCTTGAGAAAAATGATCTTGACAGACGGACAGACGGACAACGAAGTGATCTTATAAGGGTTCCGTTTTTTCTTTTGAGATACGGAACCCTAACAGTAGCTTGTTAAAATGGCGCTGGACAGAACACGTGGCTAGGTGTGGTGACGACAGGTGGAGTAGTGGCACCACAGATTATCAAGCCTGGGTTCATCTACTTCCAACCGGCCCTTTTGGAGATCAATGGGAGAGGCCTATGTCCAGCAGTGAACGTCCTATGGCTGAAATGTTGATGATGATGAAAGTTATAATCACTTTATAACAATAGGCATGTGTCCTAATGTTTAATTTATTACAAATAACCGGCTTAGCGAGGAATATAACTAAATACATTACACATACTGAAAAAATAAATTAAATTGGCTGACAAATCTCTAAGATATGAGCGTTTAAAGTTTTAGGTGGGGATAGGGAGGGGATGCCTTTCTCGCAAAGCGTGTGTTGGTATAGCATTTGTATGGTGCGCCTGAGGCGTGACGTCACGGCTCAGTATAGTGCGCTCTCTGTCTAGCATGAAATTAAAATGCTTATATCTTATTTATTTTTGAACTAATTTTAATTTTGTTTTCGTTGATGGGCTCTATTTATGATCAGCTTTTTTATGAGGTAATAAAAAAATATTAGTCATGCCTATTATGAAAATCAGCAATCAAGAATTTTGCTTTGAAATTTCATAGGACAATGCAAAAATAATTGAACTCGTTCTAGTCGAAACTTTGCGTATTTTGTAACTAAAATACATTGTAGCTGCTAGACTATGCTTCGTAATGAATAACTTATGAGTTTTAGTTTCAAATAACTTTTCTTGTTATAACTTTTCTCGTTGTATCGGAGTTTGCGTGATTATTATGGCAATTCAGGTGGATTGAAGGAAGGGTAAGATTATCTAGTTAGACTTCGTATATTTATGAAAAAAAAAATGCTCACTAATAAGATAAAAAATAGAACTAAACAAAAAAGACATGATCAATATTTTTAGAATTTCCTTCCACAACTCTAGCAATTGTCAAAGTGGCGCTACCGTAGTAAGTTATGGATCCAGACTTATTGCCTATTTAGACAGTGACTTATTGCCTATTTAGCCAGTGTCAAGTTATGAAATATTTCAGTAGTGATTTCAAGTTTTAGAGTTTTACCTTCTAACCTAAAGGTCTAAGATTTTAGTAGACATTGGCGTCTATTCTGTCATACCACTCACTAAACTAAACCAATATGACAGGACTAAAATTATCTGCCTCTCTTTTAATTTTAATATGTGAGAGAAGGATGGCAACAATTTTAAAGCTGTCAAATTTAGTTTAGTTTAGAGTACATCAGAATCGATGCCATTACCAATATTTTTAAGATTTCCTTACACAACTCTAGCAATTGTCAATGTGCCGCTTCCGTAGTAAGTTTTGGATCCAGACTTTTTGCCTATTTAGCCAGTGACTTATTGCCTATTTAGCCAGTGTCAAGTTATGAAATATTTGAGTAATTATTTCAAGTTTTAGAGTTTTACCTTCTAACCTAAAGGTCTAAGGTTTTAGTAGACATTGAGGCCTATTCTGTCATACCACTCACTAAACTAAACCAATCTGACTGGACTAAAATTATGTGCCTCTGTTTTCATTTTAATATGTGAGAGAAGGATGGCAACAATTTTAAAGCTATTTAGCAAATTTAGTTTAGTTTAGAGTGCATCAGAATTGATGCCATTGTCAAACAATTCTCAAAGTCAAGCAAAGTGAACGGTCAAGTTTAAGTGTGTTTATGATAATTATATCACGTTACTCTCACACTTATAACAATTGTTTATTTAACATTAATTGGGTTTTTTATTCTTTCTTCCTGAGAAGATATTGGCGTCTTACGTCTTTTGAATTTGCCAGTGTCAAGTATTGAGTTTTAAAAGTTTTAATTGATATTGTAAAAGTCGTAAACATATTCATGTCAAAATCATGCCATATTAAAGTACTAGAGGCTTTATTAGAGGCTCCTTTGGAGTTTTCGAAACAACACGAAAAGACATGTTTCACCTTGTTGTTATTACTTTACTATACTCGAGCACAACCACGAACACTCAGTAAAATAATAATCCACAATTATTATTAATTATACAACACTCACAACACAAGCTTAGGACAATAATATAATGAGGCGACATGTTTTCTTACGTTGATGCCAAAATCACTTTAAAATTTAAAAAAAAAACGATTCTGCCTATGTTAGCACCACAGACTATTTTCGATAGCAAAACGTCTGTAAAAAGTTTATACCTACCAAATAACCTCAGTTTAATAAATTTATCGAATCATGTCTAGAACATTCTCGTATTAAGTACAGAAGGCACGGATCCGTACCAAATTGATTGCGGCATTGAATAACCTGAATAACCCTTTGTGAATCCAGTTACTATCCCAATTTCCATAATGGGACATGGAAACCTGAGATTTCCATAATGGGACAGAGGGCAGTCCCGCTAAGCCTCCTTTAGAACTACGTTGATATTAATAGATAGCTAAAGCCATCTTGAAAATAAGTAAGATGGATATCAATTAATTGTCTTCTATAGATAGGTTGAATCATCTTAGAGTGGCCCAAAAAACTCTGACAAAGGGTAACGAGGGTTGCACAGAATGGGTGTACTTAGCTGAAAAAAGTTAATTGTCTTTATCGTATGTTATAATGTATTTAAAAGCAATATACCACTCCCTCACAGACTGACTGACTGACTCATCACAAAAACTACTTGACCTACGAAGCTGAAATTTGGCAGATAGCAGGTCCGAAAGACCCGGGTATGTCCTAAAACTGAACCACCGGAGGATGAACAGCAACGTCCTATTAGTACACCGTGAACATACTGCGATCCTCAAGCCGCCTGTCAAGCATAGGGATAATGGCAACACCCCTCTCTAAAAGGGAGGCCTATGTTTAGCAGTGGACGTCTTCTGGCTGATGATGATGATGATACCAACATATGTAGCTACTGAATCTTTTAGTTCGTCTACCTATCTTATGGGTGGACGTCCTACGCTGTGCTTACCGGTTCACGGCCTCCATTTGAAAACTTTTCGGCTGTATTCTGCGTGCTATGCCCTGCCCACTGCTACTTCAACTTGCTAATCCCACCGGATTTGTCGGTAACAAAAGTAAGTATAAGTTGGAATTAATTTACTTATTAGTCTAACATTAGGCTAGATTCTAATAAAATTAAGGGGCACCTTTTACAAGGGCAACTTATAAAATGAGGTAATAAAAATAACTAAGACAATTTTAATATTATCACTGAGGAAAGAAGTATACTAGCGAATATAGAAAAGTAACGAATATGGGAAAGTTGTTTGGCCACCTTGTACGACATGACAAATTAATGAAAACCATCATAGAGAGAATGAGAGGAAAGAGAGGACCGGGAAGACCAAGAAGAGTATTCTTAGACCAAATAAAAGAGAAGGCAGATGTCATGTCGTACAGGGAGGTGAAAACGCTGGCAGAAGACCGCCTAGCTTGGAAGTTACTGCACCGACAAGAGCTACGCTCTTAAATGTTGATTGAGTGCCTATTTTAATCATACTTCAGTAATTCTCGTATCATCATCATCAGCCAGAAGACGTCCACTGCTGTACATAGGCCTCCCCCTTTAAACCTTTAACCTCCACACTGAACGACAGCCTGCCTTTTGCATCCACTGGATGCCCGCATCTCATTCGAATTCTCGTATAACATTGACAATATTACAACCTTACTGTTTACCATGTACCTAGGTCCTACGACCTCGTTTACATTAGGCGAAGGCGATAATAGATGTCCAGACCAACTGCCAATTTGGCAACGACGTGCCATTTATTGGAGGGAATATAGTGTTCACGGGTCCGTGGGTTGGGAATTAGGGTCTCGGGGTGACCTAAGGTAATTAACGGCTGGGTGTATTGCCCTAGACTCGCTAGGCATTGTTTTAGACTTCCTAATGCCCTGTTTTAATAAAGGTCGAATTATAAAGTTTCTGTTGCGTGTACTTTGGCAAGATTTAGTTAAACCATTAAATATATAAAAAAAAAATAGGGTTCCGTACCTTTAATGGAAAAACAGAACCGTCTGTCTTTCTGTCCGTCTGTCAAGACCCTTTTTCTCAAGAACGCGTAGCGATATCAAATTGAAATGTATACTATATATATACTCGGGTCTATAGTTTCTTTTAGCTCTGGAAAAAATCAAACTTATAAGTCAACGCGATCAAAAGATATGACCGTTTATGTCGCATATTTTGCGATTTCACAAAGGAATCAAAACCTATAGGGTACTTATAAGCTAGAATCACCGATAACCGATGGGGAAGAAAGGTTCTTGAGTGGAGACCACGAACCAGAAGACGCAGCGTAGGTAGGCCTCCCACTAGAATAGATGGACCGACGACATAGTGAGAGTCGCTGGCATCCAGTGGATGCAAAAGGCAGGCTGTCGTTCAGTGTGGTGGTTAAAGGGGGAGCCTATGTTCAGCAGTGGACGTCTTCTGGCTGATGGTGATGATGATGACATATTTATTACTTTTGGACGGAACCCTCAGGGTGCGAGTCCTACTCACAATTGTCCGGTTTTTTATTTACTTAAGGTAGACCTCGCTCCGTAGAGTCCCCTTTGTGGACATACCTCGCTCCGTGGAACTGCCTCACTTCGTAGACCGACCCTACTCCGTGGACCTTTTTTTATATTAACTTGTAGTGTATTGTCACACTGCTGCGCAAAGGCCAATTCCTTCCACTCCTCTATGTGCTGAACAGACCAACCTTTTTTAAACCTCCCAAGCTCATCGAGCCATCAGGTCCGAGGGCTACGCTAGTCTAAATATATTAAAATGAAATACAACACACTCATTCACTCAATTGAAATCACGAAAACTCGACCAACGAAACTGGAATTTGGCAGGTGTATTCTTTGTGGGATGCAGATATGCGCTAAGAAAGGGTCAAATAAAAAGGGTCAAAAGCTAGTATGTAATAATCTCTAAAACATAAGAATTATTGTTAAATTGCATTATTCATTCATCGTATCAGTCAATTATGTTCCCACTGCTGGGACTCAGGCCTTTTCTCAGAGAGAGAGAGAGACGATAAGTCATTGGTGCAGGGTCAAGGATCGAACCGGGTGCCGTCACATTGTAAAGCGCACATGATACCGCCCGGCCACCATCGCTAATCGCATTAGTGTAATGAGTCAATTATGCCAAGACATTTGACCTCAGCTACAATTCTAATGTAAACCTCAGAGGGAGCATAATTTGTCATCCGACCAATCAATTACAAATGCATGTAAATGACATTACATGTGCCTGAATATTGCCAATCCAATAGTAACCAAAACCGCAATGGAGAAGACCGATGTGCCGTGCAAACATGCTTATAGTTATGGGCTATTTGCCACTATTTTGCTCTCGTCACAGAGTTGCTACTTTGCATGCAACACAAAACCGTTCTTGCTGGTGGCAATACAGCCAAAATCTAATACCAAAAACAAGTTCGTACTAATCCGTTTTTCAAATTATTAAAAGTTATATTTTTTCACTGACATCCTAATAAAAGCCAGTACCTGGGAGCGGGAAGCGCCGGGAATACCATTCAGTAATTTGGCCGTCCCGGAGCGTGACTGGAATCCTGCCCGCCCCGTTCTGTCCCCTCCTGGCAACCTCCCGGTAAACTGATTACCGCACGGCTAATTGCATCCGAGTTAGGCGCAAGACACACTCATAACTTGGGTCGCGAACACGGGAGCGTGCTTTTATCGCAATTTCAACCACAGGGTCGGGAAATGTTTGTGTTCTCGAGCCATCTCTGTTGACCGACCCCGCTCCGTGGACATACCTTACTTCGTAGACCAACCCCGCTCCATCGACCTACCTCACTCCGTAGACCGACCCCGCTCTGTGGATACCTCGCTCCGTGGATCTACCCAGCTCCGTGGACATACCTCGCTCCGTGAACTTACCTCGCTCCGTAGACCAACCCTGCTCCGTGGACATACCTCACTCCTTAGACATACATCACTCTATTGACCTACCTCACTCCGTGAGACCGACCCCGCTTTGTGGGACACCTCACTCCGTGGATCTACCCAGCTCCGTGGACATACCTCGCACCGTGAACTTATCCCGCTCCGTGGATGAACTTCACTCCGTAGACCGACCCTGCTCCGTGGGCATACCTCACTCCTTGGACTTACTTCGCTCAATCGACCTACCTCACTCCGTAGACCGACCCTGCTCCGTGGACATACCTCACTCCGTGGACTTACCTCACTCTGTCGACCTACCTCACTCCGTAGACTGACCCGCTCTGTGGACTTACCTCACTCTAATAATCTACCTCACTCCGTAGACTGACCCGCTCCGTGGACATACCTCGCTTCGTAGATCTACCCAGCTCCGTGAACATATCTCGCTTCGTGGATAAACCGCACTCCGTAGACTGACTCCGCTCTATGGATATACCTCACTCTGAGGACTTACCTGGCTCCATCGACCTACCTCACTCCGTAGACCAACCCCGCTCTGTGGACACCTCGCTCCGTGGACATACCTCGCTTCGTAGATCTACCCAGCTCCGTGAGCTAACCTCGCTTCGTGGACGAACCGCACTCCGTAGACTGACAACAACTTAAATACTATGAATGTGTAAGTATGTTGATAACAATCTAAGGTACAAACTATTTTAATTTTATAAAAAGCCCCTAATGATGCACATAAGAAATGACACATCTGTATAATGACCTATTACTACTACTATGACAAATTCGCAAAATTACACTCATTTGCTAGCCTATTACTTATTACTTTCGTGTTTTTAATTTTCAAGTAACAAACAAACGGTTAGTTAAACTCTCCAAATAAACACACTTTCGCATTCATAATATTAGCATTGTTATACTTTTATCTGACCACTTCTTAGTTTAGAAGTAAAGTAGAAAAGGTACAATGTTAACAGGGACAAAAACTCTAAATCTCTAGAGAAATGCATTCTAAAAAGTATTATTAGAGAATTGGTAGTTATGAAAACAATCAGGAAAACGATTGCATATTTAATACGAATTCTAAACTATACCTAACATTCATGGTATTTAGGTAATAAAACATTATTTTCTAGCTATTTAGCTACCTTTTACAGGATAATAGGTACTGTGAATCAAATGCAACATAACTAATCTTAGATAGAGTAATCTAGTCACTAGCAACTCTGTTATGTGGCAAGCTTCATAGTACAGCTTTAGGAGTCTAGTGTCGTAAAAGTAAGAGCTGTTGGTAGTAAAATGAGGAGTGCTTAGCCTAGTAAAACATGGTTAGTGCCTAAACAAAACAAACATTATTTCCAGTTTGGAATTTACCTCTTTACCCGACTTCCCAAGATTTTTTATCACTGGCCACTTCGACTAAAATAAAATGAATGGACAGGCCCAGTAGAAGCGCATTTTGAAAATAACAAAATGAGCGCCATTCATCATTTCGTTTCATTGGGTCTCTAGCCGTAGGAAGTGTAACACGTGTCTATTGTTACGTGATAACGAAACATCTGTCAAAATTATGCATTCATAATTATGCTTTCCCGAAGTGTAAATACAGAAATAAAACCGGGATCTATTTTTTGTAACAAATATACTGTACATTTTCATAATTAAGTGTTAAAGTATATGTCCAACGGTTTTGACTCGTTTTTACTGGGCAATTTCAATGGTTAGGGCCAGTCCATTAATTTTATTTTGGTCGAAGACTGGCCATAGTTTCCGAGTAACTATAACATGGGGCTGTTAATAGAGTCTGTAAGGCTCGGTATCGTATACGTCTGTGATGCCCCAGGTGTTGCACGTATCCATAGGCAACGATGATCGCTTAACATCAGGCGGCCCGACAGCTTGTTTACAAAGGCATAAAAGAAAAAAAAATTGTTCATTCGCCCATTTTCAAAGAAAGAATGAAAAAGAAACTAATTGGTCATTATCTTTAGAATAATATTAGGAATAAAATAAATTATTATTAATACAGCAATTTGTGTTGATATTTTATAGGATGGTGGAGAACGCAAAAAGTTGTTTTATTTTCGATCTTTTTCACCAAAATGAAACATCAAAATAAACAAAAAACTTTACACGGTACGACAAGGTACGGTGGTAAATATGTCTAGAAAATGTAGAGATATATATATGCAAGCAAGATTGAATACGCACGAAACATCATCATCAGCCAGAGGACGTCTACTGCTAAACATAGGCCTCCCCCTTAGACCTCCACACTGAACGACAACCTGCCACTTGCATCCCCTTGATACCCGCGACTCTCACGATGTCGTTGGTCCATCTAGTGGGATGCCTACGAACGCTGCGTCTTCCGGTCCGTGATATCCACTCAAGAACTTTTCTTCCCCAAGTGATTCTACAAGCGATGTGACCTGCTTATTACCACTGCAACTTGCAAATTTTAATAGTGATGTTGGTGACTCTGGTTCTTTGGCGAATATCCACGTTATAGATTCTATCGCGCAAATAAACTTCGAGCATAGCTCTCTCCCGGACCCGGGTATGTCCTAAAACTGCGACCAGAACCACCGGAGGATGGGCAGCAGCGTCCTATTAGTAAACGGTGAACGTACTGCGATCAACAAGCCGCTTGCCAAGCGTGGGCATTATGGCAACACCCTGCTCTAAGAGAGCCTTTGATCAACAGTGGACGTTTACTGACTGATGATTTGTATCTGATAGCTCTCTCCATTACGCAATACGCTCTTAAACAAGGACAGTACTTAATCATTTTCTCTGCCAAACGTACTCAGCGGCCAAATATGCAAAGTAGCTTATACTTAGTAGAATCTGTGACATACTTACTTAATTATTTTAATGTCCAAGTATTAACACGGCTTCTAAAGTATATAGGGTAGAGCGTAACGAAGTTAATTCCCTCAAGCTTTTAGTAAATTTGTATGTTGTTTGTTTGGTAATTAATTACATTCACAGTAATAGAGTACTTACCTAGTTCTTGTTTCAAGTTGATTTTGGTAGTAATTAGACATTAATTAAGCTTCGCTAGCTCACTTCAAGTTGTTTAAACGTTTTTATTCAAAA
Organism: Agriopis aurantiaria; assembly: GCA_914767915.1. Classification (NCBI taxonomy): domain Eukaryota; kingdom Metazoa; phylum Arthropoda; class Insecta; order Lepidoptera; family Geometridae; genus Agriopis; species Agriopis aurantiaria. Next base: position 3,901,132 of record OU612001.1, on the reverse strand, counting down.
CACAAGCAAGTCACTATGTTTTATTTATGGTTTCTAACCCAAAAAGTGTCAACCAGACCTATCGGGATACAATACTTATAGAATCACAATCGTGCCAAAAAAATGTCCGAACCAAAACTCGGCGCACGCTACGAATTGCACAGACTTTTTGGTTAGTTACAAGGTAACCACCGCGATCCGACTACAACGCCGCACGATGCCAGAGTTAAGATGACATAGCGGACAACTAACGTTGAACACTATGCAAGCGACATCACGTGCGTAAAAACGTTTCTCTACATAGTATACAACGGTAATACGTACAAGCGTCAAGAGAAAGGGAAGGGAAATTTGTTATGATTTTGCATAATTTTGCTGTTAAATAAATATATAAATTATTTTATTTATATTACACGGGAATTACTTACGTAAGATTAAGCTGGTTACTCCGACTATAGTTTCAACCGCATTAGTGTGCGCCGGCACAGCATATTTCTCTATACGCACCCCCCCCCCCGATCAGCTGCCGTTGACGTCACGCCGCGCGACGGTGCGTAGTGCCAAGCGAGACGCAGCCGCGCGCGCGCATTCACCTTGAAAAAGACTGCCTAATGCGGTTGAAACTATAGTCGGAGTGACCGGCTTAATCTTACGTGAGTAATTCCCGTGTAATATAAATAAAATGTGTGAAAACCACGTCAGTTTCTATAATAAAATATAAATTATTTAAATCCTTAAAACCTTAAATCGATTTGTAGAAGTAACAATATTACAATCTACGTTTACGAATATAAAGAACCAACTTACGTAAAAGTATGTACTGCAATTACTGATTTTCAACAACGTATGGGAAACGAGAAAAAGGCTCACATTACGTGTATTTCTTTTACGTAACTATTTACTTCAAAGCACTTTCCATCAGTCTTTCAGGCAAATAAGTTTCTTTTGTCTCCATATTTCCCAATAGGCGTAAGAGGCTTTCACAGTGGAGCATATGAACGCAGGTTACTTGAATATTATAAGATATAATTTATTTATTTGCGTATAATGTGTTTACAAACATATTTTTATTTTAAGTTTTGATTTTATTTATTGAACAAAATCTACAGCCCTTTGAAAAATAAAACAATAAATGATATAATATACAGGTGGACTGGTAGCAGCGGCAGCGTCGCGCATCCGGCGCGTATTTTTTGGGGTCAAAATAACGATATAAAAACATTTATTTTTTTAAACAATTTGAAATATTAACGTCGTAAAATGAGCGAAACACATTTTTCAAAAGTAGACAGTCATTATAATTAGGTATTATGTCTTGAAAAACATCAAATGTGCGAGCGAGATCGCTTCACCCGGTATTTTGGCCCCTAATATTAGGGAGCTGAATTATCAGTAACCCTGTCTACCGCATATTATTCAATGGGGATTTTCCAACTTTTGCGCATATTTGTAATAACTATGTGTGTTATTATGTATTTTAATAGTAAGAGTAAATATATAAAAATGTTATTTGAAAATGTCTACCGTTTCCCAAGCGCCAGTATAAAATCTCCTTAGAATAATATTTGCGTAGCACCGCGGAATAAAGTCGATACCCAATGTTCGCGGGCGGGAAGACTATCTCTTCGAATCTTAGTTGATGAAAGTACATTATAGGTATACGATACAGTCTCCTGCACTAACTTCTACGTTTTTAAAGACATTTTTTTTAAATTAAATTTTCTAATAAGCTGGCCAACTGTGAGTTGGGCTTGCGCACTAAAACAGTAATCATTAAAATTTAAAGAACCGACTTCAATATTAGTAAAATATGGTATTTCGATTCGGTGAAATGATAGGTTCGATGATCGAACGATAAGTCGTCCAAATAACGAACTTACCAGTTATAACTTGGTAATGAATAGAAATTTGTCACCGACTTGCACTTGGCCATTATTTATTATTTGTTGTTATACTTGTGTGTGTACTATAATCACGCCAAGTTTGACGTTTGTACGTATCACCGTTTTTAAATTAGAGCTAATACAAAAAGACGTTAAAAAAAAATTGTTACACATCAATAAATAAAACTTATATTTTATACCTACATTAGCAGAAGAGATATAAAACAAAAAAAAACGATCTCGAAAGCTAGATTCACATGTTTGTGTGATCAACTGTACCTACCTACCAGGACCTGTATTGCGAGAGGATGGTGCAAAAAATGGCGAATGGTAGTCGTTTGCTTCAATCAGAGTATAACTGGTGGAGGCAGAAAATGTTTTTTGTTGAAAACAAGTTTATACATTATGCTGTGACTTATATTTATATAGCTTTCTCTACTCGGTATTCTACAACAACCGCATTTTGTGTATAGAAAACAAGTTTTTTTTAAACTAAAAGATAGGCTTTTGCTTCTATGTTTGTGCTTGTTAAACGATAGATATAAAGAAACTCTTAATTGTGTATACTAGCTGATATAAAAATTACAAATAGATAGAAAACTCTTACGAGTGGCTGACCTATTGCGAAAAGAAATTTCTTCCAGGTAACTACTGGATGGAAAGAATTTAGGTAACAGGGTATATAGATATAGATATAGATTGTGCGGTTCAAAGTTTATTTTATCAAGTTTTACGTTATTTTGCGTTTCTTCGTTTTTCGCTTTCCATCATCCATCGGTGAGTTGGCGCTCAAACGTAGACCCTCAGATCATACAAACAAAGGAAATACCCTAAGATCATGAGAGAGTGCAACCAAACAAATTTGGTCATTTCCACTTCATCTGTATGGAGTCTAGATAGTAGCCATCTTATTTTTATAATGACATAACCTTAGTCACTTCTTATTCTCTATTTGGTACTATTATAACTTGTGTTAATTATGTAGGTAGGTATGTAGTATGTTATTTATATTATGTAGTCTATGTATATGTATGTATTAGTATCTAATATTTATTTGTAGTCTATTGATTGTTTGTTGTTATTTGCATAGGTATTTACTTTCTATTTTTTTTATTTTTAGTTAAGGCCACACATTATTAAATATAATTCCTTTCCGTGCACGGTTGCCTGGAAGAGATCGCTTTAAGCGATAAGGCCGCCTGTTAAAAGCCTTGATATTATTTTTGTTGTAATTTTTATGTTATCCTTGTTTTGTGGTGTTTTAATAAAGAGTTTTTGTATTTGTATTTTGTATTTGTGTTTTTACTTGTTAGTATAACTTATTATTATCGAACTGAAACCTCAAATAAATACACTCTATGCTAACCTAAAAAACAAAACACTGTTTTAAACTATCACGGTTGTTCACTAGTGTTATATGATTATTTACGGGATATTTACCGTGGTAAGGTTGTGGAATGAGCTCCCGATATTTCGGCGCAGTTACATGTATCATGTTCACGGGAAGACTGAAGAATGCGGGTGGTTGGTCGAACAGTTAAAAAGTTAGGTGCAGACATAACGATCTACCCTCTTTCTTAGTCTTTTGCTACGGATATCACTGGAACTCGAACTCGAACCTAAGTCCCGACAAAACACACTCACTGTATCACTGCGTATAGTAAATATTTTGAACACATTTTGGACGCGAACTTTTATTTTTAATGCAGCCTAATACTGGATTCCACGCACTGGCGAGTTGAAAACCTCGATTGAAATTCTTGCATTTCGAGATCTCAATAGTTTCCTTTAAAACAAATAAAAAACAAAAAACAAATATATCAGCACCTTGATGGAAGGAAAAGTAACCAGAACGCTGGCAGAATGGCAATGCTAACTACACCCAGAAACTATAACCTGGCTATAAGTCAGAGTGAATAAATATCTTCTAGAGTCCTTTTCATGAAAGAAGTCCCACGGCAAACAGCGGAACTAAATTTCCATGTTGTAGTTGTCAGGTGTTGTTACTGTGTTTGGACGCTAGTGAGATTTTTACTAATTTTCCATCGTTAAAGAGTCGTGTACGATGCCAAAAGTTGTAAAAGTTCTACTCGAGAAATGATACTGATAGTGATTGATACGCGATGATAGCGCCGCGTCTGCGGGACTTCTTTCATGAAAAGCACTCTAGGTCTGCGTGCTATTAACTTTTCAACAGCAAAAAGCTTACAGCGGACTACATTAAGTAAGTAGATCTTTTTCTAGAAATACCATTATAACTCCAAAAAATACATTAGTTTCTCCCAGCTTTGTCATCTCATCACAACCATCTAAATATTTAAGCGCGGTTGAACAACATAATTTCCACGAAACACATTTTACTTGTAGACTTACAAATTCAAAGTAAGTGCAAATATTTGTTATAACGTGGAGAGACATTTTTATAAGATTCCACGTTTTCTCAAGCAAGCAAACCTGTAGATATGCGATATACGATGTACGATATTGTTTTTGCCGGAGCTTTCGTTTCACGTGTCTCATTTGTGGTCCGGCAAATTTTTTAATTAAATAAACAGCTTTTTCTTCTTCTTAAATATATATGATAGTTCGGGGCAATAAGTATCAAAAAACTAGGATGTTTGTATCGATACTTAGATTCGCTACACGTACTGACATGATAATTAAAGAATAGCACAAACTTAACTTCAAAATTATAAATTAAACTATACCCAACCATTACAAATAAGTATGTAGGAAAATAAAAAAAACGGACATGAATAAACAAATCGTATAAATAAATGAAAAATAAATGGGTCTGATTTTAGCTACATACAACTTTAATCATAATACGTCGAACAGCTACATTGCACCGTAATAATTTTGTGGACGAATTTAGATATTCAGAGGGTGTGTACCAAATTTGTATCGCAATAAACGAAAAAGTAAAAAAAACATAATAAATACGTAGGTACCATTGTCTTCTTTAGCTATATTAGAAGGCTATTTCTGCGCTTATTTATTTACACACGCACAACAATTAAAAGATACAATGTTTTAAGTTAAATATTTCACCTTAACTAACGTGGTAAATTAACACAACAAAGAGACAAACCTAAAATAGTAAGCTTTGCGCAGTAGTCCTTACTAGGATAACCCGTGTCGAGAACTACTGCAGTCCGCGTATACAACCGAGCAAACATTTGTACCAAAAATTATAATAATAGGATATTGGTAAAATGAGTTTGTATGTGAGTTTGTAAATATGATAAAAATAATACTAATATAATATTATTACTAGAATAAAATAATTATATACATATATATTTATTTGTATAGTATATATACATTTATAGTTCTATATATAGGTTATAATTTATACTGTTCACAATGTTTTTATAATAATGTTTTTATTATTATGTACCTAGTTATATAAAGTACCGTATTATAGCCAAGTGTGTTCCATTCTTTTACGTTTTAGTATGAGCACACTACCTAAAAGCCCTGGCTGATCAAATTGATTATTTGTTAGACTACTGACTTCCGTAGCTTTGGAAAGTGTCCGGATACTAAAACTAGCCGGATATTGGTCTATCTCTAAAGAAAATCTTGCGAAATTTTCATAGTCTCACCAAATATTGCCTAATTTCATATTCCTAAGAAATGTGGACGAGTAAATAGTAATTCTGCGATCCGAAATTGGGATAATAAAGTTGTTTAAATGAAAATAAACAAACAAAAGGCGGAGCTTTTCGGAGATGTAATTTTAGAGTCTACTTTACGTCGAGATTAAACTGAGACGCCAGAGTATGTTTTAAACATCTGTAGATTTTGCTTTGTACTTTGTAAGCGTATCCTAGTGGGATATATCAAAGTAGTTTGTGTAAATGCAACCAACTGTAGGTACTCGTATATGTAACAATAAATAAATAAATGTTGTATAATGTGATATAAATGAAATTATTAAAAAAATATAACCGGACTGCATTGTTTAAATAATAGGTCACTGAAAAGAAAAAAACAAGTTTAAAATATATTTTTTTGTCATTTTATTGTCACTCCCTCCATTGAAAATACCAAATGAATAAAAAAAATTGGCACGTGCCGTTATTTATTAAATCGTTTAGGCTGTAGGGCGTGCCCACAGAAAATATTTTTTTCTTTACTTTTTTCTGCGGGCGTGCCAAAGAAACCTTATAAATACTCACTCACATATCTACATACACTTTAAACATTACCCTCCTTCTTGCGCAGTCGGGTAATAAAAAGAGAAAAACCACTGCACTATACTTACTGCGGACTATACTTGTAGGTATTTATTTTAGACTAGCTGAAACCCGCTACTTCGTACGCGTAGAGCTCAGCCTTCAGCTTCGCTACTACAACCCATTATAGCCTATGTGTTATTCTAATGTATAAGCTATATTACTGTAAACTTTCATTAAAATCCATTCGGTAGTTTTTGCGTGAAAGAGGAACAAACATCCATACATCCATACATACAAACTTTCGCGTTCATAATATTAGTAGGATGTATTTCAATTGCATTTCAAGGTCAAATAAAATGGGTCTAAATATGTCTCCGTCCATTTGTCCTTACTATGTCTACCACAGATTTTTTTTTTTTTTTTTTAAATTAGAACGGCTGTCAAGGCAGTTATTTAAAAAATTTGTTGTAGCCAGTTGCAGCCATATAAACGAAACGTCAGTCATTCAAAATCAGTTAGCAACTGTTATGCGGACAAAAAACTTTGAGTCCTAACCCAAAAAGGTAAGGTCCAAGTTCTTTGGATGCGGAGTTCGACGCGTTGACATAAATAAGAATGTTCAATTAAGGTTCTGTCATAATGCCTGGCGACAGATTTTCCTTCTCATTTCCGTTCTATTTACTTCTCTTTTCCATGATGTTTAGGGACGTAGTTATACAGCAACCTGTCTCTAGTTTATACCTAGTCCACGGCAGCTGACGCTGTCACAAAGCTGTTTAATTAGTCCAGCCAGTGTCAACACTTGGGAGTGCCTGACACAACACGGACACATGAATTACTACGAGCTGCAAGCTCGAACTGTATTGTCACGTAGTAAAATACCTATCGCTTTCCTAGCTCTTGTGTTGTTGTATGTGAAACGCACCCCAGCTTCGCACGGGTCTTACTTTTTACACCTTGAGTTACATTATTGGAGTTTTATTTATTTATTGGAAAACCAACAGCTTTTTACACTAAAATATACAATGGAAAAGCGATGGGAAGCCAATTACAGGTTCTCACGAGTAGATATAGATTATGTAAGAAGTTTAGCAAGGATCCCTATTTTTTTGAAAATGTAATATAGTCACCTACCCAATAGTGAAAGAATTTTTCAAATCGGTTCAGTAGTTTCAGAGCCTCATCATCATCATCATCATTTCAGCCATAAGACGTCCACTGCTGGACATAGGCCTCCCTCATCGATCTCCAAAAGGGCCGGTTGGAAGCGACTTCCATCCAGCGTTTCCCTGCGGTCTCTTTTAGGTCGTCTGTCCATCTTGTGGGTAGACGTCCTACGCTGCGCTTACCGGCACGTGGTCTCCATTCCAGAACCTTTCGGCCCCATCGACCATCTGTTCTGCGTGATATTATGTGCCCTGCCCACTGCCATTTCAACTTGCTACTCCGGTGGGCTATGTCGGTGACTTTCGTTCGTCTACGGATCTCCTCATTTCGGATTCGATCTCGTAGAGATACCCCGAGCATAGCCCTCTCCATAGCTCGTTGTGCGACTTTGAGCTTGCTTAAGAGGCCCATAGTGAGAGACCACGTTTCAGTACCGTATGTCATCACTGGTAACACACACTGGTCAAAGACTTTCGTTCTAAGGCACTGAAGTTTCGGAGCCTATTCAATGCAAACAAACAAGCAAACAATCAAATCTTTCCTCTTTATAATATTAAGTATAGATTGACGGGTTGAAATCTAATTTTTCCACTAGTACATTAAATGTATTTTACTACTATTTTACTGTATTTTAAACTAGTTGTTGCCCACTTCATGAATTACAACGAGCTGCAAACTCGGAACTGTATTTTCACGTAGTAAAATACCTATCGCTTCCCTAGCTCTTGTATTCTTCCTTGTATATTTTTTTAATGGTTTATCTTGAACTAGCGACCCGCCTGCCCAGCTTCACACGGGTGTAACTTACGTACGAAGCCAGAGCTGGGCGCTTGTTACATGTATAAACCTTCCGTGAAAAATTATCTAACTGATGGTGAAAACCGTATCAAAATCAAACAGTTGAATACTAGGTTTTCTACTCGTGATTTAAATGTATTTTAAACAAGCTGTTGCCCGCGACTTTTAACGCGTAGACTTTCATTGTAAACTTTCAACCCCTTTTGCCTTGATTCGTCCCATTACCAAAATCCTTCTTAGCGGATCTCTACATACACCCTATAAGGAATAAAGCTACTTGATAAATTTCAGCAAGTGTTTTTGAGAATTTTTAAGACTCAATTAGTGAACTTCGCTTTATACAAATAAACTGAAGGGAATAAAAAGAAACCTTGGAAAAAAGTTCATAACAAAAAGACACATATTATGAAGTTCTTTTTAGAAAAGGTTCCATCTTCTTTCAGATATTGCGATCATCGTGCCAGCGTTTTCGCGACCTACCTTATTTAAGGCTTCTTCGTCCATTTTATGAGGATTCATCATCATTATCATCATCATCAGCCAGAAGACGTCCATTGCTGAACTTAGGCCTACCCCTTTAACCTCCACACTGAACGACAGCCTGTCTTTTGCATCCACTGGATGCCCGCGACTCTCACAATGTCGTCGGTTCATCTAGTGGGAGGCCTACCTATGCTGCGTCTTCCAGCTTATGAGGATTAGCGTATAATAATGATTTTATTTCTCCCAAGATAAAAAAAAATAGAATCAATATAGCATTGAAAATGTATTTCACAAACTTACAGCAGTGAATTTTCCGGAGTTTCGTGACAATATCGGCTTACGACAGCCGAGCATTGAGCATTGCATCCATATCTGGAAACTATTTTAAACATTGCATTTTCACACTTTGCTCGATGTTCGATGTTCAAGCTCGTTCGAGTGTGCATTGCTTGGCTGGTTTCACATGAAATATTATTGTTTATTTTAAATAACCAGCGTCCAACGGTTTCATACTCAATACTCATTTATGCATTCATTTATTGCATAATTATCATGAAGTTTACATAATGCCGCCAGCATGTTGGGTACGCTGCCAACTGGTAGTGGGCTTGAGCATTTGGATTGTCTTTAGACCTCAACGGTCTATGGACAGTCTAACTGTATTTGTAGTGTTAGTTTTAGCTTGTATTTAGTTTACATATAGTTATAGTTAGGTAGCATGTTTATATTAGGTACTTAACACATAATAACCCTGATTGTGTATGGCAATATAGTGCGGAGCGGATCGATTTATTCCATAATTGATTTGTCTTCTAATTAATATAATAACATTTTGCTAGCAATATATTTTTTAGGGTTTTGTCTCTATATCCTTTATCTGTACTGGTAGTTTATTATATATTTTGATGGCCATTGGATTTGGGCCAGAGATATGCATTGCTAATTTAGATTTTGGTAAGATTAATGTATGTTTATAGTTAGACCTTATTCGATAGTTTCGGTTTTCAACTGATTTTCTAAAAAACTGTTGGTACTTTCTAACAAATTTACAACGTCATCCTCGTGGATCAAGTGGTAAATTTTTTTTAAATAAATAAAACTCGTGTGATTTATTTCTAATCGACTTCAGGAATAAAAGACGTTATATATAAATTTTTCTGGACTTACACTTGCACTTAGGGGTTTATTTTCAGAAATATGTAGAACACGTATATTTTGTTTATGAATCAAGCTACTCGATAATGTGTGTGCATCACATCTGGATGATCTACTTCCCTACTCTATCGGGTTGCCAGAAAAATTTACACTTTATGGTTGACATTTCTAAAACCCGTACGAAGGGTTTTGATTACACTTTTGTTGTGCCAACCGCTAGTCTGTGGAATGTGCTGCCTGAATGGATGTTCTAGATAGTTACAATCTAAATGTCTTCAAATCAGGAGTGAATCGGATTCTACTAGGCAAGCGTGCTCCATCGTAGACCGCATCATCGCTTAACATCAGAAGAGTTGGCTGTCGTTTTGTTGTGGGTGTAGTTTTTATTATTTTTGTACTGTATAGTTCATAGTTAATAGTTACACAATATCAAGAGGTAGTTTATTTTTTTTCATTGAAAAATCTATTTAATTGAATTCCATTCAATGCAACGCAATTCAATTTAATCTAATTTAATTGAATATTATTATGAAAAGTTCCGAGTAAACCTGTATACGAGAAGCACAGTCTGATTTGCGCTGTAAATACCCAGATTCACTTCGTATTGGCTTGTTGCAAACACAGCTCACGAAGCCTGCGACCGCAGAGGAAACGGAATTGGCAAGTTGTGTGCTGAATAACATGCTGGGTTAACCAACCGGCTTTGAGCGTAAGTACTACTGCCAGGAATAGTACATTACTCTACAGGGGGGAAAAGATTTCTAACGAAGGTAATTCACCAGAAGAATTAATTACAAAGGTAACAACAAACAACACAGGTAATAACATATGTTGTTGTTGACATTCTGACAGATAGATCTTCTTCTTGCTGATCGTTATCGTAATAAGCATAAAGTATGGTAGCGTACTATGCATTTTCTGTTTGCAACCGACTTCAAAAAAGTAGGAGGTTCTCTAGTCAGTTGTTTTTTTAATGTTTGTTACCTCAGTCTTATATAAACTGATTGGCCAAAAAAGAATTGTTATAGAAATTTCATCATTATTGTCATCCAAATAAACGATTGATAATATTATTTGTAAATATGATTTCAGTCATAGAAATAAGCAATTGGACTGTTCAGCTTCTTTTTTTTTCTTCCCATAGGTCTTCAGTAATATTCAGTTTCCCCCAATTGCTTTGCTATATAGTGCTATATATATAATACACCCACGGAAATAGTTAATAAAATATTCTGGTCATTTTTGCACACACGGTCATCTGACCCCAAACTAAGCAAAGCTTGTAATAAATGGCTGCCAGAGACTGATATACATACATACATGCACACACATGCATATATACATACATACACACACGTATACATTACATACATAGGTACATATTTAAAAACACACCTAAATAGGGAAAAAAAAAAAAAAAAAAAAAAAGTTAAGGGGAAAGAAATAGAAAAATAGATATTATCACCCAAGTATAGAACAAACCCAAATGGTCATCGTATGAATAATAATTGTCCTAGGTGGGAGTCGAACCCACGCCCCCAAGCGCAGAAGGCAGGTTCACTACCAACTTGACCAACGGGGCTAAAGAAAATAGGTATATTATTTATTTTAAATGTTCTGTGAACGCACGCTTGTTTAAAAAAGTAAGATTTATCATAATCAGCATTTAAAACAGTCCACTGCTGGGCTTTTAGCCTACCCCCGAAAGGGTAATTGGGCCATATCCACCACGCTGGCCCAGTTGCGGGTTGGTGGATTCACATACGCCATTGAATTCTTCCGTACGTATCCAGGTTTCCTCACGATGTTTTCGTTCACCGAAAAGCCAGTGGTATGTAAATTTCATGTTACTCAAATTACAAAATGTCTTGACTTTGAGGTAATGAATTATTCCCTCTAAGCTTAGGCTATATGGCTAATTAGGCTACAATGGGAATGTGTGGGCGTGTTGGCTGGCTTGTCATTAGAAGGCTTCACGCTGACGTCACGTCCGTTACAAATTACATATTATAACCGGAAAGACAATATACATATACGACTATACGTACATACAATACGCCATCAGGTGAAGGCGTATTAACCATAATCAAATTTCCACACTCCACTCTGGTACAAGTTAAATGGCATTAATAGTTTGTGGTAAACCAAACCCACATTCAGTAGAGCAATTTCACTGTTGAGGAGCTTTCAGATTACGCCAGAATAAATATACAGTCGCAGTGCAGGCGGGTGCAAGGGCAGCAAGAGCGGCTGCACGCTCTGCGCGTGCGCGCATCGCCGCCGCGACCTTGGCATCGTCAGTACGCGGGCGACCTTCTCCAGAACCACGCGTATTCTCTGAGGAAGGGGCTCTAATGGCTCCGAAACCGGTCGATCGTCTCGACCGATAGAGACATAATCGTGAGTGCAAGCCAGTGCTATAATAATTTAGAATAAATATAATATATAGTGTGACGGTCTCAGTGCGAACAAAACTCTATAGAGCACAGATAGCGTCCGACCTCGTTGGTAAGAGGCCGTATGTCACCTCGGAACGATCGATGGTAGATGTCAGTGGGATTGTGATGAAATATTGTAAAAATAACTCAAAAAAAGGACTAGAGCATAATAGTGCTAATTTAGCATAAACAAATTAAACATGTTACATTCTTTACTCATATGCCAAAATTGATGTTGTTAGAACGAAATAGATATATTTTTGGCCGGACGGCAATTTGCAGGGTTGTACACTATTTTACAATTGTAACTAGAGACCTGTAAAAAGCTCCATAAGCTGCATACTATTTGACAAACGGCCTTGTACGCTTTGTAAATCACATGACGGATTCTGACCTCTTTATTATTCTGTGGAAAATAACTTTTTTTAAAGATTGTGCCTAATGTGTGAACACGATTAATTGAGTGCACAGAGAAAAACGCTTCGAAATAAATCGTTGCACCGGTAAGCTGTCGTTTCTTCCAATCCTGGCCCATACCCGTTACAATATCGTATAGGCACCACTTATTGGAGAGTGCGAGCGTGGATGGCAAGAGAGCTAGCCCAGCCCAGCCCAGCTAGGGCTGCGTTCGAAAATTACGTCAAGAAGCGCCTTAAGTGCAATTTTGTCAGTCATTGCGTTAGTGTGAAAAACGACCGTGACTTGACACTCGGAACAGCCAAACGGCTATTCCTAGCGTTTGAGCGTATACCTAGGTTGCAATCGTTAAAATTGGTTTAAAAAAAATACAATCTGACGTTTATGCCATATTTGTATGAAAAGTTTTGACGTTCCGTACAAATATTAGGTATAGAGCTAGTGCGAAAAACAACGAAAAAAACTACTTCCTAACGTCTTAAACGTAACCCAGTCTTAATTAACCCTGGAAGCTCAGTCTTTTTGAAAGTATACCTGTATTATACCTGTTTGAAATATATACTGAACTTACTGATGCAGTTGTTTTTTTTTTCAAAACAAAAGTCGTATACAGTGTGTTAACCTATCAAATCAAATCAAATCAAAATATATTTATTGCAGTTTGTTGGTAAACCTAGATGTAATACAGACATAATCTGTTCTTAAGAGCTCCGAAAACAAACTTGTCTCTAAATGGACGTGCAATATTAGTACTGGCATTCATAACTCACTAATTATAAGTTATTAGTATTGTTAGTTTACAAAGGAAATGTCTACTATAAAGTATGCATTACTAGTATAGTTTATAGCGTAGTCTGAAGTGACCATTTGAATCACTCTGCACCGGACATCCGTTCTAATTTGAAATGCAAAGGATCGTCCGCGTCCGTAGCGTAACGTCGATGTGTCCAGTCCATACTGTCCAGTGTCCACTTCCATTGTCAAGTCCGGTCGAATATTTTAATTTGCATTAGATTGTGCGAAGCTGCCAATTGTTTTGTGGTGCGACTTACCGCTATTTTGTAACTAAAACTTGAAAATAAAATAATAATATTAATAGTTTAAAGTAACCAGCCCTAATGTCAGATTTTAAGGGGCAGTTTATCCACTTTTAACGGCCTATTATCCGAGTCGCGTAGGCAACAAAACGCTCCCTTAGCTCCCGCCAAGTTATAGCGACGATGTATTTTGCCACGCACGAGTCAGGATGAGTCAGGGTGGGGGAGTTTAACGACAAAAACGAACATAGATCCGACCTCGCTGACGCCTGGCGCGGTACTGAACGCGGCGCGCGCAAATTCTCGCGACCTTTTTACGCTTTTAATTTCACAAAAAAACGATACTATTAACTATCAAAAATCTATCCAAATAAAAAAATTAAGAATATAATTGCCCTTCAGTACATGCAATTTCCAGGTTGTTACGAGCTTTCATTAGAGCATAAAACGAAAAAAATAAACTCACTCGACTTTGTTTCAGTATTTTTTTTTTTTGATCGAGGAATGTTTATTCTATCTTGTTTTGAACCAAATCATAAACTAGCGAAACGCACGACTGTGTAGTCGTGCGTTTCGCTACTTCTAAATTTCAGGTTTTTCTAAACGACCTATTACTATATTATATACTTAGTACATAGTTTTTCTCTTATTTTTCGAAAAGTATTTCTGCAATGTAAAATGTACCTTTACAGTTCTCTCCATAATTATGAAATCTGTATATTATCCTGTATACGACAGAAGATCAACGCTGGTTGTTTGCAACCAGCATTATGCTGAGTTGGAACCGGTTTGTGGAGAAAACAATATAATGTGTGTGTGTTACAATATTTTCGAAACATGTGTTATTGTCCATAAATAAAAATTTGTCTATTATATATTAACATATCGTATACATCTATTAGTTAATAGCTATTTTAATGTATCCAAATAATGAGACATAAAATTGACTATTTCACAGTCAAGTTCGTTCATGATATTTGCCGGTACAATACAAGTTAAAGAAACAAGTTTTTATCCGTTTTTCAAATCAGCAATTTCCTAAACTGTCAATGATAGAATTCTACCTTTTCTATTCTGTAGGATTTGAGAGGTGTTAAACTGAACATTTTAATATTAAGTCGGATTCGACAAAGACAATCGACGAAACGGCTATTTCGTACCTACGTTTGTGTCGAAAGCAATTTGAAACGCCTGGCGTTCCTCTCAAAGCCATCTCACTCTGAGTTTTCGAACAGAATTACATTTATTTTAACAATAAAATATTCAATTTTTTTGGCATTGGTTTGATATTGCATGCCTAATTCAAGTTCTTTTTAAGACCTTTCTGGGCAACCAAAACCATTGTTTTCTAAATTCTAAGCATAAAACTTTAATAAATGTCTTATATTCTGATACTTTATGCTTTATTCTATCCTATAAATTCAGATTTAGATAGCCCGTTGGTCCAGTTGGTAGTGAACCTGCCTTCTGAGCTTGAGGGGCGTGGGTTCGATTCCCATCTAGGACAAACATTTGTGCGATGAACATTTGTGTTTGTTCTATATCTGGTTGTTTATATCTATTTAAGTATGTATTTAAAACTATATATGTATGTATATCAGTCTCTGGCAGCCATATCACAAGCTTTGCTTAGTTTGGGGTCAGATGGCCGTGTGTGAAAAAAATGTCCCGAATATTTATTATTTTTATTTATTTATAGAAATCCTATTCGCTCAAAAAGTCGTATTAAGTTTGGGCAAACAAAAATGCTCCCCTCGCAAACACTCGCATTTCACGGGAAGGCGCGATTACACTAGGGTTAAATTTCGAAAAAGCCCTACAAAAATTATAAGCTCTGAAATAATGTATCAAAGATTTCTATATAATAGCGCTCTCCTATGATATGTTCCTAAAAAGGTTTTATGTCACAAAGATAAAAAATTCAACCCCGATAAAAATTTATATTCCATGTTTTAATATTCTTAAAGATTTTCATTCAGTCTGTGGGCGGCGTTCGTCTTTTGCATAAGGTGGAATGAAAACAGAATTTTCATATCAAAAGCATCTTAGTGTTTTTTTTTTTCTAGATCTGGTTCTTTCTTCAAATAGGTACGTAAGTTTGAAAGTATTTCATTCGCTGAAACCAAAGATGTTATTGAGAAACGTGATAATCAGTTTCGGGTTATATTAATCAGGGAAAAAATCAGTTCGCAGTTCAAAAAATCAAACGATTTTATTGTACAGTGCGGACAAATATGATCGTCGATGCTTTTGATTGTTTACCAAATACGTAATCATCGCTGAAACTCAAAATGAAGTTTTTTTTATTTATTAAAGGTCTACTGAGTAATCAGATTTCAGGATACATTTATCAGAAAAAGTTCCCAATAAGAAGCCACAGGCAAAACTTATCTCAGATGGCGCCACCTTCACTGGTGTTGTCATTTGAGGTTATAAACTTTGCAATTGAATGAAACAATAAAAATAAACATTGCTTTTAAACAGTAAAATGTTTCTATAATGACAGCGGCGAATCTCAAAAAAGAGTTAATGCTTCCTTAGCTGGTAAAAAAGCGAATCTTTTGGCAAGGTAGGTATGCAATAAAATTATCAATATTATTTTTTCTCATCGGAAGGAAAACTGTGTGTAACTCTATTTTTACACTGAAATGCACTACACAGAGGCATATTTTAATACCAGACGATATTTATTGTGTAATTACTAAAATTATCTATTGATATTTGACACTTTTGACCTGGCGTGATAAATAAGCAGTGCGTCTCCCCATTCCCACTCCCACTATTTCATTGTTCACTCAGTGGGAATCATTTTTGACTGTCGATGCCCTGAATTCACTAACATCAATAAGAGAAGAGAGATTAAATAAACAAGCGATGGACACCAAGCCAATAGGCTAGTTGTTTTTTTTTTTTTTTTTTTTACTGGACAATTGACTTTATTTATTTATTCTAGTTGACTGGTGTTTCATACGTTAGACATAATGAAAAAATAATTTAAATCGGCTCAAACATTTCTGAGATCCAAGGGTTTACATTTTTTGGTGGGGATTGATGCTCTGTTCCTTTCCACTAAAGCGTGTATTAATATATATTTGTATGGCGCGCGTGCGGCTTGACGTCATATCTTGCTATAATGCGCCCGCTTTCTTACATAAAAATACATACACGTTTTATACAACAAAAAAAAAAAATATTGTGTTAGTTGTTGGGCTTTATTTATAATCATCTTTTTTATGAGGTAATAAAAATACCAACTGACCCATTTGGAGATCGATGGGAGAGGCCAGCACTGGACGCCCTATGGCTAATATGATGATGATGATGAAAATATAATTAGTCAACTAGATGCATCAAGAATTTGTTCTTATTTATTTAAGTCACGTTGTACATAATTATAAACTAGTTTTCCTCATGATGCAATGAATGAATCGACGTACTTACGCGTCGTAGTAAAACTCAGTGAATCCCCTAATGTTTGCGCTGTGCACACACTGGTCACGAAATAATTTCACAAAAGTACGTACTCTAATCACAACAATATTAAAAATTCAAAAGTTCGTGCGTGTGTGTGTTATTTCTCCACGCTGAAATGCAGAACGGATTATGATATAGACTTTCATATCTATATTCAACCCCCTTTTGCCCCCTTAATTCTTAGTTGTCCGAGTATTGGTGTGTGTTCCATGGCATCTTTGACACATGGAATCCTAATTGATAATAATAATAATTTGTAATAAATTTATTTATTAAGTTACCACCACAGTCCTCTTTCCAAGTAGACGCGACAAGTCGTCCTACCTTGCATGTCATATTTCCAATACAATTATGATTAATTGTCATAATTGAGTCCGGCTAAAATCAGTCTGCTCAATCGGTGCCGCGACAACACTTGTCAGTTTGAAACGAAAATGGTTAATTGTGCAATACGGAGTTGTAAGAATACCGCAACTAGAGTTGGCCGGCAGAATAAAGATTTTTCTTTTCACTTTTAGGTACGAAAAATTTGACACACTTTGTTTTCATACACTTTCGACCGCTTGTGAAGTCTACTTAGATATAGGTCTGTTGCTACCACAATATGCAGCTTATGCTATCTTATTATAATAATTACATTGCATTAGTGCTAATGGGTACTATTTATCTATTTGGCTGGAAATATTGTTTTCTTTGAAACTACAAAACTTTTACTGAGATCTGTCATCATTGAAATTTTAAATGTGCCATCATTCTTAAAAACCAAGCCTATTATGTATATGTATATTTACAATGTCTTGCGTAACTATTAAAATAATTAATTAGCGTCCCGCCCCTCGGCTTCTCACAGGTGTAATTTACGTGCGAAGCCGGGGCGGGTCGCTAGTTATATATATAAACGAATGAATTGGTTTCTTCTAGGCAAGCGTGTTCCACCGTAGACCGCATCATCGCTTAACATCAGCCGAGTTGGCAGTCAAACGCAAACCTATTATTAAATAAATTAAAAAAATCCGCGAAAATGTATGTAACTGATTGTGAAAAATCCGTTGCGTGGTTTATGAGGAGTTAGCGGCCATACAGACAGACAGACGCGGAAAGCGACTTTAATTTATACTATCTAGAGACTAGAGACTAGAAACTAGAGAAGAAGAGATAGAGATATAGAAGAGAAGAAGAGAAGAGGGATTGCACCTAAATATACTAGCTTTTGGCCGCTTACGAAGTCAAGCGTAAACTTTAACCGTCTTACCACAAAAGATTTAAAAACGCTTTAGACATGTGTTTAGCAATTGTTTCACTGCGAAAAATATGCTAAACACTTGTCTCAAGCGTGCTTAAATATTTTGTGGTAAGACGGTCAATATCCATTTGCCCACCTTAATTTGGTATTTTTTTTACAAAGCTAAAGAAAATCGCTGCGCACACTGCACACCTGCCTTAAAATTATACACCGTTGTTCATCATAACGATATTACTACTCAGTCTTCGAGAATTACTTTGCGTTCGAGCACGTTTCACAAGTATTTACATTGTATTATGTGATCAGTATAATACCCATACAATACGTAAAATGTGAGTAGAACATTATAGTTTTTAAAAGAAAAATTCACTATCATCATCATCATTTTAGCCATAAGACGTCTACTGCTGGAAATGTGAAATGGGGAAAAAATATTTTTTCACTGCACTTTTTCGTCTACGATTTTTTTATATATATTTGAATAGGTCTTTTAAAATAAAGCCAAGGTTTCATACATAACTTTTGTTTCAAGTGTCATAGTCATCATCATTTCAGACATGGGACGTCCACTGCTGGACAAAGGCCTCCCCCATCGAACTCCAAAAGGGCCGGTTGGAAGCGGCCTGCATCCAGCGTTTCTCTGCGGTCTCTTTTAGGTCGTCTGTCCATCTCGTGGGTGGACGTCCTATACTCTGCACTTACCGGTCCGTGGTCTCCATTCGAGTACCTTTCAGCCCCAGCGGCCATCTGTTCTGCTTGCTGTGCCCTGCCCACTGCCACTTCAA
The DNA here is from genome assembly GCA_914767915.1 of Agriopis aurantiaria. Taxonomy (NCBI): domain Eukaryota; kingdom Metazoa; phylum Arthropoda; class Insecta; order Lepidoptera; family Geometridae; genus Agriopis; species Agriopis aurantiaria. Next base: position 3,882,089 of record OU612001.1, on the reverse strand, counting down.
CTTGCTAATCCGGTGGGCTATGTCGGTGACTTTCGTTCGTCTACGGATCTCTTCATTTCTGATTCAATCTCGTAGAGAAACCCCGAGCATAGGCCTCTCCATAGCTCGTTGTGCGACTTTGAACTTGTTTCTGAGGCCCATAGTGAGAGACCACGTTTCAGTGCCGTATGTCATCACTGGTAACACACACTAGTCAAAGACCCTTGTCTTCAGGTACTGTGGCAAAATCAGTTAATTAGGCATGATTCCTAATGCTCCGGATCCGTTCAGATATTCATTAATTCAGAAATATATTTTCAGATGGATCCCAAAATAGCAGTTATATGCATTTGCTTAGTTCTATCGACACTGAATTCAAGCGAAGCTCTGAGGATTCTTGTAGTTTTTCCAATGTCTTCCAAAAGCCATAATATTCTCGGACAAGGAGTCGTCAACAATTTGCTTGAAGCTGGACATGAGGTACCTACATAACATAATAATTATCGATTTCAAAACCTGACTTCAAAGTTAATAAGTGTTTGGACAAAATTATTGGGCAACTAGTTTGCTGTCACCAATCAGGCTCATAGCACGATAATTACCCTCATCTGCGTATTTCAAAGGTAAATATATTTTGCAGGTCGTTTTTCTTACATCATTCCCAAGAGCAACTTCAGTTAAAAACTTGACAGAAATAGATTGTTCGCCCGTTGCGTTGGAGTTTAAAAAGCAAGCTGACAAATGTGAGTACGATAAATCAAAATGTTTTTTTTTTATTCTTTCCTCGGTGTGTGTCGCACTCTTGTGCATATGTCAGTTTCAAGTACTTAATCCATATCAAGTTTGATGAAATGAAGTCTAACAAGGCAGTCGCAGTCAGAGTCAAGCAAAGTAAGTCACGGTCAAGTCAAAATCATGTCCTAGTAAAGTGGTAGAGACGTTACAATTACGTTATTATTTCGTTAAAATTTATTTATTTTCTTCTTCTTTCTTTCTTTTTAGGGTTCCGTACCTCAAAAGGAAAAAACGGAACCCTTATAGGATCACTTCGTTGTCCGTCTGTCTGTCTGTCTGTCCGTCTGTCAAGACCCTTTTTCTCAAGAACGCGTAAAGGTAGCAAGTTAAAATGTATACTAAATACTTGGGTCTACGGTTTCTTTCGGCTGTAAAAAAATAAAAGTTGTAAGTCAAAGCAATCAAAAGATATGAACGTTTACGTCGTATATTTTGCGATTTCACAGGGGAATCAAAACCTATAGGGTACTTCCCGTTGACCTAGAATCATGAAATTTGGCAAGAGGCAAGGTCTCATAGTACATATATAGGAATAAATCCGAAAGTTATAAATGTGAAGTTATTTCATTTAAAAATAATTATTTTGCTATTACAAACTTACATTTTGTAGTTGGAATGTATGGAAGAACCTTATTGTCAACTACAAACTTAAGTTTGTCTTTCAATATTTTAACTTCAGTTAGTTTTTTTTTTGTCTCGCGCTCTGAGGGTTCCTTTATGTCGTATATTTTGCGATTTCACAGGGGAATCAAAACCTATAGGGTACTTCCCGTTGACCTAGAATCATGAAATTTGGCAAGAGGCAAGGTCTCATAGCACATAATATATAGGAATAAATCCGAAAGTTAAAAATTTGAAATTATATCATTTAAAAATAATTATTTTGCTATTACAAACTTACATTTTGTAGTTGGAATTTATGGAAGAACCTTATTCTCAACTACAAACTTAAGTTTGTCTCTCAATATTTTAACTTCAGTTAGTTTTTTTTTTGGTCTCGCGCTCTGAGGGTTCCGTCTAACGGAATCCTCAGAGCACGAGTCCTACTTTTTTTTTTCTTACATGAGGCTTATATGGAGCTTTGAAAACAATACGAAAATACATGTTTCACCACGTTATATCAGTTTCCCACACTTGAGCACGTCCACAAACACATAATAAATAATAATTTACCGTTATTATACATATTAACACTCAAAAATACACGGTTAGTTAAAATCACTCTCAAAAATATGTATAATTATGGTGTGTTGGGAGCACTTTTGTTACCCCAGTCAATCATAAGGCTTCTGTAGTATCTTATAGGGTCGCATTTCAAGAGAGGAAATGACGGTAATGTAGCGCAAAAAGAATTGCGAACCCGTTTCCTAATTTTAATTATAAATAATATGCTATGAATGATTGATTTAGTTTAAAATTTGCAAACAGAGCAATTGTTGTTTTATAGATATTTGGTTAGTAAAACTCAATAAGTATTATAAACAAAATAATCTTAGTAAACGTGTTTATGAGTATTTATGTTAAAAAAACTGGCTGAACTAAATAATTAAGTACCAACATAATATAAAACTACAGTTGCAGTAATCCATGTGACAAAAACGCGGATCGAATTGAGAGCTTTTTTTGTCCTTTGAAAATACTAGTCTTTATTTTGCTCAAAAGGTGAGCATTAAATTGCGATCCAGCGTAGTGACGTAATTGGGTCAGTATTTTGGGAACAATTCCCACTTGTGGCCGTTACTTAGATTCTTTTCTTTTAGGTAATTATAAGTACTTTGTAAATAAATTTGTTCAGTATTATTTCTTTGATTATTTTTTTCTGTTGTTGCTAAAGTAATTGTTCATAATATGTTATTCGCATTTTCTATAATGCTACTGTTTGTTTTACAAAGCACTTTAATAATCCCGTTCTCAGAATTGCAACGTTTTAATGCCCAGCAATTTTAAACCCCAATCATCTTTTTGCAAGTCATGTTCTAAATGATGGTAAGGTTTATATTACTTTTTGTGTCCAAAGAGTAACACCAATCACTACAAACAGTAAAAAAACAGGACCAAGTATGACAGTTGAATTTGAAAGGTATTGATTGATTGATTAACTCTTTATTGTTCACACCATTAAATTTGATACAGAGGACAAAAAACTCTTAAATACTAGTGTAACAACTGGCGGCCTTATCGCTAAAAGCGATCTCTTATCTAGAGTAAGTCTATTATGGAATCTAGAGTAAGTGAAGTCAGTTCTGCAGTGTGACATACTTTTAATCTGTTTAATATACTAGGTTAGATACTGACTGGTTAGATAGTGGAAATATAATTCATGGATATCGTAATTGTACTCATCATATGGTACTGAGACGTGGTCCTTAACTGTTGGCCTTTTGGAAAAACTCAGAGTCACACAGCGGGCAATGGAGAGAACTATGCTCGGAGTTTCTTTGCGCGATAGAATCCGAAACGTGGATATTCGCCAAAGAACCAAAGTCACCGACATAGCTGTTAAAATTTGCAAGTTGAAGTGGCAATGGGCAGGCCACATCGCTCGGAGAACCGATAACCGATGGGGAAGAAAGGTTCTTGAGTGGAGACCACGAACCGGAAGACGCAGCGTAGGTAGGCCTCCAACTAGATGGACCGACGACATAGCAAGAGTCGCTGGCATCCAGTGGATGCAAAAGGCAGGCTGTCGTTCAGTGTGGAGGTTAAAAGGGGAGGCCTATGTTCAGCAGTGGACGTCTTCTGGCTGATGATGATGATGACTCATCATTACGAACAAATTTCACAATAGGACCAACTTCAAATCGTAAAAAATTTAACTGTTCCATATATTTCTATACATACATTACAGTGGAAATATTTGGGGATGTCATGGTACTCATTATTAAGAACTACAATGGAACCAAACCTGATATCGCGAAAAAACAAATCAGTTTTTCCATAGAATAATGTAATTACATAGGCCTATGTTCAGCAATGGACGTCTTCTGGCTGGTGATGATGATGATGTAATTAACGCTCAACGAAGTATGAAACAGCTGTTGTTTTGCAATATACTTAAAACATTAACTGTGCGAGCGAGAAGGCGCATAGCTCATTCACGCGTTCTTCATTTCTGTTTCAGCTGATAGTTTCAAGCTAAAGAATTTAGTTGGGAAAAGTAACATAGCAGACTCCGTAGGCTTTCTGCTATTCATCGCGGAATTCAATAGGATGATTTTGGAATACGAGCCGGTGAACAATTTCCTAATTAATCCGAAGGAAAAGTTTGATCTGGCCGTTTTAGAGTGGTTCTTCTCGGAAACAGTTGCAGGGTAAGAGGTATATCTATTCATAAAACACTGTTTTAAACTATCACGGTTGTTCAAAAAAGTTATATGAAAAAAACAAAAATAAAAAAATAAAATAAAAAAACCCGTAAATAATCATATAACTTTATATCTATTCATAGTTAATTTATAGAACAAAATATTACTACAGTACTGTTTCGTAGACGAATCTCTAGTGTATTTCTCTTGTAATGTTGTACTAAAAAGCCAGCCAAGTGCGAGTCAGGCTTGCTCACTGAGTGTTCCATACAAACTTAGCAAACATATCATTACTACACCCGAAAACTATACCGTCCAGCAGTTTGAAAAAATGTGCTCCCTAGCAGTTTGCATAACAAAACTGGAATCAAAGCGCTTCGTATGGTTTTTCGAAATGTGCATGACCATGAAGCAATGTCGCATTTACATGACCTCTCTGGAAGCTCTGTGTATCCCACTTGCAGACCCTATTGCTTCCTGTAATGATTTTTTATTTTTACGACGCGGCCTGCTACAAAACAAAAGTTGACAACCATGGCCTGCTACATTCAGCAAGTCTCATAATATTTCTTGGCTATCGATGTGAAGTTTTTTATTCGCCTGCCAATTATTTACCCCTTGCTGTGATCCTGGTTATAAGTATCGGAGGTGAAGTTTAACAGCTGGAACATTATATTTTATTCATTTAAAATAAGGCAATCATTCAAAATAAGCATATCATAATTAAAACAAAAATATTTATAATTTTCAGGATACCACAACTATTCAAATGTCCGTTCATTTGGATAGCATCCACAGAATTCCACGGAGTTGCCCTGAGAGTCATAGACGAAATACCCAATCCTGCGTACACTGCCGACCTGTTTTCTGCAAACACGCCACCTTTCACTTTCTGGGAGAGATCTGTCGAATTGGCGACCGCTTGTTGGAGGCATTTTGTTATGAAGTGAGTACTCAGAATAAATTGTACTACAAGCGTATAAAACTCATTCATGTAAAGTGCAACAGCCTTCATTAGACTAACAGGCGTTTAAAACGCACGTGCAGACGCTTATCTTGTTAAAGGCGTGAGCGATTGTAAACAAGTGGTACCATAAGCGTCTTACAATCTGATGGCATCCAGATTTACGGTCCTGCACCAAAGACTTATATTTAGTATCAAAATAAATTATATGCAGTTTCGACGCCATTGCTCAAAAACGGTGAAGGAAAACATAATTAAGAAACTGGTATATCCAGGAACCACAAAAGACGTATATTTACCAGCATAAACTGAGTCAGCATGGTGAATAAGGGCCCTCTCTCTCTCTCTCTCTCTCTCTGAGAGGTCGGCATCCCAGGCAGCGTTTATCTATTGTATTACTGCACGCAAAAACTTTCTTTGCTCTGACCGTTACATAATCGCTCTGTCACTTTAGCACTTGTTACGAGTAGGTTAGATTAAAAAAGTGCCTCGCAGTTAATGCTCAATGTCAATCGCTTGGGAGAGCTCTGCGAGATCGAATCAGAAATGAGGAGATCCGTAGACGAACGAAAGTCACTGACACACCAACATAGCCCACCGGATTAGCAAGTTGAAGTGGCAGTGGGCAGGGCACATATCTCGCAGAACAGATGGCCGACGGGGTCGAAAGGTTCTGGAATAGAGACCGCGGACCGGTAAGCGCAGCGTAGGACGTCTACCCACAAGATGGACAGGCGATCTAAAAGAGACCGCAGGGAAACGCTGGATGCAGGCCGCTTCCAACCAGCCCTTTTGGAGATCGATGGGGAAGGCCTATGTACAGCAGTGGACGTCATATGGCTGAAATGATGATGAATCGCTTACGAATCGCAACAACAGCCTTGCCTTAAGAAACTTGTCTTCTTGTATCATCAGATGACTTTCACATTGAATTCGTTATGTTATTTTTCAGTTTCATCATCGTCCCGTTCGAGAAATCTCTCTACAATCGAATATACCCCACCATAGCTGCGAAACGTGGAGTCTCCGTATCGTCTTACGAAGAAGCAGCATACAATGCTTCCATGCTACTGGTTAACTCAAATCCATCTTTTGGAATTCCTTATAAGCTAGCGCAAAATGTGAAGTACATTGGAGGGTATCATATTGATAGGAAAGTAAAGGCATTACCAAAGGTAAGAAACAGGAGTGTTATAGTTTCTTTGATGCTTTCAATATTAAGTTTTATTGTAAAGGTAGAAAAGGTGGCGATGATTTGACCAGCATAACAATGCCGACCATTGCAGACAACGTAGATTGTATCAAGGAATATTTTTTATTAAATTCATCATGACAATGCCCCGGGTATTCTATAGGCGGCAGTGATCATTAACTATATTGTTTACCACATATTCTATTTTAAAAAAACGATAATCAAAGCCTAAAACCAAGTAATCAGATTACTTTTTATGGTTGACAGGCTAGACGTTTCACCACTGCTCACCTGATAGCAATGATGGTAAACACTCCTAGTCTGGAGTGAGAACTGTCTAACTATGGTTTATTTTTTCTCCCTTCGTCTAATTGAACAGTCAAACTCCAAAGCACATGCGCCTATGCCAAATTGAACCTTATGTTGTGTATAAGTCACTCAAATGTTGTATTAAAATGTTATCTTTTTTTGATATTCAGGATCTTCAGAAAATCATGAATGAATCTAAACACGGTGTAATTTACTTCAGCATGGGTTCCAATTTACAAAGTACAGATATGAGTACTAAAATGAAAGAATCCCTACTCAAAATGTTTGGAACATTGAAGGAGGATATTATTTGGAAATTTGAAGATGATTTGGATAATGTACCTTTGAACGTGCACTTAGTGAAATGGGCTCCACAACCAAGCATCTTAGGTAACTCAATAATATTTCAATTTTATCGGTTTTTTCATCGTTAGCATTTTGTTTACATTTAGGGTCATCATCATCAATCCGTAGACCACTACTAGATTTATATAACCTCTCTATAGACATGTACCTTTTTTTTTCGTTTTTTTTTCTAGTCACTTTCTGATGTCAGCTTTTAGTAGTGTATTTCAGACATTAACAGAATTATCAAGGATGCTCTCAAATAACGCCCTCTCAAATTTATAGCCCCCTTTAATCTTTTCCATATGCCACGTAAAGATTTACATCTTTTTATCAGAAAGAACATTGAAATTTTTGATTTAATATCGTTTATTGTAATCATTTTGCAGCCCATCCAAAAATAAAGCTGTTCATCACTCACGGAGGTCAACTCTCTACAACTGAAGCTATACATTTTGGAGTGCCATTAGTAGGTTTACCAATGTTTGGAGATCAGTACGTGAACATGCAATCTGTGGTGAAGAAAGGTTATGGTGTCATGTTGAAGATCAGAGAAGATTTTACTGATGACTTGAAAGCTGCTGTGGAGAAGGTACTTGGAAATACAGAGTAAGTAAAATGGGTCATAATTTTTTTTAATAGTGCAATTTTTCTTAGATACAAACCTGATAAACCGGTTACACCCCAAATAGTATCCATGGGATGATAAGGATAGCATAATAATGTCATTAAAAAAAATAGAATCAAGAGCGATAGACTCATCCAAATCTGTTGAAAATGTGTGTTGCGATAGACAGATTGGTGTCGCTGCTATGCCAGTTTGCTGTATATTCAGCAAGGATATCAAACTAGAGTTCATCATGAAGCTTTTGGCTCTCTTTTATACCATCCTTACACTCGTTCTTATCCTCCACAATCTTCTTATAATAGCCATGATCGATGTTGAATATGGTCAAATCACGGGTGATACAGTCCTTTTAGCAAAGCAAAGGTCACCCAACAATCCTATTTGCATCAGCCAATGCGACAAGCATGATCTGACTAGGAAGATGAAATAGAATAATGATAATGAAACAAGTTATTCTACTGATGCTCCATACTTGCCTATAAAAGTTCAGACTTAACGAATATCATGTATTATCATTATTATATCTTAAATTTATTTTTTCAGGTACATGGACAAAGCCAAATATCTTTCATCAATTTATCACGACCATATGGCTACTCCTGGAAACGAGCTAGTCCACTGGGTAGAATACGTGGTCAAGACTAATGGAGCTCTACACCTACGCTCTCCAGCATCTATGGTATACTGGTACCAGAAAATGTATCTAGACTTAGCTGTTCTGCTGATACTTATAGGGATTCTTTTGTATATATGCGTAAAAACGTGTTGTAGAACATTGAAGGGTATTATTAGTAAAAAAGAGAAAAGAAACTAAAATTCTGAACGTAGAATAGAACTAAAAAAAAATCATTTCAATGCTAGACGTATTTTTTGAAGCATTTTTAAGAAGGGCAATAATTCAAAACCTTGATTTACTTAATTTGTTTATTTTTGTAATTGTTTTTATAAAAAAAAAAGAGATTTAAAAGAAAATGACATTGCTACGTGCATAAAAATGCAGTAACAAGACGTTTCAGTTTACGTCCCATCAGTGTGATGTAATCGCAGGCAAACCAGTTTTATCATATTATAGGCATGCAGAAAATACAATATAGAAGTTGATGTTGACTTTTTTAATACCTCTGGTTTAAACTGGAGCAGCTTTTAAATACGAACAATTTCTTTAAGTATATTCTAATTTAAATCTCTATTTCCATAGTCTTCTTTGTATTTAACAAACTTAGGTTTCTTGCTATTGTGTATTTTTATTCGAGTCTGTATTTTACAGTTATTTACAATTATATATCTAGTCTTCTTACTATTTGTGAAAAGTATTAATTGGCCTTCTGTCTATGTCTATTTTTGCCTAATTTTGTACCTAGCTGAAAGTTTTCCTATGAAAATAAAATAGTCACAATGAGTTTGCAAACAAAAATGGGTTACACAGTAAAATGAGGGCGATAAACTTAATTGACATTTCATAAAATCTCAAAAACGATTTGACCTTTGCAGCTGATATTTGGCAGGTACTCGTAGATTCCTTATGGAATGTAGAAGTCCGCTAATAGTAGATTTTAGAAAATGCTGAATTACAAGGGTTTTTATTTATTTATTTAATAATAGGCTTGCGTTTGGCCTCCAACTCGCCTGATGTTAAGCGATGATGCGGTCTACGATGGAGCACGCTTTTCTAGAAGTAACCGATTCACCCATGATTTGAAGACACCCAGATTGTAACTATCGGGGTACACCTATTCAGGCAGTGCATTTCACAGACTAGCAGCTCATAATGCACACAATTATTTTAAATCTAGAACAGCTTCAGTATCTTAGAATAACTACACAAAGAAACCAAGTACATTCGCAAAATTTGAGCCATTCAAATGGTGTCATATATGGCTCCAAAAAAAAATTTTACTATGACAATTTGCGCGGAGAAATCGTACCACAACAAATCAGAAAAGCAGCATAAGAGTTATGGTGTGACATTCAACAGGTAATCCATTAATTTTCTTGCTTAAATCGTTTAAAATACCAATCGAAACGTAAACTACAAAGCGAATTTGTAGCTTACATTTTGAGAAGGCGTTGTTTGGAAACCTACCTTCTCCGAGTAGTTATTCTAAGTTAAGTATATATTATATAATCTCAAAAACTGTTCTTTACATGATACGGGAATTACAATACTAAAACATTCGATTGAAATAAGAATTAAAGTATGTGGGAAATTACACACAATTGAGATTCATACAAAAAATTATTATTTTTAAAACATTTCATCATCATCATAATTATTTCAGCCATAGGACGTCCACTGCTGGACATAGGCCTCCCCCATCGATCTCCAAAAAGACCGGTCAAAACATTTGCTATACATAAACTAACTACTACATCATCAGCAAAAAAACATATTGAAAAAATCGACATAATCAAAAATTCTTCTTTTCATAGTTTATGCCTGCTGACAGCATCCTTCTTAGAAGGACTTTCAGTATAAAAGCAGCAACAATAAGCCCTACAACTATCAGAGCCACGAAATCCAAGTAAAGTTTCTGGTACCAGGGCACCAGCAATGCTGGAGAGCGTAAATGTGTTGCTCCTTTAGTACGGACGACGTGTTCCACCCAGTGTACCAGCTCATGGCTCGGTGTGGCTGGCCGATCATGATAAATAGATGACCACTCTTTTGCTTTTTGGGCGTACCTGATTTTTTTTTTAAGATTACAATGTTATAATGCTTAATACTCTCTAAAATCGAAGTATGTTTTTATTATATGCAAGCAAAATTAAATTTGAAGATTACCTAGCTTGGAGTATTTCGACCAAATTGAGAAGCCAAGGACCAGATACGACGAAAGAAAATTACAGAAAAATAAAGGATAAGTGTCATGACGCAATTACGCTCATAGCATAATAGTGGGGAATGAGTAAGGTATAATAATATATATGTTTTGAACTCTGATAAAAGAAGGTATTCATTAACATCATGATTATGAACAGTTTTTTCATTACTTTCATCTACTTACTTAGAATTTTCAAGTACTTCATAGATCTCTGCTTCCAGATGTTTATCCATAGTGTATGATAGGTCTACTTTTCTCGCGAAACCCTTGTATACTGCCTTATTGACGTTCCCAAACTGATCAGTATATTAAAAAAAACTATTAAAATATTCTGTAAAAAAAAAAAACACGCAATTGCTTAACCTGACCTGAGTGACCATGACCAGATTCCTTATTTAGAGGGAGAGAATGAGGGAAAAAAATATATATATCACTCAAAAATACCACTTATTCATTTACTAACTGAAATCATCACAAAATTTTGAAACTACTAGACCAACGTAGCTGAAATTAGCGAGGTAGATTTCTTATGGCGTATGCAGGTCTACTATAAAAATTTTGAAAGAGTCGAATAGGTATGTGTATTTTTTTTATAGCTTATAAAAAAAACTGTTCATTAATAGAGCCCTTAAACGAAAACATAATTAAAATTTAAAATGCACTCGCGGGTAATACCTAGCTAGTATTCTTTAAAGCTCAGTTATGTGTTATGTGAGATTGCTCAGACTGAATATACAGCAAGATGCTGTAATGAGTAGGCAGTCCCTCACAACAACAGTATCAGCTCTTACTGTATCATATTCCTACTACTGGGCTCATCCTCATTGCCGCCTCCGCTGTTAAAGCTTGATGGAGCATTAGCCCAGACCGCAGAACAGTAGAGAAAACAAATTTATTTGTAATTCTATTCGCAGAAAATTCACGTTTTAATACCTCTGATGAAACGATGTGATGCTACTTTACAAGACATTCGCATTAACCAGAAAAAGGTACTCAAAACACTCGGAGAGTTAGACTTGAACAAAGCTAGTGGTCTGGATGGTGTGTGCACCTTTGTCTCCGGTTCTTACTTCACTATTTCGCCTATCTTTGGAGACTGGCATAGTCCCAAAGTGGAAGTTTGTGGACGTTCAACCTGTTCTTAGGAAGGTAGTCATGCCAACCCTAATAACTACAGGTATATTTCGGTCACATCCATCTTGTGCAAAACTATGGAGCGTATGCTGAATAGGAAGCTCATGACATACTTTGAAGATAAACATCTTCTGAGTGACTAACAATACGGATTTTACTAAAATCGGTCGACTGGGAATCTTCTCGTGTATGCCACACACATTCTGAGCAAGGCTGTCGAGAGACACGGTGAACCCTTGACTGTGTCTCTCGACATCTCAAAAGCTTTCGATAAGGATTGGCACGACATCCTCATCAACAAGCTTCCATCTTACGGACTGCCTACTCCCACTTGCTCCTGGATTAAAGACTTTTTTAGGGAGTGGTCGATTCGAGTGATCGTTGATGGCTGTTCGTCTAATCAGTTGGCGATTAATGCCGGCGTACCTCAAGGCTCTGTGCTCTCCGCAACTCAATTTTTACTGAACATGAATGACCTGCTTAAGCACGATATCTTTGATTACGCAGGTGAAAGCACAGTTGTGGAAAGGTACACACCTAATCCAAGGGTCAAGAAAGCTGAAATTCAGGTGTTGAGAGAAGACATGGTAGAACGTATCAATCAAGCTCTTAAAGTTGTCTCCGACTGGGATGACGAAGATCTCGTCAAATTCAATGCCAAAAATACCCTGTCTTTTGTCTTTTCTCCGCCAAAAAGAGATATTTTTTTTATACTAATTGTATTGGAAGCAAATTTTTGCATCATCGCAAGGAAGCACAGTAGTTGGTGTTTTGTCAGAGGATTTTTAGGACGTGAATTTTTGCGAATAGATTAACATATAAATGTGCTTTCTCTACTAGAGGTAGAGACACAGTACAGTAGAAAAAGCAAATTTATATGAGAATTTATTTTAAATTTAAATGTATCTCTAGAGAAAGCAAATTTTATGACAAAATGCAGTGCAATAGTGGAGGCAGTGATGATTGACAGAAGTTGGATTTGATCAAATTCGCCAGGGAACAGAAAGCTAACACATACAACAGAACAGCTATTAGGTATCGAGCCAACTCAACGCACACACCATTAAGTTACCAAAAAATTATGAATACATTACATCGCTAACATTTAAGATTCATAATTATAGGAGTTAGTTTAGTTAGTTCTAATACAATAATACATTCACCCCCTGATATACGTAGCACAACATACACATAGTCGACAGTTCGATTGGTTACAATCAGTCCTTCTTCTGAGTGTTACAATCTCAGGTTACAATCAAAATATTGTCTTTGTTTTTTCTTGTCTGCTTTATTAAATATTTTGTTACCTACAAACAACCTTGCCTTACCTTTTTTTGTTACCTTTGTTGTGATTTATTTTAATTTATTATAATTTGTTGTAGTAGAAACTTTTAAGCTCGCACGATCAAATTTATTATATAATTTTTTTACAGGGCCGCCAAGCGACCTGTCTAGCTGAGTTTGGGGTCCAATGCGAATACAATGTACGCATTATAGTTGATTTTTAACTGACTATGCATAGTCTAACTCTATGTATATTCTTCATTTAGATTTTGTTAGTAAGTATAGTGAAGTTATATGACACAGTTTCGATAACTTGACATGACACTTTTTTTTCAACGACTTCGAATAATTTGACGCACTTGTGATGCCTAGTTTAATTTAGTTTTTAAAATAACAATTTTTTTACTTACCTTTATCCTCATCGCTACTTGTAGTGTACGGTATTTAGGGTTCGTATCACCTTTCCTATGGATCACTTTAGCATCGAGTGTCTTATGCTGATGCACGCCTAGTCGCCGTGATGACCTGTCAAAGACTCCCACATACGTGTCGCCCCACAACTTATGTACATGAGACAAGGTATTACCACGTTCATATGTGGTAAAAGACGAGAACCGCAGTCGGTTTGGTCTAGCAGTTGCTGGCAAGTTCCGCAGGGCAGCTTCTTTAAAATACTATAACTGCCAGGCCTAGCGCACTCCGCATTTTAGGTATGAAGTTACAAATATGTGGTGGGCTTGATTTGTCAGGCCAATTCAGTGGGCTACCGCGCGCTGGCCGGGTCGCACTAACGATCGATAGTGAACGTAAAGGTAGCATTCTGATCTTGGTGACCACGAATTGCAATCGCGACCGTTGCCACCATTCGTGGTCGCCAAGATCCGAAGATAGAGCAACAGCCGGTGGCGTTCGGAATCGGACGCTAGGCTAGCTCCCACAATACGTTTTCTCCTTGTAACGCTACGTACTCCATATTAAACGTCGTTGTTCACCTGTGATTTTCACTTTTTACTAAATATGATTCTATATAAACTCGAGTGTGTGATTACCCCGAATTGGGCTTCATCTGCACGACTAGAACTCAGAAGCTTTTTCCTGCTGCTAGGCTTTGGTTCAGACCTACCCCGTCACTCTGTGGACCTGCCATGCTCCGTGGACTTGTCTCGCTCCCTAGATTTGACCTATCACACTCTGAGGACACGGCGCAGGAATCCAAGGCCAGTGTGTCTATGGTCGATTAACGCATTTCGGCTCACGAACGCAAAACTTACCCCGACTCTTTGCTTCTTTACATACTTTCGCTCGTTATATCTCATTCTTCTATTTGTAACTATTCTTTTGTTTTTATTAATTATCGCTTACCAACAGGCAAGTTAGAGGTCAAACACGGATTTATCCGCGTAAAAAAAAAATATGATAAACTTTGTTTACCTTCTTGTTATTTTTCTTAACTACCTACTACGCCTATTTAGGTGAGATAACTAGGAGGGTTACTAAGGCTATAGACTGGCAATAGACTCATCCAAATCTTACATTTAAGGTAAGTTAATAAATCAAAATCTTAATTACTCTGTTTATTTTTGGTATTGCTTTTAACTAAACATATTATTTTGAAGTTTAAAACTTGGGTTTCTGGGGAAAAGTCACATGCTACGTGCAGTCAATTTGCAAACAAAAGTAATATATTACACAGTAAATAATTTCTATGCTCGTATATAAAATAAAATACGAACCTGTAATTTAGTAGGTAGATTCTTTATAGGGTGTAGAGGTTCGCCACTAATGGATTTTGAGAAAGGGCTGAATTAAAGATGTTGATAATTTACATAATTACCTTGTTGTAACATGATACTATTTGTTACATATCAATTGTTCTATTGTTAACTTCGTGTTACAGCATGCTTTCTGATAGTTGCACAAGCCATTTGAAAATCCAAAAATTGGCTTCAAACATTTGATTGAATTAGAAACAGAAGGAATTCACACGCACTTTATAGAAATACTAGAGATTCATACAAAAACAGTGTTTTTAAAACATTTGCAGTGCATAAACTAAAAGTAGCTTGCCAGACAATATATCCACAGCCAAAACTTATATTTAAAAAACCGGACAAGTACGAGTAGGACTCGTGCTCTGAGGGTTCCGTTAGACGGAACCCTCAGAGCGCGAGACCAAAAAAAAAACTAACTGAAATTAAAATATTGAAAGACAAACTTAAGTTTGTAGTTTTTTTTTACTGGGCAAGTGCCTTTAATAACTAAACAAAATACAAGCTAAAACTAACACTACAAATACAGTTAGACTGCCCATAGACCGCTGAAGGTCTAAAGACAATCCAAATGCTCAAGCCCACTACCAGTTGGCAGCGTACCCAACATGCTGGCGGCATTACCACGTTGAATGGCAATGCTAATGCGTTGAGCCATAAACACGCCAGCATTTTGGTCACGCGTCGCATTAACCAGGCGCTCTGAAAGATTTTTGAAAATGAGGTGAGCTCCCGGTCCCCAAGGGCCCAATGTCTCGACCCCAAACGCCTCAAATATGTAACCACTGCCGAGGTTAGCATATTTGCGACGCTTGTGCTGCTCTGTCGAATTAGCAGCCGCGCCAGCCCTACCCTGTGTCTCAGGAAGATGTGACGGCGCCAAAGTATCGACACAAGTTGCGTCCCATACAAGGGGCCGCCCCAACCTCCAGGGCACAAGTGTCATACCGTCAGGCCTCTTTCCATCGTCACGCGCAAGACCACTCGGTTTGAGCACAGCTGCGACATTGGCGGTGGAAAGTGCCATGCGTATGATGTCATTCAGGCTAGCGTGTCGGCCAATACGACCAGCGCTTCTCGAGCAAGAGAGACCATGGTGACCGAGCTGGTCAACAGCAGTACCACACTGACAGCGATGGGCCTCACAGCACCTTGCACCCAAGCGTAAGCTGACAGCTAGACGAAATGCGGTTGGATCTAAAAGGCTACCTGTGTTAAAAGAGGGCATGGCTTGCAACCAAAGTCCCGATTCCCAAACAGAGACAGCAAGAATACGAGCGCGATCTGCAATACTAGGACACGTATCTAGTAGCGATTTCCATGCTAGTTCGCAGATCGGCCGATCCCACAGTCTCTGGGAAGGCAACTTTGAAGTTTGTAGTTGACAATAAGGTTCTTCCATACATCCCAACTAAAAAATGTAAAGTTATATGATTATTTAGTGAACAACCGTGATAGTTTAAAACAGTGTTTTACAAAATGTAAGTTTGTAATAGCAAAATAATTATTTTTAAATACCTTCAAATTTATAACTTTCGGATTTATTCCTATATATGTACTATGAGACCTTGCCTCTTGCCAAATTTCATGATTCTAGGTCAACAGGAAGTACCCTATAGGTTTTGATTCCCCTGTGAAATCGCAAAATATACGACATAAAGGAACCCTAAGAGCGCGAGACCAAAAAAAAACTAACTGAAGTTAAAATATTGAAAGACAAACTTAAGTTTGTAGTTGACAATAAGGTTCTTCCATACATTCCAACTACAAAATGTAAGTTTGTAATAGCAAAATAATCATTTTTAAATGATATACCTTCATATTTATAACTTTCGGATTTATTCCTATATATGTGCTATGAGACCTTGCTTTTTGCCAAATTTCATGATTCTAGGTCAACGGGAAGTACCCTATAGGTTTTGGTTCCCCTGTGAAATCGCAAAATATGCGACATAAACGTTCATATCTTTTGATTGCGTTGACTTACAACTTTTATTTTTTTACAGCCGAAAGAAACCGTAGACCCAAGTATTTAGTATAAATTTCAACTTGCTACCTTTACGCGTTCTTGAGAAAAAGGGTCTTGACAGACGGACAGACAGACAGACGGACAACGAAGTGATCCTATAAGGGTTCCGTTTTTTCCTTTTGAGGTACGGAACCCTAAAAATCAACACAATCACAAGTTTTTCTTCTTTTCATAGCTTTTGCCTGCTGACAGCACGCTTCTTAGAAGGAATTTCACTATAAAAGCAGCAACAATCAGCCCTGCCACTACCAGAGCCACCAAATCCAAGTAAAGTTTCTGGTACCAGGGCACCAGCAATGCTGGAGAGCGTAAATGTGTTGCTCCTTTAGTACGGACGACGTGTTCCACCCAGTGTACCAGCTCTTGGCTCGGTGTGGCTGGCCGATCGTGATAGATTAACGACCATTCTTTTGCTTTTTGGGTGTATCTGGAAAAAAAATTGACATTATAAGATATAATGGTTAGTACTCTGTACATTGAAGAATGAAAGAATACTGGTGTACTGATGTGATGCACTTTTTTACTAAGCAAGTAAAAGTAGCACCGGTTTAGCAAGTTGAAGTGGCAGTGGGCAGGGCATATAACTCGCAGAACAGATGGCCGATGTGGCCACAAGGTTCTCGAATGGAGACCACGGACCGGTAAGCGCAGCGTAGGACGTCCACCCACAAGATGTATGAATGACCTAAAAGAGACCACAGGTAACGCTGGATGCAGGCTGCTTCCAACCGGCCCTCTTGGAGATCGATGGGGGAGGCCTATGTCCAGTAGTGGACGTCCTATGGCTGAAATGAATGAATGAAGTAAAATAATTTAATTATTATCAAATATGGAGCATTCCGGCCAAATTGAGGAGCAAAGGACCAAACACGACGAAAGGAAATTAAAATAAACTATTAAGATCATGACGCAATTACCAACAAATACAAATACAAATAAAAAACCTCTTTATTAAAACACCACAAAACAAGAAAAAAACGCCAACGCTCATAGAATAATAGTTGTAAATAGAAAAGTATGTATGTATGTTTTAAAGTCTGATAAAAAAGGTATTTATCTCATGAGTAGAACACAGTACTTCAACGCAGGTTTACTTTTTTAGTATTTCATCATAAATTTCTGAATAATGGCCTCTACTGATTTATCCACGATCATCCATCTTCTGCTTTGTCCATCCAGTACTGACCTGAATTTCTTTGAAAAATTACGATATTCAGCATATCGATATTGCAATGCAACCTGCAATGTAATATCATCTCATGATTACGAACATCTTTTTTTCATTATTTATATCTACTTACTTATAATCTCCAAGAATTTCATAGATCTCTGCTTCCAGGTCTTTATCCATAGTGTATGATATGTCTACTCTTCTCGCAAAGCCCTTGTATACTGCCTTGTCGACGTTCCCAAACTGATCAGCAAAGACTGGGATTCCGATGATTGGCTTCCCGAAGTGAACAGCTTCGGTGGTCGAAAGAAGACCACCATGAGTGATAAAAAGAACGCAGTTAGGGTGAGCTGAAAAGATGACAAATGTTATTAATTTGCTTGGGAATAACAAGAAAAAAAAAATCCTTTGTTATATTTTTTTGGTAATATTTTTTTTTATATTGCAGGGAGTAATTCCTTTTTATATTATTTTACTCATACATAAGACGAATTCTTAAATCATACTATTATTTAAAGATATAGTAAGTAGTAATACTACGCAGGTAAGTATATAAGTCTCAAATGGTATAAAGATCAAACCAGAAACCATTAACTCAGGATATAAGCCACCTTGACCAAATAAATTCAACAACTTACCCAAAATACTTTGCTGAGGCGCCCAAGTTAAGATGTGAACATTATGTGGCAAATTCGGCAGTATTTCTTCGAATTTCCAAATAACAGTTTGTTTCAGTCTACCGAAAATCTTGATAAAACTTTCCTTCAAATTTTGAGGAATATCCTTGCTCTTGAGATTCGATCCCATACTGAAGTAGACAAAACCTTGTTTTGCGCTATCTAGAGTTTTTTTCAAATCCTTAAATATAAAAATTATAGTATTTACTATAACTGAAAAATTTATTTTTATATACTTGTAGCTAATGGATTATTTAAATAAAATAAAATTGTACAATGGTTCACTCACATGTACATGAGAGCTCATAATCCTACAAGTACTTAAAGGACAAACAGAAAATAATTTGCATGTGTGCTGTGCTTTTATCAGTTGAACTTGAACAGCCCTGTGAACTCTGAGACATTTCTGTCGTAATTAAACTACTAAATAACGCTTCACATTTTAAACTCCTCAATGAAACACCTTATATCAAGAATTCCTCAAAACAATCTCAATGACACATACGACCATAAACCCAGAGCCCAGAGTAAATATTTAAAATTCATCTTTCAAACATCTGCCTGAACGAAATTCGAATCTGGATTATTTTTTTATGGTTCTCACTTGACATGCTTAACCAAGTTCAGATCCTACTAACGTGAATTTAAGTGACAGTGTGGTCAAAGATGGCTAAGATACCTAGACTAGAATGGAAACTGTCGGAACATGCCGTTAAGTGCTTGGTGTAGATGTTCTACTTGGAGCTACCCAGCCGAAAATTAAAAAGTACCCTACCCCCAGGTTTTGGTTTCTTCACTAGCTTTCACATACCAGCAGCTCAAGCTCGTTGTTGAAATTTGAACCCACTTCTCGACATAGGCAAGAAAGTCAAGCTAACACTGAGCTACTTGTATCATCCACAAATATTCCCAAAAGGCAGATGAACTACGATCTAATCCAGATCGGTAGGCAAGTCGTTAACTATACATTAGCATTCAATTACCTCAGGCAAAGGATTTATATTAGCATCAATATGATATCCTCCGATAGGCTTGTAGTTCTGAGGTAGCTTTGGAGCCAGACCCAGTGACACGTGAGAATTGCCAAGCATCAAAGAAGCGTTGAACATGAGATCTTCGTAAGATGGCACTGCTTTGCCCCTCTCGAGCAATATTGGAGCTATAATGTTGTAGTATAGTTGGGCTTCTTGTTTTTGGAATATCCTGAAATCAACCAAAGTGATTATGATTCAGCTTCAACCTATTGTCAGAGTTTACGAGATGGCGGAAACCGTGGGTTAACTTTGAATCGACGGTGCATCTTGAAGCAATCTGGACACCGAGTCGAAGGCAATCAGGAGGTGAGAAGTTTTGCGCCATTTTCATGGGAAGAATGGAAAATGCGAGTGGATGGTCGAACAGTTCAAAGTTTTTTTTTTTGGTACGTAGTGGCACGCAGTGGACAGGTTTTTTTAGGGTTATAAAATTGAATCCAATTGTTAGGCATCCAGCAGGTTGTTTGTTAGGTTGTTGCATCCAGCAGATGCTCAGCTATAGCATATTTGTGTCTATCATTGATTTTTACTATCTTAATGGTATGCAAACTGGATGTTACATGTGAACAATAATGTAACTTGAAATACATTATTGGATGAACAGCCTTTTAAGTATAATCACGATAAGCTTACAATAAACTATTATAGTATATATACTATTATAGTATATATATATTATATTATATATATAACATTAAGATAGCCCGTTGGTCCAGTTGGTAGTGAACCTACCTTCTGAGCCTGTGGGTTCGATTCCCACCTAGGACAAACATTTGTGTTTGTTCTATATCTGGTTGTTAATATCTATTTAAGTATGTATTTAAAAACTATATATCAGTCTCTGGCAGCCATATCACAAGCTTTGCTTAGTTTGGGGTCAGATGACCGTGTGTGCAAAAAGTGTCCCAAAAAAAATATTTATATTTAAACTAGAAAAATAAATAAAAATTATGTTCAAATAAATATTACATTGAGATATAAAAATTAAAATTGATACATTATAAACTTCTCTGTTTTGTTGACCGATTTACAGAAAATATCAAGCTCCTGCCAATAATTATTGCTATTGATTTGATAAAACACTTACTGCTTATCGAGATATCCATCGAATTGTTTCCACAGCTGTTTGACACGTTTTGTAAAGGAATACGGAGCGATATCACTAGATAAGTAGTCGGTGGCATAAGCAGGGTTCAGGTTCTCGTCTATCAGCCGAAGTACTAGCCAGTGGGGTTCTAGTGTTGAGAACCAGATAAATGGGCAGTTGTATAAGGCTGGTAACCTGGAAAACAAGTTTAATAATTATATAGTTAAGAGCGTTTCGAGACTCGAAACACGCATATGGTATGGTATTCCATTTTTCGTAGTCAGTCATATAATTGTGGTCACAAGTATCATAGTTCAGAAATTGGTGGTCTTAGAAAAATTCGAAAAAACGAAGCTCTGTGGACTTAAATAAATTTCAGAGGTGCATCATACCAACATAGCATATTTTTTATGGTTTAGTCGAAAAGAGAAATATTTTTCGTTAAGACAATTTTACGAAAAGGTAAATGACATTTAAGCTTGAGAACGTCTTTTTATTACAATTTTATAGCTTTATCTAAAAAAAGTTATATTCAGAAAATGCTTGAAATAATTTTGAATGAAGGTTTTTAATATGACCTATCAGCATGGCAAGTAACAAGTTTCTATGTCTAATAGTTTAGAAATGCGGAGGGACCAACTTTTTGCCACTTTGGCGAGCCATATGTCACAAAATATACACTTGATAAAAGAGTTATGTATGAAACCTTGCCTTTATTTTAAAAGACCTACTTATTCAACGATACCGTACACGAGCGGCTGCAGTGAAAAAAATATTTTATCCCCATTTCACATGTACCTAAAATTTAGATCTATATTTAAACTGTAATTGTGTAAATTTTCAAGTACTAGCCTTAATAACTATAGAAGTTACAAGGTTCAAAAAAATTAGGACGGACGGATAAATTTATAAGAGTTCCTTGTCGAGCGAAAAGGAACAAAAGAGGGTCTGTTTGGTTTTTACTTTTTGACTTACTTGTGACTACAGATATTCGGACAGACAGACAGACATCGTAGGCTTAATAATAGGGTCCCGTTTTTACCCTTTGGGTACGAAACCCTATAAACATCCTCATTTCACATGTACCAGAGGCACCTCTAAATGACAATAGTTATTTATGATACAAGTGCGGTAAGTTGGTTATTAGAAACGAGTAGACGAATGTAAGCCCGAGACGAAGTCGAGGGCTTACCATAGTCACGAGTTTGTAAAAACCAATCCGCACGTGTGCCATACAACGTTTTACAACACATTTGCGAGAAAAAAAGGCTACAAATGAAACAATTTTTATGGAAATGGAAATTTAAAAAATACCGTAAAGTACACGCACGGTGCTATACATCTGAGCGTGCGGTAAAATTCATTACCGCACGCTCCGTTGTATGATGCGTAATGTTTAACTTTCGAACGATGTATACAGGCTTCGTAAGTGCACTTTTTGAGCAAATGTGTTGTAAAATATATTTTAATACTTTTAAAATTGAGATCTATATATACCACAACTGTAATTGTGCAAAGTTTCATGAATCTACCGACGGACAGGTGGATAGAACGAACTTATTAGATTTCCTTGCAGTACTACGGAACGCTAAAATACTTACGTAGAATATATTTCTGTAAACATCCATTCTCCAAGTACGACATCGAATCTTTGGTTCGGATCTCGAAGGAACTTTTGGACATTCTGATCTTGGATAGTGGACGAACTCAAGTTGTACATCAACTGCAGTATGAAGGCTAAGTCTAGGAAGTTCTGTTTCTTGTCCAATATAGCATCGATTTTAATAGTATTTTCTGAAACAGAATAATTTGATGTTTAAATCTATTGTATTGGCAAACATCTTGAATGAATAACTGTGCATTAATCGATTTTTGGATTTCGTTGGTGGACCGAAGGTTGTACGAAAGGGTTTCGACTAGTTGTAGTGTGTGCAATATGTATGTGTAATATGAAAGCGCGTAATTTTTTTCCCCACTAAATTGATTTTCGCTCAAAATGTTTAGTTTTAATTATATCAATAAAGTGATACGGATCGTAATATAAGAACAAAACAGTGAGTTCCACCAGTAGTTTCGGAGTCTATTCAATCCAAATAAACAAACAAACAAACAAGCGAGCAAACGAATAAACAAACAAATGAACAAACAAACTAACAATTAAATCTTTCCTCTTTATAATATTAGTTTACATAATATTTGTAATATGAACATCAAAAAATTTAAATAATAAATGTTTGGGTCGGGGTTCAAAATTAATGTGGACGAATACGCTGATTGAGCCTTCTTATAACACATATTATGTTGTGTCTCTCTATCTAACATTATGCAATGTGCGTTCACTCGCCCTTTTCAAAATGTCTAAAGATATAGATAAAATTACTGAATGTACTTAGGAATAATCTAATAATCATACGAAAAAATTACATAAAAAAAATTATACCTGTCCAAACAAATTTTGATAAACTAAAACGGAATCAAAAAAATATAGTTAGTTAAAACGGTTTTCATATTGTACGCGCAGTTTTTAAGAGACGCCATTTAAAATTCCATCGTCTGTGTCTAGCTTCATTTGAAGTTGAACGGACAAATAACAAAAGAACTTACCCTAGTATAGTATGAAATCTTTGAACTTACCATTAAAAATATGGTAATTAGATTCTGGGATTACTTCTGTGAGATTTGGGTGAGATTCCTTTTTGGGAAAAGGAGTTATAGCTGTGACCTGGAACAAAAAAACGTGATTACTTATCAATTTGTCATTAAATAAAATCTGCTATTTCTCAATGTTATCAAACGTTGCAGTGCGTAACGTTACGTCACGTTCGTTACGTGAGTAATTCCTGTGTAATATAAATAAAATGCGAAAGTATAAACTATCAAATAAAAAATAATGGTCAAAATCGGTTTATATATTACAGAATACGTAGTATAGTAATTGATCGTTGATGACAGAAAACATACAACCGAAATGTATGTTGTGAAAATGTGTGTGTTAATTAGTATGTTGACATGCCTGTGGGCAGGGCACATAGCACGCAGAACAGATGGCCGATAGGGCCGAAACGTTCTCGAATGGAGACCACGGACTGATAAGCGCAGTGAAGGACCCTCCGGTCCACCCACAAGATCGATAGACGACCGAAAGGAGACCGCAGAAAAATGCTGGATGCAGGCTGCTTTCAACCGGCCCTTTTGGAGATCGATGGGAAGGCCTATGTCCAGCAGTGGACATCACATGGCAATGATGATGATGATATCTCTCATGTCTGTTTGATCTGAGGCTTAGACCTACCACCACAATCAACCACGCCGGATTTCTATCGGTCTACTCTTCTCTTTTTTTGATCGAAAGGTCTAGCCGTTTTAGCAAAACAATATTTAACAAACATTCAACAACAAGAGCAAAATTTGTATTCTTCGTTCCGTCGTGATTATAACATCTGATTATATATGTAAATCAAGTTTATTTATGTGAGTAACAATCATTTCCAATTTCCGCATTCATTATTAGTACGTGTGTAGAATTATTTAAATTATTCATACGGTCAAAACCACAGACCTATATCTAAATAGACTTCACAAGCGGTTCAAACTGTATAAGAACTAAGCGTCTCAAATTTTTCGTACCTAAAAGGGAATAGAAATATCTTGATTCTGTCGGCCAACTCTATTTGCGGTATTCTTACAACTCAGTATTGTACAATTACCCATTTTCGTCTCAAACTGACACGTGTTGACGCGACACAGATTGAGCAGACTGGTTTTAACCGGACTCAATTACGACTATTCGTCAAAATTGTGTTGGAAATACGACATGCACGGTAGGTTGACTTGTGGTGTCTACTACGAAGGTCTGTCGTCAAAACACTGCATCACTGATTATTGGTTGGAAACCAAAACACTGAAAATGATATTGTAATTGTCATATAAGTACGATGACTTGGTAATATTGGGTTATCTATCTTGACATGACATTGCAATTAAATATTGTCAAGTCATTCTAACTGTAGAGATACAAATAGGATATACACTGAGATTTCTACTACTTTGTATGTCTAGTTGGATCAATGCCTAAAACTAGGACGCCCTCAGAAGAATGTTATTATTATTCTGAGAACACGGCGCATCATGTTCGAAGTAGCACGTCGAACGTCAAAAGAAAAAAAAAACAAAGTGCATCTGTGTGTTTTTTTTGTGTGTCAAGTGTTGTATGCTGTAAAAAACTTTTCAAAAACACTTGGCCGTTAATACGCCATTTACCATACCATCGTTTTTTAATTATTTTATAATATAATAATACTCAGTGAAATTTTATTTAAAACTCAGAGTCAGACAGTACTGCGGTTAATGGAGAGAGAGCTATGCGCGGAGTTTCTTTGTGCAATAAAATCCGGTACGAGGATATTAGCTGAAAAACTACAGTCACTGAGATAGCTACCAAGATTTGCAAGTTGAAGTGGCAATGGGCTAGCCACATTTTTCGAAGAACCGATAACCAAAACCCGCGTAACTGTATATTATGGTATGGTATAAAGAGGGATATAAATATATAACCGATGGGGAAGAAAGGTTCTTGAGTGGAAACTACAAACCAGAAGACATAGCCTAGGAAGGCCTCCCACTAGATCAGGGGTGTCCAACTAAATTTTGTGGCAGGCCGGATTCATGAACTTTGTAACAATGGCGGGCCAAGAGATGTTTTGTAGCTGAGCAAATCAAGACTAATATAAGTCAAATGGTAGAAAGGGTATAATTATAACCTTTTGGCGGAATTAACAGCAGGCTTCACTTGTAACTGCATGCACAGACACACTGATATAGATGTTATAGATATGAATCTCCGTTCTTCACAAAATTACGTGTAAAAAAAGTTAAAAGTTACCCAACTTTTGACTCATTCGCGGGCCGGATTAGGAACCTTGGTGGGCCGCACTGTGGCCTGCGGGCCGTATGTTGGACACCCCTGCACTAGATGGACCAATGACATCGTGAAAGTCATGGGCATCCAGTAGATACATATGGCAGGCTGCAGTTCAGTGTGGCGTGCTAAGGGGGAGGCAGTGGACGTCTTATGGCTGGTGATAATGGTGATATTGAAACGTTTTTGTCTAAATACTGACCTCATGTCCAGCATTCAATAGGTGCCTGATGATTCCATCTGCCAGGATTCCATGGCTCTTCGCGGGTATAGGAAATATCACCAGAATTTTGTACGCTTCACAGGTACATAGCACCAGCAAAAACCCGAAACAGATCAGTTTTGTCATGTTCTGGAAAAAAAACCACGGTATTTTTTTATAATCTGAGTGGCGAGGGGCCTTACGGCCAACTGCTTACGCGGTATCAAACTAACGTTAAAAGCGTGCTGTTCGGAAAATCACGCGAACGTGAACCTTAACGCTCCCAGATACGATTTGCGGTCGCGCAATATTTTTTCATCTCCTAAACTGGATTGCTTTAAACAGCTAGCCCTAAGGCCCCAGATCTTTTTTTTTACAGGGAGAGGAGAAGGGTATATTCACAAGATCTATCAATAGCTAAATATCACTCACTCATTTACTGGCTGACTCATCACAAAATTTTGAAATGACTGGACCTATGAAGCTGAATTTAGCGAGGTAGATTTCTTAGGCCGATCGTGCCTCTCTGTTGCTTGTTCTGCGCTCTCGCTTGCACGCGTGGCTCAGGGGAAACGTGACTTTTCGTGCGTGCAGCCGGCGTTCATCGATTTATAAGACGTTATCACGTCAAAAATATCAGTCTGATAGCCTATTTCACACGGTGCAAGAGCAAGAGCAGGATACACGTAATTATATTACATGCGTAGTTTACTTGTAATTATATTTATTTATATTGTATTTATTTATATTATATATATTTATATTATAATTATTTATTTATATTATATATTTATATATTTATATTATAATTATTTATTTATATTTATATTTTATATTTATTAATATTTATATTATATATATATTTATATCATATTTATATATTTATATCATATTTATATATTTATATTATATATATTTATTTATATTTATATTTATTTATATTATTATATTGTAATTATATTACATCGTTGCGTAGTTTACTTCCACCGTGCGGTGCGCAATACAGTACTTATATCTGATTGATCTGTTGAGACTATTATACCGCAAGTGTTACAACTACATACATCACAGAGATACGCAGACTACGCAGTGCTGCAGTGCTACCATTCTTATCTCTGTCTGCTGATGATTCTACCAAGAAATGGTATAAATATATAATTTATTATCTTTCGAACCGAGCTGAATGAGGTCGAAAGTTCACTATGTTATAATGTGAAAATTTGTCGAGTTTAAAACTAGTTGCTATTTTTTTTTTTGCGGTTTATGGGTCTATGGGCAGCCTGTTTTTGTAGTGTTAGTGTTAGCTTGTACTTTGTTCAGTTAATAAAGGCACAAACATGCAAGTTTATATAAAACAGATTTTGCGAAATGGACCTCTAAAAGATATTATAAAATGCTTACCTACTTTAATGGAACTAGTTACAAAATCAATTTTAAACGTTATTGATTTAAAGCTTTTTATTTAAAGCTTGCTGGTTGACCGATAACAGGTTTTATCTTTGACTTTTCGTCGCTTACTCTGTTTTATCCGATTAGTTAACAATATATATTTAGTTAGTATATACACATTAGTGACATAATTGTGTTCGATAACATTTATACATACACTAGTAGGCTGCCCCGGCTTTGCAGGGGTATATATATATATATATATATAAATAGCCTATGTCAACCGGGGATAGTATAGCTTCCCAACAGTGAAAGAATTTTTCAAATCGGTTCATTAATTTCGGAGCCTATTCGATGCAAACAAACAAACAATCAAATCTTTCCTCTTTATAATATTAGTATAGACAACACATGTTATTAGAACAAAAAAGTTGGTGCCCAAAGGATACCAACGGGCCCCATTAGTACTTAATCTACGCTGTATGTCCGTTTGTCCTACATTACAATACAAAACTCTTACAAAACAAGGATAACATAAACATTACAACAAAAATATTATCTAGGCTTTTAACAGGCGGCCTTATCGCTTAAAGCGACCTCTCCTACCTATTTATTGTTTACTAGCGGTCTGCCCCAGCTTTGCACGGGTATAGATTATAGCCTATGTCACCCGGGGATAGTGTAGCTTCCCAGCAGTGAAAGAATTTTTCAAATCGGTTCAGTAGTTTCGGAGCCTATTCAATGCAAACAAACAAATAAACAATCAAATCTTTCCTCTTTATAATATTAGTATAGATTAGGAACATGGTAGGTAGTTAAATTTCGGGAGACCTTCGATTGCTTTTTAATAACTAAACTAAAACTCATGTTGCCGATTTGAATGCTTTTAGATTAAGAAGTTAAATCGAAATAAAGCTCTTAATGCTATGTTTTAGGTCTTATAGGTCTTAGGAGTCCTCAGCATTACAGAGAAAGAAATGCATATCATCTGCTGATTAAGCTGTCTCTTAATTTAACACAGAAGGGCGAGGGGATGGATAACTAGGTAATACACATACCTACGTACAGAGTCATGCAAAAATATCAATGAAATCATGCAGGGTTTCACAGATATGGGTGTATGTTGGTCGACCCATCAAAGTGAACAACTTGTGGAACACAAGCTTGGTAAATTCGAGAAAAAAATTATGTCATCTGAAATGAATCACGGTTATTTTGTGCCGTTGTTTTATTACCTTCGGGCAAATGTCTCCCTCATTTCATTCTGTTTTCACGCTCTGTTTTCTGGGACCAGTTACGACAAATTCATCCCACAAACACTTTCAGGGCCACCCTTGGGGATATATCCATCTTCAGGCACCCAATGCGTGACGACTTTTGTGCACCGTTCCGGGTGCATTCTACAGACATGACCCGTTCAGTGTTGCCTACATCCAAGTTCCCAGTTCTGGAACGCAACTCTGTGTTGCATACCGGTCTGTATATTTTACTACTCGACTACACTCGTAAATAAAGGATGAGCTAATTTTAATTAAGTGTTATTCCTCTGAGACGCAGCTGTTAAGGCACGAGGAGAATTAACTTCTTAGTGGCTAAATCAGTTTGGCAACCATCGATAGAATAGATAGAATACCCAATTTTTTTGTAAAGCCACAAAGAAACGCTCTTTTTTTCACTCCGAGAATATATCGTCCCATCGCAAATTATTAAAAAGTAAATAAGTAAGGGTCAATCGTCTGCAAATGATTAATTATTAAAAAAAAAAAACATACAGTCGAATTGATAACCTCCTCCTGAAGTCGGTTCAAAAGTAAGGGCCACCTTTTTTATGTTTTGCAATGCAAGATAAACCTATTTTGGATTAACTAAAATTCGAAAAGTACAAGAATAATACGTTATAATTGTTGTTACCTTTTATTGTTTAAGCAATAAAAATAATAAGTCAAATGGAAAATGTTTGTAGATAAGAAAAATCAATATTAGATACTCACGATTCAAAAAAAGCGAAGATCCACAAAAATTCAGTATAGTTTAAACATTTTGCCGATAAAAAGATATCACACATAATATATTATTAGCATAATTTAAATTCTAAATTTTACATTAGTTTAAATATGTTTTAATCCATAACAAATATTACTACACCACTATTATTTTAACAATTATTATAATATCACACGCACAAGTTCTGAATTCCTACTGACCACTTCAACGCACCAGTTTGACTATTTATGTTCGACCAATATAAATATACATCGTCAGATGTCCATTTCTGGGGTTCCGTGTTGTTGTTGACATAAAACGGAGATATTGAAAGAAGGAAAAGTATTTATCACGAAACCACTATTCTAAAATTTCGTTTATGTAATTATAAATAATTAATATTATTGTATTAATTTGTTATCACGTTTGGTCGATGCAACTCGTGACCAAATTCCTGGGCTCTGCTTATAGCCCAAATAATAAGCATTGCAATTTAGACATACGGTACGGAACCCTCAGGGTGCGAGTCCCACTTAAACTTGTACTGTTTTTTTCCCTCTCATTCTCATCATCTTTTGATTTTGTTCAAATTTCTGCAATAATAAAACAAAAAAAAAAAAATATCTGCTTCTGTAACTATTTTCCTCTTTATTCCGTGTATCGTGTTTTTGTAATTTTTATCCGACTTCAGGTTTAACAATTTGGTACGTTTTTAAAATTATTTATTTATTATCTATGTATGCCGATTACTCCGATATTTTTGTACCAATCTACGTGATTCTTTTTAATTATGTAGTGAATGCCTCCAAATTAAACGCACAAAAAAACCTTGCCTTAGTATTTTGAACCAGCTCTAATAATACGAATAATTCTGTTAGAGCGCCTCTTGACTTGGCAATATCAATAATTTTGTTCGAGTGCCTGTTTGTTTGACAAATTCAATAATTTTGTTCGAGCGCCTGTTGATTTAGCAGTAGCAATAATTTTATTTGAGTGCCTGTTGATTTGGCAATATCAATAGTTTTGTTCAAGTGCCTGTTGATTTGGCACTATCAATAGTTTTGTTCGAGCGACTGGTGGTTTGACAATTCAATAATTTTGCTTGAGAGCCTATTGATTTGGAAACATTGTTCGAGTACCTGTTGGCTTGTCAATATCAATAATTTTGTCCTAGCGCTTACTCATTTTGAAGTCGGTTTTTTATATTGATAACTTTTGAATTATCATGAACCGTGCTTGCACTGCCTCACGGTCACAATATCAGTTCACTTGATAGCCCGTATCTACACTACCATGTGCCCTTATCTCTGTGGTAACAAATTAACTATCTAATAGAAATCATCATCAGCCTATGTTTGTTCTCTGTTGGACGTAGGACACAGGAACGCTTCTAAACTAGACCATCAGCTCTGTGCATCCAGTTTTGCATTTCAGCCTTCGCCGGCTGGAGAATCCAGGTGGTGCGAGTATAAACAACCATGGAAAAGAAATCATAAACATTTATTGGCCATAAATAACATTAATGAAAGGTACTTATATAGGATGGCGGATCTAAGAAATAATAAAAAAGTAAAAATAAATAAACTAAGACCCCATACAACAAATGTATTTTTAACGTATTTTTGTATTTGCTCTAATGTAAAAACGGTAATACGTGCAAGCGTCAAACTTGGCATGATTAGGATACGACGCACTCTATAGTCGCCACCGTCGGTGACACATTTCTGTTCACCACCGGTTCTCGTATGATCACCGAAGCTTGAATGGGTGACCGCCTGGGCGTTGATGGGATGAATTTTTGTACTTTAGTAGCTAATAAGTTAAGTGGCGGTACGGAACCCTCAAAGCACGAGCTTGACTCGCACTTGGCCGGTTTATTTATTTTCAAACATCCTATAAACGTGCAAATAAGATTGCTGTGGCTGGTGAGCGCAGTCTTAACTTAAAATTATGCGTATTATCATCTTATGTGTTTAATGTCACGCATTGTATGTCGTAATAATCACAATAATATTTTTATCATTGTCATAATCATGTTTACGTTATAGACCACTTTATACAAAATAGAAGATAAAATTACCTACTGCAAGGTAATATAGTTGATTAGATGTTTAATTGGCCAGATCCAAAGATTAAAGTCGAGGATAGTGACAATTTTAAAAATAACAGTCCCGGAACCTATTTACCACAAAAATCGAATTACGTTCTACAGTTCTACACGGTTATAAATTTACTACAATAGGTACTAATTTTTAATACTCTTTAACATGAAAAAGTTTATTAAAGAGCTAAGAATAACATATTTAGTATAAACAGCCATTCATTTAATAGCTTCAGATTTACGTACAAATATTTTTCTATCTTAACCCTTAAATACTCGCATGGGGTCAACGCAATTTTACGCGCAAAAAATTATACTTTGGTCGATCGGACACTACTTCCGCAAATAGTAGTTTCCTAGTTTGTCTCAATGATGATACTTTAGTGACAAACAGGACGTTGAAGAATAAACACGCATTACTGCTTTCTATGTGTGTGACCACGTGCGAGTATTTACGTTTCTTTTTTTGTCTGTTGTAAGTAATGCATTTATTAGAGTCCGAATAAAACTCGCAAGAAATGATCAGTATCAGCTTTTTACGTTCCCATTGCTGGGACAAAAGCCTTGTCTCAGGGAGCCTCTCGGGGATGGCCTCTTACCTACCATTCTTGCCCAGTATGTTGGTGAATATCGTATGTGAAGTTCTTGGACGTACCGGTTTCCTCACGATGTTTTCCTTCGCCGTTTTTGAGTTATGGCGTCAAAGCTGCATATAATTTATTAGTGCAGGGCCGAGGATCAACCCGGATGTCGTCAGATTGTATAGCGCGCAAGTTACCGCTTGGCCACCATCGCTAAATGATATTATTATGATATCTCCAGGATCTATTTTCTAATCTGTGTTATAAACGAGTCGAATTAGTTCGTAAAAATTAATAATGTCTCAACGTTAATCTCATTGTGCTTCAAAAGTTAAATTCTAAAAGATTTTTAGCTGTGTTTTTTTATAAGATTCTATTAGTGTTTATTTTCATTGTCGATTTGAGGTTGGAGTAACTCCAGGATCTATTTTCTAACCTGTGATAAAAACGAGTCCAATTAGTTCGTAAAAATCAATAATGTCTCAACGTTAATCTCATTGTGCTTCAAAAGTTAAATTCTAAAAGATTTTTAGGTGTGTTTTTTATAAGTTTCTATTAGTGTTTATTTTCATTGTCGCTTTCAGGTTGGAGTAACTCCAGGATCTATTTCTAACCTGTGATAAAAATGAGTCCAATTATTTCGTTAAAATTTATAATGTCTCAAAGTTAATCTCATTGTCCTTCAAAAGTTAAATTTTATAAGATTTTTAGGTGTGTTTTTTACGAGTTTCTTTCAGTTTTAATTTTCATTGTTGCTTTGAGGTTTGAGTAAAAATAATGGATTTATCTTTTTAAGTTTAATATTTAATTCCATTACTAGTTTATCAGACATTTTCGAAACAAATTGGGGTCCCGGGAAACCTCGTGTGAGCAGTTAGGTGACTTTATTCATGCGAGTATTAAGGGTTAAAATTAAATCTTTAGTTTTATTACAGATAAAAAGTGAGTCTAATTGCTTTATGAGATAAATTATTGCAATAGGGTATTTGACTACTTTTGGGAAACTATTGCACATTATTGCTTGATATCATTTAATGTATACTGCATTTATATTTTCTGGATATCAGTCGTATTTGCGATATAAATCGATGTTAAAGTTTGAATAAAAAAATATCGCGCCAAAACGCAGACCTGCGTCATAGCTCCGGTCGAGCGACTGATTGACGTCACACAAAACAAAACAACTGCAGCCAGGCAGCAAAAGTTTGATAATCACTAATTTTCTAATAGAAGTAATGGTTTATAAATGTTGTGTAGTGCCACAATGTACAAATACTTCCATAAAACACCGGAAAAACTATTCGTTTCTGTTCCAATGGACCCCAAAACTCGCAAAAAGTGGTTGGAACTAAGTAGCTCGTAGAGAACCTAAAAGTATTGGAGCTAATTCAAGTGTTTCTATGTGCGAAGATCATTTTGAGGTACATATTTGAGTCTATATATTTCTATTACAATTTGTGTTTTTATTGCATTACTATTTTATGTACTGTTACTTTCTTTTTAAACATTGTAAAGCTCGACATAACCTAACAAAATAGTGATATCCACTTACTACAACATACTTTTTGTACAACTTGATTGAATGTTTTGCTTGGAGAACAATTAAAAATTAATACTGACATTGTAGTTTTTACGTTTTGAGTTCTGCAGCGTAGAAACAATGACGTGGATTATTATTAAAGAAATATGCAACCATAAAAACATTAATTTTGGGTAAGTTACTGCTGTCTGCTTGCACAAAATGTTTCTCCATTCTTCTCACATTTAACCTCCGGAATGTTTTTGGTGAGAATTTCTGGATAAATCGCTCTCAAAATAGCTTTACAACATTAAATTCGCAAATATCAATACAAAATCTGTTTGTTTAGATTTGTGTGACGTCACTAGGGATGAAGCCAGTTACAGACCGTTTTCGATCACGTGATCAAATGTCGAAAATACAGTTATTTTATTCGCGTTTTTTACAAAAAATAAGCATATTTTTATCAAAAAATCAATGAAATATGCTTTTTCATTCTGTCATGTTTATGGATGGCGTCAATTGGCATACTATTTTTAATACAGTCAAGTACCCTATTGTGATGACGATAGCAAGATCGAGGCAAAAAACAGTAACAATAACCAAATACTCATGAGAGTAATGTTGTGCGTATGTATACAACCAGTGGCGGAGCTAGGTAACCAAAGGCCCTCGTGCAAAAAATAACTCGGCCCTATTAGATTTTATCAAGTACTAGCTGACCTGACAGACGTTGTCCTATCTTAGAACTGTCAAACACGCAAAGTTAAAATTGAAAATTTTATTTTTGTACACTTTGGGTTACATTATTGGAGTTTTAGTGAGGATCCCTATTTAAAAAAAAGTATAATATAGCCTATATTACCCGAGGATAGTGTAGCTTCCCAGTGAAAGAATTTTTCAAATCGGTTCAGTAGTTTCGGAGCCTATTCAATGCAAACAAACAATCGAATCTTTCCATTTTATAATATTAGTATAGACTAGCTGACCCGACAGACGTTATCCTGTCATATAACTGTCAAGCGCGCGAAGTTAATATCGTCGTTAAGTTTTCTGAAATTTTCTAGTTTTCTACGCAATTTTCTTAATTTTTCTTTTCGTAAGATCCAGCTACAGAGTATAAGAAAACTTTAAAAAAAAAGATGAATGAAATCGGTAATGTTGTACTCAAGTTATGACGTAACCAAAGTAATTAGGGATTCATTTTTATATATATATAGATAGATAAATATAAATTTCAATTAATACTGTGTATGAGTTATATTCTGAAGGTAGGTGAAATTTCCGCAAGTTCTGTTTGAGGTTTAGGTACTGGTCAGGGTCCGAGGGCCCCCTGAGCTTGAAGACCCCGATGCACGGCACCACTTAGCCCTTCGATAGCTACGCCACTGTATTCAACATGATTTAAGTGGCAGCAAATGCGTGCGGCTATCTCACAGCATATTTTTTTGTAAAAATAAAAAATCTATAAGTGAGAATAAATAAGTTATTTAAAAACCTACTTTATAATGAGTAAATACGCAATATCAGTTAAGTACTTATGGGAGACAATTTTTTTTCAGTTATTATGATTTGAAACCCCATTTACTGAACCGATTTTGATGAAATGTCTATGGCACCAGTCTGAAAGTCATCATCATCGTCAGCCAGAAGACGTCCACTGCTAAACATAGGCTTCCTCTACGTTGAACGGCAGCATGCCATTTGCAATTCTGCATCTACTATAGCCGCGAATCTCACGATGTCATCAGTTCATCGAGTGGGAGGCCTACCTACGCTGCGTCTTCCGGTTCGTGGTCTCCACTCAAGACCTTTCTTCCCCATCGAATATCGGTTTTAGAGCAATGTGGCCTGCCCAATGCCCATTCAACTACAACTTGCAAATTTTAATAGGCTGTCGGTGACTCTGGTACTTTGGCGAATATCCTTGTTCCAGTTTTTATCGATTTCCTTAATTATCTTAAGCTAATAGAATAACAAAATAGCGTAACACCCGCGTAAGTAACACCCGCGTAGTGATGAAAAATGGTGATGATGATGATGACAAACCTATGTCACTCTCCGGCCTTTGAACTATACCTATGCAAAAAAATCAGGTTGATCCGTTGATTTGTTGCTGCGTGAAAGGCGAACAAACAAACCAACAAACCTTTCGCATTTTATAATATTAGTATGATGAAATAATTTGAAAATTACGATGAAATTAGACAATCTAAAATTAGAATGACCAAAATTTGAAAAACTGGGAAAAGCGGCCTTAAATGAAATTAGCCGCATGCGAAGTCTCGAGCAACAGCTAGTTTATGTATAATAGTCACTCGAATATTAAAACAAGATATTTTTATTTTACTATAGTTAGTCATTGACGTAGGTAGACATCCTGTAATATTAATCATACCTTGCAACTCGAGACGGATGTTATTACCTGTGGTAAGTGACCTTTTTGGTCAGCAATTTACATAAATCTTGAAACACAAGTAAACTAAATCTTTATTGCACAATAATGATGAGATTAATGTCACAATGAATAGCTCATCTATACTAATATTATAAAGAGGAAAGATTTGATTGTTTGTTTGTTTGTTTGCATTGAATAGGCTCCGAAGCTACTGAACCGATTTAACAAATTATTTCACTGTTGGGAAGCTACACTATCCCCGGGTGACATAGGCTATAATCTATTCCCGTGCGAAGCTGGGGCGGACCGCTAGTTAATAATAAATGCTTCATCACAATTACTATGTATAGGTACTTCAACGATATGCAATGAAAAAACAATGTCATGTAAAGTAATATTTTCCGTTATTTTTGCTAATTCATCCTTACAGTGATTTTTTTGTCAAAATGAATAATATTTATCTAGGTTTTTTTTTTTATAAAAAAAAATATTTAAGGTTCAACAAACAGTATACTACAAAATGTATAACTAAAGAAGTATACAGATAAATAACTAGTTGAAATACCAGCATCGTTAACCACGGATTAATAATAGATATTTATCATTATCTCATCATATCATATGAACATGACGCAAGGAATAAATCATATTTAAGAGTTAAAGTAGTAAACTTAATTTACGTCATAATATAATTACTAACTAGTACTTAACAAATAAGTAAGTTAAAAATATATATTTACCTATATATATTTGGTAGGTAACCACTAAAGTTGATAGATAGGTAGGTAGGTAGGTTGGTTGGTTGGTTGTTGGTAGTCATGCATTATAATGGTTTGAAAATAAATATGAGTACTTCTTTAGAATCTTTCTAACCTGTTTTTTCAATTCAAATCTTTTTTTTTTGTCATTGTCTAGTTCTTTTTAGTACGTTCCCGGCGTTTTTTTAGACCAGCTCGCGTTCCAGGGGAGTGGGCTAACAAGGCTCTTGTGGTATTACCATAAGTATTGGTATATATTATTATGTAACTACTACAATATTATATAAGTGTATGAGTTACCCGCCATTTATTTAAAGATATCCCTTATTAGACTGCTTATAATAGACTGCATTTTATGTTGTATAAAATATTTGTGAAATTTTTCAATCCAAACTACAAACACAATTAAATTAAAGAACGAGTTCCGCGATTCTTCGCTAGATGTCGCAATATGACGGGGTCGAAGACGTGCACTCTCGATGTTCTTTAATCCTTAGAGTTAAAGATCACATTTGCGTCACGCGATTTCGCGCCAGGCGTGAAGGACGATTAATACGATGCACAGTGAGGCATTTTTGTAGGTACAGCAGTGACGTGGTGGATCATGTAATCAATAGCGGAGCTAGAGCTCAACTGGTGTAATGGTGCGAAGCTTCGCACTAGTGCGGCAGCCGGTCCCGCCTACTTTTCACTTCCACCTCTCCCCTCTCCCTATTCCGTGACCTTAACAGACTGCTGTAAGGCCCCGGTACTGAACTTTCTACGAATATAGTGACGTCATTCGCACTGATTGGATTTTCAATTATCATAGCAGACTACGTTATTTTAAATATTTATTTTATCAAAATGTATGGTACTCTTGCTTAGTAAAAATAAAATCATATTTAGAAACTTTTTTTTAACCTATTTATTTATTTCAATCCTATTACTACCTACTATCACCTAATTATTTATTTTAATCACATCAGTTAAGTTTTGTTACTGTCATCATGCTTATTGAAATCTAATTAGTACAATTAGAATATAACCTAACCTATTTACACAAAATTAATTATTTTTCTTAATATTTTCTAACTTATTTGGCCTTATTACAGACAATAATATTCTTATTGCTTTTTTTAGGACAACTACTGCGATTATTACGAGGACAGCAAGATCGAGATAGCATTTCTGGTACCAGGGAACCATAAGTGCGGGAGAGCGTAGATGGGGGGCGCCACCTGTTTTCAGCACGTGGTTCACCCAGTGCACTAACTCTTGACCGGGCTTAACAGGCCGGTCGTGGTAGACGAAGGACAACTCTTTTGCTTTTTGGGCGTACCTGTTGAAAAAAATACTTAATTCATATTATGTAATAATTATGATATTATTAACAACACAAACTACAAAAACCGCTGCACAGCACCTAGCTTATTTATAAGGTGAATAGCCATTACAATTTCGTACGCGAAGACTTCCATACAAACTTTTTTCTGTTAGTCTCTTACCACTTCTTAACAAAGACCCTATTTCATTTCCTTCATACATTTTTATCCCTGTGAATTCGTTACTGTTATCAAATTCAAGTAAAATATTAGCAGATAATTATCTCCTACCTTTTGTAATGTTTGCCAAATTTTAGCTTTGTAGGTAAAGTAGGCGGCTTTTAGGGTTTTTAAAGATTCTGTAATAAGACAGTAAGTGAATTATCCTAGCTGTTACCCGTGACTTCATACGCGTAGACTTTTATATAAATTTTCATTTTCCTTTTGCTCGATTCAGCCCTTTCGCAAAATCCTTACATAGCGAATCCCTACACCACATAAACTATCTTTCCTTGGCAAGTTTCAGCTTCATAGGACAAACATTTTTTAAGATTTTCTGTCAGTCAGTTTGTTTTAAATATAATTATATACTGGCTATTGCCCTTGACTTCGTACGCGTAGATTTTTAATTTAATCTTTCTTTCAGTTTTTTGTGAAGTAACGGAAGTTACTTCACAAAAAAAATCTTAGAGAGCTCTACTCCTCTTAAGGAAACTACTTACCATTTAGCTTAGTAGGTCAAGTCGTTATTGAAATTTTGTTGTGAGTCTGTTAGTTTATGAGTGAAATATCACTGTATTTCGCTTTCATATATCGGGTGAAAGGTAAACGCTCCCAAAACCGAAACACTACTTACTTTACTTTCTAAACACATAAAAAAAAACATTTACTTCATAATTGTAATTCTAGTGGTTTAGTATATTTTGCAAACCACCAATGTATCGTAAGAAACTTGGGGTCAATGCATCGTCTAGGTATAAAAGTGCGCGAGCGTGCGCGTGGCGGTGGCTGTGTGTACGTGCGGAGACCATTCGTTGACTTCCAGTTAGATATTCTAGTTGCATTAAATTGCGAATTTTACAGATCTTTTTTCTTCTTCATAACAGTTTATTCAACTCTCCAATGATGGCGTTGCATAAAAATGCAAAAATAAATTGTACAATGGAAAAAAATATCGTATCAGTAATTTCCTACGCACCTACCTACGCATAATATAGATTTATAGAAGAAATAAACAAAGTAAACTTACTTAGGATTGTTCAAAATCTCCTCAATCTCTATCTTTAGATTTTCAGCCATCGAGTAAGATAGGTTCACTCTTCTCGCAAAACCTTTATTCACCGCTCTGGCAACGTTCATGAACTGATCAGCGAAGACTGGAATACCGATGATGGGCTTTCCAGCGAAGATAGTTTCCGTCGTAGACAGAAGACCGCCGTGGGTGATAAAGAGAACGCAATTTGGATGAGCTGGAACGGTAAAGTAATATTCATATTAGTGGGCAGGATCAGCGTTCTCAGCGGTCGTTGCGTTTGACTTCCTAAGCAAATTTTCCGATTTTAAGTGATACTGTAGTCGATCATGGTAAACAAACCTAGCCTAGAATGTAAACAGGCTCGTAAGTGATGCTGCTGGAAGATACTGTTACTCGTAGGTGTTTGACGACATATTTTTACTCGAAAGTGGTAACTAGCACACTAAGCACACTACCACTACATTATGGTTTCCTTACGACGTTTGCCTTCACCAGCAGCGCAAAACTCATTATTTGGATTTAAAGCTCTGCCTGCGGCATGTAAGTTAAACGTGACAACCAGAGACAAACGACTGCGTACAAACGAATGATAATGCACGAAGCTGTACACGACTCATGTGAACAGTAATATTAGCAGTAAGCGTGTTTTTTAGTTTGAAAAACCTAAAAAACACGCTAATGTTACTCGTTAAATAGCAAAACAGGGTACCCACACTCGCGCACATGTTTAACCGAGAAGAGACGGGAAAAAGGGAACGACATGCATGACCACCATCACCTCACTCATGATGTATTATAATTTGCGTCTTTCTCTCTAGATGGCTCTATCAGTATGATTCACCATTGAATATTTTCACTATCCATATCCATCATCAGATCATTTTGATAGTACCAAATAATTTTATTGTCATCTTAATTATTTGCAAAGATCCAAAACGACACTAGAATATAACCAACAATATAAAGTAGGATAAAATCGACTTCTAAGATTTGACTACATTCTTAGTTAGGTTATGTTAAATGATATAATGCTCATAAAAATCATAACATTAATGTCTTGAAGTTTTAACTCCCATACTTAAAATGCTTTGTTGCGGTGCCCACTCTATGACGTGAACATTCTTCGGTAAATTTGGAAATTTCTCTTCGAACTTCCATAGCACTGTCTGTTTTAAACTTCCGAAAACTTGCAGCAAAGATTGCTTCAGTTCATCCGGCATGTCTTTACTGTTGAGATTTGATCCCATGCTGAAGTAAATTAGTCCATGCTTAGCGTTGTCGAGTAGATTCTTCAAGTCCTGATATGGTGTTTAAAAATTAATAAATCATCTCTAATGCAAAAGAGTATTTTTTTTTACAAGAGGTTTTAATTTGTTGTTGTTTTTTTTTTATTTTTTATAATAGAGTAAAGTTAAAACTGTATATTGACTTGTACATTGCCATTTTATTAATAAATACTATCTGTTTTATAAAACTTAAAAAAAAAAAAAAAAAAGAGTAAATTGTTTTTATCATTGGATACAATATTTTCAATTATTTTATTTTATTTATCAATGGCAGAGGTAAAATTTTGTCTCAATTAAACTGGCATGCAATTAATAAAATCCAATTTAAATCATTTCGTCCTTTTGGAAGATACAAAAATACAGTAAAACACATCAATATACAGGCATATAGACACTGGCATCTAATTTATAACACCCCTTGATTTTTGACATCGGGGTTAAAACTTATTACAAGTGTCTCGAAAACAATTCAAACCACCAAGCTAATATTAAAAATAATAAAACTTTGACAATAATTTAAATTCTTACATATAGATTAGATTCAAGATTATGTCAATAAACCCTACAGCGACTTATCCTATAAATTTAAATATTCGGTCGTCTTAGAAAATTTTAAATATAAAAAGTAAAAAGTAAACTAGCCTCAGGCAAAGGCTTCACATTCTCATCTATATGGTATCCTCCGATTGGTTTGTAGCTCTGAGGTAATCTTGTTGACTGACCCATAGAAACATGAGAATTCCCGAGGACTAATGACCCGTTAAAACGCAGCTCTGAGAAAGATGGCGCCACTCTCCCTCTTGCTTCAATTAGAGGTACAAATATGCTGTTATATCCAGTAGTTTGCAAGTAGTTAGCAACTCTGTGAAGAACATAGGAGAATCAGAAGTAATTAAAATTAGGTATTCTAACTGTGACTGGGAACCACCCAGACTAAACATTGTATATTTTTGAAAGATCGAGAGCCTTATGATCTATCCAAACTTTTATTGTTGTCATTAAATTAATTGACTTTTATTGCCTTATATATATCTAAGATGAAGAATATTCCATATTTGTCATTCGAATGTCAGTACAAGAAAATCAATAAAATCACATATCTGCTAGATCTGTGGTTTAAGTAAGAGTACTGTAGTACAAATATAATAATTATATCGTCATAGCTGCAGTATGACTGTATGAAAAAAAAAAAACAATTATTAGACCTCTGTGATAGAATTTGCTGAAGAGCTTTTTCAGATATGGTTTTCATTCATTTAAAACTTTAAAAGCGATTGACTGATCGTGTTTTACGTGCTTATAACAGCATCATTTTATAATATGGCTGTAAAGCTTGGGGTGAATGAAAATTAGAACGTATGCAGACGTATATAAATGTAGATTTTACGTTCAGGTGGCTATTATGTACATGAAATAATCATACAACTTTAGTGAACAGTGATACCGTGATAGTTTAGAACAGTTTTTTATTATGTACGTCCTTGCGCTTGACCGCGAACTCTAATACCACATACCGCAGATCGTAGACTGTATCATGACCATGTCGTAGACCTCATTAGCGATTATTCTGTCTACGATGGCACTCGTTTGCCTAGGAGGAATCGATTCGCACGTGGGTTGAAGACACCCAGAATATAACTGTCAGAGAACACCCCTCCAAGCAACGCATTCCACAGTTTAGTACTTAATGAAGGTGGATAGCGTTTCGTTCGACGTCGGTTACCCCGATCCGACTGCTCCTAGCAATAGGAAATATTCAGTTTTTGGTACAGGCGTCGGTTACCAGAGGCACACACACACACAGCGATCCCGCCGGCAGGATCGTAGACCCACAGGATCTGTTAGAAGATCGGTTAGATTCTCTCCAAATAATCATTCAGTTCAACAAACCGTTAGGGCTCCAGGGCACACCCCCTCTGGGGTGCCTGGGCAAGTCTGATTCCCACTCCCGGCGACGGCCCAAGCCGAGGTTCGTACCATCGAGGTGCCCTTGTGCTAGTCGCCTATAAACTTAACCACCAAGTTATGCCGAACGCACTCTGCGTTCGCTAACTAGTCCGGTCAAGCTGTAGAGGCCAAAAGGCCAACAGTAAAAGTCAATCATAAAAAAAAAAAAAAGTTTCGTTCGGGTTTTCGCAATGCCAACCATGAAGCGGTGTCGCCTTTTAGTGGCCACCCTGGTCATGCGATAGAAATAAAGGGCAAGAGGGAATTAGATTATGCAGATCAAACGCACACGCTCTGTACATCTTAAATGGTTGGATGTGTCTGTAGCTGTCATCATCATCATCAGCCGGAAGACGTCCACTGCTGAACATAGGCCTCCCACTTTAACCTCCACACTGAACGACAACCTGCCTTTTGCATCCACTGGATGCCCGCGACTCTCACAATGTCGTCGGTCCATCTAGTGGGAGCGTCTTCCGGTTCGTGGTCTCCACTCCAGAACCTTTCTTCCTCATCGGTTATCGGTTATTCGAGCGATGTGGCCTGCCCATTGCCACTTCAACTTGCAAATTTTAACAGCTATGTCCGTGACTCTTGTTCTTTGGCGAATATCCACGTTTCAGATCTTATCACGCAAAGAAACTCCGAGCATAGCTCTCTCCATTGTCCGCTGTGTGTCTCTGAGCTTTTCCAAAAGGCCAACAGTTAAGGACAACGTCTCAGTACCATATGTCAGTCTGTAGCTGTATCAAGCCATATTTTATGCGTGTTCGAAATAATTCTGCAAAAAATTTCATCCTAGGTTGATAATATAATGTCAAACAATCTTGTCGATGCTTACGTCTCTCTAACCAGTGCCATCTTGATTGTGAATAGCAGTTCAGTTACTCGCTGAATGAAGGTATACGGGGGGCTCTCATCCACGATGTATCCGTTATAGGAGGGGTTGTTGTAGTCATCGATCAGGTTTAGGATCATCCAATGTGGTTCTATGGTGGAGAACCAGACGAGATGCGCGTTGTACAGACCAGCTAACCTAGAATATACAACAGGTTAGTTATTTTCTTAACCTTACAAATAGTGTATTTATTTCACTTGTTGGTTATCTAAAAATTAATTAAAATTCCTCTATCTATCTATCTTCTTTTTTCTTTATTTAATTTTCTCTCTTTTTCACTAAGAGAAGGCCTAAGTCCTAGTGTAGGCTGATAATGATGGTGATGATGCTTAACTAATATTATAAATGCAACAAAAAAAAATTGAAGCTACAACTACAGACTACAACATAAGGTTCTTCAAAGGGCGAGTTAATAGATTCTTAAAGGGTTGGCAACGTAGTTGTGATTCTTTTGGTGTTACAAGTATCCATAGGCGACGGTGACTGCTTACCGTCAGACAGATCGTCTGCTTGTTTGCCTTCTATGGAATAAAAAAATGAAATAGTTTTGTGTAACTGCGCATATTTGTCTGCACTCAACTCTGTAACATCTTGACTTGAAGATGAAATTAGATCTAGAGGTACGTAGCTTATATTATTTATTTGGATTAATAGTTAGCTTTTATCCCAAAAAATGTGGTTCCTGTAGGATAACAACTTACACCGCGGCAATGGTGCCAAACAAAATAAACAAAATCAAAATAAATCATGATTATTTTGTAATATGCTGTAAAAAAACTTAAAACTACAGCCTGTTTTTAAAACAGTAACTCTCATTAGATCCACAATACTTGACACACTATGATTAGGAGCTAGGCTGGATTGTAACGTCTGTTTATTCCAAAGCAGCCATTTAAATATATTTTTTCACTTCCACTGTCTGTACCAGCAATTAGAGCTAATCGCCATCTTGACTTCACCTACCGAACTTAAAAAAACCCTCTATGGAACCATGAGAAATATAATGCTACCTTATTTATAAATATTATTTGAAGTGATTAGGCTGTAGATGGGAACATATAGGCTTGGCATCGTCGTAAACTAAAAAAAAATTAAAGATACTAAAAAACAAGACAAAGAAGCGCGTGCCTTTTTTTGAGAACTCACCCTGCATTGAGCTCTCCAAACATCCATTCAGCTATTACCATATCAAAATGTTGTGTTTGATCTTTAAGAAGTTTCTGTACGTTTTCGTTATTCAAGGTCATTTTTGCAAGCGCGTTCATCACGAATAAGAAAATGGATTGATCCATATTATCGACTTCGCCGTCCATAATAGATTTAATGTTCAGAAATTTGGCATGTTCTGAAAACAAATTATATAATTATAGCTACTTAATTATATGATTTAGATTTGCTTCGTGGTTGTTGCGATCAAAAATGACACTTCGTTTAAGGAAATAGTAAAAAAATATTTAATACAAAATGCTTTTTACAAAATTAATGATTTTATCTGTGACAAAGCCTCTTTGCGCAAATTGTGTTTGGACTGTAAAGATATACCTATGTAATTAATTCTATGGACATTTTTGTAAATTTTTGTGATAATGTAAGTGGGTGCCTATTATTTTATTTTTATTACTGTTGACATTTTATTTT
This sequence comes from Agriopis aurantiaria, assembly GCA_914767915.1. Classification (NCBI taxonomy): domain Eukaryota; kingdom Metazoa; phylum Arthropoda; class Insecta; order Lepidoptera; family Geometridae; genus Agriopis; species Agriopis aurantiaria. The sequence goes on along the minus strand of OU612001.1, from coordinate 3,837,388 downwards.
AATTTAATTGATTTTTTACACTTTTCTTATAAATATTGTATATTTTGACGTTCATAAGTGTACACTAATGTACCCATATTTGATAAATAAATGAACTGAACTGAACTGAAATCGATTCTTATGCCGCAAGCGTGGGTTTATCCCAACAAAGAAGGAAAATTTCGTGAGGAAATGATAGATATACAGATAAACTTTTTATACGATAACATATAATATTATACCACTCGTTTTCATCATATCTATATAATTATAACCCTAAGATATCAGTGATAGAGTACAGCTGAACTAACCTTCCATCATTTTGGCGTTTGAACTGACGTCGATTTCATGCAGTTTTGGATTAGATCCGTTTTTAGGAAACGGTGTAATAAATGTGACCTGAAATTAAATAAAATACATTAGGTAGAATTGCTCATAGACCATTGAGGTCTAGAGATAATCAAGCCTACTTCCAGTTGGCATCGTAGCCAACAAGCTGGCGGCATAATTACTCTGAATGGCAATGCTTATGCATTGAACCAGAAACACGCAAGCATTTTGGTCACCCATCACATTGTAGTACCTCATGTCCAGCACTCAGCAGGTGCTTTACGACAGCCGCGCCTAAAATCCCGTGGCTTTTTCCTGCCAAGGGAAATATGACCAGTATCTTGGCTGCATCACAAACGCAGGATACTGCTAATAAAATTAGCACTATCCATACTGTTTTCTCCATAATCTCTGTAAAAAAATTAAGTCATTATTTTACATTACCGTAGATTTCAAGGCAGCAACGCCATAATTATTACTTTATTTTATTCGTTTGTTCGTAGTTAGCTCAAATATATTACTATAGTTTGAGACCCGCATGAAAATAATTATAAGCTCACGTTGGAACGAGTACAAAAGAAATTTGCTCACAACCTGTACCAAAATTTATATGCATATTATCTTTTTTAGGATTCCGTACCCAAAGAGTGAAAACGGGACCCTACTACTAATTCTACGCTGTCTGTTCTGCATTCTGTTCTGTTGTCTGTCTGTCCGTCCGCCCGTCTGTGAGTCCTACTTTTTAACAGCTATATCTTTGGAATCGTAATAATGTAGCCAGCTGATTTTTTTACAGATTTTGTAATGTTATGGCGGAACAACTAAGAAATGAAAACAACACATAGGTAATTATGTAAACTTATAGCTGGTGAGGTAAAATAACTAACAAATTATACATCAATATCATCATGTATGTGATTGTCAGGTTAACATTATTATGTAACTTTTAATATATATACTTATTACAATTTTAGCGTTATAAACTTCCTGGACTAGTAAACCCCGAGATTTGGTTTGTTTTGACGACATAATATATACTAAGAGTTCACTATCCACCTTCCGGCTCCATCATCAGATCCTTGTCACCAAGTGTAATGAGTCTTCTAGTTTGGGCGCCCTTGATTAGTTTAATGAGCCACTAAAGTGTGTTTTTTAAATTTTCTATAACTATAGATGTACGTCTGTTTTTAAAAGTCCTCGCACATTTTTTGACGGAAAAGCAACTAATACTGGGTTTTTGGCGTTGCTGATTCTATCAAATAGAAAGTACTATAGAAAATTCAAATATGTAATAAATAGGTCTGTATTTTTATAGAAAATAACGGCTTTACATTTTGAAATAACACATGTCAATTTCATTCCAAAAAATAGTACCTTGAATTTTAAAAAGTAGTTTTGCGTAAAACTCGCAGGGAAAGTTTGAGAGTGAATTTCGTTAAATTATTGACATATATAATTTTAGTGCATGTTTTACTTGTTTTATATTCGTCTTGATAATTACAGCTTTATTTTTTTGTTTTAAGCCTGTAAATTACCTAAAATTGAACGACGCATTTTGTAATATGGCTCTTTAAAATCTCGTAATGATTTGGCGTAAACGAAACAGCAAGACGCAGCGTAGGTAGGCCTCCCACTAGATGGACCGATGACATAGTGAGAGTCGCTGGCATCCAGTGGATGCAAAGGCAGGCTGTCGTTCAGTGTGGAGGTTAAAGGGGGAGGCCTATGTTCAGCAGTGGACGTTCTGGCTGATGATGATGACACGGAACAGCATTAATAAGTAGGTAATACCTGTACAATTTCGGGTACAATTTTTATGGTTTGATAATATATTTTATCAGCTGTAGACAATTGGATCACGCAAGCTTAGATTGTTTTAGAACAAAACACCTTATTTCGCGTGGGTCAAATTTTATCTTTTAAATTAGATAGTTTTATTACACCAACTTTTACGTGAACACTATTTAAAAGCATCACCGTCTTACCACAAAAGATTTAAGCACGCTTTAGACAAGTGCTTAGCATATTTTTTGCAGTGAAACAATTGCTAAACACTTGTCTAAAGCGTGCTTAAATCTTTTGTGGTAAGACGGTCAGTGTCTAGTGTCTTATACTACGTATCTGTTAATCACTCACTTATATATATATAATTTATAATTTTTATTTATGTCTAATATTAATTATAATTTGTGTAATAATAATGTAAAATCGTGTACTTAGGTATATAATTTTTGGATTGATATATAATTTAAGTTAGATTTATATTTGTTGTAACTATCTAGTCTATGTTATGTATATCTTGTATAACTTTAGTCTTTTTGTCTTTTATAGGGTGGTTTTGATCACACCTACGTACCATTTGTTCCAACCTGGTAGATGACTGGTAGAAAATGATTAGCATTAAGTCCTCCATTTGTACATGTCTACTTAATTTGTAAGTTTGCAATAAAGTATTAAATAAAATAGATACTAGTTCAGTTTTACATTAAATATTATATTTAATTATGTCAAATTATGCGCTAACACAAAATTAAAAGGAAAGGAAATTAGCACAACACAGCAACAATAATGAATTATTATGTTTTATTAATTAGGTTATTTAATAACGCATTTATTATTTAGCAGCATGGCTCAATAATTCCCTTGTTAGTATTTTTACTAATGCATTAATCACTATATCACACGGATCTCATCAGACTTGTGGTCAGTTAGTGAAACGCTAAATAACTAAATGTTTATCATAAAAAGGAAACATTTCATAAACCTTATTATCGTTTATCTGTTCAAGGTTTTTAATTTGAATATACTTAACACGGAAAATACACACGACGTCAATACCATCTCTGGAGAAAAGATAAAAAATCATACTAGGTGCGTAACTAGCAAATAAAATAAATTATAGTTATATTTTTTTATAAATTCTTAGATATAATATTCCATATAAATACCAACCTAATAATAGTTTCGTATGATTACACAGTCACTTAATTAATCAAGACGTTACTACACATCCAATACTACAAATATGGAATTAAAATATAATATTCAAGGCGATCTAAACATTAGCCTATGGACTGTTTGAATGATTCAACATAAAATACGACAGATACTTTTTATAACCTAACAAACCACGTGTAGTGTTGAATGGGCAATAGGCATTGGATAATGGAACGAGTTATTTGATTAAGGTACTTGAATATACCAATCAAATAAGATGAACCTCCTGTTAATCTAATCAAAGTCTAATAATTATTGTTATCTTATCAAGCACGCAGGCAGGTAAGTAAGCATTTGAAATCAGTAGAGCTAAAGATACGCGTCCCGACAAAATAAGTATGATGACAGCCATAAAGAATTAAAGAAATTAAGATTATATATGATGATTCGATTAGAATATTCTATGACATATCATGCGGGTATTTTCATGTAGGTAGGAACCTATTTATTTTTATTTAGGCTGCGTTCACCGTCCGTAGCTATCTCGTCCATACGTCAATTTTTTTGAAGATTAATGATCATCATCATCATCAGCGGCCATTAAACGTCCACTGTTGGATAAAGGCCTCCCGATTAGAGAGGGGTTTAGCCATAATCCCCACGCTGGGCAGGCGGCTTAGGGATCGCAGTACGTTCACCGTGTGCTAATAAGACACTGCTGCCCATCCTCCGATGGTTCTGGTCGCAGTTTTAGGACATACCCAAGTTCAAGCCGGGTAGATTATAATATATAATAGTAAATAATAATATTTTTTTTAGATAAACATTTTGTGGATACAGTTATTATAATGCGTCGTACTCCGGACAAGGAAACCTGATTCCCGGAGCCGACTTCTTCCCGCGGTGGGTAGGTGTAATTCCAAAATACAAAATCAAAAACAATCTAAATATACCAAAACCATCCAGTTACACTTTTATCAAAAATATCCTATAAGTATTATAAGTACGAGGTACCTAATAAGTAGCAAACACATTCAGCGAATAATCGGCCGTCCAAGCCAATCAACTCGAACAAAGTAAGTAAGCATTGCTCTAACAGTAGGTGCAAGTGATTAAAGATGTGTTAGAATTTTCAAAAGCTGATTGCGCAATCTTTTATATAACTATTTTAATTCTTAAAATATAACTATATATAAAAGATCCCGATTGCAAAAAAAAACCGCTGTTTCAAGCATTTCGTTTAGTGTAAATGTAAATGTTCTATGGAACAGCTGATATTTATTTTGGTTGGTCCAATGGTAAAAATTGTTTATAAAATTACATGATACACATTGATGATTTGTTTACTTGATATCCTCGAATATACCCATCGTCTGCTGAGAGATACACCCCATACAGTTGCAATCTGGCCCGATTAGGAGTTTTGGGGCCAACTTGAAAATAAACCGGCAAAGTGAGAGTCGGGCTCGCGCACTGAGGATTCCGTGCCAACAAAATACAATAAGGTTGTCCAAGTAACCAAATTACCAGCTATTATAAAGCTTTCCAAAATCGTCGGAGTAGTATCTACGCAGTTTGTTACAGGCGCTCGAGTATTATAACTTGGTAATAAACAGAAATTTGTCACCGACTCGCACTTAGCCATTATTTATAATTTTTGTTTTACTTTAGAATGCGTACTACAATCATGCCAAGTTTGACGCTTGTTCGAATTATCGTGTTTACATTTTCACGTTTGTTGTTAGTTTTTACTTATTGACTTTTTATTATTTGTTAGTTAATCCGCCGTAACGTTACATATTCTGTAAATATTTCAACTGTCTATCTATTACGGTTCGAAAGACATAGCCGTCAATAGGTAGGACAGCTGGACAGGCAGACAGACAGACATACAGACTGACATCGTAGGGTTAGTAATAGGGTCCCGCTTTTACCCTTTGTGTACGGAACCCTAAAAACATCTCAGCTCATTGTATTGCTTATCAAAACTTGAGTATTTTCCGGTGTTATTGTGTTAAAATGGTGGATTATTATTTATCACATGTTTGAGTGCAAACAAGTGATATAACGAGGCGAAACAATACGTGTATTTTCGTATTCTTTCCAAAACTCCATAATATAGGAGCCTTTTGTAAATCCTCCACAAAAGAGTATAGTCCACCACTTTACTAGGTCATGAGTTTGACTTGACCGTGACTTACTTTGCTTGATTCTGACTATGACTATGACTTGTTTGACGGTTTCCAATAAAACTTTGAAATATTTAAATATTTAAAGCTGACAACCTCACAAGATTAGGGACGCCAAAAGCAGAGAGGAAAGAATTGAAAAAAAAACTGCAAGATTTTAGAACATATCTACTGAAATTCTCCACTAATAACTCACAATGTCAATTATTTAAAGTTCGATTTTCGTAGATGTTAATTTAAATTATAGGCATATCAAAATTACCTAGAAACGAACAATTTAATATGAAATTCTTTATTATTTATATTTTACTGTTGAAATGCCATTAGCAAGCTTGCAAGAATGAAAATAAATAAAATGCTGTTACAAATAAAGTTATTTTTAAACTTTCGCGATTTGAACACGTGTTTTAAATGTTTATCTAGACTTATCGGAACGTAGTTCCTACAAAGATCAAACGAAGCGTACCATAGCAGAAAGGATCAAAAAACATATCACGGCCGTCAAAAATGGCAAGACAGTGAAGTCGGCTATTGCAGAACATTTATGTTTGAGGCGGAATCCGGTCACTGGATTGAGCTCCACGATCCAAAGGTCTTCTCCACTGAACGACATATTTTTTCTAGAATGGTTCGTGAAGCGGTTGAAATTAGAAAACATCGCAATTTCAGCCGGGAAGCTGGATTTAAGTTAGCGACGTCGTGGAATCCCATAGTAAGCAAATGTATAAACCGCGGTCTAGGTACTGGGACATTTACCGACACAGTCAGTGTTGTGTGTCGTAGTGACAACCCTGCGATTTTTCAAGATCAAGTGAGGATGAAGAACAAAACACCATAACCTATTTCTTTATTACAATCGCATCAGTATATTTTTGTAAATTTCACCATGTCTATAGAAATCAATAACATAGAAACTTATAAATATACAATCATTTTATTTAAAACCTAAACTTACCTAAACTATTAACACCAAATTAATTATTTTTCTTAGTATTTTCTAACTTCTTTGGCCTTATTACAGACAATAATAGTTTTATTGCTTTTTTAAGAACAATTATTACGATTATAACGAGGAACGCCAGATCGAGATAGCATTTCCGGTACCAGGGAACCATAAGTGCGGGAGAGCGTAGATGGGGGGCGCCACCTGTCTTCAACACGTGGTTCACCCAGTGCACTAACTCTTGACCGGGCTTAACTGGCCGGTCGTGGTAGATGAAGGACAACTCTTTTGCTTTTTGGGCGTACCTGTTGAAAAAATACTTAATTCTGATAGTGATATTATACAAAACACAAAACTACTAAAAACGCTGCGCAGCTTAGCCTAGCTTAAATAGAGGTGGGTCGTTACAATTTCGTATGCGTAGACTTTGGTATAAACTTTAAAACCCCTTAATTAGTTCCTGTTATCTAATTCTTGTAATGTATTAGCCTAACAATACCTACAGCCCTACACCCCATAAGGAACCTGTTTGCCAAATTTTTGGTTAGTAAGTAAAGTTTTTAGTTAGGCAAAGATATTTTGTTATTAGTCAGAGAGTAAGTGGGACTTTGCTTTAATATTATGCTAGCAAGGCTGCCACAATGTGGCCCGCGGGCGAATTTCCTTTGGCCCCCGGCAAATTCCCGCAAAATCAGAATCCGAATTTTTCCACTAATTGCACGTCACGGGAAACACGAGTGGGCAAAGGCACCTTATATTTTTGTATGCGCCCTTTTCTACTCACTTTGAAAAACTAAATTGGAGAATATCTAATAAGAACTCTTTTTTCTGATATCGTACTATCAGTTTATTCTAGCACTATCAGCAGTCTAAATTTTTGGAAGCGTTTTCTTTACACCTGGTATAATGTAATATGTATGTATAAAAATTTAATAAACAAAGCATACTTACTGAGGATTTCTCAAAATCTCCGCAATCTCTATCTTCAGTTTTTCAGCCATCGAGTAAGATAGGTTCACTTTTCTCGCAAAACCCTTATTCACCGCTCTGGCAACGTTCATCAACTGATCACCGAAGACTGGAATACCGATAATAGGCTTCCCAGCGAAGATAGTTTCCGTCGTAGACAGAAGACCGCCGTGGGTGATGAAGAGAACGCAATTTGGATGAGCTGGAACGGTAAAGTAATATTCATATTAGTTGGCAGGCTCATCGTATTTGATAAACGACGTAAGCTGTTGACCTCAGGTGGTCTCGACAACTTGAGCAGACTGGTTGGTGAACGCAGACGGCGTTGGGCGTAACTCATTTTAGATTTGGGGCGACTAGCACAAGGGCACCGAACCTCGGCTTGGGCCGTAACCAGGAGTAGGGGATCATAGTTGCCCTGGAACCCCGAAAGGGTGTGCCCTGGGGACCTATCAGGTTGTTGAAATTGAAAAAAAATGGTTGGCTAATATAAAGTGTGCAAAAGTTTAACGTCTTGAAGTTTAGACTCTCTTACCTAAAATGCTTTGTTGCGGTGCCCACTCTATGATGTGAACATTCTTCGGTAAATTTGGGAATTTCTCTTCGAACTTCCATAGCACTGTCTGTTTTAAACTTCCAAAAACTTGCAGCAAAGATTGCTTCAGTTCATCCGGCATCGTTTTACTGTTGAGATTAGATCCCATGCTGAAGTAAATTAGTCCATGTTTAGCGTTGTCGAGTAGTTTTTTCAAGTCCTGAAATGACGTTTGAAAATTAATTAAACAACCAGACAGTAAAAAATTCAACCGTCCCCACTCGGAAAAAGCTGCTGGACATTCAATATGACACGGCTAAAACTTATCCTGATTAAACTGGCAATTAACAAATATAGTATATTTCGAGCACCTGAAAAGTGATGGTGATGATGAGCAAGTCAAAATGATAAAACTTTCACAATAATAAAAATTTAAAGCATTACTATTCAGCGTGGTAATATCACCAGAATGCTGCCAACTGGTGGTGGGCATGAGCATTTTGATTCTTATCTTTAGACCGTCAAGGGTCTATGGACAGTGCAACTAAGTATCAGCTTGGGGCGTTAGAGTCTATCGAAAAGCGTGCCAAGAAGCTCATCAGCAATGAATCCTTAGTTCGGAATAATCTTTGGTTCGTAATCTTTGGCTAGTATATAATCTTTGGTTCGGACTAAGCTTCTTATTCTTGAGCATCGCCGTAAAGTTGCTAGTCTATCGGTTTTTTATCGGATACATTTCGGAGAGTGCATCGGATCTGCACGATCTAATTCCCTCCTGCCCATTTTTCTATCGGACTGCCAGAGCGGGCACGAAAAATTGTCACCGCTTTATGGTTGATATTCCGAAAACCCATACGAAGCGCTTTGATTCCACTTTTATTGTGCGAACTGCTAGTCTGTGGAATGCACTGCCTGAATGGGTGTTCCCCGATAGTGATCTGAGTGTCTTCAAATCACGAGTGAATCGGTTTCTTCTAGGCAAGCGTGCTCCACCGTAGACCGCATCATCGCTTAACATCAGGCGAGTTGGCGGTAAAGCGCAAGCCTATTATTTATTTTAAAAAAACCTGTTTCTGTATAATAGACCGTAGTGCACGTTTTTAGTGTTAGCAAGAACGATCACATAGAATGTTGTTAGTTAGCTTGTATTTTGTTCAGTAACTAGATGAACTTGCCAGAAAATAAAAATCTTGGGAATTATAGATTTTTTTTTATACAAAAAGAAACATCTGAACAAACCTCAGGTAAGGGCTTCACATTCTCATCTATATGGTATCCCCCGACTGGTTTGTAGCTCTGAGGTAATCTCGTTGCCTGACCCATAGAAACATGAGAATTCCCGAGGACTAATGATGCGTTGAATCGCAGCTCTGAGAAAGATGGCGCCACTCTCCCTCTGGCTTCAATTAGTGGGACGAATATGCTGTTATATTCAGTAGTTTGCAAGTAGTTAATAACTCTGTGAAGAAATTGAGAGAATCAGAAGTAATCATATTCAGGTATTCCACTGTCACGCTATTTGTCAGACTGGGAAGCAGATGGGTATCTTCAAAAGATCGGGAGAAATTTGATTGGTGTCATATTGTATTGAATTTGATTGTTACTGTATGTCTATCGATATCTTAGATAAAGGATAAACTGGGTTAGACATCCAAATGTCAATACAAAAATTAGTTAAATCACAGATCTGTAAGATGTGGGGCTTAAAAATTAATAAAATAAACTTTAAAAATACCTATGGTATACAGGGTGTAACGGAAACACTCTGAAAGCCAAACGAAGGTAATTGTACTCATCATTATAAACAACTTTTACTATGGGCCAACCATGAAATCGCGTAAAAAAAAAACAGCTGTTCCATACATTTTGTCGAGTGTCAATGACCGTTTTCTATAGAACAGCTGTAAAATGACACAGACAGTTATTCAACCTCTTTATCAGAATTTGCTGTTGTCTACGATGGTGCACGTTTGCCTAGAAGAAACCAATTCACTTGCGGCTTCAAGCCAGATCGTAACTATCAGAGAACACCCATCCAGTAACGCATTCCACAGTTTAGCAGTTCGCACAATAAAGGTGGAACCAAAGTGCTTCGTTCGGGTTTTGGGATGCCAACCATGAAATGGTGTCTCATTTTCGTGGCCGTCATCCGATAGAGAAATGGAAAGGAAGAAATTACATTATGGACATCTTAAATTGGTCTGGTGTGTCTGTAGCTGTATTTTATGGGTGTAAAGACGATAAATTCAGCTAAATTCTTCATCCTTGGTTGATATAGAATGGCAAAAAAGTCTTGTCGATGCTTACGTCTCTCTAACCAGTGCCATCTTGATTGTGAATAGCAGTTCAGTTACTCGCTGAATGAAGGTATACGGAGGGATGTCATCCACGACGTATCCATTATAGGAGGGGTTGTTGTAGTCATCGATCAGGTTTAGGATCATCCAATGTGGTTCTAAGGTAGATAACCAGACGAGAGGCGCGTTGTAGAGACCAGCTAACCTAGAATATACAACTGGTTAGCTATCTAAATATATACATTATATTAACATAACACCGATGTTATTCAAACTTATACACGGGTCTTAGCCCGGACCTTTGATAGGCATTGGTGGGGCCGAAACCAACACCAAGAGTACAAATTTTTCAATTATGGGTATAAAATTGAATGTTAAACTATTTTACAGTATTGGATTAAAAAATCATGTATAATGTGGTGAATTCTTGATGGTATGTTCCTGGTCTATGGTATGAGATACGGCACCCGCCAATTATGCCTCATTTGAGATATTTTGGCAGGTGATGACTTGTCACCCACTAAATGAGCCTCCCATAATGGCTGTCGCATATTAGCACCTAAAACAAAATAACACCGATGTTATTATTACTATCCTAACGTAATATAACAAGCAAAAGTAACTCTGTATTTTTGCTTGTTTGCTTGCTGTTCACGACTACATTTTAACCAAAATTTTTCAGGAAAATTGTGTACAAAAGACGGATATTAGGTAATTTTCTCCACAGACATGCGGCGAAAAGTAAGACTGAGACAATCACGTGTCACACTGCTAGTATTATAAATGCAAAAATATTTGTGTAATTTTTTTGTGCGGGTAAACATTTGTCTGCATTCAACTTCTTATCGTCTGAACGGATTTCGATGAAAGTTTGTCTAGAAGTATTTAGAAATTTGGTCTTTGGTCTAACTTACATTTAGATTAATACGTAAGCTTTTTAGCCCGAAATATATGGTTCCTGTAGTATAGCGAGTGAAACCATGGCGCGAGGTCATAACATAAAATATAAAACGTTAATCTCATGATTATTTTTAAACAAACTTAAAAAAAAACGAGACGAAGCCGTGTGCCCCTTTGTTGATTACTCACCCTGCAGTAAGCTCTGAAAACATCCATTCGGCTATTATCAAGTCAAAATGCTGTGTTTGATCTTTAAGAAGTTTCTGTACATCTTCGTTATTGAGTGTCATTTTATCTATCCCGTTCATTACAAAAAAGAAAATGGATTGATCCATATTGTCAATTTCGCCATCCATAATGGATTTGATGTTCACAAATTTGGCTTGTTCTGAAAACAAATGAACATACATAATTTTATTGTTTAGGTTTGCGCCGTGGTTTGCATGATCAGCTGTATGCCGCAAGCGTGGTTCAAATCCCAACAAGGAAGGAATAATTCGTGAAGAAACCATAGATACGATACACATCATCATCACCATCATCATCATCACCATCAGGCAGAAGCTCCCTCTTAGAACCCCACTCAACGACAGCCTGCCATCTACATCCACTGGATGCCCGAGACTCTCACGATGTCGTCGGTGCAGCTAGTGGGAGGCCTTCCTAAGCTGCGTCTTCCGGTTCGTGGTCTCCACTCAAGATTACCTTATCGGTTATCGGTTCTTCGAGCAATGTGGCCTACCCGTTGCCACTTCAACGTGCAGATTTTAATAGCTATGTCGTTGACGCTGGTTGCTTTGTGAATATCTACGTTCCAGATTTTATTTCGCAAAGAAACTCTGAGCATAGATAGTATATTATATATTATAGATAGTGTATTAGTAGATAGTATATTATAGATACAATTAATAATAAATACATGAAAACAGTTGTACAAAAGTGTAAATTCTTTTGCAGGTCTTTGGCAGTGATAAGAAATGTCTAAAATAAGTAGTAATTTTTTTGACTAATTAGTTCTTGATTCGTTACTAGCGTATATTTAAGTAGCTCTTGGATATCATCGATAGAGTAATGCTGAACTAACCTTCCGTCATTTTTGCGTTTGAACTGACATCGACTTCTTGCAATTTTGGATTAGACCCATTTTTAGGAAACGGTGTAATAAAAGTGACCTGAAATAAATAAAACAACACATTAGGTGCTAAATAACTTCTCGCTACCTTTCAATAAACGTTAAAACCAATAAAAAAAATATTAAATTACAACGTATTATTTTTTTTTCTAGAAAATGTTGCTGAATTATAGTTTTTTAACTATTCTTGAAACATAAAAATTTGGAAAATTTGTTTGCTCCTTTTTTTCTGTATTTTCTTGTTAGTTTTCTGTTACCAGTTTTAGTTTGTTACCATGATTATGTTAAGCTAGTAAGATACAAAATAAAACAAGAATAGTTAACGTTTTGGCGGGTAAAAATTGTAGGGAACATTAACGCTGAGTTGCTATCAAACAACATAAGGATAAAAATCTAAAACCCAACTACAAAAATTAAAAATTATAACAGTACTTGTATATAATATTTTATATAGTAATATAAAAATAATTAAAAAGAAAAATATCCTGAAAGAGTATAAAAATTTACGTCATGCGATATAGGTCATAAAATCCGTTATAAATATTAGTTTTTTTATGACATCATTTTATATGCTATCTATACTATAGCACCCGAGGTAAGCAGACGCAACATCAAATTTGTTAAAATCTGATTAGTGGTTTTGGAGCAAGCTGGGCGGCAATAACCACACTAATTGGCAAGCTTATGCGTTGAGCCAGAAAAATTACATGGTCACGCGTCACATTGTAGTAGGTATCTACCTCATGTCCAGCCACCCTTGCTCCAAAACCACTAATCAAAATTGTTAAAATCTGATTAGTGGTTTTGGACCAAGCTGGGCGGCAATAATCACACTAATTGGCAATGCGTTGAGCCAGAAAAACGCCAGCATTGCATGGTCACGTTTCACATTGTTACCTCATGTCCAGCACTCAGCAGGTGCTTCACGACAGCTTCTCCTAAAATTCCGTGGCTTTTTCCTGGCAAGGGAAATATGACCAGTATATTGGCTGCATTGCAAATGCAGGATGCTGCGAATAAACTTAGCACTAGCCATACTGTTTTCTCCATTATATCTGAAAAGAAAATCAACATTACTTTAAATAACATCATTGTTAGCTTTAATAATACAAGGTTACATGGAACAGTGGTCCTAAGCCGAAAGAAGGTCATTGTATTCATCATCATAATCATTTCAGCCATAAATAATTTTGAATACAAATAACAAGATAGACAGACGACCTAAAATAGACTGCAGGGAAACGCTGGTTACAGGCCGCTTCAAACCGGCCTTTTTGGAGATAGATGGGGGAGACCTATGTCCAGCAGTGGACATCCTATAGCTGAAATGATGATGATGATGATGATTACAAAATGTATGATGTCAGTCTATGTAACGGCATTTTGGCTTCGCCGGTTTCTGACCAGAATGCTATTAAAATCGCATATATAATACAAATCGTGATATAATTATGTGTATCATTTGTTTATATAATTATGCGTTTTTCTTATTGGGGTGGCATAGTCATTGTAACATGACAAAACCCCTTTACAACAAATAAAGATTAAATAAAAAAATACGTAAAATAAGTTTTACCAACTTTGCTTACTATCACTACTAATTAATTTGATATTTATCGAAACCTGAAAAACACAGTGACGATACGAGGTTTATCTTATAGATAACTTTGTTGAACCAATAGCTAGCGATAAGTTATCTATGAACTATAATCTATGAATACATATCTAAGGCGTTTGACACTGTGTCTGTTCCTCTTCTGCTCCGAAAAATGGCGAATCTGGGAATACGAGGTCTAGCACTGGATATTTTTAAGAATTACCTCACCGGCAGGAAGCAATGTGTAAAAATTGAGAGATAATACATTAATACATTAGCTCCGATAAAGACATCGTGTACGGTGTCCCACAGGGAAGCGTCCTGGGACCTATTCTATTTATCTTGTACATCAATGAACTGTGCAAGCTTGTGATCCCAAACTGTGAAATATTCACGTACGCAGATGACACTGTTCTTCTGGTTCATGGTGAAACTTGGAATGTTACACAATGTCATGCCGAGAGTGCACTGCACATTGTCATGACTTGGCTGACCAATAACATTCTCACACTTAATATCGACAAAACGAAATACATTGCGTTATCTGCCAACACAAACTCGCAACCAACAGGTGATTTCTGCATCAAGGCTCACACTAATAACTGTCAAGAGGCCTCAGACTGCTCTTGTTTTAGATTGACGCGTAGTAGCGTAGTCCATTCACCGGGGAATATACAGACACAAATTATTTATTGGTGAGAATGTCATGACGCCGACAGAAGTCAAATTTTTATTTAATTCCTTATAAATTATTATAATTACTTTGAAGACTTCCCATAGATTCCTAGAGATTTTTAATCGGTGATTGCTCGGACCAAGACAGAAAACTGCATGAATAAACCTTTGCCTACAATGGCTCCGAGTCGTGGTCGTCTTCGGCGCATGTACAAGCAAAATTAATTTTGATGGACAACTGTCATCCTTGACGCGTGCTGTACATAATATTGATGTTTTTTTGAGTAATTTTTTTGTAGATATATATTAGGTATATGATTTCATCACCACTATCGCCTCGGCGCGATGATGAAATTTTCCATACGCCCGTAGAAGATTCCAGGCTTTTGTCGCCTCCGCCGCACCAACAAGATCGGCGTTGCAGGCGACAACTGCCCCTACATGAGGATGACGAAGACCTGCTTAGACCATCTCCAGTAGTGCCTAACTTGAGTGTGACTTCACGACGGGATACGGCAACTTGTGCAGATAGTCAAATTTCAAAAACTGGTGTCAGTGTATCGTCAGAAAATTTAGTAAAGTGCAACCAGTGCTCCCAGCCACGTTTCTTTAAAGGCAACCGCGGCCTCAAAATTCATATTAGTAAATCTCACCGTTCGACCCAAAATTTCACAAATGAGTTTAATGTTCCTAATGAGAACATACAAGACTTTGGAAAACTTTTAAGTAACTGCAAAACAAATCTGCCGGTAATAAAAAGAATTCCGCGTGGTGCACGTATTAGTGTAGCCAAATGTCTTGTCGACGACATTAGGAATGTAATTTTACACAACTCTACTCAGGCCTGGGAGCATTTATTGTCTTTTCCGTTCAGAATTCTTCATGTTTCGAAAAACCAATCTGATCAAAATTCCCTCACGAGTAAAATAAAACAAAATTGTAAACAAAATTCAAGCTGTCCTGATATCTCTTTTGCTTCAACTAATCAAGATCGGTTCGTGCCTTCCTCCACGTCTTACCGTCTAGTAGAAGACAAACTTAGTGAAGGAGATATCAGAGGTTCAGCTAGACTATTATTTTCAAGCGATACACTGGCACCAAATAATCTGGAAACCTTGTTGGCACTGAGGGAAAAGCATCCAGCCTCAGCTTTTAATCCAGATCTTCCTTTACCTGATGGCATTACTGAGGAAGATGCTGTTACCGCGACTGTAGAAGACCTTTCGTCTGCGTTAGCATCCTTCCCCAGTGGCTCAGCAGGTGGCCTCGACTCTCTTACGCCGCAACATTTGAAAGACTTGACAAGCGCAAGTTGTGGTGAGATCGGGGATTCCTTGCTTAAAGAGCTCACTTCGCTTGTAAATTTAATGCTAGCCGGTAAAGTAAATGACGGAATAATTGAAATATTATACGGGGCTAACTTATGCGCCCTTCTTAAGAAGGATGGTGGCATAAGGCCGATAGCTGTCGGTACAGTGTACCGTCGCCTCACAGCAAAAGTTTGTGTAAAACATATCAAAGAGTGCCTCTGTAAGGAGTTCCAACCATCACAGCTCGGATTTGGATCGCGCGGCGGCTGTGAGGCGGCGGTACACGCCCTAAGAACTTATTTATACCATCAGAAATGTGAAGTTCTGCTGAAGGTGGATGTTAAGAATGCCTTCAATTCTGTTGATCGAAACACCCTTTTGGCCCAAGTTAAAGACAAAATTCCATCTATTTACAATTTTATTTGGCAATGTTATAGTAAACCCTCCAAATTAATGTACAAAAACAATTTGCTGTCTTCAGAATCTGGCTGCCAGCAAGGTGACCCCCTCGGACCAGCTATTTTTGGCTTAGCTATCCACCCTATCATTCAAAAATTAGAATCCAAATTTAACGTATGGTACCTAGATGATGGTACTCTAGGAGGCGACTTAAACACAGTATATAAAGACCTGCAAAATTTAATCACGGAATTTAATGCAATAGGTCTCGTACTAAATTTTTCCAAATGCGAACTCTTTATTCCAAATTCGTTTTCAAGTCAAAAAAATGAGACAGTAAATCTTTTTGAACAAATCGCGCCTAATATCAAAGTGCTAGATAATCGCTCACTCCGCCTTCTAGGGTCACCGATCCTAGATGAGTCAATACAAGATTTTATTGACGAAAAAATTCAAAATTTTCAGTCAGTTTCGGACCGCCTCCAAAAAATAAACACTCACATGGCTTATTTTATTATTCGATATTGCCTTTTTGTTCCAAAATTTATGTATTCTCTTAGATGTTGTCAGCTTTGGAATCATCCTTTACCTTTACAACAGCTTGACAACATTCAAAGGGATACACTCACCACCATACTTAACACACCTTTCGACGATCGTACTTGGAGGCAAGCCTCATTACCTGTAAGGTTTGGAGGACTCGGTATTCGCAAAATTTCTAGTGTATCTTTGCCAGCTTTCCTGTCGTCAGTTTTCAGCACTCAAAAACTGGTAAACACTATTTTATCGCCTACACTACAAAATTCAGAAATCAGTTACCTTACTGACGCATTGGAAAGCTGGAAAATAGCTTGTCCGAACCAACCGTTGCCCAAAGCTCCGGCTTCGCAGAGACAGTGGGACGGGCCGCTCTGTGAGATAGAACGTCAGAACTTGTTTGATTCTGCAAGTTCTTCCACAGAGCGCGCTCGTCTACTTGCTGTTACGCGGTGGGAATCGGGGCTTTGGCTACATGCCCTTCCTTCCAAAAACGTTGGCAATCTTTTAGATAATAATACTTTCCGAGTAGCCGTATCCCTCCGTATAGGTGCCCCTTGCCAAGTCCCTCACCGCTGCTCTTGTAGTGAAATGGTGGACAGGCACGGCCACCACGCGCTGTCTTGCGCTAAGAGCGCAGGGCGCATACCGCGGCATGCCAGCCTGAATGACATCATCCGTCGGGCTTTCGTCAGCGCCGGCGTCCCGTCAGTTCTAGAACCTAATGGACTGATGCGGGACGACGGTAAGAGACCCGACGGGATGACCCTCATCCCATGGAAGATGGGGCGGCCTGTAATATGGGACGCTACATGCGTCGATACATTGGCGCCGTCTCATCTTCCTGGGACATCTTTTCAGGCTGGAGCTGCCGCGACTAAGGCTGAAAACCTCAAACGGCACAAATATAGATTTTTAGACAGGGTGTATATGTTTGTGCCGTTTGGGGTCGAGACCTTAGGACCGTGGGGGCCGGCCGCCCATGATTTATATAGGGACTTGGCCAAACGCTTGATGGAGGCGACATGTGACCGGAATGCTGGCGCCTACTTTGGTCAAAAAATTAGCATTGCCATCCAACGTGGCAATGCTGCCAGCATTCTGGCCACTTTTCCCTCCACCGAAGGGCTTTTAGATTAGTATTTTAAATGATTTTGATAATTTATTGTTCATTTTAATTTGTATATAATAATTAGGTAGTGATAGTTTTAGTTCTTATTATGTAAAATTATATTATTATTTATTGGTGAACTAGGTATATAATATACACAATATCACACGTCAAGGTTGAAAATTTAAAAAAAAAAAAATAAGAGATTATATTTCAAAAAACGCACAGCACAATACTTGCTTACACACACACATTAGAAATAAAAAATAATGTGAAACACATGCGATAAAATCCATTCAAGGTTTTTAATTTCAATCTAATTCACACAGGCAAGCCGACGTCAAAATCCTCTTACTTGGCGCGTAATTAAATTAATAGATACAATATTTCATAATAATACCAACCTAATAGCAATTTCGTATGATTCACTCACTCAATCACAAAACACGTTATGCCTTCCAATGCAACAAACACGGAATAAAAAATTATATTCAAGGCGGTGTAGCCTTGAGCATAAGGACTGTCTGAATGATTCAACATAAAATACAACACTATATTTTGTAACATAATATATGTATAACCCAACACAGTGAAGTAACTACGTGTATGTACCTAGTATTGAATGGGCAAAGTGCATTGGATAATAGATAGAGTTATCTGATAAAGGTAGGTACACGAATATACCAAGCAAATAAGATAAACCACCAATCTAGGTAAAAAATATCAGGTACCCTTTATTAATTCACCTAATATTTATTATCCTGTATTTCATCTTATTCATGGGTCTAGCCTGGACATTTATTAGGCATTGGTGGAGCCGAAACCAACACTAAGAGGCCCCCTTGAATACAAAAATACAATTATGGAATGTGTATAAAATGGAATATGAAACTATTGTACAGTAATACTATAGGATTAAAAAAATCTGGGCTATTGAGGTGAACTACCTGTGGATAGGAGAAAAGATCTATGATGAAAATTGAGATACGGCACCTGCTTTATATTTGTAGGGTAATAATTATTATTATCAACCGACTTCAAAAATGGAAGGCGTTCTCAATACGTTGTTTTGTATGTTTGTTATCTCAGAAAAATATTTCCTCATTTATGAACAGTTTTTTTTAAAAATGTATATATATATATTTTATATTTTTTTAATTTTATTATCTTTCAAATTAATCCCATAGATTTTTATTAAAATCTATATTTTTTATTTTTTTTTATTATTCATGTATTTATTTTCTTTCTTAGATTTAAGTTTTTTTTACAATAAATATATAAAAACAAAATATTATAAAAAAAACCTAATCCTAGGGTGCCGCCGGCAGCGGGGCAGGGCCCAAGCTACCGGTGGTTAGGACTGCAGAGTGAGGAACCTCCTGACAATACGTGCCGTGTCAAGGATTACCGCCTTCTGCATCTGACCCTTGACACAACCATCTAGCGAGAGCCTCTTAAGGTGTTGGTCGAGGCTCTTCGCCGTTAACCGTAACCGTATAAGACCGTTCACCGATGCGACTATCGGGACAGTGATCGTCGAGTCAACATCTCACATGGCGGTAACCTCGTGAGCCAAGTCAAGGTACTTGCTGAGTTTGTCCTTCTCGGCCATCACGAGGTTCTCGTCATGTGGGATGGTGATGTCAACGAGCACTGCCCGGCGCTGGGATCGGTCGACCAACACGATATCAGGCTTATTGGCGACAATAGTCCTGTCCGTGATGATAAAGCGGTCCCAATAGAGCAAAGCACGACCATTTTCAAGAACTGGCGCTGGTGCGTACTTATAGTACGGCACCTCAGACTCGGCAAGGCCGTATCGAAGGGCAAGTTGCTGGTGGATGATCCTGGCCACCTGGTTGTGCCTGTGCAAGTACTCGCCGTTAGCAAGATGCGAACAACCGGAAATTATATGTCGGAGAGACTCTCCAGGACGGTGGCATGCCCGACAGATGTCGACCGTACCGTCCTTCATGATATATTTCCGATAGTTGTTCGTCTTGATTTATTTTTAGTTTTTTTTTATATATTTTATATTTTTTTATTTTTTTATTATACTTTCAAATTAATCCCATAGATTTTTATTAAAATCGGTTCTGTAGTTTTGACTTTTATATCTAACTACTTTTATATATATAACTGGGAAATTCGTTTACTTGGACGACATAATATTTTTATCCAAGTAGCCGAATTAGTGAATTTTATTTATTAAGTAAGTAACTGACATCAAAAAAGGGCGCTCCGACGCTTCCTCTGAAAGCCCCCTGCTTTCGAATTGAGGTATATTATTCTCTGTCGCGTCTGGTTTACATACTTGGCAGATTTAACTTACAATCTAATCAGTCAGTGTACGCAGTATTACGTGCGACAAACTTATCCGTAGACTTAGGTAAAGGAGCCACTATCGTATTTACGGAACAAAAGTTACAACTTCTTTTGAAATATTTTTGATCCCTGACTTGGCTAAGTCTACAGATAAGTTTGTAAGGCTGAAACAATATTTTAAAGGGAATGTAACTATGACGTTGGTGGTGAAATTGAATTGGTACAGATATACCTCAACCTCTGGGCGGTGAACGTGAGAGTTTTTATGCACTAGTGCACAAAAAACTGACATTACTATACCTGCACTTTTATAAAAAAAAAAAAAAAAAATAGAAATGCGTTTGACAGCATCTAGCACCACTCAACACAAGAGCATAAAAACAGTTTAAGTCTGCTCACACCGGAGCCGGACATAAACAACGACTTTACGAGCAAGTGAAAAAAAGAAATTTTTGTCTTAAAAACCATTTAATTGCAAATTGATTAGCAGTAGCTTAGTTAGTTTTCTTTTTAGTATCAGTCTTTTTGAAAAACTTATCTTTTAGAACATTATAGAAGAATCTAACAGCAAAAACAATTAATATTATTAAAGCTAGAAGATCGAGATACATTTTCTGGTACAAGGGCACCAGGAGTGCTGGAGATCGCATGTGCGGTGCTCCGCGAGTCTTCACCACGTGTTCCACCCAGTGGACTAGTTCTACTCCAGGCTTGACGGGGCGATGGTGGAAGATGAAGGAAAGCTGTTCCACTTTCTTTTTGTATCTGTAAGATTACGCCAATATTAGAGACTTCTATGATAAGTACTAAAGCCCATTGCAGACCATGCGAAGTAGCTTGCAAGTACAAGTAGCATGTACAAGTAGCATGTACAAGTATCATGTACAAATAGCATGTACTAGTAGCATGTACAAATAGCATGTACAAGTAGCATGTACAAATAGCATGTACAAGTAGCGTGTACAAGTAGCAAGTACAAGTAGCAAGAACAACTAGGCGTTCAAACGTAAATAGGCCACTCGCGCGGTGACGCGCACAACACTCGTGCGAGTACGTACTCGCACGAGTGTTCGAACGAGACTAACGATGCGCAGTGGGCGTCACCGTGAGCAGGGCGGGAAAACAAAGCTTCGCTTGTACAAGGACCAGCACGAAGTGCTACTAAGCACTTTCACTGTCACTTGCACTAAGCGATCCGTTGCAGTCGATGCATAGTAGGCACTTACAACTTGTACTACGCCCGGTCTGCAACGGCCTTTTGTTCAAGTTCATTGGCCAACCTAAATCATCATCACATTATCATTATCAGCCATCTTCCCACAGATGGGACACAGGCCTTCTCTCAGAGAGAGAGAGAGAGAGAGAGAGAGGATGAGCCCTAATCCACCATGCTGGCCCAGTGCTTGTTGGTGAGTATCATAATGCTTGGTGAATACAATAAATTTTAATAATAGACTTGCATTTGACCGCCAAGGAGCACGAGTACGAGAAACCGATTCCTCTTGATTTGAAGACACCCAGATTGTAACTATCAGGGAACACTCATTCAGGCAGCGCATTCCACAGACTAGCAGTTCGCACATATACAATTTTATGGCTTTGGTTACGGAACCCATATGCATGTCTCCACACGCTCTTGGCTAGTTATTTAGAAATGAGTATGTTATGCTACTTACTTCGGATCACCAAGTATTTCCTCAATCGCCGCCTTAAGCTCATCAGCGACGGAAAGTGAATTGACAAGGTCTATTTTCTTCGCAAAGCCTTTGCTGACAGCTCTGTCGACGTTGTTGAACTGATCTACGAAGACAGGGATGCCGATGACGGGCACGCCGTGGTGGATGGCTTCCGTTGTAGAGAGTAGGCCACCGTGGGTGATGAACAGCACGCAGTTTGGATGTGCTAGAAGACGTTGAAAAAAGGGCCTAGTTAGTTACCTAGTTAGTTTTTAGGGTTCCGTGCCCAAAGGATAAAAACGGGACCCTATTACTAAGCATACGATGTTTGTCTGTCTGTCTGTCCTACCTATTAACGGCTATATCTTTCGAACCGTAATAGATAGCTAGTTGAAATTTTCACAGAATATGTAACGTTACGGCGGATTAACTAACAAATAATAAAAGTAAAAACGAAAAAGAGTTCCCCATACAACAAACGTATATTTTTTTTCCATATATTCTTATGCAAAAACGATAATACTCACAAGCGTCAAACTTGGCACGGTTGTAGTACACACTCTAAAGTATAACATCAAATAATAAATAATAGCCAAGTGCGAGTCGGTGACAAATTTCTGTTCATTACTAAATTATTATACTCGAGCGCCTGTAGCAAACTGCGTAGCAAATTACTCCGACGATTGGAACGCGTAATAATAACTGGTAATTCAGTTACTTGGACAACCTTACTGTACTTGTATTTTGTGGTGGTACTGAACCCTCAGTGCGCGAGCCCGACTCGCACTTGGCCGCTTTATTTAAGCAGACGGGCCGCCTGATGGTTAGGAGTCACCGTCGCCTCTAGATACTTGTAACACCAGAGGCATCACAAATAAGCTAATGTGTTAGCAGTATTAGCACGATGAATGCCAATGCTTATTTATACGTTGAATAAAATAAACGTCAGCCTTTTATACTTAGGCGTCACACCGATCATGCGTTCTGGTACGATTTTTAGATTTCTTGACCCAGTGTAGCTCAAATATATTTACCTAGTATACTCTGTTGAGGTGCCCATTTCACCATGTGAACATTGTCCGGTAAATTTGTCTTATCTTCTTCGAACTTCCATATGACCGTCTGCTTCAATTTCCCAAACATGGCGATGAGGGCTTCTTTCATGTCTTCTGGCAGATCCTTGCTCTTTAACAAGGAACCCATGCTGAAGTAAATAACACCGTTCTTTGCATTGTCCATTATTTTCTTCACATCCTGAAATATAACGGTTACGTTCTTTAATTATTTTTTTATAGAGCCAGTGACTTTATTTATAGACAAAATACAGACTAACAAACAATAAATATCTAAACCATTATGTGTACAAAAACAGTCAAAATGCGCACAGACCGTTGGAGATCTTAAGACGATATCGACTGACTTTCTGTTGTTTTGAAAGTCTATCTAGAATTATATGGAAATCAGAACTATGAATAAGGTGTCATATCAAAATTGAACATATTATCTAGGTTATGAATTTAACCGAAACACAATTAACGTAATAATTTTCTAGATAGAAAAAAATTATGAAAATGATATAATACGTGATATTTTTTTGGACTGGTCAGGGAAACCATCTCTAAAATGATGTCAATAATATCAATCGATATAAATAAAAAATATCAAAAGAAAGAGCATATCATTGAGAACGAAATCAATGTGATTTTTTTATATTTTCAGCTGTAATTTTCCCACTAAAAAATAAAACCTAAAAAAAGTTTTTCGACGTTTGACAAACCAAATGGAATGGATGGATGGAGTTAAAATGCTTGGTATTAACTATTGAATCGTTGAAAATGTTTTACGAATAAAGTATGAAGATGCGAGATATTGCTCGGTCTGTTATATTATTAGTGAATCTGAAGTTTGTTTTCTTTAAAATGGGTTTACGTTTAACTACTGCACTCAAGGTTCAAGGAGACCACGAACCGGAAGACGCAGCGTAGGTAGGCCTGGAACTAGATGGACCGAAGACATTGTGAGAGTCGCGGGCATCCAGTAAATGTAAAAGGCAGGCTGTCGTTCAGTGTGGAGGTTAAAAGGGGAGGCCTATGTTCAGCAGTGGACGTCTTCTGGCTGATGATGTTGATGACTCTAGGTTGGTTTCTAGCAAGGGATCTCCTCAAAGGTTGAGGTGCGCACAGACACAAAAAAATCATAGGTATTTTTTTAAAGCTTGTTTAAAAAAATGGTTTGTTTACTACATAAATAAAATAATCCGCGATTAGTCCCGATAAAAATATAAAACATGTGTGCAAATCATCGAGATACAATACATATAGTATCACAGTTGTGCCAAAAAATGTCCGAATCAAAACTTGGCGTATGCTACAAATTGCGCAGGCTTTTTGGTTTTACAAGGTAACTGCGAGCTATAAAGCTCTGGCATCGCGCGGCGTAGTCGGATATGTCATAGCGGACAACTAACGTGAACAATATGCAAGTGATATAACATCTAAATTTGTGTAAATGTGGCATTGTGAAGTATATAATTGATACAATGTATGTTTTCACTGAGATCGTATAGGAATTGTATCTCGATGGTACAAATCGCAAAAGTTTTAAAATATTTACCTACCCCTGATAAAGGCTCCACATTTTCATCAACATGGAATCCTCCAACAGCAATGTAATTGACTGGCAGCCTGTATGCTTCACCAAACGACACGTGTGAGTTTGCGATGATCAAAGAAGCGTTGTGTCTCAACTCGTGAGTTGAAGGTGGCTCCATTCCTCTTTCTTTTATAAGCGGGGCTATCTCACTGTTGTATAACTGAGAGTCGAAGTACCGGAAGATTCTGAAAAAACACCGCAGTGGAATTTGGATAAAAAATACATAAATATGAAATAACGACTTTATTATCATTGCGTATTACTCTATTACAGACCCGTTCACATTAATAATAGGTAATAATGTAATATAATAATCTAATCTAATGTTTGTAATGATATACTTTCAGATTGTCCCCATAGAAATTTCATCAAAATCGGTTCAGTAGTTTGGGTTTTAAATCAAAATAAATGGGAAAATATGTTATCCAAGTAAACTAAATTGCGTATATACTGATTCTTAAGTCAGTTTATTTAATTGATAATTAATAATCCGCCTCTCACTTGGATCCCAAAAATTACCTAGTATTGTTCTGATTAAGCGAGTTATAAGGTTTCAGTATTTTTTCAATATACTTTTTTTTACATGCATCGCTCGAAGAACCTATAACCGATGGGGAAGAAAGTTTCTTGAGTGGAGACCACGAACCGGAAGACGCAGCGTAGGTAGGCCTCCCACTAGATGGACCGACGACATTATGAGAGTCGCGGGCATCCAGTGGATACAAAAGACAGGCTGTCGTTCAGTGTGGAGGTTAAAAGGGGAGGCCTATGTTCAGCAGTGGACGTCTTCCGGCTGATGATGAAGTGCCTTGATTATCTAAACAAAATACAAGCTAACACTAACACTACAAATACAGTTAGACTGCCCATAGACCGTTGAAGGTCTAAAGACAATCCAAATGCTCAAGCCCACTATCAGTTGGCAGCGTACCCAGCATGTTGGCGGCATGTTTATTGTATTTAATTGTTTTACTGACGTACGAGTAAAGTAATACCAATCGACATTGATTTTATCAAAAATCTAGACTGGATTAGTCTAGATTTTTGATTAAAAAAATGGATTTTGCTGAGGATTAAGATTAAATTGACTAACAATTTGATTTTCTTCCGTAACTTGACCAAAACCTGATTTTGTCAAAACCTACGACATATAAGTACATAAAAAACTAATTGAGAATTAAAAACCATTCTCCCTCTATGAACTCGGCTAAGAAACTTACGTCTCTTTATAAAAAGTGACCTTTATCTGCGTCCAAAGCTCGAAAGCTCTTTGCCAGAAGGTAAAAGGAGGAACCTTTGGTGATATAATGTCGCTGGAATAAGCTGGATGGAGAGCTTCGTCTATACTCTCCATGAGAATCCAATGAGGTTCCAACGAAGACACCCATATGAGAGGGGCGTTATAAAGTTTTGCTATCCTGAAAAGAAAACAAACACCGTTTGAACAGCCTGTTGGTTATCTATGCTCTTATCTCTAACTCTGCTACAAAGTGGATTAGGGCCCATCCTGATTGGTCTAGTTGGTAGTGAACCTGCCTTCTGCACTTAGGGGTGTGGGTTCAATTCCCACCTAGGGCAAACATTCATGTGATGAACATTTGTGTTTGTTCTATATCTATCGGTGTTAATATAAATATTTAAGTACGTATTTAAAAACCTGTATTGTGTATGTATATCAGTCTCTGGCAGCCATATTACCAAGCTTTGCTTAGTTTGGGGTCAGATGACCGTGTGTAAAAATGTCCCGATAATTTTATTTATTTATCCTCTTTCTCTCTCTCTCTCTGAGAGAAAGCCTGTATCCCAGCAGGCTTAGCAGGGACAGTGGACAATTTGTCTTTCCACAGTTGTTATCTCGCGAGAATGAGGCAGACGTATCACTTTTCTAGCTTTGTCACTTCTCATCATCATCATCATTTCAGCCATAGGATGTCCACTGCTAAACATAAACCTCTCCCATCGATTTACAAAAAGACTGGTTGGAAGCGGCTTGCATCTAACGTTTCCCTGCGGTATCTGTTAGGTCGTCTGTCTATCTTGACGTCCCACGTTGCGCTGACCGGTCCGTGGTCTCCATTTGAGAACCTTGTCTTGTGTGAAGTTGTGTGTTTACGTAGTGTGTTTATTGCTTCTACGCGCGGATAAAAACGTTTGAAAAACAATTTGTCCATTGACCGTGCTAGGTCTGGGGAACATAAATTAAGAAGAGTTCCCATTAACCACCTCTCGGTTTCATCATCAGACTCCCTTCACCAAAAGGGTATTTGACTGTATTAATAATCCTTGAAGATTAATTGCTAAAAACTACAAAATCAAGTCCTGATTTTCAGAAATATACAAGATAAAATTATTTTTTATTCATTACAAGACTTTACTGCAAACGCTCATTAGGTCGAATGTTGTTATTATGATGTCACAAGAAAGTAATATAGGCAAAATTTGTACGGCGAGTAAGAGTTTGTTTGCTTGCTTGTGACGTCACTGAAGTCACGTAGCGTGAAGATTTGGATACATAGTTACAAAGTTAAGCTAATATAAGTTAATCTTACCCGTTATACGTTATCTCGTTAACGGACCAATCTGCAACAACGACGTCAAAATGCTCATTGGGGTCGTGGAGTAACTTCTGGACGTTTTCGTTCAGAATAGTCCATTTGGTCATCATATGTAAGCCAGCTAACATGAACGCATGACCGATGCTCATTGAAGACGAGGAAGATTGGAGAGATGAAAATGACAATCTATTTTCTAAAAAAAATAAAATATTATATGCTGATTATAAAGGTACTACCCAGTATGTAAACGAGCGAAAATAAATTTAATTTAAAGCTGTAAAAAAATACTGTATATGACTTATTGAAATACTAAGTGGGCGAAAGACTGTGAGTGTGGGCGAATACAAGTATTGAAAATGGCTCATATTATCGTATTTTTTTTTTTTTTTTTTTTTTTTTTTTTTTTATTAAATATATAATAGGTATGCAAAATGTTTACTATAATGTCTGTGGGTTTAAAGTTACGTAATAAAATATAGAGAAATAGGGCGTGAAAATAAAAAGCATTAAATTTTTCTCCTTACCTGGTACCATGTCAAAGTTGCTGGTGACATCGATCTGCCTTAACTTTGGATGTGTGTCATTCTTTAAAAACGCCGTTATGTAGGTAACCTGTGAAATAAGAAAATAAAATTAACAATAATACTAGTTGCGCTCCGCAGTTTCACCCGCGGGAGTGTTCGTAGCATACTAAGTAACTGGATAAGATTTCCGGGAACCAGGGTAGTCTATCTCACTTTCCAGCCCTCAAACTACGTCATAATAATCATCAACTGCCATCTTCATTGAAGTTTGGAGGTCAGTAAGCCAAACTATTTGAATATCCGATACTATAGAATCCGAAACGTGGATATTCGCCAAAGAAACAGAGTCATCGACATAGCTGTTAAAATTTGCAAGTTGAACTGGCAATGGGCAGGCCACATCGCTCGAAGAACCGATATCTGATGGGGAAGAAAGGTTCTTGAGTGGAGACGAGCTGGAAGACGCAGCATAGGTAGGCCTCCCACTAGATGGACCGACGACATTGTGAGAGTCGCGGGCGGGTGAATGCAGATGGCAGGCTGTCGTTCAGTGTGGGGGTTAAAGGCGGAGGCCTATGTTCAGCAGTGGACGTCTTCTGGCTGATGATGATGATGAAACCAAACTTTTTGCGATCCCATGATGTCTTTTTCAGATGCTGGCAACTCAATTCGGTTGATTTAATGTCCGGCGACTCTGCCATGATGACTATATCATCGGCAAAACGATGTTGTAAAGTATTCACCATTGAGGTTTATGTCGAATCCGTTCCAGTCAAAGAGCTTAGGTACCACTTCGTTGTCGTTTGCCTTTAAGAACAGTAGTGCAATCTGTGCAATTACCGTTATTTTCGATCGTCAAATTCGATAAAATGCCATAGAATCGATCATAATGAGTACTGATCAAACGGCATTTTATCAAATTTGACGATCTATATAAAGAACGGTAGGTACTTGCACTGCAGATTATAATTATATTTTTCTGATGTTGTAAACTTATATTACTCTGACCTCATGCCCAGCATTCAGAAGATGTCTGTTGATTCCATCTCCGAGAATATTGTGGCTTTTACTGATGAGAGGAAACATGTTCAAGATTTTCAACCCATAGCAGATGTGAAAGGACGCAAGCAGAACAAAGACCAGAAGAATTGGTTTCCCCATTTTCTGAAATCAAGTTAATAACGTTTTTCTCCATCATGATATTTAATGAATATATTATTTAAAGAACACGCTTCGAGAGAAAAATAGGTAAGGAATAGTTATTATGCATGTTGTTTTTTGGTTGCAATTTTTTTTTTTATTTGTATCTTTATCGTTCTTACATTATTATCAAAACAATATTTAATTTCCTTTTTAATTGCTTAAAATAATAAAAAATAATTGCAAAATGAAATTTAAATAGTGAAATTTGAACTAGTGAAATTTTAATTAGCAAATAGCTTTACCATTTATTTGATATTTTAAATAATTATATATTTTAGAAATTAATTTGAATACTTCTATTTTTTAGGGTTCCGTACCTCAAAAGGAAAAAACCCTTATAGGATCACTTCGTTGTCCGTCTGTCTGTCTGTCCGTCTGTCAAGACCCTTTTTCTCAAGAACGCGTAAAGGTAGCAAGTTGAAATTTATATTAAATACTTGAGTTTACGGTTTCTTTCGGCTGTAAAAAATAAAAGTTGTAAGTCAAAGCAATCAAAAGATATGAACGTTTATGTCGTATATTTTGCGATTTTACAGGGGAATCAAAACCTATAGGGTACTTCCCGTTGACCTAGAAACATGAAATTTGGCAAGAGGCAAGGTCTCATAGCACATAATATATAGGAATAAATCCGAAAGTTATAAATTTTAAATTATATAATTTAAAAATAATTATTTTGCTATTACAAACTTACATTTTGTAGTTGGAATGTATCGAAGAACCTTATTGTCAACTACAAACTTAAGTTTGTCTCTCAATATTTTAATTTCAGTTCGTTTTTTTTTTCCGTACCTCAAAAGGAAAAAACGGAACCCTTATAGGATCACTTTGTTGTCCGTCTGTCTGTCCGTCTGTCTGTCCGTCTGTCTGTCCGTCTGTCAAGACCCTTTTTCTCAAGAATGCGTAAAAGTATCAAGTTGAAACTTATACTGAATACTTAGGTCTACGGTTTCTTTCGGCTGTAAAAAAAATAAAGTTGTAAATCAACGCAATCAAAAGATATGAACGTTTATGTCGCATATTTTGCGATTTCACAGGGCAATCAAAACCTATAGGGTACTTCCCGTTGATCTAGAATCATGAAATATGGCAAAAGGCAAGGTCTTATAACACATATATAGGAATAAAACCGAAAGTCATAAATTTGAAGTTATATCATTTAAAAATAATTATTTTGCTATTACAAACTTACATTTTGTAGTTGGAATGTATGGAAGACCCTTATAGTCAACTACAAAGTTAAGTTTGTCTTTCAATATTTCAACTTTAGTTAGTTTTTTTATTGGTCCGTCTAACGGAACCCTCAGAGAACGAGTCCTACTCGTACTTGTCCGGTTTTTTTTTTACAATAGATAGGCTTGCGCATGGCCGTCATCTCGCCTGATGCGGTCTACGATGGAGCACGCTTGCCTAGAAGAAAACGATTCACTCTCGACTTGAAGACACCCAGATTGTAACTGACGAGGAAAACCGATTCAGGCAGCGAATTCCACAGACTAGCAGCTCGCACAATAAATGTGGAATCAAAGCGCTTCGTTCGGGTTTTCGGAATGTCAACCATAAAACAATGTCGATTTTTCGTGCCCGCCCTGTCGGTGCAGTCCGATAGAAAAATGGGGCAGGAGGAAATTAAATCATGCAGATCTTCTTTATGAACATTCTATAATTCTTTTGAAGAATGTCCTTGAACTTGTTAGTATTCATCACCATCATTTCAGCCATAGGACGTGCACTGCCAGACATAGGCTTCCCCCATCGATCTCCAAAAAGGGCCGGTTGGAAGCGTTTTCCTACGGTCTGTTTTAGGTCGTCTGTCTATCTTGTGAAAGGACGTCCTACGCTGCGCTTACCGGTCCGTGGTCTCCATTCGAGAACCTTTCGGCCCCATCAGCTATCTATTCTGCGTACTATGTGCCCTGCCCACTGCCACTTCAACTTGCTAATCTGGCGGGCTACGTCGGTAACTTTGGTTCGTCTACGGATAAACGGAATTTTACGGTTACCGTATTAAAATTTATCAAATTTATTGAACCAAATTTTTTAAAAATTGCTTAATTAGCAATATCTGTTTTCAAACTTAAAAAGACTTACAAAGATAAATTAGACACATTACAAATATTGTTGTTTCTCTGAGACTGGCTGGCACCTCTACTAGTAATTAAACTGTGCTACTGGCGCCAGAGCCCTCCGTGATGACTACAATAACTTAAGTCATTG
The DNA here is from genome assembly GCA_914767915.1 of Agriopis aurantiaria. NCBI lineage: Eukaryota > Metazoa > Arthropoda > Insecta > Lepidoptera > Geometridae > Agriopis > Agriopis aurantiaria. Next base: position 3,806,396 of record OU612001.1, on the reverse strand, counting down.
TATGTAAATGGCTTTAGTTGAGTTTGTAATATTATGACATTGTATTACTGAAAGAGTTTTTGGTTTTATTTTAGAATTTAAATAGAAACATGCTTAGCAAGCAAACATGTTAATTAATTATTATAGTGTGTGTGTGTGTGTGTGTAAAAAGTGTGAAAGTTGTGAAAAAAATTAATTATATTACGTATAATAAATATAATAATACCTAATAATTTTTATATAATTTAATAACCCAAAAGGGATAAAAAAATAATTAAATGAGTTAATTACATTATAACCTCTTATTCCTTTAGGTAATGCCTAAAACTCTGTGACCTAAACCAGCACTTCAGTCACGCTTCTCATGCACGACGTGAAGTTAGCGCTCGAGCGGAGCGAGGGTGCGAGCCAGTCGTTTTTACCTTTTGACTTTTATTATTTCGCCGTAACGTTACATATTATTATAATTTATAGAAAATTTCAACTATGGCTGTCTACTACGATTCGAAAGATACAGCCGTTAATAGGTAAAACAGACAGATAGACAGACATCGTAAGCTTAGCTTAAAAGGGCTTAGCTTAAAAGGGGCCCGCTTTTACCCTTTAGGTACGAAACCCTAAAAAGCTAACAAAATAATAATGATAGTTGTTAATAGCGACATCTACTCAAAATACTAGGAACTATTTTGTGTTATGGCTGTTGACACAACTGTATTCTAATAAAATTTTAAACCATTCAACCTTTAAATTGAAGATGGTTCTGCCACTCCACGATAGATGGCTCCTTATCCGTCTGTAAAATTGCTTTTCTACTCAATGACAGATGGCACTAGCAACATGATAAATAGTTTTGATTTTTGTGCAATTATTAGAGTGTTGCGTAATGCCTTGCAAATTAAGTGCACAAATATATTATTTTAATATTATTAATTTATCTACATGTAAGCAGACAGAAAATCTTAAAAGTCTTTTTTTAGGATGAAAAAGCTGCCGACGTCCATATAGCGACAAAATAAGCAAAACGAGCACTTGGGGTCCCATTCTGGGACTCGTGGAATTATATTTTCGGTAACTCATAGGTACTTATGATTTTTCTAACAAGACACAGTGACCTAGAAATTTTCGTGCGCCAGAATAGGGTCCCGAAGGTATGCATCACACACACCCCATAACAATAATAATTATTACAGTGTCAATTCAGGGCCCGTACTAGCTATCTATGCTACCTCTTAAAAGCTATTCAATTTAGATGACTGCGGAAACTACGTGAAAGTGAACCTTATTGCAGCGAGATACGGTTGACGATCGCGTACCTTGTCGCGGTCACCTAAAGATTCGCGTTAAAAAGGTGACGGCATTACAAGGTATCATAAAAATACGAAAGTTTGTTTGTTTACAGATCAACGAAACGAGATGACTTTTTTGCATAGAGATCTCTATCGTCACAGAGTATTTTTTATCTCGGAATAAAAAAGATTCACTAAAGGTAGCTTTCCGATCATGGCAACCGCGACCGCGACCGCGACCGAGCGACCGCGAACAGCAACCGCGGCTGCGTCGCGCGACCCACTGCTCAGTATGTATTTATATGGAATGCTAAAAACTACCGCATGTAAGTAGTACCTACTGTGTAAATGCCTACTAATTTTTCTCTCTCTAAGTCTAAACGCAAACCGGCTCATTTATCAATCCCGACTGACTCAGATTGGCTTTTTCATCAGTCTCAGTGATTGGACAGGTCAGTCTGATAATTATCTCTCATTAGCTCGTTTCATTTGGAGATAGTGTACATACCTACTCTATTTCTGTGGTGACTTTAATTATGTTCGTATTGACCTACCCGCAATGATCTTTGAAGCTATAGATTTAACTTCACACTAATATTATGTAGAATCTCACTAATCCGGCACTTTAGTACATCGGCACATCCAGTATTCTTATTCGAGATGGGGGCGATAAGTCCTGCACTGACGTCCGGCTTGGGGTGTATTGTGCATTTCCCCCTACCAGCACCTACCCGAGCCAACCCTACCCGAGCCAACCTAACTCCTTGAAATATTGGAGTGAGGCTCTGGGGCGCTGGCACAGTTGCTCCAGTGTCGTAGATGGTAGTGTAAGTAATGATGATGAAAAGCAGTCTAACTGTTGTGGTGACGTGGATGAAGAAGGCAATGGATTCTCATGCAACCCAGTAGCGAATCTTGGTTCTTCTGTGGCTTCACAATGCCACAGCACATGCTCTACAGTTTCGTTCTCTTTCATGCAGCCATGACACTGTGGACTCAGTGCACCATGACTGTCCATGGCTCCTAGCTTATAGTGCTAACACACGTATGGATTTGGTTGACGGACCGCCGTCCAACCAACGGGAGAGAAGGAGTAAGAATATCATATTTCCCTCTCTTTCTCTCCCGTTGGTCAGACGGCGGTTGAGGTTAACCAAATCCATACGTGTGTTAACACTATTATACAAGTAACTATTCAAATTGCAGTGACCGGTTATGAGGCCTACTAGAAGGTGAAGGTCCTGTCGATGCAACTTCGATAGATTGTTAGTGATCTTCCTGTCAAGAATTGGGATAGCGGCTTTAGCATGCATAGTCATCCTTCTTGTCCCACAGATAGAGGGACTTCATAAACACTCGCGACTGGCATTTGACTGACTTGATCCGAGACCATTGAAATACTATAAATATAGAGTCACAATCGTGCCAAAAATTTCCGAACCAAAACTTGGCATACGCTACAAATTGCGCAGACTTTATGGTTAGTTTTACATGGTAACTGCGATCCGACTACAACGCCGTGCGATTCCAGAGCTACGATGACATAGCGGACGTTAAACACTATGCAAGCGACATTACGTCTAAATTGGAGTAAATGTGGCATTGTGAAGTATATAATTGATACAATGCATGTACTTGTATATTGACGCTCGGACGTTTTCTGACTGTTTTCACTGACATATTGTGACTCTATAGGAATTGTATCTCGATGTCCGAGACCCAAATACGTACGTGTCATTATGTGCATGCGCCTGTTAACGCTTGTTGTATGAAGTTTGCCTTCTGTACCTTGTACGCTTTCCTTTACATTGCTGGTTTGCAAAATTCTAAACCACTAAAACAACAACTTTAAGGCAACCAATAAGGTTAAACAACAAGTTTATGTTTAAGAAAAATAATTATTGGTATTCCATTGTGTATAAATAGCATTCATAGTCGTGTTTTGGCTTCGGAAGCTTTTCCCATGGACACCTAAAACCGAAATACACTTATTCACTGACTCAAGACGAAATCTCGAAAACTACTTGATCTATGAATCTGAATGAAGGTACATTCAAAGCGGGATGCAGAAATCCGCTAAGAAAGGATTTTGCAAAAGGTCCGAATCAAAGGGGGGTTGAAAGTTTATGCAAAACTCTTTACTTACGACGTCCCGTGTAACAGCTAGTCTATACTAATATTATAAAGAGGAAAGATTTGATTGTTTGTTTGCATTGAATAGGCTCCGAAACTACTGAACCGATTTAAAAAATTCTTTCACTGTTGGGAAGCTACACTATCCCCGGTTGACATAGGCTATAATCTATACCCGTGCGAAGCCAGGGCGGGCCGCTAGTAATAGTATAAAGAGGAAAGATTTAGTTGTTTGTTTGTTTGTTTGCATTGAATAGGCTCCAAAACTACTGAACTGATTTGAAAAATTCTTTCACTGTTGGCAAGCTACACTATCCCCGGTTGACATATAGGCTATAATCTATACCCGAAGCTGGGGCGGACCGCTAGTTTTTTATAAGTTCAGTTTTCTAATTATGTATTTGAATTACAACTATCAATGATATTTTAGAGCCGGATTGAATAGGTATGTATTCTACCTCATGACTGCAATCTGACTTTACTTCCTGCAATGCGATTCTGATATAAACTCACTTCTAGTGACAGCGCGGATTCAGCGCTGTGGACGAAATCGGCATTCAGAAAACTCGAAATTGTCGAATTTCAAGATGGCGCTCTCAAAAGTGAGCTCATGGTCGAGTTCGGTTGCGAGTTCGTAGCACTCATGACGCGTTTTGTATGGGATGACAGCTAAATCGGTATTCTGAACGCTTCACTTAGGCTGCGTTCCAAAACAGGCGAATTTCACCCGATGAGAGTGAAATTCACTCGATGCTGGTTCCAAAACACCTCGTGGAATATTCCCCTAGTGTTTTGGAACGCCTACGAGAGAGTAAAAATTCAACCGGAAGGTGAAACAAATCACTCGACAAAAATCGGGGTTGAAATTCACTCGGCTGTCAGAAACAGAATATGACAGTTACACTTATGTTCGTTTTTGTCACGATTTTAGGTTTTTATAATTTTAAATTATTGTAAGTGTACGTGTGGTGTACGTAAATATAGTCGTTTTTCACACAGTTATTCTCATAGTTTATACTACCATACTACGCTTCGGTAAAAGCCAAAGAGGATATAAATTAGCCAACGTAAAATATTTTCTTTGACAAATTAAAGGTACGTAATTATGTTCCACTGAGTTGTTCGTATTTTATTTCTAATCTATGACTTAATTACTTCTTAATCTATCGCCGCCGTAACAAATAACCTTAGTTTGGTTGTTCGGGCGACTGAATGTGATGTTATGGTCCCCACAACAAGAAATCACCAAGCACAAATTCTACTCTGAATCGAACCACCATTTGGCTTAGTGAGAGTTTTTTTTTGGAATAGTGATGCCATGACTTATCGTAGGGCTTTGCTCCGGATGCGATTTTCGTCTCCGGGGATATTTTACCGGTTTTCATAAATCTCCAGAGAAATCTCTGGATATAACCCTAAAAAAATCTACATGTTTATTTTCAATGAATACTCGAAAATAATCAATTACAAGAACAAAACAAGGTAATGCAATAGCTGTAGCCACTAAATACAATGAAATATATTTCTACTCCATCTATTTTCTTTTTAATTGGTCGAATTTTGAACAAACAGTGTTCTTATCTATACGAAAGAATCGACAACTGATCGTCCATAATGAGAAGAACACTGTCAGTGACGCCCTAAATTAGAAATTGTGTATAATTGTAGTGGCAAAAAGACAAAGATTTTTTCGAACAATTACATAATATCTATTCTTTGCAGAATCTATAATTTCCAGTGATTTTCCAGTTTTTTCGTCGCCAGAGCAAAGCCCTAACTATCTCTAATCTAAGTATTGCTTTGTTGAACGGTAATCCATTGAACTTTATTAACAAAAATCTACATCGATCACAAATATTATATGTAAGTAAGTACCTACTCTTTTGGGCCAAAATAGCAACATATTGCTGTAGAATTTCCTATGAAAGCTATTGAGGAAAGGAACTCCCTCAGTTTTAGAAGTTTGTTTGTTTTCAGACCATGGAAGTGGAGGATGATTTGGATCAGTTACCACCTATATGTTTCGAACCGACTCTAAAAGATTACAAGCTTGCAGTAGATCACAGTGGCGCCCCATTAATGCAGGACGGCAAACTAGTGTTAGTTGATTCATCAGGTAATCAATACAAAAAAAAAAAACTATTTACATCATATTCATCATTAACATACCTGAAGAGCTCTTATTTTTTTGTTGGTTTATTGGGAACAAGCAATATGAAAGAGATGCCATCCCAAGCTTTGGGTCGCCCATAGATAGCCCGTTGGTCCAGTTGGTAGTGAACCTACCTTCTGAGCTTGAGGGTGTGGGTTTGATTCCCACCTAGGACAAACATTTATGTGATGAACATTTGTGTTTGTTCTATATCTAGTTGTTAATATCTATTTAAATATGTATTTAAAACTATATTATATGTATGTATATCAGTCTCTGGCAGCCATATCACAAGCTTTGCTTAGTTTGGGGTCGGATGACCGTGTGTGCAAAAATTTCTCAAATATTTATTATTTATTTATTTTGTAGTACTTGTATTTGCTCGACACTAAACAATTTATGCTTTTTTTAAAAGCTTTCCTTTAGATTTACCTTAAGTAGTATATTATGGCAACAAAAGAATGAGAGGGGAGAGAGCAAACAGTATGAGAAATTTAAGAAATCACAACTCGTCACAGATGAGTATATTTGTATAATGTGTCCACAGCTCACCTGATGTTAAGCGACGATTTGATACATAATTTTGGCACAATAATTCTTAACAAACCCTCATATACTGATACGGTTTGTTCATAACAAAAGGGACGTTTTAATTTCAAAACATCTTCCCTAATCTTCATTAGCTAACATGGATATTTATGTTATCAAAATAAAAATGTACAAATCAAAATTTTCTGGTCAAATAAATCAGTCATATTAGCAGGGAATACTAATTATATCAAATATGTGTATTACTAAATATTGAAATTTTTACAGATGAATTAGTAGCTGTGTTGGACTGCCAAGCAATAAGAGACTTTTATGGCATAGGTTCCATGCAATCTACCCAGCAGTCACCCAATACACACCTGCCGACTAACTCCTCTATCACGCCCCAGCCACCTATCACGCCCCAGCCATCTATCACGCCACAGCCACCTAACACGCCCCAGCCACCTATCACACCCCCGCCACCTATAACACCCCAGCTTCCTATCACGCCTCGGTCCCCTTTTAAACAACCACGCTACAACCAGCTTCATAACAAACAACAGTTAAACCAGTTACCGCTTATCGAGCCATCCATAAACCATCCACCAACCAGCCTGCAACCATTACCCAGCTCACATCCACCATTCAGTCTGCCATCCACCGCTTCCTCCCAGCCAATGCTTGAACAGACTTGCAGAAAAGGCAAAATACATTATTTTATTTTTGTAGTGCTAGTATGAGGATTGTTTCGTATTCATCCTATGATGATTCGTCCTATTCTGTATAAGTTCTAAACTCACCCTAAACTTAAAAAAACATGCTTCTAACTCAGCGACTTTATTTTATTACCAACTAGCTGTAGCCCGCGACTTCGTAAGCGTAGACTTTCATATAAACTTTCCCCTTTTTGTCATCCTTAATTTGGCCCTTTCGTAAAATCCTTTCATAGCGGACCTCTACACCCCATAAGGAATCTACCTGCCAAATGTCAGCTTCGTGGGTCAAGATGTTTTCGAGATTTCGTGATTAATGAGTGAGTAGATGAGTAGATGAATTTCGCTTTTTTATATATATAGATAACTGATACTGATGAAATTTGCCTTGGACTTATTGTTTTATTGGTTTAGAATGTTGCAAACCAGCAATGTAAAGCGTGCGCGCAGAGCAGGTCGTTCATTGGTCTGTAGAGTCAGCTGATATTTTATTTACTTTACATTGCAAACATTAAAAAAATGAGTTTTTTTTTGGTATCATACATATCAGCAATCATCAGCACTATAACCAGTCTTCGTTTTCGGACGCGTTTTCTTACACTCTGTATACTTATGATGAATATGGTACAATCCAATCTTGAGTAGCTTAGTATTAGCATGTATTAGGTAGCTTAGTATTGATAGTAATTATGATTGATAATAATCGATATTTTGTTGATTTGAGTGTCGTTTATTTATGCTTACCATCTTTTTTTTACAGGACAGTCGAGGTGGACTCACGCTGCCACATTATATCTAATAGAGCTGTGGCGCCAACAACGCGAAAGATTTGAGAATAACATTGACAGGAATGAAGTAATTTGGGAGGAAATATCAAATGAAATAAAAAAAAAAGGCCAGGATTTCTCCCCACAGCAAGTGGAAAATAAATTTAAGTATTTAAAAAAGAAATACACTGATTGTGTGGATACAAATCGAAAATCAACTGGGGAGCCTGAGCGGTTTTGTAGCTATTATGAGGAGCTGAATGAGTTATTTGGGAGATCTCCACAAATTCATCCCCCAGCACTAGCTGCAAGCCGATTGCTGAACGTCCAAGAAAGAAATGGTATGATGAAAAAAAATACATGTTTAAGCTATTCTAAAAATTACTACAAGAAGATTTTGAGAATCAAGTGTGGAACAATAAACCCCAATATTAATGACTTTGGTACTAAGATTCTTAACAATAATAGAGAATGTTTGTTTGATGCTCTTCTAGATAGACATCATTCTCTTGCCTCTTCTGCTGCAATGCAGGAGTTTATATCCATTTGTATTAAAAAAAGATAGTAGTTCTGGGAAGAGTCCACATAATTTAAACCTTGTCCGTCTTACTACAAAAGATTTAGAACGCTTTAGACATGTGTTTAACATATTTTTCACAGGGAAACAACTGCTAAACACATGTCTAAAGCGTTCTTTAATCTTTAGTAGTAAGACGGGACGTGTCTAATTCTAAAATTTTGTTGTATTTTTTTTTTCAGTTTCTTGTGAGAACTCCAGCCCGGGTTTAGGTAGTATACATTGTATGTAGTGATACTATTATAAGTAAATAAAATAAACTAAACACTAACTAAAATTTTACAGAACAAGAAAGTGAGCAGAATCTCTTAGAAGCACAAGAGACAGGTGGTCTAAGTACGGAGTCTTCAACCCAAGGTATTTTTACTAGGTTTTATTTAGTTTCCCATCTCCAGTTAGATTGTTTTTGCTTGTAACTTGAACTGTACCTATATATTTTTTTTAAATAAAAAGTAGCCTAGGGCTATTATTAGGCTACATCCAAATAGTGCAAATCCTTAAAAAAAATTGAACTGATTTTTTTTTTATAGTGCCCCAAGGTCCGAGAAGACGTACCAGAATGGAGAGAACCGTTGGACGCTGGGCAGAAGAATTTCGTGTAGAAGCACGGCAGCGAGAGGAGGCGAGGGCACGGCGCCATGAAGAGTTATTACAAATTTTGCGAGACAGTAATGCTCTATATGAGAGGCTGACAGAGCGCTTAATTGAAAAATTATAATTTTACCTTGCCCTGTTTAACTAACTGTACATAATATCTATGTGTTCAGTTGATAACGAACCTGTTAACTAAAGGGGTTCGTTAACAAAATTACATTGTACTCAGAAAGTAGTTGCCTTGATTTAAATATGATTGATGAAGATGATATGATTGAAGATAAAAAAAGTTGAAATCTGAGTTTGCTTTTTTAAAAACATGTCTAGCAAGTGATTTATTTAAAGTTCCACCATCTGAACTAAAAATGTCGGGTTGACAACATAATTAGTGTTGATTAAATCAAGTATTATTGTAAGTAATAAAGATAGTCAAATTATATTTTTGTGGTTTTTTTTTAATGTGTAATCGGGATGACATAAATATGAAACACTCAAGACTGGTGACTACTTCATTTATTTAGCAATCGAAATGAACAGAGAGATAGCTTTTATACACTCCCCTCATAGGCTTGGCGAGCTTGGCGGCTGGCTGGCTGTCATTCGTAGTTTCACAGGCAACGTCGCGTCCGTTTTGTTACACTCGACATCCTGCAACAATTGCTCCCGCAATTGGGAACAAACAACAAGGTTTAGTTTCCTAAAGGAACTTCTCTAAAGCTGAAATTAAACTGAGTCTTCGATTGAACCTTCAACGATAGCAGGGTGGAATAGATTATCTATACAGGGTAGAATTCATACAGGGTGACTTTAAAGTTAAGTTCCAAAGTTAATAAACAAGTTCGTTAGCTACTCTAGTATTCCCCAGTGGCTAGCTTATTGACAGTGTGTTCTCAAAGCTAGGTCCACAAGCCCCTCCTTCGCTTGTGGAGATGAGACACTTCCTTAGACCTGGGCATCTCTCTCCCACGAAGTGGGGAATATAGCTTGAAATAGGGACAAGAGGACATTATCTTTTAGCTAGCGAAATGTCTAGTAAGTCTGTTTGTTCCTGAGTCATCTACTTGTCACCGCCAGTGTGGGGCTGGCGGCGTTGGTGGTGGTAGAAGACCACCTGTTTCTTTGCGAGAACCCACAGGACTTAATGTATAAATCCCATAGGTACTCTATCGGAACATAAAAAGAGTATATAAATAAATAGATAACTTATTCCTTAAGCACACCCTACATTATTACAAACCATATGGTACCCAGAATCCTAACTGAGGTAAAGAGAAAACCTATCCTTAAAAAAATACAATTATTATCTTTTGATCGCCGTGACGTTTATAGGTGTAAGTATTTTGACCTTCGCCTACCATCAACACTCTGGCAAACCCCTCTGTACCTATAGTTTCATAAATATTTAATGGATAGAAAGTGACCGTAGGTATTTGTTAAACATTTGATTAAACACAAGTACTTTACAAATGGTTACTAGGATTATTATCAACTATAAAATCTGTAGACAAACTTCGCCAACAAGATTGAAAAATACCCATCTTTATGTAAAAGGTAAGTAAGTAAGTAGGTAAAACTTTCTAGTAGACAAAATCTATGTGAAGATGTCAACATCTCCCTGTTTTAGTAGAGATCTATGACTAGGCGACTGCTTTACTAGGCTTAGTAGAGAAAATCAGGCTTTCTTTCGCCAACTGAGGATTATTAAATTCTTAACAAAGTCAAAAGGCTTGGCGAGCTTGGCAGTGGCATAGCATGAGGGGGTGTGTCGTGGTGGCTGGCTGGCTGTCATTCTTAGTTTTGCAGGCAAAGTCATGTTCGTTTTGTTACACTCGACCATCCTGCAGCAATTGCTCCCACAATTGGGAACAAACAACAAGGTTTAGTTTCTAATAAATTAACAATGTGTTCAGTCTGAGGGCGACTACACTACTGGCAATAATAAGGGCTACGGGCAACATTAAGGGCTAGTGGTAATATTAAGGGCTAATGGCAATATTAAGAGCTTCTAACAATATTAAGGGCTACTGGCAATATTAAGGGCTAATGGCAATATTAAGGGCTTCTGGCAATATTAAGGGCTTCTGACAATATTAAGGGCTACTGACAATATTAAGGGCTAATGGCCATGGGCATGTTCGTTTTGTTACAAATGACAAAATAGTACTTATGGCTAATTGTTTACAAGATTTTTTAAATAATCTCGTTTGCTGAGTGCAGCAGTTGAGGATTGCTCATTGATAAAATCTTCATGAAGAAGTTCAGTATTTTCAATTTCGTGTATTTGCCCTTCAATTATGTAGTTTTCGATATCCCGTTGAGACTCATTCATGCTTCTCAAGCACAGATTGTGTAAGACACATGATGCCACTATAGTGGGTGCTATCTCGTCAGTCCTAAACATAGGAAGATGTTTAAGACGTCGGAGTCTACCTTTAAGCAGTGCAAAAGCCCTTTCTATCACTTGCCGTGTCTTTGATAACTTTGTGTTAAAGTTTGTTTCAGCTTGTGAAAGGTGTCCGAAATTTTTATAAGGTGGAATACACCACAACAACACAGGATAGTAGGCCTTGTCACCTATTATATACTCATTACCTTCAAACAATTGAGATAAATCTCTGTAAAGAGGAGAATTTTTAAAAACTCTAGCATCATTTACTGAGCCCGGATAACCTGCAAAAACATCAGTGAACAGAAGTTCTGACGTACAAACTGCTTGTAGTTGCATGGCATATTTCTTTTTACCAGTACGGTAAGCTGCTGGTTGTTCTTCTGGAGCATCAATTTCTATGTGACATCCATCAATTGCTCCAATGACATCAGGCAAACCTGCTATGTCTTGAAACTTACGTTTAATATGTTGTTTTTCTGATGTTGATGGCCAGTAGATTATTTGAGGTGTCAATTCGATCAAGGCTTTGTACACCCGGCGAAAGCAATGGTGCAGTGAACTTTTGCTCATACCAAATTGTTGACCGATTGACCTGTAACTATCAGGAGTAGCCAGTAACCATATTACTGCTAGCATTTGTTTGCGCGGGTGTATGGTTTGTCTCCCTTCGTCACCATGGCGGATCAAAAGTGGGGAAATAATATTTTCCAACTCATTTGCCGTAGCAGGATGCAGTCTGAAATGACTCTGAAATTCCCTATGGTTAAATTGTGGAACGATAACTTCTGTGTAACCATATAGCTGAGGCGGTTGACGTCTGTTGGGGCGAGATCGATTGTCTGCTTCTAATCCTATCAGTTTCAAAAGTTCTTCATCTTCAGAATCTGTGTCGTTTTCTACGAGTGCCATGGTTACGCTTTTGATTGTTTTAAGTAACTCTTGAGACAGTTTGATGGTGGCAATAACTATTTCTCGTCTATTATCCATTTTAAACTCAAAACTATCACCTTGTTATATTACTTTTAATTTTAATAAAAAATAAACAACAAACAAGCAAGTACCGATCACGTATATTTGAGGTTATAGTAGTATATTCCTTGATTTATGACAATTGACAAAATGTCAAATCAATTGTACTAATCCTTATTCTGAATGCGCTCGAGATTACTTAGGTCACTGTCACACTTAAGATATTCACAATGAGACAGACCGATACTAAGATAATCTCGAGCGCACCAGAATCATGAGGCGTTCCAAAACATAATTCACTCCGCGTGAATATTACCCGCAAAAGCCCAGCAATGCGATTCTGATATAAACTCACTTCTAGTGACAGCGCGGATTCAGCGCTGTGGACGAAATCGGCATTCAGAAAACTCGAAATTGTCGAATTTCAAGATGGCGCTCGCGAAAGTGAGCTCATCGTCGAGTTCGGTTGCGAGTTCGTAGCACTCATGACGCGTTTTGTATGGGATGACAGCTAAATCGGTATTCTGGGTGTATATAATGTACAACATGATATTTGCCAACATGATAATGTACGGGAAGGAAAGCACAGGCAGTAATTCATGTACAGTGATTCCAAATGTCATGCTGTACAATCCATGTCGTACAATACTGGCCGTCAAATATTGGCTCGTGTCAATAAAGTACGGGAAGGAATGCACAGCCAGGAATGTACAGCCAATAATCCATGGACGTGGGAAAAGTCCACGTTTTATTGGGCTGTACATTATTATGCCGTATTTTATCATGTTGTGCAATACGGGCCGTGTTTTGCTGAAAAAAGCCGAAAATGTACGACCAATAATGTACAACATGTTAAAAGGTGGCATCTTCCCGTATTGGCTAAATTCCTGAACGGTCTCTGCTCTTATTGGCTGTTGAGATCGTGAGCTCTGTCGATTCCATGCTTCGTTTGAACGGGAAAGTGTGAGATAGTCACAGATTAACTACGGAACTCGTACGATATAATATACTCTATGGAGTGGAGATGTAATAAAAAAGCTTAAAAAAGACATGGCGGATCAAAACAAATTATTAACAACTATGTTTTTAGTAGTAGCGCTTTAGCAAAGAGAATTTCCTGTATATTACTTTACTCTTTGATCTAACGCTACGCTAAGATCCGGGAGACTTGTACGCGCAGGAAGATAAACACTTAAATCATTATGGAAACTGACGTGGTGTTTACACATTTTATTTATATTACACGGGAATTACTCACGTAAGATTAAGCTGGTTACCGGTTACCTGGATACTGAGCTGGATCACATTAGAGGTGTGCTGTATAGCAACGGGTATAAATGGAAGCAGAGCTGGCGTATGACAAACACGACGGCCGGGACATGTCGGACACCGGTAGAGAGCAACAGCATATTTGCCCTATGGTAAAGCAGTGACGGACAGTATCGGAAACTTGTTACGCCGGAGGTAAAGCATCAAGACGATCTTCCGTCCTATCGGGCAACTAAACCAGCGGCTCCGCCTTCAAAAGATAGAGACCCATTTCCCGGTATTTATATGATCCCCTGCGAATGTAAATGTTGTGTTGGCGAAACAAAGTGGAACTTGTCCACGAGACTCACGGAGCAGATACGTTCCATGAAGAAGCTCGACACCAACGGTTCCGCGGTGGCAGAACTTTCTCTAAGCTCCAGCGCTCAGCATTATTATTAGAATCGACAGAGCGAAAGTGCTGGCATGGGAGAAATTCTTAGTGCCCCGGAAAGTCAGAGAAGCCATCGAAATCAATGTCCAACCTTCAATAGGGATGGAGGATGGAACCTACCACTGACTTGTCTTCATGGAGTTCGTGGGAGTTCACACAGGAAGATTCGAGTGGAGAAGAGTTCCAGTGCGCGCCGGCGCAACATATTTCGATACGCGGCCTACCCCGATCACCCGATGGGGGGTGCACCCGATCAGCAGCTGTTGTGCGCACCGTGTGGCAACCCGTAGTGCAATGTGAGATACAGCTGCGCGCGCGCACTCACCTTGAAAAAGACCGCCTAATGCGGTTGAAACGGTCTGAGTAACCGGCTTAATCTTATGTGAGTAATTCACGTGTAATATAAATAAAATTATGTTTTTGCAACGAGATACAATACATAATAGAGTCACAATCGTGCCAAAAACTGTCCGAACCAAAACTCGGCGCACGCTACGAATTGCGCCGACTTTTTGGTTAGTTACAAGGTAACCGCCATCTAACTACAACGCTGCGCGATGCCAGAGCTACGATGACATAGCGGACAACATTGAATACTATGCTATGATTAAATACTCACTGAGAGATTGATTCTATAGGAATTTTATCTCAATGTGTTTTGTTAATAGTTTATAGAAATATTCTACTTATTACTAGTCCTTTGGAGAAGGGGAACATACCTCATTTTAAAAAATCTTTCAGATTGCCTGGTTAATGCGACGCTTGACCAAAATTCTGGCGTGTTTCTGGCTCAACCCATAAGCATTGCCCAATATTGCCATTCAGCATGGTAATGCCGCCAGCATGCTGGGTACGCTGCCAACTGATAGTGGGCTTGACCATTTAGATTGTACTTAGACCTTCAATGGTTTATTGGCAGTCTTAACTGTTTTTGTAGTGTTAGTATTAGCATATATTTTGTTTTGTAATGGTTGATCTGGTATATTAATAACATAGTGTAAAAACATGTCCTTTTTCAGTTGCAGATTTGAACAGGCCTGGGGGAAGCGACCAATCTAGGTCAAGTGTCAACTCCTAGGCATCATGATGGATAGAATTTAGATTTCCCTTCCTGCACATGACCTACCACCCACAGAGCCCACCTTGTCCACAGTATGGGAAGGACACCGCCAGAGGCACATACCACGGCGCCCTGCTCCAAGACATCATTTATTTGATGCTGCTTCAATATCCAATTCGGGTTAGTAACACCATTTATAACTCAAGAATGGCTGGACCGATTTTCATGATTTTTGATTTATTGGAGTTCTCTCTGCCCCGAATAGCAGAATTAGTATCGGAAAAATGGAAGAACCAAACAAAAAATATGAAATAAATCAGTTTCCCATACATTCTGTATGAAACGCATCGAGATACAATACAATACATAGTCACAATCGTGCCAAAAAAATCCGAACCAAAACTCGGCGCGCGCTAGGAATCGCGCAGACTTTTTGTTTAGTTACAAGGTAACCGCGATCCGACAAAAACGCCGAGCGATGTCAGAGCTACGATGACATAGCGGACAACTAACGTTGAACACTATGCAAGCGATATAATGTCTAAATTGGTGTAAATGTGGCATTGTGAACTATACCTATAATTGATACGATGTATGTACAATGACGCTCGGATGTTTAATGCCTGTTTTCACTGAGAGATTGTGTCTCTATAGGAATTGTATTTCGATGATGAAACGGCAAGAATTGAAGTCATAAATTGTCATTCTAAGTCAAAGGAGGTTGCTGTTGATACCAAGGACATTGCTTTAAGGAGGCCTGTAACGCAGGTGAAACCGCGGGAGCGCAGCTCATCTATATTTGAAAAAATGAATCCCTATTTACATTGGACACGCCATAACTTGAGAACGACTTCTAATACTTTGTAGAAGGTTCTAACGGAAAGAAAAATTAAGAATATTATGCAGAAAATGTTAAATTTCGGAAAATTATACGACGATTTTACGGACAGCAGTTTTATCTTTATTTTTGAACATTCATAGCTAAGACAGGACAACGGTTGTTGGGTCAGCTAGTTATTTAAAAAAGGCGATGTGTGTATGTATATACCCTATGAATTCCAAAACGTCTGGACCAATTTTGACGGGACTTTCACTGGGAGTAATATTATAGAGTAATCCCTGCGGGCAAAGCCGCGGGGCGCAGTTAGTATATTATAGGTGTTATCTGCACTCAAATCTGTAACATTTTAACTGATTTGAATGAAATTTTGTATGGAGAGACGTTTTATCCCTAAAAATAAACAGATCGTATAGAACAGCGGGTGAAATCGCGGGGACCATCTAGTAAATTATAAAACGTGTAATGGTTAATCTATACTAATATTATAAAGAGGAAAGATTTAATTGTTTGTTTGTTTGCATTGAATAGGCTCCAAAACTACTAAACCGATTCGAAAAATTCTTTCATTGTTGGGAAGCTACACTATCATATCAGGTGACATAGGCTATAATCTATACCTGTGTGAAGCTGGGGCGGACCGCTAGTCTGTTATATTATGACATAGTCAAAACTTGTGCTTTTTCAGTTACAGATTTGAGATGTTGGGAACTAATAGAACCTTTCCCACCTACACACGATCTATCACATCACAGCATCGATTCCGGGAAGCCTGCACGGCCTTCCTGGAAGAGACCAGGTGGTTGAACTAGCTGCAGCCGGTTAACGCAATAAGGGCCTATGGATGGCCTAGTTGCGAAAAATGCCCGCTCCACTACGCTGTCGCTGCCCGAGACAGCCAGCCCCTCCCATCGCTGATGGTTTAAAGAGTCCTAACTATGTCATCTTTTAAATTTTTGATAGGAAGTGTCCTTTTTCCATAATATCGGTGCGATATAATATATTATCATGATCATGAACACATGATCATTTGATCAACTGTACTCAAGTATAAACTGTACTTCCAAACAGTTACTACTACTACTACTTAACGTTACTTCAAAAGTTTGCAACAACTATTATTTAAAACTGAAATCTTTCTAACTGCACACTTATAAAAATAATACTTCTTTTTATAACCCAGTAGTTAGCATTTGTCGCCACGACGTAGCAGACCTCTGCATACCATCAGCGATAAGAGTGCGAGAGCTACTGCGTCGTCACACTGAAAAAGAACAACAGAATCTGTAGGACAAGAAAGATGACTGTAACCATGCTAAAGCTGCTTTCCCAATTATTGACAGGAAGATCACCAACAACCTAATGAAGTTGCAACGACAGGACCTTCGCCTGATGGTAGGCCTTCCAGTCATTGCAACTTGAATAGTCACTTGTATAAAGTTGTATAAGCTGGGAGCCACGGACAGTCCACTGTCGTGGCTGCATGAAGGAGAACGAAACTGTTGAGCATGTGCTGTGGCATTGTGTAGCCACAGAAGAAACTAGAATCGCTACCAGGTTGCAAGAGGCATCATTGCCTTTTTCATCCACGTCACCACAACAGCTAGACGGCTTTTCATTGTCATTATGCACACTTCCATCTACGCTACTGGAGCGTGTGTGCCAGCGTCCCAGAGCCTCACTGTACAAATATATGTACCAACATATTTCAAGGAGCTGGGTTGGCTCGGGTAGGTGCTGGTAGGGGGAAATGCACAATACACCCCGAGCGGGACGTCAGTGCAGGACTTATCGCCTCCATCTCGAATAAGAATATGATCTGTCGCCAATACAATGAAATCATTAAAAAGCATAGCTCGATGCTCGATAGACATTTTTGATTAAGGTCTACCCAGATTCAAGAAAAATATAAAAAATATTGCATTCACGGCTAATCGTGAATGCAACTAATTGAAAATAAAATTATAATTATCAACCAAATTTTCATTCTTGTAATATCATACTGCTTTTATAATACCTAATCATGATGAGTATGCACGTTTTGGGATTTATGGTTAATTTAGTTTTTTATTATAACTGTATTCTGATTTGTGTACCTCAATATATAAAATATTGAATTTCACATTTTGTTTCACTGTATAGTTACTCCCCGTTGTTGATTAGGTAGGACGTAGTTTTCAACTAGTGATAGGAAGTGTCCTTTGGCATAATAATATCGGTGCGATATCATAAGTAAAACCTCAGATCAGACAAACAAGGGAGATATTTTATTTTTTTCTTCAAAAGACGACTAACAGCTTGCTTACAAATGTCTTAGATAAACGCCAATTACCGGTCATCACGGATATAAATATAGTAATAACAATATCTAAGAATGAACACTGAGGATACCATAAATACATAATGAAAAGAAAACACAATTGAATTAGTAAAGAAAACAGTTAATAATATACAACATATCAAACCAAATCATCATTAACATTAACCAAATATCATCATTATTAGCCTATCATGTTCTCACTGCTGGGAAACAGGACAGGCATCTCATAGAGAGAGGATGGATCCTTATCCACCGTGCTGGCCCAGTGCATTTTGGTAAATGATATGTCTGAACTTTTGAGGTACTTTGACATACCAGTCTCCTAACAATGTTTACCTTTATTGTTGAGTAATGCACATTAGCCATGGGTAACTGACCAGATATTTGTGAGCCGCAGCTCAGCTTATTCTTCACACTTGAGTCAGATTAGCTCACCGCTCAATCAACTGTAATGGTCAGTGCGCTCTCTCTCTCACTCACGCGCTATCTATCGCTTTGTTTTTGTACCGTACACTCGGAGTTGCTTCAGTCAGGTCGGCTCGTTTCGCTGTTTTTAGCATGACAGAATCTAATAGTACAGTGAATGAGTGACCTAGCGTGAGCCGTGACTGAGCTACCTGTTTTACACTTGAGCGGTGACTCAGTGAGTCCAAACCTAAGTGATCTACATCTTTGAATCAGCTCAGAGCTGAGTTACCTTTGCTACTGCACATAATTTAAGTCATTGGTGCAGAGCTGCTATCTCTCCATCCTGTCAAGTTTAGGCCAGATGTGTTCACACCTGCTACACCACCATATATCTCTTATTTGTCTGATCTGAGAATAAAACAATGTTAACTAATTTATTTATTTAAAATAGTTATTTTCTTTTTTACATGCTTTTAATTAACTTGCAGTACAAGTACGTAATAATTATGTTGTCAGTCCTATTTTTAAATACCTTTAAAAATTCTAATATATCATAATCATATATATAATAATCTTTTTATACAGAGACAAAGACAAGATTTTCTCGTCAATAGAAAATCATCTTCCCTTAGCTTTCTTTTTGATTTGCAGCTGCATGTGCGCAAACAACTGCGCTGGCTTTGTCATAGTTTGTGTTGTTATTTGAAATGCCACATTATTCGACAGTTTTTCAGCATTTGCTAGTCGTTTTTTAAATGAGAGACCTTTTTTCCACAAACGACATAATTATCTCACTACGTAGATTCCGTATGTTTTTTTGAAACAGTCTTGTTTGTGTATTGTATACTGCTCTTCGTTTTGAGTTGCTGCTAGCACTGTTGTTATGATCCACTAGCACAGTAGATGAAGTGATGCTATGTCTGCCACCTGAAAAATTATTGAACAATGATTAAATTAAGATATATCTATGACGGACTACATATTTTACCATGTGAAGGGTGTTAAGGGTTATACTTTTTGACTTTTTTATTATTTCTTAATTAATTCGCCGTAACATTACATATTCTGTGAAAATATGAACTAGCTATCTATTACGGTTCGAAAGATCCAGCCGTCAATAGGTAGGACAGACGGACGTCGTAGGCTTAGTGATAGGGGTCCCTTTCTTACCCATTGGGTACGGAACCCTAAAAATTAAAAAGTTCTGGTGATTTTCGTCAGTGTTATAAAATATAATAAAAATAATTAATTTAAAAAAAACTTTTTAGAAACAAGCATTTTCGTATTACTATGTTAATGTGGAGGTAAGACGTCCACCCACAAGATGGACAGATGACCTAAAAGAGACCGCAGGGAAACGCTGGATACAAGCTACTTCTAACCGGTCCTTTTGGAGATTGATAGGGGAGGCCTATGTCCAGCAGTGGACGTCCTATGGCTGAAATGATGATGATGATGATTTTCGAATTCTTGTCAGTAAATCCTTTCATTTGATACCCATATCATAATTGCCTCATTTGAAAATATAGAGGGCTTTATTTTCAAATGAGAAGGAATCGGCAAGTGCTTGGTCTCTTTGGATACATAAATAGGTTCTTCATATGAATAATAAATATATTAATAAGGTCTGTTCCACTTTGATCACCTGGGTGATAAAAGTAGACTCTTTAGTGTCCTTTGATCAGCTGGGAATAT
Organism: Agriopis aurantiaria; assembly: GCA_914767915.1. Lineage (NCBI taxonomy): Eukaryota > Metazoa > Arthropoda > Insecta > Lepidoptera > Geometridae > Agriopis > Agriopis aurantiaria. The sequence goes on along the minus strand of OU612001.1, from coordinate 3,786,283 downwards.
CATCATCTAGATGACCATAGACGACTCGATTCAAATTATTGTTTCGGTATCTTTTGATCATATCAATATAAATAGAAATAGGTTACCTGAAGTTGCAATGATGCGAAGTGCAGGAGTAGCCATGGGTTGCCTTTTGTCACTGTCAGGCTCAGACTGTGGAGTGATAGATGGTCCTGGAATCAATATAGAACTATTGTATATTGTAGCATCATATTTCCACTTTTTCCTATAAATTTGTGTGTCCCGCAAATTGCGAATCAAACATCAAGATGTGACGTCATTGTAGGCCAGATCATGCTACTAATCATGGATTACGAATCGATAACGGTATTAATCAACTTTTAGTCGATTAATTTTTATTTGTTTACCTTTTGACTAAAAATCTAACCAAATCTAGCACTTAAACTACTAATTTACTACTATACGTTGTCTTTTTTCTTGTTATTAATCCCATTAATAGTAACTACTTTACGAGTGGTGTTTCCGTAAAATCACATCTTAAAAATTTATCGATTCCCATTCGATTCTTCATTCGGTCAAATTGGAGGATCAATGCGACGGTGTCCCCGCCTAACGTTCGACCTTGTGGGATTTTATTTTTTTGGCTCGGACCGATGTCCGGCGACTACAGGGCTTTCTGGGTCGAACGTGGATTGCCTCCTAGTCGCCCAACATTACAGAGAACAGAGCGGGCTTGCATTATATAACATTTAAAACACTTGCAGTACTTGTCGTATAAAACTTGAATTAACTTCAATCAGGAAATAAACATGAACCATTTGTTTGTTTTATCCTTCACCTATCAAGAATCTATTAATAATAGGTTACCTGAAGTTGCAATGACGGAAAGTGCAGGAGTAGCCATGGGTTGCATTTTGTCACTGTCAGGCCCAGACTGCAGAGTGATAGATGGTCCTGAAATCATAGTAGAAAATATTATGTTACTTAAATTTATTATATTAATTATCAAACCATCCAAACTGTTAAGCCCGTTGCAGACCATGCGAAGCACAAGTAGCAAGTAACTACTACACATCATTTGCGACAAACTAACTACACACTTTTTACTTAGTGCTAAGCAAAACGATGCTTAGTAGGTACTTGCTACTTATACTTGCAAATTTTGTACTTCGCATGGTCTGCAATGGGCATTAATGTCAAAGATTTCATACTATATTACGTATGTAGTCGTTGATTAATGTACTAATAGTAATTAATTGGGTATTTATGTAATATCACAGAAATTAAAATATATTTTATCATGTAAAGATGCATGGAACAGGTCATCATAATACTTAATATTATTTTGGAATGGTGTTATTATTATGTAGGTACCTGGAGTTGCAGTGATAAGGCGTGTAGAAGTTAGGGTAGGTAGATTTTCGTCATACTGCAGAGGGGCAGATTGTCCTGGAATAGAATGAAACTATGTTAATACTAAGCAGGTATAGTAATAAATATAATGTATGAATCATGTTTAAACGATTAAGTGGATTTCCAAAGTTCATTCATTTTACGCACCTGGTAAATACAGAGGAGGTGGCATTGCTAATTTAATGCATTCAGGCGTTTGTACCGATTCCTGTGTTCGTCAGCGAAGTGAATGTCACAAATCCGTTTCTTCTTGAACAAATCATAATCTGATGTTGCTTCCAGCTTTCCCCCCAACAAGATTAACCCAAGCTTAGAAACGATCAGGAAATTTGTCAGGATTTCGAAATACATGCATCACAACATCTGAAAATAAAGAAAATAGGACTTTTTGAATGTTATTGGCAAGACAATTTTATGGGATAGTGACTCCTGCCCTTTGATAATGAATATGAAGCTCCTTCCTGACAATACAGTAGGTAATATACTTATACATAATGTACACAAGAGCTTTGAGCGTCTTCGTTGAAATTTCAACGTAGACGTTCGTGTTTAATTTGAACTGCATGCTTATAATTATATAAACATTCCAGATACTGTAGGATTATGATTTATGAAGCCACTTTCAATTACGCTCTAGTACACTAAGTTTGATAAGGGTCTCTTATCTACTTACCAGTAAACTTTGCAACCAAAAGCACAGTGGTGCGGCATGGTGAAAACAACACGGAGCCTGTTTTATCGCAATGAATTCTGAGGAGACTCAATTATTCTCAGAAACTCAGAACAGGCACTCAGAAACAACGAAACAACGAAAACAAATCAATGAAACAACTGAAAAACCTAAAAAAACTTTTTATTACGAATGTTTCAAAACCAAACGTTTTTTCTTGTCGAATTCTGTCATTGGTATGTCAACATAGTGTCACTTTTGTCACATTTTTTTAAAATATTATTCGCCCATCGGGCAGGCTAAAGCCTTTCAGGCCATAACGCCTGTTCACTTTTGTCACTTACGACGAATCTAAAATAAACTGATGTAAAATTAAAAGTAATAAAATAAATTAATACTAATATAATTTTTAAAGGAATGCGTTTTATTTTGTATCGTAGAATAAAAATAAACTATTATGTTTACTACTATTATTACTATTATTACTATTACTATTATGTTTACTACTATTATTACTACTATTTATTTTCGAGTGTTAATATTTATTATTGGTGGATTATTATTAATTATAACTATAATTAAGATTGAAAGACATTGTATCCATAGTCATGAAAAATAATAAAAGCTATTGTTGAAACTATTTTGTAGATGTCAATTGAATTTGACAACCATTTTTGAGATAAAGCTATGACTCCGTTCAGCGAACCCCCGCCAGTTTAATTTATATCTTCCGTAAACGCACCCCTGACTGAAAACATATACTTGATAATAAACGTCAAAACGCCAGTTTGAGACGCTACTTGCTGTTTCAAAACGGGTGTTTTGACGTTTAACTAGCATAAGTTTTTGATAAGTATTAATCTGGATAAGTGCCGTAAACGCACTGTAACAACCATGGTAAAATAATATACTCCGGCAGGTATAGCCCACTGAGACGCCCACGTCACATTATTTGTCGGCGAGAAATAATGTGACGTGGGCGTACCGCAATGATGTCATCAATGTCATGGATACACGTACACGTGCATAAGCAAGAGCAGAATAAGTAATTTACAACAAGTTCGAGAGAGATGACGATACAAGAAACAATGGCGGACTCTCTATTTTTTTTTTGTAAAAAATTTCATGACCGTGGATTTAATGTCCTTTAGTCGTAATATTAAACAGTTTACATTGTCTTACTAGCGTCAAACAAGTCATAGTCACAGTCAGAGTCAAGCTAAGTAAGTTACGGTCAAGTCAAACTCATGCACCTGTAAAGTGGTGGAGACTTTACAAGAGGCTTCTATGGAGTTTTGGAAACAACACGAAAAGACACGTTACACCTCGTTATATCACTTGCCCACACTCGAGCACGCCTAAGAGCACTTAAAGAATAATAATTCCCCATTTAGTACACATTAACACTCGACAATACACAAGTTTAAGAAAATAATCCAACGAGCCGACATGTTTTTTCCGCGTTGGCGCCAAAAACTCGCGGACTCTCTATGATTTTCTGTGTTAACAGTAGCGAGAAATTATAATTCCCCAATATTAGTATATTACCTGTGGGAATCTAATAATAGGGTACTTGACTGTATTAAAAATACAATGCCAATTGACGTCATCCATAAACATGACATAATGAAAAAGCATATTTCATTGATTTTTTCATAAAAATATGCTTAGTTTTTGTAAAAAACGCGAATAAAATAACTGTATTTTCGACATTTGATCACGTGATCGAAAACGGTCTGTAATTGGCTTCATCCCTAGTGACGTCACACAAATCTAAACAAACAGATTTTGTATTGATATTTGCGAATTTAATGTTGTAAAGCTATTTTGAGAGCGATTTATCCAGAAATTATCACCAAAAACAGTCCGGAGGTTAAATGTGAGAAGAATGGAGAAACATTTTGTGCAAGCAGACAGCAGTAACTTACCCAAAATTAATGTATTTATGGTTGCATATTTCTTCAATAGTAATCTACGTCATTGTTTCTACGCTGCAGAACTCAAAACGTAAAAACTACAATGTAAGTATTCATTTTTAATTGTTCTCCAAGCAAAACATTCAATCAAGTTGTACAAAAAGTATGTTGTAGTAGGTGGATATCACTATTTTGTTAGGTTATGTCTTTACAATGTTTAAAAAGAAAGTAACAGTACATAAAATAGTAATGCAATAAAAACACAAATTGTAATAGAAATATATAGACTCAAATATGTACCTCAAAATGATCTTCGCACATAGAAACACTTGAATTAGCTCCAATACTTTTGGGTTCTCCACGAGCTACTTAGTTCCAACCACTTTTTGCGAGTTTTGGGGTCCATTGGAACAGAAACGAATAGTTTTTCCGGTGTTTTATGGAAGTATTTGTACATTGTGGCACTACACAACATTTATAAACCATTACTTCTATTAGAAAATTAGTGATTATCAAACTTTTGCTGCCTGGCTGCAGCTGTTTTGTTTTGTGTGACGTCAATCGTCGCTCGACCGGAGCTATGACGCAGGTCTGCGTTTTGGCGCGATATTTTTTTATTCAAACTTTAACATCGATTTATATCGCAAATACGACTGATATCCAGAAAATATAAATGCAGTATACATTAAATTATATCAGGCAATAATGTGCAATAGTTTCCCAAAAGTAGTCAAATACCCTATTCAATTTGGTTTTGATAAAATTGTGTTTAATGTATTCAATTCGTGCTTAACTTGATTGAGCGGACAAACCAAATGACAATTGAAATTCTTTTTGTATTTTATTTAATAGATTATTTAAAAAGTTGTTTCCCAGTATCTTTGTTTGTTACAATAAAGTGGCAACTGGACAGTGACATCATTGCGGTACAACTCCCAGAGTGCCAGACCTTGTTTCCTTTGATCATGGTAACAACAATCATTCTTTGTTTGTCCGTGCGTGCTTGTATATATTATTTAAATGTGAGTCGTACCGTTTACCTCACCTCCCGCGAAATCTGGCAGAAAGATATTAAGTACTGGAAGTACGCCTTACCCTCCCCGTCTCCCGTTCGTCAGTAGGTACCTATATTATTGTTTTATTTTAAAGACATCATCATCATCATTTCAGCCATAGGACGTACACTTCTGAACATAGGCCTCCCCATCGATCTCCAAAAGGGCCGGTTGGAAGCGGCGTGCGTCCAGCGTTTCCCTGCGGTCTCTTTTTGGTCTTCCGTCTGTCCATCTTGTGGGTGGACGTCCTACACTGCACTTACCGGTTCATGGTCTCCATTCCAGAACCTTTCGGCCCCATCGGCCATCTGTTCTGCGTGATATGTGCCCTGCCCACTGCCACTTCAACTTGCTAATCCAGTGGGCTATCCACCAGTGGGATCTCCTCATTTCGGATTCAATCTCGTAGAGAAACCCCGAGCATAGCCCTCTCCATAGCTCGTTGTGCGACTTTGAGCTTGCTTATGAGGCCCATAGTGAGAGACCACGTTTCAGTACCGTACGTCATCACTAGTAACACACACTGGTCGAAGACTTCCGTCTTAAGGCACTGAGGTATTTTGGACGAGAAGACGTTGCGAAGTTTACCGAACGATGCCTAGCCGAGTTGGATTCGCCGATTGACCTCTTTTTTCAAGTTGGACCTATAATAGGGTATTTGACTACTTTTGGGAAACTATTGCACATTATTGCCTAATATAATTTAATGTATACTGCATTTATATTTTCTGGCTATCAGTCGTATTTGCGATATAAATCGATGTTAAAGTTGAATTAAAAAATATCGCGCCAAAACGCAGATCTGCGTCATAGCTACGGTCGAGCGACTCATTAACGTCACACAGATCTAAACAACTGCAGCCAGGCAGCAAAAGTTTGATAATCACTAAATTTCTGATAGAAGTAATGGTTTATAAATGTTGTGTAGTGCCAGAATGTACAAATACTTCCATAAATACACCGGAAAAACTATTCGTTCCTGTACCAATGGACCCCAAAACTCGCAAAAAGTGGTTGGAACTAACAAACTAAGTAGCTCGTAGAAAACCCAAAAGTATTGGAGCTAATTCAAGTGTTTCTATGTGCGAAGATCATTTTGAGGTACACATTTGAGTCTATATATTTCTATTATAATTGGTGTTTTTATTGCATTACTATTTTATGTACTGTTACTTTCTTTTTAAACATTGTAAAGCTTGACATAACCTAACAAAATAGTCATATCTACCTACTACAACATACTTTTTGTACAACTTGATTGAATGTTTTGCTTGGAGAACAATTAAAAATTAATTGTTAATTGCCATTCAACGTGGTAATGCCGCCAGCATGTTGGGTACGCTGCCAACTGGTAGTGGGCTTCAGCATTTGGATTGTCTTTAGACCTTCAACGGTCTATGGGCAGTCTAACTGTATTTGTAGTGTTAGTTTTAGCTTGTATTTTGTTTAGTTATTAAAGGCACTTGCCCAGTAAAAAAAAATTAAAAAAATACTTATATTGTAGTGTTTACGTTTTGAGTTCTGCAGCGTAGAAACAATGACTTAGATTATTATTGAAGAAATATGCAACCATAAATACTTTAATTTTGGGTAAGTTACTGCTGTCTGCTTGCACAAAATGTTTCTCCATTCTTCTCACATTTAACCTCCGGACTGCTTTTGGTGAAAATATCTGGATAAATCGCTCTCAAAATAGCTTTACAACATTAAATTCGCAAATATCAATACAAAATCTGTTTATTTAGATCTGTGTGACGTCACTAGGGATGAAGCCAATTACAGACCGTTTACGATCACTTGATCAAATGTCGAAAATACAGTTATTTTATTCGCGTTTTTTACAAAAAATAAGCATATTTTTAGTAAAAAATCAATGAAATATGCTTTTTCATTATGTCATGTTTATGGATGATGTCAATTGGCATAATATTTTCAATACAGTCAAATACCCTATTCGACTGTTTATCCCACAGGTTTATCCTCCGTCTCGTGATTTTATAGACAACCTCTCGTGAACTTGAGTCAGACTTTGACGTTTACTTTTTTTATAATTATTATCCTAACTATGGTAAAGCTGTCATAAAACGTAATAGTTTTTCACAGATCTACTACCTATTTTGGATTTAAAAAAATAGGTTAAATACAAAAATGGAGTTTAAAGTAAACTAAAACATAGGCTCACATTTAAAAAAATATATAGTTTCAATTCATCAATAGCAGGGGATAATAAATGAAATGTTGTGGCATAAAAATGTAACATCATCATTTGTCGTTCGTTGGTCGTCGTTTTCGTCTTCGTCATTAGTTACGTTCTAAATTAGCACTTCTCCTATGCTACTTGTCCCTATTATGTGTCTCGAACATACATCCATAATAAGCTCGCTGAAACTGTGCGCTGAAAGAAGAGAAAACCTATATTATTTATTTATGATCTAAAATGACAGTAAAATATATTATGGAAAACGAGGTGGTATGGTAATAGCGGCTTTAGCCTGCTCTGTAAGGGGCGAAAAATAAACTTACACAGAGTAAAATAAAAAAGTCAAGGAGATTATTATCAATTCAGAAAAAAAAAATGGAATAAATAGGAATACCTACAGTTTCCTCTTTAGCACTTACACTACCTTGGTCGACCATTTGATGACTTTTGAGCATATCGTTTGCAGTAAAGTTGTGTGCCACTCTTTATTAAATGTGCGTTTGTAGAATAAAAATATGTCAGTGCATGCATACGTGTTTACCTCGCCCTTTTTAGTTTTGGCAAACTTTTATGGTACAAGCTTGATTTTAAGGCAGGGCCCAGTTTCCATAACTTCAAACACGCGTGTAACGCGGTGAGTTAAGTTAACCTCTAAAGTTGCCGTTATTCCCTAGGAAATAGAGATGAAAATTTAAATAGTTAACTTAACACGCCGCGTTACATGCGCTTTGAGAATTCTAAAAGTCCGTGCGTTAAAGAATCCAAATTTTAAAAAAACCTTGACACTGGCAAATGCACAAGAAGTGCGACGCCAAAATCATCACAGAAAAAAGTTTTTCTTTTTTTTTGAAAGATGAAAGTTCTCAGCTAAATAAAACTGTACATTGACAATGACATTTGAATGAATGAATGCTACAACAATGTGAGTGAATCTGTGGTACAACTAGCATGCGAGTGGAATGTCCACGTCTAAACGAAGCTTCAGTTTTACTTTTTTATGTCACCAATTATCATGCTGTACAATATTGGGGTGTGCATTATTGAATCGTGTCAATAATGTACGGCATAATATTGTACGCCACAATATTGTACAGCATGATAATTTGTGTACTTGTACATCAAATATCATGCTGTACATTATCGTGTGTGCATTATTGGGCCGACCTGATAATGTACGGCATGATAATGCACGACACGATATTGTACAACATGATATTCCATGTACATGTACACCAATTATCATGCTGTGCATTATTACGCCGTACAATATCATGGTGTACATTATCTGTGTCGTACATTATTGCCTCCCGGTATTCTGAACGCTTCACTTAGAGCTCGATCGATCGAATTGAGCTGTCAAATCAAAAGTTACTCATTCGCTGGTGAATTAGCAAGACGTGAACTCACTGAACTCTTAAAAACCTTTGTGGACTGTGAAAAAGACTTTTTGTGATTTGTGTTATGGCTTAGGTACTTAAAAGTTTATTTAGATGCCTAATAGTGCGTCGAGCGAGTCCTACACTACCATCCCGACATATTGGCAAAAGTTTTAGTTGCGTGTTGTATCCTCTATCTTCCACAACATTTGTAATAGAGCCGGGTTACCAGACCATCTATGAGCGATACTGATGCACAACATGAGGCTAATTTCGGCAAACGGACACTCAGGACGATAATAATGCAGTAGGGCGCATTGGTCCAGTCGCTGAAAAAAAATGTTTACAAGATATTTCGCGGAGTTAACAATAAATGTGTCGCCTTATCCAGGAAGCAGAGAAGCATTTATGAAGCCAAGATCCTAGACTATGGTGATAAAACCTTCTGCTCTCACATGTGACGCTGTACTACATCTAAACAACATCTGTATTCCACCGGCAATTAGAAATTACAATGGAGATCTAGTAACCAAACTATGTGAGATAGCTGATGCTTTTGCTGAAGAGTTTGAAAAAGCCTATTCAAATGAACCTGTTCTCAATCGGGACATAACCATAACTACAGTACCCTGTGTAGACTGTAGAAGACAGCTTATGTAACATTACCATCTCCAAAACTAACATTACCTTCTCCGAAACCGATGTTGAAAATGTTATTTTAAACTTGAATACACAGTCGTCCCGTGTGGGCCTGCATTCTTAAAAACTGTCCACGTAGAAAGAAAGAAAGAAAACATTTATTTTGCGCACAAAATACTACAACATCAACATTACAAAACAGAAACAACATAAACACAGTTACCCCTGCCCCTAACAGAGTTGATGAATACCTCTTTAGAAACGGGTCACCTACTCCAGGATTGGTAGCATTCCATAGTCACTCCTATATTTAAGGAAGGTGATAAAATCAAACCAGAAAACTTCAGACCAATAAGCCTTACAAGCATTGCAGTAAAGGTAATGGAAAAAATCATAAATGGTCAATTAACTAAGTTTTTAAATAGACAGAGTGTAATATCACCCAAGCAATATAGCTTTGTGGAAAAAAGATCAACTATGTATTACAAATCTGCTGAAGTGTCCATGCTTGGAGTAACGAAGTTGATAGCAAATACCCAGTAGATGTGGTATACCTAGAATTGAGCGTGCTTTTGACAAAGTCCCTCATCAACGCCTACTGATGAAGTTGACCACTTTGGTATACCTACGTGGTAAACTGCATAGAATATTTCAAGTCCGAGTCGGTGACTCCTTATCTCAGCTTATCCTTATAACCTAACTCCTTGTCCAGTGGCAACCGTCAGTGGCGGCTTCCCAACTTTTTGGAATCTTCATAACTGACCTGATAGAGGTAATTGAATGCCAATCCGCCTTCTTCGCTAATGATGGGAAATTCTTTGCTGATCCGTTAGTACAAGCTGGAAAGCTGCGTGGAGAAAGCAGGCGTCACAAAACCCTACTGTGACCTGCACCATCACAGACCAACGCTGCACACCACATCTTTAGCAACAGAGTCGTCTTCAACTAGAACAGGTTGCCTGAGGAGGTGGTCGAATCGCAATCAATAAATGCGTTTAAAAACAAACTGGACAGATGGATAAGAATAAACAACATAACCGTACCGTAACAGATAAATACTAAATTTTTACACTGTGCGATTTAGGCACATGAGCATATGCTGCTCGCCTATTATCAAATAAATAAATACATTTCTGTTATCTGTTTCATTAAACTTGTATTTATTTTATACAGTGGAAACTCTATATAACGACACTGAAGGGACTGTGCATTTTACAGCGTTATAGAGAGTTGTCGTTAAATGGAGAGAAGAAAAATCAGTATTATAGAAATAAAAGACTAATTTCATTAATTTCAGACTAGTGTTTAGTAGTTATGTACATAAAAATGTTATGATTTTCTTTTACTGGCCATAATGTTTACTTACTTATGAAAGTTTATGAGCAACTAAGAATATGATAGCGTATAGATAATCAATGACTCCTACTTATTAGTCCTGGTCAACAACAAGTCCAAGCAATCCCAATTTGTAAACAAAAGAACGAATTTCTTAGAAAGTCCGGTATGCATGATGCCGACAGAGTTTATTGCGGGCTAGGATAAAAAAGCGACTAAAGAATGTACACAGCTGCGCAGTTTTTACTAATATAGGCAACTTAAAAGGTACTTTTCATTACTTAATTGTTGTCGTTATTGAGAGTGGGTGTAATGCTATATAGAGTGTATCATTGTATGGAAGGCAAGCTAAACCAACCAAAGCCAAGTGATTTCGACGCTTTAGGGAGTTTGTCGTTAAATAGATTGACGTTACATGGAGTTTACACTGTATTGTTATTGTTTTTAAGATTCAATTACCATTTATTGTAAATTATCTTCTTGACCCTAAATATACAGGCATTAACCATCAAGTACTCATTTATGAAGACAATAGGTAATCTCAGATTGTACTTCTGTAATATTAATTAAATAATCCTTTATATTTTACTGTTCGAAATAAAAGTCAAATCAAGTTCTTGTTTTTTTTTTATTATAATACGGTTCATAATAATATAATTATGTAGTTCACTCGAGCGTCAGCAAACATGCCTGATGTACAGCAAGTTATTGTATTGTA